>JAFHAW010000291.1:0-1380000 GCA_019022515.1 Quercus aquifolioides
ATAGCACTTTCATACAAATTATGAGAACTACTATGGGCTTAAAATCTCCCAAAAAAATAAAATAAAAAAACCTAGAAGAAAACTGAACCTGTCGAGTTCAAGTCTTGAAGACTTGAAGCCATGTCCCCGTGACACAAACAAATCTTTTGAACAAAGCTGACAAACAAAATTTTTCGTTGTCTCCACCAAAGCCCCTAGTGATTGTTGCAGACTTCACACTAGGATTAAATCAAAGTAGTACTTGAACTTGTGCAAAGGTAAGGCTTAGTCATCATGTTAGCTAAATTATCTGCAGTCCCAATTTTCTGAAGAAGAATATCTCCCTTATCAACAACATGCTGAGTTCAAGAGTAATGGACTTTGGTCATTTTCTAAATGAATGGAACTCTTGACAGTAACAAAATAGACAAATGTGCTTACGATGAATTTTCAATTCTTCAATCAAACCATGTAGCCAAAGAGCTCCCTTGTTGAGTACAATCAAACCCATGTATTCAGCTGTAGTGGTTGCCAATGCAATAGCCTACTGCAGTATCAACCTCCAACTCACCAATGCTTTAGCAAATGTAAGTAGCACGTAGTAGAATGGTGCTTTATCTAGATCCTTAACATATTCTGAATCAAATATGAGGCTGCCAACCAAACTGGTATTAGAGCTTCAATTATCACAACAATAACAGCATAAGGGACACAAAAACACACAAAAGACATTTCTTTGTTTTCTACAATGTCAATGGTTAAATAGAATGACAAAAGAGAAGACATTAAATAACATGAGTTGTTCTTTTCTAAGCAAATATGACAATGAAAAAAGTAATACCTTTAATATCTAAGTCAGGATTTAGAGAACACGTTCTACTATTGCAGCAGATTAGGTCACCAATTTTCCACATTTGGAGTCTTTTACTTAGGTAGCAATGATTTCTCCACTGACTACCACACTTCACATCCAGATGCAATTAGCTTTTAATGTCCTGCAAGATACCAGCCTTAGGAATTGAAGAACAGAATGACACTAAGAGTATCCAACCCTTTCAGCTAGTGAAGTTTACTTTTACCCAAGATTCTAGCAAATTTGTCAACTTCAGGACCTGCACAAACAAATATACAACATATATTTAGCCATGGGAAGAATAAAAGTAAATTTGCTAGTGTGTTGTTTAGGCTATGAGACTAAGTAACAGAGTTAGTAATAGTAAAGCTTAAAATACTGACTAGGCATATAATGGTGTACGAACTACAACTTTTTTTTGATAAGTAATAAGCTATTGAGACCAAAATTGAATCACCCAAATTAGACAGGAAGTATATAGATGGGTACTAAAATTATATAATAGCACAGTAAGATATTTTTGTCACGGCTGAATTAATTAATAGAAGTTTTTAAGTTATATTTCTGAATAATACAATTTAAAAACCAAATGGTACTAATTGAATAATTGCAAATAAAAGTCAACACAAAGAAAGCCATATGTTAATTGCCATATCCACTCACTGTAGGCTAGTATCCTTCAAACTTTTGTATGAATTGGAGCACCCAAACTGGTTGGCCTCTTAGAATAACAAGATTGACAAGAGGAGAAGGCTGTAAGAGACATGAAAAAATCTATTAACTGAAGCTAGTATTATTAAATTGCTCTGGCAGAGATATGTTGAAGCAATATTTCTGTGAAACTATTTGACAATCAATAACAACTGTGCAAGATGGCTAACCATCAGATTCATACCTTAGCAAGCATTGAAGTGTTGAAGTCACTGGAACAAAGGGCTCTAGCCTCTAGGTGAGCCCATGATAGCATATAAGATTTGATAGGTGGATGAACTGTTAGGAGTTCTGTTTAGTAAAGAGATCCCTTGTTTAGTATATATATTGGGCATGGAAGAAACCTATGTAGCTAATTTTGGTTAGCATCCTCCACAATCAAAGTCAAGAAATCTAACCAACTTATTCACCAGAAATATATCTTACCAAAACGTAGAAATTCAAAAAGCCACCATACTCGTGAATATATGTAGCTTCTCAAGTGGCAAGTTCATTGTAATTGTCACTGCCCAATTGAAACAAGAATATGCCATCCTGCAACACTGTTGGATAGAGGAGTCATCAAAATCTCTTGGCAGAGTGGCCATTCACTATTTTTATATCCATAAAAATCATAAATGACTTAATGTGTATAACTTTCAAATCATTTCTATGAGACACAAAATGAAAATTCTAAACCAAATGGTGGCTTAGAGCTTCAATTCTCACAACAATAACAGCACAAGGTACAAAAAAATGCAGAAAAGACATTTCTTTGTATTGTACATTGTCAATGGTTAAATACAATGACAAAAAGAAGACATTAAAAAACATGAGTTGTTCTTTTTTAAGTTACTATGACAGTGAAAAAAGGCATACCTTTAATATCTAACTCGGGACTTGGAGAACACATTCTATTGTTCCAACAGATGAGGTCACCAATTTTCCAGACTGGAGTCTTTTATTTAGGTAGCAATGATTTCTCCACTGACTACCACACTTCAAATTTAGATGCATTTAGCTTATAATGTTCTGTAAGATACTAGCTCAAGGAAATGAAGACCAGAATGGCAATAAAGAGTATCCAACTCTTTCAACTACTCTTATCAGCTAGCGAAGTTTACATTTACCCGAGATTCTAGCAAGTTTGTTAACTTCAGGACCTGTATAAACAAATATTCAACACAAATTTAGCCATGGGAAGAATAAAATTAAATTTGCCAGTGGGTTGTTTAGGCTACAAGATTAAGTAACAGAGTTAGTAATAGTAAAGCTTAAAATATTGACTAGGCATAAAGTTGTTCAGCCTTGATTTGCAATAGGCAACTATCACTGCTACTTTTTGAGTAGACTGCAAAATTAGTTTATGTAAACACTTTAGATTTAGCATTCAAACATACATGTTTCTCCCGGAAAACTACATTAATATGGTTTTAGTGTATGAACTACCACTTTTTTTTTGAAGAGTAATAAATTTGATTGAGACCAAAATAGAATCACCCAAACTCTAATGCAAGACCAAAATGAATTCAAATTAAATTCAAATTTGAATTTGAATTCAAAATTTATAATTAACTCTCAATAAGCATTGATAGAAAATTCCAAATCAAAGACCACTGAGTTGCCTATAAATAGAGGCCTCTCATATGAGAAAAAGGGACGGTGCCAAAATAGAGTCATATCTAAGTTCAAAAAAGTACTTCTTTTCTCATTCAAAACCAAGGCCAATTCCTACCTCTTCAAATCAAAGTAGGGATTTTCCTTCGAGTTCCTTCTGATTGAGTTCGGGATTAAGCCAACAACCCTCAACATCAAATCAAATACATCCAATCACACATCCAACTTGGAGACATCAAGATCAAGCTTCATAGCCCTTCAGATCATAAAACTACTTGGAGATCGAATCAGAGGAGTTTATTGTATTCTTTCATTATAAAGAGTCATACAAAAATTGTATCCATATATGTCAATCAATACAAGTTGATCATTTGTTACACTATTTCATGACCATGTGATTTATCTTTTACGAAATTTGTGTACAAAGGGTCAAAGTGAAACCCTTTCAAATCAAATCTCCCCGGGTAGAATCCGAAACTAGGACTAGTCAGTTAACAGCTGACCACTGTACCACTGAGCTATTGAGGAAAAACAGGAAATTAGAAGCATCATGAATGGGTTTGAGATGGATAAGGGTACAAAGTAATGCTCTTGTTGGACCTGAGAATTCCATAATTGAATGCTAACTCTGTGAATGTTAACAAGAACTCTAAAGCTAGACTTTTAAACACTTGAATGTTGGTTGAAGCTCTTCAATAATAGAATGCTAATATCAATCTTGTTCCAGTGAATTATTACTTTTTTGTGATGAATTAGCATACATAGTTTTATTAACTATTGAGAAAGAATTTCCCTTGCCTTCTGTTATGTTGTAAAAGCAAAAAGAAACATCTTGGGGAGAGAAATTGAAGTACCTGAACTTGTTTGCACATTAATGCATTGCAGTTCTTTCATAGCAGGACATGGTTGAATTCAGTATATTCTTTGATGTGCCAAAATTTGAGACTAAGTGGAACCTGTGTGCCTAATTTTGGTGAGCATCCTCAATAATAAATGTCATGGAATCTAACCAATTCATTCACAAGAAACAGAGCAACCAAAATTTACAAATTCAAAAAGTTTTAAGGAAGCCACCATACTGATGAATATTGTGTAGCTTCTCAAGTGGCAAGTTCCTTGTAATTGTAATGGCCCAATTGAAACAAGAATATGCCATCCTGCCACACTGTTGGAGTATGTCATGCGTCTTTCCCTCTTCTAATTGGTTAGGGGAGTCATCAAAATCCCTTGGTAGAGTTGCCATTCATACGGTATAAAACTTTCAAATCATATCTATGAATAATAAAACCAAATGGTAATTTGAATAATAGCCAATAAAAATTATATATGTCCACTACCTTATTTGCTTATGATAAGACTATTCTCTCAACATGTGCAAAATTGCAGCATCCAAACCAATTGGCCTTTTTGTTAAAGCAAACCCTAAAAAAAGAGAAGAATAAAACTGACATTAAATGAAGCAAGGAAAATATGGAGAAGAACTTATTTCTGAAATTATTTTAACAATCAATCAATATTCAAGATGGCTTTTCACCTGATACACACCTTAGAGTTCAGTAAAGTTCAGATGTTGCTGAAACAAAGAGCTCTAGGTTAGCCAACCATAAAAACAACAAAAAAGTAAAGAGATTTAATAGGGGGATGACTGATTAGAATTTGGTTTATTAGAAAAGATCCATTTCTAAGAACGTAGGAGATGGAAGAAACCATGATGCAAAAGCTGGAAAACTTACACTCACCTGCTATTTTGTTGGTTGACAAAGGCAGTGCTACCATGTAGAGTAAACTTGTAAACATTTGTAGATATAGACACAATATTATTCCAATTGGCTAGCAACCAGAAATTTCACAGAGGTTAAAAGAAGAAGAAGAAGAAGAAAAAGTAATATGGCTTACCAAAAACTGCGCAAACTTGATATCAGACGTAAAACGAAAAGACCTGCTTTTGATTTGAATCTCGAGTTGCTCTTCTTTCTTGGGGACATTACAGACGAGTCAAATGAAGAAATATCAGTTTTTTTTTTTGCTCAAACCCTTCGTCAGCTGCTTGATGTTTGAAGGGAATGCAACAGATTGAGAGCCCGTTGATCAAATGGGACCTTTAATTGGAACATTCAAAAATAACTGGCATCCTTAATTTAATGAGGCACTCCACCATATCTAGTACTGGTAGATATTCCGGCATCTTGCAATAGTTAACAGACAGATGATGTATAAATGAAAGAGTCCCCAACTATAGAAGAAAAAAATTCCATTCTTTCTAATTCTGCGGTTTTAGCAATTAAATATTATGGTGCTGTGTGTTGAAGTAGATGAGGCAGAGACCTAAGGTGGGTATACAATCCCTACGCATTTAGCCTTGTCCAACAAAAAACGATCTTCAGTCCTAACACGCTTGGCATTATGCTATGATAGTGATGCTTGGGATTCACTGTCTAATGAAAACAACAATACAACTGCAAATAAAACCAAAAGTAGAAATAAAACATTCATTACATTTTACCAAATATCTATCATTGAGCTCATCTATAGTCTTAAAGTGTGAAAGAGAAAATCTCAAAGGTGCAAAATTCATTCCAGTACATTGAAAATACATAAGAACAAATAAAAAAAAATGAGCAACATAGAAAAAGAGAGATTAATAAAAACCTTCAAGAATCCAACTTCAATGACAATTATAACATGCACAGGGTCCTCAACCTCTGACTGCCATCAATTTGCCACTAAATTTGAACCTAACAAAGAAGAATGAATTTACGGTAGAATATTAGAAGATAAAGGATGGTGCCTAACATGTGAAGTTATTAAGTTCAATTGTCTTTACAAACAGTCATTTTGTTCCATTGCATTGTCATCACAGTTTTTATAATATCAAGAAATCTAGTAAATAGCACACAAAATAGAGGAATCTGGAGGTTACATTAGAAGAGAAGAACATGAGATTGGAGGAAATTCACAAATTTAATTGTTAGAATCATATTTTCTATGCATTAGCATATCATTTGACAAAATGCACTTTACTTGTAATTGAGTAGATCTAAGATGTGTTTAGGATATCATGAAGTGTGTTAATAAGACAAAACAAGTAGTATCATCAAAGACATGAAAATTGAGCCAAGAAACGAGTGAAAAAAAAGCTGATTCAATGAAGCTCGACATAAGCTCGACACTAGCATCTATCGAGACTTAATGAGTAATTCTCGACACAAGCTTGACACTTCTCAATTTATCGAGCTCTACAATTTCAAAATTTTCAAATCTGAATTTCGGCCCATGATGAGTTGGATTGCTAGGGTTTCGTTCTCTAAAACCCTATACCATATAAAAGGCCTATTTTAAAAGTCAAAAAAGACACAGAGACTCAATTAGATAACTCATACACTCTGTGAGAAGCTACTACGTTTTGTGCGCCTTAGGGTTTTGTAACTAAGTGCTTCCAAATCTTCAACGTGCTTTGAAGTGAAAAACTTTGCATCCAACAACAATTATCAGTTGCTGGGGTGTTAGCCACGTACTTGGATTCGTGCAAAGAAGTTAGTCATGTTCTGGGATCTGTGCAGACAGAAAGATGTCTCTATAGGAGCAAGTCCAATTGGGGATTTGAGTAAAGGTTCAACTGTAAGATGATATTTTTGGGATAGTCTAGGGTAGTGGTAAGATTCCTTATACTTATAATCGTTTATTCTTGATTAGTGGATTCTTGAAAGTGATGACCTGAAATTTACCTGATGGAATTTTTGCCTTGTGAGAGATTTTTCCCATTTGTTAAAAAATCACTGTGTCAAATTTACTTTCCGCTACATTCTAGTTTAGATTGGTGATTTGTTTGTGCCTCCACGTTATTTGCATGTAACTTGAATAATTAATCAACTTGGGTAATTAAATTAATTAGCAGAGGTCAATCTATTTTAACCCAACATTAATGAACTTCAACAAGATAGGAATCAAATTGACACCCCAGCATAACACAATTCTTGGAATGTCTAGGCCCGCTAATTTAACCACTGGCTGGCAGAAAACAGTATCAAACATTCAGCTTTTTTTGTAAAGTGAGCATCAGATAGTAGTAAAGTCTAATAAATTTTAAACCACTTTGGCAGACCATCCACTTGGCTAACACCAGAGAGCATCTCTATCAGAATGGATTGCACTTCTTCCTTAATTTGTTCCAGAAATTAGCAATCTCGTACCAGTGTACCACAAAATTCAGCTCTAAAACTGTGAATGTGAACGACGACTCTAAAAGCTAGACTATTAAAAACTTGAATGTTAATTGAAGCGCTTCAACAGCAGAATGCTAACTAATATCAATCTTATAAGTGTAAATTATTACTTTTTCACAATACATAGGCATGCAAAGTTTTATTTAACTATTGAGAGTCAATTTCCCTTGCATTCCGTTAGGTTGGAAACAAAATAAGAAATGCCTTGGGAGAGGAATTGAAGCGCCTAAACTTTTTTGTTCATTAATGCATTTCAGTTTTTTTTTTCTTGCATAGCACCCACGAGATAACCTACACGCATAACATTTGTTATATGGTTCCTTAGGAAAAAAAAAAAAAAAAAAAAAAAAAAGGGAAATGGAGTTTACTGTAAGAGAAGAGGAGGAGATCAGGTTTAGATGGACTAACCGCATAATTTCTGTATAATTGGAATATGGAAAAATCGACGTTGAATATTGTTTGCAATTATCGAAAGAGATAACTCCATTTTTTTTTTCTTCTTCTAAAACAAAATAAAGAATAAATTAAAAAGATTAAAAAGATTAGGGAAAAGTGAATAGAGGAATACTGAAATTAGGGGGTAACATACCGCCCATCTGTCTTGCAATAATTTGCACAGCTACCGTTTGATATATTCACCATCGATTATGAGACCTGAGCTGTCGGAAATTTTGGACCACTCTGCACCACTCCCCTTTGCGCATTTTTCTTTTAATTTGGGGCAATCATTAATGATTAACCCTTCGAGGTGTTGTATAGCTTGCTTTGTTGGCAGATGCACCAAGTTTTTGCAACGGTGAAGTTGCAAACATTGAAGAGAAGAAATGTTGCCCAACCATTCAGGCAAAGTTTCCATTCCATCAAATTCCCTTATGGACAGATCGTAAATAGCAGTGAAGTGTTGAATTACGTCCGGGATAGAGTTGAGTCGAGTCCCTCCATATAAACATAGAGATTTAAGGGACGCATGGATGGAAGTCATGGAACTGAGAATGGAGAAAACATCCAGTTCTTCGCAAAACCCGCCTATCGACAAACTATTCAAGCGGCAATCCGATAACCACTGTGGTAGACGTGTCAACTTTTGGCATTTGAAAATATCTACTTGGGTAAGAGAACGCACTTCTCCTATATCTGGAATAATCTTCAGGTTGGGGCATCTGGAAATTTCTAATTGAGTTAGAGATCGAAACTCTCGTAGATCTGGAATCAATATCAGATTAGGACAATCATTTATGCTCAAATCTCGAAGAGACGTACAGAATTGCAACCCAGCTGGGAGAACTTCAATGCCACATGATATCGCCAAGTGTCGAAGAAGGGATGCGGCAGCTTGTATACTTGGAAAAGACATCAACTTAGGACAACCCTTTACCTCCAACGTCTCAAGGGAACTGAGGTTGTGCAAGGCCTCCGGAATTTGACTCAGTTCCCCACATTTTTCTATCTTAAGTGAACGTAGAGAGGTACAAATAATCTGCTTTGGCAGAAAAGCAAGTTCTGACACTGAAGAAATATCAAGGGATGTGCATGTTGTGAGCTTACTGCAAAACTTTTCAAATATTGTGCTGCAAACTCCACCAATCTTTAATTTATTAAGAGATTGAAAATGGCATGGAGCACTCATCAGTCGAGGACAGTCTTTAATGGTCAACCCTTCAAGGCAAGGAAACACGACACGCGCTGCTGTCACTTCCATAACATCCTGCCACTCCACTAGGCAGTTCATGTTCTTCAATTTGAGTTTTCTTAATGACGGGAACAATGCTGCATTTCTGTAACTGTCATCACTGTACATGGTGTAAAACTTAACTCCTATGCAGGTCACTTTATCCATTTCCTCTATAACAAGAAACTTAAGGCAGGGTAGACATCCGAGGGTGGGAACTTCTTCACATTCTCTGCAACCACTTAAATTTATCGCAATCAAATTGTCAAAAAGCGACAAAGCATCCTTTGCATCACAACTTCTCAACATCCATGATGGGAATTTCTTTCCACCGAAGCCACCAATCCATAAGGATTTCAAATTTTGATGAGGCTGGAGGCCTTCCAACACGTCTTCATCATTATTGTAATTGACTTCTCTTCTAATTGTACTAGAACCCCAATGAAAACCTAACTTGTCTATTTTGGCCTTTTCACCTAATTTTGCCCTTCTAGCTTCTTCTTTACCTCTCACATTCTCTAGATCCATGATGCTCAATTCTCCACGAAGTTGATTCAACTGCCCCAATTCTTCGATTCGACGATCTGCATTTTGACTCACTAAGAAATATGGAAACCTTTGTAGACATTTCCACTGCCCAATATCTTTCAGTAAACACAACGTGTCAACATTAGCATTGACAACAATACACCTCAAGTTAACCAAATTTTTTAGATCTTTTGGAAGCTCTCTTAGACGATAGCAATTGTAAACATTCAAAGTTTGCAAATTGTAGAGCTTGGCGATGGACTTTGGTAATACTTTGATGTTAGGACATGAGATGTGGAGAAACCTCAAGTGTATTAGCCGACCAATTGATTCTGATAACTCTATTATGCTAGACCCTGACAATTTCAAAACACGCAAGCATTTAAAATTTGATAACACGTTGCCAAACACACTAGTATTTGAAACAAGTGTGCGCAATCTCCTAACACTTACTTTGAAAAAGAAATTCTTGGTACTATTTCTCCTTCAAATTGGATAGATAAACGTCGTACATGACTAATATCATCCATCGAATCTCCCTTCACAATCACGGTTTCCAATTTTGAAATTAAGAGGGCAAGATCATGTACCAAATCATGCATTTTACAACTCACAATATTATCGTATTTATCTTTTTCCACATCTTGCAATAAGGAATTTGCTAACAAAATATCAAAATTCCTAATACCAATATCCTCCATCACCTGAGATGGTTGAAGGAACCCTTCAGCCATCCAATGTTGAATTAATTCTTCCTTGTCCATAACATAATCTTTAGGAAAAATTGAACAATATGCAAAACATTGTTTTAAAGATGGTGATGAAAGATGATCAAAGCTTAATTTTAATATTGGTAACATGTCATTACTATCGTTTAGGCTACTCCAAACTTCACTATTTTGAATTGTCAACCATTGACTTTTCACCTTTTCTAGTGACATTGTCCCTCCTAAAACTTTTGCTACTAATGGAACCCCTCCACATTTTTTAGCAATGTCTCTTCCAATAGCTTCTAAATCTGGAGTTAATGGAACTGCAGATACCCTTTTCTCGATTATGGACCAACATTCATCGTCATCTAGTTTTTCTAACTGATGTCGAGAAAGTGTTTCCATGATTTCTGCCACCTTGTGACTACGGGTTGTTACAATAATATTGTTTCCAAAATTTGAATTAATTCCTAACAAACAACTCCTTAATGCATCCCATTTCAGTAAACCTTCATTCCAAACATCATCAAGAATGAGAAGATATCTTTTTCCTTGCAACTCTTTTTGAAGGTTTTGAAATATTGCATTCTTACTTTCTAATTGACTTGGGTTACCAGTAAGGGATTCAAGAATCCCTCTTAAAATCCTTTTATCATCAAAATCATCAGAGACACACACCCACATTTTCTTATCAAAATAATTCTTTACTAGCTCATGATTGTACACTAGTTTTGCTAAAGTTGTTTTTCCCATACCTGCCATTCCTACTATGGGAATGACTGAGAGTCGTTGACCAGTTGTACTAGTCACTAACTTCACTATTTCTGAGACACTATCTTCCCTTCCTACAACATCTGCATGGTCATGAAATGAATATGTCTCTCGGTTTGGTCTGGTCTTAGGATTACCATTTACTGATCCTGCCCTAATAAGTCCGAATCCATCTGCTTCCTCTTTAATCCTTTTTAGCGATTCAGCAATAGTCTTAACTTTGTTAGCCATCTTGAAACGGAATGCAATGGGGTTTGAAAATGAAAAGAAGAAGCATACCTTTCTCTTCATTTGGTTTTGGATCTCTACCTTTCGCCGAAGAAGCTCGTAAGCAAGCTCATCTAGTACATCATCAGCATCATAAGCAACGTTTTTAAGCCTCTGCAGCCAAAGCCTCAAGCGCTCTTCTCCCACTTGCCTTTTCTCTGCATCAGCCAGCACAGCTTGAATCATCTCTACTGACTCACGAATTTGTATCAGCTCCCCCTCGAAACCCCAAGCAAGGCTGATTTGCTCAGTAGCAAGTGAAATCAGCTTGCCTAGTATTTCCTCAGCAACAACATTAAGGACAGTCTCAGCCATCTTTAGTTCGGTAAGTCAGATACAAGGTGAAAATATTTGGGAGCAACAGAATTGTGATGTTAAAGACTAACAGCAACTTGCATACATGTGTTTTTTACGTTTATAGAGAGCCTAATGGGATGCGAACAGAACCATATTCGTTTTCATTATTTTTTGGTCTAAACTATCCCTGCTTTTAATGGAAGGAAAAGGTGGGCCTCGTATTATTAGAAGAGAACTTTTTTTCTTTCTTTTTTCTTAAGTGGGGAACATCTTCCGTCACACGTCTATCAAGTCCGTCTCTTTTTTATATAAATGGATCCTTATGGGATGGGACATAACCATGTGCTGCGGCCTGTACATCATCATTAAGATTTGGTTAAATCTTGTGGATTAGATTAAGATCCGTGCAATATTTTGAGTATTGCAACTGATGCAATTTTTCAATTTTCACTCACAATTTTTTTTATTACTTTCATTTTTTTTAATAATTAAAACTGAATGTTATTTTTTTTTTAATTCTCAATCTTAGTTATTAAGAACTCTGATATCATGCACCGAATCTCCTCTTTCTATTAATAATAAAAAAATTGAAGACACAATAAAATAATATTATTTATAAATACAATCTTGCTACAGTAGTCTCTTAAGAGGCTACTGTAGCACAATGATATATTTTTTTACAATTACAACTTGGGGTAATGGTGCTTTTAGTGTTTGTGGATTGTAAAATATCATTTTGGGGCTTTTACAAGCCTCAGTACTAATGTTTGGTAGAGAGAAATGCTTTCTGGTTTCTAGGTTATGTTCATATTAACGCTTTGAAAATTTTTCAATTTTTTTTTTTTTTGGAGGCCGAAAAAAATTTCACCTTCGTTTTTGCAAATTCTAAACACTGTTATCTTACACCCCTTTTCAGGTACTTAATAGTTCGCATGCAATTATCTTCCACCAATTTCATTGTCTTGATGGTACAATGCGCATGCATGCATGCGGTACTTTCTGCTCTACCTCAATAGTCACTCTTCACCAATTTCCCTTAGTAACCACTACTTCGGCCTATATATCAATTCCAGGCGGTACTGAAAAGATCATACATTTTTACGTTTTAAACGATTTTTGTCGGATTTCGGCCGGTTAATGGATATCGGACCGGTACAAAATTACACAAAAAATGCTTATTTTCCTCCCCTCACGCCAGTCATACTTTCTGCCTCCCTTCATTTCTAACTCCTCTTTACACTAACAATGAAGTCATGCCATTTGGTGGAGAGCAGCAGCACCAGTAAATATCCAACAAGCTTCCTTGAGGAGGGGCTGAAGGTTTGAAGCTTTAAGAGAAAGAGAGAGTCTGAGATGAAAGATAGAGAGAGTTATGATGGAGCTGAAAGAGTGTGTGGTTTTCACATTTTTACCAAACGCTTATCTGTGGTTTTTAAAATGGAGTTTTCAAAACGCACGTTTTAAAAACACATATTTTGAAACAGCTTATCCAAACAGGCCCTAAGCCAAAATACTATTTTGGTCCATACATTTTGAGTTACAGTTAATTTAGTCCTTGTATTTTTGTAATAATTAATTTGGTCCTTGTAATTAATTTGGTCTTTGTCATTAATTCACTAACAAAAAATGCCTACGTTTTGAAACAACTTTCGCTCCATTCCATGGAGCCCAAAACCATAGCCACAAAGCCAAAACCACAAACTCACAATATCTCTGCTCACTTTCTCAATGCTACAGCAAAACTCTTCATCAACATCAATTCATTACCAAAAATTTCATAAACGAAAAAATGCAAAAAATGCAAAAAAAAAAAAAAAAAAAACCCTTGCGTATTTTCTATCACTTTTCTTTTCATGTTCCTAACTTTGTCCCTGAAATCATTTACACATTGAGAAAAAATCGTACTGGAAAATTTTTGTTGGATTTTGTTTTTCCGTTAGTTTTGTGAGAGTGCCTGAAAAGGTTCTATGTATTTGAATTGTTTTCACTGAATTTTAGAGGGGTTTTGTGGATGGTTGAGATTTGAATAGGTTCTACAACTAGGTTCACGTTCAAAATCATCTGGGTTCATGTTTTTTATTTTTATTTATTTATTAAAAAACATGTTATTTTAAAATAATATATTGGTTAATGTATTTAGGCTTATAAAATATGTGGATTTTAAACTTTTTGTTGATAAACATAAAAAGTAATAAATTCATACTTACATGGATAAATACAAACACACACCCCCTGCACACACGAGCGTGCACACACACATATTAATTGGTATCAAAATATTTTATTCTCTTAGTAAAACTGAAATGGCCTCTTGTACGAAATTAACTCGGGAAAAAATACTTTTGGGCCATTTTCCACTTTGATCCCCATATCTTTTGAGCTCATATTCTGGTCCATAAAATTTGAAAATTGTTTTGAATTTAGTCTTTATCATCATCTCACCAACGGAATAGAATATGTAACACACAGAGTGCACAACTAGCATGTTAGATGCCAATATAACTAATAAAATAATAATAATAAATGTCACGTCCACGTCATTATTTAATTAAAAAATAATTTATCAATTTTTACAAAATAAAAAATAAAAAAAAAATCAACAAAACTCACTTGAATTAAGATCTTGGCTCATCTTGAGCATTAACAGACAAGAACTCGAACCCACAAAATTCAACGAGAACCTCCAGATAGAATACAACAAAAACGTAAACCCAAAAGCACAACAAAAACATAAACCCAAAAACACAACAAGAACCTCCAGAACACATAATAATACCACCTTAGCATTTAAATGAAAAGGTTCAAATAACAAAAGTAAATGAAAATTCAAAATATCATCTACTTCTTTTTCTCTCACTTTCTGAGCAACCAACCACTAATAAACACAAAGAAAATATGAATACACTACAACAAACATCAACAAAATCCACATCCTGCTCCCATTTTCAATAAAGTTTTTGACAACATCTCTTTCTCTCATTTCACCTTCTCTCTCTTTGTACCCTCCACGAACAAGCTCAAAGAGCTTCCTCCCACAAACTTGAGGGAAAGAAGATGAAGAAATCGAGTCCACTACTAGAAATAGGATCAAGGCTGCGAGGTCCATCTTCTAACCCCACTGCTAGAGATCGGTTAGGTTACTTGGATTCCTAGTTTATTTTCTCTCCTTTATTTTTGCGTTGTTTTTTGTTTATGGCCTAAACTCCTTGCTTATTTTGTTTGGGTTGGTTATATTTTTGAATTGATTTGGTACTTTAAGGCTTTACAATTTGATGATTTTGCTTGGATTTCAGAAAATTGGGTTATAGTTATTTTTTATTTTGTTTAAATTGATAAAATATTTTTTATTTAAATTCGATGTTGATATGATGCTGACATAACATTTTTTATTATTATTTTATTAGCCAACTGTTAACTGTACACTGTGTGCCACATGGATTATTTTCGTTGGTAAGACAACAATAGAAACTAAATTGAAAACAATTTTTGAATTTTAAGGACCATGATAGGAGCTGAAATAATGTGGGGATCAAAGTGAAAAATGTTCCAAAATGTAGGGTCAATAAAGGTATTTTTGCCTAATATGAAACAAAATGTTAAAAATTAGCTTATTTCTAAAAAAACTAAAATTTAAATTATTTGAAATAAAATTTAGACAAAAAGTAGTGTGAGATTTATAAAGATAATTTAAGTAAAAAGCTAACTTTTAATTAGTTGCTAAATATAAATGAATTTGTGTCCGATTGGGAATGATTTATCTTTTTTTTTTTTTTGAAATTATTGTAGTTAAAAATTAAAAGTTAAATAAAATAAGTCAATTATATATATATATATATATATACACTTAAAATACTTTAGAAAAGTTGGAGTATTGTATAAGGTGGGACCCATGGGGACTAGTGAATTGAAATAAGTAACACTGTAGCAAAATAATTTTTAAATATGTGAATAGTACCATAGAACCTATTTTTAATGAAAAATTGCTAAAAAGTGAGGTTTGTGGGTCTCGTGAACAGGCACGGGACCCACTAATAGCTAAAAAGTCTAACATTGCGGCTACTATTCATAAACAATGCATGAACAGTAAGGCTGAAAAGTCCAAAGCGCCTTTGTACCAGGGAGGCAAATCATTGATAATGTGCTTGTGGCTTTCGAAGTCATGCATTGTATAAACAAGAGGAGAAAAGGAAAAAAAGTGTTGATAGCTATAAAGCTTGATACGAGTAAGGCGTACGACCGGGTTGAATGGGCATATTTGGAGGCAATGATGTGCAAATTGGGTTTCCAAGACAGGTGGATATCTTTGATGATGATGTGTGTGACCATGGTGTCATACTCTGTGCTTGTAAATGGGGAACCGAAGGGTAGGATTGTTCCAACTCGAGGGCTTAGGCAAGGGGACTCGATATCTCCGTACCTTTTCCTATTATGTGCTGAGGGCCTCTCGGCCTTGCTTAGGAAGAATGATAATGGGGGAATTCCAAGAGGCATAACGGTGTGTAGGCGTGCTCCTTTGGTCTCTCACTTACTATTCACTGATGACTGTATAGTGATTGGCAAAGTGTTAAAGGAAGAGGGGCTGAGACTTCTAAAGATCCTTGAGGTGTATGAAAGGGAGTCGAGGCAAATGTTAAATAGAGAGAAAACTTCTCTCTTTTTCAGCAAAAACACTAGGGAGGAAGTTAAAGAAGAGGTGAAAGATATGTTTGGGGCACAAATTATCCATCAGCATGAACGATACTTGGGGCTGCCCCCGTTGGTGGGGAGGGGAAAGAAGAAAGCCTTCCAACGTATTCTGGATCAGGTTGGCCAAAAAGTAGCAAGTTGGAAAGGAAAGTTATTGACAACGGCAGGCCGAGAAATCTAAATAAATGCCGTTGCCCAAGCCACCCCAATGTATACAATGAATTGCTTTAAACTTCCCGATTCCTTGTGTAATGAGTTGAACTCGATGATGAGAAACTTTTGGTGGTGTCAGCGTGAAAAAGAAAGGAAGCTCGCTTGGATAGCTTGGGAGAAGATGTGCATCCCAAAGGCGAAAGGTGGTATGGGTTTCAGGATCTCAAAGCGTTTAATTTAGCATTGCTTGCAAAATAGGGTTGGAGGATTTCTCAAGATGCAGACTCCCTGGCTCATCGAGTACTTAAAGCTAAATACTTCCTGGACTCCAATTTTTTGGAGGCTCAGTTAGTCAAAAACCCATCTTACACATGGAGAAGTCTGGTGGCTGCCAGGGAGGTTCTTAAGCGTGGTTTGAGATGGAATATTGGTAATGGGCAAAGGGCGAGGATATGGGCTGATAGGTGGATCCCAATTCCTAATTCGTTCATGGTTGTAAGCCCTCGACCTCAAAACTTCGAAGGTGATCTTGTGGAGAATCTTCTAGACCGTGAGGTTGGGGGGTGGAATACTAGTGTTGTGAAAAACTGTTTCTTACCCCATGAAGCGGAGGCTATTTTGAGCATCCCTATTAGCCAAAGTCTGCCAGATGATGCCTTGGTCTGGGCTTGGACCAAAAAAGGTATTTTTTCGGTGAAAAGCGCATACCATGTTACACATGGGTGGCTGGTGGAAGGAAGAGACAAAGGGGCAAGATGTGAGGGATCAAACCTGAATAAGAGAAAGGATTTTTGGAAGGCTATTTGGGGTTTAAAGTGCCCAAGTAAAGCCAGACACTTTATGTGGAGGGCTTGTAAGAATATCCTTCCTACAAATTATTGTCTCTGCCTTCGGAAGGTATCAAAAGGGGATAAGTGTGGGCTGTGTGGGTTGGTAGAATCCTCGGGACATGCCTTGTGGGACTGTTGGCTGGCAGAAGCAGTATGGAAGGAAGCTAAGCTTTCTTTACCAAGGGGCTGCCACCCTCACTGCGATTTCATTGATGTGGCTTGGAAGTTTTGGGAAGAAAGGAAGGAAGGAGAGCTAGAGCGCCTGGCGTGTACAATGTGGTGAATTTGGAAGAACAGGAATGCTGCAAAATTTAAAGGAAAATGCAAAGACGCAAGGAGGATTGTAACTGAAGCTGTAGCTCTTTTTGAGGAATTTAGTGTGCTAGTTGGTGCCCCAAAAAAACTTGCCACACCTATATCTGATAGATGGACCCCTCCTAGTGAAGGTTGGTATAAAGTAAACGTGGATGGGGCGGTATTTAATGATTTGGGCAGCTGTGGAATTGGGATTGTCATAAGAAACGACAGGGGCGAAATCATGGGAGCGATGAGCAAAAAGATGGAAATACCGCTGGGAGCCTTGGAAGTGGAAGCTAAAGCTTTTGAAGAGGGTTTGCTGCTAGCAGGGGATCTTGGGTTGAAGCACATTGTGCTGGAAGGTGATGCGCAAGGGGTGACAGACGCTTTGATGGGCTGTAGCTCCCCCCCCCCCCCCCCCCCCCAACCTCTATTCAGATGATTATTGAAGGCATCAAGAGGCAGCAAGGTAACGTCCTGAAATGGAAAGCCAACCATGTTCGTAGAACAAGCAATATGGCTGCCCACCGTATGACTAGGAATGCAAAATGTGTGACTGATTCTGTTATCTGGGTTGAGGACATCCCACCCATCATTGAATTTCAAGTAAACATAGATGTAACTGCTTTGGACCACGGTCCAGTTTAATGAATGCTGTTTGAAGTTTGAACATCAAAAAAAAAAAAAAAAAATTTGACAGGGTGCACAATCTGGGTCCGTTTGGATACAACTTATTGTTGCTGAAAGTTATTGAAAACTGATTGTTGTTGAAAACACTGTAGCAAAATAATTTTTAAATAGATGAATAGTACTGTGGGTTCCATTTTTAATATTTTTTAATTGTGAACAGTACATAAACAGTGTACGCACTGTTCATGCACAGTAATTTTTTCCCCAAAAAGTCAAAAAATTCGGCCAAAAAAAAAAAAAAGGCTAAACCGAAAACGCAACGCCAGTTTCAGTACAAAGTAGTGCTATCCAAACCAAGGCTCTATCTCTGCGTTTGTTTGTGAGCTTTTACTGTTGTCATATAAATTTCATGTTAAGACTTTCTTTTTTATGCTAAATTCTTGTACAAAGTTCCCATTTTTGGTGTAGATCCATATGTATGTTTCTATTCCTATTTGGTTTTCTTGGACATGAATTATGTTTATGTATATTGCATTGCCTGCCTTATACATGGATTCTTAATATGATGTTGTAGTTACCATGGATTCTAGACATTGTTTCTGGTATATTTTGTATAATCTAACCAATGCTGTGTCAATTATCAAATTCCTCATTTTATATGTGTATACATCTGATAACCGTTGTTTGTTTTATTAGACATATTGGAATTTATATTAACCTATTTGGGACAATTTTTTACCTTGAAATTCTGGAATGTTTTTGGTAGATTACCCAAAAAAAGAAAAAAAAAAGGTTCATAACAGATTTGGTTGTTTTGGCCATACAAATATATGTAAACCTGAGGAGAAAAGTAAATTTCATTTTTTAAAGTTCAACATATAGACTTGTTCTAATGTAACATTGAATTATTTATATAGTGATTTGTTTCACTTTGTAAATCTGGCCATTCCCAAAGGAGATTGAGACACTCTCATTAAGCTGAGGAGTTCATTTTTATTTTGTAGTTGCAAAATAAGTCCACCAGAAGTTGTAAATTTGATTAGGTAAATTGAAAGTGACCTCTCTTTTTTTTTTTTTTTTTTTCATTGGACACTATATATATGTAGAGACAAAGAGTAATGCATAGTGATTGTACCAACTTTGAAATTGTTTGTCACAAATCTACAATTGTTAAAATGGTGGTCGCTTTGATTGTTTCAATATAAGCCATATTTTAGTTATATATGGAGGAAATTTTGTGCATGTTTCATGGGGTTTGGCAGTGTCTTGTGACTCTTGTCCATTTCCATGAAGTTCTAGCTTCATTCACCAAAATCAACTTATCAAACAAAAAAAAATTGTTCACTAAAAAATCAAATCAATGTAAAGATTTTAAGCAGCAATAACTGAGAACTTCATATGGACGTAAAAATTTTACGTGCATGATTTTTACACTCCAAAAATTCAGGCCACATACAGATTAATACTCGAGTTTGAAGAACTCGGGTACAAACAGTACTCGAGTTCCTCAAACTCGAGTACTATGTTAGTATACCCAAGTGGACACTCTGTATGTGGCCATTACAGATTGATACCCAAGTTTAAAGAACTCGGGTACTGAACACAGTACTCGAGCTTAAGGTGCTCGAGTATCAATGGACATACAGATTGATACCGTAGTCAATCGGTGGCAATACAGAATGGTACCCGAGTTTAGTGGACTCGAGTACCACAGTATACAGTACTCGAGCCCACGAAACTCGAGTACCAAGCAGAATATTTAAATCCGAAATGCCATGTCATCGTGCCACGGTGGAACTGGAAAATGCGGTACTCGAGTTCACCAAACTCAAGTACTTAAAAAAGTGGTAGATCCCCATTTATTTCGGAAATAGTGTTTTCGTGCAAAAAAGTTCAAAATTTGATGGTATTTGGCCATTTTGGCCAAAGACTAACAGCAAAAATATTTATATAGAAGCGAGAAACATCCACTTGCACCGTCTATTACGTGAGAGAGCTAGTGCATCATCCTTAATTAAATATTTATCCGTGGGCCAATGCATTATATATATATATATATATATATATTAGTCAGATTCAAAACACATATAGTCAGTCAACAAAGTTCATTGATGTACTAAAACAATAGAGCAGTTGAAGTTGATAATATCGAAATAGCTCGCCCCCATTTGCAGTCTTGCATGTGAATTTCGGTCAACATCTATCTTCATTATATATAGATTCACATTATAAGAGAATCGATACAAAACACTCAGTCAAGAGAACTAAAGTACAATACAAAATTAAAATAACTGGCCACCGTCTACTTCAATCTTTCTTTATATCACTATGATAATGTGTGTGATGAAGTGTTGAAGCTAGTGTGAAGAGACTCGTAATGAAATTACTCTTTGAGATCTTCTTCAATTACTCAATGTATACCATGCAGTAAAGCTAAGTATATCATGGACATATATGACTCATTCTCTTCAGCTATCAATGAATTTGCAAAAGAAATTAAAGATACGCGAGATACCTCAGGCTCTCAGCAATGTTTTGTTTGGTGATTGAATATTTCAGAAATAAATTGAAGTATTTCAAAATCATAGAAGAAATTGTGAAGTCGTATTATTACATTGATAGAAGAGAGAATCACATCAACTTGCGCACGTGCCTTGGGGGTCTCCCTACTCTGTCTCTTTAATCCAAATTGAAATTAATGGGGACATAACCATGTGGTTGTGCTAGTTAATCATCATTAAATATTGGTCCATCCTCCTAGGTCCAACATGCGTTCACATTTTGAGTTTTGATAGACTCAATACTCATGGTGGATAAGCCGACAAAGTTAATTAAAAAACAATATTACTGCAGAAAAAGTAGGCCACCATTTGCATGTGAATTGTGCGTGCAAATATAATAGTTTCACTGAATCACATTCTTTAGAAAGAAAAAAAAAAGGTTTCAAATTGCAAAAAAACGATGCTTAATATTCGCTCAAGAGACCTAATATATGTATTATTTTATTACACATGCGTTTCAGCATCAACATCAATCTTCCTCATGTAATTTGCTATTTTGTCTAATGAAGTCTTAAGCTAGTGTAGAGAGCCGTTAGGAACAGCTCTACAATATCAACATTTTAGTAATACAATTATGAAAAAAAAAAAAAAAAAAAAAAGAAGTTAACTGATGCCCTAAAAAAAAGTAATTAATTTTTTTAATAATTTTTTATATTTCTTATAAAAGTAATATTAAAATTTTCTAAAATAGTATTGTGGAGAAACGAATCTCTCCCTTAGAAGGTATTGTCAACTTTGGGAATAGGCCTAGGAGGCCGATGCCACTCGCACAGATTTGCTCAATCCCACATCGGGGAGAGACGCCTCCCACCATGCAGGTGGCATCGGCCTCCTCAGCCCATTCCCAAAGCGGACAATACCTTCCAAGAGAGAGATTCGATCCTCCACAGGTATATTAACAAATGCATTAAGAACATTCATTTATCGGACCCTACAAAAACCTTATTATCATCATCTAATAGATTAATTTGTTTAATAATTAATAGCCCAATAACCTATGTATGGATGGAGATAGTGTTATATTGAAACATACCTTATGTACAAAGGGTTCATACTCAAGTCGTTCCACCACCTTTTGTTACTTAGGCTGCGTTTGGTTGAATGTAAAATATTTTCCGAGTGTAAAATATTTTCAGGTGAAAATATTTTCGGGAAAGGAAAATATTTTTAAGTGTTTGGTTGCATTATGAAAATTGTTCTAGAAAATGTTTTCATGTATTTGGTTGCATTCTAAAAATGCTATTTTTCTACTAGTTTCTCACATTTTCTCAGCTACCAAATAAATTTTATAATAAAAAATTTCAATATATAAACTTAAAAAAACAAAAATCAAAACAAAACCATTCAGGTATTCCCAAACAATTCGGTCAAACTAAGAGAGGAAGAGAGAGTGATCAAAAATTGAGGGAAATGGATAGGTAGATCGAGAAAGAGAGAGAGATCGGTCATGGGTGGGTCATAGGCGACGATCTCGGCGGCGTGATCTCGGAGGTGAGGTTGAGTGAGAGAAGAGAAGAAAAGGGAGATGGGTTTGAAGGGATGTGGATCGGGTATTGTAGAGGGTGGGTTTGAGAGAAGTGTTTCGCCGGCGGCGTGGGAGCGACGGATCAGAGATGTTGGAGGTGAGATGGGCTTCACCGGCGTGAGGGTGGGTTTTGTCTTGGTGGATCGGGTACATGCAGAGCTCGAAGTGGGCGGAGGTAAGGTTGAGTGAGAAGAGAAGAAAAGGGAGAAAACCCACCAGCGCGGAGGGGAAAACGGTGGCGCTGCTCGTCGGAGTGTGGGTGGACCTCGGACCAGCGTCAGCGTGTGAGGTGGAGCTCTGTCTCCCTCTCGTTGGTGCGTGGGGTGGAGCTAAAGAGCTTGGCGAGTCGGACCGTGTGGAGTGAAGAATTCCGGAAATGCTTTGAAGGTAAAATAACTCCTGCAATTGTTTTTCGGGTCTAAGGGGTTCATTTTACAGTCAACGAAAATGATTTTCTGTTTGACCAAATTTTTCATGTGCACCCAAACACACAGCAGGGTGTAAAATGATTTCATCAAATGCTTTTCAAGCGAAACAAACACAACCTTAGTAATATCTATATGGGTCTGGTTAATAGATGCTCTTAGAGTATTTGTTAATTGGTCATTTTAGAAAAAGATTTGTATCACTTTTAGGAAAAATATAAAAAGTTGTTAAAATTTTATTTACATTTTTATTTTTCTATAAAAAATTTCTAAAAATATTTCTTGACCCAATATCCTTATGAAGAGTTGTTCCCTTCCTCTGGGAAAAGGGACACTTTGCCTTGGCCACCAAAATTTTTAAAAAGTTTCCAAATGTATATATTTTTATAGTTTTTTTTGTGTTAATATTAGACCGCAAAATTGAGAGTAGCCCCCTCCCCAAAAAACAAAAATAGATTAAAAAAAAAAAAAATGGAGCTAACCCACCCAAAAAAGAGTTGAGCAATTAATCAGTGGTCTCCAAAAATAGTTGTTAATAACATGTAATAATAGTCCATTTTTTTAATTAAAAAATATTATTAATATTAGAATAATGTTTCTCTTTTTTAGTTTTTTCCTCTCTTCTTTGGTGAGTTTTAGTTGTTTAGTTCAAAGAGTAGATTTTTAATTAAAAGAGAAAAAAAAAATTCTCTTAGAGATTTTTTAAAAACTTATTTAGGACTAAACTTTTTGTTATTGTTGTTAAGTTTCAAATTGTTTGTCGATGTTTGATTTGTACTTAAAATGTTAAATGAAAGAACTATACAAAGGAGATTTAATGTTATTAGGGGTGCTTTTACTCATAAAGAAATTTTCTCTTGAACTCTTTTTTATTATTTGGAACTAAACTTTTTGTTGTTGTTGTTGTTGTTGTTAAGTTTCCAATTGTTTGCGTCAATGCTTGATTTAAACTCAAAATATTAAATGAAAAAAGAAACCCTAAATAGGGGAGATTTAATGATAGGGAATGAAAGTACACTACTCAAAAAAGGTGGAAAAAAAGATATGTTTTTTTTTAATAAAAAAATACCAATTAAAAAAAAAAAAACTAAATAGAGGAGAGTTAATTCTAGGAGTGATTGCAAACTACTAATAAAAATACAATAAAATGATGGTGATTCTTTTCTTTTCTTTTTTGTTATATCAATTGCAAAGTAGGGAATTTGTGTATACTTAACAAAGTTTATAAAGATGACAAGTTCTTTTCAATATATATACACATACGTTTGTGTAAATGTATGTATGTATATGTGTTTAGAATTTCTCTTTATTCATGTATCAATATGTAATTCGTCTCACCAAACCAAAATTTTTGGCTTTGTCGTCAGCTGCTTGCCCTTACTCTACCCCCAAGCCCCCTTTCTCACCATGATGTCAATTGCTAAAGCAAGATTTAAAAAGGAAAATTGAATGTACCAGAAAGAAATAAGGAGCGTTCCATATACAAGTTAGACATGATAATGAATAATTCTTAGGTATTCCTGAAGCACAATAAATGATGCTCCCACCATAAATGTTAGAAGATGAAATACCATTTCATTATACTCCAGAGCTATCTATAAATTTTCCATGGTGTTAACCCACGCTTAGAGCTCAACAACCGCTATAATTACCAACTACCCACTTTTTTTGAGAAAGTACCAAATACCCACTTGACCATTAGAATTATATGGTTTACATAAAACCAACACATTATTTTTATTTTCAAAATTTGGGTACTATGAATCTCCGTTTAGTTGCCAATGCAAGAAAACTTTAAGATGGTGACTACTTATACCCTTCTGTTGATTAATGTTGTACATATCCTTCAAGTTCATAGCAACTTAAGTTATGGTAATCCCTACTTAGTTTGCATTAGTATGTTGTCTATTATTATAAACTAGTCGTAAATCCATGCAAAGTGTGAGAATATATAGTTATTTTGAGATATGTTATAATATATAATTTATTCTTTAAATTTTATTGTAGATAATCTATTCTCCCTAAAAATCAAACAATTTCTAAGAGTAATTTTCATCCCTCTATTTTTACAAATATATAATTTTATTGATATTATTCTTTTTTGAAGTGGTCCATATTCCTCTAAGTCTCTAACTATGATTCTTATTATATATTATATTTTCCTAACTTCTTTTGGTACAACTAAAAGTTTTAAGTTTCAAATTTATTATTCAAATTCTCATTCTCTTAAGGAAGTTATTATGATAATAAAAAGTTATCATAAAATTACAATTGGTATTACTCAAATAATTGATAATACTCTCAACCCAAACTTTTCTTTTTTCATTCTTGAGTAAGTACATTGAAATGGACCAAAATGGAAAAATGGACCTAATTGGACTGAACTGGACCAAATAAACCGAAATAAACTGAATTGGATTGAAGTAGACCAAATTGGACTGAATATGTTGAAGTGGACCGAATGCCAAAATGCAATAAAAAAAATTTTAAGTCATAAAGAATTGAAAAAAAAAAAAAAAAAAAAAAAAAGAGGGAATGATTGTGTGAGGGGGATCCTCGCACTCTAAATTTGTAATCATCAAGCACAAATGCACAATTGACACTAGGGATTGGCATTTGTAAAGTTGTTATTTACAACTATGTATTTTGTTGGCTTTTATTCCGTGCCAAATTTGATTGTAATCATTTCCAATCGATTATACCCTGTATCTAGTGTGGGATTTGTTGTAAGGGATGTGTGATAGAGAGAGAGTGTGAAGACTCAGGCATTTGAAGAGTGAAGAATTCTCGCGGGTATGTCGCGACCTAGCTTCCCGCGAAATGAATCATGTGCCATGCACATGCTGGAATGCGAAGAGTCAGGCCAGGTGGAGACAGCTGTGTCTCGCGGGTAAGGCCTTCCCGCGAGACACCCGCGAGGCAAATTGTTTTGCCGGCCTGTACTGACTGACTCACACTTTTTGTACCTATCCTATATATACCCTCATTACCCACAAATGTTGAGGAATGCTTCAGAGAGAAAACCCTAGCCAAACACATTGGGAATTAGAGATTGTCATCCCCACCTTTCTTTATACACTTGCTTGTGGTATTTCCTCAACTCTTCCCTCTCCATTTCCAGACCTTTGAGAGGTTGATAGCCCAAACACTTACCACACCCTTTGAGAGTGTTGAGTGACGTTTTGGATCTGCTGGGAAGCATTGGAAGAACCTTGGAATGGCAGATGCAATATGGAGCTTGTTGCGGGATCCGGAGAGCTAGACAAGACACGGTTCTGAGAAGCCTTGTTGGAGTATGAGCTTGGAGGGCTTAGGTGCATCAGGTAGATTAGGCTTGGAAGGTCTCTTGCTAACCCATGTATCCCAACTGATTGTCTAGTGGATCGATTTCCGCTTGGAGGGCGGCGAAGAGGTTTTTCGCCGAGTTCTTCGGTTTCCTCTTCGAAAACACGTCTTGGTGTTTTCTGTGTTTGCATCTTTCTTCCCTACTCTTTTATATTCCATTATACTGCTGTGTTGCTTAGTTTATTGATTAGAGTAGCTTTTGTGTTCATCCGCTCGCATTTACACTATTCCGCACTTAGTATTAAGTTAGTATAAAATCTATCGAGCCGTAACTTTAATTGGGGAGTCTAAATTGCTCTTGTGTTTTCAACACATTTCCTAGCTTTCAATTGGTATTAGAGCGGGTACACTCGCTGTGGTTTGAATACCTGAGTGTGATCCTTGACCCTATTTGAGATGGACCGGTCTCAATCGCTCAATGTTCCACCATTTTTTGATTGGAACAATTATTCTTTCTAGAAAGTCAGAATGAGAGCATTTTTATGCTCTATAGATGATACCGTTTGGGATGCGGTTGAGATAGGTTGGACTAAGCCGACGGATCCTAAGTCCACTTGGGATAAGGCAGCTCTCGCAGCAGCCAATGCTAATAGTAAAGCGTTAAATGCTATTTTTTGTGGTGTGTCTCCTGATGAATTCCACAGGATCTCTCATATGACGGTAGCCAAGGAAGCTTGGGAGATTTTGGAGACGACATATGAGGGTACGAAGAAAGTTAAGGACACAAAGCTTCAGATGCTTATCACCAAATTTGAAGAGCTCAAGATAGGGGATGATGAACCATTTGATTCATTCTATGAGAAGCTCAATGAAATTGTAATTGCTAAACTCAATCTTGGGGAGAAGATTGAAGATACTAAGGTGGTGAGAAAAATTTTGAGGTCCTTACCGGAGAGCTTTCGGGCAAAAGCCACAGCCATAAAGGAAAGCAAGGATTTGGATGAAATTAAGATCCAAGAGCTCATTGGATCACTTCAAACGTATGAGCTTGGACTACCTTCCCACAAGACGAGTAAATCGCTTGCTCTTAAAACCATCACCGAAAGAATGGATGATCCTTCCGAAGAAGATGGAGTGGAGAAGGAAGTAGTATATCTTGCGAAAAACTTCCGAAAATTTCTGAAGATGAAGAACAGTGGAAAACCATTTAACAGAGGGAAATTCTCATCTTCAAGAGGTGATAGGAAAGAGTTTACGAGGAAAGAAGGGAAGGATTCTCAACCTTCTTCAGACATTGTGTGCTATGAGTGCAATGGCTATGGACATCTAAAGAAGGAGTGTCCAAATTTTCTGAGAGGAAAAGGCAAGGCTTATGCCACGACGCTCAGTGATTCAGAATCTTCTGATTCTGACTCGGAAGACAGCTGTGACGGAGAGGGAAACTACTCCGCCTTCATGACCATTGCTCATGTGGAGTCATCGAATGGTTTGGGTGCACTTGTGAAGGAGCTTGGTGAGCATTCTGATTCAGAGTCTATTGGGATTGTGGAAGAATCAGATGCTAAAGAGGAAAAGAATACAACTAACCTTCAAGAAAACTACTCCTTACTACTTGAGAAGTCAGGAGAGTATTCCAAAGTAGCCAAGGCAGCTGTAAGGAAAATGAAGAAAGCTGAGGAAGATTACAGAAGTCTCTTGATCAGATATAAAGAGGCTAAGTGTGAGATTGAGACACTAAATGGCGAGCTATCTGAAGCGTATACGAAGGTGAGATTTCTTGAGCAAGAGGTTGTGCAAGCTCATGCTAAGATAGAGAGAGTCTTCTCTCAGAAGTTGAAAGATGTCATATCATCTCAAAAACCTTCCTCAGACAAGTCCAGGTTGGGATACACCGGAGGAAGTTGCTCATCAGCCAAAGTCACCAAAGAGGTAAAGTTTGTAAAGGCAAACGAGATGATTGTTAAAGAGCCCATTCTTGAGAAAGATGAAGACGTACAGAAGAAGAATGTGGTTGAGCAACGAATGGTGAATAAGCCCCGAAATCAATCTGTGGTTAAATATGAAACCAGAGGAAGATCTCTCCCAAGATCACAACGGGGTCCTAGAACGGATTATGTGTGTCATTATTGCGAACTGCAAGGACATGCCAGACCTAATTGTCAAAAGCTGAGATCAGACAACAATGCAAGCGCACCTCGGTCACGAGGAAGGAGAAATGACATGAGGTCTTGGGGTGGTGAGCAACCAAGAAGTCAAAATCGTGATCCTGGTATGACGGACGTGATGAAAATGATCGGTGCCTTCACCACTTGCTTGGAGAGTTTCACCAGAAGATTTGAAAGTCCAAACTCTCGTACCCAATCCATCAAGGATATCACCCCAAACGCACGTGACGTGTGGGTGAAGAGGGGTACTCATGCATAAGCATTATAACATGTCCATGCATAAATTCTTTCAATGTTTAGGGACATTTGCTGTTGCATCATTTCATGCATTGCTTTCTTTTTGTTGTTATTCTTTTATCTGTTGTAGTTTGTACCAGCTGTTTTCTTGTTGATCTTACTTTTCTTGTTCTGTTTTGGGTGTGTTCAAAAAATTCAAAAACCCATAAAAATTGAAAAATCTCAAAAGTTTGATCACTTGTTTTGTGTATGTCACATGTGAGTTTGGCCTAGTACCTTCGTACTTATGGCGTAGTGCATTTACGATCTTGGCTTGTCATGTATGCACTCATTTCTTTGTGGGAGAAATCTTGAACACTATGTGTGACTGTTGTAAATAGATCTTCAAGTTTGTCATGAATGATTGGTCAATAGTCCTGTTGGTCTTGATACTTGCATAGACTTGTGTCTATATCTCTTCCCACTTTATTTTTATGTTTTGCAAAAAGAGCTCACCAAATGTAAATCTCCAAATGAAAAAGAGATATTGAGCTGCAAAAGCCTGTCGCACACTCTAGTATTCAACTAGGAAAAAGGGAAAGCGACTCTTCTTAATGTTTTTTTTTTTATGGTGCTTAAAAAGCCAAAGGCTAATCATCAATGTTGAAATATCATAAATTTCAAGCACCAATCTCAAAATGAGATGTTCTTGTCCAAACAAAATAAATTGGACCAATTGTTATGCCTTATGCAGAAGCCAAATGAAAAGCTTCTAAGTTTTGTATTCAATGTGTGGGAGGTCATATATACTCATTTCTATAATGGAGATAGTCCACTTGATTTCGTATCAGTTGTGTATGACTCGATTGAATTGATCATTGAAGTTTCGCTCTGGTCTATAGACTATTCCACATTTGATACTCACACACAACACACAAGACTTTGATTCAATCAATGCCTATCTCATTTGTGTGATTGTATATGTTCAAATGTGATGTGTATGCTCAAGAACTTGTTGATCAAACCCAAAAAGATTTTTGAGTGTTTTATTTGTTTTTGGAAGTGATTTTATACTTTTGTGTCTTTTGATTTTGGTCAAAATGCTTTTATGTGTTTTTCTTCAAAAAATTGGTTCAAGGGTTGTTTCGCGAGAAGCTCGCGACTTAGAGCTTCCTGCGAAAAGGGCTTGAGGGGAATAATTTTTCAATCATGTCACACAGAAACTCTCGCGACTGTATCGCGACTGTCTCACGACCAACAACTTCTTGCGAAATGCTGTTTGGCTAAAAATTGGATTTTTCAAAATTCAGACAGAAGTTACCGCGACTGTCTCCCGACCCGGTGCTTCTCGCGAAAGTTTTGTGCTTCAGTGGCCATCTTCGCGACTATCTCGCGACTGTCTCGCTACTCTCTAACCCGCGAAAAACACGTGTTTTCACTTTATATGTAGCAGATGTGACAGTTTCTCAAAAATTTCTCATTTCCCTCACTCAACCTCTCTCGAACCATTTTCAACCAAAACTCAATTTCTATCTAAACCCATCATTTTCAAGTATCTTTTCTGCATTGTCATCTTCAAGGTATGTCTTCTAAAGCATTTTCCTTCAAGTTTCTCTTAGTTTATGTAGTATTGTCGTTAGGGTTTCAACAATTTGGGGATTTTCGAAAATTTGAATGTTTTTCTAAATTGGGTGAAATTTTTTCAAATTCTTTGTTTGGGCTGTGTCCCTTTTGTTTTCTGTGTATCTGTGTTGGCCCCTTGTGGCATTTTAACATGTATTGAGGGTAGATTTTCTCTTGTTCATGCATTGTTCATGCTTAGAGTTCATATTTGCATGTTAGGTGTTTGATAAAATGTCCGAGTGACATTTTTGTGCTTAATTGGATTCATGTGAGTTCCAATTTATGGGTTTCCATATGTTTAACCTTACTTTACTTGGTTCGGTCTTCATTCTAGTGTTTCCTACACTTTGCTTATGATGCACTCACTTAGCACACACCTACGCACCCTCTAGGCACACCCCCATGCATCTCATGCTGCACACACATGCATTAGCATATGCACACAGATGCACACACATGCACGGCTACTTACTTTCATGCATTGTGCCTATTATTTTCTTGTTTTATATGTTTTTGCATAATCCTTGAGTAGGGTATGATATGCTTTAGAATAGTTGTCATGTGCTTTGGGATTAACTTGAATCTAATCAAGTTTTTGTTTGTGTGTTCTGTTTTGGTGTTTGTGCACTTGGTTCCTTTCTGTTTTGTGAAATTGTGCAGATGTCTCCCACCAAGCATGCAGCTAAGAAGAAACCAACTTCAAAGCATGCACGCACTGATTCTGATCATTTCAAGTCTGCGGAAGCAGATATGAAGTACAATGACTGCTATAAGGACAAGACGATCATCATGGAAAGAGTAGTTCAGCTAGAAACTCTTGAGGACACTTTCATCCCTGAAGTGTTCAAAGATAGAACTTGGACCAAGCTTCTGAACTCGACTGGGGTGGTTTATTCAGAGATTATCAGGGAGTTCTTCTCAAATGCCACTGTCAACGAAGACTGTATTGAGTGCTGGGTAAGACACAAGGAATTTGTGATTACAAGAGAGATCATCCAAGACTTTTTGGAAACTCGTCCTCCATCTCAGCCAATCACAGTTGCATATAAGGACAGATTGGGCTCTACTGCTGAGATGATTACAGTTCTTGGTGGTGAACCGAAGAAATCATCCATGAACACCATCAAATTCTCTCCGGAAATGAGGACACTGAGCTATGTGATGATTCATAATCTGTATCCGGTCACCAATCTCACCACTCTATCTGCTCCAAGAACAAGATTCTTGTATGATCTCTTTACTCATAAGGAAATTGACATTTGTGGCCATATCATGCATGTCCTGAAGAAGAGCATCACAAAGTAGAATTCACGGACTGTGATGCCGTTCCCCTTCTTGATCATGGGATTAATTGCCAAGGCAAAGCTCAAGCTACCCAGTGGCCTCACAGTTGTTCAGAGGGACTACCCCATTGGTGGTCATACACTGACTAGGAGCACTGCATACATCAAGGGCTCCAAGACTGGTGTGCATACAATCCCACAGCCTCGTTTGAGCAAGATAAGGGGGGAGATACAGAGGAGGAGATTGATAGGTTCACCTCGACTCCAGAGACATCTGCATAGCCATCATCTTCTGCTCCACCACAAGGCTTGAGGAAACTTGATCTATTGCTAGCTAAAATGGATCAAATGTCTACGGTGCTGGATTCTCATGTACAGCACACCGTGGACCAGTTTGCATATCTTCAAAGACAGATCACCGCACTCTCTTCACAAATACAAGACTTATCTATGGAGCAAGGCTCGGATTCAGAGTCAGATCAGTTCTAGCCCTTTGGCCATTTAGGTCAAAAAGGGGGAGAAAATTTTGAGGGGGAGCTGGAGAAGAGCTTGCACAGTGTTAGGGGGAGCATAGTTTAGAAACTTAGTAACATTGGTTATTGGTCTTTCAGACGGTTTTATTCAGTTTCTTTTAGTCTTTATAACTGTTTTACGGCTTTTGGTTTAAAGCTTTAATACTCTGTTTTTATTTCAGTATATTTTCAGTAGTTCTTTTATGATATTGTCTATGCTTTGTAGCATGTCTAGTTTGTGCCCATGTTGCTTGTGTAAGCTTTTAGGGTTTGTTTAATTGCATGCTTGTAGGCTGTTATGGTTTGTGCCATGCATATGCAGTGCCTTGCTTATGCAGCCTTTTTGCTTGTGTACTTGATGTTTAATGTCATACATTTTACTTCAGTACAACACTCTTGTGCCCTTGTAGGATTGTTCCTAGATGCAAATACTTCGTGTATTTCGCATTGGTTGAGTGTTGGATTTGCAAATGATACTCTTCAAATGAGCTTATCATCTTGCATATCCGGATGTTCATTCCTTGTGTGAATGAGCATAGTGATCACTTTTGTATAGTGATTGCTTGTTTGATCTTGCCATGATCTAGTGTTTCTATTTCATTTTGCTTGATCATGCTATTATTGCTCCATATGCTTTTCAAGTTTTTCTGCATACAATGATGTTATTGTGTTGTTGTGTTTCAGGAGATACTTGTTCATATGTTTCAAGAGCTTATCAGAATCTAGAATTAGGTGTGAGTGAGTTTTGCCTTTGTTCCCAAACTCACGTTTAAGTCTAGAGTCTGTTTTAGGGTTTTGTCACGGAATAGCCAAAGGGGGAGATTGTAAAGTTGTTATTTACAACTATGTTTTTTGTTGGCTTTTATTCCGTGCCAAATTTGATTGTAATCATTTCCAATCGATTATACCCTGTATCTAGTGTGGGATTTGTTGTAAGGGATGTGTGATAGAGAGAGAGTGTGAAGACTCAGGCATTTGAAGAATGAAGAATTCTCGCGGGTATGTCGCGACCTAGCTTCCCGCGAAATGAATCATGTGCCATGCACATGCTGGAATGCGAAGAGTCAGGCCAGGTGGAGACAGCTGTGTCTCGCGAGTATCTCGCGGGTAAGGCCTTCCCGCGAGACACCCGCGAGGCAATCTGTTCTGCCAGCCTGTACTGACTGACTCACACTTTCTGTACCTATCCTATATATACCCTCATTACCCACAAATGTTGAGGAATGCTTCAGAGAGAAAACCCTAGCCAAACACATTGGGAATTAGAGATTGTCATCCCCACCTTTCTCTATACACTTGCTTGTGGTATTTCCTCAACTCTTCCCTCTCCATTTCCATACCATTGAGAGGTTGATAGCCCAAACACTTACCACACCCTTTGAGAGTGTTGAGTGACGTTTTGGTGCTGCTGGGAAGTATTGGAAGAAGCCTGGAATGGCAGATGCAACATGGAGCTTGTTGCGGGATCCGGAGAGCTAGACAAGACACGGTTCCGAGAAGCCTTGTTGGAGTAGGAGCTTGGAGGGCTTAGGTGCATCGGGTAGATTAGGCTTGGAGGGTCTCTTGCTAACCCATGTATCCCAACTGATTGTCTAGTGGATCGATTTCCGCTTGGAGGGTGGCAGAGAGTTTTTTTGCCGAGTTCTTCGGTTTCCTCTTCGAAAACACGTCTTGGTGTTTTCTGTGTTTACATCTTTCTTCCCTACTCTTTTATATTCCATTATACTGCTATGTTGCTTAGTTTATGGATTAGAGTAGCTTTTGTGTTCATCCGCTTGCATTTTGCATTTACACTATTCCGCACTTAGTATTAAGTTAGTGTAAAATCTATCGAGCCGTAACTTTAATTGGGGGGTCTAATTTGCTCTTGTATTTTTCAACACATTTCCGAGCTTTCCGCATTCAATAACAATTTTTTTTCCTAAAATAAAAGCGAGGCATAATAATCACCATTAGCCGCAAATATTGTCCAGTGGCTAAAAGTTCGAACAGAGAATAGATTACAGTTGATAGATATATGAAATGCTTTCTTAGTCAGTCAAAAAAATAACTATAATACACTTTATATCATTTTGATAATGTGTATAATGAAGTGTTGAAGCTAGTTTAGAAAGTCGTACTGAAATTATTGGTGATCTAATATTTCAGAAATATATTGGAAGTATTTCAAAATCATGGAAGAAATTGAGATGCCGTATCATATATACATTGGTAGAAGAGAGAATCACATCAACTTGCACACATGCATGCATTGGGGGTCTCTCCGTCTCTTTTATCGATATTGAAGTTAATGGGGGACATAACCATGTGATTATGCTAGTTAATCATCATTAAATATTGGTCCGACGTCCTAGCTAGGTTCAATGTGCATTCACATTTTGAGTTTTGATAGACTCAATACTCATGGTAGATAAGCCAACAAAGTTAAGTTAATTAGAAAATAATATTGAGAGGTGTTACGTCTACAACATTTTTACAACAAATCATGGGTGATTAGTTATTAGGCAAAAACCACATTTTCGTCCCTACATTTTCACGCGATTCCACTTTGGTCCCTAACTTTTTTTTCCACCACTTTTAATCCCTATCCTGAAAAACGCGTCTTGTTTTTGTCCCTGCCGTTACATCAAAGATGGAAATTGCACAGGTGGCAAACGGAAGCTAACGTGGCCATTAAAATAATAATAAAAAATGTTATTTGACATTAAAAAAATGCCACGTCAGCATTTAAATTAAAAAAATTAATTTATTAATTTTAACTAAATAAAAAAAATTAAAAACAGAAATAAAATTAAAAACGGAAAATGAGAAAACAACAAACCAAATTCACATTCTTTTCTTTTCGTTGATTTTTTGGAAGAACATGTTCATGTTCTTTGTGTTCTTTCCCAAAACATGATTTTACATGTTCTTCGCAATTTAATCCTTGTTTTATTTTCTTTTCTTTGTCTTTCTTGTATTTTCTTTACAACCAAACACATTAAAATTCAAAACTTAGATCAAACAATAATCAACATCAACAAATCTACAATTTGAAATTGAAACTAAAAACCTAACCCAGAAATTGAACCCATAATTTTGAACCCAACGCACACCAATCAAAATCAACAGATCTGCATCCTCTTTGTTCACAAAATCAACACCAATCTCCAAGTTGGAAACCCACTGATCCAAATTGGTAACACAAAATCAGCTCCAACTTGGAAACACAAAATTCAGCGATCATCAAAACACCGAAACCCAGTAAATCAAACACTCAAAAAAAGCAAAAATAACCTACAAACAACTATCCACATTCCAGAGCAACAACAAACCCAGAAACTTTAAAGAAACCAGCTGATCACACCCATCCACACCAACACCAACACCAAACCCATAAATTTTAAAGAAATCAGTCGACCACAGCTATCCACACCAAAAATAAACCCAAACTGATTCACAACCACCAACACCCACAATATCTTCCTTTTGCAACTGCTAACCACCACCACTACTAACAACCTTTGATTTACGACCACCACATCCACCACCAACGATTTGTGTTTCACAACACCCACAGCAACCTATCCATAACTCGCGAATCCAAATCAACATACTACCCAAACCAATCTACAACCTATGAATCTAGTTGCCGATCTTGCCACTTCACTAATCCACAAAGCTCCATTTTTGAAGCAGACGCGAGCTTGAGACCTGATCTAGACCAAGCCCCATACCAAAGCACTCAATTGGCTGGGGAGAGAGAGAGAGATAAGGGGAGGGGAAGGGGAAGGGTCTCACCGGATCGGCGGCGGCGTGGGCAGGGAAGGCTAGGTCGGCGGCGACATAGGCAAAAAGGCGTGGATCGGCAGTGTGTTGGGTCTATGTTGGGGTTAAACCAGCAACGTGGTGGGCTGAGCGACGACGGGATTGGCATGGAGTGAAAGAGATGAGAGTGAGAGGGTTAGAGAGGGAGTTAGAGAAGGTTAGGGCGTTTGTGTTTCTAAGCTTCTTCTTTTTTTCTTTTTTCTTTTTTCAATTTCTAGGTTTGTGTTCTTAAATACGAGTTTGTGTTCTTGTTCAAGACACACTTAGATCTCAATTCATGTGATTTTTTAGTTTTTAATTCTATTTTTAATTTTTTATTTAGTTAAAATTAATAAATTAATTTTTTTTAATTTAGATGCTGACGTGGCATTTTTTCAATGTCAAATAACATTTTTTATTATTATTTTAATGGCCACGTCAGCTTTCGTTTGCCACCTATGCAATTTTCGTCTCTGATGTAACAGTAGGGACAAAAATGAGATGCGTTTTCCAGGATAGGGACTAAAAGCGGTGGAAAACAAAGTTAGGGACCAAAGTGAAAATCGTGTGAAAATGTAGAGACGAAAATGTGGTTTTCGCCTAGTTATTATTGGTTTAAATTTGAATTTAGCACTAAGATTACTTTTTTAACCCAACAATAACAACCAGTAATGATGATGCTCAAATCGTCAACAAGAGCTCTCGTCCAGACAGGGTCATCCACAACTAATCCCGATCCTGAAACAAGACAAGTTGTAAAGGGAAAGGATGGTCACCGATGTGGCGCCAGCCACAGAGTCTTTGATGCCAAAGTTAGAAAAGTTAAGAGATGTAAAGGAAGTAAAGTGGAAGTATTAGAAAATTCTGTGTGTATGTACCCTTTTGTCGGGTTTTGCCAATGAATATATATAGATGCTTCTTTCTTAGCCGTTGATTTTGCTTTAGTGGTGCAATCATTACTGAAGCCGTAACGCCCATGCAAGGTTTTAAATGGATAGATATACTCCCAATGGTATTGGAATTTCATTATTACATCTGTAACGCTTTGTCATGACGACGATCGAATATTTGTCAGGCAGTTCCCCCAGGGCAAGGCTGACTTCAGGGTTGTCCTTGTCTATCATCCTTCTTGGGTGGACGAGTGTACTTTTAGGACTATCAGCTGCCCCCCTATTCCAAGGTCGTCCGTTACTAGGACAGTCTTAGGAATGTGAGAAGTTCTTTTTTTTTTTTTTTTTTGAAAAGCTTTCTAACTCTTGGGGATTATGTTCTCCGCATTAATTGTTTTATGGCGGCATGGCAAGCATTGAGGCTACGTGTCTTTTTCTGATTGGTGAGTGGGTCTCATTTCCAGTGAGTGCCTTTTCAGTTTTTCCTGCATTTTCCAAGGCAAACCTTTTTAACTCTTTGTCTTTCTTGTCTCATTCCTTTACTTTCCTTTAGTATTCGATTTCTCTGACTCTTAACTTTTCTTTTCTCTCTTTGTGTTTGATTTTTCTGGGTTCACCGTAGCCGCTGCGTATTTTGCTCCCATCCTTTTCGGTTTTCTTCCTTATTTCCAAGTACGTTTCCTTCTTTTTACACTTCTTTCCTTTTTGGGTTGTACTGTATTTTCTTCTTTTTGTATTCTTATTTTCCTTTTTGAAACTGTGCTTCTTTCCTTAATGATGAATTATACTGAATTTAGGCACATTTCTCCCTCCATCGCTTTGCTTTTTGCTCACTTAGAGGGGTTGTTAGATTCTTCTGGTGACCGATACCCACAAATTAGGGGTTTTGTTGTAGGAGATAGTGGTCTTAATTTAGTGCTGGGTGACCTGTATCCATTGTTGCAACAGTCTTTGTCTTGGTTCAAATCAATTCGTGGGCTCCTTAGGAGGGAAAGTATGGGATCCGAGGTGAGATCGAGTGGTCAGGAGAGGGGTTCGTCTTTTAGTGTGGTTGCGGATGGGGCTGTTACAGACACAGCTACCTCCGTTCCTCCCCCTTTGTCTGTCCTTCCTTTTACTTCTGCCACTCCTCATCATTTTCACGCCCTCAAGGAAAAATGTGCCTTGAAGGTAGATTTCTTCAACAAATTTAGGGATAGGTTCCAGTTTCCTGATGACACTAGGGCTCGTCTTCCTAAGAAAGGTGAAAAGGCTTGCGCCTTTGCCCATGGTGAAGTTTGCTTCTATGAGGCTGCTTTTTTGTGTGGTCTAAGGTTTCCTGTCCATCCATTCATTATGGAGCTTCTAAATCACCTGCAAATTGCCCTTAGGCAGCTTATGCCGAATTCCTAGAGGATCGTCATAAGCTGTATTGTGATTTGGACGACCATAGCGGATGGGGACATGATTACCCATCTCTATCATTTAAAAGAGTCCAAGGAATTTGGGTATTATGAACTTGTTCCTTGGGATAGGAGAGCTCGTCTCATCGTCGACCTTCCTTCATCCTTCCGTTACTGGAAGTCCAGATATTTTTTGTGTCAGGCGATGGTTGGGAGACTTTATCCGATGACTTTTGGGGGAATGTCCCTAAGTTGCTGCGCCGGTGGGAAACCCCTCATCTTGGTGCATTTGCCTTTTATGTCACTTTTTTCTTGTGTTTTGGCTGTTTTGGTCGTCCTTCTAACCTTGTATAATTTTTCTTCTTTTGTAATGAAGGAATGTCCTGAACTTGAGAGCTAGTTTGAAGAGAGAGTTCAGGAAGTGATCAAGTACGCAAGGATGATTGACGATTTTGACAAGCTAGTCGACCCACGCACATTGGCTCGTCATTGTTTGGGGCCTGAGCCTTCACTTTACATTCTTCAAATACTTGACCGAGAATAGAGGAAACGTGAGTCGTCTTAACGTGCCTGATCGTCCTCTTTTTTTTTCTTTTTTTCTTTTTTTTAACTTTTTTCCTCTTTCTGGTGCAGAGATGACGAGCAAGTTTAACAAGGACATGCATGCAAAAATCAAGGGGAAGAAGAATGAGCCCCTTTCCAGTATTGGCCAAAGAACTTTAAGAATAACTGATAAAGAAAAGGAGAAAGAGAAAGAGAAAGAGACGGCTAAGAGGGGTTTGTCCAGCCCCAACCTGGATGAAGGACGAATAGCTTCTTCTGCAGTCTCTATTGAGGAGGTGCCTGCCCCTAAGAGGCATAAGATGGGGCATAAAGGTAAGGATAAGGTGGGATCCAGTATTTGAGCTGATGCTGAAGCAGCTATGGCTCGGGCAAATGAGCATTTAACTCCTGAAGAAATGAAGGAGATTTCTCTTGTGCCCTCCCACGAGATAATGAGCCAGCATGTTCATAAGCTCGTGTAGGTAGTCTTTCTTGGCCTTGTTTTCCCTCTCCCTTTTCCTTTTTTTTTTTTTTTAAAAAAAAAAAGTTTTGACGGTACTCCTTACTGTTAGGTGTTGGGAGAAACGATGCATCTTACCTCTCAATACTTGGTGAACGAAGAGAAGGCTGTTATGGCTACTTCGAAGGTGAAGGCTTTGGAGGTTGAGGCTTCAGGATTGCGGATGGACTTGATTGCTGCCATGGATGCTCATAATACCTCTAAGGAGTAAGTCAAGGTTTTGACCAAGCAACTTGATGCAGAGAAGTTATTGGTAAAACAGAAGGAGGAACTTCTCGCCTCAGCTGGCCAAAGGATGAAGGCAACAGTGGCTCAGGCCATCCTTGCCTTCCAGTCGACAGATGAATACAACACAATTTTGTTCCAATGGTACTTTAAAGGCTTCGAATTACTTTAAAGGCTTCGAATTATTAAGGAGGTACCTTGTGAAGCACGGGCCAGGAGTTAATCTGGAAGACCTGGACTTTGAAGCTGTGGATAAAGAGATTGAGGCGGATGAGGCGGCCCAGGATGCTCAGGTTTCTATTACTTCTGGCGAGGATCCTCCAGAGGCGGACAAGGATGTGGACGAGGATGCTCCTCCAGCTTGATTATGTTGCATTATCTATGGCATTTTTTTTTTTAATGCCCTATATGTTTTGGGGCTTTTGGGCGAACAATCTTTTTTGAGCCCTGTATGTTTTGGGGCTTTTGAACAATTTACATCCTTTTATATGTACAAGATATATTTGTTGGTATTTTCCTGTTTGTTTTAGAGGATCTTTTATTGATAGCATTCTCTTCGTCCTTATGGAGACTTTGAGAATTTCTATTGAAATATTCTCTTCGTCCTTCTGGGGACTTAGAGAATTTTTGTTGAAATACTCTATGACGACGTTTATTTGTCCTAAGTACCTTGTTGCCTTTTTAGTTTGGACGATGTACATCCATTTAAGGGATCTCATAGTCTTTTTAGTTTGGACGATGTACACCCATTAGGGAATTTTATCGTCTTTTTAGCTTGGACGATGTACATCCATTTAAGGAATCTTATCGTCTTTTTAGCTTGGACAATGTACATCCATTCCATTTAAGGAATCTTATCGTCTTTTTGATTTGGATCCGAACGGCCATTTTGGGTTTTGAGAAAGAGATAATGAGAGCGCATGAATTGCTGAATAATACTTGTAAAATGCTGAATAATCACTTATTCAAATACATGATTTGTGTTGAAAAGCATGAAATCGGGTCATATTAACTGCTTACAATCAGGCTATGGTTCCTTTTCATAATACCTCTTTAGATGTTCGACATTCCATGGACGAGTTAGCTTGTTCCCATCTAGGTCTTCTAAGTGGTAACTTCCCTGTCTTGAATAGTGGACGACTCTATAGGGTCCTTCCCAGGTTGGTCCTAGTTTGCCTTGTGCTGGATCTTTTGTTGCAGAAGTCACTTTTCGAAGGACGAGGTCCCCAATGCTAAATCTTTTCAACTTTACCCTCTGATTGTAGTATTCGGCCATCTTCTGCTGATATCTGGCCATTCTTTGGGCGGCATGGTCTCTGACTTCGTCCAAACAATCCAGGTTTAGCTTCAATTAATCGTCATTGCTTTGCTCGTCAAAGAATTCTCTCCTGAGGCTAATGAGCCCTACTTCAACTGGGATGACAGTTTCGGCGCCATACGTTAGGTTGAATGGTGTCTTTCCCGTTGGTGTTCGTGTTAGGGTTTGTGCCCTAAAATCCAATTTATAGGCATGTTGTGAATAATTAAGTTGTTTAATTATATGAGACTATTAATGAACTAGTGGGACATTATCTTAGTCCATGAGATGCATAGTATGTGATTTATGTGAAAAGTCACAGAAAGATATAAATCACAAGTTCTTTGTAAACTCAGAATTTTAGTTCGTAGTCGGTGATGAAATTGGGCATTTCATCTGCGAAGACTATAACATATCAACTAAGATGATTTGTCTTGATCATGGAAGTGGAGACTTCTAGTTGGTATGTTAATATGTTTTAAGAGTTAAGACATATTGAACTGGACCGCTGTGAGATTTATTATTCTCCTAAAGACTGTCAATTGAATAATAAATCTCACGACTTCTATTTACATCAACTCTAAATCCTGAGAGAATAATGGACCTGATCATGAGATGTAGGTTGCTTTGACATATCAGGAGTGAGATCTATAAGTTATGGTCAAAACCTCAGTATGTTGGGCAGCCGCATTTAGTGTTGATGGAACATATATTCTCAAGATGGAATTCATAATCTCTTAATGGAGATATAAAATATTCCCTTGAGATAAGTTTAATGGGTTTGGTTATTCAGAGTGTTGGGCCCAACCACTTTAGTAAAGAGTTACTAAAGTATATATTTATGGAATTGGATTTCATAAATATATTATGAATAACATAAAGGATTAAACCGGGTACTCAAGGATTAAGATGTAGTAATTTTTAAAGTGGCAGTCAATATTAATGACTTTGTATTACTACGAATATTTTTATGAAGGGGTTGTATGTATAATATAGTCTTGGGATATAATTAATTAATAAGGCCTAGAGTGCAATTATATTCTTATAGTGGTATTGAATATAATTAATGGTAACTTTGGACTTGTCAAGAGTTGACGGAAAAGCCCAAAGCCCATTGGAGCTAGTGTCTTATTGGTCCCTTTGGTCCCATCTCAAGCCACAAACTAAAGCCCAATTGGGTAGGCCCAAAAGGCTAACCCAATTAGAAATCAGTCATTATTTAATAAGTGTTATTAAATAAAGAAACTATGAGAATGGTTTAACGTACGTAAGATGAAAAGAAAAAGAGTTCAGTTTTTCTCCACAAGGAGAAAAAGAAAGATTTTTCTTTGAGAGTTTATGTACAAAAGGACTGATTGAGAGACCACACATCTTGGGCTCCATGTGGAATTGAGATGAAGATTAAAGGTATTCTCAAGTTTGGTTTTGAAATTCACTGCACCAAGGTACGCTTTCTATTCTTTGATTCTAGAATTCATGGTTACATGTTTATCTTTCATGATTGAAGTAGATCCGTTTTCTTTTTGTTGCTTCCGCTGCGTGTGTTTTTGTATGAGATACAAAAACCCAGATTTTTCCAACAGTTCGTGCCGTAGTTCTGAAAGCCCACAAGACACTAGGTAGTTCCTCGAGCCATGCTCCCTTCACCCCCACTAATCGGGACTTGATAATCTTGAGCAAGGTTTGGTTCGTCACTTCCATCTGCCCATTGGCCTGAGGATGTCCTGGTGACGAGTACTTGTTTTTGATGCCTAGGCTCGATCAAAATGACCTGAACCCATGACCGTCGAACTAACAACCATTGTCTGAGATGATCGTCCTTGGTATCCTAAACCTGCAAACAATATTTTTCCATACAAAATGTTGTACCTTTGCCTAGGTGATCGTTGCTAGAGCTTCTACTTCAACCCATTTCATGAAGTAGTCAATTTTGACGAGTAGGAACTTTATTTGTCTCTTTCCCTGAGGTAGGGGGCCCATGATGTTGATACCCCACTATGCAAATGGCCAAGGTGAGGAAATGGTCATCATCTTTTCCCCTGGGACTCGTTGAACATTTCCATACCTTTGGCAACTATGACATTTCTTCACGAAATCTGCTGCGTCTTGCTACATTATGGGCCAGAAGTAACCCGCCTTCGTGATCTTCCTGACAAGGGACTTTGACCCCATGTAATCTTCGCAAACTCCCCTGTGCACCTCTTCTAGGACATATCTGGCATCGTCCTCCTCTATGCATCTCAAGTAGGGCTGAGAGAAGCCCCTTTTGTAAAGCTCGTCATTCAGTACCGTGAATCGGGAAGCTCGCCTTTGGATCTTCTTGGCTTCTTCAAGATTCGGCGGTAATCGTCCTTCTTTAAGATAAGACAGAATTGGACTCGTTCATCCTGAGCGGGTAGGCACAGGGAATGTCTGAAACTTTTTCATGCTAGGGGAGTTTTGTTCTTCCAACCTCCAAGCATTTATCTTGTCCTGGTCATCTGCTGATGCACTTCGTGCTACTTCGTCGGCACTAAACAAACTCCGCTCGATGGAAGTTTCTTACCAACTGATTCGTCAATCTGAGGTATTTCTGCATCCTTGTCTCTTTTGCTTCAAAATCTTCTCTGACTTGCCCTATAATGAGTTGTGAGTTGCTCTAAGCATGATATTTTTAGCTCTAAGCGTCTAGGCTATTCTTAGCCTGGTCAACAAAGCCTCATACTCCGCTTCATTATTTGTTACGGGGAACTTGAGCTGGAACCCATATTTGAGAACGTCTTCCTGAGGAGAGGTAATAACGACTCCTGCCCTGCCTCCTTTCTAGGTGGACGATCCGTCTATATTAATCATCCAAAGATCTTCCTGGTCATCTGCGTGCTCGGGGATTATGAATTCTGCAATGAAATCCGCCAATGCCTAGGCTTTTATGGCCATTCGGGGGCGGTATTCTATGTCAAACTGGCTGAGTTTGATGGCCCATTGTACCATTCGTCCAGCGGCCTCGGGCTTGGTCATTTGTTTCTTGATAGGCTGGTCTGTCATTACAATGATAAGGTTCGCTTCGAAGTATGGACGAAGTTTTCTTGAAGCAATAATTAGGGCAAAAGTAATCTTCTCTATCTTTGGATATTGGGCTTCGGCTCCCTAAAAGGCCTGGCTAACATAATACACCGGACGCTGTATCTTGTTTTCCTCCCTAATCAAGGTTGCACTAACCGCAGTAGCGGATACGACCAAGTAGAGAAACAAATCCTCTCCTTCTTTGGACGGACTCAAGAGAGGAGGATTGCTCAGGTAGTGCTTTAACTCCTGGAATGCTGTCTTGCATTCTTCCGTCCAGACAAAGGCTCGCTTCAAATTCTTGAAGAAAGGAAAACATTTATCCGTTGCCCTTGAGACGAACCTGTTGAGGGCAGCTACTCTTCCTGTGAGGGATTGCACCTCTTTTACCGTCTTAGGAGAAGACATCTCAAGAATAGCTTTCACTTTCTCAGGATTTTACTCTATCCCTCTTTGTGACACCATGAACCTAAGGAATTTTCCTGAAAAGACTCCAACGGCACAATTGGACGGGTTTAGCTTCATGTTGTATTGTCTGAGTGTGTTGAACGTTTCTCTAAGATCAGCCAGGTGGTTCTCTTCTTCTTTGCTCTTAATGAACATATCATCAACGTACACCTCCATGTTTCTCCCAATCTGCTTTTCGAACATTTGGTTCACCAACCGTTGGTATGTAGCCCCTACATTCTTTAGACCAAAAGGCATGACCCTGTAACAGTAAAGCCCCTGGCTGGTAATGAAAGCTGTCTTTTCCTGATCTTCTTCGGCCATCTGTATTTAGTTGTATCTAGAAAATGCGTCCATAAATGTAAGCAACTTGTGCCCGGCTATAGAGTCGACCAACTAATCAATCCTGGGTAAAGGAAAGCTATCTTTCGAGCAAGCCTTGTTTAAATCCATGAAGTCGACACACATTCTCCATTTCTCATTTGCCTTTTTGACCATGACGACGTTTGCCAGCCACTTGGGGTAGTAGACTTTTCGGATAAAATTAACGGTAAGCAACTTATTTACTTCGTCCATGATTGCTTTGTTCCATTTAGGGGCGAAGGCTCTTCTTCTCTGCTGGACGAGCTTCTTCTCGAGATCCACATTCAGGTGATGCTGGATAATAGAGGCTAGAATGCCTGGCATGTCCTCGTGACTCCATGCGAACACGTCGAGGTTATCCTTCAGGAAGTTGATAATCTCTTCCTTCGTCTTCGGACTCAGGTCCGTCCCTACTTGGGTCGTCTTTACTGGATCTCCCTCGACCAATTCTACCGTTTCTAGCTTCTCGATGATCTCTGGTGTCTTATCTTCGATTATCCACGTGTGGTTCTCCTTTGAGGCCAAGACTGCTTGGTAACATTCCCTTGCTAATACCTGGTCTCCTCGTATTTCTCCCACACCATGTTCTGTTGGGAATTTCACCTTCAGGCAGTATGTGGAAGTAGCAGCTTTCCATCGATTGAGGGCAGGTCGTCCTATGATCACATTGTAGGACGAGGGTGAATCAACCACTAGAAAGTTGTGTTTGTTTGTTACCTAGAGGGGGTAAGAACCTGTCGTGACCGTCAACATTACTATCCCACGGGGGTATACTTTATCCCCACTGAAACTAACGAAGGGGGATTCGAAAAGACAAAGTCTCTTCGGGTCTTCTTTTAACTGCTAAAAGGTGGAAAGGTAAATAATGTCTGCCGAGCTCCCGTTGTCTACTAGAACTCTTCTTATATTGAATCCTTCGATAATGATCTTGATGACCAGCAAGTCGTCGTGAGGTTGCTTTATTCCCCTAGCATCTTCTTCGGAAAAGTACATATCTTGGTTCGTCCTTCTTAACTTCAAGGGAGGCAGGCTATGAATAGTGTTTACCTGCCTTTGGTGCGACTTTTTAAGTGATCTGAACGACCCTCCTTTGGTTGGTCCTCCTGCAATAGTTTTTATTTCCCCTATTGCGCTCTGCGGACGTGGTGGATGGTATTCATCCCTTTGGAAACCTCCGTGTTGGTCCTTCTTATTGTCCTTGAATTTGCTGGAATCTCCCCTCTTCACATACTTCTGTAACTTCCCTTTCTGTATAAGTTCTTCTATCTGCTCCTTCAAATCTCGGCAATCCTCTATATAATGCCCATGGTCTTTGTGAAAACGATAGTATTTCCTTTTGTCGCGCATGTTGGGCGGCGAATGGAATGGCCTGGGCCATTTAAGATATTGTTCGTCTTTGATCTCCATCAAAATCTGGTCAACTGGCATCACCAAAGGTGTGAACTTAGTCTGTCGAGGATTTTTGTCATCCCTTCGTTTACTTCCTTCGTCATTTCTTCGGTCTGCTCGATCCCTTTTTTGTCCTCTTCGATCGTCTTCTTTTTCCTTCTTCTTCTCCTTGGGTTTTTCTGCTCCCTTTATGACTGTCAAGGCATCCTCCGCGTTCATATACTTCTGTGCCTTCAATAATGCCTCTGCCATCGTCTTGGGGGGATTCTTTGCTAGGGAGACGACAAAATCTCTAGACTTTAGTCCTGCTTTAAAGGTCGTGAGTTGTAGCTTATCATCTGACTCATCTACCTCTAGCATTCCTCGGGTGAAACGGGTTATGTAGGACCTCAAAGTTCCTTTTCTCCTTGTTTGATGGTAAGTAAGTGGTCAGTCGTCCTTTTCGGGCATTGCCCGCCGACAAAATGACGGACGAACGAATTACTAAACTGCTCAAAGTTATCAATGGACGAGGTTGGTAATTTAGTGAACCATTCCCTGGCTGCCCCCTTTAGAGTAGTGGGAAAAGAACGGCACAGAATCTCATCAGGAGGTTGCTGAAGGCCCAAGGTCGTCTTGAATGTGTTTAGATGATCCAGCGGGTCCTTTAGTCCGTCAAAGGGCTCGAGTTAGGGTAGACGGAACTTAGAAGGCACTGGACATTCCTAGACTCCTACTGTGAAAGGTGAGTCTGTCTTCCTGACTATCCTGTCCAAACTTTGATCCGTCTTTCCTTTAATAGCAGTTCTCAGTTCGTCCATCTCCTTTCTCATCTCTCTGAGAAGGTCCGAATTTGCTTCTTCTAGAGTGATGGTTCGTCTCCTGTGACTGTTTTCATCATCATCTCTGTTGATTTCCCGGCGATTATCTCCTTGCTGCAGCCTCTGCCTCATCTCTTGGTTTTGCTTAGTAAGTTCTTCTACAGTGGCCGTGAGTGTCTGAATTTGTAGGGCCAATGCAACAGGATCTGGATTAGAGCTAGACTCCATCTGAACTTTTAGCTTGGAATAGAACAGTGCTCTTGAATTGGGTGCCCAAGAATTGTTTAGTTTGCCAATATCCCCACAGACGGCGCCAAACTGATGATGCCTAGATCGTCAGCAAGAGCTCTCGTCCAAATGGGGTCGTCTGCCACTAATCCCGATCCTGAAACAAGACAAGTTGTAAAGGGAAAGGATGGTCACCGATGTGGCGCCAACCACAAAGTCTCCGATGCCAAAGTTAGAAAAATTAAGAGATGTAAGAGCATCTCTAATAGGGCTCTCCATCTCTAAAATTTGGAGAAAAAAGCCACTATTCACACCAAAAATGAAGTCCAACAGCCTCTCTATCTCTAAATTTTTTTTTAGAGTTGCTACAGTAGCTCTTTAGGATTGGAGAGTACTGTAGCAATCACTGTAGCATATGCAAAGATTATTTCTCATTAAACTAATACCGGTTGGATTAAAAAAATATTTTTTTTCTCTTTCCTCCCTTTCTCTCTCCTCTCACGGCTACAAACACATCCATCTTTCTCTCAAACATCTCTAAACTCAAGCATAATCAAAATACAAACTTAAAAACATAATCTTAAAATTAATCAAACCATAACAATAAAAGCAAAAAAGAAAAAAAGAAAAAAAAAAAGAAACGTATGGATGATAGAAAGAAATAAAGGAAAAATACAATTTAATAATGCTGCCACAATATTTTCACAACAAATTTTAAGTAACATATTGTTATTAGCTAATATTGGTGAATAAAAATATAATTTCAGTGGTGGGTTTAAATTAAAATGAGTAACAACTTTTCACATAAGATTTTGATGTGATTCTTGTGAAAGTATTGAAAAAAATGTTGTGAATATAACACTTTTCATTAAAAAATATAATTGTTAGAAATGAATATAGAAAGAATAAATGATGATAAAAAAAGAATAAAGAAATAATGAAGAAATAATATTTAAATGGGATAGAGAAAATGATAGAGAGTCTATTGGAAAGTGTATTTGAAAAAGTGTGTAGGTAAAAGCTAAATGTCACATTCATTCTCCAAACAGGTAAAAATTAGGCAAAAATTTGGAGAGGCTGCTGGAGATGCTTTAAAGGAAGTAAAGTGAAAGTATTAGAAAATTCTGTGTGTATGTACCTTTTTGTCGGGTTTTGCCAATGAATATATATAGACGCTTCCTTCTTAGCCGTTGGTTTTGCTTTAATGGTGCAATCATTACCGAAGTTGTAACGCCCATGCGGAGTGTTAAATAGATAGATATACTCCCAACGATATTGGAAATTCATTATTACGTTTGTAACGCTTTGTCATGACGACAGTTAAATCTTTGTCAGGCAATTCCCCCAAGGCAAGGCTGACTTCAGGGTCATCCTTGTCTATCGTCCTTCTTGGGTGGACGAGTGTACTTTCGGGACTATCAAGTAACAACCTACCACTTAGGATTTGTTGTAAAATTGTTGTAGATATATCATTTCTCAACAATATTACTGCAGAAAAAACTGGCCACCATATGCATGTGAATTTTGCATGCAAATATAATAGTTTATCTGAATCACAGTCTTCAGAAACAAAACAAAAATGTTTCAAATTGCGAAAAACGATGCTTAATATTTGCTCAAGAGACTATATGTATTAGTTTATTAGTTGCACATGCATTTCAGCATCAACATCAATCTTCCTTATGTAATTTGCTATTGTGTGTGATGAAGTCTTTAGCTAGAGTAAAGAGTCATTTGGAACAGTTCTACAATATCAACCTAGCTTTTAGTTATACATTTATGGAAAAAGTTAACGAATGCATTAAGAAAAAAATAAATAATTTTTTAACAATTTTTTATAAAAGTGATTTTAAATTTTTTCTAAAATGATATATCAACAAATGCATTAAAGACACTCATTAATCAGACCCTACAAAAACTTAATTGTCATCATCTAATAGATTAATTTGTTTAATAATTAATGGCCCAATAGTCTATACATAGACGGAGATAATGTTATATTGGAACATATCTTATGTACAAAGGGTTTGAGGAATACTCAAGTCGTTCCACGACCTTTTGTTACTTAATATCTGTATGGTTCCATTGAATGGAAGCTCTTAGGATATTTATTAATTGACTATTTTATAATTATAAAAAGTTTATAATACTTTTATGGAAAATATAAAAAGTGATCAAAAAAAAATTATTTACATTTGGCCTAGTTCAGTCTTATTCAGTACACTTTGGTCCTATTTGGTCAATTTTGTTCAATTCGGTCCACTTCGATCTTATTCGGCCTTATTCGGTCCATTCGGTCCGATTTGGTTATTCTTGGTCCACTACTGTCCTATTCAGTCCACGTTAGTCCATTTAATCTTATTCGGTCCTATTCCGTCTAGTTTGGTCCTGTTTGGTCAATTATGTTCAATTCGGTCCTCTTCAGTCCATTTGCTCTTATTCAGTTCACTTCGGTCCAATTTGGTCATTCTCGGTCCATTATGTTCAATTCGGTCCATTTGGTCTTATTTGGTCCATTTGGTCTTATTCGGTCCATATCAGTCCATTTGGTCTTATTCGGTCCTATTTAGTCCACTTTGGTCCTATTTGGTCCATTATGTTCAATTCGGTCCTCTTCGGTTCATTTGGTCTTATTCGGTCCGCTTTAGTCATTCTTGGTCCACTACGGTCTTATTTGGTCTATTTGGTCTTATTCGGTCCACATTGGTCCATTTGGTCTTATTGGGTCCTATTCAATCCACTTTGGTCTTATTTCGTCCATTATGTTCAATTTGGTCTTATTCAGTCCACTTTGGTCTTATTCGGTCATATTCAATCCACTTTGGGCTTATTCTATCCATTTGGTCTAACTTGGTCATTCTCGATCCACTACGATCCTAAATTGATCGAAGTAGACCGAATAGACTTAATTGAACTGAGGTGGACTAAAGTAGACCGAATTGGACCACAATTGACCAAAATGGACGGAAGTAGACTGATTCAGATCGAGTTGATGAAGTACACTGAATGCCGATCTGTTATTAGTGTTGGAAATATACATGTACGCAGCGAAAAATTAACGGATCTACTTCATTCGCAATTGATAACATGCACTATGTAAGTTTCAGAATATAGAACAAGAGAGTGTACCTTGGTGCAGTGAATTTCAAAATCAAAGATCAGAAGTTCTCAGGAACACTTTCAATCTTCACTCCAATTCCACTAACGCCCAAGATGTGTGGTCTCTTAATCAGTTTCCAAGGGAGAATAATTGAGTGGCTTCACTCACACATACACCTCTTTTCACAAACTTGTTGTGTGTCTTAAAATTTTGTATGTTTCTCTCCTAATAACTGATTATTTAATTGGGCTAGCCTTTTGGGCCTTTCCAATTGGGCTCTAGTATGTAGCTTGGAGTGGGACCAAAAGGGAACAAATAAGACACTAGCTCCAATGGGTCTTGGGTTTTCTGTCAACTCTTGACAAGTCCAAAGTTACCATTAATTATATTTAATACTATTATATAAATATAATTGCACTCTAGGCCTTATTAATAAATTATATCCCAAGACTTTTTTGTACATACAACCCTTTCATAAAATATTCGTAGTAATATAAAGTTATGAAAGTAGACTGTCACTTTGTAAATTACTACATCTTAATCCTTGAGTACCCGGTTTAATCCTTCAAGTTATTCATCATATATTTATGAAATCCAATTTCATAAATATATATACTTTAGTAATTATTTACTAAAGTAGTCAGGCCTAACATTCTGAATAACAAACCCATTAAACTTATCTCAAGGGAATATTTTGTATCTCTGTTAAGAGACTATGAATTCCATCTTAAGAATATATGTTCCGTCAACACTAAATGTGGCTGCCCAACATACTGAGGTTTTGACCGTTATTTTAGATCTCACTCCTAATATATCAAAGCAACCTACACTTCATGATCAGGTCCATTATTCTCTTAGGATTAAGAGTTCATGTGAATATAAGTCGTGAGATTTATTATTCAATTGACAATCATTAGGAGAATAATAAATCTCACAGCGGCCCAGTTCAATATGTCTTAACTCTTAAAACATATCAACGTATCAACTAAAAGTCACCACTTCCATGATCAAGACAAATCATCTTAGTCGACATGTTATAGTCTTCGCAAATAAAATGCCCAATTTCATCACCGATTACGAACTAAAATTCTGAGTTTACAAAGAACTTGTGATTTATATCTTCTGTGACTTTTCACATAAATCACATACTATGCATCTTATGGACTACATGATAATGTCCGAATATTCATGTTACCATTATTTTGGATAATAATAAAACAACTTTATTAATTACAATATTAAGTCATACATCATGTCAAACATAATATCATACATAACATCATACAATAGGATTCTAGGGCACTAATCCCAACTATCAATTCAAATCCTTACTTTCAAAATAATCAAGTATTAACTCAAACAAAAATCAAACCAAAACTATAAGAGAGAAAAATATGCTAGTTGTAATGGGAAACTAAAAGATACAACACCCAAACGTATGAACCCAAAATAAAGTTTTAAAAATTACAATGATTCATTAATATAAAAAAGAGTTGTAAGAAAAAATAATAATAAAATGAAGAGAGAGAGAGAGAGAGAGAGAGAGAGAGAGAAAATAACCATGTTTCAAGAGAGAATGTGAGAGAATAATAAGAAATTGGGATAATTACAGTAAACCCACTTGTGGTTTGGGCGAAAATCACTTTGCCTACCCGTGGTTTGAAAAGTATCACTTAACCCACCTGAAGTATGTTTCTGTCAATCCTCGTAACCCACCTCGGTCTCTGTCGTTACAAAAACACCTTTTAACCCCAAAACAGAACATAACGCGAATCAAAACACCCAAAACTCAAAAACTTTGCGAGAGAGAGACCTGAGGTGAGATCGGCTTGTTCTTCGTGGTTTGGAGCATCTGGAATGGGAGAAAATACTTGTTTTGCATCATCGAACCTAAGCAAGGTATGTGTGACTGCTGTTCATCTGCATTTGACCCACGTATTTGTGTCTGTTCTCAATTTAGGGTTTCAGATTTTGTTCAAGTGCGAACTTAGTGTGTGAATGTCTAAATTTGTACTTCCCAGGAATCGTGTTTTGTTGATATGTCTTCATCAAGTGGTAGTTTCTCGGGTTCATGTGGGCATATGTGCAATGAGCAGACTTGTGTTTTGAGAACAAGTTTGAGTTTGTACAATTTTGGGAGGAGGTTCTTGGGTTGTAGCCGTTATAAGGTTGGTCCTAAGTGTCCTTTCTTTGTTTGGCTTGATAACCCAACTTGTCCTCGTGGGAATGAAACTGCACTTTTGGCTCTAGAGAGGATGTCTAGGCTTTAGAGTGCTCTCCAACTTGCCAATGAGAGGGAAAGGACAGCCCTAGAAACGGCAGAAGAGGTTAGGCAAATGGCAGAAAAGGCTCTTGAAGAGGAAGCCAAAGCCAAGGAGAGGGAGAGAAAGGTTCGAGCTGTTTGCGCAAAAGCTAAGGAAAAGGCCATGTTTGCTGAAGAGAAGCAGAGAATGTGGAAGTTTGCATGCATTTTGTCTTGGATCTTTTTTGTTATTGTTATGTTGTTGTGTTTTGGCTTAATTGAGTTCTCTGGAGTGAAGAGACCTAGATTGTTGCCCTGAAGTAGTTAATTGGTTAGTAGAGATAGTTATGACAATGGTGTTAATGAATTTGCATTATAATAGCACTAGCCTACTGATGTAATGTTTTGATGTGTAAATGAATGAAGAATTGGTCAATTATTGAGTATTTTGTGCATACCATAACAACCATTCAATGAAAGAAGTGTTGGTCAATTATTGGTCATGCCACTAGTCTATGGGCATATAATGAAAGAAGTATTGGTCAATTATCAATGACCTGTGCATACCATAATAACAACAATCTGTAGTAGCAATAAATAACAATCTGTAGTATTGGTCAATTATCAATGACCATTCCACAATAACAACTTCCATACTCTATATTGGAAAAATCATCTTGGACACAATCTGTAGTAGCAATAAATAAACTTCCATATAATCTGGTTTGGACAAATAATGTTCCATACAATTACCTGCGCATACCATAACAATCATTCCACAATAACAACTTTCATACAATCTATATTGGAAAATTTTACTTGAACACAATCTGTAGCAATAAATAACTTTCATATAATCTAGTTTGGACAAATATTGTTCCGTACAAACTGTAATACCACAACTTCCATATAACAACCTGGAGTGTATTGTACCTTAACTTCTAGTAAATTACAGAAAAGCACATTCCAAGGCCAGCTACATATATATATATATATATATACACATATATACACATACATATAATTGCTCAAAACAAGGTGATTGTTTTTTAAACTACTTGATAATTACAAAAAGTCAACAGTGGTCTTCACAAAAAACAAAAAGGCCCACATGTTCCCACTAGCTTTACTCCCAATGCTGGCATGCGTACCCACTAGCTTCATTCATTTCTTGCCTTTACTCTTTCCTCTTTCCACCCATTGAATTCATTTTTGGTGGCCTTTGTGCAGCAAGCTGTCCTCTAGTCCTCACACCACCAGTGCTCCTATTTGCATGTGAAGGCTACAAAATAAAAAATAGATCCACTTGTTAAAAAATATCCTAGTCTACACAACCATCCAGGAAAGAGGTTACTCAACTAAGTTACCTATGAAGAACTTGGTAGGGTATCCCATGTCTCCCTAGGTGTGTGAAACTCTGGCTGTGAGGAAGAGAACCATCCTGTTCTCTTATGAGATGGCCTAGCTTGGTCTCCTTGCTGTGAGGATGAATGCTGAGTGGCAGACATCATGTTGTAAGTCTGGGTAGGCTGTTGGGATGGTGGCTGGGGTGTTGGCTGGGGTGCAGGCTGAGGTGCAGATCTGCAGGCACCCCTTCCCTTGCCTGCAACAAAACCCAGTTTCAACACATAAATACCTTTGTAAGCTTAAAAACAATTTTTTTTTTTGCCATTTAAATCCCAATTACTTATAGCTTTTTCTCTTTCAAGCCTCTGTCTCCTCTACCATGGTGTCTCCCCAGTGATGCCAGCCTTGCATCCTCTTGAGTTATGCCCTTCCTTTTTGCATTTCCCACACCTTACAGGTCTGTTCAGCCTACTTGCTTTGCAAGGATTCCTAGGCTTATCAGAAGCCCTCTTTCTTTGCTTGGATGGCCTGCCTGGTGGTTTGTATGTGTGAGGTGCTAAGGGAGCAGGATGTCTAGTCTCAGCCCATTCTGACTGGCCAAGCATGGGAGGAAGTACTTCCTTGTATATCTCCATGTAAGTTTCTTTGAAGTAGCATGGGTGGGTGTAGTCTTTTGGTGTCTCAATATTTGTATAAATGGCTGTTATGGCATGTTTGCAGGGAATGCCATTTAAATCCCAAGACCTACAACTACATGTCTTCTTGACAAGATCAACTACATGCCTCTCATACTGACTGGCTACCTCATAAAGGAAACTGCCAGCTGGGGTAGCACTAAATGGCTTACTTTCAACCTTCAATTTCTCTAACCTATCTTGTATGCTTGGACACAACTTTCCAGCATACTTCTGTATCCCTTCCCTTTTTGTGTAAAGCCTAATCATAAGTCTAACCTTAATCCACTCCAACATTGCCAAGATAGGCTTGTCCCTAGACTTCAATATCATTGCATTAAAAGACTTATTCAAGTTATTTACCAAACAATCTGTTAAGGCCCTAGAAGTGAAGTGTGACCTTGTCCACTGTGTAGGTGCAATGTTTGCAAGATACTCATATGCCTTTTCATCCAAATCCCTTATGTACTGCATGCATCTCTCAAACTCCCTTATTGTTGTGGCAGCAGCACACCTCCACAGTGCATCCTTCAGCTCCAATTCCTTGTGATCAACTTTGAAATTGTTGTAAATGTGTTTCACACAGTATCTATGCTCCACAGTAGGGAATAGTGTCTCTATTACAGGAATAAGCCCCTGCAAATAATCAATCAAACAAACAAAACAAGTTAGTTTAGCAAACAAAGTAAACTATTCAAGTGTAACTGAACAAACCAAAACTTGCATACCTTTTGCCTATTAGAAATGAAGACCAACTGAAGCTCCTCTAGCCTCCCTATATCATCAGCAAAAATTTCCAAAAACCATATCCAAGACTCCCTGGTTTCTTGTTCCACAACAGCCATGACTACTGGAAAAATGTTGTCATTTGCATCCTTGGCAGTGGCAGATAAGATTTTCCCACCAAATCTGTGCTTTATGTGACAACCATCTAAACCTATAAATGGCCTGCATCCACCTAAAAATCCTACCTTCTAAGCATTGAACCTAACATACATCCTCTTAAATTTTGGGTGGGAAGTCTCATCAGCCATTTCTGTCTGCAGTATAACCCTACTCCCTTTGTCTACAATGTTTATCATTTGTGCATAGTCCCTAAGGACACCATATTGCAGTTGCTCATCTCCATTGATAAAATCCTTTGCCTTTCTCTTTGACCTATACACTTGATTTACACTTAGGTCAACAGATAAATTTTGCATCACATGGTTGTGTACACCACTCACCTCCCAATTCGGATTTTTGCTAAAATCCTCAATGAACCTCTTAGCAACATAAGCTAATGTTGCTTGACTATTTTTAAAAGACTTGGAGCAAGTACAGTCATCAGTCAAGGTCTTAATTTGAAATGTTAGCTCTCCACTTATATGAGATGCATAACATCTCCACCCACACCCATTCTTGCAGTGAACTGATATCTTGGTCCTCTCATTAAGCTTGAATTTGATGTCAATAGGTTTTTTGATTGCATACTCCCTCAAAGCAGCTCTGAACACCTTTGCATTAGGAAACTTCATCTCTTTCTTCAGTACAACATTTCTCATGTCACTCTTAGCATTAAACTCTACCTACTCAGGTACCTACTCATCATCAGACCCATCCATGCTTACCAAGTCATCCTCAAGGGCTGGCTTTGCCCACTTAGGGTCTGCATGGACTACATTGCTTGATTTTAGGCCTGTGTGGGGTGCATTGCTTGATTCTGGGGCTATATTAGGAGCTGAAACTTGTGGACTTGAGTTTTGAGCAGAACTTTGTGGACCTGAGTTTTGAGCAGCAAATATGTCATCACCAAAGTCATCCCCCTCTAGGCCTTCATTTAGCCAATCATCATCATCATCATCATCTCCTTCAACATTCTGTTCTTCAACCCTTGCACTAACCTCAACATCCTGTTCTTCATCTCTTGCACCAATCTCAACATCCTCAACATCTTCTTCTTCTTCATCATTCTCATCATCTTTATCATAATCACTCTCCAAATCTATTTCATCCCTTACTGCATCACCACCTACACCACCTACACCATCATCTGCCACTCCCCTTCCATCAGGATACTCAACTGCCAGTGGCTCCATATCTATGTCAGTATAGATTATGATTTTGTTAGCTGGCCATGCCCTATGAAGGGTAGTCATGTTCACCACATCTGCATCTGTTTCTATGGCCCTTAAATCATCCTGTAGACCACCTTCAAGAAGTAAATACCTATATCTACTTCCTTCTTTAGGAGCACCAACTAGATGGCATAAATCTCGAATTTCAAAGTAACTCAACTTGTCAGGGTCAATCTCTGTCAATGTATGTACAGACCCACCCACATATTCAAGGGTTGGCTCCTCCACAAAACATCCCCCAACATGAATTTCAATGTCAAATGTGAAGTCAACCATCTGCAAACAAAGTAAGTAGTTTGTTTACACACTGACATGCAGCAAACGACAAGAAGCCAAAAGAGACAACAAGACAACAACACACGGACAAAGGGACCACATAAAGCACATGCAAAACCAGATTCCCAACAAATTCATAGGGACCACACTACCCACAGTTCACAAACAAGTGTAATAAGGTATACGCATTATATAAACACCCATAGCAGTATATTAGCTACATCCTAAGTGATTCTACATATAAATAGCAAATTGCACATTTAACATACACCAATTTTGAGAAAATTTTACAAAACCTAACTACTTGGGTGGGTCGCGATAAAAAAATGACATCAAGAACTCAAATGCAGATGAACAGCAGTCACACATACCTTGCCTAGGTTCGATGATGCAAAACAAGTGTTTTCTCCCCTTCCAGACGCTCCAAACCACGAAGAACAAGCCGATCTCACCTCAGGTCTCTCTCTCGCAAAGTTTTTGAGTTTTGATTCGCGTTATGTTATGTTTTGGGGTTAAAAGGTGTTTTTGTAACAACAGAGACCGAGGTGGGTTACGGGGATTGACGGAAACATACCTCAGGTGGGTTAAGTGATACTTTTCAAATCACGGGTAGGCAAAGTGATTTTCACCCAAACCACAGGTAGGTTTACTGTAATTATCCCTAAGAAATTTATAGAAACTAATATTAGAAGAAAAAAAGTATTAAAAAAATTGTTATAAATACCAAATTATCCAAATCATTTTATGTTATGTAATAAAATAACATTATATTATTATATACTATCTTTATATATAATGCAATAGGATAATATCTATAAAATCAAAGAGAAGAAAAAAGATAACAACTTAAAAATAGTTTCAAATAATACAAAAACTTATCAACTTAAAGTAGAGATGTAAGAAAAATAATTAAAAAATCCACCAAAAAAATGAAAAAAAAAATGAGAGAGAGAGAGAGAGAGAGAGAGAGAGAGAGAGAGAGAGAGAAATAACTTTATGTATGTGGGAAAACTATGTATAGAATGAAATTGAGAATTGTAAATTTATAGTAAAAGGGGGAATAAGAAAAGCCAAAAATAAAGGAAGATAAAGGGATTGAGGACAAGTGATATTAAGATAGATATTAGTGGAGAGATGAAAAGATAAAAGGGGCCGGAAAGTTAGTGAAAGTATAACATTAAGTTGGGAAATTAATAAGAAAAAAAAAAGGAGTTAAAAAAGAAGATAAGAGAGAATGTTAGAAATGAGTGGATAATGTGGCCGCTAATATGGCTCAACAGGAGTGCAGCAACAATAAATGCTACGCTTCAACTTTTAAAAATATATAGACTAGTCGTAGACCAATGCAAAGTGTGAGAATATATAATTATTTTAAGACTAGTCGTAGAGGGATAACTATTGTTACTATATATTATATTTTCCTAATTTCTTTTGGTACAACTAAAATTTTTAAGTTTCAAATTTATTATTCAAATTCTCATTCTTTTAAGGAGGTTATATTTTTCTAATTTCTTGTGCTATAACTAAAATTTTTAAGTTTCAAATTTATTTTTTAAATTCTCATTCTCTTAATGAGGTTATTATGATAATAAAAAATTATCATATAACTACAATTGGTATTACTCAAATAATTGATAATACTCTCAACCCAAACTTTTCTTTTCTCATTCTTAACTCTTAAGTAAGTCATTGAAATGGACCAAATTGGAACAAATGGACCTAATTGGACCAAATAAACCGAATTGGACTGAAGTAGATCGAACTAAATTGAATAGGTCGAAGTGGACCGAATGCCGAAAAGCAATAAATTTTTTTTTGAGTCAGAAAAAAGTGAAAAAAAAAAAAAAGGGAAGGAATGATTGTGTGAGGGGGATCCTCGCACTCTAAATCTGTAATCATCAAGCACAAATGCGCAATTGACACTTGGGATTGGCATTCAATTACAAATTTTTATCCTAAAATAAAAGAGAGGTATAATAATCACCATTAGCTGCAAATATTGTCCGGTGGCTAAAAGATCGAATAGAGAATAGATTACAGTTGATAGATATATGAAATGCTTTCTTAGTCAGTCAAAAAATAACTATAATACACTTTTTCTGAGAAAAAAAAAAAAAAAAAAAATCAGGCATCTTCTAAGGAACTAACAAGAAAAATGAGTACGCATGCAGTATTGCAGTTTGTTTACGAACTTGGTTTGGGTCAGTCCAGTTTTGAAGGGGACTCTGAGATTGTCATCAAGGCTTTACAAAAAGGAGATATATCCCTGTCTTCCTTTGGTCACTTAACTAAAGACATTTTATCTTTTGTCAGCTGGAGATTTTTTTTTTTTTTTTTTTCTCATTCTATTAAGTAAGGTAATGCAATTACTCGTATCTTAGCCTAAAGAGTAAAGTTTTCTTTTCCTTTGTTTGTTTGGATGGAGTTTGTTCCACCAAATTTAGATAATGTTGTTGCTATTTACCAGCATCTTTTTCTCAAAAAAATAATAATGTTCCAGCCCAATTAAAGAAAGCTTAGAATTTTATGAAAATAATGAGCTGCAGAGGAAAACCATATACATTAATGATAATTAATAGAGTCATTCGAAATCTTCTTTTAAAATAATAATAATAATAATAATAATAAAGTAACAATGTACACCATACAATTGCTAATTACTTTCTCCTATTGAATGCCGAAATGGCATGATCACAAACAAATAGAAATTATTTATTTAACCCCCTCAACTCCAGAAGGTCTAAATTCCAATCTAAGTAACAACACCCTTATTAAAATCCACCACACTTGGAAAACAATGAAAAATACTTTAAGCCATTTGAGTTGAGTGAAAATGAAATGAAACTGATGGTTTAAAAAATAATAATAATATTACTACTAGTCTACTAGCTGTATTATGTGTACACAGTGGGTGCCATATGAGGAGCCTGATTCTAAATGAACAAGGGGTGATTGGGCCCAGACTTGGACCAATTGAGCTTTATGCAGATGAGGCTGCAGTCGCCTCTCCTCATGGACCAAACTAGATAATAGGCTAGACTAAGAATTTAGACAAGAGAAGGAAAAAATTTTCTCAAATGTAAGATGGTACTGTAGCTGTATGGTATAAAAAAAAAAAAAATTTAATGCTTTTTATGCCGGGAATTTCTCTCTCCTCCCTCCTTATTTCTGATCTTTTCTCTCTCTTCGTTCTCTCTTTCTCCTCTGCTCTGTGCTCTCTTCAAACCCAATACTCTGCCCCTCTCTCTCCGATAAGTTTTAGATGCTTCTCTCTCTCCGATGACCCTCTCTCTCCGATAATGATTTCGACGAGCATCCGTGCTCCGATCCCTTTACCGATTCACAGGCACTCATAAATCCAACCATCTAGATACCCATTTCACTTTTCACCGATTCAGTCATCCCTTTTTACCGATTCACTCTTCACTCTGTCGGTCTCTGAAATCAAATCAAAATCAAAAGCCTGGAAAGATTTTGAGTTTTTGTGTTTATGTTTCTTTTCTCTTTCTGCAAGAAAATTTGTGTTTGTGTTTTGGTTTTGATCAAATAATTGCTGTTGATGTTTGCAGAGGTGGGATTCAGCTTGGTTGATTTTCTTTGCATTTGGTTCTCATTCACTCTCTCCCCGTCGGTCTCTCACTTTGCTTTGCTTCAAATTTGGGTCCTCAAAAGAAAGGTACGAAACCCAAACCCAAATCCCTTCTCATCTCAGATCCCTTATTTCTTCCACATTTTGATATCATCCATGTCTTTGTTCTAAATTCCTATTGTGAACATGAAAATTTTGTTGTACTATTCGGATTTTGTAAAATGCTTGTTGATTTATGCATTATTTTTTTGTAGCTCGTAATGGGATTTACATAAAAGTGGGTTTGCATGTGTATTATTTTGCTTCATTGATAATTGGTTATGTGAACTTGATAGGGAAGATTTTAGAATCGTGCTTGAAGATTTTAGAATTGATAGGGCCACGATTGTACAGCTGTTGTAATTGTCAGAACCATGTTTCACTTCATGATGATATAATTTCCAAGGCTTTTCAGGTGAGTATGCTTGAAAAACCTTATTCTAATGTTTTCTTTTTGGTTATAATATTATTCTTGGTTTTAAAATGAGTGTAGAAGATTGTTCTTGAAATTTATGAGGAACCCATGAATGGAAAACTCAAAATTTGCATACACCAACTCTTGATTTACCAAAAAAGGGAAAAATAAATATAAGAACTCTTAAATTAAGGAACAAATCAATAAGGACAGAAAGGGTCTATATTGAATTTAGACCACAACAAAAAGAGCAAAGAGAGAGAATTGAACAAAGAACTTCTTTTCCTTTTTTGGGTAAATTGGTTTAATTGACACTATGATAGTTTTTCAGCTTTACTACAAAGTACACTCTGGAAATAGGAGCAGCTCAGTACTTCACCAACCAAAACAAGAACAACTAGAACACTGCAATTTTAACCATGTTTATAATAAACTATAGCACAACAAAGTAGCCATATACCCAAAAATTCCTAGGGGTAACAATTATCACCCTGTAAGAGCCTTCCTTTGTAATGCCATTATGCCAATCCCCTTCATACTAACTCTGATGTGGGCAAGGCTTGTGTCCGGTTTCACACAACCAGATCAAGCCTTCTGTCTAGTGCTCCTAGTTCCCTCCAATAGCATGTTACTCTTTATCATCTCATAAAAATGAATTCTGGATTTTTTTTGGCTGATTTATGTTTGGTGTTATCAGTGCCATTTTCATATCTTGTATCAAAACTCCAATCAATGTTTCTATTTTTGTTCTTGATTGTTTTTGTTAATGTTGACTATGGTAATAAGTTTTGGGCTTATATTTGGTCTAACATCATTTTCCATAATTTTGTTATTAGGGAAGAAATGGCCGAGCTTTTTTGTTCTCCCATGCAATGAACATTGTGATAGGGCCAAAAGAAGATAGGCATCTCATGACTGGTCTCCACACTGTAGCTGATATCTATTGTGCTGATTGCCATGAGGTGTTGGGTTGGAAGTATGAACGACCTTATGAGGCAACACAGAAGTACAAGGAAGGAAAGTTCATATTGGAGAAGTCGAAGATTGTTCTTTATATTCTACTTAATATAGGTAGAGATTGTACCTGTATTTTTGCTACACTAATCAGTCTATACATGGACATCTCTTTCAATGGTTTAATGTGTAATTTATTTAAGCATGCTAGAAAGTTAATATTGTGTATTACCAAAAAGAAATTTAGTGTTGTGGTGAACTAATTTGCTAGCTTTGAGAGTTAATATTGTATATTACCAAAAGTAAATTTACTGTGGTGGTGAACTAACTTTTAAGTTACTTTCAAAACTAATATTGATTTTTCTATAAGTCCTTTCTTAGGCAAATACTCCTAGATTAGAAAACCTGTTCTTAAGGTGGAGGAAGAACTGCATTCATGATCCATCCAAGAGAAAATTTCTTAAGCATTCAAATTTAGCAAGAGAAAATTGGCAGGTTCTATATATATATATGTGTGTGTGTGTGGATTATTAAAATTGGCAGGTTGAATACATTAATATTTGACAGGATGCATCTATAAATATATATGTAGATTTTACATTAATATTTGACAGGTTTGATGGAATGTATATGTATATGAATTTTTAAAGTTGGCAAATTTGAGTACATTGATATTTGGCAGGTTCTTTCTAAAAAAAAAAAAAAAAAGCAGGTTGTTGAAATAGTTGAAAAGAAATTGAAAAAAAATTTTGGCAGGTTGTTGAAATAGTTGGAAAGAAATTGAAAAGAAAAAAAATTGGCAGGTTGTTGAGGATATTCCAACTGTTGGAATAGATGAATTTGAAAAAGAAGAATAGTTGAATTTGAAACAAAAAAATGATAGTTGGAAAAGTAATAATAAAGAAAGATTAAAAAAATAATATTTTAATAAAAGGATGAGATATAGAGTTTTGGGATGTTGGGTGTATTGTAAAATGGTATGGTATAATTGATAAAGTAGTTTTTTGAGATGGTAAAATAGGATGAGATATAGCATTCGGATGTGGATGCTCTTAGTATGTATAGTCTAAACGTCTAATTCAAAAGCATGTAACTTTACTTTGGGCCTGTGTAAATTTAAGAGATTAGGCCTAATATTGTCTAACAACTAAAAAATATATCAGCATTTTTTTTTTTTGTGGGGATCATTATGTTTGTCTTCTTTCTCTTTAATTTTTTTATTTATGGACTTTTTTTTTTTTTTTTTTTTGATAAACTTCAATATATTTCAAAAACCAAAAAGAGACAAAGCCTGGACATCTCCCAAACAAACAGAAGCCACAGGGGCTGGGAGATTGTCCACACAAAAAGAAAAAGAAGAACAAGACTGAATTGTGTACTTTGCTGCTTCATGAGCAGCAGCGTTTCCACTTCTTTTAATCCAAAAAAACAAGCACGAAACAAAAGACGCTATCTCCTCTCTTGTGTCTGATATTAGGCTGGACTTTTTTCTCTTTAATTGTTTCATTTGATTGTCTCATCTATATCCTTCTATCATTATATGGATAAAGACTTTATCCATAGGGTTATATGACCAAAACTAAAACAAATCTTGTTAGTGTGGCCAATTTGATTGTAAATCAATAAAATATATGATATTATATGCGATATACAAATATAAAAAATCAAGTATTACAAAACTGAAACCTAAGTCTGAATTTCTCCTCCCTCTTTCTCAAAAAAGAAAAAAAGTCTGAATTTCTCATATTCACATGCATTTACAAAAAATGTAAACATTTTTTTTTTTTTTTTTTTTTTTTTTTTTTTTGAGAAACAAACACACACAAGTGAACATGAGAAAGCTTGAATAATTTTCACCTCAAGTATTACAAATTTTGACCACTTTTATCTCAATCAACTCAAAAAGGCCAAAATCCAAAAAAGTTGGGAAAAAAAAATACAGCATCATTTTAGTATACATAGGAAAGTTCATTAAAGCAATTGAAAATATTCCAGGACTAACATATTCATAAAATGTACAAGCTAATCTATACAAAACATTTGATTGCTTCAAACGTGTTTGACGAATCGTGGCTAGCTACTATGTACTATCCAGACATTGTACATCTCTAAACATCAAAAAGTGATACACAAAGCCTAATAAGCTGTATGACTAGGAGAAGTTAATTCCATAACTCAATTTTTGACATAGCTAATTCACCATTATAGCTCATCAAGAACTTCTACCATTAGGTTGGGTATATTCGGAGTCAACTTGACAGAGTTAGGTCACACTCAATGCCCAATTCCTCTAAACTCTAGCTTTGCTCTAACAATCAATCCAAGATCTGGGACATCAAAGAGTGAACAAGATATTTTTTTTTTTTTTTTTTTTTCCAGATTTGACCGACACTTTGGTCAATCAATCTTCCATAAAAAAAAAAAAAAACAGTCATGCAAGTACCAGCAGAATCGTCATGGCCGGAAGGTGATATAGTAACAATGCCAACAGTGCATAAGATTGTATCTATGGATATATCACTATTTGAACAATATTGTAGGGAACCTGTGAGATGCAAAAATAGAGAAAAATATGCACTAAAGAAAAGCAATCACACAAGACAATATTTACATGGTTCAGCAATTTGTCTACGTTCACAGAATTATAATGATTTTACTATTCACAGTGAAAAAAATATAAGATGTGATAATACAATTTTTTCTCTCCTTAAAAAAAACACCAAACCCTAATCTAAAACCAACGGTATTTTAGTCATGCACAAAGGCTTCACAATGAGCTAAACATAGGCCTAACAATTTGCCCTACTAGACCCCAAGAAGGCTTGGTCCATGAAGTGCAGGCTTGGGCCGATTCAAAAAAACATTACAAATTTTGGTACACATGTACCAAAAATTATACATTGTCAATTATAATGAAAATCAATTCCCATTTTATATAGTCAAAAATCTATCAATTACACTCATTACTGGGTCGCTTAATAAATTATTGAAGCTTGCCATATTTCTCTTGCTTCAGCTGTAGGTATGAAAATATATTTCAATGCCTACATATGGCAGCACAAGGATTAAGCAAAAGAGAAGAACTATAGTTTGTATGGAACCTCAAGATATAAAGAAGGGAATGCCGAACAATAACCCAGTTTAGACCTTGATGAATGGTGATAAAATATTTTACAGATAACAGCACAAGGTATACATAAACATGCAAAAGACATTTCTTTGTATTCTACAATGACAATAATTAAACCAAATGACAAAAAAGAAGACAAAAAATAACACTAGGAGGTCTTGTAATTAAGGAGGACCAAATTTTACTCGGTACTCGATGAAATTTCATTGATATTGAGTACCGTCTTAAAAAAAATTTCTCCTTCTAATTAATTACAAGTGGTGGCAAACTTGTAATTCAACCAACCATGCCTTCAATTTTACTCTCTATTTTTTTTTTTTTTTTGGGGTAAAACTAAAACTAAAATATATTCCTTTCTTAAAAAAAAAATGATAATAAAATGATGTAGTGCTGTAACTTGTACATAGGTTATTCAGATTTTTTTTTTAAGGAGGTGCATTTAACCACTAAGATAAGAATAGTGTAGTTTCTCAAAAAAAAAAAAAAAAAAAAGATAAGAATAGTGTTATCTTTTCCAATAATATTTTTAAAACAACCAAATGTTTGAATTTTACTAGAAACTATTTTTTGAGAATCAATTCAATTGGGAAACCTAATTTACTTACTATAAGTAGTTTTTACTTTTTAAAAAAAAAATTATATAAGTTAGTGGAGTCTCAATCTTTTCAAGACTATGCTACTCTTTCTTTACAAACATGACTTCCAATTTTTTTTTTCTTCTTTAATGTTCTAGAAGTCCACGAAGTGCTGGACCGGACTTTAATTTCATTTACAACTCTAATGATGGCAAAATATATAATTTACGTCACCGATTATTTCTCAGGTTTAGAACTAAACTTCAAGTATATTCATAACACTAACAAATAATATTAAGATTCATAGTCTTTTCTCAAATATCTATATATATATTGTAGGGTCAGTTTTTGTAGCCCAAGCCCAAAAGGTATGGGTTAAAGGCCAAATGAATCCAGGACAATGAATTTGTAGAGAGTGAGTGAAAGAGCTGGGCTGGTTATGAATTAAACAATGGTTGGCTAAGGTACCTAAGGTTGTGATAACATGAAATAATGCTTGAACAATTCCAAGAATGAATGTCCGAAGAGATGTTTTATTGAATGAACAGTAATTACAACATTCAGAACTACAGTAAAGCTTTTCTTTTCTCTTTCTTGCCTTTTTTCCGATCCCCATTATCAGGGACCCTTCTTCTTTATATAGCACCCTCCCCCATCATCTCCATCGTCCACCTGTTCTTCATCTGGGTATCCACTTGAGTGCATGTCACGTCATGTGTCTACTTTAGTTCTTTGTGAGTGGCGGTAGCTGAGGTTACACTGTTCAGGGGTCTTCTCCACATAAATGCGGCCAGAAAAGCTGTTGCAGTGCATTAAATACGGTGGTAGCAGCTTTTCCTTTAGATATTTCTTCATTCTTATCATCTCCAGACATACCTAGGGCTTATCATAATCACTAGGCTTGCTAGGAAAATCATTCGGACCGTCCACACGTTTGATTGATCAAGGATATTCGTATCCGAGGGAGAAGACCTCTTCGGACCACCATAACCTCTTCGGAAGCAAGGTCACCTCCTCGGACTACAACCAACCTTCATTTCTGGGCTTCCTGCCCTCAGATGGGCTCCCCCATCCAATTATTGCTCTTCGGAAATACTATACTCCTCAACATGGTGCCCCAGGCCCACTCAGTAGTTTTGGGTTTTTACCCCCCCATATATATATATATATATATATATATATATTCATAGTCATATAGTCAACGTGTTTTTTTTTTTTTTCTCCTGTAAAATTCCATATAATTGGGAATTTGAAACTGTGAAATTACCTTAGAAATTTGAGCTAGTAAATAAAGACCCTTATTTTTGAAAAATTGAAAGTCAACACCCAATATTAAAGACAATTTAATAGGAGCCCGAATGACTAGAATTCTATATGTATAATCGATCTAAAGAAAATATGGGAATTGATTATTCAAATCAAAATAATTTTTTTTTTTTTTGGTTTCAGTAAAGGAAAATTTGAAAATCTGCACATAATATGTATATCCTTCATATGTGTTACCTGCATTTACATAAGCTGATCTTGGTAAGCACTCTTAAGTTCATATAGCTTACAGGCAAATTTTTTTTTTTTTCTCAATAATCTCATAGCCTTTATTTGCTTAAACCCCTCAACTTGTTTGATGATATGGCTACCTATGTCTTTTTTTTTATATAAAGAATGGCTACATATGTCAGTTGTACTCTTTAGTTCAAGAGTTGTTAACTCGAAATTATTTAATTGATAATTGTTTATCGCAGAAATTGAAGATGCGGAAGAAGCAGCATAAGTATCCCTGTTATTGATAGCAAATGCTTTATGCATTCAAGTTTTACTATATAACATTGTGGTGTTTGGAGTGGGATGCGCAATGTTGAGAACATTGTCTGATATGCCTCAATGTTGAAGAAGAAAACCAAACTCATATTGGAATACGGGGTGGAATGTAGTTCCTTCGTGCATTATGTGGAACATTTGGAGCAAAGAAAAAGAAAAAGAGTACGCTTGAGAGGCAAGAACTTTCTCTGTTGAGAGAATAGATTCTAGTTTTGTCAGTACTTTGTTTTGTTGGATGTCACTAGATGAGTGTTGACTCTCTACTCTAGTTTGTGAATTTTTAGACTTTGTATTGATTTTTTTTTTCCCTAAGGGCTGGAGAGTGTATACAATGATTCCTGTATACTTTAATTTTGATCCAAAATCATTGTAAAATTATTTTCAATTGATTAAAATTACTATTATAAAAAAAAATTTGAAAAATCTTTTTATCACTTTTTTAAGGAGAATGTTCCAAGTACTTGCATTGGTAGCATCCTAAAAACTTATACTATGAATATTAACAGATATTTGTGGGGATGCAGGCCCAAGTGTACGCACCTTTGTAGTTTGCTTTGCTGTAATAATTTGATGCCCCAATTGCTGGAGTTTCAAACTTTCAATAAATAAGTTTCTTCCCCACAGGTTTGAAGGGGTTTCTGAAAAACATGTTTCTTTATCGTTATAAGAAATTCTGTGGAATTAATTGGCCTGCTGCATTCAAGATGTGACTAATAAGGTTCGGGACAACTAAGAATTGAACAAGTTACATCTCTAATTGGCATTACTTTTTAACTTGTGATGGCAATTTTTTTTTAAAATTTTTAATTTCAATGTTGGTATATTGTTCAAGTGCATCTCTCTATTATAATATCTCGTCATTTTGAATTGCCATATTCATATATGCTTAAAATTCCCTCTAAATGGGATACAAGCTTGGTGTCAAAAGTGGAGAATGGATGTTAGGTTCAATCCTAATTCTTGGCATTTGAAGAGAAATGTCTGAAAATTTTTGGTGAGATTCTGTCGTTTAGGTAACATTTGGATCTCCCAAAATTTCAAAAGTGAGATTAGGGTAAATCACAATGCCACATGAATCAAAGCTCTCTTAGATAACATGATTTTTCCAAATGTTGCTAGGAGATTTTGCATTATGATTTTGTGTTGGGCATTGCCCAAAAATAGGGAGAGGATGCCCCATCAAATGTGTCTTATAAGGCTTAACATTGTAACAGCTAAGGTATTTTGAATATTGGAATGAACTGCAAATCCATCTGTAACCCTTTTATTAGTCTAATCATGGTGGCCAAAGAGTTAATTGGCCCTTTTATAGTCTAACAGGAAACACAATTTGAAAATGAATAACAACTTGAAAATGATTACAACTTACAAGTACAAAACAAAGTATTCCTGATAAACGTTATTTATATACAATGACCTACTATGAAAACTAAGATCATCTCAGGACAAATTTCTCAATATTAATAAAAGGGAGAAACACTGTAAAAGCTTTTGATCATGATCCATATACTTGGCATGTAATCTTGAGAACTCCAGTTCTTTCTTGCTAAGGACAAGCTCTAGTTCAGAGCAAGTTTCAACGATGGTTGATGATGTCAAAGCTGAAAGTGAGACAGCAGAACATGTTTGGAGTGGCTATATTGTTTGATGGCCTGTGTATTCTATTTTTGGTTAGCGCTTTGTATAACCAATGTCAGAATTGGTCCAACTCGTTCACAAGAATAAAAACTCACCCATTTATCAGAAGTTCAATTCAAAGAAGCCAGCATGGTCATGCATATATGGAGCTACTCAGGAGAGTCAAACAATGTAAGAATGCCTTCTAGTTCAACCACTGTTGTGCATCTCGCTCTTTTCCCCTTCAAAAGATGAAGGAATGCAAAAGTCATCAGAATCTATCAACATAGTGGTAGTTCGAACTAACACATTTCAGTTTTAGTCATAACTGACTTAATTGTTAGAAATTTAAAGCCATATTTGTTAGTAATACAATTAATGTCTAAACCATATGTTACTAATTGAACAACAACAAATATAAGTCAACTTACAGAGATATACGTCCATTACCTTATCTACTAACTTTATGGAAATATCCTCTGAACATTTGTATGAACTAGGGCACCCAAACAAGTTGGCCTCTTAAGTTAGGACAACAAGGCTGATGAAAAGAGAAGACTGCAAAGATTAATTGATGTTAGTATTATTCAATGCTTTGGTAGAGATGTAGAAGATCTTATTTGTGAAATGAAATCAATGTGTATAAGATGGCCAATCTCCATATGTATACCTCAATGTACAGTAAAATGTTGAAGTCACTGGAACAAAGGGCTCTATGAGGCCATGATAACAACATAAGATTCGCTAGGTGGATGAACTATTACGAATTCTGTTCAGTAAAAAAGATCCACTGCTTAGTATATAGATAGGAAATGGAGGTAACTATGGTGTAAAAGCTAAGCCTCACATTATATTGTTGGTTGTCAACAACCTGGAGCCAACTTGTAGGAACTACGAGATCACACCATGGATTCCTTCAGCATCCAAGGATTGTGGACTGACCATAGAATCCTGTTCAACAAGTGGAACACATTAGCTATCCATTCTATGTTTGAGCAATAAGGCCTGGAAAATACAATCATCATTCTTAAGGCCAATTAATGATCATTAGAAAATTTTCAGGAAAAAAAAAGAAAAAAAAAGAAAGAAAGAAAAAGAAAACTCAGAAATGGTAAAATGGCTTACGAAAACCCATTACTTAATCTTTGACAAAAAGTGAATCACATTCAAATTTCGACTTTCTCCTCTTTATTGGGAACTTTATCCTCTACCAAAAGTCTAACAAAAAAAATTCATAGTTTGTAATTGATTATATCTCAAGATTGAACATTCAAATCGAGATATATATGACGATCAATTGATCATTAATATGTAAGTAGACTAATCACAGATGTAATATATAAAAGTGCTGAAGTCATTGCCTGTCCAATATTATTCGAAATGATTATCTGAAAATTCTCAGAAATAAAAATAAAAAAATAAAAAAAGAAAGAAAACTTGAGAATAGTAATATTGCTTACCAAAATCCATAACTTGATCTCAGGAAAAAATGCATCAAATTCGAGTTTCAAGTTGTTCTTCCTTATTGGGCTCTTCAATTTCTTGCACAAATCTAAAGATAAAATTTTATAGTCTGTCATTGATTATTTCTAAAGATTGAATATTCAAATAAAGATATATATGATGATAACACTATGAAAGGCTAATCACAGATGCCTACCTCAGAATCCTGAAAAGTGTTGAAGTCACTGCTACGGCAACTTTAAGTTAGGGAGTCATAACATAAGATTTGAAAAGGGGATGAATTGTCAGAAACTGAATATATTCAAGAAAGAAAAGAGCTATTTCTGATTATAAAGATAGGAAATGGAAGCAACCATGGCATAAAGTCTAAACCATAGGAAAGCCTAGGCCTTACTTGATGCATTGTCGATGGTGAAACTGAATATACCCAATCAACAATTGCAGATACATACAAGTTATGGTTCCAGTTGACCTGCAACCAGAAAATTTTTTAGGAAAAAATAAAAAGAAAGAAAACTCAAGACAATAAAATTATTGTAGGTTGAGAATCACGGAAATCTTGAAGCAATTCAATCATAAGTAAATTTGATCTCAAAAGAAAAAATAAGCTAACCCTCTCATTCAATTTGTTTTGAATTTCAAGTCGTACTTCCTTATATTGTACTGTACAGTAAACCAGAAAGTTCGTCTACAAGTCTAATTAAAATAGAATAAATAATTTTTCATTGATTATTTCTCAAGTTCAAAACTAACTTCATATAAATTCAGAACATCAACAAACTTTGGTGAAGTCTGAAATTTGAATAATTAAAGAGCCCTAATTAATCCAAAATTGATAAGTCAAAACTTAACAAATGAAGAAAATATAATAGAAACTAAAGAGCCCCAATCAATACATTGTTGGTAGCCCAGAATAACACAACACACACACACACACACACACAATCTCAAGAAGTTATGAATTGATTTTTCAAATGAAAATACTTGATTTCTGTTGCAGGGAGGAAATTTGAAAATCTAAGTATGCTATGCAGCAAAATATGTTGCACTATATGAGCAAACAAAAATTCTAAGGAAACTATTAAAAAATAAGTGCATAAGCTATTCTATTTCAAAGTGAAATATTAAAAAAAAAAGACATTTGAGGAAAAAAAAATACCAATTTTAGATTCTTTAGAGCTTAGATTAGGGATCAAAACTCAAAATTTTATCTAGATATTTACAATCTTAAATTATCTATGCTGAAGTACAAGAACTCTAATTGGGAAATGAAGTATTTCCAGCATCTGCTAGTTAGTAAGGTACCACATCCTTCCCCCTGTTGATAGAAATCTCAGCTTCTTGCAAGTTGCATCTGTTTAAAGATAGCTCATCAAATAAATGAAAGGTTCTCCAACTATAGTGGAAAGGCATCCACTCTTGTCAACTCTTTGATTTTCAAATATGTTACTTACGCTTGTTGAAAAAGACGAGCCAGCAACTTGAGCATAGGTCACCACCCACATAATGTTTGATTTGTGTGCAACCTGAAATGTCAGACAACCTTTGAACAAAGAGAAAAAAAAATTGTGCAAGTTCCTCCAACAATTCAACAAATAATTTTTCATTCTTCTATGGATCCAGATTATGTTACCAAAGTCAGATAACACCACAATACAAAGTATGTAACTGAAAAATCATAATGAGTATGCAATTCAGCGCATTCTCTTTTCCCCATTTGACAGAATATGAGAATCTTTAGTAATAGAGAAAACTTAGATTTTGAAAAATAGTAGATGCTAATGCTCTAAAGTGTGAAATAGCACAGAGTCTCAGCTTTAGATTTTGAAACGCTACCAATAATAGATCCATGTCTGTGATTAGAAAATGGAAAAGAAAAAAAGTTCCAAAATGAAAAACATGGAAAAGAGCAAATTACATTACCTTGAAGAATTCCATATAACTCGCACAGAGTCATCAAACTCCCCACTGCTGTCAATTTGCCACTGAAATATAAAGCAACAATGAATTTGAAAGGGAACAAAAAATTTAGTAAATAGTACACAAAATTGAAAATAAAAAAAGGAAACAGTGATAATAAAATTTTTTGGAAGAGAGATAATAGAAGAGAAGAAAAAAACTCGCAAATTTTAGCGAATAACAAAGAAGCAATGAAATCAATTTAAAAGTCCATCTATTGTGATTCAAAGTGAACAATCTTTTATCCCTGGTCCACTCTGACTACTTCTCTCTCCTTTTCAAAGTGAACAGTTAAAAAAAAAATCAGTTTTGACTGTAATCTAAGGCTTCACAAGTGTATAAGTTAAAATAAACCTTCAACTACTGTGTCGAATCTTCCACTTACATGTCCAAAGAGAGGGATTGCACTCCATCTTTACTGGAAGGTAGGGGCATTCTTGTCCCTGGAATTCATTTCTTGAAGAGATACAAAGCTTCTCCACCCCAACACAATCAATATTAATGACTCAAACTGATGATATAAATGGGTATCAATATAATAAAGATAAAATGACATCTAAACTTACAAACTCACCTCAAAATTTTGTAGGTCCTGGAATTTGTAATAAGTAGGGGAAGAAATCTAATTGTTCCTATCCTTAACGCCATGAATAAGTTCAGCAGGAAATATCTTATTCCTTCTTTTCACTGGCATGGATTTCATCAAAAAAGAGCACATTATGGCTAGAATTGATGTAAAGCGTCTATTTTTCATTTTTGAATATGACATAGGTGATCCTTAATTTCCCTTTTCCCTTTGCTATGTATACTTTTCTGAACTTAGAATGCACAAACGGTAATAAATATAATGCTAGAAATTTGAACCACAATTGAAAAGCTAGATTTCAAGAAAAGAGAGCAATTACTGGGCCAATTGTTAAAAGTACAAAAGCAAATCTGATAATTGGCTAAAGCTCAAGAACAATATAATATTGGGAAAATATCAATCATTTTGTGTGAATTTAAACTTTATCCATGACACTTATGCAAGCATTTATTAAAAAAAAAAATTGAAAAGAAAAAAAAATCATTTTTCATGCATTATATTATGTTGGGGGAAGGGCAATAAAAAAGAAATTAAAAAAACCTTTCCAAGAGAGTTAGATAGCTTAAGTAAACAAACCTGTTCACGCATTAGTGGACCTTGGTTGAAATTCAAGAACCAAGTCTTCCTACAGACACATTATGCCCAAATTATGAGAAAAGCTTGAAGAAAGTGAATATCTTATGGAAGAAATAACAAATAATTTAATGAATGAAATTTTGATATTTCATTCTTATATGAAAAAAATGCATACTAGTATTAGAGAAAGACAGAGCAGAAAGTCAGTTATGGACGGACTCACCACCAGCTTTTTCTGATATCACATAAGCTTCAAGATGCTACTAGGTGGATGACATAGCAGTCAATCTGTTTTAGATGACAATCTTGGAAAACCCGGGGCATTACCTTCAGCTCATCCTTCCTTTTAATGATGAAAATCTTGGACAATAAAATATCTAATAGATTGCATAATGTGGTGAGGCATAGTATGGGAGCACATGCATCAGCTTTAGGGAATCATGATTGCCATATGCTGCTCCTAAGTAGAATCTTCCCTTCTCTTCTACAATGGGATACTAGGGCCATCAGTAATAGAAAAAACAATTATAATTCCACAAATGCAAAAGGAACGTTACCCAACTATGTACACAAAGGATTATAATATGTAATGATTATTCTGAATAACCATCTCATATGAAAACATAGTTGTAGCACATGAAACAAGCACAAAAGATTCCTTAGTTTATTGTTATTAATGTATGTGGCTAGGGTTTAATATCGAAAACCAAAAACTTGAAGAATTTATTCTATTGAGCTCACTCACTAGTCTAGTTTCCAGAGCATGAAAAAGCAAAACTCCTCAAGTTCTTCAAAATTTGAACCCATCCTGAATAAGAGACCCACTTAAGCATTCAGTAACTTGGAAAAACTGAAAAAGTCTATAATCAAGAAAAGGAATAGTAATTCCCTCTTTAATTTGAAGAAATCCTTCACTTTGTTTTGCGCACAAGGAGCTTTTATATGAACTTACAATCTCTAATGCTCAATTTAATTAGCCAGCTTTTGTAAGTTTCCAAATGCTAAAGCTTAAGGTATATGCCCATTGGTTTTCAATGATTGAATGGCTAAATAAAGAACACAAGATGTTGCTAGATTCATAAGAGAGACGAAACATATCAACAATTTAGATAGAAAAAACAAAGGAAACATATGAAGATGGTGATGATTTGCCAAGTTTAGTTATCTTCAAGCATAAATTGTATTGTATTATTACACTATGGTGGTCCCAATTGTAGGGATATAAGTAATATTAAATTTCTTAAGTGATAGGGAAGGGGGATCTTTGGCATGAATAATATATTTGTTGGATTCATATAATACTTCATAAACGAGAAGAGAAGAAAATCTTACCAACTTTAACGAACTTCTACTTAACTCCATTGAATTAGTCAAATTGAGAGTATGATAAGTGGATTTGACTACACATACCGCTTGTTCGCTTAATAGATTCTGATATCTGGAATATGGGCAATTTTGTACCGCTCTTTTCCACCAATTGCACAACTTTCCTTTAACTTGGAGCAGTGGAAGATTTCCAGAATTTGAAGAGAAGAGAGCTTGGTCAACCACTCAGGCAAAGTTTCCATGCCTTCAAAGTGAGATATGAAGAGACTTTTAAGGGCAGTGAAGACTTGAATATTGTCCGGTATGGACTTAAGTTTAGGCCACCCTCTCAATTCTATATGTTGCAGGGATGAGTGCAAGTGTTCGATAGAAACGAGACTCGGGAAATCATCCAGCTCCTTACAAAACTTGCCAATCGCCAAAGTCTTCAAGCGGGTGAGAGATTCTAAACCCTCTGGGAGACTCGTCAATTTAGGACAATGACAAATTTGTAATTCGATAAGAGAATGCAATCCTCTTAAATCAGGTATTGATATCAGATTATCGCAATACCTAATTTTTAATTGGGTAAGAGAATGCAGTTGTCCTAGATTTGGAATTGATTTCAATTTATCACAACGCTGAATCTCTAGTAGGGTAAGAGACGTGCATGATTGTAGCCCAGTAGGTAGAATAACACACCCATTTATTTCCAAGCGTTGAAGATGGGATGGGACACCTTGTACTTGTAATTTCCAACAGACTTTTATTTTAAGCGATCGAAGAGAGGTGCAGAAGGCCCATACATCCTCATGTGACACGATGGACTCCAAATCGGCCCATCCCCCTATCGTCAGAGACATGAGACTCGCATTGTTTTGCAATAACTTCTCTGGCAGACAAGCAAGTCCTGAAATATTCCAAACCTCGAGGGACGTGAGTGTGGTAAGCTTGCTGATAATGTTTTCAAATGTCGTGCTACACATGTCCCTAATGTGTAATTTCTTAAGATTCGAAAAATGACATGGAGCACTTTTCAGTTGGTTACAAAATTGAATGCTCAACTCCTCAAGGCAAGGAAACACCATTAGGCCTGTTGTTGTTGCTGGCTCCATCACATCCGCCCATTCCTCTAGATTGGGCATTCTACTCAAATCAAATTTTCTCAAAGCTGGGAACAATATAGTGCCATCACTTCCATTATTATAGTTACTGTAAAACTCAGTTCCTATACGTCTTACACCATCCATTCCTAGTATTGTAAGAACCCTAAGATGGGGTAGAAGCCCAAGAGTGGGAAGAACCTCACATTTTCTGCAATTCCCAAATCTGATCTCAATTAAATTGCCAAATAGCAGAATTCCATCCCAAGCATCAAGGCTTGTCAACATCCATGATGGGAATTTCTTTCCTCCAAAGTCGTCAATTGCTAAGCTCTTCAAATATCGGTGAGGCTTGAGACCTTCCAACACCTCTTCATCATTCTCGTGGTTGCCTTCTCTTTCCGATCCCCGTCTCGTCCAGTAAAATCTCAACTCATATATTTTGGCCTTTTCTTCTAAATTTGCTCTTCGGGCTTCTTCTTTATCTCTCACATGCTCTAGATTCCAGAGGTTTAATTTTCCTCTAAGTTGATTTAAGCATCCCAATTCCTCAATCCGATGACCTGCATCTTGACCCACAATAAAACATCGCAATGTTTGTAGACACGTCAATTGCCCTATATCCTTAAGTTTTTCATTAAAGTCATAAGGGATATAAATATGCCTTAAGTTTATCAACTGTTTTAGATCTTCAAGAGGCTCTCTGACATTTCGGCAACCTTCGATTCTTAAAGTTTGCAAATTGTAGAGTTTGGTGATGGACTTTGGTAATGCTCTGATGGATAAACTTGCTACGCTGAGAAGCCTCAAATGTATTAAAAGGCCAGCTGAACTTGGCAATTCTTTTATAGAGTTTCCATTTAATTTTAGAACACGTAAGCAATTAAAATTTGATAACGTGTTGCCAAGCACAACATTTTTAGAAACAAATGTGCGCAATCTCCTAACATCATCTTTTGAAGATGGAATTCTTGGTACAATTTTTCCATCAGATTCGATAAATAAATATCGTATTTGACTGATGTCACCCTCCAAATCCTTATTCAAAAATAAGGTCTCAGATTTTGAAACTGAGAGTGCAAGATCATGTACCAAATCATGCATCTTGCAAATGGTAATATTATCAAACTCATCCTTTTTCTCATCTTGAAATAAGGAATTTGCCAACAAGATATCAAAATACATGTTACCAATATCCTCCATTACCACACAACTTCCTTGAGATGGTTGAAGGAACCCCTCAGCCATCCAAAACTGAATTAACTCTTCCTTTGCAATCATGTAATCTTTAGGAAAAATTGAACAATATGCAAAGCATTTTTTAAGAGATGGTGATTGCAGATGATCAAAGCTCAATTTTAATATTGGTAACATTTCATGGCTAACATGTGGGTAATTCCAAATTTCATTGTTTTGAATTGCTAACCATTCATTTTTGACTTTTTTACGAGCCATTGTCCCTCCTAGGACTTTTGCTGCTAATGGGACCCCTCCACATTTTTTGGCAATATCATATCCAATAGCCTCCAAATCTGGAGTTAATGGAATTGAAGATAATTTTTTCTTGATTATGGACCAGCATTCTGCCTCGGGTAGTCTTTCTAAGTGATGCCGGGGATGTGTCTCCATGATTTCTGCCACCTTGACACTACGGGTTGTAACAATGATACTGTTTCCAGTATTTGACATAATTCCTAACAAACAAACCCTTAATGTATCCCATTGTACCAGATCTTCATTCCATACATCATCAAGAATGAGAAGATATTTTTTCCCCTGCAACTCTTTTTGAAGGTTTTGAAGTACTGTATTCTTACTTACTGAAAGACATGAGTTATTGGTAAGGGATTCAAGAATCCCTTTTAAAATATTTTTGTCATTAAAATCATCAGAGACACATACCCATATTGTCTTATCAAAATGTTTTTTTACTAGCTCATGATTGTACACTAGTTTTGCAAAAGTTGTCTTTCCCAAACCAGCCATGCCGACTATAGGAATGACGGAGAGTTGTTGATTGGTTGCACTAGTCAGCAAGCTCACTATTTTTGAAACTTGACTTTTCCTTCCTACAACTTCTGAATGATCAAGAAAGGAGTCTGTCTCTCTAGTTGGAACAATCTCAACATTTGAATCTACTGACAATATTCTAGCAAGTCCAAACCCATTTGCCAACCCATTTGCCAACCCATTTACTTTTGCTAGTTTTTCCTGAACAGCCTTAATTTTTTTCGCCATGGAGAGACTGAAAATAAATGGGTCGAGGAAGTTTACCTTTCTCTTCCTTTTGTTTTCGACCTCTATCTTTTGCCGGAGATTCTCGTACATAAACTCATCCAGCACATCGTCAGCTTCATAAGCAACATCTTCAAGCTTCAGGAGCCAAAGCTTCACATAATCATCTCTCACTTGTCTTCTCTCGGCATCAGTCAAAACAGCTCGAATCATGGTTAATGATTCACCAAGCCCTCTTAGCTCCTCCTCGCAGCCCCAAGCATTGCCGATCAGCTCAGTAGCAAATGAAATCACCCTGCTTACGATTACCTCTGCCATCGTGCTCTGATGATAAGTCAAAAATAAATTGAAAACCATTCAGAAACTATAGAAGAACTGGTGATGCGTCAAAAAACTAACAACTATTATTGATGGCAGAGTGAATTTATAGAAGAATTGTGCTTGTGATGCGTTAAAGACTACGGCCATCGTTTTCTTTTTCTTTTCTTTTCTTTTTTTTATTTAAAAATTGTCTTCATTTTCTAATGGAAAGTACTGGTAAAGTTTGTAAACATATCTGGTTATAAGTATCTAATTTGTAAATGGTCACATCAGCATTGCGTGCTTTCATTCCCTCAAGTACAACAAATGTAGTGGAATTAGCAAAGAATGATCTGTTGCATGCATGTGTAAAAAATGATTTAGTTCTTAGATTACAGCTTTGAGAACAACAATTTTGTTCCCATACAGGAGATTAAAAAAGAAGAAGTAAAGAATAGAAAAACATTTTCCTTATTTACAAGGTGGGGGTATTAGGTTTGAGTTATGAAGCATGAACTGATAGTAATAATCATAACAATATTGATGAAAACAATAATAAAATGAAGCACAAATTATTTCCAGAACAGAGTCTTACTTGACAATGTAAAAACTAGAATTTCTTCTTTGAGAATCAATGCACGTGATGATCTTTTGTAATAAGAGATTACAATTTTGGAACTTGAGATTACAAAATAAGGAAAATGGAAAAAAAGAAGAGGATGGGAAGTGGCCAGTGGGAAGGAGATCTTCGAGGCTTTTTGTCTATTTCAGTTAAAGGTGGGACTTCTCAAGGTAAGAAGGAAGACATTTAGGCCGTTTGATTTATGTGTTTAAAAATTAAAAATTGTTGTTTAAAATTTTTGTGAAAATATGTGTGGATAAAAAGTATGTGAAAATACTTAAAATGTTGTTTAAAAACTGAAAATTATTGTTTAGAAACACTCACCCAACACTCTCTTATTAGTCTAGAGCATGTCAAAATTGGACTTGAACAGTTGAACCCATCAACCAGTCCAAACTCAAAGAAAAAAAAGTTAAAAAGAAGTGCAAATTACAACTTAAGATAAAATATAAGCTAAAACTTTAGCCGGTTAACTTACTCAGAATTTCATAACTCATCTATGTTAAAAATAGAGTTAAATATGTAATTTTACTTAACTTTTATATTTCTCTCTTAAAAAAAAATACAAGATTAAATAAGATAAAAAATGAATTTAGTGGAACATTTGCATAATTAGATTTCAAACTATGGTTAGATAATCGGTCAAATTTCAAGTAAAAAAGTATCAAATTTCAAATCACAGGTAAGTAACTTAAATTTAAATCAAACTAGATAAGTTGTAATTGCAAAAAAAAGCAGGCCTTTATGGAATTTTAAAATATGTGAAAATGAGTCAAATGACTCATACCCAAAACCAATCCAAGAAAAACAAGTACAGAACAGGTTTGATCCATTGTGCTAAAAGGGTTCAAAATACAAGTTTTTCCTCTATTTATTAAAAGTTGGTATGCAATTTATACATGTGAATATTCTATATTATCTTCTCAATTTTTTCTTGTATCCAGTTAAGGCATACATTAATAGTCAATTTTAAAATATCAAAATTGAAAAAACTATCAAAGCAGTTAGTTATTTTTTTATTTTTTCATAAAAAATTTTTTAAAATAGTTTATTAATATATGTCCTAAGGTCATACGTTAGTAAAACATTTTTTTTTCTTTACCAAGAATTTGTAGTTTAATTAGTAGGTACATTATAGTATTTTTCCCATGGAGGTATTTATGATTCATTTCCACTTCTATCATTGTATAGATTTCAATTGAGATCTAATTTTGTGCCATATGTTCACCTAAATATTTTAGTCTTTATGCTAAGTGAATTAATAAGTGCAAAATACTAAGAGCCCAATATTAATGAACTATAAAATAAAAAATAAAAAACTCAATCATATATCTACTAAACAAAAATCACCACATGTTCTATCTTATTAAAAATTATAATAAAATGATAATAAGTAGTATTAAACTTAGACAAAATTTTTAATATGCATCTAATTACATTTATTTTTTCTAATAACTCAATTAATTATATACATTTTTATGATAAAAATGTGTTTGTTTTTAAATATATTTATGTGTATGCATGTGTTACAAGCTAGTTTATTTATTTAAAGTCAAACCGAAAGAAATTTCAATTAAATTTCTAAATTGAATTTCAGTTGAGCTCTAATTTTGTGACATATGTCAATTTAATTTCTTAATTTTGGTGAAGGTATTTACTACTCATTTTAAAAATTGAGATTTTTGTTAATTTTTATATTAAAAGTAACACCAAATTCAAGAAGAATTATTTCTTTTTTAAATATAAAAATTTTATAACCATTTCTTAATTATGGTGAAGATATTTACTACTCATGGTAATAATCAAGAAGTTTGTTAATTTTATATTAAAAGTAACACCACATTCAATGAGAATTATTTCTTAAATATTCTTTCAAGTTTTTTTTAAGAGTTTATAAAATATAGAATGAACATCAATAATTTTTTAACCTATCTAGGAATTAAAATATGATTTTTTATTAAAAAAATATGTATCTAATTATATATTTTTAAATATAATTATTTATATACATAAAATTACAAGCTAGAGGAAGTTAATACGAATTTTTATGTTGATTTTTTATAGATTTAAAAAAAATCAGTGACTAGTCTAAATTCAAATACTTTTGATCCGAACCCAATCTTGATCCTAACCGCCGTTCCGAATTTTCAATGGGTCTTTATTTATCATGTTCGCATTCACGCTTCAATAATTTTAACCTCATTGATTACAAATTTTGACCACAGTTGTGTTTAGTTCAATCAATGCCTTACACTTCTTTTTAGGTACTTGAGAGTTCACATGCAATTGTTTTCCACCAATTTCACTAAACACACAGCCCCTAAGGTGGAAAACAATTGCATCTGAACTAAACATAGACCCGGTTTTTCAGGAGGTATATAAACATGATACCAGGCAGTCAACGGAGGAGGGAGTCATGGAAGATGTGATAGCACAGCAGGCTGGGTCAGCACTCAGCAGTGGAAAAGCAGTCAGAAAAGTCTTTTTAGGAAGCTATAGGAGAGATAGATAAATAAATAAAAAAGTATGATTCAAAAAGCATTATGTCATCCAGCTCTAGAGTTAGCACAGGAAAGGAAAATCACATGGGCCAGCCTAGAGTCATTGAAACTAACATGCCGTGTACTTCAACACTCTCAGCTCATTTGTCCTTACCTTCAAGAGCACCTTTGGCAGAGATACCACATCACCTTATCAATCATGGGTATGCTGAGGGGACTTGGAAAAGAATTATTAGAATAGGGGTGAAAGCCGATGCAGCTATGTCAGAAGCAGTGGGGGAAAAAGAAGTTTAGGCCGTGCAATAAACCAAAATGAGTTACTCAAAAAAAAGAAGGATTTTACATGGAGGTGCAACAAAAAATAAGATATTGACAGAGAGTGTTAATCAGTCCTGTTAGAAGCAATGAGTCTATTATTATGAAATTGTCGTGGGCTTGGAAACTCATGTACAGAAAATGAGCTTGTTAGATTGATACTGGCAAAAGATCTCTCTGTCGTGTTTATAGCCGAAACATGGACAGACGAAGCAAGGCTAGATCGTACTTTGAGCAAGATTAATTTCGACCAGAAGTGGATGGCTCCAAGGTTGAATAGAGGTGGTGGGTTAGTATTATTTTGGAAAAATTCTATTAACATTGATGTGGTTGATTCCCATAGGTATTTTATTGATACGATCATCAATGGGAATTCTAATAATGCATGGCGTTTCACTGGTTTTTATGGAGAACCCGAAACCCACAGGAGGAGTGAGGCATGGAGCAAACTGAGAAATTTAAATAATAGAATGAATCTCCCTTGGATTTGCGGTGGTGATTTTAATGAAATAGTCCGCCAAGAGGAAACATGGGGTGGGGCTTCTAGAGACCATAATCAAATGCAACTATTTCGAGATGTGATCGGCGAATGTCAATTTATGAATTTAGGATTTGTGGGGCCGAAATTCACGTGGGCAAAGCACTATGTTGATGGGCATTCTATACGAACAAGATTGGATCGTTGCATGGCTACAAATTCTTGGTTTCAAAAATATCCAGGAACTAAGGTACACCACCTTAGTTGTATGTCATCGGATCATTCTCCCTTTCTGATCAATCTGTTAGGGCTGCCGGAACCTAGAAAGAAGAGATGTTTCAGATTTGAAGAAATGTGGTTATCGGATCCATCATGTGGTGAAATGGTGGAGGAAGTTTGGAGTAGTACAAGGGATTCAAACCCAAGCACAACCATTCTAAAAAAATGGCTAAATGTGAACAATGATTATTATGGTGGAATAAACACAATTTTGGGCACGTGAGAAGGGATTTAGAGTTAAAGAAGAACCAACTGGTTTTGGCCGAGAACGAGGCTATGGTGAGTGGAAATAATACTCGGGTTAGGAGCCTAAGAATGGAGATTAACTTGTTGCAAGACCAGGAATCAAGGATGTGGTGTCAAAGATCTAGGGTGTTGTGGTTAAGCAAAGGGGACAGCAATACAGCTTTCTTCCATAGTAAGGCTACAAAGAGATTTAGGAAGAATTTAATCAGAGGAATAAGAGACCGGAATGGAGCTTGGTTGATCGATCAAGAGGAAATAGGGCACGTGATGGAAAGTTACAACAAAGATCTTTTTTCCCCCTCCAATTTGTTTCTTGATGTTGACTCTCTTGAGAAAATCCCTCGCATGGTGTCCGAGGAGATGAATGCAGATTTGATGAAGGAATTTACAGAAGTGGAAGTGAAGGAAGCCTTGCATCAGATGGCTCCTCTAAAAGCTCCGGGTTCTGATGGTATGCCTCCGTTGTTTTATCAACACTTTTGGGGGACAATGAAGCATGATGTTACTTCAGCCATTCTCTCTTGGTTGAATTCAGGTATCCTACCCGAACCCATTAACCATACACTCATTACTCTTATCCCTAAAATTGCTAATCCTGAACATATGGCTGAATTTTGCCCTATTAGTCTTTGCAATGTCCTGTATAAGATTTATTCTAAGGTCTTAGCTAATAGGTTGAAGAAATTTTTACCTTCCCTAATTTCTGAACATCAATCTACCTTTGCTAAGGATAGACTAATTTCAGATAATATTATGGTTCTTTTGAGACCCTCCATTATAAGAAGCAACATAATTCAGGGAAACATGGATATATGGCTATCAAGTTAGATATGAGTAAAGCCTATGATCGGGTGGAATGGGTGTACTTGGAAAGGCTTTTGGAGAAAATGGGTTTTTGTGCTAGATGGGTCGCTCTCATGATGAGTTGTGTGAAAACGATGTCGTACTCTATTATGGTGAATGAGGAACCAATTGGGTTGATCCACCCTAAGAGAGGAATTAGGCAAGGAGACCCACTATCTCCTTTCCTTTTCCTTTTATGTACGGAAGGTCTTCATGCTCTCATAAAACATTCGGTAAGGAATGGGGATATCAAGGGATTTTCCTTGTGCAAACGGGGCTCTAAGCTAACCCATTTGTTTTTTGCAAATGATAGCCTGCTTTTCTGTAGGTCAATCTTTGAGGATTGCCATAATATGTTGAAGATATTGGGTGAATATGAGTCCTGGTCAGGGCAAAAAATTAACAAGGATAAGACGGCAATCTTCTTTAGTAAATCCACCACGGATGAAGCAAAATCAAGCATAAAGAATCTCTTCCAAGTCCAAGAAGTGAAATCTTATGAGAAATATTTGGGTCTCCCCTCTTTTGTAGGTAGAGAAAAAAAGGTTAGCTTCAATTACATAAAAGAAAGGGTTTGGAGAAAACTCCAAGGATGGGAGAGTAAATTGCTTTCTCAAGCGGGTAGAGAGGTTTTAATCAAATCTGTGATCCAAGCTATCCCTACTTATGCTATGGGGTGTTTCAAATTACCTTTGGGTCTTTGTGACGACATTGAGGCAATGATAAAAAAGTTTTGGTGGGGGCAAAGGGGAAATAAAAGGAAAATTCATTGGATCCGATGGAGTGAATTGACTAAATCAAAAATGGTAGGTGGTATGGGTTTTCGCGACCTGGCTCATTTTAATGACGCCCTTTTGGCGAAACAAGCATGGCGGCTCTTGCACAATAAGGAAACCCTCTTCTACAAAGTTTTCAAAGCAAAGTTCTTCCCTAATCAATCTTTTTTAGAAGCTAAGGAAACAAGTTTCGGGTCCTATGCTTGGAAAAGTATACTACATGGCCGGGATGTTATTCTAGATGTTGCTTGCTGGAGGGTGGGGAATGGAAAGTCCATAAAAATTTGGCAACACCAGTGGCTGCCCCGAAAACATCCAACCAAGATACTCTCTCCAATGGTGGAAACAATGGAAGATGCCACAGTGGATTGCTTAATTAATGAGGAAACTAGAACATGGAATGCTGCGATGATAGATGAAATTTTTGCACCACAAGAAGCTAAGGAAATAAAGAATATCCCACTAGCTAGAAAAGACACGGAGGACTCTATGTATTGGCCGTGGGAGCAAGATGGGAGGTATAGTTGTAAAACCGGCTATCAGTTCTTGAAAGATGATGAAGTTGGTTTTCAGGTGGATGTGAATCAAGGCCATGAGATAGGGCTCTGGAAGAAGATTTGGGCTCTTGAATGCCCAAATAAAGTGAAAAATCTAATTTGGAGGGCTTGCCATAACTCTCTCCCGTCGAAATGTAATCTATTCAGGCGAACAATTATTACAGAGCAGTGCTGTGATCGATGCAAGGAAGCAACTGAGGACACATTGCACGCGGTGTGGAGTTGTAAAATGCTGGATGAAGTTTAGGGAGCAAATGCCTTGTGGAGTTTTCGGAGTCAACAGTGCTTTTTAAGTTTTAGCGAGCTCATGGCCTGGGTTTTTGATCATCAAAGAAATCTGGTGCTGTTTGCTTTCAATATTTGGTCCATATGGCACCAAAGAAATCAGATACGGACTCAACAGAACCATCGCCCCCTTAACCAAATCTCACAGTGGGCTCACGACAGCTCTGCTGAGTTCAAAGCTTTGAAAATCGCACCACTCTCCAGTAGACCGGTGAGAAGGGCTCGGTGGAAACCTCCTGACAAGGAAACGTTTAAAATCAATTTTGATGGCGCCATCTTTGCCGCGGATAAAAGTTCTAGTCTGGGAGTAATCATCCGTGATAGTAAGGGACTTGTTATGGCTTCCATGGCTGCCCGGATTTCACAACAGCTCCAGCCAGTGGAAATCAAAGCTTTGGCTGCCAACAGAGCCCTTGTGTTTGCTAGAGAGTTGGACATTAAAGATGCCGTTCTGGAGGGAGACTCTTTACAGGTGATGGAGGCGCTCAAATTCAAGAACACTGGACTTGCCCCGTTCGGTTTATTGCTATAGGATTCCTTAGATTTATCTACTGGGTTCTCAAAATTGTCCTACTCTCATACTAAGAGAAAGGGTAACACAGTTGCACACAACTTGGCTCAATTGACTGTTAATTGTTCAAATTATGTAATATGGATGGAAGATGTTCCATCTGATGTAATGACTTCTTATCATGCTGATTTAGCTGGTATTTCGTAATATATTGCACCTTAGTGCTATTTCTCAAAAAAAAATTCACTAATACAGCACAACGTGCATCCAGCACTTTCTGCAGTATCTATTGCCATCTTCCAATAAATTGCTCATTTGTCAGACTCCTTCAGGATATTTGATTGTGTTTGATAATGTTATTCTAATAATATTGTTTAGGTATTATAAAAATATATATAAATGAAAAAATATTATAAAAATACGTGTTTCGATATTAAACAAGACTAACAAATAAGAAAAAATTCATTGGCAATTTTTGTATATAAATATTTTAGATCATCTTCTCATTTTGTATGGTAATTTTTAAAAATTATTTTATCTAAATAGTTGCAAGTTGTTATTTTGTGATATATCAACTATTAGTTGAGATATCGTTTTGTGCATGGTTGTTACTTGTTGTTTTGCATTGTTGTGTAGTTGGGATGATCATATGTATCGTTGGATACATGTGTCTATATGGTAAGATTTGTATTGACTGTATTAGTGTGTATAGTCTAATCCATAAGCATGTAACTTTATTTTGTGCCGGTGTAAATTTTTAGAGATTAGGAATCTTGTCCAACAAGTAAAAAATATATCAACAAATTTTTTTTGGGATCATTATTTTTGTCTTCTTTCCCTTTAATATATATATATATATATATATACTCTCTCCGTCCCATTTTTTTTGTCCTCTATTCCATTTTGAGATGTCCCAAAATATTGTCATGTTTCTAAAAATAAAAGTCATTAATTTACTAATGTTCCTATTATACCCCTATTAATTTACTAATTCAATTTTTTAATAAATTTTTTTAAGGGTAATTTTGGAAACTTATACATTTTTAAAAGGTAGACAAGACAATAAATGATGTTCCCTTAAAAAAATTGACTTTTCAAACAGGACAAAAAAATTGGGATGGAAGGAGTATTTTTTTTGGGATTTTTCCTATAGAGTAATGTTAATGATACATAAAAATGCATAATAATGTGTTATAATTTGCCACGTAGCAAATTGTGAGTGGTGGAAGTGTGATGGTGGGCCATGTGGGGACACTTTTACACTCATAACTCGTCACATAGCGAGTTGTAGTACAAAGTTATGAATTTTTATGTATTCCTATCATTACTCTTTCTCTTTAATTGTTCATTTGATTGTTTCATCTATATCCTTCTATCATTATCATATTTTCTCTATAGGGTTCAAGAGACCAAAACTAAAACAAAACTTGTAAGTGTGGCCAATTTGATTGTAAATATTATTAAGAGAAATGTTAATCAATGCCTTAAGAGCATTGGTTAAAAAACTATTTTTAGAAACAAACACACATAAGGGAGAATGAAAATAGTTTTAATATAAAGACACGCCTAAAAAGTTATGGTATCTTTTAAGAGATAGTGAGACAAATTATACTATACAATATACTCTCTTAGGTAAAAAATTCTATTGCATAAGTGATTGCAGAATAAATCATTAATTGAATTTATTCCAAATTTGTAAGAAATATACTTATATATTTACAACTTTTACAAGTCGTAGACTATTCATATATCACATAATACATGATATTATATGTGATACACAATATGAAAAATTTAAGGACCCGTTTAGTATATGTGTTTAAATAATAGTTTTCAATTTTTTAAAAAATGCATGTAGATAAAAAAAATATGTGAAAATATATGTAATATTGTTTAAAAACTAAAAACATATATTTAAACACACGTACCAAACAGCCCCTAAGAATTCAAATTTTGAAAATATATATTTATGAAAAAATAAAATAAAATACATAATAATAACATTTCTACCATTCAAACTGGATCCTATAATTCAACCCAACTAATTGCTAAGTCGTAATTTCACTTCAATTATTATAAATTTTGACTACTTTTATCTCAATCAACCATTTACACTACTCTTCCCTTTTCAGGTACTTCACAGACAATTGTCTATCACCGATTCCAGGGTTTTTTAAGAAATTAACTACAAAACCCAAACAATTTTATTAGTTAGCCAACGTTTCAAACATATTGCATTTCTAACAATTCGACTTCAGAGGAGTCGATTTCACTGTTCATAGAACCTATTTTACGCATTTCTAATACATAGAAATCGACTCCAGAGGAGTCGTTTTCAACACAAAGAAATCGACTTCGGAGAAGTTGTTTTCCATACAGAGAAAACGACTTCAGAGAAGTCGTTTTCTATACAAAGAAAACGACTTCAGAGAAGTCGTCTTCCTTGTATAGAAGACGACTTCGGAGAAGTCGTTTTCTTCGTATAGAAGACGACTTCTCTGAAGTCGTCTTCTTTGTAACCCAGACCTGCAAAAAAACGAAACCCAGACCTGCAAATCCCAAAACTCAGGCGACCAATCAATCCAAAAAAAAAACGAAACGAAACCCAAACCCACGAATGACAAATCTGATCTGATCTGATACTCGAAATGGAGTCGTCGAACGGACCTGACTCGGCGGATCCGTGAGGTTTTGTTGAACGCCGACTCGGGGTTTGGTCAGAATCGGTGCCTGGATTCTTCATGCTTCGCCGTCGGTGTTGCTGGGTTCGTCGAGGTCTGGGTTCGTCGGCGCCTGCTTGCTGGTCGGTGTTGCTGGTCGGTGTTTCGTGCTTCGCCTGGGTTTGCTGGGTTCGCTCGTCGGTGTTGCTGGTCGGTGTTCGTCGGCGCCTGGGTCCTTCGTGCTTCGCCTGGGTTTTGCTTCTCTTCTGTGACAACACAACTGAAGCGTGTGTGGCATTGGGTTTTTGGGCAAATCGACTCCAAGGGAGTCGTTTTCAATACAAAGAAAACGACTCCACTGGAGTCGTTTTCTTTGTATTGAAAACGACTCCCCTGGAGTCGATTTCTATGTATTAAAAATGCGTAAAAATAGGTTCTATGAACAGTGAAATCGACTCCTCTGAAGTCGAATTGTTAGAAATGCAATATGTTTGAAACGTTGCCTAACTAATAAAATTGTTTGGGTTTTGTAGTTAATTTCTTAAAAAACCCCCGATTCCATATAGTCTGTTGATAGTACACTTACTGTGCATGGGGCACTTTCTGCAGCATCTCTTGTCATCTCATCTCATCTTCCAAGAATTTGCTCCTTGGACAGACTCCTCCTGGATGCCACTACTTGGAATTATATTTTGATCTTTTTTATCCATTTTATGTAATTGTTTATCTTAATGCATAAGAGAGAAAAACTCATGGGTTGATCTAAGCTTAGAAGTACTAGTGACTCCTTTTAATTAATCCAGGTAGTTTTAGTTTGATCCAATCTTGACCTTAATCTATTAAGTTCAAACCCAAACTCAATCATGTAGCCAAGACAGACCCAAAAAAAAAAAAAAAACTAACCCGACATCATCTTCACGCTTGAATAATTTTCAGCCTTGCATTAGGGGGCCTCAGTGCAATAATTTTTGCTTGCATTATTCTAACTTTTGACCACTTGTGCCATTGTTCAATCAACACTTGACTTTATCTTCTTTTGAGGCATTTCACATGCACTTGTCTACGTTGGCTCGTCATGTTTCTTCGTTGATTGATGTTTATTTCACCCAAACTAATCCACACAATTTTAATTTTGCACAAACACCCTTAAAACTGCAGAACTTGTATTTTCACGAAATCTGACTTCAAAGCACAAGTTTTGTAGTTTTGGGGCGTGTATACTAAACTGTGTTGAATCGTGACTTCAAGGCATAATCTTTTTACAATATGTTTGGATTGGCGGAAGGGAAAAGAAAGGAAGGGAGAGGAAGAGATTTTCATTGTTTGGTTTCAAGGGTGGAAAGGAAATTTGTGTAGATTAGCTTGTGTTCAGACTCGGATTAGTTTGTGTGCAATAGCAGTTACCCTGTTTGATCTTATTTGCTTTAAAAAGCCCCGTTCTTCACCATGATGACCTATTGCTAATGTAACAGGAAAAAAAAATCAGGAACATTCCATGTGCAAGTTAGACATGGTTAACCCAAGCTATGAGCTCAGTAACTGCTCTAACCGAATACCCACCTGACCATAAGAATTATACAGTTTACATTAAACCAACGTATTACTTTTTGTTTTCAAAATTTTGGTGCTATGAATATACATTTAGTTGCCAATGCAAGAAACCTTTAAGATGGTGACTATTCATATCCTACTGTTGATTAATGCTTGCTACATATCCCTCATGGCAGGTCAAGTTGCGTTCATCCCTAGCTGCTCATGACATGAGCTTGCATTAGAATGTTCTCACTTCTCTGTTACTAGGAATAAGTTGTGTTTATAAAGCCTTTTGTAGAAAGATTTACTAGTATTGATTTAGCGAAGTTTCTCTCATTCAAAAACTTCTGGTATGACAATGACATAGAGTATGCTAGGTGTATTATGTACTTGCCGCTATTTTTAATTTTTCTTTTGGCAACCTTGAAGAGCATCTATATCAAACTTCGTTGTCTCCTGATAGTACACCGTGCATTGGGGCAGTTTCTGCTCTAATCTATCTCTTGTCAATTGTCATCTTCCAATAAATTGCTCCTTTATTTCTTTGTCTCTTGATAGTACACTGTATTTTCTCCTTCAGCAGACTCCGCCAGCTGGATGCCATTATTTAGAATTATATTTGATCTTTTTTTATTCTATTTTTATATATTAATCGATTAATCCATTAATTTATCTTAAATTATAGGCGAAAATGCACTTTTGGTCCCTACATTTTGGGTCAATTTCTATTTTGGTCCCAATTTTGATTTCTTTGCAAATTTCATCCCCAAAATTTGAAAATCGTTTTTAAAATCGTCCTTCCCGTCAACCAACAGACGGAACCCTCCTACGTGGCAGACGGAGTGCTCTGCTTGCTGACATGGCGCTGACGTGGCCATTAAAATATTATTAAAAATGATGATTTGGCACTTTTAAATGCCATGTCAGCATTTAAATTAATAAAAAAAGCCACGTCAGAGTATTTAAACAAAAAATAAATTAAATTTAAAAAAAAACCTTAAATCTAATTAAAAAACAAAATTTCTTAATTTTAATTTAAACTGAAATTATAAATTTAATTTTATACTTTTCATTATTTTTTCCTAAGAACATGTTCTTCATGTTCTTCCCATTCTTCCCAAATCCAAGAAACAAACCGAACAACCAAATCCAATCTCCATCAATGCCAGGAAAATAAGAAATAAATCCAACAAACCAACAAACCAACCAATCTCCAGCAAACTCATAAACTCATAAACCCAAGAACAACACAAATTCATCTTGATCATGAACACACAAGAACAACAAACCCAGAACATTCAATCCCAAGAACAAAAAAATAGAAACCCAAAATATTCCAAAATTTGTACACAAATTCTTCCACAAAAATCAATTGTACACAAACCCCAACCCAGATCTGAATGGTTTTTTCCTTTTTTCTTTCCTTTTCTATGTTCTTATCAGGATCAAATCTGGGTCAGGAGCAGATTTGGGTTTGGAGCTTGCTGTCTCCGGCCATGGGTGTCTGGGTATGGAGCAACGACGCCATCCCGACCACGAAACGACTCCTCGGCCACCTCGTCTCATCATCGTCCTCATCAATCGAGTCTCGGCGGCTCGTGGTCGACTCCTTGACCACCTCGTCTCGTCATCGTCCTCATCAATCGAGTCTCGGCGGCTCGTGGTCGACTCCTGGACCACCTCGTCTCGTCATCGTCCTCATCAATCGAGTCTCGGCGGCTCGTGGTCGACTCCTCGACCACCTCGTCTCGTCATCGTCCTCATCAATCGAGTCTTGGCGGCTCGTGGTCGTGAGAGGTAGAGCTTAGGAGTCTTCGGCCATGGGCCTATGGAGTCTCGGCGTCTTCGACCATGGAGCTTGGAGCTTGGAGTCTCTGGCCATGGGTGTCTGGGTATGGAGCAAATCAAAGAGACAGAGAGTGAGAGAACAATGGGTAGAGAGAGAGGGATTAAATTGATGTTGTGATTTCAGTTTAAGAAATTTGTAATTTCAGTTTAAGAAATTAAAATGGGTACTGAGAATTAAGAAATTAAGAAATGGGTACTGAGAATTAAAAAATGGGTACTAAGAAATTAAGAAATGGGAACAATGGGTACTGAGAATTAAGTTTAAATTAAGGTTTTTTAATTAGATTCAGTTTAAATTAAAATTAAGAAATTTTGTTTTTTAATTAGATTTAAGGTTTTTTTTTTTAAATTTAATTTATTTTTTGTTTAAATACTCTGACGTGGCTTTTTTTATTAATTTAAATGCTGACATGGCATTTAAAAGTGCCAAATCATCATTTTTAATAATATTTTAATGGCCACGTCAGCGCCATGTCAGCAAGCAGAGCACTCCGTCTGCCACGTAGGAGGGTTCCGTCTGTTGGTTGACGGGAAGGACGATTTTAAAAACGATTTTCAAATTTTGGGGATGAAATTTGCAAAGAAATCAAAATTGGGACCAAAATAGAAATTGACCCAAAATGTAGGGACCAAAAGTGCATTTTCGCCTAAATTTTAAGAGAGAAAAACTTATGGGTTGATCTAAGCAGCTTTTAATTAATCCAGGTAGTTTTAATTTGATCCAATATTGACATTAATCTATGAAGGTCAGACCCAACTTCGACTTCACCTACATCGTCTCTTGCTGACTAAGCTTGTTTGCAGCGACGGAACCACAGCTAAACAAAGGGGCCTTGGGCCATGGCGGCCCCCCTTGAATTTCTTGTTTCTTTATTTTCGAGGGAGGATTTATTATTTATATTTTCAAAAATATAAAGTTATTCCCCTAAAAAATTATATATATAAAAGTTGTTTTTTTAAACCCATCTTTTTTTTCTTTTATGAGATTTGAATCTTGAAAATATGACCATTAAATTACATATACTTATTGTGGGGGGTGAAAAGCCCAACCTAATGTATTGGGCCCAAGGCCCTATTTGAGGAACACTGTTCGTCCAAGAAGATGAAAACATTCAATCAAAGGCCCATGTAAAAGGAGCATGTCTGGAGATGAACGTGTACGATCCAAGGAGATGTTCATATGTCCGAGGAGTCCAATATCCTCAGATCCGAAGAAGTTTGGCCCGACAGGTGCATGGGAGGTTCAAGTGATCTTTCTGACAAATGTTAGGAGGGAAATGAACCTCGGACACGCATGAAGATAACAGGAATAGAGAAATATCTAAGAGACAGGCTTCAACCACCGCATTAAATGCACTGCACCTACCTTCCTGGCCGCATTTATGTGGAGAAGACCCCTGAACAGTGCATTCTCAGCTACCGCCACTCACACAAGGCTAAAGGGGGAGTATGATGGGACATGCACTCAAGTGGGCGTCTTGATGATGAACAAGTGGACGGTGAAGATGTAGGAAGGGAATACTATATAAGATAGGGATGCCTCTGATAGAAGGGGATCGAAAATCAGAAATAGAAAAGAGTGTACTCCATTACTGTAGCTCCAAGAATTGTAACCCAAAGTTTAGGAAATGAAAACACATCTTCGGAATTTGCATTAACATCTGTCCGAGCACATATTAATACCAATTCATCCACAAACATAGCTATCTAATACTGTTATTTCATTGTTAGCCTAGCTCTTTCACCCACTCTCTACAAATTTATTGTCTTGGGTTCAGTGGGCTCAAAATCCATACCTTCTTGGGCTTGGACAGCAAAAATTGACCCTACAATGTGAGTAGTGGTACACTAACGCAAGCTCCAGAAGCATATAAAGCGTTAGTGGGGCGCTCCTCCTTCCGATGTGGGACTCCAGGACTTGGGGCTGAGACTATGAAACCCCCCTTGGCTTGCCTGCACTCGGTCGAAGAGGGCAAAGACGCACCGCGCCTAGCACCGCATCGCGTGAACAATTAGATGGGGCGAAGGCAGCTAAGGCTCATCCCAACCCCAAAAAGCGCTTTTTGTAAGGTAAGAATACCCCATCTAATTGGGCCGTACCGCGGAGCCAGTCGCGATGCGGTTTTTGCCTTCGCACCAAGTGCAGGACCAAGCAAGCGCTTAGTTTGGTCCTGCACTTGGTGCGGAGGCAAAAACCGCATCGCGACTAGCTCCGCGGTACGGCCCAATTAGATGGGGTATTCTTACCTTACACTTATTATATTATTTTTGTTTGTAAATTTCAAAAAAATAAAAACTATATCAATAATGTCTTGTTTAACTTTCAAATTTTTGTGGTAAAAAATTATGTATACAAAATAAATTTATTGATCGAATAATAAATAACGCCTAATTGAAATGAAATTTGACATGCATGTTAAAAACGTAAAAAAAATAAAATAAAATGCAATCTAACAGTTAAATTTTCAAAATTCATATTTAATAAAAAAAATTGTAAGGAGAATTTAAATAATTTCTCTCTAAACTAATTTAGAGAGAAACTTGTTCAAAAAATATGTGAAAGAACCCAGTAAAAAAAATTTAGGCTTCACATTTATGTGACTGATTGTAAGACCAAATATGCCAGTAAGATCAATAATGTCATGTTTAACTTTCAAATTTTTGTGGTAAAAAATTATGTATACAAAATAAATTTATTGATCGCATAATAAATAACACCTGATTAGAACGAAATTTGACATGCATATTAAAAACATATATATATATATATATGTAATCTAACAATTAAATTTTCAAAATTCATATTTAATAAAAAAATGTAAGGAGAATTTAAATAATTTCTCTCTAAACTAATTAGAGAGAAACCTGTTCAAAAAACATGTGAAAGAACCCAATAAAAAAAAAAGTTAGGCTTCACATTTATGTGACTGATTGTAAGACCAAATATGCCGGTAAGATGTGTTGTTTTTAAAAAATACCTTTTTTTTTTCATTGGTATTTTTAGAAATGGTTTTTTTTTTCCTTTATTCAAATGACTTTTGTTGTTAAGTTGTTTGTGATCCAAAGTTAAAAAAATTGATTTTTTAAAATTATTTATCCTTGGTAATATTAATCAGTTTTTTAATTCCAAAATATTAAATATGCAAATAGATAATATATAGAAATTTTATTTGTTTGGTAATTTATGGGAAATATAACTATAATATTTGACTTTTTCAAAAGAAAAATACAAATAATCACAAAGTTATTTTGTGTGTTTTCTTTTATTTATTTATTATTTTTTATGGGATGTATTTTCTTTAATTGATTAGTCAAAGAAATTTATTTAGAATAATGCTACAACTACTATAAAATTTAATACATAGGATTTACAAAACATATGTATCAATTTTTAAAACATGATAAAAAAGTATCGTATTGTAGATGTAGCGCCAATTATATTTATTATTACATTAATTTGTCAATATTTTGTAACAAATTTGGAAGTAGGTTCAGTTATTTTAATTTATCTATTATGTTATTGATGTGGTAGTAATCACATTTATTGCCACATCAATTTGTAATTTTTTTTAATTAAAGAGCAAAAATTAAGCATGTTCCCTAATTAAACTCAAGTATCAACCAATAAAATACAAACATCGTTATATTTTTCAAAGACAATTAATTTCAATATAACTATGTGTATGAATTTAATTGGGTAACCATATGTATTACCTTTTTGTTTTTTTACATGAGATTCCTTCTTTTTTTTTTCTTTTTTTTTTTTTTAAGTTACAAAAGTTAATTAAGATCCTAATTTTGTCTCTACTTGTTTAGTAGTTCTAGGACCACAACTTTTTTTTTTTTTTGTCACAACTTTGCCAAAATTTTAATATGATAAATTGAGAGTTGTTGCCTATCACTTCCACATGGATGATCATTATTTTTTCTTCACCATTCATAGATTACTACATAAGAGTTGTGATAAAAAAAAAAAAAAAAAAATTGTGATTCTAGATTTTCTTATACTTGTTTGCAAATCATCTTATTCAATGGAGTTTGGCTTCCTTCTAGTTCTTTTGAACATTAGAGGCGACATAGGACTAATACTTAGCATAAAATATAGCTACGTGCCAATCTTGTCTTGTGTGCACAAGAGCTGTAAACGAGTCAAGCTTTGTCGAGTAGTGAATGTTCAAACTTGACTAGACAGCAAAAGTGGAATGTTTAAGCTTGACTTGATCTTAATACGAGCCTACAAATAATGTTCAAGCTTGAGCTTGTTATAAAGTATAACAGCTTGAGCTCGGTTTGGCTTGGCTTGATTCATTGGTCAAGCCAAGCTTGAGCTCAATATCAATATCAAGCCCAAACTCAAGCCCAATATCATGTTTTTGAGCTTGAGATCCAATACAAGTATATTATCAAGCCTATATCAAGTTTATTATTTAGTCTATTTGGTTTAGATGAGTGGTCTCAACTTATAATTAATTAAAATCTTAGAAGGATATGAGTTTACTTGTCAAGCTCATATCAATTTTATTACCAAACTCATAAATAAGCCTAAGCTCAACTTGTTTTGTTACATTTGTATCGAGCCTTGGTGTTCACAGGCTTGTTCATGAACAATACATTTTACTTGGGCTCGGCTCGTTTATTAAACAAACCTAAAACTAAAGCTTAAATTTGACTTGTTTATAAACAAACAAACATGAACGAGTTTTTTATTGAGCCAAGCCCGAGCTGTTTATAAATGGCTTGGTTCATTTATAGCCTGATAAGATGGAAACCTCACTTTGTTTAATAAACACTTTACATTTTATATTCTTTTTGGATAATTCACATGAAATTTTCTACATTGGCTCTTGATGCTTGTGCGTTTAACTAAGCCTGTTTCTAACTCATCTTATTTGCTTAAAATTAATTTTTTGTCCCTCCTTTAAAATAGTTGGTCAAACAATGTGCACATAAATAGCACTTATTGGCTTATTGCTTGCTCTTGCCATCATCTCAATAAATTATTGGCACTCAACAGACTAACCCCCACTTCACGTGAATCATGTGAAGAGCGAGCCCAAATCATGAGTCCCATATAGAGATCCACCCTCATGTACTAAGGGAATGGAGTCTGCCTATGTGGACTTATTATTTCATATTCATTGTCTATTAAGTTATTCTTAGTTTCACCAAAAGTATTAAGTATCAAAAGTATTGATTCTCACAAAAAGTATCAAAAGTATTATATAATAATAATAAGTGTAGGGATATAGCCAATCATATGTCCAATTTTATAATTTGCTAACTTATGTGATTATGAGTGATAGACATACATTTTTTGCCCTGTACAATCCATCACTTTACATAAATCACTCACAATCACACAACTCAATAAGTTGTGAAATTAAGTATAGAAATGGTTGTGTTTGTAAGTGGACTCATTAGATATAGGCAGCAGCTATACAAGGGTTTGATGTTGTAGCATTTGGTGTGTGTGAGGGACTTAATAAGCAAAGTGAAGGGTTTGATATTGTTGCATTAGGCGTGTGTGAGGGACAAAAAACAAAGTTTTGGCTTATGCATTAGTGTGAGAGCATCTTTCAGTGTGCTAAGGATTTGGTTTAATTTATGTTTCCGATAGTTTGTGAGTATATGTGACATTTTTATTATTGATAATGGATTTTTTTGGTTAGGGTTCCATGTTGACGCAAGAGACATCTCAAACTATGTGACATGGATGCTTCCAAGTTCCAAGTTTTATAGAGCAAGCTATTTCTCATGATGTATTGGTTTCATCTTATGAATAAAATTTTTATAATTCTCTTTAAAAAAATTAATACCAATATCCTTAATCATCGATTAGTTCCTTAAGATGCTTAAGGGAATCCCTTTGTCATCCAAAGTAGAACTAGTTATTCTTTTTTCATGACATAAATCTATATGAAAATTAAACAACCTAGGTAGCATTACACCTTACCTTGGAACTGAGTTTTTTGGTTGATCTCTGACTTGGTTGGACCTGGGCGAGACTCTTTGACAATATTCAAAATATTGTTTTAAAGACTGATAGAAGATTAAAAAGCTTAATTTCCAGAGAAGTGTTACAACCATAATATTTTCATAACACTTTCATAACGTTTTTTGAGTAAAATTAAAATTAAAATATAGTCCTTAAAAAAATAATGATATAGCATTGTACATTAGTTTATTATACTTAAATTGTGATCCAAAATCATTGTACAATTATTTTTAATTGAATATTAAAAATTACTATAGTTCAAAATAAATTGAGAAAAAAAAATATTTTAAGCACATTTTTTCTTAAAGGAGAAGTATCCTAAAAATTATACTATGAATATTAAAAGATCAATTAAATTTTTTTTTAAAAGAAAAAAAAAAGAAAAAAAGACAAAGAATGGACATGGCCCTCATAAACAACAATTTAATTGAAACCAAATTAAACTCGCATCTTCAATTCATTTTTTTTTCTGATTATTGTTCTAATTTTTTAATATCAGTAAATCATGTACTATACTCCCAAATTAATTCTTTGGGTGATGCCATTCTTATTATAGTGGAAGAGCCATATAGAGATTGAAATTCACACTATTTTGTAACCTAAAGAATAATAATTATGCCACATGAAACAAATGTCACTAATTTGAGTCTCTTATTCCCTCTATTTTTCTTGCTTATCCAAACAAAAATGTGATCAGGGAAAAGATGTTCTCAACTATTGCATCTTTGGTATGTATGTATGTATATAGTCAAAGCAGTAAGAAATTCAATTAAGGAAATTAACAACATCCGAAGTAAATAGAGGTGTTTCTCTGTCTCTCGAAGAAAGCTCTCTTTAGCTCTCTCTCTTAGACAGTAGAATAGGGGGTCACTTTCCTAGGCGGAAGTGTTTTAGTCTTTCTTTGAATTAACAACGTTAGTTCAAAGCTTGTGGGGTTCCTCTTCTTGTGGGATTTGTGGGAAACAGTATTTTGTGTGTTTTTGTGGGATTATATATATATCTATTTTTCTCCATCAAACTACCATGGAGGAGTTAACTTCCAACTGGAATCGTTTGTCCCTATCGGATAGGGAGGGACCTGGATGCTGTCTTGAGGATGACTTGAGCTCCCAAGAGCTCTTCTTGGCTGCAAAGTTTTTAACCAGGAGGGCAGTCAACGTGGATGCCATAGCAAAAACCTTTACACCACTATGGCGCTCAAGGAATGGTTTTCAAGTCCGTAACTTGGGTAACCACATGGTCTTGTTTGTTTTTGATAATATGGATGAGGTTGAGAAAGTGATTCAGAGTGAACCGTGGAGTTTCGACAAACACTTAATGATTCTAGAGAAGTATGATAAGAACAATTTAGTGGAGGAGCTCCAATTTAAGAGGACTACATTCTGGGTGCAAGTTCATGGCCTCCCGATAAAGTTTATGAATGTGAGGGCTGCTACAAAAATTTGTGAAGTCGTAGGAACGGTTTTACCTTCTACCAATCAACATGAAACTGAGGGGGGTAATTTTGTTCGTATTAGAGTGTCATTGGATGTCACTATTCCATTGTGCAGGGGGCGTTTGGTTTCTATAGGAAGAGATAAGGAAGTGTGGGTTAGTTTCAAGTACGAAAGGTTGCCGAACATTTGCTATTGGTGCGGCTGCTTCGATCATGATGATAAAGACTGCGAGAAATGGTTGAACAGTGAAGGCACTCTTACACCAGACCAGAGGGAGTTTGGTCCAACTCTTAGAGCTGCACCTTTTTTCCCATCAAGAAGGCAGGTTGTTTCGGTCCCAGGCTTCTACAAGTCAAGGCAGTCCGTAAGTTCTCAGCCAGTTCCACAGTCAACGGCTGACTTGAAAGAGCAGGAAAAGAGCTGTTCAACTTCTCCGGTTCAGGCGAGAAGCAGCACAGCTGGGGCGGAATGGACAGATTCAATGTCACCGGAGAGAGTAACTGAACCTGTTCAAAACGTTAAACATCAAAGTGTAACGAACCATAGTCAACAATTTGCCAGCTGCACTTCTCCATCTGTTACACGAAGCCTTGAAGAGGTAGTTAATGATTCAGACAAAGCTTTTAATGCAAATAATGCCCAGCAATCACCCAGCCTTGCAGGTAACGTCCCTCAGTCTTTAAATTCATACTCCTCTCTTTTGTCAACCTTTATTCCAGCCCAAACCATAAATACCATTCCAGCTAATCCGAACCAAAATGGAAACTTAAAACCACATTCAACCTCGGATTCAATGCCCTTATTCACTCCCATAATTGATTCCCATGACACACGTGCCCATCACTTTTCAAACCTTAACCAAAATGGAAACTGTCCTAAACCATCACTCAACCCCTTTAATGAAACCCAACAAATCCGGTCCCCCCACTCACATGACCTTAACCAAAATGGCAATACCCCAAATCCCTCCAATCCGGACCTAAACCCAATTTTAACCCCATCACTTGACTCCCTTACACCACGTACCAAACCTGAAAATTCTTGTGCCTCTTCACAGCCACCCAAACCTAAATGGACTAGACTTGTGAGACAAAACCATCAAACCCCAACTAACCCTACCCATACGTCCCAAACCCGAGGAAAAAGAATACCCATGCAAGATGACAGCTCTTCTGCGTTACCAAACAAACGTCAACAGGTTTCAAAGGGAGCTGATGAACAAAAAAGGATATTGGTGGAGGCTGAGGCTCAGCCCCGCCAGTCACAATGAATTGCCTAGTTTGGAACTGTCGTGGGCTTGGGAACCTGCGAACAGGGAAGGAGCTTGGAGATATGATCCGGGCAAAAGACCCCTCTGTCGTGTTTTTAGCCGAAACAATGGCGGATGAAGCAAGGCTAGATTTAGTTCAACGAAGCATTGACTATGAACACAAATGGGTAGTACCGAAGGAAGGCCGTGGAGGTGGTCTTGTTTTGTTTTGGAAATCAACAGTGAATTTGGAGGTGATTGATTCATCAAAATATTACATTGATACTTGGATTGATAAGGGTTCTGAGCATGAGTGGAGGTTCACGGGTTTTTATGGGGAACCAGAGACATCAAAAAGAATTGAAGCATGGGATAGTTTGCGGACTTTAAACCACCATCCACAGACCCCGTGGTTATGTGCTGGTGATTTCAATGAACTCACTAGGCAAGAAGAGAAACTAGGCGGGGCCTCCAGACAGCATAGGCAGATGCAACTCTTCAGAGATGTTATTGACGAATGTGGTTTCTTGGATCTTGGTTTTGTGGGAAACCGGTTCACATGGAGTAAACATTTCGAGGATGGGCATTCAATTTGGGAACGACTTGACCGAGGTTTGGCTAATGATGCTTGGTTTCTGAAATTTCCAGGTTCGATTGTTCAACACCTTCAAAGTGCCTCTTCTGATCATTGTCCACTTTTGATCAACCTGTTGGGTTTGGATCCTCCCCCTAAAAAAAGAATTTTCAGGTTTGAGGAAATGTGGCTTTCTGATGAACGTTGTGCAGAATTGGTGGAAGCATCTTGGTCTTCCTATTCAGTGGGGTTTCGTGATAGTGATATTCTTAAAAGGGTGGAAATTTGTGGTAGGGACTTAGCATGGTGGAACCACAATATTTTTGGCAATGTGAGAAAGGAATTATTAAAGAAAAAAGCTCTCTTAGTGGAGGCCGAATCTGCAGCTATTGTTAGTGGGCAAAATGGTCGGGTTAAGGAATTAAAGGAAGAAGTCAATATTTTGCTAGATAGAGAGGCGAGAATGTGGAGCCAAAGATCACGGACCCTTTGGTTAAAAAATGGGGATAATAATACCAAGTTTTTCCATTGTCGGGCTACAAAAAGACATAGGAAAAACAAAATCCGGGGTATTATGGATGAGAACAACACATGGAGAGTGGAATCAGAGGTGATTAATCTGGTGTTGGTAAACTATTACAGAGAGCTCTTCTCATCCTCAAGGCCGAATCCCCAATGGCCTCAATTAGAGCACATTCCTTTGATGATTACTGAAGAAATGAACTCAGCCCTTACCGGTACCTTTACAGCTTTGGAAGTTAAAGAAGCTTTGAAACAGATGGCACCTCTCAAAGCCCCCGGTCCTGATGGCATGCCTCCTTTGTTCTTCCAGCATTTTTGGGGGGTGGTAGATGCCGATGTCACTAATTCGGTCCTTTCTTGGCTTAATTCAGGTACCATCCCACATCCACTAAACCATACTTTTATCACCCTTATCCCAAAAATTCAAAATCCTGTTAATGTGAGTGATTACCGCCCAATAAGTTTATGTAATGTCTTGTACAAAATTTTCTCTAAAGTGTTGGCCAATAGACTAAAGAGAATTTTACCAAGTATTATATCTGAACATCAATCAGCCTTTACGAAAAATAGGTTGATATCGGATAATATCCTTGTTGCTTATGAGTCACTTCACTATATGAATAATATGAGAACAGGGAAAACAGGATATATGGCTGTAAAGCTAGATATGAGCAAAGCCTATGACCGTGTAGAGTGGGTGTACCTGGAGAATGTCATGAGAAAATTGGGTTTTTGTGAGAGGTGGATTGGTTTGATTATGGTGTGCATAAAAACAGTGACATATTCTATCCTGGTCAACGGTGAACCACAAGGCCTCATTCAACCTACTAGAGGGATTAGACAAGGGGATCCACTGTCTCCCTTTCTCTTCTTGTTGTGCACGGAAGGCTTACATGGACTCATACAACAGTCTGTGAGAATGGGGGAGTTAAAAGGGCTATCCATTAGCCGGAACGGTCCCAAACTAACACATTTATTGTTTGCAGACGACAGTCTCCTTTTTTGCAGGTCAACCATTGAGGAGTGCAGAAAAATTTTGGAGATTCTGGAGATTTATGAGGAGGGGTCAGGCCAAAAGGTGAACAAAAACAAAACCGCTATCTTCTTTAGTCAATCCACTCCAGAAGCAACTAAAGTTGAGATAAAGGAGGCTTTGGGCTTACAAGAGATTGTACAGTATGACAAATATCTCGGGTTGCCATCTCTAGTGGGGAGGAAGAAGAAGGAGAGTTTCAATTTCATCAAGGAAAAAGTTTGGAGAAAATTACAAGGCTGGGAAGGGAAGCTCTTATCTCAGGCGGGACGGGAGATCTTGATAAAAGCAGTCATTCAAGCAATTCCAACATATGCAATGGGGTGCTTTAAAATTCCGGTGGGACTTTGCCATGAGATCGAATCAATGGTCAGGAAATTTTGGTGGGGTCAGAGGGGAGATAAAAGGAAAATTCATTGGGTGAAATGGGGGGATTTGACAAAATCAAAGATGGAGGGGGGTATGGGTTTCAGAGACTTAGAAATTTTCAATGATTCCTTGTTGGCAAAACACGCTTGGAGGCTCTTGCAAAATTCCGATTCACTTTTCTATAAATTCTTCAAAGCCCGTTTTTTCCCAAATTGCTCTATAATGGAGGATAAGGAATCATCCACTGGTTCCTACGCATGGAGGAGTATTTTACATGGGAGAGATGTGCTACTTAGAGGTTGTAGGTGGAGGGTGGGGAATGGGAGGTCTGTGCACATATGGCAGAGTAAATGGCTGCCAAGAAAACACCCAACCAAAGTTCTTTCTCCTATCATTGATACCATGGTAGATGCAAGGGTGGAGATATTGATAGATGAAGAGACACACGGCTGGAACCATTCTGTCATTGACGGCATATTTATTCCTGAAGAGGCTGAACTGATCAAGTCCATGCCATTGCCACAACAAGGTGTGGATGACAGACTCTTTTGGCCCTTCACTCAAACAGGGGCTTATACCAGCAAATCGGGATATCGGTATTTGAAGTCGGAGGAGGAAGACTCTAGTAGTGCAGCCCGTTCAGAGGAAGATAGGGAATTATGGCGTGGCATTTGGTCACTAAGGATACCAAACAAAGTTAAAAATTTCATTTGGAGGGCTAGCCGAAACTCCCTGCCCACCAAGGAAAATTTGGTGCGTCGAACTGTCATCGATAACCCGCTCTGTGATCGTTGTTCTGGCACTCATGAATCTGCCCTCCATGCCGTGTGGTCATGTGCTGAATTGGACGTGGTCTGGGAGGACGTTACGTTATGGAGTTGCCGTGGTTCAATCACTTTCTTCACCTTCAAAGAGCTGCTGTCTTGGCTGATCAAAAACCAGCACCACGTGGAGCTCTTTTCAGTCATGGCGTGGACCATCTGGAATCAACGGAATCAAGTCAGACTCAATACACCCAGCTGTAGCTCGCATCAAATCTCCCAACTTGCAAAGGAACGTTTGCAAGAATTCATGGCAGTCAATGCGCTCCCTCACTCAAGTCGGACTGGTCCTCCTACGGTGCAAAAATGGAAACCACCTGAGCATGGTTTGGTGAAGGTTAACTGTGATGGAGCCAGATTCACGAAGGAGAATAGAACTGGGGTTGGGGTGGTCATTCGGAATAGTGAAGGATTGGTTTTAGGCTCACTGTCGAAGCTGGTTCCTCAAGCTTTCAGCCCTTTGGAAATTGAGGCGAAGGCTATTGCAACAGCCTTGGAGTTTGCTTCTGATCTGGGTTTTCAAAGGGCAATCCTTGAGACTGACTCACTTGTGTTGGCGAAGGCTTTGCGGGATGATACGGAGTTCCTTTCACCCGTGGGCTTAGTTTTGGATGAGATTAGACATAAGGTTAATTTTTTTAATGAATTACACTACTCTCATGTAAAGAGAGAGGGTAATATTGTTGCTCATAAATTAGCTCGTCATGCTATTTCTATTTCGGACGTGGTAGTGTGGATGGAGGATGTTCCACCACTTTTATTTCCAGTTGTATTGGCTGACATAGCCGGTTTTTCTTAATTAGAATGAAGTCCGTTCTTCCTCAAAAAAAAACTATGCATCTTTGGCTAGTTACGGGTAAAATATAAGTCAACTTAATTGACTTACTTGTTAGAAATTTAAAGCCATATTTGTTAGTAATACAATTAATGTCTAAACCATATGTTACTAATTGATAACAAATATAAGTCAACTTACATAGAAATACGTCAATTACTTTAACTACTAACTGTAGGGAAATATCCTCCAAACATTTGTATGACAGCAAACAAGTTGGCCTCTTAAGTAGGACAGCTAGGCTGATGAAAAGAGAAGACTGCAAACATTAATTGAAGTTAGTATTATTCAATGCTTTGGTAGAGATGTAGAAGATACTATTTGTGAAATGAAATCAATGCGTATAAGATGGCTAATCTCCATATGTATACCTCAATGTACAGTAAAATGTTGAAGTCACTGGCTGAAGCCATGATAACAACATAAGATTCAATAGGTGGATGAACAAATACGAATTCTGTTTAGTAAAAAGGATCCATTGCTTAGTATATAGATAGGAAATGGAAGTAACTATGGTGTAAAAGCTAAGCCTCACATTACATATTGTTGGTTGTCAACATTCTGGTGCCAACTAGTAGGAACTACGAGATGAGACCATGGATTCCTTCAGCATCCAAGGATTGTGGACCAACCATAGAATCCTGTTCAACAAGTGCAATACATTAGCTATCCATTCTATGTTTGGGCAGTAAGCTGGAGAAAGACAGTCATCATTCTTAAGGCCAATTAATGATCATTAGAAAATTTTCAGGGATAAAAAACCAAAAAAAAGAAAAGAAAGAAAACTCAGAAATTATAAAATGGCTTACCAAAACCCATATTCAAATTTCAACATTCTCTCTTTATTGGGAACTTTATCTTCCGCCAAAAGTCTAAAAACAAAATTTTATAGTTTGTCATTGATTATATCTCAAGATTGAACATTCAAATTGATCATCAGTATGTAAGTAGACTAATCACAGATGTTGTATATAAAAGTGCTAAAGTCATTTCCTATTGAATATTATTTGAAATGATTCTCTGAAAAGTCTCAGGGATAAAAGTAAATAAAAAGCAAAAGACAGAAAACTCATATATGGCTTACCAAAATCCATAACTTGATCTCAGGCAAAAATGCATCAAATTCGAGTTTCAAGTTGTTCTTCCTTATTGGACTCTTCAATTTCTTGCACAAATCTAAAGACAGAATTTCATAGTCTCTGTAATTGACTATTTCGAAAGATTGAATATTCAAATAAAGATATATATGATAATAACAGTATGTAAGGTTAATCACAGATGCATACCTCAGAATCTATAAAAGTGTTGAAGTCACTGCTACGACAACTTTAAGTTAGAGAGCCATAACATAAGATTTGAAAAGGGGACGAATTGTCAGAAACCGAATATATTCAAGAAAGAAAAGAGCTATTTCTGATTATATAGATAGGAAATGGAAGCAACCATGGCATAAAGTGTAAACCAAAGGAAAGCCTAGGCCATACTTGATGCATTGTCGCTGGTGATACTGAATATACCCAATCAACAATTACAGATACATACACAAGTTATGGTTCCTGTTGATCTGCAACCATAAATTTTTGAGGAAAAAATAAGAAGAAAGAAAACTCAAGAAATAAATTTAATGTAGCTTGAGAATCACTTGAAGCAATTCAATCATAAGTAATACAACTTACTGACCATTATAATTTGATCTCAAAAGAAAAAATAGGCTAACCCACTCGTTCAATTTGTTTTGAACTTCAAGTCGAACTTCCTTATATTGTACACTACACAGTAAACCAGACTTTAAGTTCATCTACAAATCTAATTAAAATAGAATAAATACTTTTTCATTGATTATTTCTCAAGTTCAATAATAACTTCATATAAATTCAGAACATCAACAAACTTTGGTGAAGTCTGAAATTTGAATAACTAAATAGCCTTAATTAATCCAAAATTGCTAAGTCAAAACTTAACAAATGAAGACAATATAATAGAAACTAAAGAGCCCCAATCAATACATTGTTGGTAGCCCAAAATAAACACATAACACACACACACACACACAATCTCAAGAAGTTATGAATTGATTTTTCAAATGAAAATACTTGATTTCTGTTGTATTTGAAGATCTAAAGTATGCTATGCAGAAAAATATGTTGAACCATATAAACAAACAAAAATTCTAAGAAAACTATAAAAAAATAAGTGCATTAGCTTTTTTATTTCAAAGTGAAATATTAAGCAAAAGGACATTTGAGAAAAAAAAATACTAATTTTAGATTCTTTTGAGCTTAGATTAGGAATCAAAATTTTATCTAGATATTTACAATCTTAAATTATCTATGCTGAAGTACAAGAACTCTAATTGGGAAATGAAGTATTTCCAGCATCTGCCAGTTAGCAAGGTACCACCCCCTTCTTGCCGGTTGCATCTGTTTAAAGACAGCTCATCAAATAAATGAAAGGTTCTCCAACTATAGTGGAAAGGCATCCACTCTCTCTTGTCAACTCTTTGATTTTTAAATATGTTACTTACACTTGTTGAAAAAGATGAGGCAGCAACTTGAGCATAGGTCACCACCCACATAATGTTTGATTTGTGTGCAACCTGAAATGTCAGACAACCTTTAAACAAAAAAAGGAAAAAAAAAATAAAAAAAAATAAAAAGAAGCAAGTTCCTCCAACAATTCAACAAATAATTTTTCATTCTTCTATGGATCCAGATTACGTTACCAAAGTCAGATAACACCACAATACAGAGTATGTAACTAGAAAGTCATAATGAGTATGCAATTCAGCACATTTACTTCCCCATTTGACAGCAAATGAGAATCTTCAGTAATAGAGAAAACTTAGATTTTGCAATGTGTAATCCAGTCTCAGAAGTGTTAAATAGCATAGAGTCTCAGCTTTAGATTTTGAAACACTACCCAATAATAGATCCAAGTCGGTGATTAGAAAATGGTAAAGAAAAAAAAAAGTTCCAAAATGAAAAATGTGGAAAAGAGCAAATTACATTACCTTAAAGAACTCCATATAACATGCACGCGTCATCAAGCTCCCCATTGCTGTCAATTTTCCATTGAAATATAACGTAACAATGAATTTGAAAGAGAACAACAAATTTAGTAAATAGTATACAAATTTTAGCAAAAAACAAAGAAGCAATGAAATCAATTTAAAAGTCCATCTATTGTGATTCAAAGTGAATAATCTTTTATCTTTGGTCCACTATAACTACTCCTCTCTCCTTTTCAAAGTGAACATTAAAAATATACAGTTTCAACTGTAATCTAAGGCTTCACAAGTCTATAAGTTAAAATAAAACTTCAACTACTGTGTCAAATCTTCCACTTAGATTTCCAAAGAGAGGGATTGCACTCCATATTTACTGCCCCACCCTAACACAATCAATATTAATGACACAATCTGAGGATATAAATTGTATCAATATAATAAAGATGAAATGATATCTAAACTTACAAACTCACCTCAAAATTTTGCAGGTCTTGGAATTTGTAATAAGTAGGGGAAGAATTCAAATATTTTCCTATCCTTACCGCCCTGATTGAGTTCAGAAGGAAATATTATATTCCTTCTTTTGCCTTGAATTTCGTCAAGAAGAGCACATTATGGCTAGTATTGATATAAAGTGTCTATTTTTCATTTTTGAATATGACATAGGTGCTTGGTAATTAGTGATCCTCAATTTCCCTTTTCCCTTAGCTATATATATAAATATTTTTCTGAACTTATAATGCCCTAACCATAATAAATATAATCCTAGAACTTTGAACTACAATTGAGAAGGTAGATTTCAAGAAAAGAGAGCAATTATTGGGTCAATTGTTAAAAGTACAAAAGAAAATCTGATAATTGGCTAAATCTCAAGAACAATATAATATTAGGAAAATATCAATCATTTTGTGTGAATTAAAACTTTATCCATGACACTTATGCAAGCATTATTATAATATATTTTTTTTAAAAAGAAAAAAAACCCATTTTTCATGCATTATATTATGTTGGGGGAAGGGCAAGAAAAAAGAAATTAACAAAACCTTCCCAAGAGAGTCAGACACTGAAGTACACAAACTTGTTCATGCATTAGTGGACCTCGGTTGAAATTCAAGAATCAAGTCTTCCTACAGACACATTATGCCCAAATTATGAGAAAAACTTGAAGAAAGTGAATATATTAAGAAAGAAATAACAAATAATTTATGAATAAAAATTTGGTATTTTATTCTTATATGAAAAAAAAAAAAAAACACACTAGTACTAGAGAAGAGACAGAGCAGAAAGTCAATTTTGGATGGACTTACCACCAGCTTTTTCTGATATCACATAAGCTTCAAGATGCTTCCAGGTGGGTGACATAACAGTCTATTTGCTTTAGATGACAATCTTGGAAAACCTGGGGCATTACCTTCGGTACATCCTTCCTTTTAATGATGAAAATCTTGGACAATCAAATATCTAATAGCTTCCATAATGTGGTTAGGCATTGTATGGGAGCACATACATCAGCTATGAGGAATCACAATTGCTATATGCTGTTCCTAAGTAGAATCTTCCCATTTCATCTACAATGGGATACTAGGGCCATCAGTAATAGATAAAACAATTTAAATTCCACAAATGCAAAAGGATTGTTACCCAACTATGTACACAAAGGATTATAATATGTAGTGATTATTCTGAATAACCATCAGATATGAAAACATAGTTGTAGCACATGAAACAAGCACAAAAGATTCCTCAATTTATTGTTGTTAGTGTATGTGGCCAGGGATCAATATCCAAAAACGTGAAGAATTTATTCAATTGAGCTCACACACTAGTCAAGTTTCCAGAGTTTGAAGGAGAATAGAACCTCAAGTTCTTCAAAAGTTGAACCCATCCTGAGAGGGCCCACTTGGAAAACTGAGAAAGTCTATAATCAAGAAAAGGAACAATAATTCCCTCTATAATTTGAATAAATCCTTTACTTTGTTTTGCATATATGAACTTACAATCTCTAATGCTCAATTTAATTAGCTAGCTTTTGAAGTTTCCAAATGCAAAAGCTTAATGTATATGCCCATTGGTTTTCAATGATTGAATGGCTAAATAAAGAACACAAGATGTTGCTAGATTCATAAGAGAGACGAAACATGTCAACAATTTAGATAGAAAAAACAAAGGAAAAAGATAAGGACAGTGATGATTTGCCAAGTTTAGTTACCTTCAAGCATATATTGTATTGTATTATTACAATATGGTGGTCCCAATTGTTGGGATATAAGTAATATTAAATTTCTTAAGTTCTTGCTCCAGTTGTACTAATAAAATACTACCAACACTAATCATGTCAAAAAAAATTCATAGAATATTTTGGATTGACAAAATTTTCTTTTCCTTTTTCTATGCAACAGGTTTGTATATGTTGTAGGAAAAGTGATAGGGAAGAGGGGATCTTTGGCATGAATAGTATATTTGTTGGATTCATATAATACTTCATAAATGAGAAGAGAATAAAACCTTACCAACTTAAAAACTTCTACTAAACTCCATTGAATTAGTCAAATTGTTCTTCCAGCTGAATACAATATATATGTTGTCACTAGCACATGCACATCAAGAAAATATAGTTCATTAACAAAGAAAAAGATTGGGGGAAACTAAACTGAGATAGGAAGAAAGTAGGGCAATTATGAATAGAATCAGTTGATTTAAGGTAAAGCATCAGAGAAGAGATGAGGATTAAGTTTAAGAAAACATACCACACATACTGTTGTAATAATATATATGTGAACTTCAAACAGATTCCTCTTTTTAAACCATTCCCCATCTTTGGACTAGGATGTGTCGTCGCCCTCAACACATCTATTTATTTAACTTTGAGACAGTTATGAATGGATAGGCATATAGCAATTTGTTGATCAAACGCATGAAATCCACTTTAGGGAGATAAGTAAGGTCCTTCCATCCTGTAAGTACCAAATGTTGAAGAGAGAAAAGTTAGTCCAACGACTCTAGCAAATTGTACATTCCATAATATCAACAATTTCAGAAAACAGTAAATGAAATAAAGAAATAAGAAGAATAGAAGATGAGACTTGGGGGAATTCACAAAATTTTAATGAACTCCAATCAGATAGGAATCAAATTGACACCCCCACTAGACTGTGTGCAATTGTTAGGGTGCGTTTGAATACTGAAACACAAAACGCGTGGACGTGGACGTGGACGTGATCCAAACGGTACCTAGATTACTGTTGGACTAGCACTCAATTGGACAAACCTTCATAAAATCTAACTTGGGATGGATACAATTTACAATTTAGGCGTGGAGGTATCTAACTTGCCAACCAAACTTGTTTTCTCCTCTGGTTTTGCTATTAAAATTTATAACATACTCCCACTACTATTTTGTAATTTTATTTAACCATTCAATTATTGGTGGATTTAAAATTTTAAGAGCTTATCTCTCTTAATCTCTTTAAGAGATAAGCTCTTAAATTTATTTATATAATTTTTTTTAAGACCTTATAAACTGTAGAACTTTGTAAAGTCAAAAGCAATACTTGCATTTGAAGTTTTCTTTGTATAAAATTTTCCCATGTTTTTTGTTTTTGATGGCTTGAGTGGATCTTATTTTATGGATTTAGCATTTGTGAATTAAAACTAATTATTTTCTGTTACTAATGGCCCTAACATTCTGCTCCAGTAGAACTGGATGGTTTCATACAAGACCTGCATACTGTACTTAAGTGGATCATGGGTTAACATTTTCTCTCCTCAAGAGGTCCAATTCCCTTACTAAAGAGATGTTCTCTGGTGTTAGCCAAGTGGAAGGTTTCTTAAATTGGTCAAGAATTTTTTAGAAGTTATTGCCAACGTGATGCTCACTTTACAGCAAAAGCTGGATATTGCTTATTGTGGTTGCTGCCAGAGTGGCTAAGGGTCCGTTTGGATACAGCTAAAAACTGAAAACTATAAACACTATAACAAAATAATTTTTAAATGTGTGAATAGTACCGTGAGCCCTATTTTTAATGAAAAAATTGCTGAAAAGTGAGATTTGTGGGTTTTGTAAATAGTACACAGGACCCATTGATGTGCCCTATTTACACAAAAAAGTCAACAATCACTCCAAAAAAAAAAAAAAAAGGCACAAAACAGGACATGGCAAGCGCATAACTTTATAAAAATACTACCGAATATTAAATTCAATGATAGAAGAGAATAGAATATGCAATTCGGGATACTTTAACTGATCTAATCAGAAATTGCCAAAACATTTAAATAAAAAAACAAAAGAATTTGGCGGAAACTTAAACAGAGAAAAGAATCAGGGGAAATTAAGAATATAATATTGATTTAAATGAGAGTATGATAAGTGGATTTCACTACACATACCGCTTGTTCAAACTGCTTCAGAAACTTATATCCAGATCATGATATTTGGAATATGGGCAATTTTGTACCGCTCTTTTCCACCAATTGCATAACTTTCCTTTAACTTGGAGCAACTAAAGATGCGCAGAGTTTGAAGAGAAGAAAGCTTGGTCAACCACTCAGGCAAAGTTTCCATGCCATCAAAGTCAGATATGTAGAGACTTTTAAGGGCAGTCAAGACTTGAATATTGTCCGGTATAGACTTAAGTTTAGGCCACCCTTTCAAGTCTAAATGTTGAAGGGATGCGTGCAAGTGTTCGATAGAAACGAGACTCGGGAAATCATCCAGCTCCTTACAAAACTCGCCAATCACCAAAGTCTTCAAGCGGGTGAGAGATTCTAACCCCTCTGGGAGACTCGTCAATTTAGGACAATACCAAATTTGTAATTCGATAAGAGAATGCAATCCTCTTAAATCAGGTATTGATATCAGATTATCGCAATACCTAATTTTTAATTGGGTAAGAGAATGCAATTGTCCTAGATTTGGAATTGATTTCAATTTATCACAAAACTGAATCGTTAGTAGGGTAAGAGACGTGCATGATTGTAGCCCAGTAGGTAGAATAACACACCCAATTATCTCCAAGCGTTGAAGATGGGATGGGACACCTTGAATTTGTAATTTCCAACAGCGTTCTATTTTAAGCGATCGAAGAGAGGTGCAGAAGGCCCATACATCCTCATGTGACACGATGGACTCCAAATCGGCCCATCCCGATATCATCAGAGACATGAGACTCGCATTGTTTTGCAATAACTTCTCTGGCAGACAAGCAAGTTCTGAAATATTACAAACCTCAAGGGACGTGAGTGTGGTAAGCTTGCCGATAATGTTTTCAAATGTCGTGCTAAGCATGTCACTAATGTCTAATTTCTTAAGACTCGAAAAATGACATGGAGCACTTGTCAGTTGGCTACAACCTTCAATGGTCAACTCCTCAAGGCAAGGAAACACCATTAGGCCTGTTGTTGTTGCTGGCTCCATCACATCCATCCATTCCACTAGATTGGGCATGCTACCCAAATTAAGTTTTCTCAAAGCTGGGAACAACATAGTGCCATCACTTCCATTATTATAGTTACTGTAAAACTCAGTTCCAATATGTCTTACACCATCCATACCTTCTATTGTAAGTACCCTAAGATGGGGTAGAAGCCCAAGAGTGGGAAGAAGCTCACATTTTTTGCAATTCCTAAATTCGATCTCAATTAAATTGCCAAATTGCAAAATTCCATCCCAAGCATCAAGGCTTGTCAACATCCATGATGGGAATTTCTTTCCTCTAAAGCCATCAATTGTTAAGCTCTTCAAACATCGGTGAGGCTCGAGACCTTCCAACACCTCTTCATCATTCTCGTAGTTGCCTTCTCTTCTCCATATGGCCCAGTGAAATCGCAACATGCATATTTTGGCCTTTTCTCCTAAATTTGCTCTTTGGGCTTCTTCTTTGTCTCTCACATGCTCTAGATTCCAGAGGTTTAATTTTCCCCTAAGTTGATTTAAGCATCCCAATTCCTCAATCCGATGACCTGCATCTTGACCCACAATAAAACATCGCAATGTTTGTAGACACGTCAATTGCCCTATATCCTTAAGTTTTTCATTAAAGCCAGAAGGGATATAAATATGCCTTAAGTTTATCAATTGTTTTAGATCTTCAAGAGGCTCTCTAACATATGGGCAACCTTCGATTCTTAAAGTTTGCAAATTGTAGAGTTTGGTGATGGACTTTGGTAATGCTTTGATGGAAAAACTTGCGACGCTGAGAAGCCTCAAATGTATTAAAAGGCCAATTGAACTTGGCAATTCTTTTATAGAGTCTCCATTTAATTTTAGAACACGTAAGCAAATAAAATTTAATAATGTGTTGCCAAGCACAACATTTTTAGAAACAAATGTGCGCAATCTCCTGACATCATCTTTTCTAGATGGAATTCTTGGTACAATTTTACCATCAGATTCGATGAATAAATATCGTACGTGACTGATGTCACCCTCCAAATCCTTATTCATAAATAAGGTCTCAGATTTTGAAACTGAGAGTGCAAGATCATGTACCAAATCATGCATCTTGCAACTGATAATATTATCAAACTCATCCTTTTTCTCATCTTGAAATAAGGAATTTGCCAACAAGATATCAAAATACATGTTACCAATATCCTCCATTACCACACAACTTCCTTCAGATGGTTGAAGGAACCCTTCAGCCATCCAAAATTGAATTAACTCTTCCTTTTTAATCTCATAATCTTTCGGAAAAATTGAACAATATGCAAAGCATTTTTTAAGAGATGATGATTGCAGATGATCAAAGCTCAATTTTAATATTGGTAACATCTTGTTGCTAATGCCTAGAAAATTCCAAATTTCATTGCTTTGAATTGCTAACCATTCACTTTTTTCATTTTTACGAGCCATTGTCCCTCCTAGGACTTTTGCAACTAATGGGACCCCTCCACATTTTTTGGCAATATCATATCCGATTGTCTCCAAATCTGGAGTTAACGGAATTGAAGATACCATTTTCTTAATTATAGACCAACATTCATCTTCAAGTAGTTTTTCTAAGTGATATGAGGGAATTGTCTCCATGATTTTTGCAACATTGTCACTACGGGTTGTTACAATGATATTGTTTCCAATATTAGAATTAATTCCTAACAAACAACTGCTTAATTTATCCCATATCATATGATCTTCATTCCAGACATCATCAAGAATGAGAAGGTATCTTTTTCCTTGCAACTCTTTTTGAAGGTTTTGAAGTATTGCATTCTCACTTTGTAATTGACTTGACTTATTGGTAAGTGATTCAAGAATCTCTCTTAAAATCCTTTTTTCATTGAAATCGTTAGAGACGCATACCCATATTGTTTTATCAAAATGTTTCTTTACTAGCTCGTGATTGTACACAAGTTTTGCGAATGTTGTCTTCCCTAAACCCGCCATTCCAACTATAGGAAGGACTGAGAGTTGTTGATTGGTTGTACTAGTTATCAAGTTCACTATTTCCAAAACATCATTTTGCCTTCCTATAACTTCTGAATGATTAAGAAAGGAGTTTGTCTCTCGGTTTGGGAAAATTTTATTGTTAGTATCTACTGATTCCACTAACAATAATTTAGCAAAACCATACTTATTTGCCAAGTCCTCTACTCTTACAAGTGATTCCTGAATAGCCTTAATTTTGTCTGCCATTGGGAGGCGGAAAAAACCGGGATTGGAGGTTGAACAGATATCACGTACCTTTCTCTTCCTTTGGTTTCCAACTTCTATCTTTTGCCGGAGATTCTCGTATGCAAACTCGTCCAGCACATCGTCAGCTTCATAAGCAACATCTTCAAGCATCTGGAGCCAAAGCTTCACAGACTCATCTCTCACTTGCCTACTCTCGGCATCAGTCAGAACAGCTCGAATCATGGTTAACGATTGACGAATCCCTCTTAGCTCGTCCTCGCAGCCCCTAGCACTGCTGATCAGCTTAGTAGCATATGAAATCAACTTACTTACAATTTCCCCAGTCATCGAGCTCACAATTCCCTCAGTCATGGAGCTCACAATTTCCCTTGCCATCGTGCTCTGATGATAACTCAAATATAAGTCTAAAATTATTCATAAACTATTATCAATAGAAGAGTGAAACATCAGCTTGCGCAAATGACATTTTTTTGATGAATCAAGAATTTATTAAACAAACAAATACACAATACAACAAGCTTCCTTCCTAATAACATCATCAAAACAGGAAGGACAACTACCCAACACAAAAGAACCAATGACTTCACAATTAAGAGACCATTTGGCTAAGGTGTAATAATCAAGAATTGTGTAATAATATATATGTGAATAAATATCGTTTTCTAATGATACGTAATTGTAAAGCGTGTAAATATTAGAAGTATCTAATTACTAATGGACAAAGTTTGGCAAAGATTTTATTTTATTTTAATTATTTTGATGAAGGCAAGGAATTTTAACTTAGCGCAAGGTTACAACTCTACTCAACAACTTTTGATTGTATATAAATTTGACAAATTTACTGTTAGATTACATTATCTTCCTGTATCCTCCATATTTGCAAAATTTTTAGAAGATAAAAAAATCAATATTTATGCCATCAATCAAATGTTTAAATTTTAATTTTTTATAATGTGAAATTATGCATAAAAAATAAGTTTATAGATCGAATAATAAATAAAATTTAATTGACATGAAATTTTACATGTGTGTTAATTAGAACATAAAGAACATGCAATCTAATCTTTAGATTTTTAAAATATATAGTCATGTACTCATGCTAATTCTTTAAATCAAAATTGGAGGTTTAGGCTATAACTTAAGTTTGGTGTCAACTTTTTCCATTATTAATTATATTAAGATGATCAAGTGAGCATTTAGACTTTCATTACCACAACAATTGTAGGGGAATTAGCAAAAAATGATCTGTTGGAAAGATGATTTAGTTCTTAGATTACAGCTTTGAGAACAACAATTTTGTTCCTATACAAAGGGGAGGAAAAAAAAAAAACTTCTTTCTGCACAAGGTGGAGGTATTAGGTTTAGGTTTGAGTTATAAAGCATAAAAATTGATAGTAATAGTCATAATAGTATCGATGAAAACATAAATAAAAAGAAGAATATATAATTTCCAGAACAGAGTCTTACTTGAGAATGTGAAAACTTGAATTTCGTCTTTGAGAACTAATGCACTTGATGATCTATGGTAATACGAAATTACAATTTTGGAATTTGAGATTACAACGAAATGGAAAATAGTACAAGTGAAAGAGGTTGGGAATTGCCAATGGAAGGAGATCTGGGAGGCTTTGGTGTTTTGTCTGTTTCAGTCACGGGTGAGAAGGTAGACATTTAAGAGCATTCATAAGGTTTTTTTTTTTTTTTTTAACATAACAATTTTTTTTAAACATATTTTTATATAAATTACCTATTTTACATTATATATTATTAAAATATTAATTTTTAATTGTTTATTTTTCTTCATACCTATCAATTATTATCTATTTTCTTCTTTCCTCTTTGATATACGTAATAAAAAATAAAAAAGTAAAATTAATAATACTAATGTATTTTTATACAATTTTATATATCTTGATGTGGATGAACTTTAGACTTAATTAACTAAAATATAATACTTTTCTTATTATACAAGCACTCAAAATGCAAGTGCTCTTTATTAGTTCAAAATTGGACTTCAACAGTTCAACGTGAACCCATCAACTCACTAAAACTCATAAAAAAAAAATCAAAAAATTTATAAAAAAATCTAGTAAGTAATGGAATTTCTAACACGTGGAAAATGGGTCAAACCCAAAACCCAATCCGACGCAAACAAGTTAGGTACAGGTTTGACCAATTGAACTGAGGGGTCAAAATACAATTTTTCCCTATACTCATTAAAAGTTTGTTGGCAATTTTTGTATATACTTTAGATCATTTTCTCAATTTTTTAAATAAATTTTTTAGTAAGAACGTTTTAGTTTAATTTGATAGGTACATTCTAGTATTTCCAACAAAAAAATTTAGATCCAAATCCCCTTCCATAATTGTATCTATCAAATTACTCCTATTAAAATTTATTCTCAGTTTTTATGGTAATTTATTGAAATTAATTGATCTAAATAGTTTTAAGCTGTATTATCTTGTGATATTATCTATAAATTGAGATATGGTTTTGTGCATGGTAGTTAGTTTTTATTGGTGTTCAATGCTTGTGCGTATATTATATTGTAGGAATCATATTAAATTACTGCATTGAATCTATTGATATGTATTGTCTAGTATTTCATGTTTTTTCAATTGTCATGTTACTAATTAGTTGATTAAAGTATTTTTAATATTTAGGTAAAAAACAGAGGGTTCATATAGGTTAATATAGCATATAGGTTAATCCAAAATTTTATTTTGATTTTTCATAGATCTAAAAAAATAAAAAAAAAATAGTAACTTCTTTAAATTTAGATTTAGTATATGTTTGGATTTGGCGTCCACGTTTTGCGTTTTGCATTTTTTTTTCTTTTTTTTTTAGTAATTTAAAAAGTGAATAGTAACCGGAAATTATTTTTTTATTGTTTTCAGTTTTTAGCAAAATAAGCGGTATCCAAACGCACCCTTAGATACTTTTGATATGAACCCAATCTTGATCTGAATCTGTCGATCCAATCATATCTTTATTTCTTTTTTGGTTAAACAAAGCTCATAATAATATTAATTAGAAACAATCATTATCAATCTATTTACAAAAAGCTCAACTTTATCCTAGGCAGGTCATTCAAAATATGCAGAGCAGGTCCTTTCTTCTCATGTTCACATTCACGCTTCAATAACTTTAACCTCAATTATTACAAATATTGACCACATTTGTGTTTAGGTCAATCAATGCTTTTTACGCTAGCTTCTTTTTAGGTACAGCATAGTTCGCATGCAATTCTCTTCCACCAATTTCACTGATACAGTACAATGCGCATCCAGCACTTTCTGCACTATCTCTTGCCATCTTCCAAGAAATTGCTCCTTTGGCAGACTCCTCCTGGATACAAATATTTTAGATCATCTAATTTTTTATGTAATTTGTTTAAATTATTTGATCTAAATAGTTGCAAGTTGTATTATTTTGTGATATATCATCTATTAGTTGAGATATCTTTTTGTGCATGGTTGTGAGTTTTGTATTGTTGTGTGTGTGTACATATATATATATATATATATATATATTGTGTGGGGGATCATTATGTTTGCCTCCTTTCTCTTTAATTGTTTCGTTTGATTGTTTCATCTATATCCTTTTATTATTATCAGATTTTATCTATAGGGTTCATGAGACTAAAACTAAAACCAAACTTTTTAGTGTGACCAATTTGATTGTAAATATTGTAAATACATATTTAGTCAAATATATATAATTATATTGCATAAGTGATTGCAGAAGAAATCATTAATTGAATTAATCCCAAATTTGTAAGAAAAATACTTATATATTTAAAACCTTTATAAGTTGTTGACTATTCATGTATCATATAATACAAGATATTATATGTGATATATAAAAATATTAAAAATCTAAGTCAAAAATACTATTCTAATTTTGAAAAAATATATTTATGTAAAAATAAAATAAAATGCATGTTAATGGGATTTCTACCATGCAGAAAATAATGCATCACAAAACTAGGCTCAATTGGTGAGGCAAATAGGCAACCTTGTAAGGCCCCAAAGAAAAAAGGTCTCTAAGTTTTTACCAATATTGATATCTTTGTACCACTAGAAGTATTAATTAAGTCTTATAATTCACTAATAAATAAACGATAGTTTAAAATATATATATATATATATATATAGTTAAAGAAAACCTTTTTCATTGGATGTGACAATTCGTTTTTCTTAGTTTTAGAATGTAGAACTCATTTAATCTCTCACACACAAATACTAAAAAAACTCATTAATTTCCCACTAGTAAATAAATTTATACTCAAATTTTATTTAGAGATTCAAATGTAAAATTTTATTAAAATTTTTAATCATAATTTTTTAGTATTTTTTTGCTTCACTCAAGAAATAGTTTTTATTTTAGTTCTATAGTCATTGAGTAATACAATAAATTTGTTTTAATTTGTTATTTTATATTAAAAAATAGATTTTAAATAATAAAAAAACCAAAAGTTAAATAAATCTTCAACTTTATTTGAAGAAGTTGCCTTAGACTTACACCCCACAATGTCTTAAGTGAAGAATACAAAACTGTAACCTAATTCAACCCAACTGAGTCTTCATTTCTCCTCCATTATTACTACCGATTCCATTGTCAGTTGATAGTAGACTCACACAGTCACACTCACACTGTGCATGGGGCACTTACTTCTTTATATATTGTTGTCTCATCTTCCAAGAAATTGCAAGCCCATTTGATAATATTATTTTACTAACGTTGTTTGTATTTTTTAAAAATACGTGTAAAAATTGAAAACTATTATTTAAGTTGTGATACCAAACACCCTCTACTCCTCTAGCAGACTCCTTTTAGATGCCACTACTTGGAATAATAATATTTTGATCTTTAGTCCATTTTTATATTAATTAATCGATTAATTTATATGTTTAAGAGAGAAAAACTCATGGATTGATCTAAGCTAGAAGACAGACAAAATAAATAAAAATTCTAACCCAACTTCACCTTCACGCTTGAATAATCTTCAGTCTTGCATTATTGTAACTTTTGACCACTTTTGCCATTGCTCAATCAACACTTTGCACATTATCTTCTTTTCTTCAAAACTTAATATAATTTTTTTATTAGTGTAAATATGTTATTTAAAAATATTTTATATTTTTAAAAATACAGCATCATTTTAGTATACATACGGAAAGTTCATCACAGTAATTGAAAATATTCCAGGACTAACATATTCATAATCTGTACAAGCTAATCTATACAAAATGTTTGATTTCTTCAAACGTGTTTGACAAATTGTGCCTACTACAGTTTGGAAACAGCTTATTTAGCTAAAACTAAAAACATTATGCTGAAATTACTGTAGATAAAGTTGAAAAGTAATTGAAATAATACAGTAAAATCTATAAATAATATAAAAAAATGCAATAAAACCCATAAATAATAGCAAAAATAAGTTAAATAGTAGAAAAATAAGCTAAAAAAAAAAATAAAAAAATAAAAAAAACTAACTTTTTAAACCAATGCCAATGCAACTTCTATATCAAACCAACTTACATCTCTAACCATCACAAAAGTGATGTACAAAGCCTATAATAAGCTAATTCCATAACTCAATATTTTTCATAATTAAGTCATCAAGAACATCTACCATTGGATTGGGTATATCCGGAGTCAACTTGACTGGCTTTGGTCAATAAACATGTAGTAGTCTTCCTCATGTGGCACTTTCTGCTCTATCTCTTGTCGTCTTCCAAGAAATTGCTCCTTTATGTTGCTGTATCTTGATAGTATACACTCTGCATGGGGCACTTTCTGCAATAATCTATCTCTTGTCTTCTTCCAAAAAATTGGAATTATATTTTGATCTTTTATCCATTTTTATATTATTGATTAATCCATCAATTTATCTTAATGATTAAGAGAGAAAAACTCATGGATTGATCTAAGCTAGGAGTACTAGTGACTCCTTTTAATACAGGTAGTTTTAATTTGATCCAATCTTGACCTTAATCTATTAAGTTCAAAACAAACTCAATCATGTAGCCAAGACAGACCCAAAAAAATAATAATAATAATAAATAAATAAAACCCGACTTCACCTAACGCTTGAATAATTTTCACCTTCACCTTCACGCTTGACTACTTTTGCCATTGTTCAATCAACACTTTGCCCTTTATCCTCTTCTGAGGTATTTCACATCCACTTGTCTATGTTTGAGTCTTGATGCCTTCATCATTCATGCCACTACGTTTAATGCTTATTTGTAAGAGTAATGTTTATTGCACACAAACTAACTCACACAGTCTTGCATGCACGTCCAAACTACAGAACTTGTGCAAGTCATGATTTTTAATTGTGTGCCCCAAAACTGTGTGAATTAGTTTGTGTGCAATAGCTTTTACCCTATTTGATCTTATTTGCTTTTAGAAGCCCCTTTTTTCACCATGATGCCTATTGCTAATGTACCAGAGATTAAAATAAATAAAATAAAATAAAACAGATAAGGCATCAGAATATGATGAAGTCACTGCCTATCCAATATTATTCCACTTGATTATCAGAAAATTATCAACGATAAAAATAAACAAAAAACAAATAGAAAGAAAAATTAAAAATAGAAAAATTTCTCACCGAAATCCATAACTTGATCTCAGGAAAAAAAAAAAGCATCAAATTCAAGTCTCAAGTTGCTTTTCCTTATTGGCCTCTCCAATTTCTTGCACAAGTCTAAAGACAGAATTTTAAATATTATGCCGTTTTTATTTCTGAAGTTTGAGCATTCAAATAAAGATATATACAATGATAATCAATATGTAAGGCTAATCACAAATGCGTACCTCATAATCTAGAAAAGCATTGAAGTCACTGCTATGGAGACTTTAAGTAGGAAGCCACAACATAAGATTTGAAAAGTGAATGAATTGTCATTAATTCTGTACATTCAAGAAAGAATAGAACTATTTCTCATTATATAGATGGGAAATGGAAGCAGCCATGGCATGAAGTGTAAAAGCTAGGAAAGCCTTGGCCTTACTTGATGCTTTGTCGATGGTGATACCTAATATACCCAATCAACAATTGCAGATACATTCAAATTACGGTTCCAGTTGACCTACAACCAGAAATTTTTGAGGAAAAAATAATAAGAAAGAAAACTCAAAACAATAAAATTAATGTAGCTTGAGAATCACAACAATCTTGAAGGAATCCAATCATGAGTATCAAGTTGTAATTGTAACCCCCTTGTTCAATTTGTTTTGAATATCAAGTTGTACTTCCATATAGTGTACACCATACAGTAAACCGAATATTAACTTCGTCTACAAATATAATCAAAATAGAATAAACAATTTGTCACAGATTTTCACTCAAGTTCAGAACTAACTTCATATGAATTCAGAACATTAACAAACGTTGGTGAAGTTTCAAAATTTGAATAGATGAAGAGCCCTTACCAATGAAGACAATACAATAGTAACTAAAGATCCCTAAGCAATGTATACATTGTTAGTAGACCAGATTAAACAATTGTTGGTAGAAGAAGAAGAAGAAGAGAGGAGGAGCTCGCCGATCGGAAGGGACAGGGCACACCGGCACAGTGTTGACGTCAATGGAGTTTGTCGATCGGCCCGATCTAGCTCCGTCGAGGGACAGAGGGCGGCAGCAGCAGCAGCGGGCAGAGGTCAGAGAGAGGGTGGAATATGTGATTTTTATTATTTTTTTCACTGCTGGCGTGTCGGACGCGTCGGATCCGCGTCGGAAAAAAAAAAAAAAAAAAAAAAAAAAGGGCACCGCCGGACACCGGATTCTGGCGCATCGTACCCGTTCCGATGTCCGACACACGACACCAAAAATGGCGTGTCCATGCAACCTAGCTTCCCTCCCAACCCCCCTCACCCCCAAAAAAAAAACCCCCTCTAATTTGACAGGACATAAGAAACTTTAGTAATAGAGAAAACATAGTAAGATTTTACAAACTGTAATCCAGTCTCAGCTTTAGATTTTAAAATGAAACCCGAGAATAGATCCTTTTGATTAGAAAATGGGGAAAAAAGAAGTTCCAAAATGAACATGTAAAAGATTAAATTAAGAAATGGATACATCATCCTGAAGAACTCCATATAGCGTGTACAAGGTCATCAAAACTACCTATTGCTGTTGATTTGCCACTGAAACATAAAGAGCAGACAAATTTGAGAAAGAAAAACAAATTTAGTAAATAGTATACAAGATTGAAAAAAGAAAAAGGAAAGAGCAATAATAAACGATATAAGAGAAGAAGAGAGAACCCACAAATTTTATCTCTGGGCCACTCAACTACTTCTACCTCCTTTTCAAAGTGAACAGCAACAATATCCAGCTTTGGCTGTAATCTAAGGTTTTACAAGTGTACAAGTTAAAATAAATCCTCAACCACTGACAAATCTTCCACGTAGCTTTTTCTAGAGAGGGATTGCACATCTATCTTTGCTGGATAGGAAACAGATCTGCCTCACAACGCTGGAAAGGCTTTAACATCATCAATATTAAATGAATTTAACTGGGGATATACATAAGTATCAATTTAAAAAAATATGAAATGACATTAAACTTACAAACTCACCTCATAATTTGCAGGTTCTGGTATTTGTCAAAAGTAGGGGAAGAAAATTGTTCCTGTGCTTACACCGCCCTGACTGAGTTCAGCAGAATATTTCCTATTCCTTATTTCCCTGCCTTGGATTTCATCACGGAGAGCACATTATGGCTGGTATTGATGTAAAAGTCTATTTTTTTTCATTTTAGAATAAGACATAGGTGCTTGGTAATTTGTTATCCTTTATTTCCGTTTTCCTTTAGATATACTTTTCTGAACTTCTTAGAAAGCACTGACCATAAAATAAACATAATGCTAGAATTTTGAACTAAAATTAAAAGCTAGAGTTCAAGAAAAGAGAGCAATTATTAGGACAATTATTAAAATTATAGAGGAAAAACTCATTATTGGCTAAACCTCAAGTAATATTGGGAAAATATCAATAATTTTGTGTGAGTTATAATGGATTTTTTATTTTTATAAAAGAAAAAATTATCTTTCATGCATTATAATATGCTGGGGGAAGGGCAATAAAAAAAAAAACCAAAACCTTCCCAAGAACGAGAGTTAGAGAGCTGAAGGACCCAAACCTGTTCATGCATTAGTGGACCGCAGTTGAAATACAAGTACCAAGTTTTCCTACAGACAACATCATGCCCAAATTTTATGAAAAATTTGAAGAAAGGTGAGTATATTAAGGAAGGAATAACATATAGTTTATTAATAAAAGTTTGATATTTTGTTCTAAAAAGGAAAAAAAAATACTAGTATTAGGGAAGAGAGAGTAGAAAGTCAGTTTCGGATGGAATTACCAACTTTTTCTGATATCACATGAACTTCAAGATGCTACTAAATGGATGACATAACAGTTTATCTGTTTTGGATGACAATAATGGAAACCTGGGGAGTTACCTTCGGCACATTCTTCCTTTGAATGATGACAATCTTGGACAATAAATATCTAATAGCTCCCATATTGTGGGAGCACATGCATCAGCTATGCCCAATCAAAATTGCTGTATGCAACTCCTAAATAGAATTTTCTGTTGTCTTCTAGGGGGGAATATTAATGCCGTCAGTAAGATAAAAACAATTATAATTTTACAAATGCTAAAGGAATCTTTCCTGACTATGTACAAAGCATTATAATATATAATGATTATTCTGAATAACCATCTCATATGAAAACTAAGCAGCAGTACATGAACCAAGCACAAAATATTCCTTAATTTATCATTATTAATGTATGTTGAGTACAAAGTATAAAAACTTAAGTTCTTCAAAATTTGAATCCATCATGAAAAACAGACCTACCCAAGCATTCAGAAAATGGGAAAAAGCATGTATAGAAAAATTCCATCATAAGTATCACTCTACGATCAAGCAAAAGAATAATAAGTTCCCTCTTTAACCTGAAGAAATCCTAAACCTCTCATGAGTGTAAGGAACTTCTATACTATCAGAAAATCTCAAATGCCTAATTTAATGGGCTCGACTTTAAAGTTTAAAGTTTAGAGTTTCTATATGGAAACGCTTAATGTATACACCCTGTGTTCTCTATGATTGAATAGCTAAATAAAGAACACCTGATGTTGCTAGATTCGTTAGAGAGAGTAAACTCATCAATGATTTTAAAAAGAAAAAAAAAAGGGAAAAAGAGGAGGTTGGTGATAACTTGCCAAAATTAGTTATCTTCACAGTTATTGAATTGCATCATTACAATATGGTCTCAATTGTAAAAGTTTGAGCAATATTAGATTTGATGAGTTCTTACCCTAGTTGATGATAGACGACCGCCAACACTAATCATTCAAAAATCACTAATCATTCAAAAATCACGAAAATATATTGAATTGACAATTTTTTTTTTCTTTTGCAATGTAACAGGTTAGTAAACATTGTAGGAAAGGAAAAATGATAGGGAAGAGGGGGTCAATGGCATGAATAATATTTTTTTTGGATTGAATAAATACTTTATTAGTTAGAAGAGAATATTTGAAAACGTACCAACTTTAACGATATTATTTAGCACTAAAGGCATATCCTTAGGTCACAGTTACCGGCATTTCATTTTTCACAATATATTTAAGCTTTCATGAACTAATGTGGGATGCATGTACTTAAACAAGGCACCTAATGCCTGTGCACAGGTCTCCCGAACAGGAGCAACAACCTGATCTGATACATAATCACCAAATCTGCAATAAAATAAAATAAAATAATTGAATTTACTGATATATGAATACACAAACACAGATCAGAAATATATATAGTCTACTATTCCGAATAGATTAAGAGGAAACTGAATCACTCAAGTATACAGTTCATATATAAATATACATATATCAAACCGTACCGGTCAAAGACACAATAGATGAATTGCACATTCTTGAAGAAATTCACAGTTTTTTAGCCACGAATTCCTAGCTACTTTAACGAAGTTCATCAGCTCACAATTTTCAGGAATATTTTTCAGCATATCTGCTTTTCCAATGGAAACCTTATCCTCAGTGTAACCCTTCATCTCTGCAGTATCAGCAGCATCTTTACACGAATATCATGCACCATCAAGAAAAGATTCTGGCTCAGCCTTAACAAAAGTAACATTCAACTGGCCATTATCCAGCCCAGAAGGCAAATTCCACCCATGATCAACCTCCATGCAGACATCAAAATTACCAACCTCACTGTAAGAGACAATATTGGCCATTGTGTTGAGGATGACACATCTTCAGACTAGGCCTCCTCAGATTTGGCTGAAGCCCATCTGATGAAACTAGCATATTCAAATCAATCAATCTCTCTCTCTCTCTCTCTCTCTCTCTTCATTGTATTTGATATACCTTTATCTTCTACTTCAACAAAAACTGCACCATCCCAGCTCAAGTCAGGCATAAACACCCCAGCAGAAGCACCTTGTTGAGTAAAAATTTCCCTCAAGGCCATGACACTACCATGGCGAACCTCCCAAACTATCAACATATATAGTCAAAGAAACTATCACTTGAAAATGAAAAGAAATATCAAAGAATAAGAAGCATAATGACCTTGATGAAAGATCTATCTTGTGAACCCACAACACCCTCCCCTCCTTCCCAACCCCAACCAAAAAAAAAATGGTAGAAGGGGGAAAAAATCGCTTGCCTGGATCAAAAATATCAAGGATGAGTTGCTTAAAAAAACTATGGAAGGGCCACCGCCTGTCTCCATCATGCTCCAAGCTGTCTTCGTCATTATTAACATCCAAAAATGGCTGCATAAGAAGCCAAAACATAGAATGGTAATAAAAAAACAGTGCTTTGGCAACCAAAACAGAGAATGAATAATATAATACAATGTTGAAGCTCTAAACAACAAAACAACATGTAGCTGAAGATATCCACAATGCACAGAAAACCAAAACTGCAGATCTTCAAAAAGATCTTAATACTGACTGCTAAGAAAGCCATTTTATCCTTATAACATTAGAAGAATGCATGGCTAACTGGTATTGGTTTTCTGAGTAACAGTAGAAATTTTATTATGTTTTTGGGCATTACACAGTTCCAGGCATATTTCTTATACTTGTATTTAATTTTCAGTGTCAAATGTAATTTTTTAATTTTCTGGTTTGTAGGAAGCACTGTTCCAACAGTCCATTGGCTCTTATTTTGGTTTTATTTGAGTTTAATTATTTAGTTTGGGCTCACAAATGAAAGCCCATGGAGTCCAACTCTTATTAGGAGTCAAGAAGTACAAGTTGCACTAGAATTAGGTATTAGTCATCTGTTTATATGTATGTAATACTTTCTATTCATGAGGAAGTTTCATAAATTTTCAGTAGCTATGAAGCTTTGTTTAAGGTTTGTGGGATACAACCTTTTCCAAGTTGTGATGCCAAGGAAATTCTAGATGTAATGTCTAGAAGTTTACATTTTTGTCCTTCCATTTCCAGCAAATTTAAACCTAGCAAACACACATTGATTTATCACCTTTAAAATCCTAAAATCAAAAACTTCAAAATCCAAAACCACTAATCCATCAAATAGTTCCAAATAACCCCAAAAAACAGCCCAATTACCGTTCAAGGGTTACTGCTCACATCCCTGTAAAAGCAACCCAGCCTTCAGGCTTTCAGCCTGGTTTCATCCTCAAGACCTACGATTCTTTTTCGCCATTAGAAACCCTATATTCCTTGCAATTTTGCAGCCTTTTTCCCACCAAAACCTAACCCTAATTCCTCAAAATACAAGCTGAACAGAGTTTCCATACATCATTTGACTTTGTTTCCCGTTGTCCTAAGTCAATGAGACAGAAAATATTATAGAGAATTACAAAGAGGTACACTCAAGCAACAAATTTACATAACAGTAGTAGACCAATAAATAACTCATGTAGAGAAAAAAATTTATTCTCTCAAACAGTAGTAGATGCATTTGTGGCGGATCATTTGTGTAGACAAAATGGGGATCTCCATTGCAATGTGCTTTTTACAAGATCGATTCAAGATTAGGAATTGGAGAGCTTACAATCTTTCTTTTCTCTTCTATACTCCACTAATATTGGCCAGAATGGGGAAGATAGAATGGTGTGGTTGCCTGCCAGGAATGGTTCTTTTGAAGTTAAGTCATATTATAAAGTTCTAACGGCCAAAGGAAGTTGTTCTTTCCCTTGGAAAAGTATTTGGAAGGTGAAAGCTCCTTCTAAGGTAGCTCTTTTCACCTGGACAGCCACTAGCGGAAGATCCTCACACTGGATAACTTGAGGAAGAGGAATAATATTTGTGTTCATGCTGCGTAAGAATAGTTGGAATCGGTGGATCACCTCCTTCTTCATTGTTCTTATGATTATAGTCTATGGACACTTAAGGTTTGCACGGCTGGTGTTTCTTGGCTTATGCATAAACAAGTGGTGGAGTTGCTAGCTTGTTGGAATAGGGGTGTTGGTTGGCATCAAACAGAAATTTTTTTGGGAGGGGGGCTATTCTGCTGGGTAGTGCACTATTTGGAGAATGGAACCATCAAACTCAAAAGGGAGAGGAAAGTCACATCCTCAAGTTGAAATGATTCTTTTTGCTATCCTTGAGTTCAATAGATGACTGCTATGAGTGGTCTCTCTATTCCTTTCCTTTTGGATTTTTTAGATTTATGTAGTTTTGATTAGCTTTTTGTTTCCCTTAGTACACTGCCTGTGTACCAGGGGAGCAGTGTTATCAGTACTTTTTCATTTTTTTTAATAAAGTTTTATTTACACCTAAAAAGTAATAGTTTTCAGAAGATCTTTCTGCGCGAAACTCTTCTTCATAATGGACTGAGAAAGTCTCGTGTAGTTTTCTGAAATTCTTTTTTTTTTTTCTTTGATTGGTAGTTTTCTAAAGATCTTTCTTCATAACACCTCTTGTCCATAATGGACTAACACAAGCAAGCACCGTCTCATAACTTCAATTTCTCTTTCTTTCTTTTTTTGGCATGTTGGGGAGAGGCGGAGCTACAAAGAAATTGATAAGAGAAAAAAAAGGAAAGACAAAAGGTATACATGACGTATAAAAAGGCTTACCTACAGAATACCTACACAATACGCTGGTCTATATAATCTAGAAGAAATGAAAAATTCATGCAGCCAAATGCAAGAATCCACTCAGACAAGGATCTCAAAAATAAAAACTTAAGCTTAAGCCCGAACAGCTCAACACCACTATTTTGTGCATGGAGAAATAGCCAAATGCAAGAATCCACTCACACAATGATCTCAAAAATAAAGACTTAAGCTTAAACCTAAACAGCTCAACACCACTACATTGTGCGTAGAGAAGTAGCCTCCCAAACTGGGCCATTACCATGCTGTCCAAACATACCCTTCGAACAAAGAACTCACGATAAGCAATAAATACATCACCAACTGAATCACAAATAGAGAAAAGGAAAAGACAAAATATCTAGTAATAGGGATCAATCATCCATATTAATCGACACAAATAACTCATCTGGGTAAGAAGAAAGTGTAGACTTCTTTATTGGGTGTCAATGTGTCATTATATCATCAAGTTATTTAAATTCAAATGCCTGAGGCCACATGGATGCCCTCATGATACAATTGCAACATAGTCAATTCTTACCAGTCAATATCAAGAATCTTTCTATAATGTTTTTGGATGTCTCCGGTGCAAATGAGAGTAAAATTCTTTGGATTACATGCACTGTTAGATAAGGCTTGACTAAAACCTAATATCTAGAAGGCATATTACACTGGACACCAAATCAATTTGTTACTTAAAGGCTAATGAAGAATCAGCAAACCATCATTCTATGCACTACCCCATATGAGACTTGGTCTTATTCTTTGGGAAGATGCATATGCCTTCTATAATGCCTCTATCATCATTAGTTAATCGGTAGACATACTAGCTTGGTCTTATAAGTGGTATACACCGAAAAATATTGCACCTATGGCACTACTCACCAAGTGGATTTTTTATGCACAAGCATTTCATAATTCAATCAACATTATGCAACAATATATATATACGTGTGTGTGTGTTAAGAGTTCTAGTTATTTTTTATATTAGCAAGTTAATAGGGTAATTTTTCTCTACCTTCTACTTCTCTCTTAACCCTTATTTTCATAGTTTACAACTCATACAACAGCAGAAACCCTGCTAATGAAACTAAAACGCATGTAATTAGATGAACACACCTTCAAAATGCATGCCATAATCACACTTTCTAAATTGCTGCTGTGACACATCTCACTCTAAAATGATTGTCACTTGCACTGAGAGTTGCACCCTTTAAGGGGTGGAACCACTAGAAACATGCTTCACATCTAATCACTTAACCAGCTGGAAGCCATTAACAAAATTCAATATATGCTACAGTTTCACTATATCCTAGAAGCCATTGACAAAATTCATTAGTGGCTAAATAAAATTTATTTATGTCAACCCTAGAATTCCTGTATATCCAGAATCAACAATCGCCCGTAATGAGGTTGTCACATTATTCAAAGAAGCAAATTTTTATTTTTGATAATGTAGGAAACCTTTCTAAAGAAGAGCCCTTTGGACTCGCCTCTAGCAAGTAAAACCTACAAGCAACTGACCATACCCACTAAAACCAATTGTCGGGTGATCAACATTCACCCCAGACAAGGTAAGCAATAATATTCAAAGAAGCAACTTACCAAAAGCATTCATTAACAAAGACTATTTAAAGAACTTCTTATTGTACAAATGAAAGCTAACTATATCATCTCTTTAGGTGGCTAAGACCTTAAAACTTCTGCCTTGCCTCATAGAAGAGCATAAACTTCAGGTCTACCTCTCATTAAAAAGCATTAGGTGAAAGAAATAATGTCATTTATCCTATGATCTGGTACATGGCTTCAGAGGCCACCTTCAGCACTAAAGACCAAACTAATTCTTGTATATTTTTCATGAAGGTTTACTGTCCCTTTCTTCAACAGACTCAACAACATAAGTATGCTTAGTAAAATGTAAACTAAATAATTCCCTGATATTAAATTCAAACATTTGAATCATTAGCACTAATCACCAGCCATAATACCTGGCATACACATCCAGTCTTTAGTAAAACATCTTCAATAGAAGATTAACTCCGAGAGAAAGGAGAAAACTTGTATATAGCAGGCATAAAGCAATACTTCTGCTTTAGCATGTCAAAAGTTGAGTTATTTGATGCTGAAACATCATGAATAAACAAACCATTATATGGATGACTAAAATAACTTATACCCATTTTCATATAGGAACCAACTTTGCAGTATTCATCTCCATTATCACTTGTCTAGGCTTCAAAAAGACTTAAACACTTGTGACAGTGTAGATGTACTAATGAGTGGCACAAGTCAGCATAACCTTTGAACAACCATATGGTAATTTTATGCCTTCTTGAAGTAGACCCATTGAAATCATGTAATTTTTCCCTGAACCCCAAAAAGAGAGTGTGCTAATATTATATGATTTTCCACGGAAAAAATATGGCAAATCAAAATCTCAAAACCCAAATCATAATTCTAACAGTAACAGATAAAATACCTGAATTAGAGTTCCTCTGAATCTCTGGCCTCTGCTATGCACAGAAAATCTTCTCATCTCTCGCCTCTCGGCAAGCCTCCCTCACTTCTTTCAAATTTCATACTGTGCTTTGGTGCTTTGGGGGGGGGGGGGGGGGGGGGGGGGGGTTGGGGGTGGGGAATGTACATAATAACTGTGGAAAGTATTTGTATATAGTTAGTTAGGCAACGCTAGAAAGGGAAAGTCGATATCTCAAGTTTTAGAAACTTGAGTTCCATGTAAAAAAAATTTTAGTTTTATTGCCCCTATAGTGGCGTTTTTAAGTCCTATAGTGACATTTTAAAGCCCTATAGCGGCATTTTCCTGCAAAATATTTTCATAAATGTTCAATACCAGGTTCAGGGAGCCCTATAGTAGCGTTTTTAAGCCCTATACTGACGTTTTAAAGCCCTATAGCGGCGTTTTTCTGCTAAATTTTTTTATAACTCCATTTTTAAGCCCTATAGTGACGTTTTTATGCCCTATAACGGCGTTTTTTGAACTCGAGTTTTTAAAACTCGATTTTCACGTGAATTTTTTTTACACGTCGAGACTTAAAAACTCGATTTTTATGTTGGAACTCGAGTTTTAGACACTCGAGATGCTAGTTTTCAACTTTCCTTCCCTTCGTGACAACTAACTAAATTTTTTAATATTTATTGTTTTAGAAAAAAAATTCTGCGTTGAAAATGAAACGCACCGTTTAGGGGGTGTTTGGTAAGTAATTTCAAACAACAATTTTCAGTTTTCAAATAACATTTCATGTATTTTAACGCATTTTTTCACCCACACATATTTTCACAAAAATTTTTAAATAACAATTTTCAGTTTTTAAACATATGTACCAAACGGGCTCTTAGAATCACCCAAACTTTTTTCCTTTTAAAAGAAACAAACTAATTGCTAAACACACATCCCATTTAGAACAAAATTTAATTACAAAATTAGTTGTAAATTAAAGTTATAATCTTACTCAATAAAATAAATATTATTACATATTTTAAAAATCTAACCATTGAATTGTATGTTTTTTATACTCTTAATACACATATCAAATTTTGTGTCAATCAAATATCATTTATTATATCATCTATAAGTTTATATTTTATGCATAATTTTAAATTACAAAAACTTGCAATTTAAAAAATTTATTGATGACATAGCTATTAATCTTTAATTTTCTAGAAATTTTGCAAATATGGAAGTTATAAGAAAAAGATGTAATTTAATGATGGATTTTTTAAAATTTACCTCCAACAAAAAAAATATTGAGTAAGGTTATAGTTTTCAGTTATAACCAATTTTGTAACTAAAATTTATCCTACCCTTTAATTACTCAAACTTGACTAATCCTAAAACACTATTTACAAAAACTTGCAATTTAAAAAATTTATTGATGACATAGCTATTAATCTTTAATTTTCTAGAAATTTTGCAAATATGGAAGTTATAAGAAAAAGATGTAATTTAATGATGGATTTTTTAAAATTTACCTCCAACAAAAAAAATATTGAGTAAGGTTATAGTTTTCAGTTATAACCAATTTTGTAACTAAAATTTATCCTACCCTTTAATTACTCAAACTTGACTAATCCTAAAACACTATTCCTAAGTCTCTTCACTCTTTTTATATGGTTAACTAGGCAGCACGTGCCTACCTCTTGAGATAATTAAGACAGAATTTTTATTTAAAGAAGCATGAAACTATTTACATAAAAAAAATGTTTGTCTCTTATTCATATAAGAATTTTGATTGCTATTTAATATATGAATTTTTATTTTACTATAATAGTTTCTTAATATTTATTTGCTAAATGCAACATCCACTTTGCTAAAAACTTCTAAGAATAATAACGAATATCATTATCTTCCAACAATAAGTAACTGAATTTTACTAAAATATCATAATATTTAAATTTTTGCAATGAATAATGACACATTCTACAATCGAATCTCTTCGTCAAATACCTTCAACCATACACAATGAAAATTTTATCATTTATACTTTCTTCTTTTTTTTCATTTTACATGAGTTTAGGTACAATGTTTAGCTTAGTTTTTAATGAACACCCATTTTAGGTAAGGAAAAAAAAGAAGAAGATAACAAAACGTATGTATCTTGAATTTTAAATTAGATAAATTATAAGTCTCAAAGATTTTAAGTTAGAAAACCAATGTTCTCTATGTGACAAATAAAACACCTTATATCATTTGTGGGGGCATTTTTTGCTTCAAAGGAAACTCATGAATACTCCTTTTATGCAAATTTTGCTTTTGTCCCACATTGGAAGGGTTTCTTTCCTCTTAGCACCAAAAAATACCCCCACATCATTATTCTAATTATTACACCTAAAACTCAAAATACATGAATAAATTTTTTTGGATATTAAAATTTAGTAAGGGTATTTTAGACATTACACAATAGAATAGTTTAAGAATCATAAGCTTTCGTTAAGGTTTAATTGAGAGAATAACAGTATGACGTACTTACCCTTTTCCAAAATATTAAGGGTCTGTCTGGATACTGTTTATTGCTGAAAACTAAAAACTTATTGCTAAAAACATTATAGCAAAATAATTTTTAAATGTGTGAATAGTGCCGTGGGACCCAATTTTAACTTAACATTTGCTGAAATCCGTACTTGCGGGTCCTGTGAACAGTGCACGGGACCCACAAAAAAAATGCCAAATGCAGACTCTTTCATTTTTTAGTGCAATCCAAACTCAACCTAAGGGGGAAAGTGCTTAATTTTAAAGTTTAAGGGGAATTGTGAACTACCCCCAAACATAAACAATATAAACAATAAAAAGTTGTTTTACCCTAAATTTTTGTTTTTTGTGTGCAAAGCTATGTGTTTTTTTTTTTTTTTTTTTTTTTTTTATACTTAAAATGGTGCATAAAGAAAAAAAATACAAAAAGTCAACCTAAGAAAACTATACATGAAACCGTGAATTTTGACTCAACAAAATTGACTAAAAAAAATTCTAGAAACACAATAGAATGCCACGTCATTTTCATAATACCTTTATTATTTTATTATATTTTATTTTGACTTGTAAAGAATTGACACCTTAACAATTATGAAAATATCATGACAACAACAAGATGTTATAACATTTTCACAAGAGAATGTCTACAATATTTTTACAACAAAAATCATAAGGTGCAAGTTGTTATTGGTGAACAAAAAAATAATTTCAATCGTAGGTTTAAATTAAAACCAATAACAACTAACCGTTTATGATTTGTTGTGAAAGTATTGTGAAAAATGTTGTGATATGTTGTAAATGAGCACTTTTATTTTTACAATACCTTTATTTTTAGCTGTGGTTAATTCTATTATGATATTTTATTATTTTATTTTGATTTATAAGGAATTAATACCTTGAAAATTGTGAAAATATTGTGGCAATTTTTTTGTGTCAATATTATTATTATTATTATATATACACACACACAAACACGGTAACAGCTCTTATGTATATAAAAATAAATTAAAAAATAAAAAGCTAGTTCAAGTGTTCAACTTAGCTCATATGTATATAAAAATAAATTGAAAAATAAAAAGTGAGTTCAACTAGTAATATTAGATATTACCCCCTAAAAAAAAAAAAAATTAGGCTAGCTCGTGAAATGGTGGGAATTGAACAAACCAAAAAAATACTGTAACTTTTACTCACGATCATTTTATATATAGAAAATAAATAAGAACACGTGAATTAAAAGTGGTATTACTATTTAGGACAAAATTGTATTTTTTGGAAATGTTATGAGATTTTGGTCCCTTAAATAAAACATTTAAAGTTTTAAACCCAAATAACAACAATCAAATTTAGAAAAATCAGCCCGAATAATCACAACAAAAGTTGAGTAACGCCCATTTTGTAGCCCTTAAAAAATGCTTTTAAAAGAAAAAATCCCTAAACTCATTTAGATACCAATCAAATAGAGTCATAAGAGAGTATTGCATCCTTCTTTCCCTATCGACTATTGACAATAATTTGGAAATTGACCAAAGAGAAGTTCCCAAGGAGAATGAAAATTTAAAGACATAGTAGGTAGTCTGTTTATGAGGAACTTATAAGTTGCAAAAGCATAAGGCCAGAGATTTAGAGGACTTTGGATTCAGACAAAACAGTTAAAGTTGTTTCCACAATATGTCTATGCTTTCCCTCAGCCACCCCATTTTGTTGAGTTGTGCATAAAAATGTCACACACTCTTTTCCTATTAATATGGGATTTGTACTCTAATTAAGAATTATTGCACTTTTTTATTGATTTTTCTAGATAGAGGTATTAAAATGAGAAGGATTTGGATTTCAATTTTTTGTTTAAATGACTTAAATGAAATGACAAACAAAATTTAATATTGACAACATTTATAAATGGATTATAGTTTTAGTAATATCTATATTCCAAGTTAATTTACATTTCAGTACAACCAAACAAGTCACAATTTTTCAATTGTATGAAAAGTTATCATAGTAGGTTTCAGTTAACTCAATTGGTAAAATCTTTTGTAGAATAGACTTCATTCTTTCATATCTAAAAAAAGAATTAAAAAAAAAAATACCATAAGTTCAAATTAACCTAGGGGCCCACTCTGTCTCTCTTTCTTCACCTAAATATTAAAAATAATTATTTCTTGGGGAAAATATTACTAATAATTTAATCAATTAAATAGTAACTTGAAAATTGATTAATGCTTGCTTCATTTCCCTCATGGCACACCAAACACCAAAAATCATGCCTCATGAGGTGTGTCAAATGCCAAATTTAGTGTTTATAATTCTTTGAAGTTTTACTATTAAATTAAGCAAAGTTTCTCTTATACAAAGACTTCTTGTATGACAGTGACATAGACAGGTAAGTGAATTATGTGCTTGCAGCAATTTTTGGCCACCTTGATGAGCATCTACATTTGACTTCTTTGAATTATGCCTTTATCAATTCTGTATGAAAAGGCCTAGGTTATAATAATGAGCATTTTCATTATTCTGGAGAAAAGTAAAAGCACCACAATATCTAGGGACTAGGAAACCAAGTAAGAACCAGTATCTCTGACTCAAGTAACTACAACAATAGAGATGCATTTTTTTTCGCAAAATTGTAGCCTGGCATTCATAAGTACTCTTTAGTCTTTAAGATACCTAATGTTTTTGAAAGAAAAGTACCAAGGGGGAAAGATACAGCATCATTTTAGTATACATATGAAAGTTCATCGCAGCAATTGCAAATATTCCAGGACTAACATATTCATGAACTCATTGAACTGTACAGAATAATCTATACAAATATTTGATTTCTTCAAAATGTGTTGGACGAATCATGGGCACTTAACTTTTTACACAGCTAAGTCACCATTGCAGCTCATCAAGAACTTCTGCTTTCACAGCAATTGTAAAAGAAATTGGATTGGGTGTGCTCAAGAGTCAGGTTGACCGAGTTTGGTCCAACTTGATGCCCATTTCCACTAAAAATCTAGCTTTGCTAAAACACCCTCCAAGTTCTGGAACAGTAAGAGTGGACAAGATTGCTTCAGATGAGGGACTCCCTTAGTAATTAGGTCCAGCCAGAATGGTCCCATCTGATTGTATTGACATACGAATCACCATTTGAACCTCCAGAAATACATTCTGTTGACAGCAGATAGTCTTCCTTTTCTGCAGAATTGGTTCGTAGATAGAGCAAAACAGCCACCTTCTTGGGCAATGTGGATCATTGTAGCTTGCCATATCTCCCTTGATTTGGCTGTAGGTTGAAAATAAATTTAAATGCCAACATATGGCAGCATAAGAATTAAACAAAAGACTGAAGAACAATGGTTTGTAAGGAAACTACTGGATATAAAGGGAATGCTGAACAATAAACCAGTTTAGACCTTACAAAAACACCTAATTGTGAAAATGGTGATGAATCATGATAAATTATTCTATACATATAGCAAATTATTTTACAGATAACAGCACAAAAACACACAAGATTTCTTTGTAATCTACAATGACAATGGTTAAATTGAATGACAAAAGAAAAGACATTAAAATAACACTCAGTAGGAGTTCTTTTATTAGTAACTATGACAAGACTATAAGTAAAAATGACAAAAGGTATACCTTCAGCATATAACATCAGTCCTTAGAGAAGACATTCTATTGTCACAGCAGATGAGGTCACCTATTATCAAAGATTGGAGTCTTATATACCAGCGGCAATGATTTCTCTACTGACCACCACACTATACGTTCTGATGCAATTGGCATTAGCTTTTGATGTTTTCCTTGATACCAGCACACTAGAATGGCACTAAAGAGAGAGTATCCAACTCTTTCAACTACTCCCATCTGGAAGTGGACTTCAAATTTACCCATTTAAGTAAAAATCTGTCAACTTTTCAAACCTGCATAAACAAACATTCAACATGAATTCAGTCACAACAAGAATAGAATTACATTTTCCAGTGGGTTATATGCGTCACAAGTTGAAGCACTACAGTGAGTGATTGTAAAGCTTAAAGCTGGAGAGTATTGACTAGGCACATTGTTCAACCTTGATTAGCAATTAGCTGATATCCCTGATTCTTTTCTGGGTAGACTGCAAAACTAATTTATGTAAGCATTTTAGATTTAACATTCATGCCTGTATGGTATAACTTTTTCCCTAAATTTGTGATGCCTCCCTCAATTTTTTCAAATCAGTTAGCAAATTCTCACAAAATAATCATTATCCTATGGCAAGAAAACTGCGTATCTTATTTCAACTTATCATTGACAATGAGGCTTTAAGTGTAGGAAATACAATTCAAATTGGATAAAAGCCCAGTTATGATAATTTAGATTTTTAGTGATAGACAATTTCATTGATAGAAGTTACAGTAATATTTCTAAGTAATACACATACTGTATTCATTGAATAATTACAAACAAAATTCGGCTTACAGAGACTTATGTCCATTGCCTTATCTGCAATCTGTAGGCTATTACCCTCCATATGGTGGTATGAAGTGGTACACTCAAACAGGTTGGCCTCTTAGTTAAGACAACAAGACTGACAATAAGAGAAGACTGTCACAGAAATTTGAAAATCTATTAATTGAAGCTTACTATTATATGCTCTTTGTGGAGATTTGTAGCCGTGATTATCTGTGAAATGATTTTAACAATCAATCAAGTGTGCAATATGGAAAGTCACCAGATGTATATCTTAGAGCATAACTTGATCACGGAGAAAAAACATGCATCAAATTTGCGTTTCAAGTTGCTCTTCTTAATTGGGCTCTTCAATTTCTTGCAAACATCTGAAGACCGTATATCATAGTTTATGCCATTGATTAGTACTAAAGTTTGAACATTCAAAACAAGATATATATGATGATAATCAGTATGTAAGGCTAATCCTAGATGTGTACCTCATAATCTAGAATATCTGAAGTCACTGCTACAAAGACTTTAAGTTAGGAAACCATAACATAGGATTTGAACAGCGGACGAATTGTCAGGAATCCTGCATATTCCAAAAAAAAGGAGACTTTTTCTGATATTTTTATATATAGGAGATAGAAGCGAACATGGTGAAAAATGTAAATCCTGGGAAAGCCTAGGCCTTACTTGATGTGTTGTCGAAGTGATACCAAATATAACCAATTGACACTTGCAGGTGCATTCAAGTTATGGTTCCAGCTGACCTACAACCAGAAGTCTTTTAGGAAAAAATATAAAGAAAGAAAACTAAAGACAGTAAAATTAGCTTAGCTTAAGAATAAATGTAACTGCAATTATGAAGTAATCCAATGATGAGTAATACAGCTTACCCAACATTATAATTTGATCTCAAAAGAAAAAAGTTGTTAACCTTCTCGTTTAATTTGATTTGAATCTGAAGTTATACTTCCTTCTAGTGCACACTGTACAGCAAACCGGACTTTAAGGTCATCTACAAATCTGTTTAAAATAGAATAAATAATTTGCCACTGAGTATTTCTCATGTTTAAAACTAACTTTAGATGAATTCATAACATTAATAAACTTTGGAGAAGCTTGAATATGACTAATGAAAGAGCCCTAATTAATCCAAAATTGGTTAGTGAAAACTTAACAGTGAGGACAATGTAGTAGTAACTAAAGAGCCCTAATCAATGCGTCGTTGGTAGACCAGAATACACGCACACAAATAATCTCAAGAAGTTTAGAATTGATTGTTCAAACAAAAGTACTTGATTTTTGTTGTTGGATGGAAAATTCAAAGATCTAAGTATGCTATGCAGAAAAATATGCTACAGTATATGAGCACACAATTTTGAACAAGAATTATGGAAATTAAAAATTAAGTGCATAAGCTACTCCATTCAAATTGATATAAGGACATTTGAGCAAAAATACCAATTGTAGATTCTCTGAGCTTAGCACAGGAATCAAAAGTTTATCTATTTACTTGGAACATGGGCAATCTTGACCTATCGATGCTGAAGTACATAACCTCTAGTTGGGAAATGAAGGATTACCAGCATGGCAGCATCTGTTGGGGCACCACACCCTTGCTGGTAGATATCTCAGCTTCTTGAAACTGTTTATAGACATTTCATCAAATAAATAAAGGTTCTGCAACTATAGTGGAAAGTCATCCACTCTTGTTTACTCTTTTTGATTTCAACATATCTTACTGGGGATTGTTGAAGTAGATGCGGCAACAACTTGGGCTTAGGCACACATAATGTTTGATTTGTGTGCAGCCTGATATGTCGGACATCCTTTAAAAAAAAAATTTTAATTATTAAAAATGCTCCACTAAGAATACAACAACTATTTTTTCTTTCTTATATGGATCCAGATTATTATAGAAAATTCAGATAACACCACAATGCAGGGTTTGTAACTGAAAATCAAAAACTAATAATGAGTACGCAATTCGGTATTAAGTGCATTTACTTATGAAACCCTGAAAAGAATCTGAAAAGGATATGGGAAGGTTTTGTTTTCCATTGACTGGTTATGACAATCTTTAGTAATAGAGAAAACTTAGATTTCACAATTTGTAATCCAGGAATAAATCCATGAATGTCATAGGGAACCATTCCTATGATTGTTGCATTGATTAGTTCTTGCTGGAAGTATCTTATATTTTGGTAACCATTTTAATACTGTTAATTCTTGAATTTCTATTATTTACTCACTAGCATGATCATCCATCTTCTGAAAAATTTGTGAATTATACTATGGAAGTGGGTATATACTGGGAAAGAAATAGCAGACCCTTTGGAATTTGGGTTTCAAAAATAGAGAAAAAGAATAATCTATAAGAGAAGAGGAAGAGTAGAAGATAAACTTAGCACTTTGTTTCTGTATTATTGGAAAATGGGCAATCTTTACTTGGGCCATTTTTTACTGACAGGAAAGGAGATACCAAAAAATCTGCAGTTCCTCTAATTTGGTGAGTCTTGAATATCAATCATTTGCAATGCCTGCAGAGAACTTTCTAAATTATTCTCCCCTTTTGTGACAGAATGAGGAGTAAATGAAAAATAGGGGAAATTGAAAAGAAGAATATAGAAATTTGATAAAAGAAAAGGAGGAGATCGAATAATCCTACAGGCACATTCAAAATTTGGGAATTACACGTGGAAAGAAAACAGGAAAAAAAAAAGAAAGCTATAAAAGAGAAGAGAGAGTAGAAGATGGACTAACACATTGTTTCTGTATTACTTTTGCGCAAACAAATCTAGAGCTCTTTGTGACGCTCTTAAATATGAGAAAACTGAAGAGAACAGAACACTCCATTTTTTTTTGGTTGATTCAATATGAGAAAACTTATGGCTGGGATCTGTGTTGGACCACCAATCTGCGCTGACGAATTCTTATATCAAAAAGTCATGGGCGAAATTGATGTCAATTTAAAAGATCGTGGACTAAATTGATACATAGCATAAAAATTAGCGGCCAAATATATAATTTACCATTGTATTCAACAAACCATTAAAAATTCTTCTATTTTTTTTAATGGTAATTTGTTGATTTTTTTTTTTTTTTTGAGAAACAAACACACACACAAGAGTGAGAAAATGGTTCTAACACAAAAAACACACAATAATTCCACTAAAACAACTATGGTTGTAATTTGTTGAAATTAATTCATATAAATCGTTTTATACTGAATTATCTTGTCATATCATTTATTAATTGACTTTTGTGCATGTTTGTTAGTTTTGTGTTAGCGTTCGTACTTGTGTGTATATTGTAGGAGTCGTATTGAATTACTATATTTTGTGCATGTTTGTTAGCTTTGTATTAGCATTCCATTCTTATGTGTATATTGTAGGAGTCGTATTGAATTACTATATTTTGTGCATGTTTGTTAGTTTTGTATTTGTGTTCATACTTGTGTTTATATTGTAGGAGTCATAATGAATTACTATATTGATATGTATTGTTTTTCTTAGGGAGTTGTAACCTATGGTTCATTTTTTATGATAGCTTTTTATCATCAGACCAAGACATCAATCAATTTTTTGTGTTTTGATATGAATTTTCAATGTCTAATATGTCATGTTTTTATCAATTCTCAATTATTACAAATTTTGACCACTTTTATCTCAATCAATGCGTTAACCTAGTTGAGAAGTGGAAATTAATGTTTAAAATCAGGAAGTGGACTAGGATTGACTAGCATGGTACCTTCACTGATCACTGATTACTTCTTCAAAATTGACTGACATGGTCAATTCATATTTAAAATCAGGAAGTGGAAATTTTTTGTTTATAGGCTAGTACTATGCCATCAATAAAAACAATTAATTTTCAAAAAACAAACGAAAAGAAGTCTTTCATTCCCCCAATAAAAAAAATAAAGTCATTTTTCTATTTGGAAAGTCACTTTCTGTTAAACAAACATTACCCAAGTTTATTTAAGGAAAAAAAAATCCTAATTTTCAAAGAATATTCTATTATGATACCATATTGATAATTGATAATTTTAAGTTGATAGAGATCATACAATTTATTTATTTAGTTGTTTTTTTTTAAGAGAAATTTATTTAGTTGGTTGAATAATCATTGTTCATATCAAATAATAAAACTTTTTCTAAAGACTTTTTTAATAGTCATCAATTTTGAATTTTTTAATGAAGACGAAGAATTCTTTCCAATAATATGGCTATTCTACTTTCTGAGCATTAGAGCATTCTTATCAAACCTTTCAAATGCTAAAAATCTTATTTTTTTAGCATTTTTAACCCAAAAGCTTGCTCCATCAAATGTTTTAAATGGTATAATTTTTGCAATTAATGAACAGTGCAATCTCATATTTGAGACTGCACTGTTCACCAATTGTAAACCATATATTATTTTTATATTCGGTCCGGCCCACTGAGGAGAAATAGAGGGGAGAGAGGAGAAATAAAAAATTATTGAAAAATAATAAAGAAACATTATTTAAATGAAATGGTAAAAAAAAAATAGAAGTTTTGATATTAGTGGGATTGTAAAGTGGTGTGTTATATGTTCTAAAATTGGATTTTGAGATTCTAAATGCTATATTTTTTGACATGTTTGATAAGGATGCTCTTGCCTCTTAGTATTGGTGGTGCTAAAAAGCTGTATTGCTATTTTTAGCACCACCAAATCAAATTTATGGCTACATTGGTGGAGCCAAAACCAAATAATTTGGCTCCATAGTTGCAGTGCACAACCAAAAGTAGTTGTGCACGGTAGCTCATAGGTAAAAAAAAAAAAGGTATTATTAATTTGTGTGTTCACACTATTTTATATTAAATATATTACTTTATTCAGTGTTCACACTATTTTATAGTGAATATATTATTTTATTGTAGTGAATATATTATTTTATTATGTTGAAAAGTAAAATAAAACCACTGATGCAAATATGGCTTCAATCATTATTATTATTATTTTCTTAAAACACAAATACAGTACCTAGATAGTTATTACATTAGGTATTTCAATTAAATTAAAAAACATTGTTGCATTGACCAACAGTATAAGCTTTTCATAAAAAAGAAAAAAAAAAAAAAAAGACCAACAGTATAAGAATAGTGTTTTTTTTTTCCCAATAATAATTAAATTTAAAACTCAAATTAAAAAAAAAAAATTTAAATTCAAAACAACCCATTTGAATTCAATTAAGAAACCTAATAAATTACGCATAAACTACTATAATTAAGGTTTACCTATTTTAAAAAGAATTTTTATAAGGAAGTGGGGTCATAGACTTTTCAAGACTACCCTACTCCCTATCAATAAAACTTCCCGAAAATCTAATTAACGAATAGTGTGATAAATAAAATTTGTACTCACAAATGGTGTCCCATAAGCATTCAATCCTTGGCTGTTTAGCTTCCTTAAAAATGGCTTCCTTGAAAGGAAAGCCAATGTTTAAATATTCTAAAATTAAGGTTTGTAACAACCTTTTTTGTGTGTTGATTTTATGGAGGTAAAAGCAAAGCTATGTTATTTTGTTACATAGCAGTTATTTTCTTGTTCTTTAAGAGTTCCTTCTTTTACATACGACATCAATAAGGATCCATTGGTCTCATTTTGCATGGATCCAAATTGACGTGGAATCATCCTTTTTTCCCTTCAATTCACTGCCCCTCATTCTTTTCCCTTGGCTAGTCACCCTTCTTTTAGTGAGCTTGGTTCGCATCGTGGAGAGAGACTTGGATTTGAACTTGATACTTGTCTTAGTCACAAGCTTTGATTAAGCCTCAGTTTTAACTAGTTAATGGCTGCAAATAGCCTCACTGTTCTGAAATTGAAGTTTTGGTGGGAGCTATGTCTCTTCTGCTCACATGCTAGCAGCTTTGGGGCAGACTAGATTGCTTCTCTTCATGCCTTTTGGACCAGCCGCATAACTCTACTTATTTGTGTCCAAAAATTTGCCACAAATAATAAGGTCCAATCCTTTTTTTTTTTCTTTTTTTTCTTTTTTTTTTGAGTTTGATGAGAACAGTCTTAAAAATTTTATAAAATTTCGTTGTTTAGATAACATATGGACCTCCAAAAATTCAAAAGTGAAAATAGGGTGAATCAGAAGGCCAAATGAAACAAAGCTCTCTTAGATAACTCCAAATTTTTCCAAACGTTGCTATGGTGGTTGAGAATTTTCTTTACGATTTTGTGTTGGGAATTACCCTAAAATGAGGAGAGGGTACCTCATCATATATGCCACAGAAGGCACAACATTGCTGCCAGCTAAGGTGATTTGTACATCAGAATGAACTACAAATCCATCCATATTCCATAACCTTTTTATTAGTCTAATCATTGTGGCCAAGAGTTAAACGGCCAATGTCTTATAGGAAACACAATTTAATAATGAAACAACATCTTGAAAATGATCACAAATACAAAACAAAGCATTCCTGATAAATGCTATTTATATACAATGAGCTACAATGACAAATTTCTCCATATCAAGAAAAGGGATAAACACTGTAAAAGCTTTTGATCATGACCCATATACTTGGCCTGTAATCTTGAGAGTCCCAATTTTGTCTTTCTAAGGGCAAGTTCTATTTCTGACTTTTGAGTGAGTTTCAATGATGGTTGATGATGCCAAAGACAGAAAGCATGAGACATAGAAAGACATGGTTGGAGTGGCTACATTGTTAGATGTGCTTGTGCAACACTGAGAAGAACCTGTGTATGCTATTTTTGGTTAGCGTTTTGTATAATCAATCTCAAAATTGCTCCAACTCATTCACAAGAATCAGAACTTACCCATTTGTCAGAAGTTCTAACAAGCTAGCATGGTCATGCATATCTCCAGCCACTCAGGTGGATCAAATGAAGTAAGGATATGCCTTATACCACACGGTTGTGCATCTTGCTTCCCCCCCCCCCCCCTAAAAGATGAATGAATATGAAGTCATCAGAATCTATCAGCATAGTGAATCTTCAAACTATTACACGTCATTGTTATTCATAATTGAGTTAATTATTAGGAATTTAAAGTCATATTTGTTAGTAATACAATTAATGTTTAAACTGAATGTTACTAATTGAATAACAACAAATATAAGTCAAGCTACAAAGATATATGTCCATTACCTTATCTACTAACTGTAGATAATTATCCTCCGAACCTCAGTATGAACTGGGGCACCCTAACAAGTTGGCCTCTTAGTGAAGACAACAAGGCTGATGAGAAGAGAAGACTGCAATAGAAGACACATGGGAAATCCATTAATTGATTCTAGTAGTATTAAATGCTCTAGTAGAGATATGTAGAAGAGATTATCAATGAAACGAAATCAATATGTATAAAATGGATAATCTTCATACGTATACCTCAGTGTACAGTAAAGTGTTGAAGTCATTGGAACAAAGGGCTTTATGAGGCCACGATAACAACATAAGATTAGGTGGATGAACTGTTAGGAATTCTGTTTAGTAGAAAAGATTTGTGGTTTAGCATATAGATAGGAGGAAGTAACTGTGATGTAAAAGCTAGAAAACCTTTGCCTCACCTGACATATTTTTGGTTGTCAACAACTTATGCCAACTTCAATCCTTAAAGAGAAATGCAGCTAAAGGAAGGAAAATTCATGGGCCAATCCCATCATCTCCACCTTGTGGGAGCTAGGAGATCATCCCAGGACACCTTTGGCATCTAGGGGGTCGCAGACCGACCAAAGAACCCTGTTCAATTAGTGAAAGCATTAGCTGTCCCTTCTAAGGTTGTTTAGTGAGGGCCGGAGAAGGTAAATCATTCATTCTTCAAACCAGCATTCTTAAGAACAATTATTGATTTTTAGGTATAAAAATAAACAATATACAAAAGAAAGAAAACTCAGAAACAGTAATATGGCTTATCAAAACCCTTAACTTGATCTGAGGTAAAAAAATGCATCAAAATCGAACATCAAGTTGCTCTTCTTTATTGGGCTCTTTATCTTCTGGCTTAGGTCTAAAGACATCATAGTTTATCATTAATTATTTCTAAAGCTTGAACATTCAAATCAAGATATATACGATGATAATCTGTATCTAAGAAGGCTAATCCATCAAGTAAGTGTGATTTATAAATGTGTTGAAGTCACCAATATGTCCAATTTATTATCACAAAAATTTTAGGGATAAAAATAAACAAAAAAAGAAGAAGAAAGGAAACTCAAAATAGTTATATGGCTTACCAAAATCCATAACTTGATCTCAGAAGAAAATGCATCAAAACAAGTGGTTCTTCTTTATTTAGCTCTTCAATTTCTTCCAGAATTCTAAAGACCGAATTTCATTGTTTGTGTCGTTGAATACTAAAGTTTGAACATTCAAATTGAGATGATAATCAGTATGTAAAGCTAATCACAGATGTGTACCCCATTATCTAGAAAAGTACCGAAGTCACTGCTACAGAGACTTTAAATTAGGAAACTATAACATAAGATTTGAAAAGTGGATGAATTGTCAAGATTCCTGTATATTCAGGAAAGAAAAGAGTTATTTTTTATTTTACATATATAGGAGATGGAAGCAACCATGGTGTAAAGTGTAAATGCTGGGAAAGCCTAGGCTTACTTGATGCATTGTGAATGGTGATATGTACAGCCAATCAACACTTGTAGATACATTCAAGTTATGGTTCCAGTTGATCTACACCCAGAAAATTTCAAGTAAAAAAAAATGAAAAAGAAAGAAAACTCAAGAAAATAAAATTAGTGTAGCTCAATAATAACTGCAATCTTGAAGTAATCCAATGATAAGTAATACATCTTACCTGACATTATAATTTGATCTCAAAAGAAAAAAGATGTTAACCTCTCGTTCAATTTGATTCGAATCCCAAGTTGTACTTACAGTGTACTGTACAGTAAATTGGACTTGAAGTTCATTAACAAATCCAAGCAAAATACAATAAATAATTTGTTACCAATGACTTCTCAAGCTCAAAACTAACTTATATGAATTCAGAACATTAACAAACTTTGGTGAAGCTTGAAATTTGAATAACTAAAGAGCCCTAATTAGTCCAAAATTGATAAGTCAAAACTTGACAATGAAATAGTAACAAAAGAGCCATAATCAATACATTGTTGGTAGACCAGAATAAACACAAGCACACAAATAATCGCAAGAATTTTCAAACAAATTATTTTTTTTTTTTTTTTTTTTGTAGGGAGTAAAATTTGAAGATGTAAGTATGCTATGCAACAAAATATGTTACACTAATATGAGCACACGACTGACACGAGTTTGAAACAAAAATTCTAAGGATATTATTAAAAAGAAAAAGGTGCATAAGCTAGTCTATTTTTAAGTGAAAAATTTGAGCTTAGAATAGGAATCAAGAGTTTATCTAGATATTGGGAACATGGGTAACCTTGAACTATCTGTGCTGAAGTAAATGATCTCAAGTAAAGAAATGAAAGATTACCAGCATCTGTTATTTTCCCTGTTGGTAGATATCTTAGCTTCTAGCAACCATTCAGTGGCAGCTCATCAAATAAATGAAAGGTTCTCCAGCTATAGCGGAAAGTCATCCACTCTTTGATTACAAAATATGTTAATTATGCTTGTTTAAGTAGATGAGGCAGCAACTTAAGCTTAGGCCACACTCACATAATGTTTGATTTGTGTGCGGCCTCATATGTCAGACATCCTTTAAACAAAAAAAAAATAAAAATAAAAAACCATATTCCATTGTGAAAAATTCCATATAACATTCACAGGGTCATCCAAACTCCCTATTGCTGTCAATTAGCCACTGACACATTAAAAAAGAATTTAATAAAGGACAACAAATTTAATAAATAGTCTACAAAATTGAAAATGGAAAAAGGAAAGAGTGATAATAAAATTTGTTGGAAGAGAGGCAATAGATGAGTAGAAAAGAACTCACAAATTAAGTGAGAAAAAGAAATAGCCTTGGAATCAATTTAAAAGTCTGCCTAGTATGATTCTTGGACTATGACCAATCCTTTATCTCCTTCCATCTCCTTTTCAAATTGAACAGTTGAACTATCCAACTTTGACTGTACTGTAAGGCTTCGCATGTCTTTACTCAAAGGTAGTGACCGAATGGACCAAATTGGACTGAGTAGACCGAAATGAATCAAAATGCATCGAAGTGGACCAAATGGACCGAATTCATATGAAGCCGACCAAGTGGACCAAAGTGACTGAATAAACCGAAGTGGAAGAGAATATACCAAATTGGACCGAAGTGGGCCAAATAGACTGAATTGGACCAAAGTGAACCAAATGGACTGAATTGGACTGAAGTTGACCGAATAAACCAAAGTGAACTGAATTGGATCAAATTTGACCAAAGTAGACCAAATTATGAACATTAATTAGTAAACATAACTCAAAAAAATTATAATAACAACGTTATATAAAACCATAATTTGAGATAAGTAATGTATTCCAATGTGATAGAAGTGGTTTGTTGTTAAAGTAACATCAATTAGATTTGTTATCATATTAATATTTTTAACTAAATTATTATGAATGCATCTGTGAATCTGTGTCTATTGAAAGTTTTATTCAAGTTCAATTCGGTGCCATGTAGAGAAAGTTGGTACAAATATATATATATATATATATATATATATCAGGAAAACCACTTGAATGTATAATTTATACAAAAAGGAAAAGAAAGAGGAAAAAACCTTTTGTTAAGAGCTTTATTATCTCTATCTCTTGATGTAGATGAAAATGACATATGATTCTCTAAGTAAGAGCAAAATTAGACCCTTCAACCTGATCTTGAATACTGCATTAGTATACAAATATGAATACAATGGTGGAATGAGATTTTTTTTTTTGCAGGCGAGAATAAACTAAATATAAATAAATGGTGTATTCTATTATAAGTTACATTTAGGTTCAAGATATGTAAAGTCATGGTAGTAAAAAGTGATGGCCATATCATAATTGATAAGTTTTAATTAGTTTATAAAATGAGAAAAGGTTATTGCATACATTAATATTTATACACATATTTTTTTTAAGAAAGTATGGAAAGAAAATGATAACATGGCTGTTGATGTAACTCAACATAAACATCTTTTAGATAAATATAGATTTGTTTGATTTAAAGGAGAGTATCAGAGTAGGGGATTAAGTTCGAGAAAACTTACAACCGATATTGTTTTAACAATATATATGTGAACTTCAAACAGCTTCACCTTTTATCCACTCAGTAGTCGAACCATTTAGCGTCAACCCAAGCACATCTTTCCTTGGGGCAATTATGGATGGACAGCTACTGCAATTTGGTCAGGTGACAGAAATGTCATCAATTTAGGCATATAAGCAAGATTTTTGCATCCAATAAGTACCATATGTTCAAAGAGAGAAAAGGCTGCCCAACCAATCTGGCAAAATTTTACTTTCCATGTCAGCAATTAGTATATGAAATAAAGAAATCCTGAAGGATAGGCCTTGTTAAAAGGGAGACATCAGAAAAGAAGAAGATGAGATTTAAAGGAACTCACCAATTTTATGAACTCCAATCACATCGTCATCAAGTTAACACCCATCTGGACTGTGCGCAATAAGAAATATCTAGCTTTTCTTTTTAAAGTGAGAGCATCACATGGCAATAACTTCACTTGAACTCTCTGACAAACCTTTCACTTGGTTAGCACCAAACAGCATGTCATTTAGATGGAATTATACCTCTTCTTTTGCTGCCAGATAATAGCATTCTTGTACCCCAAAATTCTGCTTCTGAGCAGATAAAAAAGCTAACCCACCACTCTGGCATAGCTTAAATATCCTCAAAATATGATGCCTCCAACTATGTACGCGTTTAGGTGTCAAATTTTGGCTGATTGAAAACTAGTGCTTAGATCACTACAAGAAGAATAGGCCCCAAACTTGGGTTGTATCAATATGCTTGACAATAGACAAGAATCCTGCACCAAATCAGAAGCCACCATTGGCTCTTATATTAAAAGATTTGCTATGTACCACCAGCGGATAAAATTTTTTGAAATACTGTCTTAAGGATGCAATGACATAAACAATATTAATATAAATTACAAATATCATAGAATGAACATGAATTAGATGCAACAAAACCAAGACTTACAAAACCACCTTTCAAATTTTACAAACCATAAATAAAGAAAAAGAGAAAAAGAAGAGAATCATTCCTACAATTTCTTCCTTGACTAGTTCTAGCTAGAAATATCATCTGTTTTGTCCTCCAAGTCAGTATTGCTGATTCATAAATGTCTATTTTTCACTATGGAAATGACATGTTAGTCACTAGCAAGATCACCCATTTTCTTTACAAATTTTTTTTTTCTTTTAAAAATTTTGTTGCCAGTGGGTAATGTTCTGAATCTTGATTTTGAAGATTCCATATTGTCTATGTTGTTGGTAAACTATCAAGCGTGATGAAGGGGTTCAAGATGTAACAACTAACAACAACAAAGTCCTAGTCCCAAATTGTTTGGGGTCGGCTAAGGAACCTCAACAAGATTAGGGTCAGCCACATATATTCTTTTTCTGCATTTTGTTATGACGAAAATCGTAGCCACCATTATATCCTTAATTGAAATGTCCTTCTTAACCTCTACTAATAATCCTCCCATTATTTATTTCTTCTTCCTTCTTCTTTTAGTTCACTTCTTAGCAATGAGCTGTTCAAGAGAAATATAATGCTAAAACTGTCAACTTCAACTCTAAAGCTAGACCATTAGAGATTTTTTTTGGGAATAGTACTATTAGAGAATTATGCAATTATCAAATCAAATGTCAGAGAGAACAGAGGAAACAAACGTGAATGTTGGTTGAAACAGAACTCTAATGTTAATCATGTACAAGTGATTTAATATCTTTTTTCATGATAAAAAGCATACATACTCTTTTTTAATTGCTAAATTTAAGTATTAGAAACAAATAATTACTACGCAGTTGGATAATATCCATCAAATAACCCTAGAGGCACATCATTCAGTTAAATTTGTGAATTACACTAAGGAAGTGAGTATATGACGAGAAATAAATAGCAGATTCTTTGGAATTAGGTTGCGAAAAAATAGAGAAAAAGAGAAATCTATAAAAGAGATAGACATACCACAATGTTCCTGTATTAATGGAAAATGGGCAATCTTTTCTTTGACAGGAGAGGAGACGCCAAAAAATAAGCAACTCCTCTAATTTGGTGGGTCGTCACCTGAAGCTCTTGAAAATTGTTTGTATGCAGCTTTGAAGAGAAGATAACTAAAAGAAGAAGAAGAAAGTATTAGGGGAAACTGAATAGAGCAATAAATAAATCAGATAATTCAAGGAATATGAGCAATCTTTGATAATATTGTGGTTGGTTAATTCAATATGAGAAAATCTCAGATCTGTCCAAGACCAATCTGCACAGCTACCTGTAGATACGTTCATAATCGATTCTGATATTTGGAATGTAGGAAATGTTGGACCACTCTGCGCTGCTCCCCTTTGCACATCTTTCCTTTAATTTGGAGCAATTAAACTGCCATTTTGGAAAAACTGAAGAAAGAAAGGAAGAAATTGGAGGTAATTACAAGAAAAAAAAATTCTTGGGTTTTAAATGGAAGTAGCAGAGAACAGATGAGCAGAGGATTTTAGGTATGAGTGAGTACACTTACCGCTCATCTTCTTCAATGATGATCATTTACGTAGATCTTCAAATAGCTTCCTCAAGATAATCGTCAATCCAGATATTTGGAATATGGGCAATTTTGGACCACTCTGCACCACTCCCCTTTGCACATCTTTCCTTTAATTTGGAGCAATAATAAATCTCTAATTTGGTGATGCGTCGCATGGCTTGCGCTGTGGGCAGATACAACAGGTTGTTGCAGTTGCAAAGATACAGGAATTGAAGAGAAGAAAGGTTGCCCAACCACTCAGGCAAAGCTTCCATTCCGTCAAATTCAGATATGTCCAGTCTTGTAAGGGCGGTGAAGCATTGAATTTCGTCTGGGAGAGAGTTGAGTTTAGTCCACCCATACAACTGTAGAATTTGGAGGAACTCGTACGAGTGTTGGACGGCAGTGGAATCCATGAGACTGGGGAAAGCATCCAGCTCCTCACAAAACGGACCAACCTCCAAATACTTTAACTGGAAAAAGCGCCCCTTTGGCAGACAAGTCAACTTTCCACAATTTCTAATTTTTATATTGGTAGGATAATGCAATTCTGGAGTTGATACCAAATTAGGACAATCGCTGATTTCTAATTGGGTAAGATATTGCGAATTTTGTAGCTCCGGAATACATATCAAATTGGGACATCGCTTTATAATCAATTCTTCAAGAAACGCACAAGATCGTCTCCCTGTGGATAGAATTTCAACACCACACTCTGATATCTCCAAGCGTCGAAGTCTCCAATATTCTTGTTCTGGTTTACTTGGAAAGGAGTCAAAGGACTTTAGATTAGGACAACGCTCTACTTTCAACTCATTACGGATATCGAGTTCATCCGGGAAATAACTCAATTTCTCACATCCATATATATGGAGCGAATTGAGATTGTAGCATCTGACCTGTGAACCTTCATGTGACGAAATGGACTCCAAATCATCACAATTCCTTATCTCCATATGCGTCGAACTCTGCAAAATCTTCTCTGGTATAGAAGCAAGTTTTGAAATATTAGAAATACATAGAGACCTGAGCATTCTAAGCTTGCTACTAATCTGTTCGAATGCCGTGTTGCAGATTCTGCGTATATCTAATTTCTCAAGGGATGGAAAATGACATGGAACACTTGTGAGTTGGCTACACTCTCGAATGATCAACTCCTCGAGGCGAGGAAACACCATTCCTGTTGTCCATGTTGGCACCGTTGCGTCCTTCCATTCCACTAGATTGGGCATGCTTTGCAAACTAAGTTTTTTCAATGATGGGAACAATGCATTTCTGCTACTGCCATTGTCATCATTATTATAGTTGCCATAAAACTCAGTACCTATGCATGTTAGGTTCTCCATTTCTATTATTTCAAGATCCCTAAGAGAGGATAGAAGCCCCAGTGTGGGAAGAACCTCACATTTGTTGCAGGCCTTTAATTTGATCTCAATCAAATTGTCAAATAGCGAAAAACCACGCCTAACATTTTGACCTGTCAACATCCATGGTGGGAATTTCTTTCCTTGATAGTATTGGATTGTTAAGCTCTTCAAATGTCGATGAGGTTGGAGACCTTCCAACACCTCTTCATAATTATTGTGGTCGCCTTCACTTTTCTCACTCCAATAGTATCCCAACTTGTATATTTTGGCCTTTTCTACTAAATTTGCACTTCTGGCTTCTTCTTTATCTCTCACATGCTCTACACAATAGATGTGTAATTCTCCTCTAAGTTGATTTAAGTATCTCAATTCTTCAATCCTATGACCTGCGTCTTGACCCACAATGAAAAATGGCAATGTTTGTAGACACGTCAATTTCCCTATATCTTTAGGTGTTCTCTTGATATAAATATGTCTCAAGTTAATCAATTTCCTCAGGTCTTTTGGAAGCTCTTTAAGATAATCACAAAATTCAATTATTAAAGTTTGCAAATTGTAAAGCTTGGTGATGGACTTTGGCAATGCTTCGATGGAGGTACTTGAGAGGTGGAGAAGCCTCAAATGTATTAATTAACCAATTGAACTTGGCAATTCTTTTTTAGTATACCCATATAATTTCAGAACACGTAAGCATTTAAAATCTAACAACTTAATGCCAAGTGCAACATCTTCTGAAATAAATGTGCGCAATTTTTTGACTCCTCCTTTTGAAAATGGAATTCTTGGTACAATTTTTCCATCAAATTGGATGAATAAATGTCTTACATGGTTGATATCATTCCCCAAATCCTCATTCAAAAGTAAGGTCTTGGATTTTGAAATTGAGAGCACAAGATCATGTACCAAATCATGCATCTTACAACTAATAATATTACCATGCTCATCCTGTTTCACATCTTGGAAAAAGGAATTCGACAACAAGATATCAAAATACATGTTACCAATATCCTCCATCACTAAATGACTTCCTTGAGATGGTTGAAGGGACCCTTCAGCCATCCAAAGTTGAATTAATTCTTCTCTTTTAATGTCATAATCTTTAGGAAAACACGAACAATATGAAAAACATTGTTTAAGAGATGGTGATGGAAGATGATCAAAGCTGAATTTTAATATTGGTAACATTTCATTGCTATCATGTAGTGAATTCCAAACTTCATTATTTTCAATAGCCAACCATTTACTTTTCTCCTTTTTACGCGACATTGTCCCTCCCAAAACTGTTGCTACTAATGGAATCCCTCCACATTTTTTAGCAATTTTCCTTCCAATGGCCTCCAAATCTGGATTTAATGGAATTGTAGATACTCTATTCTTGATTATGGACCAACATTCTTCTTCTTGTAGTTTATTCAAGTGATGTCGAGGAAGTGTCTCTATGATTCTTGCCACGTTGTCACTACGGGTTGTTACAATGATGCAATTTCCCCAATTTGAACTAATTGCAAGCAAACAACTCATTAAAGTATCCCATATCACAGGATCTTCATTCCATACATCATCAAGTATGAGAAGATATCTTTTACCTTTCAACTGTTTTTTAAGGCATTCAAGTATTTCATTCTTATTTTTTAATGTACTTGAATTATGAGTAAGGGATTCAAAAATCTGTTTCAAAATCTTTTTATCATCAAAATCATCTGAGACACATACCCATATTCTTTCATCAAAATGTCTCTTTACTTTCTTATGATTGTACACTCGTTTTGCTAAAGTTGTCTTTCCCAAACCTGCCATTCCTACTATAGGAATGACCGAGAGTTGTTGATTGGTTGCCTTAATCAACGAGTCCACTATACTTGAAACAAGATTTCCCCTTCCTACAACTCCTAAATGATCAAGAAAGGAGTCTGTCACTTGGTGACTTGAGATAATCTCAGGATTATCATTTACTGATCCGGCTCTAGTAAGTCCAAAACCATTTGCTGTATCATTAATCCTTTTTAGTGAATCACCAATAATCTTAACTTTGTTTGCCATCTTGATACGGAATGCAATGGGATTTGAAAATGAAAAGAAAAAGCGTACCTTTCTTTTCATTTGGTTTCGGATCTCTACCTCTTGCCGGAGATTCTCATAAGCAAACTCGTCCATCACATCTTCAGCATCAGAAGCAACATCTCTAAGCCTCTGTAGCCAACGTCTCACGGACCGGTCACCCTCTTGCCTTCTCTCTGCATCAGCCAACACATCTTGAATCATCTCCAATGAGTCAAGAAGCCGTGTCAGGTCCTCCTTGAAACCCCAAGCAAGGCTGATCTGCTCAGTAGCAACTGAAATCAGCTTGACTAGTATTTCATCAGCAAAAACACTCAGGATAGTCTCAGCCATCTTTGGTTTGGTGTTCTGAATTCTGATAAGTCAGAAGTAGCTGAAAGTATTTGGAAACAACAGAAGAATGTAATGTTAGGGACTAATATAACAAAGATATATGTTGGGATAACCCAAACATCAACTTGCACGCATGTCGTGTCTTTTACGTACGATACATAGGATGCCTATTGGTTTCCAAATTATTTGTTTGCTCAGCTTTTTTACTTTTGGGAGACTACCATCATAGAGTGGATGGATTAATTATGTGCTTTTTCTAAGCCAATGAAGTTAAAGATGATTATCAAATCAATTAAAGAGAAGCTAAAAGAAACAAGAGAAAATTCTCTTAGGTACTTTGGTTTAAGAATTATTTTTAAAAATATTTTATTAGAAGAATAATAATAAAAATAAATATTATTGACAACTTATAAAAGTGGTGTTAAAATTTTTATATTATGTTTTATTAACAATTTTCTTAAGAGCATCCATTAACATGATTCAAAAAATATAAAATAGTGGAGATTTATTACAAAAGAAAAAGAAAAATGAATAATGGATTGTGTGCTTTTTCTAGCCAATAAATCAAGAGTATTCTTTTTTCTTTTCTTTTTTTTAAAATTTTTTTTATAATAAAGTAATAAACCCCACACACACAGGGATTAGAGGGAAAGAAATTTTTGAAATACTTACAAGTTACAATACGGTACACACTCAAAAGGGTCTACTCTCAACAATAGTTGTATACTATGGAGTAATAGTAACACAGCCTTTCACTTTTACTCTCACATAACGTGGATCCCATGCATTATGTGAGCTGTCATCCATACAGTTGCTACGAGAGATATCTCTCACGAATCAAACGCTTTGCAAATTCAAATTGCACCCTTCTCTTATGGCAAAATTTAGAAAAAACTGAGTGGACATAATATTGAGAGGATTGCTTTAAAATGAAAGGAAAACTTCAAGAAAAAAAAATTATTGAGAAAAAAAATTCTTTGAGATAAAATATTAAACTAACCATATATATATTTTAATTAATAATAATAAACATGAATGCCTCTTTAACTAAGGGTATTTAGATGTTGGTCTTACGTTCAAATTGAAAAAGGAATTAGTAGGTACCTCGTAAATTTTTAAAAAATAAAAAAAAATAATTAGGCTCTTGGCTATACTAATTATGGATGGTGAACATAATTTGGAATCTTCTAGTAAAATAAGTTACGAAGTGAACATAAGAGAAAGGAAGGACCTTAAGGCATCTCTCTTTTTGAAGGAAAAGTTATGATTGCTTTTCTCTCCTTTTCTTTTTCCTCTTTTCTTTACCTTTATCATTCTCTCTCTCTCTTTTATGCTTGCTTTTCTCTCTTTTTCTTTTCCCTCTTTTCTTTACCTTTATCATTCTTTCTCTCTTTTTTCTTTGTCATTCTTTTCCCTTTATTCTTTCTCTTTTTATTTTCCCTGTAACATCGTAGGAGTTAAATCGAGATGATTGAAAAAGATGCAATTCATAGAAAATAAATAGAGTGAATGAATTGGACAAATGCATTATTTTATGTGATCACCTTACAATCCCTATTAAGTTTTAGGGATAATTACAGATTACTTACCTGTGGTTTAGCCCGAGTTTAACTTACCCACTCGTGGTTTTATTTTTGACACTTTACCCACCCGTGGTTCATTCCGTCTATGCTCTGTAACCCACCTCTAATTTTTCTGTTACTCTAACACATTTCATCAAAAAATCAAACAAGAAATCAGATTAAACATTCTTCTCCCACACACTCTCTACGCTTGCTCACCCACTTGGGATCTTAGATGCTACAATGCCACCCACTTAATTTATTAGACAGAGAATCATCTGGGTTTTGATTGTGCAAGGAAACTGAATTTCCTAATCTGAAAGTGAAACCTGTCCAAACAATTCCAATAATGCACCTGCTCAAAAAAAATTCCAGAAACACCAAAATTGAAGTAACAACGTGGAATTTCCCAAATCACAAACCCCCTTGCAATAAACCCCACAACAATCAAAAACCCCAAACGAAAAAGAAAACTGAATTTCCTAATCTGAAAAAACACAAACACTTTTACATCAAACCCTAGAAAATTCAAACCCTAAAAAAATAATCAAGAAAAACCCAAACATAATATTTCCCCCATAATCAAGAAAAACCCAAACAGATTCGATTAAAAACACACACATATATAGTACACAATTGCATAAATTGAGCAATGAATTTGTTGGGACTAGAGCTTAGTGGTAGGAGAAATCGTTTTAATAAAATCAGCTCACGGCGAGGCCTTTTGGGTCTCGTCCACTGCCCAAAACACTATCCAAGTGTTTAATCTCATCATAGCAACCAAGTCCCACAAACCAAATTTAACAATTAAAAGGGAAAAAAAAAGTGAAACTATATAATATTTAAAAGACAACATACATATTATTAGGGGCCTTTAGTGTGTGTAACATTCAGATCATCAAAATAAATCTCTCACCGAAATCCACTAAGATAATGAAGTTATCATCATTAGCCCAATTCAAAAAATCATGTATCTTTTATACACAAATATAAAAACAAAAAATTAAAAACCGAAAAATAAAAAGAAATAGAGGAGGTAATGTGCTCAAATAGCCAAGGGTTTGTAATCAAAATATGGGAAGAAGAACCCAGATCAGAAACTCTAGTCCACAAATAGCCTCATCACCGCACACTTCAAACAAACACAGACAGAGACAGAAAAACTAGAGGCGGCTTACCATCACATCTGAATCCAAGTTCTTCAGCCTGAACAGAAGCAACAAGTGAAGAGATCAGTCCTGTTTGTGGAGCATCTAAGATCCCAAGTGGTTGAGCAAGCATAGAGAGATCAGTCCTATTTGATCTGATTTCTTGTTTGATTTTTTGATGAAACATGTTAGAGTAATGGAAAAATTAGAGGTGGGTTACGGAGCATAGACGGAATGAACCACGGGTGGGTAAAGTGTCAAAAATAAAACCACGGGTGGGTAAGTTAAATTCGGGCTAAACCACAGGTAGGTAATCTGTAATTATCCCTAAGTTTTAAAAAGCAAATATATTGGACTAATACTATATAGACTAGTTTGCGCCAATTATCATATTCCAATTCCATAAAACACCACCACCGGCCTCCTAGGTCCAAGTGGTATGTTACGTGCCTATTTTTTTATTCAGCTGGTAAATTCTCTTTTCATTGAATAAAAAATTGGAGTTCAAACCCCACTTGCACCAAAAATTAAATGGTGTCTTAGCCTGATGATAAGAGCAATTATTATAAAGTGGACTCCATATAATTGAAGCACTATATATATCACATCTATCAACTATCTTGTGAACTGGGGGAAGTACTTAACTGAAGAAATTAATTTGAAGTATTTGCTTATTTTCCAAACATAAAGGAAGAAATTAATTGGTTTCAAAGATAACAGTAAGAATTGAAAACTATCCCAAACATAGAGGGGAAAGTATTTTTTTTCCTCTTTCACTCCTCTTAAGGGTACAGTCACTTGAAATTGAATAATAATAAAAAATTAAAATTCAATATTCAAAATAAAGGTGAAAAAAAAATATCAAGAGGGTAGATCAAATGTACAACATTCATCTCAAAATGACATTTGAGAATACGTTCTAACAAAGCATAACGATGAAAAAAAAAATCAATTTCTGCCAATTATCTTATGTCAGTCTTGACCTTCATTGTTTTTTGCTTCTCAGTAATAACCTTTTGTTGAGTTTTGGTGATGGAGAGTTCGGCTATTGAACTTGAAGAATTCTTTAGGCCATGCATCTTGAGATAAATTTGTAGTCATCCTATATTCACTACTGGTTGGCATCTCAAGTCCATCATTAATGACAAAAAAAAAAATTTCTATGAAAATTAACATCTCTATCATTCTTTTTTGAAATATAATCCCTTCCATTACTCAGTCTGTTTATGGAATCTTGGTTGCTTTTTTTTTCTAGGACTGAAATCCTTGTAGAGGCATAATATAAGAATGGATAAAGGTCAAATATTCCAAGTAGAGGCATCCAGGACCAGGAGTCAGCCAACCAACAATTTCTTTGAAGATGACAAGAAATAGAGCAGAAAGTGGTGCATGTACATTGTACTATTAAGAGACAATGAAAACGATCTGTGGAAGACAATTGCATGGAAAGTACCTAAAAAGGAAGTGTAACGACTATGGGTGAGTTTGGTTCAGCTTTTTAAAACTTGGCTTTTTGAAAAAGTGGAGTTTTCAAAAAGTGCAGTATGAAAAAGTGTTTTTTGAAAAAGCTGAGTATTTGGCTAGTACTTATAAAAGTGGTGGTTTGAGTGGTAAATTACTAAAAATGACAATGTATATATAAAAGAGTTTATTTCATACTTAAATCAACTACTTTTTTTATTTTTTATGAGATAACTTAAATCAACTACTTCATAATACTTAAATCAATTTTTCTCTTTCTAAAAAAATTATTTTTTTCTCATCAATATTAGTTAATAATAACCTACCACTTAAGATTTATTGTGAAAGTATTGTGAAATTATTGTGACAATTGATACTGATTTTAATTTGAACGTACTATTACAATTATTTTTTTCTCTTTCTAAAAAAATTATTTTTTTCTTTTTTAAAAAAATTATTTTTTTCTCACCAATATTAGCTAATAATAACCTACCACTTAAGATTTATTATGAAAGTATTGTAAAAATATTGTGATAGCATTTCTCAATTTTAATTTGTTATTCTTAATTTTTTTTTCCTTTTTTTTTTTTTTCTTTTCATCCATATTTCCTTCTTCTTTTTTTCTCCTCCACACATGTACCCTTACTTTTTTTTCTTTTTTTTCCTTCTTTCCTCTTTTTTCCCTACCACTTCCAGAACATTCCACACAGAGCCTCTTTCTTCCTCTTTTTTTTTTTTTTTTTTTTTTTCTTTCTTCCTTTCTCCCTTTTCCCTTGCCACATAGAGCCTCTCTACCACTTCCTTCACATATTATTGGCAGTACCCAATACCCACACTTCAACAAGACCAGTACCCACACTTCAAGTACCCAATACCCACACTTTAACTCTGCCTTTTGAAATACAGTGGGCAATTTGGGAAGAAGACGAAGAAGAAAGAAGAAGAAGACAAAGAAGATCGGTCTGGATCGGTCAAGAGAAACATTTACCTGCAGCAGCACAGTCCGGATTGTGTAGCAACACGAAGGAGAGGCTTGTTCTTGAAGATGAGATGAGAGGAAGCCGTGACTTTCTAGCTACAGACCTTGATTTATCAAAGGGTAAAGTTAGATTTTCAGTAAAATGTGAAGTGCAATTTGGTAATTGCACACAGAGTCCAACAGATATAAATCAACGCGCAATGGCTTTTTCCAGAATGCGCCTCTGAGCTCCTTTATGGCATTGTGCATTCTCTTCACAAACCCAAAACGCAACTTTTTTCAAAAAGTTGCGTTTTATACCTAATCAAACGGGCTTTTTGTATTTGCTTTCTTCAAAACGGGCATTTTGGGCTAGGAAAGCTGAAACAAACAGGCACTATAACGCATTAATTGACCTAAAAAAGAGAAAGTGGTCAAAATTAGTAATAATTGACGTGAAATTTCTTCAAGCGTAATTACTCATGTTCACATTCTCAGTGAATGTGAACATGAGAAATTAAGATTTAGTGATGGGTTGGGCAGAATTAGGCTCAATTTCAAGTTTGACCTACTTAGATTCAAATCAAGACTGGGTTTGGATCAAAGTTCTATATTCTTACTCATTGCGTGATGTTGCAACTAGCTAGTTAAGTATTTTATTTTATTTTATTTTACTTCACACACACAAGAAAGAAGAAAATAATTCTAATACTATGGTACATTACAAACTCTACTCAAAATTTTTAGTTTTAAGAGAACGTGAGGCAAGTTATACTTTACACAGCACACTCTCTTAAACAGCGAATAGTTAAGTTAAAAGAGAAAATCCATAAGACTAATTCTATATCAATTATGCTTGATGAAACCAAAAATTGTTAGTTGGGTCACTCGTCCAATCTAGAGCTTTTAACGGTCTTCTAAGATTTGCAAGGAAAAAAAAAACAAAAAACAGAGTTGATTAAAAAGACCACCGAGTTATGCCCAGTGGGGGAGCCTCTAATGCTTAAGTTAGTATTAGCCTATATATTTTGTATATAGATAGTGTTTTTGCAGTATGTTTTGACGTACCTTAGCAAGTGAGACAAATTGTACCTTTTATAGGTCACTTAGGTAGCTGTTGGACATAAATTGGAGTGATTATTACTCTAATTATAACATTCTTTGTCTTGATAAGAGAGTTTAAGACATTTAATGGTCGTTATTAAATGTGTTGAGTGATTACTCATCTTTTTTGATGGCCCACTAATGATGCAATGGTCGTCCATTAAGATGGATGACTTAATGATTTTTATGGTCTCATCAATACTCATATCCTACAAAATGTTAGGTTTTTAAAATTAACATGTTCATATTGGAAATGCAGCCAAAATTAAAATATTTAGATGGATGTGTGGAAAAAAAAAAAAAAAACTGAGAAAGCTAAGATAAAGAATTAATAAGTTATCCACTCAAAGTGATTCCCACTGAGGAAAAATTAAGAGAGAATAACTTATAAAGGTTCGACTATGCATAAGTATTTTATTTTTTACCATTAAAATTAATTATATAATTCAATTTACAAAGTGATAAATATAAAGAAGAAAAATTGTGAAGGTTTAAACTCTGAATGTCTTTATTAAAAAATTAAAAATATGTGTTAGCTGAGTTACGAAACTCTTGGCTTGATTGAGCAACAAAATGTGAAATAAAATTAAGCTGGTTTAAAAAAAAAAAAATAATAATCGTGTTGGTTTATTACTAGCTGTATAGTGTGTACGATGTATTCCATATGAGGAGCCTGAGTCTAAATGAACAAGGGGTCATTCGGCCAAGACTTGGACCAGTCACCAATTGAGCCCAGTTTTATGCAAATGAGGCTGCAATCGCCTCACCTCATGGAACTATAAGGTAAGAAGCATGTAGCCAGTAGCATGGACCAAACTAGCTAAAAGGCCAGACAAAGAGTTTCGACAAGACAAGAAAGAATTGGACTGGACAATTGAGTTTTACAAGTTACAACCCAACCCAATTTCATTCCTATCTTTGCTTTTTATCATGTGCCAATGATGTTTTTCCCCCTAAATTAAGAGTTTTATATAGAGTCATTTTTTTTTGAGAATGAGTTTTATATAGAGTCATCATCTATCTATACTCTATATATAATAATAGAAGCTTGCATTTAATTTTGCAAGACTATTGTTGTGCTACCTCATTAGCCACATCATTAACCTTTTCTCAACCAAATTTTCTTTTAATTTCTTTTTTGGTAATATAATGAGAAAATTTTACCTAATCTGACCTCAGTAATGATTTAGACCTCAAATTTAAAAATTACGGCTTAAATCACTTTTAAGCTAATCTAACAATTAACACCAAATTTAAGTGGTTAAGAGCATTAGCAATGGGGCTTGCATATGCCAAATGTTAAGAACATTTGGCATTTAAGCCCCAAAACTGCTCAGCAACCGGAAGGGCATATGGCATATGCCATTTTTTTTTTGAGATTTCGCTACAGTAACATCTCAAATGTAAGATGGTACTGTAGCTCAATGTTATAAAAAAAAAAATATTTTAATGCTCTCATTTCTCTCTCCTCTCTCATTTTAACCCCGAAAATTCTCTCTCCTCTCTCATTTCTCTCTTCCTTCTCTCTTTCTTTCTTTCTGCTCTCTCTTCTTCTTGCTCTCTAATTCTTCTCAATGTCTTCACTCTCCGGCAACTCTCTAGATCGGCGTTGGATCGTCTACCATGATCGGAGAGGATCAGCGTTGGATCGTCTACCATGATCGGAGCGGATCGGCGTTGGATCGGCGTTGTACCAAATCTAGATAGTGGTGGGTCTCGAGATCGGCGGTGGGTTTCTAGATTGGTGGTGGGTCTCCGTGGTCTTCCTTCTCCGGCAACTCTCTAGATCGGTGGTGGGTCTCCGCTGTCTTCACTCTTCGGCAACTCTCTCTCTCTTTCATTTTTCCTTCTCCGCGTGGGTCAACAAATCAACTTCCTTCAAGCTTCCCAGCGGCGAATCCGCTTCCTTCGAGCTTCGGCGGTGGTGGGTCTGGTTTTTGACCTTGGGTTGCTGTGGGTTTTTTTTTTTTTTTTTTTTTTTTTGTGGTGTTGATGGGCGAAGAGGGAGGGTGGTGGTGGTGGTGTTGATGGTCGGAGGGCTGTAGGTGCAACGGCGTGGTTCTGGTCTTTTCTCTGGGTTTTATTTTTTTTTTTTTTGTGGTGTTGATGGGCGGAGAGGGTGGTGGTGGTGGTGGTTTTGATGGACGGAGGGCAGTAGGTGCAGCGGCATGGTTCTGGTCTTTTCTCTGGGTTTTTTTTTGTGTGGTGCTGATGGGCGGAGAGGGAGGGTGGTGGTGGTGGTGGTTTTGATGGACGGAGGGCAGTAGGTGCAGCAACATGGTTCTGGTCTTTTCTCTGGGTTTTTTTTTTTTTTTTTTTTTTTTGTGGTGCTGATGGGCGGAGAGGGAGGGTGGTGGTGGTGGTGTTGATGGTCGGAGGGCAATAGGTGCAGCGGCGTGGTTCTGGTCTTTTCTCTGGGTTTTTTTTTTTTTTTTTTTTTTTTTTTTGGTGTGGTGTTGATGGGCGGAGAGGGTGGTGGTGGTGGTGGTTTTGATGGATGGAGGGCAGTAGGTGCAGCGGCATGATTCTGGCCTTTTCTCTGGGTTTTTTTTTTTGGGTGTTGACGGTAGATTATTGGTTGCCGGTGGTGGTGGTGGTGTGCAGCGGTGGTGGTGATGATGGTGGTTCTTGAACAGAAAGAAAGAGAAAAAGAATAAATAACGTATAAATAATGTGTTTTATTGTACAGTGATAATTGTGAGATATACTATTTTATTGCGGTAAAAATATTATTTTAATGAGTAGAATTGAGAAATAAAATTTGGGATGCTGGAGAACTGTAAAATTGTATTGTATAATTGATAAAGTTGCTTTTTGAGATGGTAAAATAAGATGAGATATAGAAACCAGCTGCGGATGCTCTAACCAATTATATAGTACATGGACATCACAATTAGCATGGATATAAACATTTAAAACATTAACAATTAGCAACCCACATAAATTTAAAGACTCTGTGGTACCACTGCTAGAAACAATCCACTAAAATGTGGAGCAATCTTGTATTCGCAACCAAGCACTGATTACACCTCCAAGCCTCGTGGCTAAATATGGGTGTGCTCCACTGATTCCCAAAAGTCCAATCAACACTCTATTGTAGTGATGGAAATGATAACTGATTTTCCTCTCGACCAAGGACTACCATGAAAGTTGTCTCTCAACCAAAATTCAAATGCCTGACACCTGCAACTCCAACTCGCTCGACCGAAACTTCTTCTTCAGCAACTTCCGTTTTAGCTCTTGAACCCTTATGACCCAGTTACAAATGAATCCACAAAATACAAAAATACAATGTATCTCTCCTGCTAATTCAGGGTTTGATTAGTTTGCATCATCTGAAGCTTTAATTTGTTTGTGTAGTGTCTCTCTCTGCCAATCACCCACTTTCACATGCACGAAAATTGTTTAATAAAATACCTGACTGAGAGTGTTTTGTTCTTTTTCTAGATTTTGATTTTGTACAATGCCCAGGTTTAATAAGTGGACATGTATACTTCTTCCTACAGTATATTAATGATTTGGTAATGGCCAAATTTAGCACGTGGTTTTTTGTTTTTGTTAATGTTTGATGCACTTTTATTGTAGTAAAGCTAAGGCTTTTTCCCCCTTTGTTAAGTATATAGATACTCATTTGCATTAACTCAGGCTTGACTCACGTTACAGATCAATTATAGTATACATGGTACACTAAGGACAGAGCGTGCTCAATGTCTTACAAGCATCTACACTCGACAATACATATTCCATGTCTTAGAGATAACCAATATGCAAAATCCATTTGCAATCCATGAACCCAGTACATATTCTATATAATTTTAAGTTCTTGGTCTCAGCTTCTTAAAAGATTTTCTTTGAATTGTCTATATAAAATATTTTTGAAAAATTATGTTAATCTATAATTTTATAAAGAACACTCTTCCACCATTGAGTTTCCTGATCAGACTTGAAATTTACGTAGTCTTATCTAAATCTAACCCACATATGTAAGAGGTTTGTGATGTTGCCGTGTTTAGTGTCCATATGATGCCTTCAACCCTCTCTATATATCGCCTAATTTGACATCTTAATGGGCACCTTACTAATGGCATAAGCACAAGTGTAATGAGAGTCAGTTGATCATTGACATAGCTTTTGTCTAGCTGAAAAGTAGTTTTCTTTTTCTTAACATACCTTTATTTGAATGCCTTTCTACTTGAAGTTTCTGCTTTTTATTTGCTTTTAAGAAGCCTTGAGTAGAGTTAGACAATGCAGTTGCTTCAAATTTAGTGATGGCATTGACTTGACATGTGATTATCTCTGTCCAACATTTAGTTGATCTATTCTAAAATTCTTTATTCACCTTTGTCTTTAGATATCAGAGCAGATTGAAGATACTACTCTTTACTTTGATGCTGGATCTACAGAAAGTTTCCAATTTATGGGAGCATTTCATGCGTTGCTGGACCTTGGAGTACGTGCTATTTGTAGTTTCTCTTGATGCAGTAAGCTAATAGTGTCATGTGTCTCCTGACATGTCTTTTATTGCTTCTTTCAACCTGATATGGATAAGTTTAAATAACTTCACATGTGAACATACTTCATAAACAGATATGACTGTATCAATATGTGTGTGCGTGCATGTGTGCCAGATATGGTAGCAAACCATCTTAGAGATTACCCAGTTTGTTGCTCACATCTCAAGCATGTTGTAATTTGCGTTTGCTTCAACTCTAGGTTATTGATTGGAACTCAATCTGATGCTGCAAGGAAAATAGTGTTCATCTCATCTTATCATAGGTTTGTTAAGCAAGATTTTTATCTAAGTGCTGCCTGATATCTCTCATCCCTCTACCACTTGAGCCAAAGCCCAATTGCTACATCTTGCCTTTTTTTCTTTTTCTTTTTTTTTGAGCGAACACTAGTTACTTTTTTTTTTTGGGGATAAGTTAGTCAACTATAAGTATTACACTACTATTTTTCAATATATAAGAGAATCTATTGTTGTCACCATTGGACGCATTACTAAGACTTTACTCTAGATGTAACTTTGTGTTCCTTGATACTTAATTTTTGACAGGGTGCACTATCTATCTCTGTGTTTGTTTGTGAGCTTTTAGTGTTGTCATATAAATTTCATGTTAAGACTTTCTTTTTTATGCTAAATTCCTGTACAAAGTTCCCATTTTTGGTTTAGATCCATGTGTATGTTTCTGTTCCTATTTGGTTCTCTTGGACATGAATTATGTTTATGTATATTGCATTGCCTGCCTTGTACATGGATTCTTAATATGATGTTGTAGTTGCCATGGATTCTAGTCACTGTTTCTGGTATATTTTGTATAATCTAACCAATGCTGTGTCGATTATCGAATTCCTCATTTTATATGTGTTTACATCTAATAACCGTTGTTTGTTGTATTAGACATATTGGAATTTATATTTACCTATTTGGGACAATTTTTTACCTTGAAATTGTGGAATGTTTTCCGTAGATTACCCAAAAAAAAAGGTTCATAACAGTTTTTTGTTGGTTTGTAAAATGATTGGTAGAGTTCTATAAACAGAAGACAGATTTGGTTGTTTTGGCCGTACAAATATATGTAAACTTGAGGAGAAAAAGTAAATTTCATTTTTTAAAGTTCAACATATAGACTTGTTCTCATGTAACATTGAATCATTTATATAGTGATTTGTTTCACTTTGTAAATCTGGTCATTCCCAAAGGAGATTGAGACACTCTCATTAAGCTGAGGAGTTCATTTTTATTTTGTAGTTGCAAAATAAGTCTACCAGAAGTTGTAAATTTGATTAGTTAAATTGAAAGTGACCTCTCTGTTTTTTTTTTCATTGGACACAATATATATGTGGAGACAGAGTAATGCATAGTGATTAGTTCTTTTAGATGCCTCCAAACTTATTACATATGTTTGAACAGGTCCACTTTATCTGAAACCAGTAGGGGGTGGCTAAATTGGACCCTGATTCAGTATCTCATTAGCAAAATTCATGCCTTGTTGTTGATTAGTTGATTAACCTCCAACGTGATATTGATGTGTAATAATCCTCTAATTTGATTTAAGCATCCCAATTCTTCAATCCTATGACCTGCGTCTTGACCCACAATGAAAAATGGCAATGTTTGTAGGGACGTCAATTTCCCTATATCTTTAGGTGTTCTCTTGATATAAATATGTCTCAAGTTAATCAATTTCCTCAGGTCTTTTGGAAGCTCTTTAAGATAATCACAAAATTCAATTATTAAAGTTTGCAAATTGTAAAGCTTGGTGATGGACTTTGGCAATGCTTCGATGGAGGTACTTGAGAGGTGGAGAAGCCTCAAATGTATTAATTAACCAATTGAACTTGGCAATTCTTTTTTAGTATACCCATAAAATTTCAGAACACGTAAGCATTTAAAATCTAATAACTCAATGCCAAGTGCAGCATCTTCTGAAACAAATGTGCGCAATTTTTTGACTCCTTTTGAAAATGGAATTCTTGGTACAATTTTTCCATTGAATTGGATGAATAAATGTCATACATGGTTGATATCATTCCCCAAATCCTCCTTCAAAATTAAGGTCTCAGATTTTGAAATTGAGAGCGCAAGATCATGTACCAAATCATGCATCTTACAACTGATAATATTACCAAGCTCATCCTGTTTCACATCTTGGAAAAAGGAATTCAACAACAAGATATCAAAATACATGTTACCAATATCCTCCATCACTAAATGACTTCCTTGAGATGGTTGAAGGGACCCTTCAGCCATCCAAAGTTGAATTAATTCTTCTTTTTTAATGTCATAATCTTTAGGAAAACATGAACAATATGAAAAACATTGTTTAAGAGATGGTGATGGAAGATGATCAAAGCTGAATTTTAATATTGGTAACATTTCATTGCTATCATGTGGTGAATTCCAAACTTCATTATTTTCAATTGCCAACCATTTACTTTTCTCCTTTTTACGCAACATTGTCCCTCCTAAAACTGTTGCTACTAATGGAATCCCTCCACATTTTTTAGCAATTTTCCTTCCAATGGCCTCCAAATCTGGATTTAATGGAATTGCAGATACTCTTTTCTTGATTATGGACCAACATTCTTCTTCTTGTAGTTTATTCAAGTGATGTCGAGGAAGTGTCTCTATGATTCTTGCCACGTTGTCACTACGGGTTGTAACAATAATGCAATTTCCCAAATTTGAATTAATTGCAAGCAAACAACTCATTAAAGTGTCCCATATCACAGGATCTTCATTCCATACATCATCAAGTATGAGAAGATGTCTTTTACCTTTCAACTGTATTTTAAGGCATTCAAGTATTTCATTCTTATTTTTTAATGTACTTGAATTATGGGTGAGGGACTCAAGAATCCCTCTCAAAATCCTAATATAATCGAAATTATCCGAGACACATACCCATATTTTTTCATCAAAATGTCTTCGTACTAGCCCATTATTATTATACACTAATTTTGCTAAAGTTGTTTTTCCCAAACCTGCCATTCCAACTATAGGAATGACCGAGGGTTGTTGATTGGTTGCCTTAATCAACAAGTCCACTATACTTGAAACAAGATTTCCCCTTCCTACAACTCCTGAATGATCAAGAAATGAGTTTGTCACTTGGGGAATTGAGATAATCTCAGGATTATCATTTACTGATCCGGCTCTAATAAGTCCAAAACCATTTGCTGTATCATTAATCCTTTTTAGTGAATCCCCAATAATCTTAACTTTGTTTGCCATCTTGATACGGAATGCAATGGGATTTGAAAATGAAAAGAAAAAGCGTACCTTTCTCTTCATTTGGTTTCGGATCTCTACCTTTCGCCGGAGAATCTCGTAAGCAAACTCGTCCAGCACGTCATCAGCATCATAAGCAACATCTTTAAGCCTCTGTAGCCAGCGCCTCACGGACCGGTCACTCTCTTGCCTTCTCTCTGCATCAGCCAACACATCTTGAATCATCTCCAATGAGTCAAGAAGCCGTGTCAGATCCTCCTTGAAACCCCAAGCAAGGCTGATCTGCTCAGTAGCAACTGAAATCAGCTTGCCTAGTATTTCGTCAGCAAAAACAGTCAGGATAGTCTCAGCCATCTTTGGTTTGGTGTTCTGAATTCTGATAAGTCAGAAGTAGCTGAAAGTATTTGGAAACAATTGAAGAATGTGATGTTAGGGACTAATATAACAAATATATATGTTGAGATAACCCAAACATCAACTTGCACACATGTCGCGTCTTTTACGTACGATACATAGGATGCCTATTGGTTTCCAAATTATTTGTTTGCTCTGCTTTTTTACTTTTGGGAGACTACCATCATAGAGTGGATTTGGATACAACTTATTGTTGCTAAAAACTGATTGTTGCTAAAAACACTGTAGCAAAATAATTTTTAAATATATGAATTGTATCGTGGGACCCATTTTTAATATTTTTTAATACATGAACAGTGCACACACTGTTTATGCATAGTACTTTTTGTCCCTCAAAAGTCAATAACTCTGGCTAAAAAAAAAAAAAAAAAAAAACAAAAACTAAAAATGCAGGATCAAAACGCAACGCCACATTAAGTGAAATGAAGTGCTATCCAAACCGGCACATAGTGGATTAATTATGTGCTTTTTCTAAGCCAATGAAGTTAAAGATGATTATCAAATCAATTAAAGAGAAGCTAAAAGAAATAAAGAGAAATGTTAACCAATGCTCTACGGACATTGGTTTAAGAACTATTTTTAACAACATTTTAGAGTAAACTATGTATTTGGTCCTTATCTTTTACATCATATTTCAATTTAGTCCTTAACCTTTAAATTGTATCAATTTGGTTCTTAACTTTTCGGTGTCGTGTCAATTTAGTCTCTGTCATTATCTCTTGGATGGAAAAGTTTGATGTGTCAAAAGGCCTAAATAATATTAAAAAAAAAAATTTGCCGCATCATTTGCCTCCTGTCAAATATTTTATATAAAAAAAAAAAACCAAATCAAATCTTTGCTTATTTTGTTTGATAGAAGTTATAGAACCACACAAAAAAACTCAATAAGTAAGGGCTAAAAGAATCTGAGGTTACCTTAAGAGTTTTCACAAAAGACTCAAATTGGAGAACTAGATATGGTGAACGAAATTGGGGCTCTCTATCTCCTTCTACCCAAAAATCTGCACAATTAAAAGGGAACCTTAAAGGTGAATGAAAAGGAAAACTAAAATATAAAATTTTTGTTAATAAAGGGTTGACAAAAAAAAAAAAAAAATGGCAATTTATGTCTTCCAACCGTGGAGATAAAATTTTTTTTTTTTGTTTTAGAGAAACCCAACCGAGGAGACGATAAATTATTCTTTTTGAGATTTTATGAATTTATGGCTAATTAGAAGGCACTTTAGAAGAGTATTGATCTTGGCCCAGGTAAATGTTAAAGCTGGTAAAGTAAAGCTCCATAATTTCTGCCATAGACAAACCGCGACAAAGACCAAACTTAGATTACCAAAGAGTTTTAATCATCTCCTTGTAGTGTCTCACCTTTCTCTATAGAGGACCAAAACGTGAAGAACTCGTGACTTATGGATTTTTTTTTTTTTTTATAATAGACGTGAGTTAGGGATTTTGAATCCTGATCCCAAAAGTTACTCACTTTCACTTTTTTTTTTTTTTTTTTTCTAATTTAAAATTATGCTGACAAGTTAGTCCACGTAGCAGTTGATGTGGCAAATTTTATTTATTTAAGCTATTTAACACGTCAAACTTTTCCATCTAAGAGATAACGACAGAGACTAAATTGACATTCATTGAAAGGTTATGGACCAAATTGACATAATTGAAAGGTTAAGGACTAAATTGAAATATGGTGTAAAGGATAGAGACCAAATACGTAGTTTATCCAACATTTTATTAAGAGAATTATAAAACAATAAATGTTATTGACAACCTTTTACATTTTTTATGAAAGTAATGTCAAAACTTTCTTATTATGGTTTATTAACAATTGTCCTGAGAGGATCTATTAACATGACCTAAGAAATAAAACGGAATAGTGAAGATTTATTACCACAAAAAAAAAAAAAAAAGGAATAATGGATTGTGTGCTTTTTCTAAGCCAATAAATCAAGAGTACTTTTTTATTTTATTATTTTTTAATTTTATAATAAAGTAATAAACCCCACACACAGGGATTAGAGGGAAAGAAATTTTTGAAATACTTACAAGTTACAATACGGTACACACTCAAAAGGGTCTACTCTCAACAATAGTTGTATACTATGGAGTAATAGGGTCCGTTTAGATACAGCTGAAAACTGAAAACACTGTAACAAAATAATTTTTAAATGTGTGAATAGTACTATGAGACCTATTTTTAATGAAAAAATTGCTGAAAAGTGGTATTTGTGGGTCCATGAACAGTGCACAGGTGCACTGTTCATGGACAAAAAGTTAACAAGTGCAGCTACTGTTCATTGAACAGTAGCCGCACAGTGCAGGTGTTACTCCCTCACACGCCTGATGAAAAAAAAAAAAAGCAAAACGCAACACAAACGCAAAATGTTGAATCCAAACGAGCACTAAGGCATCTCTTTTTTTGAAGAAAAAATTATGCTTGCTTTTCTCTCTTTTTCTTTTCCCTCTTTTCTTTACCTTTATCATTCTTTCTCTCTCTTTTATGCTTGCTTTTCTCTTTTTTACTTTTCCCTCTTTTCTTCACCTTTATCATTCTTTCTCTTTTTTTTCTTTGTCATTCTTTTCCCCTTTTGCTTTCTCTTTTATTTTCCCTGTAACATCCTAGGAGTTAAAACGAGATAATTGAAAAAGATGCAATTCATAGAAAATAAATAGAGCGAATGAATTGGACAAATGCATTATTTTATGTGATCACCTTACAATCCCTATTAACTTAAAAAGGGAAAATCTATTGGACTAATACTATATAGACTATTTCACGCCAATTATCATATTCCAATTCCATAAAACACCACCACCGGACTCCTTGGTCCAAGTGGGATGTTGTGTTCCAATTTTTGTATTGGTTACTTTGAAGAAAACCAAGAACTTGTAATTTACTATGAGGGAAACCTCCAAACTCAACTGGTAAATTCTCTTATCGTTAAATAAGAAATTAGAATTCAAACCCCACTTACACCAAAAATTAAATGGTGCTTTAGCCTGATGATAAGAGCAATCATCATAGAGTGGACGCCATAAGTTTGAAATACTATCCTATCTATCAACTATCTTGTGAACTGGGAGAAAATATTTAACTGAAAAAGTTAATTTTGAGTATTTACTCATTTTTCAAACATAAAGAGGGAAATTAATTGGTGTCAAAGATAAGAGTAAGAATTGAAAACTATCCCAAACATGGAGTGGAAGGTATCTTTTCCTCTTTCACTCCTCTTAAGGGTACAATCACTTGAAATTGAATAATAATAAAAAATTAAAGTTCAAAATAAAGGTTGAAAAAAAAAATATCAAGAGGGTAGATCAAATATACAACATTCATCTCAAAATGAAATTTGAGAATACATTCTAACCAAACATAATGATGAAAAAAAAAATCAATTTCTGCCAATTATCTTATGTTAGTCTTGACCTTCATTGTTTTTTGCTTCTCAGTAATAACCTTTTGTTGAGTTTTGGTGATGGAGAGTTCGGCTATTGAACTTGAAGCATTCTTTAGGCCATCTTGAGATAAATTTGTAGTCATCTTATCTTCACTACTGGCATCTCAAGTCCATCATAAATGACATTTTTTTTTTCCATGAAAATTAAAATCTCTATCATTCTTTTTTGTAATATAATCTCTTTCATTACTCAGTTTATTTGTGGAATCTTGGTTGCTTTTTTCTAGGACCCAACAATCCCTTGTTTTCTGTCATTTGTCATCAATATTGCTTCTAGACATGTAACAGGTTGACACGAGTTTAGATCAACCCTTTCAGTTTTTTTTTTTTTTTTTTTCATCTTGAACATTAAGATCCATAAATTGATTGATGAATAAATAATGTAAGAATGGATAATGGTCAAATATTCCAAGTAGAGGCATCCAGGACTAGGAGTCAATTAACCAACCAGCAATTTCTTTGAAGTTGACAAGAAATAGAGCAGAAAGTGGTGCGTGTACATTGTACTATTAAGAGACAATGAAAACGATCCGTGGAAGACAATTGCATGGGAAGTACATAAAAAGGAAGTGTAACGACTATAACGTGTTGATTGACCTAAAAAAGAGAAAAAGTGGTCAAAATTAGTAATAATTGAGGTGAAAATTCTTCAAGCGTAATTACTCATGTTCACATTCTCAGTGAATGTGAACACTAGAAATTAAGATTTAGTGATAGGTTGGAATTAGGCTCGATTTCAAGTTTGACCTACTTAGATTCAGATCAAGATTGGGTTTGGATCAAAGTTCTATATTCTCACGCATTGTGTGAGGTTGCAACTAGGTAGTTAAGTTTTTTATTTTATTTTATTTTATTTTTAGAAACAAGCACATACAAGGAAGAACAAAAATGATTCTAATACAATGATACATTACAAACTTCACTCAAAACTTTTACTTTTAAGGGAATGTGAAGGAAGTTATACTTTACATAGCACACTCTTTTATACGGCGAATAGTTAAGTTAAAAGAGAAATCCATAAGACTAATTCTATATCAATTATGCACATATCCTACAAAATGTTAGGTTTTTAAAATTAACAAGTTCACATTGGAAATGTAGCCAAAATTAAAATATTTAGGTGGATGTGTAGAAGAAAAAAAAAACTGAGAAAACCAAGATAAAGAATTAATAACTTAGCCACTCAAAGTGATTCCCACCGAGGAAAAATTAAGAGAGAATAAGTATTTTACTTTTTACCATTAAAATAGAATTATATTATTCAATTTACAAAGTGATAAATATAAAGAAAGAAAATTGTGAGGGTTTAAACTCTGAATGTCTCTATTAAAAATTTTAAAAAAATGTTAACTGAGTTACAGGACTCTTGGCTTGATTGAGCAACAGAGTGAAATAAAATTAAGTTGGTTTAAAAAATAATAATAATAATTGTGTTGGTTTATTACTAGCGGTATAGTGTGTGCGGTGTATTCCATATGAGGAGCCTGAGTCTAAATGAATAAGGGGTTATTCGGCCAAGACTTGGACCAATTGAGCCCAGCTTTATGCAAATGAGGCTCCAATCGCCTCACCTCATGGAACTATAAGGTAAGAAGCATGGACCAAACTAGCTAACAGGCCAGACAAAGAGTTTCGACAAGAGATGAAAGAATTGGACTAGAGTCTGGACAATGAGTTGTACAAGTTACAACCCAACCCAATTTCATTCCTATCTCTGCTTTTTATCACGTGCCAATGACGTTTTATATAGAGTCATCACTTATCTATACTATATATAGAGTCATCTGTCCTTGTATGCAGCAGCTGCTGCAGCCTTGTGCAGGAAATCTTTGTCTTATAATAATAGAAGCCTTGCATTTAATTTTGCAAGGCTTTTGTTGTGCTACCGCATCATTAATCTTTTTTCAACTAAATTTTCTTATAATTTCTTTTTTGGTAATATTATGAGAAAATTTTACCTAATCCAATCTCTTAGACCCCAAATTTGAAAATTACGGCTTAAATCACTTTTAAGCTAATTCAAAAATTAACACCAAATTTAAGTGATTAACCCATTATATGGTACATGGACATCAAAATTAGCATGGATAAACATGTAAAACATAAACAATTAGCAACCCACGTAAATTTAAAGACTCTGTGGTACCACTACAAGAAACAATCCACTAAAATGTGGAGCAATCTTGTATTCGCAACCAAGCACTGATTACACCTTCAAGCCTCATGGCTAAATATGGGTGTGCTCCACTCATTCCCAAACGTCCATTCAACACTCAATTGTCTCTCAACCAAAAGTGGTCCAAAACTCAAATGCCTGACACCTGCAACTCCAACTCGCTCGACCAAAACTTCTTTTCTTCAGCAACTTCCGTTTTAGCTCTTGAACCCTTATAACCCAGTTACAAATGAATCCACAAAATACAAAAATACAATGTATTTCTCCTGCTAATTCAGGGTTTGATTAGTTTGTATCCTCTGAAGCTTTAATTTGTTTGCGTAGTGTCTCTCTCTGCCAATCACCCACTTTCACATGCAAGAAAATTGTTTGATAAAATACCTGACTGAGAGTGTTTTGTTCTTTTTCTAGATTTTGATTTTGTACAATGTCTAGGTTTAATAAGTGGACATGTATACTTCTTCCTAAAATATATTAATGATTTGGTAATGGCCAAATTTAGCACGTGGTTTTTTGTTTTTGTTAATGTTTGATGTACTTCTATTGTAGAAAAGCTAAGGTTTTTCCCCCTTTTGTTGAGTATATAGATACTCATTAGCATTAACTCAAGCTTGATTTACATTACAGATCAATTATAGTATACATGGTACACTAAGGACAGAGCATGCTCAATGTCTTACAAGCATCTACACTTGACAATACATATTCCATGTCTTAGAGATACCCAATATGCAAAATCCATTTGCAATTCATGAACCCAGAACATATTCTATAGGAATTAAGTTCTTGGTCTCAGCTTCTTAAAAGATTTTCTTTGAATTGTCTATATAAAATATTTTTGAAAAATTATGTTAATCTATAGTTTCATAAAGAACACTCTTCCACCATTGAGTTGCATGATCAGACTTGAAATTTACGTAGTCTTATTTAAATCTAACCCACGTATGTAAGAGGTTTGTGATGTTGCCGTGTTTAGTGTCCATATGTTATATTCTTTTTTTGGAAAGAAGAGGAGACATCTAGGCTACAGGGCTTAGTCTTTTGTGACAGGGACCAGTTATAAGGCATCTACAGTACTTTCTATGGTTCAAGTTGAAGACACCACAAATTTGATAGGAAGGCCAAAAGGAATTTGGTGGAGGTTTTGAAGCATGATGGTGCCATATAACCTTTAGTCTTTTGGTTAGAGTAGGGGTCAAGAGAGAGCAGAGTATACCACCCTGCGATTTTAGCCCAGTGGTTAGAGTGATGATGCCTTCATCCCTCTCTATATATGTGCCTAATTTTGATATCTTACCAGGCACATTACTAATGGCATAAGCACAAGTGTAATGAGAGTCAGCTGATCATTGACGTAGCTTTTGTCTAGCTGAAAAGTAGTTTTCTTTTTCTTAACATGCCTTTATTTGAATGCCTTTCTGCTTGAAGTTTCTACTTTTTATTTGATGGCATTGACTTGACATGTGATTATCTTTGTCCAACATTTAGTTGATCTATTCTAAAATTCTTTATTCACCTTTGTCTTTAGATATCAGAGCAGATTGAAGATGCTACTCTTTACTTTAATGCTGGATCTACAGAAAGTTTCCAATTTATGGGGGCATTTCATGCGTTGCTGGACCTTGGAGTATGTGCTATTTGTAGTTTCTCTTGATACAGTAAGCTAATAGTGTCATGTGTCTCCTGACATGTCTTTTATTGCTTCTTTCAACCTGATATGGATAAGTTTAAATAACTTCACATGTGAACATGCTTCATAAACGGATATGTCTGTATCAATATGTGTGCGCGTGCATGTGTGCCAGATATGGTAGTAAACCATCTTAGAGACTACCCAGTTTGTTGCTCACATCTCAAGCATGTTGTAATTTGCATTTGCTTCAACTCTAGGTTATTGATTGGAACTCAATCTGATGCTGCAAGGAAAAAAGTGTTCATCTCATCTCATCATAGGTTTGTTAAGCAAGATTTTTATCTAAATGCTGCCTGATATCTGTCATCCCTCTACCACTTGAGCCAAGGCCCAATTGCTACATCTTGCCTTTTTTTTTTTTTTTTTTGAGTGAACTGTAGTTACTTTTTTTTTTTTGGGGGGGGGGGGGGGGGGGGGGGGATAAGTTAGTCAACTATAAGTATTACACTACTATTTTTCAATATTTAAGAGAATCTATTGTTGTCACCATTGGACGCATTACCAAGACTTTACTCTAGATGTAACTTTGTGTTCCTTAATACTTAATTTTTGACAGGGTGCACAATCTATCTCTTTGTTTGTTTGTGAGCTTTTACTGTTGTCATATAAATTTCATGTTAAGACTTTCTTTTTGATGCTAAATTCCTGTACAAAGTTCCCATTTTTGGTGTAGATCTGTATGTATGTTTCTGTTCCAATTTGGTTTTCTTGGACATGTATTATGTTTATGTATATTGCATTGCCTGCCTTATACATGGATTCTTAATATGATGTTGTAGTTACCATGGATTCTAGACATTGTTTCTGGTATATTTTGTATAATCCAACCAATGCTGTGTCGATTATCGAATTCCTCATTTTATATTTGTATACATCTGATAACCGTTGTTTGTTGTATTAGACATATTAGAATTTATATTTACCTATTTTGGACAATTTTTTACCTTGAAATTGTGGAATGTTTTTGGCAGATTACCCAACCAAAAAAAAAAAGGTTTCATGACAGTTTTCACTTAGTAAATCTAGTCATTCCCAAAGGAGATTGAGACTCTCATTAAGCTGAGGAGTTCATTTTTATTTTGTAGTTGCAAAATAAGTCCACCAGAAGTTGTAAATTTGATTAGTTAAATTGACAGTGACCTCTTTTTTTTTTCTTTTTTTGTCATTGGACACAATATATATGTAGAGACAGAATAATGCATAGTGATTAGTTCTTTTAGATGCCTTCAACCTTATTAGATATGTTTGAACAGGTCTACTTTATCTGAAACCAGTAGGGGGTAGCTAAATTGGACTCTGATTCAATATCTCATTAGCAAAATTCATGCCTTCTTGTTGATTAGTTGATGAACCTCCAACGTGATATTGATGAAAGGTCAATCCCATCAGGCCTAAAATGAATTTTCAAAATGTATTGTTTTATGTTTTCCTTTAATCTGTTCTAGTTCTATATCGTGCTTTAAATCTACACTATCCTAGAGTGACCTTGAGTACCAAGGGAAAACACTTCACTCTTCTCTATGCTTATTAAGATATTATTGGTATTCATTCTAAAATGGAACTCAACAGACCAAATTTATTATTATGAGATTTGAAAAACTCATTGGTCTGTGTGGTCTGTAATTGTTATTTATATTTTCACAAGAAATGTTCTTTTATTTTTTAGTATACAAACTTTGGCATTACATTTTTATTGCTAAAGATGACTGTGCGAGCTTATGTAATTTTAAATCAAATGATTTCTTTTTCCTGCTTTGTGTGTGAGTGATCTTAATAGTCTACTTGCCATATATTAACTTACATAATGTCATTAATAATTCAAAATGAAAGGTTTAGGACCGTGAAGAGATCAAACAAGAGGCGGTTCCAAAGCTACTACATGAATCTTCAGAGAACGAGAGTATAGTAAAGTGTAGCATAGATAATTTATATAGCTTTTACACAAAAGCATAGATTATTTGTTCAATTAATGGCTAAATCATGATCAAAATTATCAAATGCACACATCTAACTGTTACTGATAAAATTTAATTAAAAAAAAAATGCACACATCTAACTCTTGCTTTGAGCATGAGGTGATGGTGTTATTTCTTTTTCTTACCATTATCCTGATTTGAAAAAATATTGACATGTATAAACAGTTGTGCCATGAATTAGTTTGCTTCTTTTAATCCACCCCCCCCCCCCCCCACCCCACCCCTCATTATGCTTTGATTGACTAAGATCTTCAACATATTTTGGGGAGAAGCATTTTTGTAATAATTGATTCTTATATTTTAGTTTAGTGATTATAAAATAAAATTAAAAAATTGTGAAAACTTCATTTAATAGTTCTTATGTTATAAAATGAAAACAAAGCTTTATAAAATGCTCGATAACTCTCCAAAAATGGTAAATAATGTTAGCTTCCTTATAAAATAATCAAAGATCAATTGCATGTTCTAGTTAAAATTATACATTCTCCAACTTTTTATTTGCATACACATCTCACTATATTATAAATTGTATAATACATTATATTTCTTTGAAAACAATTTTAAAAATTTTAAAAAACTTTTAAATAACAAATATGGACTGCCTAACTTATAATATATATGTTACACTATATCAATTATATTTCATCACTTGGTGTTTATGGTTCAATAGAAACGAGGTTCGGCTGGGTGAGGCAAGGCAGCAAGGCTCGTCCATAGTGCAGCAAGGCTCATCCAAAGTGCAGAAAGCTTGTTTCCTCTTGGATGAGTTCCAGACGACAAATTTCAAGCTGAAACCGGTTGTGGACAGAGATGAAACCCAGTGGACACCACCGAAACCTCCATGGTTTAAGCTTAATTTCAATGGGGCAACCTTCACGGCTTCTCAATCTTCTGGCGTCGGGACAGTCATTCGGAATAGTGTTGGCAGAGTGGAGGCAGCTTTGAGTAAATCTATACCTGAACCGCTGGGTTCTTTAGAGATTGAAGCCAAAGCCTTAGAGGAGGGTGTGTCTTTTGCATGGGATGTAGGCGTCCGAGAGGTGATCTTTGAATGTGACTCACAGATTGTTGCTGAGGCTGTGAATGGATCATGTGACCCACCAGTAGCTACTCGCAATATTGTTGAGGGGATTCAACATAAGCTAAAGGAATTCAGGGGAGTACAAGTCTCTCATTTGTTATGTTGGAAAAGAAAATAATGCCTTGAGCAAAAGGAGAGATTTATGTACCTGAACTTGTTTGCAGATAAATACACCCCCCCCCCCCCCCCCCCCCCCCCAAAAAAAAAAAAAGGCCTGAATTGGATAACAACCATCGAATAACTTAAATTTATTTTGTGAAGTAAACTAGGAAAGTGAGTGAGTATATGCTGGGAAAGGAAAAAGAGAGAAAGAGAAGAGGAGATGGACTTACCAAATTGTTTCTGGATTAAGGAAAAATAGGCAATCTTGTCTTGGGCTATTTTTCTTTGACTAGAGAGGAGATACTAAAAAATCTGCCATTTTTCTTTAATTTGGAGAGCCTCTTGAATATTGATTATCTGCAGCTATTGAATGAGAAATAAATGAAAAAAAAAAAAAATTAGGCCTAGAAAAAATAAAAGGACTAAAGAGATTTGATAAATAACGGAATATGGGCACTCTTGGACCAATTTAAGAGACAGAAAGATTTTTTTTATTTTATTTTTATTTTTTTGAGAAGAAGAGCCAGAGAAAGAAACTGGGAGAAAATAAAGAATGTAAGAGTATAATAGAAGAGTCTCAGCCAAAAAAGAAAAAAGAAAAAAAATAGTATAATAGAAGAGAGAAGGATTTGCAGGTGTATGGTATGTACAGTGCGTGCCATATTAGGAGTCTGATTCTAAATGAAGAAGTGATTCGGCCTAGACTTGGACCAATTGAGCCCAGCTTTATTCAAATGAGGCTGCAGTCGCCTTGCTTCATGGACCTATAAGGCATAAGCATGTACCATGGGCCTAGCTAAAAAGGCCAGACTAAGAATTTCGACAAAAGAAGAAAGAATTGGTCTGGGCAATGAGTTGTACAAGTTACAACCCAACCCAATTTCATTCCTATCTTTTGCTTTTTATCATGTGCTATGTTCTATACAACGTGATAATTGTTTCTTTGACTACTCTAATAGAGAAAAATTGAACTAATGGAGAATTTAGGAATTCCAATAATGACATAATAACAACAATATATTTGACGTCCCAGAAAATGAAAGATCCTCTGTGGAACGCGATTTCTTTCTTCTTTTTCTTTTTTTCTTTGTTTTGAGAGAAAATCTAGTAATGTGGAATAATGTTTTATAATATAATTATACATAAAAAGTTCAATATTTCATAATTAATGTCATCCTAATTAGCCAACTTCATAAAAGATATATTAAAAAAAAATTTAAGGTACATAAACTCTTTTACATAATTAAACATATTAAAAGTTGACGAAATCTCATACATATTATTGTTTTTAAAATTAAAAAAAATAATCTAATACATGATTAAACTTACCAAAAAAGATTATAAAAACTCATAGAGTAGTTTTTTTCTTAAAAAAAAAAAAGTAAAAAAGCCACAAAAGCAATTACAATTCTTAAATGCATATTTTGCCCAAAATGCCAGAATTTCGTTGAAATGGCCAATATAGGCCAGAATTTGGACCAAGATAAAATAAGGGTTTAGTGTATCAGTTTATATATTAGAACATGATATTCCAATTGGAACAGCCAGAACAAAATGTCCTTTAAAATATTGGTTCAAATAAAAAGTATCTAAATTTAAACAAGACACTATTTTTTAGTTCTATAAAAAATCAACATAATAGTAGGTTCCAGTTAACTCAACTGGTAAAATCTCTTCTTATCGAATAAGAAATCTGAGACTCAAACCCCGACTATATCATAAACTAATTGGTGTCTTAATTTGATAATACAAATAAATCAATATAGAGTAGAATCCAAAAGATGAAATTCTATTATATATATATATATATATATATCTCAATATGAATTTTGGTTGACCCATGAGCCCCCCCCCCCCCCTCTCTCTCTCTCTCTCTCTCTCTCTCTCTCCTTAGATATTAAAATAAATAAATTTTCTTGGGGAAAATATTAATAATAATTTAATCAACTAATTAGTAACATAAAAATTGATGAATGCTTGCCACATCCCTCATGGCAGCTCAAGTTGCATTAATCCCTGCTCAGTTTGCATTAGAATGATGTCTGTTATTACTTATTAGGAATAAGTTGTGTTTACTTCCTCAAAAAAAAAAAAAAAAAAGGAATAAGTTGTGTTTATAATTTGTTGATGTTTTACTATTAATTAAGCGAAGTTTCTCTCATTCAAAAACTTCTTGTATGACGGTAAGGATTTTTTTTTAAAATAACTATAAAACCCAAACTATATTATTAGTTAGTCAGATTTGAAACTATTTAAGAAACTAACAAATCGAGTCTAATAGAATCGATTTCACTGTAGCAAATTGAGTTTAAGAGACTTGATTTCTGTGGGCTGACAGTGGAACTCGAGTCTTTAAGACTCGATTTCCTGTTCATCATCTTCTTCCTTCGTTTTTTTTTTCTCCATCTGTCGTCCCACTGTCTTGGCTTCCTTCTTCATCGAAGCAAAAATCCAATTGGAGCAAAACTCGATTTAGTTTTGCTTCAGTCTTCCTTTCCTGTTTTTACTTTCTCCATCCCACTCTCCACTTCCAAGCCCCAAAAACCCATGAACAAATCAAACCCACTCTCCAACGTGTTCTTCTCCTCCACTGGTGCGGCGGCGAGAAACCATACGTCCGATCCGATTTCCATCGTCTGAAGCTTTCGCTGCCTGGGTTTGGTTAAAATCGGCGCCTTCCAATCCAATTTCCATCGCCTAAAGCTTTCGCTGCCTGGGTTTGATCAGAATCGGCGCCTAGGTTGCTAGGTTTTGCATCGTTGCTTCTTTCTTCTTCGTTGTTAATCTGCGTTTTGATCTTTGGTTGTTGATCCCTGCGTTTTGCTGATCGGGTTTTGCTGATCTCTGTGTTTTGATTTTTGGGTCTAGCTAGTACTAAATCGAGTCCATAGGGCTCGATTTCTATATGACATAATCAAGTCCTTTTGACTCGATTTCGGTGCCTACGTGGACCAAGCATCCACCTCAGCTACAACATGATGTTGAAATCGAGTTTATCGTAGTCGATTTAGCAACCAAAATTAGTTTCAAACCTTGGCTAACTAATAATATAGTTTGTGTTTTATAGTTATTTTCTAAAAAAATCCTAACAGTAACATAGACAAGTATGCTTAGGTGAATTATGTTCTTGCAGCAATTTTTCTTTTTCTTTTGGCCACCATGATGAGCATCTACATTTCACTTCTTTGAATTATTCTTTTATCACTTTCGGATGAAAAGGCCTAGGTTTTAATAATAAGCACTTAAATACTCGAAGGAAGTAAGAGCACCACAATATCTAGGGACTAAGAAACCAAGTAAGAACCCAGTATCTCTGACTTGACTACAACAATAGAGACGCATTTTTTTTCACAAAATTGTAGCCTGGCATTCATAAGTACCCTTTCAGATACATAATATTTTTGAAAGAAATGTACTAAGGGGGAAGATACTGCATCATTTTAGTATACATATGAAAGTTCATTTTAGTTCATGAACTGTACAGGAAAATCTATACAAATATTTGATTTCTTCAAAATGTGTTGGCCGAATCATGGACACTATCTAACCTCTGTACACCTCTAAATATTACAAAAGATATATAAAAATCCTAGATTTGGTGTTTGGCAAGAGGACAACTAGAAGAAATTTATTTAATAACTTTTTACACAGCTAAGTCATAATTGCAGCTCATCAAGAACTTCCGCTTTCCCAGAAGTGGTAAAAGAAATTGGATTGGGTATATTCAGAGTCAGATTGACTGAGTTTGGTCCCACTTGATGCCTATTTCCACTAAAATCTAGCTTTGCTCAAACACCCTCCAAGTTCTGGAACATTAAGAGAGGAAAAGATTGTTTCAGATGAGAGACTCCCTTGGAAATTAGGTTCAGCCAGAATGGTCACAACTGGATGATAATAAAATAACACTACGTGCAATACTTCTTATTGTATTGACATACGTTTCTGTTGACAGAGGATATTCTTCCCTTTCTGCAGAATTGGTTCGAAGACAGAACAAAGCAGCCACCTTCTTGGGCAATATGGATCATTGTAGCTTGCCATATCTCCCTTGCTTCAGCTGTAGGTCGAAAATAAATTTCAATGCCTACATATGGCAGCATAAGTATTAAACAAAAGACTGAAAAACTATAGTTTGTAAGGAAACTCAAGAATATAAAGGGAATGCTGAACAACCCAGTTTAGACCTTATAAAAACACCTAATTGGGAAAATGGTGATGAATCATGCTAAACACACAAAAGAGATTTCTTTGTATCCTACAATGACAATGTTAAATTGAATGACAAAAGAAAAAGACATTAAAATAACACTCACTAGGAGTTCTTTTAATAGTAACTATGACAAGACTGTAAGTAAAAATGACAAAAGGTATACCTTCAGTATATAAATCAGTTCTTAGAGAAGACATTCTATTGTGAGGTCACCTATTATCAAGATTGGAGCCTTACAGGCAGCAATGATGTCTCTGCTGATCAGCACACTTCACATTCTGATGCAATTGGCATTAACTTTTGATGTTTTCCAAGATACCAGCCCAGGGAATCGAAAACTAGAATGGCACTAAAGAGTGAGTATCCAGCGCTTTTAACTATTCCCTTCTGGAAGTGGACTTCATATTTGCCCATTTAAGTAAAAAACTGTCAACTTTTCAGACCTGCATAAACAAACATTCAACATGATTCAGTCTCAACAAGAATAGAATTACATTTTCCAGTGGGTTGTATGCGTCACAAAAAAATGCATTACAGTGAGTAATAGTAAAGCTTAAAGCTGGAAGAATTTCATATGATCAGATAACTTCATATAGAACAAGAGTGCTAATTTTGAGGTGGCATGAATTATACTTAATGGACATCGATCATGGGTTCAACCCTTAATTGTCTCTCAAAAATGAAGATTTGATTCGACTAATGATGTTTGTTCCCTTGAATTGTTTTACATAAAGTGGCCACTTATTTTAATAAAATGAGAAAAATAAGAAAATCTTAATAATACATTCCTTTATTAATTGGATTATCAAAAATTCATGTCTTATTAGAATATAAAAAGGAAAATTACATAACTTTGTTTCTAGATATAATCTAAAAAAAATTACTTGGCTTTGAACCCTATTTACATTCTAAAAACATGAAGAAAAAAACATATAATTTCTTTCACTCTTTATGCATTCTGTCCATTCAATACATACACCGATAAGAAAATGACAGGACAACAACAGACACTAGATCACTGCTGCCAATCTCATATTGGGAGTAATGGCAAGATGAGATAATGTCAGAATGACCAAATGCAACAAGATGCTTCTCAAGTAAATAAATTGGAATTAAACATGCAGACTCTTGCATGTTCAGCTTTTATTTATTTCCAAAAACTTATTGCCTAATATTTATATAAAGATATGTTATTTAGTAACTTTTATGTTAAATATGTTACAAAAAGCTTAAAGTTTATTTATTTCAAAAAAGTAAAAAATCAAATTATTATTAAAAAAAAAACTTAGACAAAACACAAAAAAGTAAAACCCAATCATACCACATTTTTTTAGTTGCTGATTTTTTTTAGAGGTAGAATTTCAACGGACCTATAATATCTCATTTTAATGATTTCTATTTGTCCTTTACCATCAAACTAAGACGTCAATTGATATTTAGTGTATCTAAGAATAGAACTCCAAATTTCTTATTCGACAATTTGGCATGTTGCAAATTAAATCTATTTTCCTTCTAATAAGAAAATTTTAATGGACATTTGGATCCTTTGGTTTCTGTGTCTTTTTTTTTTTGGGATAGAATTCATGTTGCGAACTTTGTTTATGTGGGAAATTTATATTATACAAGAAGGGAAGTCACAAACACGTTACTATCCATTTGAAGTACCACAGGAAAGTTCTTCACCTAATAGTACTTTCCAATTTTGCATAGATGAGACAATAAAAATGACGTAAAATAAACCTAGTCATTGACATGTGCGTGACAATTTACATTGATTATTTTCACCTAACCGTGACAATGTTTCAACTACTGTTTGACTTTACAACACAGAAAGTTCTAAAGGACATACCCTGCATTTATTAACCCTTTTTTGTCACCATATCTTCTTTATCATTTGAATCATTTCTTGGAATGCTGACCGACTTCCCATACCTTATAAATTTGCTAGACTTATAAATAATCATCATTAATTAAATTAAATTATCAAAAGGAATTCAATCTTAATTCATTCTTAATATTTAGGATCGTAAATAGTTGAATGAATTTTCTAATCATATATTATATAGGCTAAAATGAAAAATGCATCCTCTAAGTTTGACTAAAAATTATTTTAGTCCTTTAACTTTACACTTATTTAATTAAATCCTCTAAATTTCAAAGTTATTCAATTCAGGTTTTTTGTCCAATTTTATTAAAAATTTGATGTTAAATATGCAATTAACTAATAATTTTAAAAAAAAAATCTTATGTAAAAATATTTTGATTTTTTTATTAATTTTATATTTTTTCATGTAAAAATAATTTTCTAAGGACAATTTTTTAACAAATTGGAAATAATACCTTAATTAAATAAATTTGAAATTTAGAGGAATCAATTAAATAAAAGTAAAATAAGATGACTGAAATGAATTTCAGCTAAATTTAGAGGGTGCAATTTACATTTTAGCCTATAATATATTATAAATTTATCATGGACACAATTTTTTTCACAATTTATTGAGGTGGTAATTTGTAAGTGATAAATAACTACTTTCACATGAACTTACCACTAACACTACTTTTATTTCCATCACTCATAATCTATCAATAGAATTTGTGAAAATAAGTTATATTACTAAACATATTCAATATATTAAAATGGAAACTCAATTAATAATCCAAATTAAGATTCTAATTGTACTCTAATAATGTGTCTAAGTGTATTTAATTATACAATACCTTGATGTTAGATTTTAAATGCACTCCATTTTTATATCAAGTGTCCTTCCAAATATATTGTCAATTATATTTACATGCAAATTCATGCATCTAAAATTATAAAAATATAAACTTGGGCTAAATTTAAATTTATTATACTTCTATATAATACTATAAATGTGTTCAATTCCTTACTTATTATATAGAAACATTATAAATATAATTGTGATTATTTTTAATTGCACATATTTGTATATGCACTAATTATAAGTTAGTCATCAACTAAATACAAGTTTGTCATCCCTTTTAAGTCATTTTATGTTCATATTAACCTTCGGATTAAACAAATAATTAATTTGTCAATTAAAATACCTAATTAGTCATTGAATTTTTATTCCATTCACTAAAAAGTACATCCTTCTCTTGGAGTTGAACCAATGGGTCTTTAATACTTCATTAATTATAATTAATTCTTTTAATAATCAGTTATAATTACTTGATCATTTATTATTATGACTTTTTTAAAATTATTTAAAATTAATAATCTGCTTTAATTCACTTATAATGCTAGAGATACAAACTATTTTACAAAATTTTTTACAAACTACTGATGTGATGAGTAATTATTGGTAAATGAAAAAGTAATATTAATTGTGAGCCTAGATGAAAACCAATAAGAGGTTGACCACATCAACATCTTGTAGAAAAGTAGTAAAATAGTTTATGACTGTAGCATTACTCTTAATTCACATACATGATCTTATAAATCACTAAGTAATGGATTAAAGAAGATTCCTCCAACTTGATTTGGAGAAACATTTTATCTAAAATAAAAGTAAATTGTAATTTTTTGAAGAAAAAAAAAAGGTTTTTGAATTTTCTATTATCAAACAAATTTCAGTTTTTATTTTCAAAAAATTATTTTTTGAGTTACACACTTACACTTACACATCTCCAAACCCAACTTTTTTTTTTTATTATGAAAACAACAAATATAATTTTTGTTTTGAATATTGGAAACAGAATTAAATTGAATCAATCAGAAAACAACAAACAAAAAATAAAGGAAAAAAACAAAAACAAACTCACAGTTGTTGTAAAAACAGAATTTGATTAGATACAATATATTAGTTAGATAAAATTAGTTTTTTTTTTTTTTTTTTTCAGTATTTGACTAAAAAATCCAAAAAAAAATACACGTCACACATTGCATTCGCTCTCATATATCAACAAAATTAACCAACCCAAAAAGGAGAAAACATACCATACATTCACTCACACACAAACACAAACACAAACACAACAGCAACAACAACAACAACAATCATTTCATTTCATTTTCTTTTATACTTTATATATTGCTTTTGTTTTTTCATTTTGGCTACTTCACAACAAATTTACAACGAGTAGAAAGAAACAAGAGCTTTTTGAAAGAAAGAGAAAAGAAGAAAAAAACGACAATCATTATCATAATCAATCAGATCAGGAAAAATGGACGGCGGAGGAGCAGTGGACGGTGGTGGTGGTGTGCCAGGTCATCCTGGCGGAGGAGACGCTGTTATGACGGAGGCTCAGCCGGAGTCTCAGAACTCGATGATGCCGATGTCGGCGACGGCGACGACGACAGAGAACATATCGGCGACGTTGAGTCACGGAGGGAGGTTTATTCAGTACAATATCTTCGGTAACATCTTCGAAGTTACCGCTAAGTATAAGCCTCCCATTCTGCCGATCGGCAAAGGCGCTTACGGCATCGTTTGGTCTCTATTTCTCTATTTCTCGCTCTTTGTTTGATTTTTTCAATTTCGTTTTTTTGTTTTTTGAATCGGAGAATTTTTGGTTCAGCTCGGCTTTGAATTCGGAGACGAATGAGCACGTGGCGTTGAAGAAGATTGCGAATGCGTTCGATAACAAGATCGATGCGAAGAGGACTCTACGTGAGATCAAGCTGCTTCGTCATATGGATCATGAAAATGTAAAACTCTTTCTCTCTCTCTCTCTCTCTCTTAATTCTTCTTCGATTTAATGCTTAATTTGGTATAGTGGTTATTGATTACTTAGCTAAAACTGGGAAAAAAAAAATGAAAGAAAAACAGCTAATTAGGTATGTTAGTGTGTTATGAAGTGTATTTAATTAATGGTAATGGTGAATGAGAATTGACAAATTGTTTCAATTTATTGCTTAATTGGTTTAGTAATTAGTAATTATTTCGTTTTTAATAGAAATTTGATTGTTTTATGTCACTTAGCAAAAACTGGAAAAAAAAAACAGTGAATTGGGAATAATAGTGTACTTAAATGGGTTTTGTTGTGTTGCCTATTTAATTCAAGTTGTTAAATCAGGAATTTAGTAATGTATTGAAATTATGATAATATCGCCTTTTTCTGGTATAAATTCAAAATAAGTGTTGATTTTGCTAAAAAGTTCAGTCTTTTGTATTTTCTTGATCTCTTCTAGTGTTTTAGGAAATGAATGATAATAGAAAGCACAGTCCTTAAATTAAGCCAAGACTGATTCATAATTTTTTTTTTTAAAATATTTTTTGATAAGTAAATAACTTCATTGAAAAATAGGTGGGAAAAAACAAGGTATAAATCATGCAAAGAAGTAAAAGTAGGTACTCCCAAAGCAGTTGCCCACTCAAACGAAGTCCGAAAGAACAAAAGCTTCAAATCATGAATCGATCTTACATTCCCTTCAAAAGTATGTGCATTCTTTTTGCCCCAAATACCCCACATTAGGCAATAAGGGATCATACTCCAAATCACTGTAGTTCTGTGTCTCTTGAACTTGCCTGGCCAACTAGCTAAAAGCTTCACAACACCAGGTGGCATGACCCAATGGACCCAAATAATGAGCATACCATATTCCATAACTCTTGAGCTATAGGGCCACGTATGAGTAAGTGATCAATAGTCTCCCCATTCTGCTTATGCATACAACGCCAATCCACCACAACCACTTGCTGCCTCCAGAAATGATCAACAGTCAAAATTTACCCCAACACTGCAGTCCAAATGAAACTTACCTCTGTAGGCACTTTCAGTTTCCACAATGGCTTCCATGGAGAAAATAACGGATTAGTGGGTTTTAGTGCCCAGTAATAACTGATTAGCATTGCGTATTATGGCATCTGGCATTTTAGGAAGCTTGTGATCATTGTGGTGTAGTTCCCAATCTTTGCTTAGCTGAATAGATCTCATTATTAATTTTCTTAACTGTACATCATTTTAAGTTGCTACAATTATACAAATACCTGACCAATGCAATAATGCAATGATTACACTTATCTTTGGAAATTCAGCACTAAATTAGATTTCTTGATATGATCTTGAAGGCTCCTTGAATAAGGTTTGATGTTTAAGGGTTTAGGTAATGAAAAGATTAGATCTTTAATATGTTTGATGGCTGTTTAGTACTACAACAGCAAATAAAATGAGAAATAAAGAAAGTTGTTTTTTGATGATGTGGAACTTCATGGAGGCAGGGCCCTTAGGACCTACCACAGGGGAGTAAACCACGGATACATGACCCTGCTTGCCAAAACTATGTATCAAGTAATCCAGGTGAACTCTTACGGTCTGTTTGGAAAGAACCTAGAATGTCTTAGTCTATAGCTCATCCCAAGCCTCCAACCACTAGCCTACAAGCTGACAGTGAGAAATAAATAAAGATAAATGCTAGGTAATCACATTTAGGTTTTCCTAAGCAATTGTGCTTAAGTAAAAGAAGATAATCGCATGAAGTTTGAAACAATATGCTGGAATTTTAATAAAATTAATCTCGCTATCAATGTTATTGACTACAATAAAGCCTTTGAACCATTTTAGGCTATTGCTAAATCCTTTTAGGACTAGGACTCTAAATAAACTACTTTAGACTTATCAAAATAACAAAGAAAACAATAGTTAAGAATTTTGAAACCAATAGGAATTTGACTCGAGATACAAAATAAGACTCATGGACCTTTGGTACAGAAAAGGACAGTCCATTTCAGAAAATCCAGATGTTACCAAATTGCCCTTATAAAGAAACGTAATTGGACCAGCCAAAGTAAAGAAACTTAAGACTTATAAAAAATAATAATAATAACTAAAGTAGCTTATGAAAGGTGGCAAGGAGGCCCTGCATCTCTATTTGACCACACTTCTTGAATATTTTTGTTTTTAATCTTGTTTTTCCTCAAAGTCCTCTTTACTATCTGCATCATGTACACCATTTTATGTTCCTACACTTATACAAACAGCTGGCTACTAATTAAGTATGATCTTTACCGATTTAGGATGAGTGTTGCATACAAAATATAATTTTATAATTCATTAGGTGTACTTTGGGTACTTTTATTTGGTTGTAAGATAGTAGCAATTATTAGATAGCATATCCTAATCTTATTTTTTTGGCCATAGTATAATATGAGGTCCATTATATTTTTTTGTCTTACCTACGTCAATGAGCTCTAGATCAGATTACATCTCGCCAATAAGTATAGGATGGAGGATGAGACCCATTGGATTCATGTGTAAGTTACCAATAAAAAAATGTTTACTTTTCTTTCCTACGTATAAATCATCACAAGTTTATGATCTTGTGGTAGGCATGCTGTTTAGATGTTATTTCGGTTATGTTTATTTATTCTTTTCATTGGTATAAGAATCTCCGCTAACCCCATGTCTATTTATTCTTTTTGTGGTGGGCATCCTGTTTAGCAATAATTAGCATATTCCCATTCAATTAATATTGCTTTCATTTGTCCTGCAGGTTGTTGCAATCAGAGATATAATACCACCACCACAGAGGGAGGCATTTAATGATGTTTATATTGCATATGAGCTAATGGACACTGACCTGCACCAAATTATTCGTTCCAATCAAGCTTTGTCAGAGGAGCATTGTCAGGTTCAATTCTAAGCATTTTGGGTATATTTTGTTTCCCTTTATGATAGCACCACTTTGTTGCATCAGCAAAGACCTCATATGATTTGAGTCTTTGACTTCTGACAGCCCTTATTAGAATCGACAACTATACAAAAGGCAAAAAACTATCAACTGGACAAAGTTTGACATCACAGCAGTCTGGTATTAACTGCATTAAATTGGTTTTTAACTTGCTCATCTGGGGTCATGCTTCAAGCCGAATGAGAGGCACCATGTCTTTTCTTACTTCCCTTAATGTCTACATCACGTTCACCTGCATTTCTTTTACCTGTTCAGTTAAAAATTGAATGATATTTTTCCATTTTGGTGCTGTCATTTTCCTTTATTAAATGTGACATTCTTGCACACGAACTGAAAATCTGATGAATGCAAAACCAAAGTGGCACCATTATTTATAACGTTCTTGAAGTTGTTTATCGCTGAATCTGTTCAGCTTGCTGCTGAAAACTTTAAAGAATCAAAGCATGGCCTATGGGGACCCGAATGTTCACTTTTAAATCATTTCTTGGCATCTTAGTTAAGCTATATAGAAATTGTTACCTGGAGAACATCAATAACAGAACCTTTTCATCTTGAGTTGGGTTTGAAAAATTTGTACAATAACTTCTTTTGTATGATTGAATCCAAATGGTACTAGAGCAATCAAAGTAGCTTGGAGATTTGTAGCACTTGTTTTAGTTAGGTGTTATCCTTATAGAGACGGTTGTTTAGAATGCTGTGGAGCCATATGCCTTTCCTTGCGATGTTACTTGGCAATGTGATGACCTGTACCTGGTTCTCTCTCCCCCCCCCCCAAAAAAAAAAAAATCCTCAATTATGGCTTTGGCTTGTTCAACTGTAAATGTTCAGAAGTCACTGTATCTGTCAGCCTCAGATTAAAATAACTAATGCTTTTCAATGTTTTATGCAGTACTTCCTGTATCAGATCCTCCGTGGATTGAAATACATACATTCTGCAAATGTTCTGCACAGGGACTTAAAGCCCAGCAATCTTCTTTTAAATGCTAATTGTGACTTGAAAATATGTGATTTTGGACTAGCTCGTGTCACCTCTGAAACTGATTTCATGACGGAATATGTTGTTACAAGATGGTACCGTGCACCAGAGCTTTTATTGAACTCTTCAGATTACACTGCAGCTATTGATGTGTGGTCAGTTGGTTGTATTTTCATGGAATTGATGGATAGGAAACCTCTGTTTCCTGGAAGAGATCATGTGCACCAGCTACGTTTGCTTATGGAGGTAATCTACTCTTCCATCTTTATATTGTTATATTGTTAGTTTCTGGAAACGCAGGATCTTCCTATTACAAGTTCTCTTATATTTATTGCTTTTGCCTGCATATTCTCCTTATTCCATCTTCTTAAAAGTTGATATAAATTTTATCCTTTTTGCTTAATCTGGAGCTTTTTAATCAGGTGACATTGAGGTTGTACTTTTAGGGTCATTGAACAGTTTTTTTTTTTTTGATAAATAACGAAATATCATTAATCAAAAAGACCCAGGTACACCGGGAGTGTACATGGAAAAGAGTACATCAAGATCGTAAATTACAATGATCAAGCATAACAAAAAAATTAGAACAAGAAAAAGAAGAAAAAACAGAACACCAATCAAACAAAGAGTGGAGGAGGAGAGATTTGATCTCAAGAAATTGAACAGTATTATTTAAATGGCATTATTCCACCTCACCTTTATTGAACTGCATACCATCTCAAGTACATGTAATCATGAATGAGATATTTACATTTTAAGTGGACCGTTTTTTTAAAAAAATTCAATATTCATGCTCCTGCAAATCAAAAAAACATCAATGCATCAGTCTGATTAATCACTATAAATCTTCATTCTCCTTTGATGGGGGAAGGGTTAGGGATCCATAAGCTAAGCTTTTTTAATCCTCTTAGGTTTATGGTTATGCAGACTAGAGAGGAATGACGCAGCCATGGAGTTTTTTTTTTTTTTGAAATCAAGTTCATTGGAAGATTACTTTATTACTACTTCTCAAGTTTGTCTATTCAAGACTTATTTTATGGGGCCCATGTGTGGCCTCCAATTGAAGTAAAAGTCATGTGGTTTTAAAGGTCTAGTTATTTATTTTAGGGTTAAAACAGTTTTAATGGTTTTTATTTAGCAAGTTATAACAGTTTTTCCTATGCTAAGACAGCAACTTTGGCAGTGTACTCTCTCTCTCAAATATGGTGAAGCCTTTGTTGGGAGGGAGAAGGGGGGGTAGTACGGAGGGTGGTTAGAGATTATATGGAGTTAGTCTTTCGAAAGCCATTGAGAAGGATGGGATACTCTTTCACGTTTTGTAAAATTCTGTGTGGGAAACAGCCTATGAATTTGATTATGGCATGATCTGTGGTGTGGAAAACTTTGTCTGAAAGATGAGTTTCTTTAATTATATTGGATTGGAACCGGTAAGAATGCCTCAGCTGCCTTGTATTTGAGTGATTAACGTAGATAGAATACTCAATTTACCTGGTTACCTCAAGATTGGGAATTGGAGTGTGGAGATTTTCTTGGATTTGTTATAATTTGATCTCGTTAGTAGATTAGAGGATCAAATAATGTGGAAACCTGTCAAGGCTGAAACATTTGGAGTTTGGCCTTACTATGAAGCTCTGAGGGGTGCTATAGGGGTTCGCTTTCCTTGGTGAAGTATCTGGGATGCGAAGGTACCCCATCACATGGGCACAGCCTTAGACAAAATTTTAACTGTGGAAGATCTTAGGAAATGTAACATGTTGACTGTTGAACGGTGCTGCATGCCCAAGAATAGTGGGGAATGAATGGAACATCTTCTACCGCATTGCATGGTAGTGGTAACTAGGGGTATTTGATCTTTTGCATGGACTCTATTTACAGTTTCATGGTTAATGCCAAGAACCGCGGCACAAATGTTAAGCTTTTGGAGAGGAAGTTTTCAGAAGCACGGAAATTCTAAAGCTTGGAATGCGGGACCTTTCTGCATCTTGTGGACACTTTGGCAAGAATGAAATAGTAGAATGATGAAGTTGGAACAGCCAACCCATAAGATCAAACAATCTTTTAAAGATATTTTTATAATTGAGTGATAGTGGTAGGACATTTTCCTTTGCTGTTTTAAATTTTGCGGATACTCAATTCTAAAATTGTAATCCTTGTAATGCTGTTGTACTTGTTGCTTTTTATCGAATAAAAAGTTTTTTATTTTGTTCAAATAAAATCTTGCAGCTTATTGGCACCCCAACAGAGGCTGACTTGGGATTCTTGAATGAAAATGCTAAAAGATATATTCGGCAACTTCCTCTTTACCGTCGGCAGTCCTTAACTGAAAAGTTTCCACATGTCCATCCTGCAGCCATTGATCTTGTTGAAAAGATGTTAACATTTGATCCCAGACAGAGGATTACTGGTGAGTTTATGCTTCTTACTGTTCTGTGCATAACAATACAAGTATCAACTCATATCATCTAAGCCCTACTCTCAACTAAGCTTTGCAGTACAGTAATAGTTTAATTGTATAATTTATACCACAGGTTTCACATTTTTATATATAAATGGATCTGTTTCAGTGTTTAGACGCATTTTTGGTCTGGCATAACTTGTTTTTTTCATTATCTTGTGTGCGTGTGTACTACTACATATGTTCATGGATTTAGTCAATATATTGAAAAAAGAAATTTATATTTTTTGACACATTCCTTTAGTATGCCATTCTTTTGTGCATTTGATGTACGACATTTGTCTAAATTTATGGATTGGCTTGATCTACCCTCATACTTGGTTTTGGGTAGGGTGTTCTTTAGCTTTTTGCCAAATTTTTGGTTTAATATTTCAAAGTTGCTATATTGTTGTTACATGTGAAAGTGCTACAATGTAGACAAACATGTATAATGTATTGCATATTTGATACATTAACTGCGGTCTCAATTTTATATATCTTCCAGTTTGGAAAGAATCAAGGTACTAGCCTTCTCCTCAAACGTCCGCCGATTGCATTCCTTTCAAATACACCACATCAAACACAACGGAACTAAGTTCCAAATGTAAGATGAATGCTTCCCCAACCAATTCCACCAACTAAAAAGAAAATCTGACACCGTACATGAGGGAACCCATGAAATCCCAAAAATTCTAAAGACAAAGCACCACAGCCGATAAGCCTTTCCACAATGTAACAAAAAATGATCCACTGTCTCACCATAGCAACGACACATAATGCACCAGTCAACAAAATCAAAACCTCTAAGCCGCAAGTTATCACCCGTGAGAATCCTATCCCATGCGGCTGTCCAAACAAAGAAAGAGACACGCCGGGGTGCCTTAACCTTCCAAATACCTTTCCATGGAAAAATAACGGAAGAAGAGCCATGTAACTTATGATAATATGAGCGGATAGTAAAATCCCCATTTTTTGTCAACTTCCATCTCAACCGATCACCATCAGTCCCTGAAGGTAAATTAGCTGCCAAGAATCGAAAGAAATCAACCACCACATCTGCCTCCCAATCATTAGGACCTCGAATGAAACGAACATCCCAAGTTCTCCCATCCCCTGCTCCTTGACATATCAAAGATGATTCTACGGAAGCCTCTCTGTTTGCAGCAAAATTGTATAAGGCTGGAAACGCCAATTGGAGAGAAAGATCTCCACACCACTTGTCTCTCCAAAATTTCACTCTATCCCCCACCCCAACCTTATACTGAACATTTTTGTTGAAAACTTTTCAGCCCTTCCGGATACTTCTCCACAAACCACAACCATGAGCACCCCTTCCCAACTTAGAGGTCCACCCCCCCCCCCCCCCATTCTTCCCCAAATTTCAAAGCTACCACCCTCCTCCAAAGCCTATCCTCCTCGATCCCAAAACGCCAAAGCCACTTTCCTAGCAAGGTTTTATTGAAAGTGGTCAATTTCCTAATACCCAGACCACCATTAGCAATAGGCATACACACCTTATCCCATCCCAATAAATGAGTCTTAGGGTCTCCCCACAGGAAATCTCTTTGAAGTTTCTCAATTTTGTTTGCCACATGTGTAGGGATGGTGAATAGAGATAAAAAATATGTTGGAAGGCTAGATAGTGTGCTTTTAAGCAATGTCATCCTACCTCCTTTTGATAAATACAACTTTTTCCACCCAGCTAGTTTCCGTTCGATTTTTTCTAAAATAGGGTTCCAAATAGAGGGGGACTTATGGGACGCCCCCAACGGCATACCAAGATAAGTCATTGGCAATGACCCAACCCAATATCTCTGCTAAAGCATGCACATTATTTACTTCCCCTATAGAAACCATTTCACTTTTAGCTACGTTAACCTTTAACCCAGTCACAGCCTGGAAACAAAGTAACATCATTCGAACATGTAAGACTTGTTCCACCTCTGCATCACAAAACAAAATAGTATCATCCGCAAACAGCAAATGTGAAACACTTTCCCTTCTGCCCCTTCTACCATCTGCCCTAAAACCACTAAGTAAACTTGCCCCCTCCATTCTCTTCACTATCCTACTAAACACCTCTATCATAACTAAAAATAATAAGGGAGACAGCGGATCCCCTTGTCTTAAACCTCTAGAGCTACCAAAGAAGTTAGCTGGGGTCCCATTTACCAACACAGAAAACTGCACTGTAGAGATACAGGTTCGAATCCAGCTACACCACTTCTCCCCAAAACCCATTTTCTTCAACAACTTCAGAAGTGCCTCCCAATTCACAATATTGTCATAAGCTTTTTCAATATCTAACTTACAAATCACTCCCGGAAACTTACTCTTCATTCTACTATCAACACACTCATTGGCAATGAGAACTGAATCAAGGATCTGCCTATCTCCCACAAAACTATTCTGAGATTCAGATATCAGTTGATCTAACACCACTTTCAATCTATTTGCCAAAACCTTGGCCAAGATTTTATATAAACTCCCCACCAAACTGATAGGTCTAAAATCACGAATGTTAGAGGCATCATTTTTCTTAGGAATTAAAGTTATAAAAGTAGCATTAAGAGATTTCTCAAACTTACAGTGTTGATAGAACTCTTCAAAGACTGCTAAAACATCTCTTTCTACTATTCTTCAGCAATGATGGAAAAATGTCATAGAAAAGCCATCTGGACCTGGAGCTTTATCCCCTTCCATATTTCTGACCACTAATAGAATCTCGTCCTTCTCAAATCTCCTCTCCAACCAGCCCCTCTCCAACTCCCCTATTTGATCAAACTCCAGTCCTTCCACAAAAGGTCTCCATTCCTCAGACTCCTGATACAGAGTTTTATAGAATTGAACTACCTGAGCAGCCACTGCTGCTCCTTCCTCATAAATCACCCCATCCACTTCTAAGAAATTCAAATGGTTATACCTTCTATGAGAATTGGCCATCTTGTGGAAGAACTTAGTATTATTATCTCCCTCTTTAATGCATAACATCCTCGATTTTTGTCTCCAGGAGATCTCCTCTAGAGAAATAAAATGCTCTACCTGCGATCTCACTTCATTTTTCTCATTTCTCTCCATCTTCGTGAGTCCAAGAACCCCTTCCTTAGCATCCAATAACTCTAAAGCCCCCAATAATTCTTTCTTCCTACGCCCAACATTGCCAAATTCTTGGCGATTCCATTGAATAATGTCTTCTTTCAAAGCTTTCAATTTTTTAGCAAACACATAACTAGGTGTACCTGAAAAAGAATTACGGTTCCGCCATGAGTCTACTCTATCAACAAACCCATCCGACTTCAACCACATATTCTCAAACCAGAAGGGACTTTTTCCCCTCGCCATACCCCCTGCCTCCAGAAGAATTGGAAAATGATCTGAAACTGGTCATGGTAGAATCCGTTGGGTCACATCTGGAAAGTGTTGCTCCCAGTCATGTGACATTAGAGCCCTATCGATCCTAGATATGGATGGCTGGTCAGTACCATTAGACCATATATAACTCCCTCCCTCCAATGGAAAATCTATTAAGTTTAAATCTTCAATAAATTCAGAAAATTTTTCCATAGCTGGAGTAAGCCTAGACCCACCCCTCTGTTCACTAGGAAAACGAACAATATTAAAGTCCCCAAAACAACACCAAGGAACATTCCAATACTACTGGATACCCACCAGCTCATCCCACAAATCACTCCTCAAATTGTTATCATTTGGGCCATACACCCCTGAGCATGCCCAAATAAAACCATCCTCCACACCTTTCCACTGAACCGACACTGAAAACGAACCCACCAGTACTTCCAATTTTTCTAAAACCCTCCTATCTCACATAATCAAGACCCCACCAGCTGTTTGATCAGCATCTAAAGCCACCCAATCCACATACAAACAACCCCAAATACTGCAAACCAGCTGCCTATCTATGTCAGCAATCTTTGTTTCTTGAAGACATACAACATCACACTTCCACTCACGTAACAAGTTTCTCACTACCAGACGTTTCTGGAAATCATTCAAACCTCTAACATTCCATGAAACCATTTTTAGCTTCATAAAGACTTCTATGTCCCCACAACTGTCTCTACCACACTTCCACCACACTATCTCCCATCATAGTTAACTGTTGAAATTAAATTCCTCAACTCTCTTTTCCCTTTACCCGTGGAGGATGCTACCTTTTGGATCTCCATTGCTGGTTAATAACCGCCATCTCCCTTTCTAATCGTCGAAGATAAGCAATACACAGCTTTTCATGACGATTCATAGAAAGCCCAATCACTTTACTAAAACCTGGGATTCTGTTCTTCACCCAATTAGAGACATCCAGCTTACCACCCATATCTAACACCTCAGAATCGTTGTGCACTTCCATCGACAATTCCAACCCCGGATGGATAATAGTAAGCAATGGATTACAATCTGCCAAGTTCTCCTCCTCCCTCGAAACCACTTCTGAGAAAGCCACATCCTCCACTATCGAGCCACCCAAAACAAATAGGCCACAATCTGAATTCGGTTCCATCAACGCTAAATTGAGCTTACCAAACTCATCCATATCTATTGACCCGGTGCCCTTGTTGTCCGCCCCTTGAATCAAAAGCACACTACTCTCACTTCCAACTTTATCCACACTCTTGACACCAAAATCCACTATCCCTGCAGCCGAAAGACTCTTAAGAATATCTGCCAAGAAAATACCCTTCGAGAGTTGCGGATTTACCATGTCGGTCTTACCTAGAACCATCGTGGAGTCATCGAAGCTGAACCCATTGGAGAAGCTGCCTTTTAATACCATCTGAGTCGTTGCAGGACTGACGGAGTTAAACCCTGCAAAATTAATCTCCATCGGCTCCCCCACAGGACCATCGGAACTGGTCCCAACCACCCACCCCTCCACCGCGGGGCTGTCAGAGCTTTTCCCATCTAGACAACTACTATTATACTCCATTAGCTTTGTCGCAGGATCATCGGAGTTGATCCCAACCCCTATCTCAGCCACCGTGAGCCTGTCGGAGCTGATCTCATCAGAATAGTTGCAACTGATGGGCATCAGAAGCTGTATTTGTCGCTTTAACTCCGCAACAGTGGGCAACAAAGAGTCGGGCTGTTCTAAAGGAGCTAAAGCTGATGTCTCCAAATGGGCCAGGGGTGTCGAGTTAGTCAGAGAAGAAGACTCACCCAATTCATAAATACTTGGGCCCGAGAAACATGCTTCATTAGACTTATTAGAGCCCAAACCATTTTGGGCCAAAGTGGGATTCAAGCTTTGACTCACAATGGGTTTGCTTGCTCCCCGTGGAACCCACTTAAAAGACTTTGGTCCACCTCTGATATAATCCCATGAAACCCTCCTTTTTCCTTTCTCATCCACCTCTATAATCAAACCTTTCCCTGTCCAGCACGTATTCCGTAACTCTCTCAACATACCATAATCAAATTCTTTTGAATTTGAATTAAACCTTAACGGAAGCCTCAACTTATTTCCTGCTGAGATTTTCTCTCCTATATTAATATCCCCATTAATGCTTCGGGGTATCACAACTCCTCCATCCGCCGCTAATGGGCAAGGATTGACCACCGGTAAATTACTCAGCACCATCTTTGCATGGTCTAGATCCGGCACCACCATCTTCTCCTCTCCTAACTATGTCATCTTCCCCTTGTCTGTGGTACCTATCTGCTTTAGCTGCTTCCTATCCTCTACTTCTCCATGATAGCCTTGCTCAGGTTTAGCAAAAGTTCTAGAGTTTTGAACCTCCAAATTATGCCTCTTCGCCTGAGGAATAAATTTTGGATGACCAGTTCCACCCACCGCATATTGGGAGGGATACAACATCTTTCTTAGTTCAAGCCCAAAAACCCTCCAACCATTTTTCTCTTTGCCTACAGGGATAATAATCGACCTCCTAGACCCGCCAACTTTAAGTTCAGTCAATAATAAGAACTGACCAAAAGAATTGGTGCTCTGTTGGAGGGTATAAGCAATGTCACCATCCCTGAATGTAAAAAACTGTTTGGAATTTGCCCCAACAACAATGTGTTCAATTTTATTTATCAGCCATTGTGCTGCAATCTTGCCCATGAAGACTGATCTCATAAAGTATTTGCCCCTCTCAAAAATCCGTATCGAGAAATAACGTCCCCCTTCCTCTACAACTAATTGAAAAAACTTGGATTCAATGAAAAAACTGCGAAATCCCCCCATGTCTAACGGAGAATATGAGGAGATCAATCTCCAACTTCTCTAAAACTCAACGTGTATTCTAATATTCGCCATCAAGACCTCTTATTATAACCCCTCACTTGAAAAAAACTCCCTTTTTTCCCTTTAAAAATCTTGGTGGAAGCTTGCAAGGAGTAGAGGTTTTGAGGTTAGAGGTTTTGATCTTTCTTTCTACACTCCTACTCGCTCTTTCCCATGGAGGTTGGTGTGGCAATCAAAGGTTCCTCCAGGGGTGGCTTTCTTTTCATGGTCAGCTTCTTTAGGTAAGATTCTTACGACTGATAACCTTCGCAAAAGGCGTATTATTGTTCTTGATTGGTGTTACATGTGTAAGAGGTGTGGGGAGTCGCTAGATCATCTTCTTCTTTATTGCCCTATAGCTTTTGAGATGTAGTCCTTGGTGTTGTGTTTGTTTGGACTTAAATGGGTTATGCCTCTTAAGGTGATTGAGTTGTTTGAGTCTTGGCAAGGTAAATACAGGTGATATTGCAATATTGATTTTTGGAGACTTGTGCCGCATTGTTTGATGTGGTGTATTTGGAGTGAAAGGAATGCTAGATGCTTTGAGAGATGTGAACGGTCATTGCTAGAGATTAAGTCCTTTTTCTTACATACTCTCCTTGATTGGAGTATGGCTTTGTCACATTTTTCTTGTTTTTCCTTTCCTGTTTTGCTTAATCATTGTAATTTGGTTCTTGATTTTTGGCCCCAAAGTACATCCCCAATGCACTCAGGTTGGCCTTTTTTTTTTATTAATAAAATTTTTCGTTATCTATCAAAAAAAAAAAAATTTAAGACACAGGTTCAATTTCTGAATCCAAGCTCAACCTTGGTGATTTTGTACAACCCTGGTGCTGTTATCTTGCCATTCAAAATGCTAGATTGACTACCTAAACTCTATAATTCATATAAAAGATAACTTGTTCTTTAGTCCTTGTTTTTGTCTTAAAAAGGCTTCTCTCATAAATTTTCCATGAAAACCGAGAAGGTGTGTAATGCATCAAATATATGCATCCTCTTCTTCACAGCATTCGAATCCCACACACTATGAGGTGGGGGAATGCATAAAATAATTATTGCGTGAGAACCTCATCCATTGTGTCCATGAACATTACAGAATTGCATCTTCATCAGGCCACATTTAGTGTTAAATTTGGAAGTCAATTCATGATTTTTTTTTTGTTTCTGATATATTACTTTTCTAATGATTAATAGTGAAGTCACTTAATTCGTAATTTTTTGTGGTTATTTCTGTAACAGTACTATGTCTATGTTTAAGCATTTATTGAAAACTCTGACATATGATTTTCCACTTGAACAGTTGAAAACGCGTTGGCTCACCCCTATCTAACATCTCTGCATGACATCAGTGATGAGCCTGTGTGCATGACTCCCTTCAGCTTTGATTTTGAGCAGCATGCACTGACTGAGGAACAAATGAAGGAGCTGATCTACCGAGAGGCCCTTGCATTTAACCCCGAGTATCAGCACTAACAAGCTGTGCTTTATTTGATCAGTGTTGTCTCTCTGCTTTATACCCTCGCTGATTGATTTCTTCATGTATATATATGTTCCATTCCAAACTGGGTGGATCTGGAATTGATTGGTTTATGGGCAGAATTAAGGGACTGGAACTAGTGTAATGGTGTTTGTGTCGGCTGTTTTGCTGTTATTTTTTCTATTTATTTTTATTTTTATTTAAGCCAACATCTGATGAACAGATCTCTCTCTCCCTTACAAGTACGTGCACATTTGTAGTTTCAGATTTGAGAGTAGAAAACAAATTAAAAAAACAATTTCCGATCCTTTGTACTCTTTCTTCCACAAATTCTGATCATGGTTTGATTCTTGGTTTATATTTTGGAATAAATTAGTAGAAACCGTTCCAGTAATGCCCTGATCAATGATTTTTATATGATGAATTGTGGTCTTTGTTCTCAAATTTTCCAGGAGAAAAAGCCATTAGTAATTGCCATATTCCAGGGGTATGGCACCCGTGATTGAACAAACGTACATATATCTTTGAAAGCTGTTGTGTGTATATTTTGGCAGTGTGAAAGTCTAGGCAAGCAAATTTTGTAAAATTTTTGCTATGACTCTAATGTGGTTAATTATGAGCAAAAAGTCAATATAAAAGTATATGAGCAAAAAGTCGGGATAAAAGTAATTGATCTCAACTCACAATCGATTACTTTAACAAGTTGTGACAAATAATATGGTCCTCGAAGAATTGTTCAACAATAGATGCTTCTGAAGTAAAATTGTACCATAACTTCACTTTGATGCTCATCCTCAGCATGCCTTCACTTCCAATGCTTCCCTTTTCTTTTTCGAGTGGGAACTTTCATTTACATATAATTAAAATAAATATTACTACTAGATATAGCGCATGGGTGGAGGTTTGGCACAATTCTTGTACAAATAAGATTATAAATCCCAATCAAGAGTCAATATATCTTGTGTGCAAGATGTACAACCATACCTTTAAATATAACTGGATAAGCTCCCGCACCAACTCCTGTGAAAATTTATTAGCAGCAACTAAAGACTATGGTTTTATGCTAAAATTGGAGTGATGTTATCAATCACAGCATCTGGAAAATGCATTGACAATGGATGGTTTGAGGCTGTTCATGAATTGTCCATAAAACCAGATCCGAAAAGACACAAAGCAACTAGTTCTAAGTATAACCAATTTTGAATAATTCAGGGGGGCTGGGGGGAACCATGATTGCATGAGTAATGACTTCAATTTTCCTGCTCAAAGTTCTATAAAATTCTTACATGAACTCGTATAATACAGTTCATTACACACGATAGGATACATTCTACCAGACTAGTACATAAAATTAAACTTTAGAAAAAGAAATGGCAAACCAAATATTATCTCAAAGAGCTCACAGTTGAGAAAGGGAAGAAACGATGCAATCCATATTTGCTAGGAGCTAATTAAGAAAGAACGAATTCATCTCCTATAGTAGCAAGAGAATTTTTGTAAGTACAGAATAAAATATTCAACATGTTAGCTCTTTACACTCTCAAAGAATCTTGAAAGTGGCACGGGGCCATCAGCCTTGTCATCGCCACTGCTACAGTGCTTGGATCTTGACCTGTGCTTTTTTTCCTTTTTAGTTCTCTTAGACCTGGATTTAGATCTTCTTGATTCTCTTTCCTCTTCATCACTACTAGAAGAATCTGAAGACGAACTTGAGGAGCTAGACTCAGAAGATCTCCTCCTTGAATGCTGCAAGGACAGATGAGGGTGGGTTTAGAAATTGAGTCATAAACAACTGCAACAATTGAGTTGCATGGCTATGATCAAGTAACTTGGAGACATGACACGTATTAAACGGTCGTGTATAAATTTGAATAGCTAACTTTTGGATTCCATCAAATCTTCACGTAACTTTAAAAATTAAATTCTGGTTTTAACTTACATCAACTCCATGCAAAGTTTACAAAGGATTCGAGCCATTACACAATTCAAAAAATAAAATTTTGAACTATGATTGCAACCAAAAAAAAAATTACTATTTTGTAACAATAAATAAAACATTAATATTAATGGCGTTTTCAATCCTGGTTTTAATTTACATCAACTCTATGAAAGTTTACAAGGGAAGCCACTACACAATTCACAAAATAAAGCTTTGAATTATGATTGCTACAGATAAGTTTTTATTATTTTTTTACCAATAAATAAAAGATTAATATTAATGGCATGCCAACAGAAAACAAAAATGTTTACACCTTAGGAATTGGGCATCGGGAAGCAACCCATAGACAGAGCATTAAAGCACCAAAAAGGAACAGGAAAGGGAAAAGAAAATACATACAGCCACCACTGCCTCTGGCATACTACAAATTCTGCAGTTCCTTTCAATGTAAAATGAAATGCTCCCTTCCTCTCCGACAGACAGGATGAGCAAAGGGAAGTGGGGGATTTCAATTTTACAGCCACCAGAAACAGCATATGCATCTAATTTCCAATGGAGGAACTCATGCATATGCCAAAGGCATGTCATAGCAGACTTCAGTATAATAGAAATTTATAAATGGACAAGCAAGATTACAGTTAAATTTTCAAGCATGACTAAAACTAATTCCTTTACATCAGATTTGAGGAAACACAAAGAAAGTATCAGTCTCAAAATTTCTAAAGGAGACCCGGGGGGGGGGGGGGGGGGGGGGGGGGGGTTGTTGTGATTGATTTCTTCAGAAGCTCACTTCATATATGACTCAAGTATGACTGGTCCAACGGGTGCCATGATCACTAGACATTGAAAATGGTTCCCTCACTATGGTAACATAAGGTGATGACCACCCTATGTGCTCATATTTTATGGGAGGAAGGTCAAGTAACATCGAATTTAGCTTCTAATCATGTAATGTAAGCAGATACTATTCTAGAATGTATAAAGTGTCAAATATGAGTAATAACAATTTAGGAAATTGTAGGAACCTTTCTCTTTCTGCTGCTGCTGCGTTTCTTTAAATCTTTGTCCTTCTTATCTGCAAAGATACATATTGCCTTCAGGAAGAAGAAAAGATACTAGACAACACAAGACAGGGAAAACCTTTTTTTTTTTTTAACACTTTACTGCACATACCTTTTTTGTGACTAGATTTACTACTGGAGTGGTTCTTTCCCTGGGCAAGCTTACGTGCCCTTTCAGCATCCAGTTGAGCTCTGTACTCTCTCATCATTCTATCTGTATCAGCTTCCATTTCCCCCTTTTTCAATTCATCTTCCTAGTACATCTCATACAAACTTCATAAGTGAGAATAGTAAAAATAATAAAGAAATCAACAATAGAAAAATTTGCAAGCATATAGGAGGCATGCATGCATAGAGTGAAATAATGCATGAACATGACTTATCAAAAAATGTATATAACAAAAAACAATACACAAGGAAGTTTAACTATTACAACCAGACTATAGATCATTTTCAAGTACTCAGGAAAGCAGCCTTGTGATTAAAAAGCATTCAACAGCCCTCAAATGATCATTTAGTTCTCTGCAACAAAATGCTCCAAATTAAACATGAATCAGCCTCCCAAATTAAAATAGCAAATGTACAAATTTTGGATAATCTATAACATAGACTTTAAGTGCAATCTCTTCATTAATCTCATCATCCATGACCTCAGTTAGGAACAAAATTCTTTCTCGTACTCTTGTAAACAAATTTGCGAAGAAATATTTTCTTTTAAACCCTGCCCGAGCCACTCTTAAACTTATGGCTTTAACTCAATGCTTTTATGCACAACATTTTTTATTTTTAAGTTTAGCATAGAATTTGTAGCTTCTATATAATTTAGAGAAAGCATGCAAAGTGCATTGTTCATAATAAGAAAACCAATAATGGCAATGAGCCCTAGTTCAAATGGAACCTCCACCCCTTGTAAGAGCAAGGTGGAGGGTGAGGTCATGGACTAAAATCCACCAAGTGATTGGGTAACTTACCAATAATAAATATATATATATATATATACACAAGTACTTCCCCTCTTTGTTGGACCTCCAGCAAGGACACAGTAGTGAGTTCTTTACTGGTATTGCCCCAAAAAACAATTCTTCATTCTCATTGGAGAAAGACTCCAACAACAAGGTTTTACACAGCCAACACATTGCAGCTTATTGATACTAATGGATATATCACATCATCCATGTTTTCCTGAACATTGTTATGAGTAATATTGTTTAAGTTGTAAATGCCATTGGGTAATTCTGTATGGTGGGGTCAACCTATAAATATTACATGTGTATTACGGTCAATTAGCTTTTAAACCCTAAGTATAATAATACCATTATTGTTAACATGGTATCAAAGACCTTGATGTAAGCCATGAAAAAGCCACCGTGCATAGTCAACCACCTAGACAGCCCATTCAACCATAGCTGACCATCATCAATCAGCACTGATCATCATCAGACCTGAGATAAACCCTGCAATCAAACCCACCATCAGCAAAGGCTCTCACAATCGACTTCTTGTGGAACTTCCAACCCTTGGACTAACTCTCAAACTCGAGTCTATGGTTCACAGCAACAGATCTAGTCACTAGACCCCGACATCGATTCAGGGAGACAACTGCTGTTGTCCCGTGCTTATCTCGTTGCCTTGCCATTGCCCAATTGTTTCTCAATTGACCTTGTCGTTGTTCATATCTGTCATTGTTACGGGTTGGATCCCTTATGATTGACTGGAATGGTTCCATGCTGACCTTCTCTTCCTTTCTGCTTTAATGCTGTTATTCCAGTAGCCAGTATTTCTGTATGTTGGTTTCTCGTTTTCTTGAATCTTGCTCTGGTTATGGAGTTGCGAGTTGCTGACTAAGTTGTTTGTGAAGTTTGGGTTATGGAGTTGCAGGCTGTTGATTGGTGAAGTTTGGTTTTCTGTGTATGTTTCTCTAATAATTTTTTATCAGGAAAACAAAAAAAGAATTGGGCCCCAAATCACTGTGTTCTCCTTAATTGCTTTCAATGACTTCAATCAAATTAAATAATAACAATTATACTCAATGGGCGCAGTCAATAGAAGTCTTCTTGTTAGTTAAAAAGAAATTATAGTACTTGGTGTCATATCCCAAATACGATTGGAGAGTTAATGATGCCCAAATTTATAGCTTTTTGTGGAACAGTACGGAAACCCAAATTAGTAGTACACTAATCTTCTCTCAAGTCATTTATCTTATCTTATGAAAGAAATATCAAAGTTATACTGTTATACTCCATTTTCAAATTTTCTTTATGGAAATAACAGACTCAGCTTGATGTTTCAAATTGCATTTTTTAATCAGATAATGCCCATGAATTGTTTCATACATCATGGAATCAATCTTTTTATAATCATGGCATAATTCATCAGTCATCCAGTCCACGTACTTGACAAAATAATTGCTTAACATAGCATAAGTCAAGACATCTGTTGAAAGTTACTCATGCACTTTTGCTCCAAATGAATGTTCCAAAACCATATTGCAGTGGTGTGCTTACTGCTTGTTACCTTATTAAGTAATAAACTGTAAGCCCTCCACAGTTTTGGGTGATCAAATACCTCATGTTATCTTATCTCTTGATACATCCATGTTCCATTTACTCCTAAAATCTTTGGATGTGTTTGCTATGCTCATGCTTTAGGTCCACGGTGTGATAAGTTGGGTCCCAAGTCTATTAAGTGTGTGACTGTGTTCTCCTAACTGTCATACTTTGAAAGGATACAAATGTTATTCCCTGACTCTTCAACATCAGTTTATTAAGCCAATATCACAATCTTTGAGTATATTTCCTATTTTTCTCCTCCTTCCTTTCCTATAGATAACCTTTTTGTTTGCCTTCCTCAATTGATCCCTTTTATTCTACCAACCACTACTTCAGGGAAACCTTTTCAGGTATAGAGTCATCGGCAACCACCCTCTGCTGAGCCTTTCCATGTCTGCAAATTCATCTCCAACTCATCCTCAGCTTGTCTTTGATGTTGGTTCTCCTATCAAGCCAATATCTTCCCCAGGGAGCCACTTGATTTCAATTCTCTGCCTATTGCATTGCGCAAAGGTAAGCGCAGTTATACTTTTCACCCAATATCTAGCTTTGTGTCATATGAACACTTGTCTCTGTATCTCAGTGCTTTCACTACCTCTATTTCCTATGTGGTTGTTCCTAAGTCTATCCAGGAAGCCCTTTCTCAAGGGGTGTTGTATCGTGGGGTTAAACCTTAAATAGTACATGCATATTAAGGTTAATTAAATTTATAACTCTAAATTTAATGATGCAATTACTGTTGGCAAACATGATATTTGTCTTTGTACTTTTGAAACTCATCTAAACATCCAAATACTCCACTGTAAACACAATGAGATAGCCTTCCAAATTTCAAAACTAATATTCTTTCCAAAGTGTCCTATTCAATAAGCTAGTAAGGCAATCACAGACCTTGGCATAACCCACATCACCCCAAAAAAACTCAGGACTAAACACCATAATTCTCTACCAAACTCAAAACGTAAGAACATATGGTCCACCGACTCACTACAAGCCCTACGAATGCAACACCAATCAGCAATTATGATTCCCTATTTCCTCAAATTATGTATTGTTGTTAGAATCTTGTCCTTTGCAGCTGTCAAAACAAAAGATGCCACTCATGGAGGAGCTCTAGCCTGCTATATACACCTCCAAGGAATTTACATTCAACATCTTTCCTGAAGGCCATATATAAGGTTAACACAAAAGCCTCAAATCTTTGGGAAAAAAACACACCAAATCAGCTTATCTTCCCCTCCAAGTTTACTTTGGCAACATATGAACCATCCAAAAATACCTCCATTGATTCTATTTCCCAATCCTACATGCCCCAAATAAATGAAGGGTCACTGTATGACTCCCCTCAAACAATCACAGTAGCATCTTTGTTCCTGGCTATCTGAAATAATTCCATGAATCTGTTAATCAGTATCCTCTCCACGCCAAAAATCACCCCAAAAATGGATTTTTGAGCCATCACCAACCTCATCAAAGAAATCCAGAGAAACTAGACCATTAATTTCTTTTTTGATAAATAACGTAAGAATATTATTAATAACATTAATTTCTAATGTTCTAACATTGGCTTACTCCATAGGGATCCCTGCCAACCATCAAGCACCACCCTCCTAAGAGTTCCCATAAATTTTTTTTTTCTATTTTCCTCCAAAGAAAATTGCTCTCCACTACATACCACCATAGTCACATAAAACTTTGTTCAAAAATTTTTTACTTGTCAAAGACAACTTGGTTCAAAATTAATGAAAGCAAGGTTTCAAATAATTAAATAAACTTATTTTATAAATTCTTGGGCATATATTTGCACATAAATAAGAAATGAATTTTCTTCTTATGCATATCCATGCATTTCATTTGCTCATACGATATCAAACCCCATTTGCATTCCTTTTATGAAAGTAAAAGTGTAATATAACAAAAAAAAAAACTACTTTGACACAAATAAACCACACACACACACAAAAAAAAAAAACTTAAATTCACCATTATGAATACTCATTCTTGTGAAATCAGATTATTTACACAATTATTACACGTCTATGGGAGATGATTGCATGAAGATACTGAAGAAACAGATGAAGAAAACTCTCATAAACTTGCAATAAGGTTTAGCTATGTCCAACAGATTACCTTTTGCTTCTTTTTATACTCTTCCCAGGTGATCGTGTGAGAAGTTTTAAGGCTGGCCAAACGAGCAGCATGCCACTCTGGTGAATGAAATGAACCATCCACCTGCGACTCTCCTCATCAGTTACAGAATAGGAAAAGAAAACATCCAACAAGCAACTATTATACTGGATTATTTTATCAAATTTTATAATATACATATAAACAAACCTTGCTTAAGATCTCACTATGGTTTAATCATGAAAGAGAGCAATAAAAATCAAGTTATAAGATTCAGGCAATGTCCTACAAAGTGACATAGTTCTGCATTAGCAAGAAGCTCTTCCTCAAAAAGGGGCATTAGTTTGATGGAGAGATTGGATTCAGTGGTGCTCATCAGAAAATCTTTTCTTGGTTATACATGGGTGACAATCAATTCAAGAAATCTAGAGGCTTGAGGAAGAATGACCACTATTTTGGTAGTGACAATTCACAAAGTCATTGTTGGTGTGGACACTGTTACTCTAAATAATGATCACTGAAAGATGCCAATAAGATGCAAACAGGGATGCGGCAGGTACCCCTACATTTAGATTTAGTGGGCGTGCATGCGCACACACACATCTATATAAAAGACATTACAAGGGCAGGGTAGCTACTTCATAAATAGAATCAACCTATGCTAATATTCATCACCAATGAACTACAATCTAAAGGGAGTAATCAATCATATGATACACAAGTGAAAAAATCATCTTGATGATATAAAGATTTAAAAACTATATACAGGTGAAAATCCTAGTCATTGCAACAGTCAAATCCTAGTCCTAAAGTTTTTATCTTTAAAAAAAGACAACATTGATCCAAGAAGTCAAACAAACATTTTGATTTCTATCAAAAAAAATTGAACCATGGATATCTCATAAACTCATCACAATTCAAAACAACCTTAAAAAACATATCTTTTGCATGAAATACTCACACACCTCACTCAATACTAGGTCATCAATTAAAACCACAGATTTATTTTAACAAATACTTAACAACTAACTCATCACAAACCTAAAAGACACATCTTTTGCAGGAAAATTTTCACACAATACTGTTAATTTCATTAAACATGAGCTTAAATATTAGAACCAGAAATCAATTTAATAAGCACTATACAAGCAACTACAAGCATGAAATTCAAGTATTTAACATTTTTAAAAACTAAAATTGACATAAAAGGATTAGAATTAAGAATGAGAAATAGTATGAAAGGGTACAAACCATGCCATCTTCAACCTCATCAGGCCCAGCAGAGCTAGAGCCCAACCTGGCTCTCTGCATAGCTTTGTAAGCTTGATTTTTACCCATTTTGAGAAACACCCAGATGAGAAAACCAAGCAAAAAAATCAAAAAGAGAAAGATAACCCACCAAGAAGAAAGGAAGAGAAAATATGGGAAAATATTTGATTAAAGCATTAACGGTCAGAAACCCATGTAGAGGGAGAGAAAATATAGGGTGTGTGAGGGATTAGAGTTTAGAATAGAAGAGAGGAAAAGGTGTTTTTTGGGTTGAGAAGGTTTTGATTTGTGTTTCAAAGGGATACAAAGCCAAAGCTTTGAGGCTGTGACGCATAGGATTGATTGTTTGGGTTGGGTGAGATCATGAGCACGTGGGTTCAAGCATGTTGGTGACGTGGCAGGTTTTGATTTGTTTAAAGAGAGACAAAGTCAAAATGAGATTACTTTATAAACTTATTATAATTATATTATTATCTACACCCTTCTACAGATTGTGGATTTTTTTTAATGTGACATACAGATTGGGTTAATTAAATGAGCAATGCTACCAACACATTTTTCTTTTTCTTTTACTATTTTTTGGATAAATTTTTTACTTTAACAAGTTGCGAGCATAATATTATTTTCACAAAATTTGTTAATTTGATCAATTGTGACATGAATAATATAATTTTTACATCAGTTTACTATTGATACTACTCTCATAATGCAACGATTAAATTATATCATGTCAACCTTACAAACGTTAGTTTAATTTAAATAAGCGATGTGATTTGATCCCAAAATAAGTGTGAGATTATTTAGCATTTGAATATGTATAGATAAGTGTGTGTTTGACATGGATTATTTTTGTCAATTTATTTTACTATTCAATTTTTTTTGCTACTATTTATGAGTCATAGTGCACTTTTTGATATTATTCATAGGTCCCACGATACTATTTCAGTTAATTTTTACCTTTATCTACAGTACTTTCAACAAAAAGTTTTCAATTTTAGCAAAATAAGCGGATCATAAACGAACACTAAATTAAGCTTTATATATAACAAATGCAAGTCAATGTTTGTGTCCACAAAAGCGAATGAGGAGGAAGATGATGAAAAAAACTATAAACACTTTGTGTCTCTAATAACATTGCCATTTTTTGTTATGGACCAAGATGCATGTCATCACATCAAAGAATTGGGATGCTTAAAATTGGGATATTGCTGGAGTGAGAAAAGAAAAGGTAATCACGATCATGATGAAGAGGCGCTAAAAGGTCTCTAGCCTCACCATTATTTGAAAAGCTTAAGAATCGAAAACAATGATGGAAAGAAATTCTCATCATGGATGTTGACAAGTCGTGATGCTAGGGATGGTTTGTTATGATAATTTGATTGAGAATCAAATTTAAGGATTGTAACATATAAGAGGTCCTTCCCACTCTCAGGCTTCTACCATGTCTTAGGGTTTTGGAAATAAGTAGAATAGGGAATGTAAGATTGTTGGGAGCTATTTTTCCCAGTTTTGAGAAGAATTGTTTTGGAGAGGATGCCTAATCTAATAAAATGGAAGGGCAAGATGAAGGCAACAGCAACAACATATGTGACTAACTAGCTAGTGCTCCATGCCATTTCTCGTCTCTTAAAAATTTAAAGATTAAAGAAATTAAAAGCACAACATTCAAAAATATTAGCAGCAAGCTCACCACCCTTAGATCCCTTAATATTTTTTTATTATAGAACATTCATGTAAAATTGTGATGATATGGTGTCCATGACACCAGATGAGGATATATGACCCTTTTGTATCTCTCTCCGTATAAAATGATGTATGAAATTGAGTTGTTTACTAGATGCACTACACACCTTTTTTATTCTTGAGAACTTTAATGTAATTGATTGTCTTACACATCTTTCTTATTCTTGAGAATTTTCATGTATTTGATTGTCCTAATATAACCTTTTCTAAGTATGCCTGGAGGTTTCAAGCCCCTTTTTCAACACTTGGAAATAAAATGGAGTGATATTAAAGTTCTACCGACTGAGTTACAATCATGTACAACAACAGAATATATCAGAATGTCACAATCTGATATCACTTCTAAATGTAAGAGAATTAAGTTCTCTTATTCGTTTAAATATTAAAATTTACAAAAAGCTGGGTATCTGCCAGAGGGGTTTCTAATTGCTTGAATACATTGAAGATTGGTAGGTTTTGTGCCTAGTCTCATCAATTTCTCTTCCGTTCAACCCTTGCAGGATCTCTTGAAAGACTAGAATTGTATGGTAAGCTAAAATCGACTCTTTGCCAGATGAAATTCAATGCTTCACTGCCCTTATATATTTGAGGATAGAGGAATTTGATGGAATTGAAGCTTTGTTTTGAGTGTTGAGTAACCTTAATTCTCTTCAAAGTTTAAGTCTTTAATTTGATATATCTATCCACAACACAAGTCATATGATGTGCCCAAATTAAAGAAAAGATGTGCAAAATCTTAGAAATACTACGGATTATTGATTGCCCCAAATCAAAGAAAATATATTCAAAGTCAATCTGCATAAAGTGATGTAAAATTGATAGTATTCTAAATATCAGCATCAAATAAAAATGTAGGGAAAAAAAAAAAGCAATTTGAACAAATGGTAAATGTACTCACTCATTCTCCAAATCCTCTCATATTAACTCAGTAAAGTATGTTGACTTAATATCCAAGTAATGTGCATATCGCATGCTATTGTGTTCCACTTGTGGAAAAATCAATTAATTAACCTTATGGAAAAGTTAATCCAATCACAAGCTAATAAAAGATCATAAGCGTTGGCTAAAATTCTTCCATTTTCCCCTTTTTTCTTATGGTTTGTGTATATTGTTTTTGACTTTGAATTAGAATTTTGAAAATTTTGTGTAAATGGTTTGAATTTGGATTATTCTTCACTTTATTTTATCTCTTTAGCAGTTGTGAATTAAAACTCCTACAGTATATTTTGTTATTAGTTTCCTCTAATATTTCAATAATTTTCCTTATAAAAAATTGTATCTTTAGTGTTTTATTTTATAGATGTAATAGAAAGACAATAAAAGTGATATAGTGATTTGATTATACTATGTATGTTTAAAAATTTGAAAATTGTATAATAACTTATATATATGGGCATATTTCAAATTTACTCAAGAATGCAAATATCATTTTGATAAAATAAAAAAAAAATGCTTACAGTTTTTTTTTTTTTTTTTTTTTTTACATTCTTGATTGTGTGTTAATAATTTTTTTTTTTTTGGACTTTGTTTCAATTATTGCAAAAGTAAATAAATTTGTGCAAGAATGTCATATTTCTAATCAATTGTTTCTCATATACACCTTAGAAAAATAACATCAAAATTTTATTATAATTTAATAATTAATGCATCACTCAAAATAATTAATATACGAAATAAAGATATTTATCCTATTAGTAATATTTTAATTACATTATATATATATATATATTACATGTCACTAAACACAATTAAATTGGTTTATGGGTTATGGCACAAGAATGGGCCTTCGACAAGCTTGGGATATTGAGCCCTAGACAAGGCATATGCTCCTCGAATTTGGGCATGAAAGAATAGGCCCAGTTTAGGCTCCTTTTAGTCCTTAAGCAGACTTGGGCATAATAATTCATAAGGCAAATTCTTTCCCTCTTAACTTGACACTTGACTTGATGTTAAGTGTGGATTGAAAAATAGTTCTAACTCTTAACTTCTAAGAACCTTGGTGCGATGGTCACTCCACAAGTATAAGTGTTTGTGAGTGTGGGGGGCAAGGACTAGGGTTCAAGTCTATAGGAGAGAACTTCACACACATATACACTTAGATTATATTAGAATAAAATTCTATCTTGTAAATAAAAAATAAATAAATAAATAAATAAAAAAGAGAAAAAGAACCTATATATTGTGCTGGAGGAATAGGTTCTTAAAAATTAAATAAAATAAAATAAACAGCTACAACAACAACTTGACAGATTTTTTATCTAACAACTAATCCTTATGTATACATTCATATTCCTAGAGTTGCTTTTTGTACAAAATGTCTTGTCACCAAATACAAGAAGAAAAGCACTCATCTCAAGCCTCTTCTAGGTGAAGCTGCTGCTGCTAGTTTGGTCATTTCCTTCACAAAAAGATCACAACCTCAACTTGTCTTTTTTGAGGTGATTTCAAGTCAGTTATTGAGCTGAATCATTTTTTTATATGTTGAGATTTCATTTTGTTACGCAAAATGTAAATTTTTTAGCGCATAATATTATCCGTTGGGCCAACTTTTGTATGTGAGATGGGCCTCTCATCATTTTCTCTCTTCCTTCTTGGGTCTTTATTCTCGAGGATAGAGAGAGCCGAGACCTTCCTCCCTTTATTCTCTTAATTAATTATCTTTTACTTATAAAAATCTAAGGGAGTAAGGGGTGAAAAAAAAAAAAAAAAAAAGAGGCACTCATCTCAAGATTTGCATGAAACATGGTGTTGATGTGAATTTTTATGCATGTTAGGATTGTTTGGCAATGATATGATTTTTTAAAATTTTTTTGATAACATTTTTCAATTGGCACATATACCATTTTTTTTTACTGTTTTATTTTAACCTTAACCTTTATATTGCTTTTCACTATCCCAGTTTCCTGTGGTAGAATTTTGTCAAGCACGAATCAAGAATTCAGTGGACAAAACACATGCATCGCGAGAACCCAACGACAAGTGGGCCTTGAACTTGAGACCACAAATCTTTGTCATGGGTCCATTTCAAGTTAACGCATCCTATTAAACCAAATATATATATATATATATATATATTGTCCTGATTTTTTTTTTTTTTTTTGGCAAATTACTTTTTGAACTTTATAATTTTTTATTTAAAATGTTTCATTTAAAATTCAAAATTTTTTAAATATGTAAAAAATTTCAACCTTAGAGTTTTACGTGTGAGTTTCATTTAAAACTCAAAATTTGAAATAAATTTAATCTAAACTAGTTAGTCATGACTCATGTGATATTAATTTAGTGTTAACAATCTTAATAGGGAAAAAAATGTGATAAAAGGTTTAAATAAACGTCATTTACCCCCTTTTTTTAGCTTACAAAAGTAAGCTTAAGAGGATTTGAAACTATATTCAACTTTATAGAGGTAACCTAATAATACCACTGAACCATGAAACTTTTAATTATCTAGGCTTAAGCTTTAAGTAAATAATATTAGTTTCAATTAAAGTCAAGCAAATACAATAGAAACCTCCTTAGTGGTGACAACTACCAATTTATATAGTATCTGTATATATTCAACTATATGAATTGATCCAAATTCAATATATTTAATAATTGAGTCAAAACTTTTAATTTTAACTCAACATATTTATTAAGTGAGTTGATACAAGTGGACGCATGTAACATACTAAGTGTTTGCTTGGGAACAGTTTATTTAACTGAAACTAAAAACTTTTTACTAAAAGTACTATAGATAAAACTAAAAAGTAGCTGAAATAATACAGTAGAATCTGTGAATAGTACCAAAATGTGCAATAGGACCTATGAGTAACAACAAAAATAAGATAAATAGTAAAAAAAAAAAAACTAACATTTTTAAGTCAATACCAAATGCATACTAAATAACATATTTATATCACACCATAAAATATGTAGCTTGAGGGAAGGATGATTGTCACATACTAGACCAATCGTGCTCCATTTAGGTGCATAAATCCTCCTTTAAACACTGGCCGTTGTTGATTTGTTCATCCAAAAGCCCCCACAATTACAGTATTTTAAGTACCTCCAAAAGCTCCCACAATTAAGCCAAAAAAGGAGAAAAAGCACCCACCATAGGTCATTATTACTGTTTTTATAGACAACCGTGAATCATATGAGTGGGATCTTTATTTCAATTTGAGGACCCACCTAAACATATTCAAAGTCTAATGTGCACTTAGAAGATCCAACTTTACATGATTATGATCATTATTATATGTATGTGATAGTTAAGGTAGCACTTTGAATGAACACAAAATCATTTATTTTGCATCTTAGAGCAACTTTAGCTGGATGGGGCTGTCAAACAAAATGGACTTCCTAATATACCACTAAAATTTTGAAACAATAAGATCAATAAATTGATTGATATCAATGGATTGGTCTAGTGGTTTTTTGTGGTGAGGTCTTGACTCTTGTATTCAACTCTCTCTCTATTAGCGTCCAACAAATTTCTTAAAGATAATCTCTAAAGATTAATCTTAGTAATTAATTGGTGTATGCATCATGCATGGAATGGGGAACAGAAGACTAATCAAGTCTCGATAAATATCCAAGATATTGTTTTAACTTAATATATGATTGGGATTCTTTGCCTCAAAGAAATACCCAAACATTGTTTTGACTTTGATTATTTAATCTAATATTTTTAATTAGATTTAAAAATTACAGTAAATATAAATAAAAATGGTAGGAGAGAGTGATTAGAGTGGTTCTCTACCTGAACGTTACCATAATAACATCTCACCTGTTGTGTTCAAGTCTACAAATAGAGAAATCTGTCAACCACAGTTTATTATGTACCAACCTTGCAAGGGCTCTAGTGGATATTAAATCGGAAGCGTGAGGTTTTCTAAGCATTTTCCATTGCATTATTCAAATTTGAGATCTTTGTCTCTCAAACCACTTGAGAGCAGTAAACCTAAATGCCCAATAACCACTAGACCACCACTCTAAGCGGTGATAATGAGAAACAATGAGAGATTGTTTTGATTGATTAGGTTAAGGATAAAAAATGAGAGACCCGTGTGCCTGCTTGGGTTTACTCAAAGATCAATTAATTTTGCATGACTTGGACCCCTGTTTGGCCAACAAAATTCTCCCCAAAGTAAATCTCCCATCAATTCTTACAATATTTTAATGAGAGCTATAATTATATTTACATATTGTTTATTAATAATAGTATCAATGATTAACAAAATGACATACGCAATTGATTTTGGAAGTTACTGTTCCATTTGACGACACTGCATATAAAGACATTCTATAATTGAGTACTATTGTTTATACAATCAATGTCACATAAATTAAGCAGACCATGTAGCTATAGTTGACTAGGTTATACCAACTATGTCCCTTGGGTGATAATATACACACAGTGCCTACTCCTAATGTGTCGGTGCTTATACGGACTACGGAAATTGGCATGACTGTACCAAGATTGAAAATTACGCTCCATTTGTTTGTATGTAATCATTCTTTTGCTTATTCAACGTGTACTACATAGAACAATAGTCAAAAAATACGGTTTGCTATGTCTCTTCCCATAGGACAAGAAAGAAATAATCTTTTCAAGAAATTAGGGTGTTCAAGCGGTAGACTCATTGGTCTGATGTAGTACGCGATATAAACTTGAAGATCCTAAATTCAATCAGCCAGACTACTTTGATGTGCCACAGGAATGATGAGAATATGACTATTTTAATAATGAGATTCTTGATTTTGGGAAATTTACGTTTTGCTCCAAAGTGTAAATTATATTAGATATTTATGCAAAACTTTGTTTAAATTTCTTTGACATCATGCATTGCATTTTTTAAATATATGTTTTCAGTTTTTAAACAATATTACACATATTTTTATATTTTTTTTCACCCACACATATTTTTAAAAAATATAAATAATGTTATTAGAATAACGTTACCAACTGCCCCTAAAATTTTGAGATTCTTGTGACAGAATTTCTGATAGCAAACTCATATTATGTGATGTTATGTGTAATTGGAGAGAGCACGAAACCGTGTGAGTAATGCTTGAGAAATACGGCAAGTGCTTTGGATTAGGACTGAACAAACTTGGGCATACATATTACATCTTAAATGATGCTTTTAATAGTAGTTCATTAGCCGCATTCATAGATAGACCCAAAAAAGGTGCATTTAATAATTCTATCAAAACATTGTGTATTTAATAATACATTTAATGCTGTTTTTACTTTTTATATATTTTTTAAAGAGAAAACCAATTTGCGTGCAATTATAATTATAGGTGTACAATGACAATCACCATGAATTTATGTATGTTAACAAAGAAATGATTTCTTAAATTTAAATGGCAGCCAAAAACAAGAAGAAAAAAAAATTATATAGCAACTTATAATTAAATATTTATAATATATGCTAGCACACTAGGGAGGAAAAAAAAAGTAGTTGCAAGCCAGTCAGAACTGGCATGCTCAAATTAATGCATGAGTAATGTTTGCATGATTAATTTGTTCTCATTTTACATGTTTTCCTTTTTGATCTATATAAAGAATTAAACCTTTTTTTTTCTCCAAAAATATAATGCATTCTTGCTTTTTTTTTTAATTGCAAATTACACCCTTTTATACCCCAAAATTTTAGAATTTTGATTTTACTCCTTAATATTTTGGGATATTTGGATTTTACACCTTAAAGTTTCAGAATTTAGATTTATCCTTAAAATTTTAGAGGTATTTGGATTTTTTACTCCCAAATTTTGAAACTTTAGGATATTAAATCCAAATACTCCTATACTTTAGGAAGTAAAATTCAAACACTTCTTAACTTTAGAAAGTAAAATCTAAATTCTAAAATGTGAAGATGTAAAATCCAAATAGTTTCAAACTTCGAGGGGATAAAATTTAAATTTTGATACCTAAACATCCCAAATCTTTAAGAGTCTAGTTTGTAATTTGGCTTTCCCTTCCCTACCCCCTAACCAAATGATTGGAGGACTGTGTGTAGTGGTGTAGCCCTCATTTGATCCGTGACCTTACCTACCATCCTCCTAACGTTTTAGTAGAAGACAGGTGTTGGGTAAACAAACCGGAAAATGCCATATTTGTATAAGTATTATTTACTATTTAGTGGAAGATAAATGTTGGCTAAAAAACAACGTTAATGCCATGTTTGTATTATGAATAGTAATTGCTGTGACATATTAACAAACATGAAACGATTTTGTATGATAATGACATCTTTTCACTAGGCTATACGTGGCAATGAGATTGAGATCTATCATTCAATCAATAATTTTTCCTTTTTCAGGTACGTATAAATGCAAGGCACAAATTACAGATTTTTTTTTATCGCACTGTAACCTAAGTCCTTAAAGTTCACCTATTAAGTAATTTTTATTTTAAAATTTACGCAAGTTTTATTGATAATTTCAAATAAGTGCTATCGGTGCTTTCGTCACAAAACTTGACCGGTTTCTAACTTTGGATTTACACCTACCGATTCTACCCAACCCAAACCAAATTCAAACTTAATGGCCCAACCTACTTGCATTTTTAGTTATTTTACCCAAATTGAAATGTGTACGGTACACACACTCTCTCTCTCCAAACCTTGATTGATGTACTGTTTATTAATGTATGGTTTTAAATGCACAGGTCTGGACTATAATAAATTATAATGGACTTCAGAAATTGACATAAATCGTGAGTTCTAGTTAGTTCAACTAGTAAAATTTCTGATTGTTGAATAAGAGATCTAAGGTTCAATCCTCACCTACACCAAAAACTCTCTCTTAAAAAATAAAAGAAATTGACATAAAGCAGCCATATATGCACAAATAATATTCGAGTTTGGTACCATTTTTTTTCTTTCTTTTATGAATAGTAAGGGCATATTTGGTAAATGTGTTTAAATACATATTTTTAGTTTTTAAACAACATTATACGTATTTTTTTACACTTTTTCACCCATATGTATTTTCAAAAAAACTAAAAACTATTATTTAGACACACGTACCAAACGGGCCCTAAATGCCATGACATGTTAACAAACATGAATTAAAATAGTTCATTAGATGAAATTAAAGGCAGGCCAGTGATCGAACAAGTGTGAAATGGGTGATTACGAGTCAACCTTTTGCCTTTGGTGACACACAATAAATCAATAATATTGGTTTGGTTTAAACGTGCACAACAAGCCAAAGCTTTTTGCCCAATGCAGCCAACATTCTTTTTTGAGTCAATTTTTGGCTAAGGGGTTTCCACTTTCCACTTGGGAACTGAGTTACGTTTTGTGCAGAATTTAAAAGCATATTCCATATCTTCATTCGTACAATACAATAAGCCCTTCTCCACTATCAATTTATTAAATTTATCTCTCTCAATATATATATTTATATGGTGTTGTTTATAAATAAATAAATAAAAAACATAAAATTTATATGGTGTAGTCTATCATAAACAGTACTAGAGGGGACAAGAAAAGACGCAAGGGACTGAGTCACTGAGAAGATTATTTTAGTGCATCATATCATATCTACTTATTTTTTAGTTAATAAGGAATCTATTGGGTCCAGTTCAACTCCAGCTTGTGGATGCCTTGGAGGGTAAGAACTAAGAGTCACCACTCACCAGTGTGAGTGATTTTTTTCTTTTTTTGGTAAATTGAAACACTGGACTACACTACAGACTACTACTAGTGAGTTATTGAATCATCATAAATTCATACATGCAAATTCCATATTGCTACCTACTTTGTATATATACTTAATGCTAAAGTAAAAAAAAAATTTATTTACAGTTTATACATCTAATTAGAATAAGATATCTAAAGATCAGTATTCATTTACACTAAAAATTGATTGGTGCCTAGACTGTTAATAAATAACACAAAATTCTATAAAAAAATTAGAATAATATTATGTTAGTGCAAATACAATGATAATAGAAATAATACAAAGAGAAACTCACCTCCTCATTGCACACGTATCTAGCCCAATATCTGAGTCAATACATTTTAACCCATTAATCACCACAATTTAAAAGAATAAAATAGTCTCTCCACTTTTCAATGTGGGATTAAACATTTTCACTGACTCCTCATCTTCCATATTCACTCCCACATCTTTATATTTATGTTATAACATTTATTCATTTTAATTATTTAATATTAAAATGCTCCAACATATTATTTAGTGTATGTTTGGCAAAAATTAAAAAGCCAGCTTATTTTATTATTCAGCTTATTTTTGCTACTATTTATGGATCTCACTACACTATTTGGTACTGTGGGGGAGAAAAGCCCAACCTGGCGCACTGGGCCCAAGGCCCTATCCAAGACCACTGTTAGTCCGAGGGGACCAAGACGCTCAGTCAGAGGCTCATGTGAAAGGAAAATGTCCGCAGATGAGTACGTGCACTGTCCGAGGAGTTGTGCATATGTCCGAGGAGACCGATACCCTCGGACCCGACGAGGTTTTTGTCCGACACGTGTCAGGCGACCTGTTTGGCAAGTGTTAAGGGAGAAAGGGAGCCTCGGACACACAAGAAGGTAACAGGAACAGAGAAATATCAAGGAGACAGACTTCAACCACCGCATTTAATGCACTGCACCTACCCTCCTGGCCGCATTTATGTGGAGAAGACCCCTAAACAGTGCATCCTCAGCTACCGCCACTCAGACAGGGCTAAAGGGGGAGTGTGATGGGACATGCACTCAAGTGGGCGCCCAGATGATGAACAAGTGGACGGTGGAGATGTAGAAAGGCAGTACTATATAAGAGAGAGGAGTCTCTAGTAGAGGGGGATCGAAAGGGAAGAGAGAGAGAAGAGCATACTATTTTACTGTAGCTCCAACTTTTGTAACCTAAGTTCATCAATGAAAATCACCTCCTCGGACGAGACATTCACCACTGTCCGAGCACATACTAATTCAAGTCTTCCTGTCATCATTGCCGTTTAATACTGTTATTTTCATTATTAGCCTAGCTCTTTCACCCACTCTCTACAAATTTATTGTTTTGGGTTCAGTGGGCTCCAAATCCACATCTCCTTGGGCTTGGGCTGCAGAATCTGACCCTACAATTGGCGCCGTCTGTGGGGAGAGCTTGTGCAAGAGTGAAATAAACAGTTGATAATGGCAGAACAAGGTGAACAACAAGCAGAATCCAGGGCATCCCAACACGTGGACCGTTTTGGCAACTTAGAGAGGAGACAAAACCGTGAGGGCAGTGTACACACTGTGCGCCTTAGCCAGAGCCAATCACAGAGCGGGAGTCACATGTCCCATGCAGAGAAGAACCGTGACTTACAACTGGAAGTGGAAAAACTAAAGAGGGAGTTGCGACACGCAAAGAGGAAGCGGGCTTCCTCGTACTCTGAAGATGATCTTGATGATGAGCAGGACGTCTCTTATCAACGTAAGTCTAAGACACCAGCTAGCGAGTCCTACACCTATGTAGAGGAGTCTCATCGTAAAAGGGAGCGTAGGAGCCCATCACGCGAGGACGTGGAGAACGATGCCATGAACAGGGCTCTAAATCAGATATCTAGATCACCCTTCACGCGCAGGATAGAGGAAGCCAGACTCCCTCGACGTTTTAACCAGCCAACGTTCACCGTCTACAATGGTAAAACTGACCCCGTGGAGCACGTGAGTCATTTTAACCAGAGGATGGCTGTCTACTCCAGAGATGAAGCTCTGATGTGCAAGGTTTTCCCTTCCAGTCTTGGGCCCGTTGCTATGAGATGGTTCGATGGTTTGAAGGCGGGCTCCATCAACTCCTTCAAAGAGCTCACTCAGGCATTCGGCTCCCGCTTTGTTACATGCCGAAGAGTGGCCAGGCCTCTCTCTTCCCTGCTATCCCTGTCCATGCAGGAAGGCGAGTCCTTGAAGGCATATTCAGACAGATATTGGGAGATGTTCAATGAGGTGGAGGGCAACAACGATGCAATGGCCCTCAGCACGTTCAAACTCGGCCTCCCTACCGACCACGGCTTGAGGGGATCCCTATCTGGCAAACCGGTCACAAACGTGCGTCAACTAATGGACCGCATAGAGAAGTATAAGAGGGTTGAAGAAGATCAACAGCAGGGCAAGGGAAAGGATAAAATTGTCCCTCAAGAGAGGAGAGATTCGCGGTCGGACCGGTACAATTACAATAAACCGCGGAGGGATTTTGCCGGACAATCAGGATCGATGAATCCTCAATCGGTCAACACCGTGTTCAAAGAGCCAGTGCATCAGGTCCTGGAAAAAATTAAGAATGAATCATTCTTCAGGTGGCCGAACAAGATGGTAGGAAACCCCGAGAGATGCAACCACAACCTCTACTGCCAGTACCATCAAGACCATGGGCATACAACAGAAGATTGTAGGAGTCTGTGGGATCACCTGGACCAGTTGGTCCGCGATGGTAAACTGAAACATCTTCTGCACCCCTCCAGCGGCCGAGGGCAGACAGGCTCGGGGCCACGCAGGGACGACCCCTCAAAGCCACCGCTTGGGACTATAAACGTCGTCTTCGCTGCGCCGGGGAGAACAGGGTCCTGGCCTTTGAAAGTTATGTCAGTAGGCCGACCACCCGCAGGGGAGTCGAGCCGAGGACCGAAGAGAGCTAGGTCTGGTGCCCCGCTGGTTATGGGATTCTCGGACGAGGACATGATCGGCACCATCCAACCCCATGGTGATGCACTAGTCATCACCCTCAGAATAGGAGGGTACGATGTAAAGAGGGTAATGGTGGACCAGGCCAGTGCCGTGGAGATAATGTACCCGGACCTCTACAAGGGCCTAGGCCTAAAACCCCAGGACCTGACGCCGTACGATTCCCCCCTATTCACCTTTGAAGGGAGGCCTGTCATCCCGAAAGGCCGGATACGCTTACCTGTGCAGTCCGGCTCCGAGGTGGTGGAGTTGGATTTTATCGTCGTGGACGCATATTCGCCCTACACGGCACTCGTAGGCAGACCTTGGATTCACGCACTTGGGGCTGTCCCCTCTACTTTGCACCAGAAGGTCAAATATCCATCAGGAGGACAGATACATGAAATCCGAGGAGACCAGTCTGTTGCAAGACAGTGCCTGGTAGCCGCCATTCAGCATGAGGCCCCAGCCGAGTCCTCGGACGTAGCTGGGAGGAATTTATAGCAACTACAGTCCCGGGGATCGCCCTTTGAAGAACCAGATGAAAGCACTCAATGCGAGGATCTAACGAAGGTGCTCATTGGAGACGATCCTGACAGATTCTTTCAAGTCGGATCTCAGCTGCCTCTTCAAGAGAAGGAAGAGCTGATAGGGCTCCTCAAGCGAAATCTTGATGTTTTTGCCTAGAGCGCTTACGAAGCCCCAGGGGTGGACTCGGAGTTTATATGCCACCACTTGAAGGTGAATCCACTGGTCACCCCCAAGCAACAACCTATTCGGCGCCCATCCAAAGAACATGCCGACGCAGTGAGAGACGAGGTAGCGAAACTCAAAGCAGCTGGGGCTATCAAAGAGGTTTTTTATCCCGAATGGCTAGCGAATACCGTGGTGGTAAAGAAGAAGAGTGGGAAGTGGCGAGTATGCGTTGACTTCACGGACCTGAATAGGGCATGCCCCAAAGACCCGTTTCCTATGCCGAAAATCGATCAGCTGGTTGATGCCACTGTCGGCCACCCTCGGATGAGCTTCCCAGACGCCTTCCAAGGCTACCACCAGATACCATTAGCCCTGGAGGACCAGAAGAAAACTGCTTTTGTCACCCCTATTGGCAACTACCACTATAAAGTGATGTCGTTCGGCCTGAAGAACGCGGGAGCTACCTACCAGAGGATGATGACGAGGATGTTCGAGCCACAGCTGGGCAAGAACATCGAGATTTACATAGATGACATGGTGGTAAAGAGCAAAGTTATAGCCGAGCATGTGAAAGACCTTGAAAGTACCTTTGAGGTTCTACGAAAATACAAGCTACGACTAAATGCCTCTAAGTGCTCGTTTGGGGTAGGGTCCGGCAAGTTCTTGGGATACATGGTCACCCACAGAGGAATTGAGGTCAACCCCGACCAGATAAAGGCCATCAACAACCTCCGAGCTCCTCGGAATCCCAAGGAAGTTCAAAAACTGACTGGAATGACTGCTGCCCTCAATCGGTTCATCTCTAGATCAGCAGACAGGTGTCGCCCCTTTTTCTCTCTGCTCAATAAGTGGAAGGGATTCGAATGGACTGAGGAATGTGCTTTGGCGTTCCAGTAACTCAAGGATTATCTTTCTCGGCCACCAATCATGTCCAGCCCTGAGCCAGACGAAGTACTGTTCGCCTACATCGCTGTAGCTCCCTATGCGGTGAGCCTGGTGTTAATACGGTCAGACTCTGGTGTACAAAGGCCCGTCTATTACGTAAGCAAGTCGCTGCATGAGGCTGAGATTCGTTACTTGCCACTGGAGAATGCCATCTTAGCAGTAGTGCTTGGCACACGAAAGCTACCTCACTACTTCCAAGCCCACACGGTGATCGTTCTCACACAACTCCCGCTCAAAGCTATACTCCGAAGTGCCGATTACACTGGTCGGATTGCCAAGTGGGGTACAATCTTAGGGCTTTCGATATAAGATATATGCCCCGCACATCGGTCAAGGGACAGGTCCTCGCAGATTTGGTGGCTGAGTTCACGGAGCCCCAGTTAGAAGAGGTGAAGCCTACGTCGGGCATGGATGAAAAATCAGTTGGCATGGTCTCTCAACAGAATCCCTCCCATTGGGAAGTGTATGTCGATGGCGCGGCAAACCAAAGAGGTTCTGGAGTTGGGCTAGTATTGATATCCCCCGAGAAAATCATTATCGAGAAATCTCTAAGGTTGGACTTCTCGGCAACGAATAATGAAGCAGAGTATGAGGCCCTACTGATGGGGATGACCATGGTCCGTAGAATGGGTGGGAAGTCCGTGGAGTTATTCTCGGACTCGAGATTGGTAGTAGGTCAAGTACAAGGCGAGTTCGAGGCAAAGGACGAAAGAATGCAGGGATACTTGGGTCGTGTTAAACATCTGCAATCAGAGTTCGAGCTTTTCAGTTTGCTGCACATCCCCAGGAGTGGCAACTCACATGCTGACTCCTTGGCCACGCTAGCCACCTCTTCGGCACAAGACCTGCCGAGGGTCATCCTCGTCGAGGACCTGCACAGGCCTACGGAGACGAAGTCAGGGGGAGTCCAGGTTCATCAGATCAAGGCCGGGCCGTGCTGGATGGACCCTTTAATCAAATTTATCAAAGAAGATGTATTGCCTGAAGAGAAGGGAGAAGCCGATAAAGTTCGGAGGAAGGCGACTAAGTTCTGGTTGTCCGAGGACCAGAAACTATACAAGCGCTCCTATTCGGGACCATATTTGTTATGCGTGCATCCCGAGGCGACTGAGGCATTGCTAGAAGAGCTGCACGAAGGAATCTGTGGGAGCCATACTGGAGGTAGGTCTTTGGCTCACCGAGCCCTCACCCAAGGCTATTGGTGGCCTAACATGCAGAAGGAGGCACATGAATACGTCAAAAAGTGCGATCAATGTCAGCGCTTCGCCCCGAACATCCACCAGCCAGGGGGAAACCTTAATCCCCTATCTAGCCCATGGCCCTTCGCTTAGTGGGGCTTGGATATTGTGGGACCCTTCCCCAAAGCTGCAGGAAACAAGAAGTATCTCCTGGTCGGAACAGACTATTTCACCAAGTGGGTTGAAGCTGAGCCACTAGCCAATATCAGAGACGTTGATGTGCAAAAGTTCGTGTGGAAGAACTTTGTCACACGGTTTGGAGTTCCTCACACCCTCATCTCGGACAATGGTTTACAGTTCGACAGTAAGGCATTCAGGAATTACTGCAGTGAGCTGGGAATTACGAACAGATACTCCACTCCAGCCTATCCCCAGGGTAATGGCCAAGCAGAAGCTTCCAATAAGGTCATACTGAACGGCTTAAAGAAGAGGCTAGATGATGCAAAGGGCAAATGGGTAGAAGAGCTGCCACATGTGCTTTGGGCTTACAGAACTACGCCCCGCAGGTCTACTGGAGAGACCCCCTTCTCGATGACCTATGGGGCTGAAGCTGTCATTCCTCTGGAAACAGGGTTCCCAACACTTAGAACCAGCTCGTTTAGTCCGACCGGCAACAACGAGCAACTAGAAAAGAGTTTGGACCTTATTGAGGAAAGAAGAGAGAATGCAATGGTTCGGCTGGCACACTACCAACAAAAGCTCAGACAAGGCCACGACGCTAACGTGAAGCTGAGGCCTTTAGAGCCTGGTGATCTGGTGCTGAGGAAAGTTGTGGGCACCACGAAGAACCCAGCTTGGGGAAAATTAGGACCCAATTGGGAAGGACCATATCGTGTCACTTATTGGAGCGTATTTCTTAGAAGACCTGGATAGTCATGTAATCCCTCGCCCTTGGAATGTAAATAACCTCAAGAGGTACTTCTATTAATCAAATCTTCTCTTCAATTGATATACCCATTCGCTGCGTAAAGTTTTCTCTCAAGTGTTTAAACTTAAATCCAATCATGCCTGTAGTCCTCGGACCAGATGATTAGGGTTAGTTAACACTCATTCGCCACCAGCTTAAGTGTTTAAACTTAAATCCAATCATGCCTGTAGTCCTCAGACCAGATGATTAGGGTTAGTTAACACCGTTAGCTCAAGTGTTTAAACTTAAATCCAATCATGCCTGTAGTCCTCGGACCAGATGATTTGGGTTAGTTAGCACTCAGTTACAGTTCTATAGTGTTTAAACTTAAATCCAATCATGCCTGTAGTCCTCGGACCAGATGATTTGGGTTAGTTAGCACTCAGTTACAGTTCTATAGTGTTTAAACTTAAATCCAATCATGCCTGTAGTCCTCGGACCAGATGATTTGAGTTAGTTAGCACTCAATTACGATTCCCTAGTGTTTAAACTTAAATCCAATCATGCCTGTAGTCCTCGGACCAGATGATTAGGGTTAGTTAACACTCCGGTGCGGTTCGTGTTTAAACTTAAATCCAGTCATGCCTGTAGTCCTCGGACCAGATGACTAGGGTTAGTTAACACTCGAGTACATTCGAATCCTGTAATCCTTGAACCGGATGACAGGTTAGTCAATACCCCCACGCGTTTAAATTGATTCTAATTTATAAATCTCTCCCCTAGTCGTGTTTAGCTTGAAGCCGAGGAATGATAACTTATGTTTAACTTGGAAAGACATGCAATTCATCAATAACTCTTGGTTGGCCTATCCTTTTTAGTAGTAATCTTGGTTACTTACACCATAAATGTGATGTGTCAAATAGATTTATTTGCATTATTTGGTTATAAGTGCAATGTACAGTTGTATATGACAATAATAGTTGGTAAGACATGTATTTAAAGACATCGTAGACAAATGAAAATCTATTCCATTAATAAAAAGATGGTTTACAATTCTTCGAATAAAACAAAAGAAAACACAGGTGCAAAAAAGTGAAAGCCCTATACGTCTATTCCTTTGCTGAAGGGAGCACGGGGTCAGCAGCCTGGCCTATCCGAGCAGTCGCTTCAGTGGCTCGGTCCTTGGGCTCAGAAGGAATTTTCTCTTCGCCTGACCCTTGGCTTTTCTCTTTGGCTGGTTCAGCTGGCCTATCCTTGCCGCTTGGCTGACCAGCTTCCTTGCTTGCTCCCAGAGTGAGTGGAGCGTGGCTGACCGAGATTGGCTCCGAAGCTTCTGGAAGCTGTGGAGCAGAAGGGGGGTCAGTTCCTGGGAGCTCTCGGATATCAGGATCGTAGTATACGCTCCCAGGCAGCCTCAGCTCCGAATCGGCAAGGACTCCAGCTGCATCCAGGGCTTTGCCCCAACTTATGTCGCAGTAATCTCGGCTGACCGAGGCGAACTGCTCTAGAAGCTGGGACGTGGTCGTCTCTACCCCCAGCTGGTAAGCTGTCTTCTTTTCAGCCTCAACCGCCTCCTGGGCCAACTGGGCTTTATCCTCGGCATATCGGACGCTGTCTTTGGCTTTTCGGAGTTCATCCCTTAGCCCGTTTACCAGCTCCCTCTCGGTCTTCAGATTGGCCTCTGCCGCCTTTAGCAACTTACGCTGGTCCTCAACCTGCTTTTCAACATTCTTTATCCCAGCGTCAAGGCTTTTCTTCTGGCTGGTCATCTCCGCGAGCTCCCCGGACAGACGGGTATAATCGTCCTTCAGTTGGCCCAGAGATTTCTCCGCCTCGTCTCGGGAGCAGAACGCCGCCTGGGTTTCAAGGCGATTCTTCTTGTCCCACTCCTCGGCTACGTAAATCTGCTGAGTGACCTGTATGATGAGAACTCTAAAGGTCAAACGCAGGAAAATGGGAAAGGCAAAAATCAGTGAGTCAGCTAATCGGATTGAGGTTACTTACGATGGCTAAATCCCTCTTGAGGGATCGAAAGAGCTCCGGCTGATTGAAACGCCTGAAGGACTCCATGTCATGAGGGAGGAGAAGTGGTTGCTGCAGGGCCTCAGCGACGTAGCCTTACCCTCCCTCCATCATAATTCCTGAGGGAGGTCTCCCAGAGGATTGGAGCGCCCTCCAACTCCAATTTTGGAGACCAAATCCGCGGTCCCCCTCCTCCTCGGCGCACCTCTGCCACTGTGCCCTCGTCTCGGCTTTCAGTAGACGGAGCCCTGCGACTTCGGTTGTCCTGTGCCACCTTTTGCTGCTTGGCCCCCTTGGTTGGTGGCACCTGTTTTTCCTCAACCTCAGTGTGGGGTCTTTTCTTCTGCAGTTTTAGCATGGGTTTCAAGCTTGGGTCAGGGATCTGGGTAGGCGCCAGAGGAAGTGTCGCCACTGTTTTAGATGTCCCAGCATCTTTCGGGTCGGACTTTTTGCCTCTCCCCTTCATCAAATTCCTCAAATCCATATCTTCGTCCGAGGAATCTTCTAAATGAGTGGCTAACAAGTTAAGTTGGGCGCCTGACTGCTCGCAGGCTTCTTCCTCGGCGTCTGAGATCTCTACCACCTGGTTTACCCTTGAAGCTTCTCCCTCAAACCGAAATTCATCTATTTGTTCTTTAAGCGAGGAAGTAGAAGAGCCAGCCCCCTCACCTTCGATCTCTTGTCCGAGGGGAACTTGCTGGAGTGGTTGGATAAGGGGAGGTGCAGCCCGAGGGATTGGACGGGGTACAGGTTCAAGATCGTATGGCGCTAAGAAGCCCTTCCAACCCACGTCGATACGCGCAAGTCGATGATCTCCTTGGACGATTGCGTTGCCGACCGGTTGAAAACCCTTTGACTGCGCTTTATATCCAAGAATAAGGGGAGCAGATCGTAGTTGCCCGTCCTCGCTCACGAAGATCTCCGACCTTAAAAGGTAGTTGAGGGCAACAACATTCGTTAGGCTGAGCCGAGGAGAAACCTGGTTCTTATCTGTTGCAAGTAAAAAGAAAAAATGGTTAGAAGCTCCGAAATAGCGACCGAAGAGAAATCAAAGATGATTAAAAGACGGGAGCCCTAAGCCTATGGTCAGTACGCCTAAATCTACATGTCACACCTGGCTTCCCAGGCTTGGTTGGGCAACCAGGGCCGTTGCGCCAGGCGCCCGAGACGATCACATAGTCGTCTTTCATCCCTTTGTTGGATTTGGGAAGGCAGGAAATGAGCCTGACAACATCCGACCGGGATTTTAAGTAGTACCCAGCATCTTGCTGGCTATGGCATTCGTACATTTGTACCACGTCAAGCCAGGTGAGTCCAAACCCCAAATGACGCTCAAGGTCCTCGATCGCTCCTAGGATCCTAAACATGTTGGGCGCGCATTGCCAGGGAGTAAGTCTATGGTTCCGAAGGTAACTGGTGGTGATGGGGCCCATGGGAATTGTCATCCCCCCTTCTTTGAAGGCGATGAGGGGGATAACCACCTCTCCCGTCTGCCGGTCTGTTAGTATTTTTTCTGGGGGGCAATACCTCACACCCACGTTAGGGGGTATGCGGTACGCGGTCCTAAACGCCTCTATTTGCTCAGGGCTATCCATCATGTACTCGAGTTTTCCCATGGTGGTTAAGCGAAATGACTGGCCGAAAAGAAAACTAAAGGATTCGGTGGGCGACGACTTACAAGGGCCAGACCGGAGAAGCGACTGCAGGCTCGTAGGAGGACTCGTGAAGATTCTGAGTAAGATTGGCACCGGTGACTGAGAGATTCGGGCGGGGAGATTTGGACGGAGTGAGGCGTCTGTTCTTGCTGGAGCGTCTGAAGATTTGCAAAGTGAGGAAGAAATGATTTCCTCTGAAGCTTTATACGGGGTCAAGCGAAAGGTCAGGGGCACTCCCGCCCAAATCCTGAAGAAAAAACCACAGCCATTGGATCAATCAGCCACCGTTGGATACGAAGGACGAAACGTCACCTGATGCAGTTAATGCAGCACTTTGGGAATAAGGAAACCGCAGCGGCATTAATGAGGCGTCTGTTCCCACGTTTACGCACGTGCCAACTCGGTGATGCGTGTTTCCAGGCTTTTGCTCCGTGGCAAGTCAAAATCCCACTTTTTCTCCTCGGATGCGAGGGAAAAACTATAATTTTGAGGGGCTATTGTGGGGGAGAGAAGCCCAACCTGGCGCACTGGGCCCAAGGCCCTATCCGAGGACCACTGTTAGTCCGAGGAGACCAGGACACAGTCAGAGGCCCATGTGAAAGGAGAATGTCCGCAGGCGAACACGTGCACTGTCCGAGGAGTTGTTCATATGTCCGAGGAGACCGATACCCTCAGACCCGACGAGGTTTTTGTCCGACACGTGTCAGGCGACCTGTTTGGCAAGTGTCAAGGGAGAACGGGAGCCTCGGACACACAAGGAGGTGACTAGAACAGAGAAATATCAAGGGGACAGACTTCAACCACCGCATTTAATGCACTGCACCTACCCTTCTGGCCGCATTTATGTGGAGAAGACCCCTGAACAGTGCATCATCAGCTACCGCCACTCAGACAGGGCTAAAGGGGGAGTGTGATGGGACATGCACTCAAGTGGGCGCCCAGATGATGAACAAGTGGACGGTGGAGATGTAGAAAGGCAGTACTATATAAGAGAGAGGAGTCTCTGATAGAGGGGGATCGAAAGGGAAGAGAGAGAGAAGAGCATACTATTTTACTGTAGCTCCAAATTTTGTAACCTAAGTTCATCAATGAAAATCACCTCCTCGGACGAGATATTCACCACTGTCCGAGCACATACTAATTCAAGTCTTCCTGTCATCATAGCCGTTTAATACTGTTATTTTCATTATTAGCCTAGCTCTTTCACCCACTCTCTACAAATTTATTGTTTTGGGTTCAGTGGGCTCCAGATCCACATCTCCTTGGGCTTGGGCTGCAGAATCTGACCCTACAGGTACTATTCATAGGTCCTATTGTACTATTTCAACTAATTTTTACTTTTATTTACAGTACTTTCAGCAAAAAATTTTCAATTTTAGTAAAATAAGCAGATCTCAAACAGATCCTTAGTATTCACTTTTTTCTATCTTTGGAATACCCTTAACATTACTCCAACAAATGGAAAAAAAAAAAAAAAAAAAAAAAAAAAAAAAAACTCCACAATAGAAGGAAAAAAAAATTAAAAATAAATGATTGTGGAGATTTTTTTTTTCTATATGTCAGGTATATCATGCATCTAGTGCATCTATTTTGCCTCTTATACAGAGGTGAACCCTACATGTATAGGGTTCACCTTTATGTGAAAAGAAAGAAACATACACAAAATACATAGTATATTTTCCTCTTGAGTTGATTGGACAACCATGTCTCGGCCATTTCAAGAGAAATGGGGGAAGTCGGGCTTGAAACTCTTGCTTTTAAGTCTTATCTTCCGCTACCAACCTGCATGCAAATGTTAAAAACCAAAATTCAACTAACAGACAATATATATTAGGGAATATTCCCTAATATTCATTAATGGAGTGGGTTAGTCGATATAACATGCTCATGCAAGAGGTAGTACATAGTGATCGGATCAGTTTAATGGCAACAAGCTTAAGGCTATGAAGAGATGGACTTGACATGCACCTTGTAGCACCTTCCCTTTCATTAATTCTTTCGAATATATGTGTTTCCCTACAAACACAATAGCCAAAAGGCGCAATATATAGAATGCTATAATCTATGAATCTTCCTCCCCTTCAGATCATGAGTTGATGGTTGTACTAATCCGTTGTGTAGATTATGGTTGTACTGGTCCATTAGGATAACCTTATTCATGTAAATATTTTTTTTTTTAAATTTAATTAATGATCAATTTAGAAATTTACAAGAATGTCTCATTCCTCACTTCTAAATGATTGCAAATTCTTTCTCGACAAGTTTTAGCATATCAAAGTGAATTATGTGTATTAGAAAGCGAAAAAAATGTGCAAATATTCTTACTAAAAGGATGCTTGTTATCCGCAAATTTTGTAGTGCCACTAGCCTTTATTCATTAAGTGTATGTTTGGTAAAAATTATTTTTGCCAAATTATTTTTCTATTTAACTTATTTTTACTATTATTCATGGGCTCCATTGCACTTTTTGATAATATTCATACGTTTCACTGTACTATTTTAGCTAACTTTTACTTTTATCTACGGTACTTTTCAGTGTTCTTGATTCCGTTCCGTTCCGGCCGGAACGGCCGGAATATTTCGTACCGGTATGCAAACCGGTACGAGAATAGCTTACATTCCACCTCGGATTAGATTTCGGCCTATTTCGGGTCATTCCGGCCATTCCGGCCAATTCCGGCCAATTTTGGCCGAGATAAGGATTTCGGCCGGTACTAGATTTTGCCTATTAGAAAAAAAAAAACAAAAAAAAAACAAAACAAAACAAAAACTGAAACCTCATCTACGCCATCTACGCCATTTTGGGCTTTACTGTTTCTCATTCAGCTTCAACAATGTCTCTTTGAGCCACCACACTTCTCTATTGTTGACATTTCCTTTGCTAGAGAACACTTACCTGTTGGGCGAGTTGGGGTCCAGCCTTGATTGTGTAAGGAAGTGTTAAAACCAAAGAAAGCAATCAAAAAAAAAAAAAAAAAAAAAAAGCAGAGAAGTTTGTGGAGACTGGAGAAGAAGAATGGTGGAGATCATATGAAAACATTGAAAAGGACACGGTAAGTGGAAATGGAAAAACGTGTGGAGTAATGGAGACTGTGAGGAAACTTCTAGGAAATTTCCTAGTTCAAAAACTAATCCTAGATTCTTATTAATTTACAATAATGCCACAAGTAAAAAGTTAAAAAATATTCACATAAATTTTTTATCAACTTTACTTCATCTGCTTTTAAGAATACACTATACATTTATACATTTATTAATTTGTTTACAATTATACACTATACATTTATTAATTTGTTTACAATTATACACTATAGATTCCTAGTATACACTATACATTTATTAATTTGTTTACAATTATTCAAAATGTGAATTTTATTTGTAGAAAGTTAAAAATATTTAAATATTTTTTAATCCCACTTTATTTAAGATTTAAAAAAAATTTAATTCATTATTTTATATAATAGTAATAATATATATATATATATATTATATATTTTTAAGGAATCCGAAACACCTTGAAACAGTATGCCGAAATAGGCCGGTACCGAAATATTCCATTCCACTGGACAAAACGAAACGGGTCCCGAAACGGAATTAATAACATTGGTACTTTTAACAAAAAAAAATTAGTTTCAGTAAAAGAAGCAGATTTCAAACAGACCTTAAAAGTTTTCAACTACAACAATACTTGATTTGTGACATATATATGTGTATATATATATAAATAAAATTAACTATTCGAAAGTACTCCGTAGAAATAATTACAAATGTCATTATGAGATAATTGATATGTTTGACGAGAATTTTAAAATTATGTAATAGTCATTTGTTTAAATATTATTATATTTTAATAAAAGAATATATCATATAATTTCATCATCAAGATTCAAAATCGTGCAAGGTACCAAAAATACATAAAAGTAAAGTAGAAAAGAAAAGCATTTTTTTAAGTGATCCCATTTTTTTTGAGAAGCTTTTTTTGGTCATTTCCATTTTGCACTCTTGGACAATTTGGACCCACTTGTCAATCGTATCTCGAACGAAGATAAATCCAAGCACTCAAAATTCCTTGCTTTATCACAAAATTCTTGCCTTTCTCAATTTCTTTTTTAGTATCAAAGGAAGAATAAAATCTCTCTCTCTCTCTTTTCTCTATTCTTTTTCTTGAGTTGAATATAGTGTTCTCTTTTTGTACGGTACACATTGCACCATATGCCGCGAGTGGGGGAAGGAATTAACCATGAGGGTAAAAAAAATCTGGAATGGTGATTGATGGTAAAAGTTAAAACAATCGATGATGATTGCAAATTACAATGAGGGTTTTACTTTACAATTCTATTTTCTGTTCAGAGATTTATTCTTTCTCTGCGAATGACAGAGTGCACAGGCGGTGACGAAATGGGGCACGGGTACCTAGAAACTGACAGGTGTCGTATTCTCAAGGCTTCTCTGATAAGCGTGAATCACGGGTTACTGTCATTGTTCTTTTCTCCCTTGTATAGTACGGTATTTCTATTTACATCGTGAGGTTATTTTTCACCGACTACTACACGACGTCGTTTGTGTAAATTGAGAAAGTCTAGAGTCACGACAAACTCTACACCTCAATTCATAAATCCGTAAGGACCGTAACATGTTTAAGTTTTTATTTTTATTTTTTAAATAAAAAACTTTATTATTGAAGAAAATAAACTACACTAGGGGGTAGATACCAGGACCAAAACGACCAAAATAAAAATGGCTGAGATCATTTGGCTAGTTCAACATAACCAAGTTTGATATATAAAGAATAAAATTGAGTAATATTCAAGGAACTTGATCAGCTAGAGCTCTTAGAGCACTTGCATCTGGAAATACCATCTTATCATATTTTACTTTCCAAAAAAATTACTTTATCAATTATACAATACTATTTTACAATACACCTAACATCCCAACATTTATTTTTACTTACAATATATTAAAATAATATAAAGTAAAATAAAAATAATATAAAAATATTTTCACTTCTCTCTCTAATCTCTGTTTCTCTCTCTAATCTCTCTCTCTCTCTCTCTCTCTCTCTCTCAACCACCTACCACAATCACCATCACCACACCACCACCAAACCAACCCAAACTAACCAATCCAAATCCAAAATCCAAAGTCCAAAGTCCAACCATGCAGAATCCATTGCTCGATCAAAACCCATGAATCACTCGATCAAAACCCATGAACCACGCCGATCTCCACCGTTAATCAAAACCCACGAACCACGCCGATCTCCACTACTTAACGATCTCGACCCATCGGATACAAACCCACCAGATTAACCCACCATCACAGACCATCCCAAACCCACCAACCCAAACCCACACCGCCACCATCGAGACCTCCCCACATTGCCACCATCAATCACTGACCTAGACTCATCTCGACATCGATCGCCGACCCAACAACCTAACTCTAGTGGCATGCTTTGGACGAGAGAGAGAGAGAGAGAGAGAGAGAGAGAGAGAGAGAAATAATATAAAACTTTATGCAAGATGCTACAGTACCATCTACAGTACCATCATAAAAGTAAGACGGTACTATAGTAGTATTGGAAATTTTTTTGCAATTCTAAGTTTTTACAAGTCTGGGTGTTTGGAGTTTTTGGGCTTTAATGCTAAATTTGTCATATATATCCCATTTGGCAGTTTGGATGTGAATGCTCTTATAGAATCTATGCATATTGAGTTTGTGATATGTGAAATTGGGTGTGGTCATAGGTGCTTTTGGTATAAATTTTTCTTAATATTTTTCTTTTTTTAAAGAATAATCATAGAGACACGATCAATCGCACATTCAGCTTTTAAATTATTAACTTAAGCAATTGTGAGTGTTGGGCATTTTCTAATCATATGGATCCAGTACTTATTGTTAACCACTTATAATTGCACAAATTAACAATTTGTGAAATTTGATGTAAAAATGATTTTGGGTGTAATATATAATACATTTGGACAGATTTAGAGTATGTCTAAATAGACTTATAATATTTGGTGGCTTAATTATTTATGATCATTTTATATCTCATTAAGCAAATAAATTAATTTAACTATAGCTTATTTGCTTATAATATGATTGAAATAAATTAACGTATTTACTTAAAATCATTTTTCACCTTAAAAGCATTTGCAATGGAAGACCTCTAATTTTCTAAGTAATTGTTTCTAATGCTCTCGAATGCCTTATACTTTTTTTTTAATGATTTTAAATTCAATACAGATTGCCCATAAGATAGTTTGCTCTTCACTTGAGAAGAAGATATTTAATGAGTCAATTTTATGGGACATTTCTCTTACAATTATATATGTGTGATCAACATGAAATCTTCATATATATTACGCGAGAGATCTCATAAAATCTTCTCATAAAATAATTTCCCATTAGATGGCATGGTCTCATAGTCCTATGTATTACTTTCCTGTCGATATAATACATGCAAAAAGTATTAACATGAACAGATCCAGACGTTGCATGCTGCTTCAATATTGGGTAAACTTGCATTACAACAGTTAGCTCCTCCCAGTACCCATCCCAGGTTTTTTTGCGTTTTTTTTTTTTTTTAACTTTCATCCACTAAACGTTTCCTTGATGAAATTAGGTAAGGAACCAAATCAAAGGCTAAGTTACATAGCAGATGCAATAACATTTTATCATTTGGAATATGTTTTCTCTGAAGATTTTACTTCAGAATTTATGGAATACCTCAAATTTTGTAAATAGATAGAGATAATTTTAATGACAAAAATAGCTAAGATCTCACTCTAATAAAGGATGTAAAAAAAAAAAAAAAAAAGTTTGGTTTTAGCTAGGTTGTGAGTTTTTTTTTTCACCAACGTGTATGTAAATTGAGAAAGTCTAGAGACTCTAGATTCTAGAGTCACACTAAATTAACTATATGCCCAAATCCATAATAAACTTAAGTGCTATTTTGTGATTAGTTATATGTGTAAATACTGAAATTCAATAACAAATAAACATTTAAGCAAGTTGTGAAATTGATTAGTGTGGTTGTTGGTGCTTTGGTGTAAATTTGCCATAACATTTTCATTTTTTAAAGAATAATTATAGAGACACAACCGATCGTATGTCCAACTTCCAACTTATTGATTTGTGTAATTGTGAGTGGTGAACACTTTCTACCCATATAGACCACCACATTTTGTCGATCACTCACAATTACACAAATCATCAATTCATGAAATTAGAAGTAGAAATGGTTTTGTTCATAATATAGTTATTTTCCAAAACCTAGAAGTATATAATGTGTTTGGATGGATTTAGAGTGTGTGTGTGAATTAATTGCCTTTAATATTTGGTAGCTTAATTATTTATAGTCATTTTATATCTCATTAAGAGAATAAATTAATTTAACTGTAACTTAATTGCTCATAATTTTTTATGGAAACTTTATTGCTCATACTATGATTGAAATAAGTTAACTTATTTACTTAAAATCATTTTCTACCTTAAAAGCATGTTCCACTAGAGGCCTAGCTAATTTTCTAAGGAATTGTTTCTAAATAATATATCTTATGAGATGATCTTTAGAGACATTTCTCTTATGAGATCAACAAAAAATTTACATATATTGTGAGAGAAATCTTATAAAATCTTCTCATAAAATAATTTCCTATAAGGTATTACTTTCCTGTCGATATAATATAACAAAGAAGATTAACATGAACAGATCCTCAATGACACAAAATTCTCCATGCGTTGCATGCAGCTTCAATATTTGATAGCTAGACATGCATTTACAACAGATAGCTACTCTACCCCAAGTTTTTTGCATTTATTTTATTTTATTTTTTACTTTCTTCTATTAAACGTTTCCTTGATGAAATTAGGTACGGAGCCAAATCAAAGGCTAAGATACATAGTAGATACAATATCGTTTTCTCATTTATTAGGATATGTTTTCTCTGAAGATTTTCCTTCAGAATTTACAGACTATCTCAACTTTTGTAAATAGATAGAGAGTTTTAATAACAAAAATAGCTAAGATCTCACTGTTGAGTTTTAGGTTGTTTTGGCTCATTACCGTGTTAAACTAAATTTTAATTTGATTAGTTGTATCAATAAAAATTTTATCAAGGTAGAATTTAGGTCAAAAGCTACTCAAATACAACGAAGTTATATTCTACTCAAAAAAGATGAATTAATAGTCTATTGTTTACTGTGTATTGTGTATCCAAGAGTTAGACCTTTTATGGATATATACATTTATTAGTTTCTTTAAAACATTCTCTCATTCCCGTATGTATTAAAAATACTCAGTATTTAAAAAAAAAAATAGTATTTTCTTCATGAATGGAGTTTACCTCTAAACTAGTTTGGAGAAAAACCCTTCAAACTTATCATATATTTTTATATTGAGTGTGAAATTTGAAAATCTAACCATTGGATTGCATGTTTTTATTATATCCTTCATGCTTATAAAATTTCAAGAAGATCAAAGATCAATTGTTATGTCATCAAATAAAAGTTAAAATTTCAAGTTTTTATAATTTAAAATTTAGTATAAAAAATAAGTTCATTGATCAAATAGTAAATAAAATCCGATTTGAACGAAATTTGATATACATGTTAAGAACATAAGTAACATAAAATTTAATGATTAAATTTTCAAAATTCACACTCGAAAAAGAGATATATGATAAGTTTGAAGGGTTTTTCTTCAAATTATAAGTAACATAAAATTTAATGATTAAATTTTCAAAATTCACACTCGAAAAAGAGATATATGATAAGTTTGAAGGGTTTTTCTTCAAACTAGTTTGGAGATAAATTTTGTTCTTTGTTCATATTTTTTACATTATAAAGATCTTTTGAAATGTAACTATTTTTTTTTTTTTTTTTAAATTAGGCTTCTAAAGCTTCAAAATAGACACAAATTAGATTATTAAAATTCCGAAAGAAAGTAGATGAGTTCATTTGTAGCATTGGTTTCTATAAAATATTGAGTTTAGACTACAAAGATTTGTGGGTATAATTTAATTGTAATTGTTTCTTATACAGTAAAAATTTTCGTAAGTAGGTTACCCCCGAGTTGTTTTCTTTTGAAATTGTTTTCAAAAGTCTTTAACTTTATCACCAAATTAGCACGTGCTTTTACTCTTTTTTTCTTTTTTTTTTTTTTCTTTTTTTTTTTTGACTTTTCAATTTTGGTGATACCTGCTATGATAATTCAATCTTAACTGTTTGACTTAAATTAGAAGTTAGTCAGTTAATTGCAATGATTATACAATCTTAATTGTTGACTTAGATCTTTGCATATTCCTATAGCTTTCTTTTTAAAAATGCTTTCCTAAATTGAATTTTTACACCCAAAAGTCTTAAAGGACTTTTGCACTACCTAAAAATATAAATAATCTTAGTTTTTTGGCAGGGGCGACCAACGTGGCAATTTTATCTGGACGTGATTATAGTAACATCCTACCCATTGAGATAGAGTATTGCTAGGAAACAACCCAAATGAGTTCATATTTGAACTTGAACTTGGGATCTCATGCTTAGTGCATCTTGTACATCACCCAAGACCACTATATATATATATATATATGTTCTTTTTTTTTTTTTTTTTGATAGGAAATATAAATGGTCTTAGTTATTAATCTCTGCAATGTAATATATGTGATATTGGAACAAATTAAGCTACGAAAGGAACACCAAATAGAGTCCGAGTCTTTTTGCCTAACTTTAAAAATAGTGAGCATTTCATACTTCTTGAGCTCAATTAATTGCTGGTTATAGTATACGTGGCAATCGATTTTTATAACATAAAACAATTAAGAATCCAGGATTCTTAATGTGTATTTAAAGTGTGATTCTCTCACATAAACCTCGTTGTATAACTACCCAGGATATCAATTGTTGCAAAGTACAGACCAAAATCTCAATGTGGACCTCTTATGCAAAACTATTTTAGTATATGTAGGATGAAGATTGAATTCTATTAAATTTGACAACATCCTTCAACTACTTTTTAGATGATCTTTTAAGTTTTGCGCAAAGACAATATTGAGTTTATGACACGTGTGATAGCAAATAGGCAACAACCGCATGGTCCCATTGAAGAAGTGGTTCATGCTACCAAAACTTTCATAGAGGAATGGTTGTTTTCAAAATTAAAGTTTCTTGCTAGAAGGTAGGGAATAAATTGTCCAAGTACTTAGAATTGATGTGGAAATTGTGGATGCTATCAAAACTATTAAAATAGACAAAAGTAGAGGAAGATGTATATATTTTTTCTCCTAACAAAAGAGAGAGAGTAATGATCGATCTATGAAAGATTGAGCGTAACCATAACTTGATCTCAAACCATTTGGATTTCAATAAAATATTTCAATGAACATCTGAAAAAACCAATTTCGTATCCCGAAAATTCAAGCTTAGCCTAAGCCCAAATCAAACCATATAGACTTAATCATTGTTACAAAATCACTCATCCTTTGTGCATTTTTTGTTTTGTTATATTAGATCCTAGTAGTAAAAGAAACTTTATTGACCTCCAAAAAATAAGTATCAAATTGAGTTTTAAAGTGTTTAAGAAATGAAAGAAAAACTTTATGAAGCAGTTTTTATTTGCAGTTTAACTAAGCATTACGATTTCTATTTAGACCTCACAAAATTGAATTCAGACTTGTTAAAGTGACTCTAAGAACGATGAGAGAGAGAGAGAGAGAAATAAAATATTTATAAAAATAAATTATAAATAATATATGTATAAAAAAGATTAGTTTATATATATAATTTGAATATAGATTAAATAAAAATATATACACATTATGTGTGGTGGGATTAGTTTTGTTATTTTGAAGAATTCAAACAAAAAAAATCTATGAAAATATTTACATCCATATATTAAATTATCTTAAATAACATTTATAGGCTTACAAATAATACTTATATTTATATGCTAATACTATTTTTTTAACCTTCCTAAATTGGATTTTTTTTTAAAAAAAAATTCAATTCTAAGTGATCCAATATGATAAGTAAAAAACGGTTTTTCTTAAATAAATTATTACGAAAAAATTGTTAACATTAGTATAATATCAATGCCACCCATCACATCCATGCCAATTATAATTATGAGGGCACAACGCATGTGATGAAAAATTAAAAGTAGATATGCAATCTCTAATTTTTAACTCTTTATACAGTACTTTCTCTTTAAAATTGATCAAATACCAAGTTTTTATTGGTCGATAACATAATTAGAATTTTTGATGATTAACCAAAGCAATATGTGACTTAAAAATAATTTATTGTAAAAAATTGATATGGTATTGCCTTTTTTTTTTTTTTTTTTACTGACAATATGACCAGAAATGCAGGGGAATGGAATTTGACATAATCAAGTGAGGAATATATAAAAAGTTTAATGACAAGAAAGCTGTTACACTGTTCTTTAGATTCCCAATTTATGTTATGTAAAAATCAATATCAATAGCATACAAAGGAAGTAGGATTTTTGTTTGTTTGTTTGTTTTTTATTTTATTTTTTTTATACTGTTGTTACACTGTTCTCAAACCAACACAGAAAATCACCATGGCAAACGGGGCGAGTCGGATTGGATTCCTGTCAAAAAATTCAATATCAATACAAAGTTAGTAAGTGGAGTTGTGGTGTGTTTTTATTTTAAAATTTTTTTTTCTCTCTCTTGTATGTGTGTTTGTTTCTAAAAAAAAAAAAAAAAATTTAGTAGGATTTTTATTTTTTATTTTTTTTTTTTTTTACGCTGTTCTCAAACCACACATAAATGTAAAAGTGGCAAAACTGGCTTGTTGGGTTGGGTTCCGCTAAAAGACGAGTCATCTTAAGAAAGTTAGAAATAGATCAAGTTAATTGAATTGTGGGTTGAGTTAGGTTGGGTTGACTTATATTTGTCATTGGTAAGTCATACATCAAATTTTATTCAAGTGGAATGCATTACTTTGAATTCACCTTATATATCAAGAAAATGCTTAAATAAACAAATTGACTTGTCAATAATTAAAAAAAATAGCATAAACACAAAGGAGTCTAGTCAACTGTAGGGACCGGATTCGAGCGCTCTCTGCAGATTGAGAGAGTGGACCCAAGCCCAGTTAACTCTGCAATGAATTTATAGAGTATGGGTTCAAGAGCTAGGCCCTAGTAAGGAATGCAACGGTCATGCATGGTTGTTCGTGGATTGTGATAATTTAAACGTGGGTTAGGAGGCACAACAAGGCTCCTCGGACGGGTTCATAAAGGTTGAAGTTGTTCTTATTTCTCTCCAGAAAGGTTACAATGGTTGGGAGAAAATACACTGCTATAGTATATCTTTCCCCTGGTTTTCCGTCCGTCCCCGCTTCAAGAGGGACTTCTTACATTATAAATCTCCCTCGGTTGATCCTGGCCTTACAACTGTCGATCATCCAGGCCACCGCTTAAGAACCTGTCCCATCAGCCGTATTTCCATCCCTCCTGTGGGTTGCAGCGCTCAAGACAGCACTGTTCAGAGGTCCTATCCTCATTAATGCGGCCAGGACGTTAGTTGAGGGCATTTAATGTGGAGGTGACAGTTCATCTGGGACTTGCTCCTCCGCCATGCTTCCATATCCGGTGCTTGGCACTTGCTATCTGCTCCTTGGATGCTCTGGGAGATTCTCCTTGAGGGTCTGCTGGACTGCTGCTTGCGTGCTTTCTGATTTCGGACGTCCGAGGATGTAATCATCCTCAGCGTGGCTTCTTGGACTACTGGGCTTTCACGCTTCGTCCTCGGACCTTAGACGCGTCCTCGGCGTGAGCCATTGGGCCTAGTTCAAAGTGGGCCGGGGTTGCTCGACTCTCTCTGGCCCCACAATAGCCCCTCAAAATCTTGCTGTCCGCATCCTCGGGCGGAAAGGAGGATTTTGACACCCTCGGACCTGTTCCGCGTCCAATCAAGTCTTGTCCTTCGTCAGCGTTGGAGCCTTTTCACCTGCCCGAGGTGCGTTACTGGTGCTTCGGTGCGCGTAACGTGCCTTGCATTAAATTCGGGCAGCTTTATGCTCCCCACGTTCAACGGGCAGATGACAATCTAACGGTGGGGATGCATCTGGCATTTATGGGCGGGAAAACTCGTGCGGCTCTTCCATTTAGGGTATAAATACCCATTCGAACCGTTTTCTCCTTTTTCATTCACAATCAAGAGCTCTTGCGCCTCCATTCAGAGTCCAGCCAAATCTCCACCTACACCTCCAACATAAAAAGCCAGTCCGAGGAGCTATTCCTCATTTCTGTAAGTCGATCTATCCCTCTCTGAGCTTTTTTCCTTTCTACTCCTCCTCTTTTATTTGCTCTCCCTTTAGCTCTCTTAGGCGTCATTTGGGATGGGTAGACTTAAGAAGTACGTCTTTACTGAGGAGGCGATGGAGAAATTCATCGCCGATTATAAGATACCGGCCAACGTGGGCTTAAGGTATTGTGAGGAGAGGGAGTGCACCTCCGGAGGCAGGAGGGCGAGGTGGTGATTCCCATCATCGCCTTCCTTGAAGGGGGGATGAGGATCCCCATGGGGCCGGTGACGAGGGGTTACCTTACATACTTTCGGTTAACCCCCACCCAATGTGCCTCTAATATGTTTAGAATTCTGGGCAGTGTGGATGCCCTTAATGAGAAGATGGGTCTAAGGCTGACCTATCATGATGTGAATTACTGTTACAATCTTCAACATCTGAAGAACAAGTCCTACTACATGAGGACGAGGGACGACAGGGTCCGGCTTATCCAGTGCCTCCCCGAGTCCAACAAGGGGATGAACGAGGATTTTTTCATCGTGTCTGGAGCGTGGCACGATGGCCTTCATTGCCCGACGACAGAGGGGACACCAGGTGGGGCAGTGGGAATAGGAGGGGATTCAAAGATTCTAACTTGTTTCCTGCGTCATTTCTTTTTGTACTATTTGGTTACTAATGTGGATGTGTTTTCCTTTTGCAGATCCGCACTCCCTCGCGCGCAACTTCAGCTTGATCAACAGGGAAGACTTGCAGAAGGCGCTCAGGTCTGCGACTTTTGAAAACGAGGCAGACCACCAGGTCAGAGCTGCTCACAAGATCTTGGGGTACACTCCGCTCCAAAAATCATTCGCGGCCCCCAAGTACGTGATCAAAGCAAAGGATCCTCGGCTGCAGAAAATAGAAGTGACCGAGGACGGGTTCGAGTTTCCCAAGGATCCCTCCACTTCAGAAGGCCTCACAGTAGCAGTCCCCTCTTCTTCCTACACATTCTCAGAGGCCGCGGAAGAGAATTTAGAGAGGGAAGGGGAAGCTGCAGACTCTACTCTTGCCGAGGACGATTTTGACATTTTCAAGCAAATCCATCAGTCCGAGGACCCCTCTAGAGACTTGGGTGATCCTCGTCTAACCGAAGCAGATCTCCTAGAGTCAGAGACATCTTCTCAGCCTGAGATGGGTTACAAAAAGAAATTCCAACCCAGTCTGCTCGACTTGATGGAGGGACAGCCGGGGAAGTCCAAGCCAAAGCTTCCTCCTCCTCCTCCTCCTAAGACTCGTCCTGCCCACACCAGGTCGAGCTCATCCCAATCCCGGCTACCCTATCCTCCGCCTCAGACGACCCCGCCGACCAGGCACGAACCCGCCGATCCTAAGCAGAAAAAGGATAAGGGCAAGAGGCCTATCGATGACAAGTCTGGGCCTACGCGGGAGGGGGATGACGCTCAGCGGCCATCAAAGCAATTGAAAATAGGCCACAAAGACCAGGATAGGCAGGTCGAGGACCAGCCCGAGGTTCAGGCATGGCTCCCCGCCCCAATGCTCCGTGGGGGTCCCTTGAGGGATGACGCCTCCCTCAGGGATTTCAGAGAGGGCGAAGGCGCGTACGTGGCCGACGCGGTGGAGAGATGCCTACTACTTCCTGCGGACATGGCGCAGCTGGGGACCATGAGGAGTAGGGAGGTCTTCCTCAGCCTCAAGCGATACTTGGGGATGGTAAGATCCTAAACATTTGTGTTTTTTCTGGCTTCAGTTTTGCGTTACTTTCTTTTTTGAGCTCGGCTTACCTTGTACCCGTTTCGTTTGGCAGGCTGTCCAGGCCACTTACAGGTTGGAGGAGGCGGCCTGCGACCATGGAAAGGCCATGGATGCCGAGCGTGAGAAGCGCTTGGAGGCCACTCGGATCCTCAAGACCTCCGAGGAAGACCTTGCCAAGGCCAGGGAGGAGCTGAAGGCGATGACCCAAGCTCGGGACAGCGCAGTGTCAGGCCTTGAGGGTGCCTAGAGGCAAGCCGTGGAGCAGACGAGGCGCCTGCGTGAGGCTGAGGATCAGCTGAAGATCGCCAAAGAGCTGATAGATGACCTCAAGAAGGAGAAGGCTGCCGCTGAGGAGGCCAAGAGGGTGGCTGAATGGGTTAAAGGGGAAGCTGAGAGGGCCAAGTTTGAGGCAGAGCAAGGCAGGGAGGAGGCCTGGGCCGCCAAGGAGGAAGCTGAAGAGGCAGCCTATGCTGCTGGGGCAACTGAGACAGCAGCTGCCTACAAATCCCAAGTCCCTGGGGTATGTAGGCGCTACTGCTCCGAAACTTGGAGTGAAGCCCTCAGACAAGTTGGGGTAGAGGCCTCTTCTGACCTGTGGAAGGAGGAGAGCGTGTACTACCCCCCTGTCATCCGCGAGGCTGCCCCAGACGGCTCTGAGGCCGAGAAGGCCGCTGTGGAAACTGCTGCAACTCCAGGTGAGGGGGCCTCGGATGCTAGAGCCGCTGGTGAGCCAGTCCAAGGGAGTAATCCTTCCGCGGTGGATGAATTGAGCGACAGCTCTAACGAGGACGCGCCTCAGCAGGTTGTAAAGCCCTCCCCTGACGCCCAGGTTCCTTCTGTTGAGGGGGCAGCTGTTCCTGCCGTGCCTCTGCAGGCCGTCCCCCTCAGTCAGGGCCTAGAGGACCCTGAGGCTGTTATGGGCCAGCCACCCACCGAAGCGGGCAACTAAGTTGAAGGACCGGGCTCCTTGGTGCCTCTGCCTGCCTCACTTTACTTTTTGCATCTTTTTCTTCCCTTTTCCTTTATTTGTAATGTGACTCCCTTTGTGTAATTCTTTTGGACTTAATGAAATGAGGGCTTTGTTTCTTTTTCTGTGTGTTGTGGCTGTTTCCTTACTTGCACGCTATCCGTTTTTTTTTTTTTTTATTCGTATAATTTTAACTTCAATTGTATCTCAGCCAATCGCGGCATCAATCATTATAACGTGAAGGCTTGTATGCTCGGGCGGACCTTTCGTGTCCTAAGGAACAAGTAGAATTTTTTGAAGTAGACACTTAGGATCTTTTAAAGTAGCTAGTTTCCCCTTAGGCATGAGTCCGAGAACCATGCAGTTCCTTAGTTCTGTCTAACACTTAAGCCTTCTGAAGCAGTTAGTTTTCCCATAGGACTGAGTCTGAGGACCATGCAGTTTCTTGGTTCTGTCTAACGCTTAGCGTTTTTAAGTAGCTAGTTTCCCCATACGACTGAGTCCGAGGACCATGCAGTTCCTTGGTTCTGTCTAACACTTGGTTTTCTTAAAGTGGTTAGTTTCTCCATAGGACTGAGTTCGAGGACCATGCAGTTCCCTGGTTCTGTCTAACACTTAGTTTTCTTAAAGTGGTTAGTTTCCCCATAGGACTGAGTCCGAGGACCATGCAGTTCCCTGGTTCTGTCTAACACTTAGTTTGGTCGTCAGGACACGAGGCACGCAACCAAGATAGGCTAACAATATGAATCAAAGTGGCTTCTTCATTAATAGTAGTACCTTTTCAGGTTATTTACATTCCATGGACGAGGTACAGGTTTGTCATCTAAATCCTCTAAATAGTATGCTCCTATCCCTGCTATCGAGGTAATCCGGTAGGGCCCTTCCCAGTTGGGTCCCAGCTTTCCCCAAGAAGGGTTCTTAGCAGCCCCTATGACTTTTCTCAGCACCAGGTCCCCCGGTGCTAGTGGTCTGAGCTTTACATTGGCGTCATATCCTTACTTAAGCTTCTGCTGGTAATGGGCCAATTGGATCATCGCTTACTCTCTTCATTTGTCTACCAGGTCTAGGCTCCACTCCAGCAGTTCATCATTGCTGCCTAGAATGAAGGAGCTCGTCCTTAGCGTCGAGAAATTTGTTTCCAGGGGGATCACCACCTCGGCACCATAAGTCATGGCGAAAGGTGTTTCCCCCGTTGATCGCGGAGGCGTGGTTCGGTACGTGCAGAGCACATAGGGCAGCTCCTCTACCCACCTCCCCTTGGCATCATCCAATCTTTTCTTAAGCCCATTGACGATAACCTTGTTGACAGCCTCGGCCTGTCCATTTCCCTGGGGGTAGGCCGGCGATGAGTATCTGTTTGTGATCCCAAGTTCGCTACAGTACCTCCTGAAGGCCTTGCTATCGAATTGGAGCCCATTGTCCGAGATGAGGGTATGAGGAGCCCCAAATCATGTAACGATGTTCCTCCAAAGGAATTTCTTTGCATCTACATCCCTGATATTGGCCAGCAGCTCGGCCTCGACCCACTTGGTGAAGTAGTCCGTGGCCACCAATAGATACTTCTTATTCCCTGGCGCTCTGGGGAAAAGCCCTACAATGTCCAAGCCCCATTGGGCGAATGGCCATGGGCTGGATAAGGGATTGAGGACCCCTCCTGGCTGATGAATATTCGGGGCGAATCTTTGGCACTGGTCACATTTCCTGACATATTCCTGGGCCTCCTACTGCATCCCTAGCCACCAGTATCCTTGTGTGATGGCTCGGTGGGACAAAGATCTCCCCCCTGTGTGGCTCCCACATATTTCCTCGTGCAGCTCTTCGAGTAGTAATTCCGCCGCTCCAGGGTGGACGCACAGCAGGTATGGTCCAGAGTAGGAGCGCTCGTATAGCTTGTGATCCTCGGACAACCAGAACCGAGGAGCTTTCCTTCTAACTTTCTCAGCTTCTGACTTGTCCTCGGGTAGGATATCATCTTTGAGGAATCTCACTATGGGGTCCATCCAGCTGGAACCCACCTCAATCTGATGGACGGGGATCCCTTCCCTTGGCACTTCACTCGCCCTCCCCAGATGTTCCACAAGTATTATCCGAGGCAGAGCCCCTGCCGAGGAGGTTGCGAGAGTGGCCAATGAGTCGGCGTGGCTATTCCTGCTTCTGGGGATATGAGACAAGCTGTAGAGGCTAAACTCCAATTGCAAGCGCCTGACTTGGCCCAGGTATTCTTGCATTCTTGAATCCCTGGCCTCCATCTCCCCATTTACCTGTCCTACCACCAATCTCGAGTTTGAGAACACCTCTATCGACTTTCCTCCCATCTTTTGGACCATGATCATCCCTTGTAGTAATGCCTCATACTCGGCCTCGTTGTTTGTGGCCGTGAATCCGAGCCTCAGGGACTTCTCTATGACATGATCTTCAGGGGATACTAGGACTAGTCCCACTCCAGACCCTCGTTGGTTTGCCGCGCCATCAACATATACCTTCCAACATGGTGACTCTAGGATGGAGATTGCCGCAACTGACTTCTCACCACGACTCTTCTCCTCGGCCATCACCTCCACAGCTGGTTCAGTGAACTCGGCTGTCAAATCTGCCAGAACCTGGCCTTTTATGGAGGTCCGAGGCATGTACTTGACGTCAAAAGCCCCCAGAATTGTGTTCCACTTCGCGATTCTTCCCGTGTAGTCAGCGGTTCGGAGCACAGACTTCAAAGGCAATTGGGTTAGGACAACCACGGTGTGAGCTTGGAAGTAATGGGGGAGCTTTCTCGTGGCGTGGACCATAGCCAGGATGGCCTTCTCTAAGGGTAGGTATCTCACCTCTGCCTCGTGCAGCGACTTGCTGACGTAGTAAACTAGCTTTTGAACGCCATTATCTTCCCGTACTAGTACTAGGCTCACCGCATGGGGCGCCACAGCAAGGTACGCGTATAGGACCTCGTCGGCCTCAAGATTGGACATGATAGGCGGTCGAGATAGATACTCCTTGAGTTGCTGGAAAGCTACGACACAATCCTCGGACCACTCAAATCCTTTCCACTTGTTGATCAGGCGGTAGAAGGGCCTGCACCTGTCAGCCGACCTGGAAATAAATCAGTTCAGCGCCGCGATCATCCCAGTAAGCTTTTGGATCTCTTTGGGGTTCTGCGGAGGCTTCAAGTTGTGGATGGCCTTGATTTGGTCAGGGTCGACTTCGATCCCACGGTGGGTGATCATGTACCCCAAGAACTTGCTAGAGCCGACGCCAAACGAGCATTTTAGGGCATTAAGGCGGAGCTTGTGCTCTCTTAGGACGTCAAATGTGAGGCCGAGGTCCTCCAAGTGCTTGGACACCAGCTTGCTCTTTACCACCATATCGTTAACATAGACCTCGATGCTCTTGCCCAACATCGGCTCAAACATTCTTGTCATCATCCTTTGGTAGGTGGATCCGGCGTTTTTCAGGCCAAACAGCATAACCTTGTAGTGGTAATTCCCGATGGGCGTCACAAAGGCTGTCTTCTCTTGGTCCTCCAAGGCTAGTGGGATTTGATGGTAGCCCTGAAATGCATCCAGGAAGCTCATCCGAGGATGGCCTGCCGTCGCATTTACTAGCTGGTCTATCTGTGGCATTGGGAAGGGGTCCTTTGGGCATGCTTTGTTCAGGTCTGTGAAGTCCACACAAACCCTCCACTTCCCACTTTTCTTCTTGACCACCACAGTGTTGGCCAACCATTTGGGGTAAAAGACCTCTTTGATGGCCCCCGCGCGCTTAAGCTTATTGACCTCTTCCCTAATTGCATCAGCGTGCTCCTTCGACAGGCGCCGGGGTGGCTGCTGCTTGGGGATCACAGATGGGTTGACGTTAAGGTGGTGACAGATGAAGGATGGATCAATCCCAGGGGCATCGCAGGGGTCCCACGCGAACACATCAAGGTTCCCTTTAAGGAACTCAAGTAACTCCTCCTTCTCCTGTGGAGGCAGTTGGGTTCCGACCTGGAAGAACTTCTCCGGGCTATCGCCAATTACCACCTTTTCCAGGTCCTCACATCTAGCATCCTCGGCAGGTGCATCAGGAGGCGCCGCCAGGATCTTTGATTGCTATAAACCTTCCTCGGCAGGAGCCGAGGGCTGTGCATCAAGCCGATAGGATATGGCAGCCATCGTGCACTGCCTCGCCGTGGGCTGGCAACCTAGGATCTCTCGGACCTGATCCCCTGATGGGAATTTCACCTTCTGGTGCAAGGAGGAGGCAACTCCCCCCAAGGTATGGAGCTAGGGCCTCCCTACGATGGCTGTGTAGGGGGAGTACGTGTCCACCACCACGAAGTCCACCTCCACCACTTCTGGGCGCGTTTGTATGGGCAGCCTGATCATGCCCTTTGGGGTGACGAGCTTTCCGTCGAAGCTCATTAGGGGGGAGCTATAGGGCGTCAAATCCTCCGGTTTTAGCCCCAGCCCCTTGTAGAGGTCTGGGTACATGACCTCGGCCACGCTGCCACCATCCACCATCACTCTTCTCACGTCGTAGCCCCCAATTCTGAGGGTAACAACCAGAGCGTCATCGTGGGGCTGGGTGGTCCCAATCTTGTCCTCCTCCGAGAAACTCAAGACTGGGGGAAAACTCCTCCTGGCCCTCTTCGGCTTTGTCCAGGACTCCTCGGCGGGCTGTCGGGCTACAGACAGCACCCGCGAAGGGCGCGTGCCTGTTCTTCCTGGTGCCGCCAAGATCACATTGATCGTCCCTGTGGGCTGCCCCATAGCGAGGTCCCTCCGAGGCTCCTGGTAGGTCTGGTTTTGCTGGCTACTGGAATGGTGGAGGAGGTGCTTCAGCTTTCCCTCTCGGACTAGCTGGTCCAGGTGGTTCCAAAGGTTCCTACAGTCTTCCGTAGTATGTCCGTGGTCCTGGTGGTACTGGTAGTAGCGACTCTGATTGCGCCTATCAGGTTCCCCAACCATCTGGTTCGGCCACCTGAAGTACGGTTCGTTCTTTATCTTTTCCAGCACCCTGTATACGGGTTCTCGAAACACATCACCAATCGTCTGTGTGTTGGTCGCTCCAGATTGCCCACCGAAATCCTTCCTCGGACGGGCGTTGTCATAACGGTCCGACCTGAAATCCCTTCTCTCTTGAAGGATAGCCTTCTCCTTCCCCTTACCCTGCAGTAGATCTTCCTCTACCCGCTTGTATTTATCGATCCGATCCATCAGTTATCGCACGCTGGTAGCGGGCTTACCAGTTAGGGACTTCCTCAGGCCGTGCCCCATAGGTAGTCCATTCTGGAACGTATTGATGGCGACAGCGTCGTACTTGCCGTCCAACTAGTTGTAAATCTCCCAGTACTTATCGGAGTAAGCCTTGAGGGTCTCCCCGTCACGCATGGACAGGGACAGCAAGGCGCTCATGGGCCGAGGAGGCCTGCTATTTGTGACAAAGCGAGAACCAAAAGCCTGGGTCAACTGCCTATACGAGTCTATGGAACTCGTCCTTAGGCCGTTGAACCACCTCATTGCCACAAGTCCCAAGCTGGATGGGAAGACTTTGCACATCAGCGCCTCGTTCTTAGAGTGGACAGCCATCCTTTGGTTGAACTGGCTTACGTGCTCCACAGGGTCCGTTTTGCCGTTGTAAGCAATGAAGGTTGGCTGCTGGAACCATCGAGGAAGCTCCACCTCCTCTATACGACGCGTGAAGGGCGACTTGGAGAACTGGTCCAGCGCCTTGCTCATGGCGTCGCCTCCTAAGCCCCTGGGGGTTGGGTTGGCACGCCTACGCCTCTGGTAGCGCTCCTCCTCGTGGGAGAAAGTCTCGCTGGGGGGCGTTCTTGACCTTTGCCTGTATTCATCATCACTTTCGTCGTCGGAGGGCAGGTCAGGGCTGGGTTCGGACTGTCTTCGCTGCGCACGGCGCAGCTTCCTCTTCAGATCATCTATCTCGTGCTGCATGGCCACCTTATCATCCTTTCTCTGGGAAGCGTGGCTGTGGGCCTCTTGTGATCGCGTGGCCTGGCCATCGTCGCGCTTCTGGGAAACGTGCCCGTCCCGGCGGGCTCGGCTTTCGCCCGCTGTTGAAGTATGCACGCTTCCTTCCCGAAATCGTTCGTTGTCGTTCTGACCGCCCCCGGGGTCGCCATAGTTACCCTGATGCCGCGACTTCGCCGGTTCAGGTCGATTGGGAGTTCTTTGGTGAGGGCCTGATCCTACCATGCTTGACTGTTGTCCTTACTAACGCACAAGTTCTTCCCACAGACGGCGCCAATTGTAAGGACCGGATTCGAGCGCTCTCCGTAGATTGAAAGAATGGACCCAAGCCCAGTTAACCCTGCAATGAATTTATAGAGTATGGGTTCAAGAGCTAGGCCCTAGTGAGGAATGCAACGGCCATACATGGTTGTTCGTGGATTGTGATAATTTAAACGTGGGTTAGGAGGCACAACAAGGCTCCTCGGACGGGTTCATAAAGGTTGAAGTTGTTCTTATTTCTCTCCAGAAAGGTTACAATGGTTGGGAGAAAATACACTGCTACAGTATATCTTTCCCCTGGTTTTCCGTCCGTCCCCGCTTCAAGAGGGACTTCTTACATTATATATCTCCCTCGGTTGATCTTGGCCTTACAACTGTCGATCATCCAGGCCACCGCTTAAGAACCTGTCCCATCAGCCGTATTTCCATCCCTCCTGTGGGTTGCAGCGCTCAAGACAGCACTGTTCAGAGGTCCTATCCTCATTAATGCGGCCAGGACGTTAGTTGAGGGCATTTAATGTGGAGGTGACAGTTCATTTGGGACTTGCTCCTCCGCTATGCTTCCATATTCGGTGCTTAGCACTTGCTATCTGCTCCTTGGATGCTCCGGAAGATTCTCCTTGAGGGACTGCTGGACTGCTGCTTGCGTACTTTCTGATTTCGGACGTCCGAGGATGTAATCATCCTCGGCATGGCTTCTTGGACTACTGGGCTTTCACGCTTCATCCTCGGACCTTAGACGCGTCTTCGGCGTGGGCCTTTGGGCCTGGTTCAAAGTGGGCTGGGGTTGCTCGACTCTCTCTGGCCCCACATCAACCATTTGAAAATCTAATTAAAACAAACACACAAGTTTTATTTTTATACAATATCAACATCCCAAACCAGATAACAAAATTACAAATGCCCCTTTTTTTATAAATTACAAATGACCTATTGGATAGCTAATTTGATAAAAAAAAAAAAAAAAAGATATATAAGAAACTTACAATTTTGATAACTAATTTCATAATATAATAATTGTATTCAATTTTAGATGTACTGCTGTCGGCACTTTGTTTCAATTTGAAAATTTACATCAAAGTTTGATTGTTTACTTATATATTCAGGATTTTTTTTGTAAATATCATGTAATTGTTAAGTAGCATACTGTAAGGACACAGCTTGAACCACAGCTTAAAAGATTTGGACAATAGCCCAATAAGCCCATAACAATAGATTTGTTAGAGAATTGGTTTGTTACTGAACGTTCAATGAGTTAAATGTAAATCACAATAGGTTAGTTGACGTTGGAATAACTAAGACGAATAAGTTGAAAAGAAAAACAGTCATCGGTCAAGTTCAAGGATGGTATGTTCTTATATATATATCTCTCAGTCTTATACAAATATTCAAGTTCTTTGTTACAAAGTGGTTTTCTTCCTCTTTTCTCATCCCTCTCTATAATGGAATCCTTCCTCTTTTATACTCTCTTCCCTTCTTTCATCGTAGCTCTTCACGTGTAAATTAGATTGCTAATTTCATTAATACTTGTCTCATCAGCACATTCTTGAAGTCTTTATGGGTAGTTGCAAGGCTAGAAGTCATTGTTCAGGTATCACTTCTACATTAATGCGGTCAGTTGGTTAGGTGCAGAGCATTCAATGCGGTGGTAGCAGCTTTCTTCTTGGATATTTCTTAATTCTTTGTTGATTCTCCTCTCTCCAAGGCTTATCCTCCTTCCAAGCATGGTTATCTACTTCCTAGTATTTGTTGGATGGTCGAGCTTTAGGCTTCCACTCTATTTCTCGAGGAGGCATGTCTCCTTGGACAACATCACCTGCTTGTCATGACCAGCTCTCGTCCTCGGCCCGATGACCTACTTGCCTTTATTAATACTGGTTTGTCCTCAGGCTTTTCGATGTCCTCGGGTGCAGCCCACGGCCCAATACCCTTATCCTAGCCATTTGTCCCCACACATACATTCCAGAAATTTTAAAAAGCCATTATTTTAGTTATGGACAATTAAAAAATAGGCTTAGGCATCCATAATTTATGTCGGTTTCATTAATATACTTCGGTTTTACTCTTTTTCAAACTTATGAATGCTTATCATATATGTCTGTAATTTTAAATATATATTTTGCCTCTATTGTATAACTAAATTATCTTGGCATGTACTATTATTTGATATTTAAAAATATTTATTTATCACATTATTTAAGTGTGAAGAATGCCTCAATTATTTATTTTTTAATACGCTTGTATGCAATTAGATAAATGTCTCAATTGTTTTCTTGAGGTCATTGTATTTAAAAGATAATATAAAAAAATTTAAAAATTGATTTTTTTATTAAAAAAAAATTACATGGCATTATATTTGTCAATTGATTTTAAGTTGTGAATTATGAAGCTTAAAACAAATAAGTAAATGATCATGTCTTAATTTTATTATTATTATTTTTAAAAATATAATTAAAAAAATGGATCTTAGTCGGCTCGGGTGACAGCTCAACCCAATCTTTTGGGTTCAGGTCGGTCTCGGTCGGGTTGTCATGTCCCGACCCTTTTTGCCGCGTCTACAGAAATGCAAAGGCTTTTCTTTCTAAGCGCGTGGTAGTAAAGTTGACAGTGAAAACTGAAAACTCAATATCCATGGTCAAATTCAAAAGAAAACAGTTTTTACCAAGAAGTAATTTCCACACGCATCATTGGAGCGTGGTTCAACACTCCCCACCGTTCAATAAAAGCCTTTCCTTACTTTTTCTGCCATGGCTACAGTATCACCAGCAGACAAAACCAAAACCAAAACCCAAAAAAATGCCCACTTTTTTTCAAACACGTAAGGTTCAAAGGACAACGAAAAAAAAAAGAAAGTTTTTTTCTCTCTCTGATTACTGATTCCTTTCACTTTCACTACTACAGTGTAACCAGCTCATCTGCACCACTGTTTGATATTATTGTTTGTGGCGGTAGTAAAAGACTGAAAAGAATCTCAATAACATGAGAGATATCATATATGAGATGAGTTATGAGAGAAACGAAACACAAATCCCAATAATGAACTATATATCTTAGTCTGTCAGAAAGATTTTAACCTCTTCTACATCTTCTCCAAGATTTCTCTCTTACACACATTATTCTCTATCTTTACCATAATTTCCTCACACAGTGACACACCCATCTCAATTTATCATCATTATCATCACCACCAACACACTTTGCAGCAGTGCCATCTCTCTTTTCAGAAGTAGTGAAACAAAAAAGGTACTACTGTAGTTGGCCCTATGAGAAGAAAAATAAACAGTTTGCTGTGAACACTGAGAAACTCTCTCATGTGAAAGTCTAAACTACCATTCTTTTCTCTTCCAACTTCAACAAACCCATTGTGACATGAGTTGTTGTTGTTGTTGGTTGTGTATGGCATCATGAATCAAAATCAGTTACAAACACATTTCATGGTTCACCAACAAACTTTGTAACTGAATTAGCATCCACTGATTAACACTAAGAAAAAAAAAACATCACACAATGCCAACCATCACCAGCATCATTCTGTTGCTTTTTATCACACTCTTCTTTACTACCATTCTTGCCACCACTCCTTACCACCGCCACCTCCTCCATCAACCGTTTTTCCCACCGTCAACTCCCACCACAACTACCTCCCCATCACCATCACCACAACCTTCTCTCACCCCAAAACAACAGCCAAAACAGCCCTTCTCCTCCTCCTCCTCCACTCCGGCCACCACCGCAAACCCAAACCCATTCTTCCCAACTTACCCTTCGCCGCCACCGCCGCCATCGCCAAACGCACTCGCCACTTTCCCAGCCAACATCTCCTCCCTCCTCCTCCCTCACACCCCCACCACCACCTCCTCCTCCCACCGCCACCTCATCGCCATTTCCGTCTCCACTTCCCTCTTCCTCCTCGCTCTCCTCTCCGCCTTCGCCGCCTTCCTCTACTACCGAAAATACACTCACCACACCACCACTGACGAAAAGGCCTCGCTCTCCGTCTCAGACAGCATCCACCTTTACCCGCCACACCTCGCCACCTCCGATGGAACTCGCAAACCTCGCTCCTCTTCTGCACTTCCTTCACATTCGAACAGCTCCGAGTTTCTCTATCTCGGTACTTTACCCGATTCGCGAGCACCAAACGAGGAAACTGTACTAAATTCATCGACTTTACAAAGTTCAACCGTTACCCATCTCCCACCTTCTACTCAGTATCACAAACTCGGGTCCCCTGAGCTCAAACCACTTCCGCCGCTTCCAAAACACAATTTCGGGCCGATTTATCGGAATGCCGAAATGGGTTCTTCGGGAAATGAAGAAGAGGAGGAGGAAGAAGAAGAGTTCTTTTCGCCACGAGGATCTTCGGGCCGAAAAGATCAGAGTCCGGTTCTCAACGGCTCGAGCTCACAAAGAGTGTTCAATGTCGAGAATTTCGGGAGTAGAAGCTTCAATTCGAGAACTCCTTCGTACCCATGTTCGAATTCGGCTTCTCCAGCTAGTTCTGTGTCGAATTCTGTATCCCCTACTCTGAATTTCAGTCCTGCAAGCTTGAAATCCAAGTCTCCGGACTCTGTGATCAGTTTTCCGGTTCCGGGCATGGGACAATTTCCGGGTTCAGCTCCATTTCGGCCGATTCTGACATCGTTGCCGCCGATTTCTTTGTCGGCTTTGTCTTCAGAGAGAGGTTCGGGGAATACTCTGAACTCTCCGGCGAGGACTTCTGATGTTTCGGGGCTGAGCAGCAAGCAATCTCCAAGGATGATTCGGAGCGTTTCGAACCGGAGTGTTTCGAACCGGTATGTGCCGATAAAACTGCCTCCACCGCCACCACCGATGCCGCCGCCGAGGTATTGGGAGGCTCCGGCAGCTCCTAGGCTGAGCAGAGAACCAAATTTTGGGCCGCCAGCACTTGTTCCGCCTACTAGGCCTGTGGTGTTGCAGAATTTGGCACCAATGTCAGGTTCTGAACAGCCTCAAAGCAATGAGAATTTGGAGAGGCATGAGGAGACTCCAAGGCCAAAGTTGAAACCTTTGCATTGGGATAAAGTTAGAGCAAGTTCGGATCGAGCTATGGTGTGGGATCAGCTAAAATCTAGCTCTTTCCAGTAAGTTATAATGACTTTCTTATACTTTTTTTTTTGTTTTACTCACTTTCTTAAGAATATCTTAAAAGTTCCTTGTTGATTAGGTTCATGTTTTGGATTGTGTTTTGTGTTTTGTGTGTTACTTTTTTTTTTTGCTTTTTCTTAGGAAGATTGTTTTTGTGTTATGTTAAAGTTTGTAGAATCTTGTTGTTTTGGTTGCAGATTGAATGAGGAAATGATTGAGACACTGTTTATGGTTAATAATGGTAATTCCAATATGACTCTGAAAGATAATGGCCGGCGTCTGGTTCTCCCTTTGTCGAGCCAGGAGAATCGGGTGCTTGATCCGAAGAAGTCTCAGAATATTGCAATTTTGTTGAGGGCACTGAATGTGACCATTGAAGAAGTCTGTGAAGGTCTTTTGGAAGGTAACTGAATTAACTTTATGTTTAACCTTAGTAGTATTGTGATTGTCCATTGTCAAAATAACAATTGCCTCCGTGATTGTACAGTCAATTGCTTTTTTGTTATGAAATTTGTTCCTTATTTTGAACTTTTGTTGGCAATTTCTGGTTACTGGGCATTGCAGTTTAATTATTGAAATTGATGTTTATTTGTGCCGCCTAACTTTATGAGCTTGTAACATGAGGCATGTTTAGCTGCTCTTCTCATCCTGTAGCAAGTTTAAAAATGATCTCAAGCTTTTGGAAACCAGATATTCTGAATGCGACAGTTTTTTGTTTTTTGTATTTTTAAATCAGTGGTTTTGTTTTAAGATGGTACACTTTTCATATGGGCCCTGCCAGTCTAGAAAACACTACCATCAGTCTTTTTCTTAATGCATAGCCTTGGTGTTTTTAATTTCTGTGGTTCTGTGACTGTAAGTAGGCCCCAAAATCCTGTTTTGACTATAATGATAAGAAATTTAGAATGGAAAGTATTAGCACTATGTTTGGCAAAAACAAAGGAGAGGGAAGAGAAATGAAAGGGAGGAAGAGGGTAGAGGAAAGGGTAGTGACTTTCCTTTCACTTGTTTGGTTTGTAAGGGAGAAGTGGAAGGAAATATACCTTATTGGTGGGTCATACAAACCAAACAAGTGAAAGGAAAATGAATCCCTCGATTCTCTTTTTGCTCCAATCCATCCTAATTCCAAACCAAACAAAGGAATTTATTTCCCCTCTCCTCTTCTTTTCTTTTCTTCCCCAATCCCTCAAACCAAACATAGCCATAAGGTAGTATTTAATTTTTGTACTTGTAGTTAATGCTAGTAGCATCGTTCATCTCAAAAGCCGAAACCAAATTACTATGATCTCTATTGTTGTTGAACCTTTTATGTTCACCATCTCCTACTTAATATAGCATGTACCATAGTGCAGTTCTGTCCTTGAACTTGAGACATGGCTACATAGGAAGCACTCTCTGTGTTTGCGTGTGCTGCACGATTCTGGGTGTGACAAATTCAACACCACTCTATCCTTATGAGCAGTGCCATTCCCAAATTACAAGTTTCATGCATTTACAGATTTCATTTTATAGTAATTTGTGGGTTGTACGTTCTAGATACCAGAAGTTAAAAGAATTTTCCTCCGTTCTAGAATGGGTCGCTGCATTTCATTCTTGTCTCATTAGGATTGTTAGTCTTATTATACCTGTGTCAAAGTCGTCAGCACTTTTGTATCTGCTATATATATAACAAATGCATTTGTATTTATATAATCCTTGATCGCCCAATCAATTGGAGATCTGAATATTTTGAACTTCTATCTACCTGCAAACAGGCAACTCTGATACATTGGGGACAGAACTTCTTGAAAGTTTACTGAAGATGGCTCCTACAAAAGAGGAAGAACGTAAACTAAAAGAGTTCAAAGATGAATCACCCTCTAAGCTAGGCCCAGCTGAGAAATTTCTAAAGGCTGTGCTTGATATACCATTTGCATTTAAAAGGGTGGATGCAATGCTCTACATTGCCAATTTTGATTCAGAAGTAGAATACCTTAGAAGGTCTTTTGAGACTCTGGAGGTACATCTTTAATTCTCAGATATGTTCATATACCACAGTACCTTAATTTAATTAGGCACGCTCTCCTTTGCTTTATGTTTGGTGGGAATATTTTGAAATAAAAACCTTTTTGCTCTATCACAGTACCACTTGAACGCTTGCTGCATGTCTATATGTATCAATAAGGTCCTTGCAGCTCTCCTTAGTCTTAATCATTTTTCGTCCCAATATACATATACCTTTATATCCTGAACAGTGATCAGAAGGCTGGAGCACACTTCACATGAGCTTCAAATTAGTCAAAAGTTTAACAGTGAAAAAGGGGGGAAAAAGGAGAGGATTCTGTGGTACCTTTTCCTCTTTTTAATTTGACTTATGTTTAAACATTAAAGCCAATCCATTTTGACAAACAAAGCTTATGATAATTTGTATTGTCTGGTCACTTTTTCATTACTTCCTGGGCTCTTTTCCCCTCTTGACCTACAGTGGTGCAACTGCAACCAATCTAATTATGAATATATACATATAAAAAAAAAATCCTTGGCCATATGCTCACGAACATCTTTTCATGCAATGTTTTAAAGAATCTCCCAAATGGTAGCCTTGAAAGGCTAATCCAAGCCCCTATTCCCCCATCTCCTACCACTGCTAATGCCTAAAGAAATATAAATAATATTCAGGACCTTCTTCCTGAATTATGATTACCCAACAGAAAAGCTTTAGTTTGACTGTTTGAGTTGCATAACATTTTGACCTGGAAATGGATGGACTCCTTCAAGATGAAACTAATTAATTTCAGGCATGGCTAATATGGAATGAACGGTAGGTATACCTTCATTGTCAATTGAGCAAAGGGGGTTCTATCTATGGCTCCAACTAATTAATTTGGCCTCCCCACTTAGAATAGCAAGGTTGGCTTATCCAGTTGGGGTAAGAAACTGCATATTTCTGTTGAGCAGATCCAGAAAGTATACACTTTATATATATGTATATATATAAATGTAATTGGATTGCTTTATATTGAAGACACCAGTTTTAAGTGCTCCACTAAGTTATTATATAGTGCATTCAATAAGTAAAACATTGAGATTGGGTGAAATCACTATTCTTCTCCAAGAAACTTGGTACTTCAGTAGCGCCAAGAGTAGACATGACCACTAAAGTGCAAGTGCATGTGGTGATTGAGTAATATAGTGAATGAGTCAAAGTAAACTCAACAAGGTTTTAATCCAGATTACATGCGCTGTTATATGTTTTGCCTTTTATTGTTTTGCCTGCTTAGTATAGAGTCATATATCCAGTAACCTGGATCAATCACTTTGTCCAAGTGCACCTGGCCAAAGTAACATATGTGACCATCTCTCCTCTACTAGTTTCTTGCTGCCCGAACATGAGGCAGAGTATAGGAGAAATATTAAATTAAGTCCAAATAAATTTCTCACTCTCGATGATTCTAGTGGCTGCAGTTCTTCTTTAGTTCTCCCAGCAGTATAACTTCTCCCTGCTATTTATTATTTCATTTATTCGAGAAGTCAGAATTAATTTTTCCTGATTATGTAGATATTTACCAGCTGCTGTTCACACTTCATTTTCCACAGGTAGCTTGTGAAGAATTGAAGAACAGCAGAATGTTCATGAAGCTTCTTGAAGCAGTGCTCAAAACTGGGAATCGCATGAATGTTGGCACCAACCGTGGAGATGCCCATGCATTCAAGCTGGACACACTGCTCAAGCTTGTTGATGTTAAGGGAACTGATGGAAAAACCACTCTTTTGCATTTTGTTGTACAGGAAATCATTAGAACTGAAGGTTCTCGTCTTTCTGGTGCCAATCAGAGTCAACCGGCTGAGAAAAGTCAGCAGTCTGCTTTGCGGGATGAAGTTGAACATAGGAAGCTTGGCTTGCAAGTTGTTTCGGGTTTGAGTGGGGAGCTCACCAATGTAAAGAAAGCTGCTGCAATGGATTCAGATGTTCTCAGTAATGAAGTTGCGAAACTTGCTGAGGGAATCTCAAAAATATCTGAAGTTGTGAAACTAAATGAAGAACTTGCATTGAAGGAGACTAGTCGAAAATTTTCAGAGTCAATGAATGTGTTCTTGAAGAAGGCTGGTGAAGAGATTGTAAAGATCCAAGCCCAAGAGAAAGTTGCTCTCTCTCTGGTGAAAGAAATAACTGAGTATTTCCATGGGAACTCAGCTAAAGAAGAAGCTCATCCATTCCGGATTTTCTTGGTGGTAAGGGATTTTCTTTCTACTCTTGACCAGGTATGCAAGGAAGTTGGAAAAGTTAATGAGAGAACTATAGTTGGTTCATCCCGCCAATTTCCTATGCCTGTGAATCCAACCCTTCCACCAGTATTTCCTGAATTTAATGGAAGGCAGCATTATGGCTCCTCAGATGATGAAAGTTCATCCTCATCGTAGCACTCAAAATTCACATAGCATATCTTTTTGTGCTTTTCTTCTGGATCTCACCAGCCACCTATTAACTATTAAGTACTGGTGGCATTTGCGGATGCTCTTCTGGGTGGAGTTTGCCAAGTAACTATCAAGTATATTATCTTCTTCTGTTTGGCACCTTTTCTTGTAGTAATATACCCACAGGATTTTGGAATTGTTTATCCTATATGTAATATAGAGGGAATTGCCTGAAGATAATAAACTTGTATTTGCCAGAATAGTTGGAATTATCTTGTAAATTTGTTAGATATTTAAGTTGTTCAGTGATAGTTCATGATCTCTCTCTCTCTCTCTCTTAATTTGTGCTATTGGTGTTCTGGAAAAATGAGGACAGGACATGGATACCTGGTTAATTTCTGTCTGTTTCTCTCTATTATCTTTCTTTTACCTTGTGTCAGAAGAATGAGGACAAGGACACCTGGTTAATCACCCGTAACAGTAAGTCCTGAGCAATCATGTATAAAAATGCTTGAGAAGAGACATCATGAGCGTGACAGTATTGAATACCCTCGCTTTGTGCAGATGAGAGTATAGTGCAAGAAACTACAAGCCTATCCTGCAGCTCAGGTCATAAAACAAAACAACACTGTAAGAGGGGAATTTGAATAGGAGGAATCACAGCAAGGACTCCAGCTGAGCCCTAGGTAGCTTTACTTGTGTTAACACTCTACTGTCTATACAGGGCAACCATGGGGTTGATCTCAAATCCTAGGAAGGTCAAGTAGGAAGCATTTTGTAGCAGCGGAATTGTAGCAGAAAAAGGTTCTAGTATTTGTTCTGCAATACCTCTCTTGGACCAAGTCACTTCCAGTGGAATCTCCATGGATGACTGCCCAACTCATGTAACATGCAATCAAAGCTCTCTTGAATCTGTACCCATTGTTCACCTAGCAAAGATCAACAGGACTATATATAGGAATGTATCCCAATATCATAATACTGTTCAGTTTGTAAATGACAAAGTCACTTCTACATTGATGCATTTAGCCACTTTAAAATCAGAGCATATCAATGGTGTCAATGTTGTGCTTCTATTTAAATACATCATCACACAACTCAAATTCATGGCTTGCACCAGTGTCTCCAATTGAACACAACCCCCCATTCAACAAGAAGCCCTTACAGTATATTCATGACTCGATGGGAGAAAACTCTCATTTCTTTGTTGACATATTTGTTTTGTACTCGGCCTCATCTGTGGACCCTAATGTAAAATACATGTCATGATTCATCATTTGCTTTTGTAGACAATTTCTTCATCGTCCACATCAAATGCTGGATTACAAAGGCATCTAAATAGTCTGCCAATACCCTGTCATATAAGAAAAACGAAAAAACCCAATAATGATATATGTCGTTTATAACTAATTCATATCATATATCAATACATGGACAGTGCATAAGTGAGATTTGCTTAGTCTAAAAAAATTTCTAACGTGCCTGAGTTAGTAGGGGGGTTCGATATGAAAGTAATCTTGGTGAGTCATCGTCAGAACTACTATCAGAACTGCTTCCATCATCATCATCTGTGTCAGCAGTTTGTTTATTCTTTGATGTTCCTCCAATTTGTGCACGCTTTCCCTTCTGAAAGAAACAACAATTTACTAGCTATTAACAATTAAATTTTTAAAAAAAAAAAAAATTCAGTATCATCATCGTCGTCATCATAAATAGCTCTAGCCCTGTCTAATCACTGATTTACAGCTTATTCAATAAAATCAGTTCTAGCAAAAAAAATATATATATATATATTCTCAATACAAAAAAAAAATAAAGCAAATGCAATTTATTCCAATATTTCATAAAACTACAAAAATAAGATTCTTTGCAAAATTGTAGTAATTATTTCACCTGAAATATCTTCCCAAGAATTTTCAAAGCCATTGCACGAGCTTTAAGTTCTTCCTTCCTAATTTGGTTTTCCCTTAGCACCTGCAACAATATTTAAAATTCATGAGAATGACCTTCTGTATGAATAACTACTTATTAGTAGGAAAGAACAAAAAGCGAACATGAACAAGTTTTAGTTAATTGGAGGAAACAGGGAAATTACCATTTGGCACACATGCATTAGAGTTACTTCAATATCTACTACATTCAATTTCCATAACGAATTCATCAATGTGTCTTTATTCAGGCGTACATGTGATTCAACATCATTTTCAGGGGCACTACCATCCATTTTAAATTGGCGCCGGATTTCTTCTTGAAGTTGCAGTAACTGAAAAGCACCTGAATATATTTTCTCAATGCAATTAGGCAGCAAAGCATCAAAAGTTCCAAGCAGAAATGTGGTTTGAGGAAGAGAGAAAGAAGAGAGAGGGGGGGTCTGGTTAGCTCATATATTATCAACATACCTTTAGCTGCAGTTATTTGAGACTTCCAGAAATGTCCTTTATTGCGAACCCACTCAGCTAAAAATGGGACTCCTAGATAAATGGCTTTCTTTCCAAGCTCCAATGCTGCTTGTCTAGAATATATGTAGCCAATAGTGTGTAATATGTCAACTCCAGAAGCTGCATATTAAGACAATAGAAATCATTTAGCAACATCATGTAGGGGCACTAGTGGCAGGCTCAAACATTAATTTGGTGTCTGTAACATTTTAGAATAGAATTACAAACATTAATACATTTATCAGTGAAGTAGAATGTTAACTAGAGGATACTTAACAGGTTTGTACAAATGACTAACTGTTGCCTATAATTTATTTATACAATGAAAACTTTTGGGTTCTCTAAATTGCTAGAAAATTCAACTTTCATGAAGCTTGTGTAAGATTCTCATCCCATAGAACATGTTTCCATAGTTGAGGCATAGATTATAGACAACATTCATTCTTACAACGCATCATCATCTAAATTTCATTGCTATGAAAGTAGTCTTTTGCTTCAACTGAATTACAAGAGAGTGAATATGATTGAGGATTTTTTTTTTTTTTTTAATTTTTTTTATTTTATAACAAAGAAGCAGAACATAGAAAAATAACCAACTTATACACTGAAGAAAATGAAGAAATTGATGTTGGTACTCTTAGGAACCAAGGTGTATCTAAGTTCAAAAAGGTATTTTTATTAGGAGCCGAGACTAATTAATCTTTCAATGTAGATTGTCATATTCCCTTTCGTTTTCCTTTACTTTCTTTTTCTCTCAATTGTCAACTCTCATTCTTGGTCAAGCCCTTAGAATCTGAGTAACTTCTTTTGTCACCACTTTTCCCTTTCCTTGTTCAAAATTTAGATTAATGATTATCATGAAATATAATCTATGATAATGAAAAACAAACATAAAATGTATATATGAATCAAGTTTATGAAAAACAAAATAAAGAGATCCATTTGAACTCAATTGTTTAAGGTATAATATTGTTGAAATATCATAAATTCTTTTTTGTGAAATGTGAAACTACGTGGAGAATTATTTATACAATGTAAGCTCTTATTTGGGGTAAATTTTATTAAATCAGGCAAACAAAAAAGAAAAAAGAGTCCTGAAAGACAACATTAATCATTTTCTCTACCAATAGTAGCAATAGCTACTAAAGTTGAGAGTAAATGTGACTTTCATTTATTTTTGTCAATATTGTAGAGTAAGGGACGACCTAATGTGCTGAATCATTCAATATTGGTTGTTAAAATTTAGAGTTAAGATCCCTTGCATAGTCAAGGAAGAAAATCATTAAAACACATAATATATAGGCAAAACAAATAACCCTGCACTATCAACATTATGTTTAAAATGTAATTTGAAGAGGCAGTATGAGGCTTAACTAACCTGCACCAGAAAGCCGTCTGGCTTCAGATTCTGCACGCCATAAGAATCCCTCTTTGTCACCTTGAACGTATTGATTAAGAAAACTTTTCAGTGATCTAGCTAGCTTTTCTTCTCTTTCTCTCTGAACAGCCTACATTGTATATAGTTGCACAACAGGAAGTTGCTGGAATAGGTTAGAGAAATTTACTATAGAAACCAAGTAGGGTTTGATTATTTTTTAATGTACTAGAAAACATAAATAACAGTAGCTGTCAGTAAAGGATGATAATTTAAGCAAGGCGTAATTTAAAGCTACATCTGGCTGTAACTCGAGAGATCTGAAAAAGGCCAAATGATGTCCAGGTCATATCAAGAGGGATTCTCATTTCTATTCAGATCCACAATGGGTATTTGGCTGATGGTTGCAGCCAGCTAATGCTTCTGATTTGTTTGTGTCTCAGAATTCTAATCACAAAGCAAATATACAAACTGAGAAATAGAATGACATTTAGATGGGTACAATGTGAAAATATCAAAAAAATATTCTGATCAAACATCTTGCAACCATTTTATTTTGAGCTTGGCTAACTTACATGGAGAAATATGCTAAATAGACTGCTACTTCCAAAGAGTTAAATACTTGCAGAACACAATGATTTTTTTAAATTAACTGGACTTGCCTTCAATTTCTCATGCAGCTTCTCAGGATTGTCACTCTCACCCGCTAATTCAGAAGAAGCCATTGATGCCACAGCTAGATGTCCTATATACTCCTCAAATAACTCACTTCCAAATAGTAGAGCAAAGACAGCCATGGGGTCAAGCATGGTGTCTCTAAAATGGAAAAACAAAACATTATTAGGAGTGTAGGGGAAAACCTTCAAGGAAGAACATTAAGAAGAAAACAATTCTTAATGATACTATCCTGGAGTTTTGTTTTTGAATGTAAGTTTGCTTCTCATAGAACTCAAGTAGCTAAAGACAAATTTATAAACTAACACCTTGTTCTACCATATGTGTTTACATTCACTTTATTATTATTATTTTTTTAATCTGCAATCATAATTAAGTTTAAGACAATGCAATGTTGTGTTTGACTGTTGGCCTGGTCTAGCAACACCTTCTGAAATAAGAGTTTAAGAAATGAAGCCAAAATTTGTGTAAAAAAGGTCATTCCACAACACTAAAGTAGAGGAAATAGTATTGAAAATCAAAACTTTTCTGCTAGTAGATTCCTTATTGTTTCTTTAATAGTAATATGAAATTCAACAGAGAATTAATAAAATAACTCGCAATATCTCCATGAGCACAAGCTTAAAAACAGTACCTAGATATGCAATTTTTTCCATTTTGATCATAAGTATCTCTTTGCACCGGATCACTTAAAACTTGATAAGCTTCACCTAATACCTGTGAACATAAAAAAATAACATGAGTACTACGATAAAAGAAACATCAACTATACTTTGGAACTAAGATTGCTTGCCTATGCTTGGCTATAGTTACTTCTTTATGAGAAAGAAGTGGAAAATTAAGAAAGGTGTAGGTGGCCTGAATTTTTTCTATTTAGTAGATTTTTATCTGGATGAACTTGCCTGAAATCTTTCAGCGGCTTGAGGGTCGTTTGGATTTTTATCTGGATGAACTTGCCTAGCCTGCACCAGAAAATTAGCAGCTCTCTTATATCTACCATTCACTATATGATCTCAAAGGCGGAAAAAACTACTAAATGAAACGCCAAAAAGGAAAATAAAAGAAAGTCCTACCCCATAATTTAAATGATAATTAATGAAACAAATACATGCCAATTAAGGAAGTAATAGATAATTTGATTTCGGATAGCATAGAAAAAATAATACATGTGGGTTGCGTTTGGGATTAGAGTTTAAAGTCAACTTATTTTATTATTTAGCTTATTTTTGCTACTATTTATGAGTCCTATTATATTTTTTGATACTATTTATGGATCCCATTATACTATTTCAGCTCGCTTTTATTTTTATTTACAGTACTTTCAGCAAAAAAATTTCAGTTTTAGCAAAATAAGCTATTCCCAAATGGACCCATAGTCAATCCTAACTAGTCTATTGAAGATCCACAGTTGATCTGAAAATTTTGGAACTAAGGCTTGATTGTATCAAACAAAGTTTGTACGACCAATCAAAGACCATCTGGTCTCATAATTATTATGTCATAGTCTCCTAGCTAAGCTTCCTCTATCAATCCTAACAATACAATAACAGATAAAATAAGACAACCCCATTTAGTAATTGTCTATGAAGATCTAGAGAAAAAAAAATGATAAAATAAAAATGTCATGTGAAATATCAGAAATACTAATACCAATAATATGTATCCCAAACTATCACCCAAAAAAAAAAAAATGGGAACTACCACCAAGTAAAGACAACCTTAAAACTGTAACAAACGTGAGAGAATCAAACATTATATATAAAAAATCCAGACCTTAAGATAGTAAGCCTTGCGGATTTCTTCCTCTGAAGCAGAGGTACTAATGCCAAGAACATCATAGTACTCGGTTTCCTTAACCATTCTTGAATCTTGATCCTTTCTGGGTATTTTCGTAGAGTTTGTTGAATGCAAGAAAAAGATAAATTATAAAAAAACCAGAGAAAGAGAGAATAAGAAGAAAGTGTTTAAGGACCACGAGCCTCATTTAACTTTCCAGTTCTCAACACTAATAAACTAATACCTGAAAATCCACTTTTTCGCGGGAGGAAACAGTTTTTTTTTAACTGTCACTTATTATTTTGCTTTTTGGTGTTGGTGAGCTGTCGGTGGGCTCGGTTTGGGCTTTGTATGGGGCTATTGTTTTGGTGGGGATCCATTTGGGGTTAATTTTTTTTTAGTGTAACATGTGGAGTGGGCCGGGTTTCACTTTGGTATGGGCTTTTTGAGGGTGGGTTGGGGAATTAATTTTATGAGATTGGCCTATGGAACGCTCCTCTCACCGTATGTAAGTCTTATAGATGTGTACAAATAGTACGGTCCACCAAACGTGAGAGGAGTGCTCCATTAGATGATCTTGTGATATACCTTCTCTTTAAGATATTTGTGACATTTGATTTGATGCCCAATTGATTTGAGTGGGTTATTTAGATTATCCTATTAAAAATTTGTGTAGATGATTGTAATTATTAATTTTTAGGCCTAAAATATACATTTGGCTAGGGCTTAGCAGTAAATCGCCCAACTTGACCCACCTAACCAACCTGATCATCCTTGAGTAGTCATGATCAAGTTTGACCAAATGGTCAATTGATAGCAGGTGAGAACTACTCAAAGAAGGGTATTTAGTTGAGTTTTGGGTTTTGAGAAAACTCACTCATCAAAATTGCATCGACCAATTTATTTAACCTTATGCTTTATACTTGGCTTAGATTTTTTTTTTTTTTTTTTGGAGATAGGCAAGCGAATAAAATTTAGCTCACTCTCTCACCCAAATACTCTAGAATGACTCATTACACCCAAAATCCCCAAAACAAATCCCTAAACCCATAATACCTTTGCCAAACCCAAATCAAACATATTTCCCACAATTATATCCGACTAATGTTAAGATTTAGAGTGAGATCCTTGCATTGACGGCAAGAGATTCACAAATCACTCAAAATTCCCACAAATCCATCATCAAATTATAAACCCAAGGTGAGTAGCTTTTTTCTTTTACGAGTTTTTATAACCAAGATGTAATATTTAAGAAACTTGTCAAATATTAGCATTTTGGTGCGGACATCATAAGTGTTATATTAATAATGATTGATTTTCTTGGACTTTATTGATCGTGATTGATGCCAATGGATGTTGAGACTTTAAAGATTTTATTCTCTTTAATTTTGCATATAATGTAATACATTACAAGTTATTTCCTTTTCTTGGTAGATTAGAAATTTATTTCATTTCATTTTTTTTGGCTAATATATATATAATGGAGTTTGAGGATTCTATTAAAGGTCCCAAAATTTAGTATCTTACGCATATGATTATGAATATATGGGGCAGAGGTCTTTCTCTAGTGCTTGGTGTTGATTCCAAGGGTTGATTCTTGGGTTCTATCATGCTTGGTATTGATTCTAAGGGTTGATTTTTGGGTTCTATCACGCTCGGTATTGATTTCAAACATTCTTATATGCCAGTGAGTAGGTTCTAATATATTTTCCAAACATTCTTATTCGCTTGATACTGATTTTAAGTCCTAGGTTCTATCCATTTATTTTGTTTCCTAAATAAAATCACCCTCCCAGAGGTTATTGATCCTACACCACACTCGCTCTCCTCCCCCTCCCCCTTTTTTTGCAATTCCAAGTATTGTTATTTTCTATTGGGTTGGGGATGAATGATTATTGAGAATGGCTACTCCTATTTATTTGGTTTTGCTCAAGGGCCAACCGCCTAACACAATTTATCATTGAAGATTTCTTCCCCTCAATCATGCTGGTTTTGACTCTAGCAAGTGTATATTTTTTCTTTATCAATATATTAACAAGTGAAGAAACAAATTGAATGGCTTTATCTATAAGGGTGGCATTTTTTTTTTTTTTTGAGGTTAGAGATAGAGGCATGTGTTGTTTTTAGTTGTTATTTTTTTGATTATTTACATATTACCCACTTGAAGTCAGGCTCAGTTTTACACTGCCGACCTGTAGTTCAAAGGTTGACATTTTGTCTACTTGAGGTCAATTATGCTAGCCTTCCGAAACTTAACTCACCATTTTCACTATTTAAGCCATAAAAAACATAAAAATAATAGATCAAACAAGATTGGTACTTTCCATTTTACCTCCAATCTCCATTTCTCTCTCTGACTTCCTGCTCTCTCTCTACCCGCTTCAACTACACTCTAGATTCTCACTCTCTGATCTGGGACCTAGAGAGAGTCTATGTGATGCATGAGTGCATGATCTGTGGAGCGAGGGTTGAAGTGCTCTTTAATCCAGTGGGTTGTGGCGTTGTGCTGTTTGGAATTGAGAGAACGGAAAGAATAGAAGAGACAGGATGTGTGGATTTGGAAGTCCATTGAAAAAGAGAGGGTACTGGGGTCTTTTTTTTTGGAATGGAAAACTCAATGATGTATTAAACCAGAGAAAATTTCAATAATAGAAAGAGGATAGGCTAGGAGCTCATAGAGGAACTATCATAACTGACAAAGTCTACAATACATTGGGGAGAGGCATTTTTTTTTCCTTCCAAATATTCCCTTTTAGCAAAAAAAAAATATAACTAAAAAACTTCCGTCCAAAGTTATTTAGTTATATAGTCTCTTTTGAAACTCGAGTTCCAAGTGAAAATCGAGTTTACAAACTCAAGTTCTAAGCAAATAACCTCTCAAATAGATTGTTAGATTGAAAATACCATATCAGACAATCCACATCTGCTTGGAACTCGAGTTTAGTAAGCTCAAGTTCCAAAAGGAGTTACATAACTAAATAACTTCATGCAAATGTTTTTTAGTGATATTTTTTTGTAAAATATGAATATTTGGAACACAAAAAAAGCCCATTGGGGAGTGTCTTCTAACCAAATTTGTTTTTCTTGCCCAAACTGCGCATGCTTCGCCAAACTATGGGTCGCATAATTTGCGACCTTGCTGATGTGCTTAAAGTTAAAAGACAATCCCATTAAATGAGAACTAATCATTCTAATACCCTGTATAATGTGACCGAACCTGTATCCAAGATTGCATAAGCCAACTAAACTGAAAATAAGCTCCAGCAAACAGTAAAGTCCATTAAAAAATACAGGCTAGGATTTTCAAATGTGAGATTAACTAAGATTTTTTTTTTTTGATGGGGTGATTAACTAAGATTTAAATTTATATCAATGTCATAAACCATCAATCAAACACAAAATAAAGTGTCATTCAGGATCAACAGCATGAAAACTCAGCTGTCAAGCCTATCACAATAATAAACTAATAACAACATTAAAAAAAAAAATTACATTGAAAGAAACTGCTTTTTCATAACTGGCGCAGATACTTTAATGGTCCTAAAACCTGCAAGATTTAAAAAAGAAGAATAATTACAGAAGGTATTCCATCATATTAAAAAATGATAGGCAAGACCACTAACTAATACCTGATACTCTTAATACGTGCTCATGATTTATCAAACCGAACTACGATAGAAGTAATGTTATCTGAACTTCCCCGTGCATAAGCTTCTGTTATAAGTCTTCTTGATGCCTCTTCTGCATTTGGTATATCCTGCACTAAAGCCACAGCATCCTGAAAGAGAAGATACAGCACTCTGAGACATTGCAGTTTCTTGTAAAACAATTTATGCAGTAAATGACATGCAATTGTAGGAGAAAAAAGAGACGATAAAACTACTGCTACAGCAAAACAGAAAACACGTAATCTACTACGTTTATCATCCTCATACCCACTACACAAAAATAACATGTGCACAAGTAAAGGAGTGCTTCATAGCCAATTCTTTGACTTTCAGAACTCTGTGGTTAAGTAGGAGGTTCTAGGTCCAAACTTAAGAAAACAACAAATCTGGGGAAACAGTTTTCCAGCAGTAAAGATACAACAATTCTGGCCGAAGATTAACAGTGAAGCTAGAAATTTTCACCCTCCTCTCATTGGGGCGTGGGGGAGGGGGACTTAACTTTGAAAAGCAAGTAAAAGGAGATTTCAGATCCAATCTACATCCACACGCTATGCACACAGCATTTTGCTCCCCCCTTCTCTCTCTCTCTCTCTCTCTCTCTCTCTCTCTCTCTCTCATGCACATGTGTCCATGTACATTAAACTCTTACATAAAATAAATTGTATCTTCAGATGAAAACCCAATGTTAATAACCCCTCACACCATCCTCTCTCCCTCCACCAATCCCTATACTTTAGGAAGTTTGGGGGCATTTGGTAATGTTGTTCTAGTAACGTTGTTTGTATTTTTTAGAAATACGTGTGGATGAAAAAGTGTGTGGAAATGCATGTAATGTTGTTTAAACACTTAAAACTATTGCTCAAAACACCTTACCAAACAGCCCCTTAATTTTGGTGGGCCAGAGGGTTTCGCCACCTTCCATTCTCCCTCCTACCAAAAACAGGGATTCTATCACTCCTCTTCCTCCAACATATTGTAAACTGTAAAGGTTCTACCTACCTAGAAGAACCTAATGCATCTCAGTAGCTCTGAACCTAAAATGCATGATCCTGGAAGCCATCCTGATCATATTACCAAGCTGCCTGAAGTCTCTACTGTAGGAGGTTCAAATTAATCCAAACTAATATAAGAGCTTCTTTCAAACTCCAATAAAAAATAACTTATGCCCAGCATTTTTGAATTTAACAATGCTAATAATCACTTATTTTCTTGTTTGCAGCCAATTCCTTTTGAGGCTGCTCTTGCAACCACCAAAGACAAATATATTGTCACCCTTAAATACACATGCTCATAATCAACCTAATGAAAAACAAGACATCTACAGAGAAGGACGCAACAATCTAATATCTAAAATTTTTCTCATTAACAATTCAAATAGCCTAATAATGTAGATTAAACTAGGAATCTAAAATAGAGAATATGACCACTAAAAGGAATTGAACAACAAAAAATTAGGTACCAAACACATAAGCCCTACAAAAGCTCTTTTAACTAATATAATCACTATATGAAAGAAGAAAAACCACAATATTTGGTAGCTCCCCTAAACTATTCTAAATCACGATTCACGATATCAAAGAAGTACTGCCACCACTTTCTAATTTCCTTGGGGGGGGGGGGGGGGGGGTGTGGGGAAGGAAAATCCATTTCAAAGAATCTAAATGAATTTTTATGTGCATAAATTAAAAGCCAAAACATTTTTGGAACAAAACTAAAAAGGCAACTCAAAATTAATTTCATTATATTTGATGGCAGATAACTTAAAGGCTTAGAGCATTCTTATCAAACATGTCAAAAAATATTGCATTTAGCATCTCAAAACTCAATTTTATAACATATAACACACCATTTTACAATACCACCTATATCAAAACTTCTATTTTTTTTACCATTTCATTTAAATAATGTTTATTATTTTTCAATAATTTTTTATTTCTCCCCTCTCTCTATTTTTCCTCAGTGGGCCCCATTGAATAAAAAATAATATATGGTTTACAATTGGTGAACAGTGCAGTCTCAAATATGAGATTGCACTGTTTATCAATTGCAAAAATTATACCATTTAAAATATTTGATGGAGCAAGCTTTAGGGTTAAAAATGCTAAAAAAATAAAATTTTTAGCATTTAAAAGGTTTGATAAGAATGCTCTTAACAAACACTCACCTTGTTTGATATGACATTCCAAAGTCCATCACTTGCAATAATTATAAAGTCTACACCATCGATTTCTTCTTCCTAGGCAGTAGACAATAAAATAAAATAAATGGTTAACAAGGCAAGTTGAGATAGTAAAGCAATATGCTCAGCAAAGTAAAATGGCTATTATAAAAAGAAAATTAAAATTATGCCTTGTCAGTGCTTTCTACCCTATATTATGCACAGAGCTAATCCCAAAACCAAATAAAGGAGGGTTTCAGTAGGTTGATGACTAGTATAAAATTTAGCCACTATTCATGTATGAATCCTTTTTAAGAGAAAATTATAAGAACTTACAGACAGGTACGTAAATCAATTAGAGGTTTTTTTTTAATAATTCAATTGTTATAACCAATAAGGGAGGGAAATTTGAACCCTGATTCTCCTCATAAAGGAGACCAAGCAATGCCACTAAGTTACAAAACTCTTAGCACAAAGCAATTAGAGAATGAAATTTTTTAAAAGATGTTAGGGGAGGTGTACACCTCTTCATAGTGGTGATCTGATCATAATGTGTTATTTCAGGTTATTGTGCATTAAGTTATCAATGGAACCATATCCCACATCTCTTTGGCCATAGGTCAATGAAGAAGTAGATGATCAACAGTCTCCCCATCACCTTTTCACATACAACACCAACTCACCAAAATGATGTGTTTTCTTATAAGATTTTCCGCTAATAAATTTTTCCCTAATGAAGCCGTCCAAAGGAAGAAAGCAACCTGTATAGCAACTTGAGGTTTCTAGATTCTTTTCCAAGGGAAGTGTGCACCTCTTGTTATGTAGTTATTTTACAATTAACTTACTATACTTGTATTAGCTTAGGGGTATTCTTGTAATCATGTCACATCACTCTAATATAAATATACGCTAAGGTGAAGGGACTAAACTATTGAACCGTAAACCTATTTTCTAATCTCTTTCTCAGTTCATTCTTCTCTCTTTTTCTTCTCACCAAACCCTAAACTTCCATACTTTACAATTCAACTGTGTCATTTGTGCAAGAGCTCATTGGCTATAGTTCAATTAATGTCGTGTGTTTTACCCTTTTTGCTGTGCAAGGTAAGTGTTGAACCTAAGACCTATCACAAACCAAACCCATCCTCCTTACAACTTGAGTGAAAGCCATCTTCTGTTCCACCTGTTTGAAAAAATTTGTTTGTTTATTTTATTTTTATTTAATTTTATCGCATACAATTACAAGAGATACTGACTGAGCATATGTGTAATGTCTTACTTTATAATTGAAAAACTGACCATAGTTAAATGCATCTTTTAAATGCAAAAAAGTGGTCAGATGATAACCTCAGCATTCAACTGCAAAAGAAAAGAAAGGAAAAAGTTCACCTGTATTTCTGGCTCAGCAACAACATATGGCTTGAGTAGTTTATCTCCAAATGCACGAGAAACAGCAAGAACACCACCAACCCTCCATGTTCCTGTGAAAGCATGGCAACAGATTAGAAGTTTACAAGAATTGTTGCCTAAACACTAATTTCTATCACTTGAGACAATACAGTAACAAAGCTTGCCCACAACTGATCTGTCAGCACCTAATTTATTGTACAAGGAAAAAAAAAATGATAATAGATACCAGACTCCAGAGACAACAGCAGTGGAAAATGTCTGACCTATATCCCAAATAATGTAAAAAAAAAAACACCAACTTTATTGTGAAAAAAATAAAAGGGGAATACACAAGAAACCATGATTGCAAGAATCTAAAAAAACAGTACTGAAAAAGGCTATTTTTTTTTTTTTGATAAGTAAGAAGAGAATATTATTAATAAAAGAATAGCAAGAGAAACACAAAGAGTTCACGGTAGCGAACAAAGGAAAAAAGGAATAAAAAGACAGAAGCAGTCCCTAATCTATTCTAATAAATGAAAGAAAATCCGAAAGGGTAGAACAATCCGTGAAACCCCAACATCGAGACCAATCAAAGAGGGTCCGTTGGTAAAACTCTAATAACTGAACCACAGTTTTCCCCTCATCCTCAAAAGACCGCCAATTCTATTCAGTCCAAATAGTCCACATTAAACAACCTGAAACCAAATCCCAAATATCAGAGCTATGCTTCCCAAGCCAATGGTACCAACCAAATAATAAGTCCACAACTGAACCTGGCATGACCCAATCGATCCCAAACAACCGAAGCATATACATTCACAAAGAATGAGCTATCGGACAAAAAAGTAACAGGTGATCCACAGATTCCGCATTGCAACAACACAAATAACAACGATTCGCGAAAGGGCGACCATGAAGCATAAGATTATCCAAAGTTAGAATCTGACCATGGGCTGTTGTCCACATAAAAAAAGCCACCCTTTTGGGAACCTTAACTTTCCAAATTCCTTTCCAAGGGAAAGTGGAAGGAGCGGCATTTCGAATCTTATGATAAAAAGATCGAGAATCAAACTTCCCACTGCCATTAAGATCCCAACAAAGCCTGTCATGCCCTCCACCCCTAGGAATTCGGGTTTGGATGAAATGAAGTAGGGAGTAGGAAGCCGCCAACTCCCAATTATTGAATTCCCTATGAAATATTAAACTCCACGCTCTGTCATTATCACCCACTGGAGGGCTTAACACATTAGAAATACAAGCCTCCTTATTAGCTAAACACAAAAATAACTGAGGATAAAGAATTTTAAGAGGAACGTCCCCAATTCACTTATCATGCCAAAAAAGAATGCGAGAGCCATCCCCCACCATAAAAGAGAAATGCTTAGCGAAAGAGTCCCACCCTTCGCTAGTACTCCGCCATAACCCACAACCATGAGCCCTACAACAAGCTCTAGTGCACCAACCCCCTTTTCCCTCCCCATATTTCATGGCAATGACCCTTCGCCACAGATGCGATGTTTCATGGTTGTACCTCCAATAGAAGAACTAATCATATTCGGGGTATAAAGGTGGATGGTGTCCTCTATAAGGAGGAGGAAGAGGTGCGGTCTAAGGTGGTCCATTTTTATTAGAGTTTATACTCTGTGTCAGATACTTGGCGCCCTTCTATGGATGGGTTAGAGTTTGCTAGGATGGAGGAGGTTGAGCGGCTTGAATTAGGGAGGGATTTTTCTAAGAAGGAAGTGGTAAAGGTTCTTTAAGAGATGGAGGGTGATAAAGCCCCAAGTCCTGACGGTTTCACTATGGCTTTTTTTCAAAAATGCTAAAGTGTAGTGGAAATGGATGTCATGGCTTTCTTTGATCATTTCCATAGGAGCTCAGAGTTTGAACTGTCTCTGAATGCTTCTTTTCTATCTCTGATTCCCAAAAATGAATATCAAAGATTTTAGGCCTATCAGCTTAGTGGGCAATGTGTATAAGCTGTTGTCTAAGGTTTTAGCTAACAGATTGAGGCGGTTGCTGGATAAACTTATTTCGGAGCCACAAAATTCTTTTGTTGGTGGCAGACAGATTTTGGATTCAGTGCTTATTGCTAATGAATGTTTAGACAGGAGATTGAAATGTCGTACTCCGGGGGTGATGTGTAAGTTAGACATTGAGAAAGCTTATGATCATGTGAATTGGGACGTTTTGTTTTATCTGCTGAAGAGGATGGAGGAGGTGGATAAAGACTTGTGTCTCTACCGTTCGCTTCTCAGTTTTGGTTAATGGATCTCCTGCTAGTTTCTTTATTAGCTCTAGAGGTCTCAGACAAGGGGATCCTTTGTCTCCCCTTCTCTTTCTTTTGATCATGGAGGTTTTAAGTCATATCCTGAAGAAAACGGAGGAAGGTGGTTTCATTCAGGGTTTTCATGTGGGTCCTATTAATTCTACTAGTATCCGTGTTTCTCATCTTTCATTTGCTGATGATACCATACTTTTCTGTGATGCCTCTAGAGAGCAAATTCTTTCTATTAGGCTAGTTTTGACTTGTTTTCAAGCTTTTACTTGTTTAAAGGTGAATGTGGGGAAAAGTGAAATTGTCCCTATTGGGGAGGTGCATAATATTCAGTCTTTGGCTAATATCCATCAGTGCAAGGTGGGCAGTTTGCCTATAATTTACTTGGGTATGCCTTTGGGAACTTTGTACAAAACAACCTCTATTTGGAATCCAATCCGTGAGAGGATGGAAAAGAAGCTTTCAAGCTGGAAGCGGCTTTATTTGTCAAAGGGTGGTAGACTCACCTTGCTGAAGAGTACCCTCACAAGCCTTCCGACTTATTACCTTTCCCTTTTTACTATCCCTAAAGCTGTGGCGACTAGATTGGAATGCATTCAAAGAACTTCTTGTGGGGTTCATTCAAAAGACTAGAAGTAGAAACCTTAGATATCATCAACATTTCTCAGTTACAGTTTATCAGAATCTATAAACACCAATCAGATCAAGTTTAAAATGAACCACACTTTGAAATGAAACCAAATTATACCTTGGATCAATGATATTACCTAAAATTAAAATAAAATGCTATTAATTGTCAGGAACAATTTCATTAAAATTAACACCTTTCATTGTTGCTGGCCTTCCAAGATGCACAACATGCATATCAGAGGGCTTTTTTTTTTCACAGCTCTGTTAATCTTTCTTTGTAACTCTTTCTTATTTTCTTTCCTCTCTACTCACACCTCCAAGACTCTTTCTCCTCCTCTCACAATTATATGGATTCTAGACGTCCCCCTTAATTATATGGATTCTCAAAGAATGACCCCTTAATTAATTTAAAACTTATCACAATTTTTTTTTTTTGATAGGTAAGAAAACTTGTATTAAGAGAAGACTACTTCATTAGAAGAATAAAGCAGCCAGAAAAAAATATGTACAAACAAAAGAAAGGAAAACAACTATCTACAGGAAGATTGTTTGATTGGTAAGTTATCATTATGTTTACTTACACTTTTTGAATTATTCTTTTCTCAAGATTGTTTGATTGGTAAGTTATGCACACACCCAATAGGTCTTGAACTCATGACTTCACCCTCAACCTAGCACTTACAAGGGAAAGAAGCGCAAGTTGAGCTATAGCTCATTGGCATTCTTTGCACAAGAATTCAGTTTCAAATGCAATTATATTGTATAAAAAATGAATTGTGAAAAAACCAACTTAACTGCTCAGCCTCTCAAATTGTAGATTATTATGTATTTTTTAAATTATTAGTAAGGTATCCCCCCCACCCCACCCCTGGGGGAGATGATTGATTAATGGGCAAATTATTATTAGTATTATTTTCCTTTTCTTCCTAAGGTAGATTAATATGCAGATAATTAAATGATACGTTTGTATGTAATCAGTATTAAAATTGGCTGCATGAGATGTAAACAAAAGTTTGTTTATGTTACAAATTGAGGGGCTGGTGCAACGTGCTTACTACAACATCACCACGATTGATTTCCAAAATCCATGTGCAATACAAGTCAAGTTTTTCACACGCTGTTCTTCTTATTCTGAATGTTAAGAGTGAAGTAATTCACAAAAGTCAAAAGAGATCTAAACCAATAAACTATAAAATTTTTTGACACAACTTTTCAACTTTTAAATGTTAGGTGTAGTTAGCTAAACACAGCCCAAGTTGTTCTCCAGCGGCACTATATTCTTTAGGCAAAAACTACAAAGTAGATAAAAACTTCCCACAGCGGAAGTTCACATCACAAGCAAACCCAAGGTCCCAGAAACAACAAATGCAAACATACAAGACCACGAAGATGCAACTTACCCGCCCAAATGATGAAACCTCCAGCCTGTTCAATCCGTTGGCGCTCATCAGATCTTTCAGGTTTGTGATCAATAGACAATGGGATAGCTGCATAAGGAGGCAATAATGATCAAACAATTAAAGAGATACAAGATATTGAATTGTTGATTAAATATTTGTATTCTTATAGAAATCAACATAAAACCTATGGAAGTCAATCCATCAGTCCAGCATAGAGATGTCATTGCAAAAGCAATTTTTGTAAGAAAATCATTATCAAAACAAAATAAGAACTATAAGCAGTGAGAGATTCTTTATTTCTCTAAGTTCATCCTTAATTTACAGGCATTAGTCCAATAAATCACAATCTTGACAGAGAAGGCATCAACCTGAACCAGCTCTACAGGCAACAACTCTAGAATCACCAACATTTGCAACAAGCAGACGGTCCCCTAAGAGCAGAGCAGTTGTTGCAGTTGAACCAGCATCTTTTTGCTGACCTTTCTCTTCATTGAGGTAATCAGCATCTGTCTGTTTAAATACTTCAACTATAACAGAAAATAGAAATGTAAATTGCTTCTAGTTCATTACCCAAGTGAATAAAAAAAACTTGAATCAGCATTTCGTACATAATAACACCAGAAATTCACCAACTTCATACCAATGGCTGTCTTTGGGTCATTGATAAAATCTGGGTGGCCACTTAAATTCTTGAAAAGGTTGTTTTTAAGGTATTCAGCAGTTCTCGAACCTCCATGGCCTGAATTGGACCACAACATCCATGTAAACACATAACAATGAAAGAAGTTGATAAACAAGCATCTAGACTGTCCACAAGGACCTGAACACTAGAAAAATATTCAACCTAGAAAGGTAACAAGTCTAGCAGAAAGAACAAGGCACCGCCAGCCATGAATTTTCTCCTGATATAAGACACTCAAAAAAACAAAATCGTACCATGGATAGGTAATAAAAACCTAGGCCGTACCATCGAAAACACCAAAAAAAGCAACCATCTGACCATCAACTTCTGAAATCCTTGTCTCGTAGAAATCCTCCATGGAAGCTCTTTTACCCTTGAAAGTGGAATATCCATAGTTGAAACTTCCATTTCGATTTCCAGTGAGAAAGCTAAACAATAAATAGAAGATTTGGTCAGACTTACAACTGCAACCAGTCTCAAGAACTGTCGGTCGAAATTACACTATAAAGCAGTCTTCCTTTTGCCAAAAAAAAAAAAAAACCAAGACAAGATTCCAAACAAAGGTATTTTACCAAACTCATGGTATTCTCTATAAACATGTATCAAGGGTTCAAAAGTCCTTTAAAATTACGAAATCATATAATTCCCATGACTTAAATCATTATGAAATTCTTGTCATTGCTGAATATTGTAATTGATCTCTGACATCTAAATGAGATTAAGTACAATCCAAGCAAGCCATGCTCACACTGTTAAAATTGAACATGCATGAGGTTCAAATCTGGCAGAACAAAATTTCAAAAAGTTTAAACTTTCCATCAGAACTGATCACCATGAAATTTGGAGGGGAAACTTACTATAGAAATTATGTTTTTAAACTATCAAAACCATTACATATATGAACAAGATAGACATACTTAAGATTCAGGTAAAAGATAACAACAATTCAGGTTGAATTCCCGCAGATCAACACCAGGACTAAACTAAAACCAATAAAGTCCACTGCAATGAATGTTTTACTCAGGACTTTATCAGAGCCAGATTATAATCATACAACCCAAACCCATGTGCTTTATAAACATATAAAAAGGTCGTAAAATAGGTTGTACACTTGTATGGAGTCAAGGAAAGGTAATTGGTAGGCAATGCAATGAAAGTTTAGCTCATACCCCCCCCCCCTTCTTTTTGAGTCCCAACTAACTCAAGAGCAAGTACATATGTAGCTATAGCTTTAATATAAGGGAGAAGACCTTAACTTTTAAACTCAAAGTTTGAATCCCATATGGTTGTATGCAATGTACTTACCTTTACAAAATAGGTTTACATTTAGAAAAAGAAAAAGCACTAGAGTTTAAACCTAAAAATCTTCTTGAACCACAAAATATACTTCAAATTCCACAATCATAGTCAACCTCAATTCAACAACCTTGTCTTTTGACATCACTCACCTATGATTAAATATTTATAGCACTAGTAAAGCCTACATTAAACCACCCAATTCAAACCTAATTTTTTTTTTCTTTGAATTAACTCCCAAATAAGTAATTAATGCCCCCTACTCTCCATGTTTATTTAAGAAGGCTTACTTACTCCCAAAACGTTCATCATCATACACAGGCTAATCAACCAAATCAAGAATGAATACACATGTAGCCATAGCTTTTGCGTGAACTAAATTCAAAATATCAGTTCTCCTATGGACACACCCATCCTCACACCCAATTTCACAACTTGTTGCCTTATGCAATAGCAAGTAGTGGGTCTACATGGGCAAAAAGTGTCCCGCCACTCACAGTCACACAAGTCAGCAAGTTGGGAAATTAGGTTTTTCTCTATAATTATTCACAAACGAGTATTGCTACAGATACTACAAGTTTTACTACATTGACCTTATAAACTGATATGTCACCAATCATAAAGAGACAATTCAAATATTCAGTTATGAGGTTGTTGAAACCCACTAATCACATTCATTGACTCATCAGTTCGTAAGCTGTATGTAGTAAAACTTGTGTCACCTTTAGCATTTTCCTTCACAAAATATATACTCATAAAAGAGTTCTATTACTTTCCTAAAAAAAAAAAAAAAAAAAAAGAGTTCTACTACATACACAACATTTTGCATTAAAATTCAGAGTCTCTCACAAACCCACCTCACTGGGACCCATTAAAATCAAACAAAATCCACCATTTCGGTAAAAAAAAAAAAAAAAAATCACTTTTCCCTGAAAAAAACCCCAAACTTTGAGTTTGATTCGTGTATAGTTCTGTGAATTGCACTTACCTAATTTTTTTTAATTAAAAAAATTACACTAGATTTTATAACCTAATAACATTTTCAAACAAATAACAGAAAAAAAAAAAACTTCAATTTCGTTTCTTGGAATTGAATTCACAAACAAATAATTCGCTTTCCATAATCAATGTTTGTTGTTTTCTCATGAGAATTAAATTGAAAGTAACTAGGTTACTTTCAATTGAAATGAAAAAATATATCACACTAGATTTTGAAACCTAATAAGTTCAAATTCTCAAATCATATACAATCAACCTAAATTTCATTTCTCTTGGAATTTAATTCACAAAAAAAAAAAAACTTTCTTTTTCAGAATCAAATGTTTTTGTTGTTTTCTAATAACAATTGAAACGAAAGTAAAAAAAAAAAAACAAAAATCAACAGAGAGAGAGAGGGGAACCTGATGCCGCCACCGCTGAAGATCGCGTCGGGGTCTCTGGAGGACATTACGATGGCCGGCGTAGGTGGTGGTGGTGATGGCGGGGCCATCGGATCGGCATGGGCGGATGAGGAGGAGGAGGATGCGGTTGAGTCGCCGCCGGCGTGATTGATGAGATCAATGACAGATTCTTCTTCTTCTTCTACTTCTACTGTGTTCGTGTCCGTGTCCGTGTTCCTGTTGCTCATGCTCTGTCTTTGTCCCTGTCTCTGCTTCTGGGCATTCTTTTTTTTTTTTTTTTTTTCTTTTTTTTTTTTTGGGTTTTGCTTGTTTTAAAAAAAAAATTAAATTTTTTTTTTTTGAGAAACAAATTAAATAATTTTCAAATCTTAGTTATCTATCACACTAGTTACTTTATTGGTACTTAAGATATATATATATATATATATATATATGATAGGAATTAGGATTCTGAAGAAAACTTTTTCCTTCAAACTGATTTAAAAAAAAAAAAAAAATCCCATAAAAAAAAAAATCTTCTACTAGGTTGCGGTTAAAAAAATTAAAGTAAAAACTAATGGTGTGTAATTTATTTTGGACTACGTGGCAGTTAAATAAACTAATCATGTGTAATTTTGATATCGTAGGACATTTTTAATATGTCATGTGATTTATATATGAACTAGTATGATGTACGGTTTAATAAAAAATATTTTAATAATATATTTAAATTTAATAACAAATAAAATAAATTCAAAATTTAATATTAAAAAAATTGTACTTGTACACTTAAAAGAAATTTAATTTTTATTTCCTATTTTGATATTTAAATCATTTGTTTTAGTTTTGATTTCATTCAAATACTTATAAGTTTATCAATCCTAAACAATACATATGCAACCTTCTAAATTAATAATAAATAGTCAAAGACCTTGTAACTGAATTGACACCTCCCCATGTATAAAGTGTTTGGGGGTATAAGGAAAAAAGGGTTGGAGCTGTAAGATTAGCAGCTTGTTGTAATTATTTTTAAAAAATAAATAAATAAAAATATAATTCTTTAACTTAATGTAGCATTCTAACTTACAAATAAATAAATATAACACCCTAACTTATAGTAATGTTTGTAATTGTATTATGTAAAACGGAGTTAAATAAAGATAGACTTACATAGAAATTTGGATGGATGAATTCTCTCGTATCCAATTTCATGTTTGATAGCAAATTTTGCTTTTAATTAAAGAATATAGATTACATGGAACAAAGCACCAAACAAAAGCCATAACAAATTAAATCCATTATAAAATATTGATGTCAATAACAAATAATCATGTAATAAGAAATTAAAAATATAAATATATTGCTTGCTATATTGACTTCTAAAAAAAACACTAAAAGGTATGATCAAACATAAAATTTCAACCTATCTATAAAACTTGTTGACAAAAATCATATTATATATAATAAAAAGGCAACAAATACACAAAATCTATTCAATTTGATGAAAGAAAAAAAAATTACCTAATAAAATGAAAATAAAATCTAAACAATGGCTCACACCTTTCTCTGAAGTAAGTGGTAAATCTGATGATCGTAATACCTAGTCACATCTTGCAATAATAAAAATAAACAGACAAAAATAAGTGGTGATTTAACTTTACAATGAGATGAGACCAAAAACAAAAAAAGGAAGTAAAAGTATTTTAAGGATTGGCAATTTTTACATGGACTTCCAAATGGTCTTTGGTGGTTTCATGACTGCCTCCATTGCAGACTCTGTGACAGGCTCTGTGACAGCCACTAATGCAGGCTCTGTGATGGCCTTCATTGCAAGCTCTGTGACAGGCTCTATGCCGGACTCCATTGCTGCCAGTAGAGATGGGTCGTGCTTGAATCGCTTGTGAAGTTGGTCCTTCAACTCCATGGCTTCTTCAACCTCTACTTTCATCCCCGCCTTCTTCATTTAATGTACCACAAAGTCAGAAAAATTAAAGGAAGAAAATAACAAATAATTGTAAAGTATGTAGGAGAAATAATGAAATACCAAAAAACTTTGTGTATATATAGTGAGAATTTTAGATTGTGAAGAAGATGATATGAACAAAAATAAGTAGCTTAGGTGAAACTCAAATACTTTTTTTTTTTTTTTTAACTTTATTATTAGGAAAAAGTATTAACATAAAATGCAAATTTATCCACCAAAAAAGAAAAGAAAAAGAAACGCAGGGAAAAAAAAATGCAAGTTCTATACGTAGTAATAAAAAATGCAAATTTGATCTTTTTTTTCTTTTACGTTTTTTTATCTCTCTTTTTTAAAATTTATTAAAATTTTTGCAATTTGGTAAAGCCATGTGGCGCAACTATGGCATCTAAGCCCAACTTTTATTATTTATAATATGATGTTCTTATAACGTTTTGTTTGTTTTGATTTTAAGTTTTCTAAAAATTAAGTTAAAATTTTTTTTTTTATAAAACTATTTTATTTTTTAATTTTTGGCAGCAACCTTAAATGTGTTAGAAAACAAACTCTTAACTTCCCTTATATAGCCTAACATGAGATAAAGTTATTTTCCAAAAGAATTAATGGAAAAAAGAATCTCTAATAAATAAGTCATACTTTTTATGTTGACCAAAGTTAGTTTTCTTTTAATTTATTTTTTCTAAAAACTATTTTTACACAAAGTTTTCTATTGAGAAAAAAAAGCATTTAACTGAGTAGAAGAGATTCCTTAAATTGGTTTGAAGTAAAACTAAAACCCTGTATAGATTTGAAATGGACAAAATTTTGTCTCGAATGACTTTGGAGCTATTTTCTCCAACTCACAAAGTGGCTATTTTTATAATATTATTTATGTGTATTTGTATAACCAAGTGATATGGTTTATTAAAAAAATAATGCGGTTAAAACTATATAAGAATGGTCTCTTCAATAATCAAATAGTGAGTTAAAGGAAAATTGGTTTGAAGCTAAGCTTTTTATATATATATAAATTTAATTTATTGATTCCATGATGGGTTTTATTTTTTATTTTTGAAAAGATAGTTTTTTATATATTGGTCATTTATTATTAGCACACGTAGCTAACCCATGGGGTGGATGGAAATGTTTGGAAGAAATATTAACATGTTTATTTCATTTCTCTAATTTTATTTATTTAAAACTTTTTTTTACATGAAATTTTTTAAAATGGTTCTACATAAATGTTTTTGGTAAAATACATAAATGTTAAAAGGTTGTCTTTAAGCTATTTTATTTATTAAGAAATTAGGATTTAAATTCTCAATCTTTCTTGTTGTAGGTATCGGATTATTAAAAGAGAAGTATATTTAAGGATGCATTTTAAAAAATCATATTGTGGGGCCGGTTACCCAAAGAGGTGATGTGGAAATCGTAGGAAATGGGTTTGTGGCTCAACGGCCCAGTCCGAGGACATTCACTTATCCGAGAATAGTTAGAGAAAGATATTGTGGGAATAGTATTAGAAAAAGGGATGGAAGTCATATATAGTGGCCCAAAACGCGTCCGAGGATAAAATCCACCTCGGATACCATGGTCCGAGGTAGATGTAACTATCTTACTATTCAGGGTACTCCGCAAAGTTGTATTAGAACTGGAATGTGAATATAGAACAAAGGAGGAACCGGGAGAGATAACAAATCTATATATTATTAAAAGCTGAAGCGTACCGTTTAATACTGCTGCTCTCACGTTACGCCACATCAGCTGCCACGTCATTCTTTTTTTTTTTTCTTTTCTTTTTTAAAATATAATTTTCCTACAATTTTAAAATGGTTTTTACAATTTTCAGCCCTATAAATGCAGTCCACTACTTATTTATTTACTTCCACTACTTATTTACACTTCTCCAACCTTTCTCTCTCCCTTACCGTTTCATCTCCCCACTACTTTTTCAATCTTTCTCCCTCCCTTACCTTTTCATCTCCCCACTACCCCCTACATTAATATCATTCTTCCTCTTTCCCTTCGTCTTTCTTTATTTTTGTCTCTTCTTATTCACACATTCTTACTATAAATTTGTCATTATCTCTTCTAGTCTATGCATATTTTTCCCTCACAAAAAAAAGGTTCCCTCTCTCTCTCTCTCTCTCTCTAAATTTTTTGGTGGATTTTTCTATTTTTCTTGCATCTCTACTTTAGGTTGATAATTTTTTTATATTCTTTAAAACTCTATTTTGGTTCAATGCGATTTAGTTTTGTTTTTTAAATTGTGATTTAGTTTTGTTTTTTAAATTGTTTTTTTTATTTTATTTATTTTTTATTCTTTTTGAATGTTAAATGTTATCCTATTGCGTTCTAAAGAATTAAATGTAGCATATAAAAATATAATATTATTTTATTACATAGCATGATTTGGATAATTTGGTATTTATTCTGTTACATAGCATGATTTTTTATAGTGCTCAATTTTGATGTTAAACTATGAGACTTTACTAATTTTTGTTTATTTACTAATCTTTTGTGGTGGACAAAGTACTTTTAATAGTTGTATTAGAAGTACTTTATAATGTAATTTATTTAAAGAAAAGCAAAGGTTAGCCAAACGAAAGAAAAGCAAAGGTTAGCCAAACAAAAATAATCGGATAGGTGACAAATTTTAACTTTTGCAATTTTATTTTAATTATTATTATTTTATAACAATGCATGTATAGAAATTTAATTCTTAGATTTTGCTAATAATTGTTTGTTTGATAATATGTTTTCAGCGGCCGAAATTATAATTTCTACAAAGAAAATAACCTTAATAAATTATCAAAAAAAAAAAATTTATCCTAATATTGGTTCAATTAATCATTGTTAAGTTTTATTAATTTTTTTTTAGTTTATGTTTTTTTGGTGTTTTGGATTGATCCTATATTACATTTATGATTGTTCTTATAATAAATAAAAATATAATTACGAAATACATTACTCATTATTAGATTGGTTTAAATTGTAAAATTTTTTTTTAATAAAACTACCATAAAAATAATTATCACGCGCAACGCGCGGGTTCGCGGCTAGTATCTTCTAAAGCTGCTACCTCCACATTAAATGCTTCCTAGCTAACTCTCTGGCCGCATTAATGTGAAGGTGATACCTGAATAGTAACCAAGCAGCCTTTTGGTTGCTGAGCGAAGGTTCTGGGAGGTGCTGGATGGGACAGAAAGGGGTTCCCAGAATAAAACCTACACGTGTATGGTGAAAATGGGGTGAGGAACGTGGTGTATAACCTGAAAGTGGATGACATTAGAGAGGACTTTTGGGAAAAAGAAGAAAACGATAGAAAGAAAATAACCTTAATAGATTATCAAAAAAAAAAATTTATCCTAATATTGGTTCAATTAATCATTGTTAAGTTTTATTAATTTTTTTTTAGTTTATGTTTTTTTGGTGTTTTGGATTGATCCTATATTACATTTATGATTGTTCTTATAATAAATAAAAATATAATTACGAAATACATTACTCATTATTAGATTGGTTTAAATTGTAAATTTTTTTTTTAATAAAACTACCATAAAAATAATTATCACGCGCAACGCGCGGATTCGCGGCTAGTATCTTCTAAAGCTGCTACCTTCACATTAAATACTTCCTAGCTAACTCTCTGGCCGCATTAATGTGGAGGTGATACCTGAACAGTAACCAAGCAGCCTTATGGTTGCTGAGCGAAGGTTCTGGGAGGTGCTGGATGAGACAGAAAGGGGTTCCCAGAATAGAACCTACACGTGTATGGTGAAAATGGGGTGATGAACGTGGTGTATAACCTGAAAGTGGATGACATTAGAGAGGACTTTTGGGAAAAAGAAGAAAACGATAGAACCCAGAAAGATATCCCCTGAGACCTAGTCGAGGAGAGTTTTTATCGTTTGGTTAGTTTGAAGCGTCCTTTGATGCACAATGATCATGACATTTTCTACCGAATGGAACTAGTTCTTTCACCCGCTCTCTAAAAAATTTATTGTTTGGGCTTGTTGGGCTAGAAACTCATCCCTATTCTGGGTCCAATTCAATTTGAGTCCCTACACATATATTTAAAATAAATTGGAATGTACATTTAAATTTTTTTTTGAACAGGAATGTAAATTTAATAAATAAATAAAACGAAGAAGATTTTTTTTTTTTTGAAAAACAGATACAATTGTTTACTTATCGGTTGTACACAGAAATAATTGTGTACATTTTATGATATTCTATTTTGTGCAGTTGAATATCATAGGTCAAGTTGTATGAAGTATGAACTTAAGATTTGCTCAACTTCATAAGTCATAAATAAAAAAAAAATTAAAAAAAAAAAAAACCCAAACAATGGTGGTATAATAAACTACAAATTCCAATCATCGAAAAAAAAAAAAATTTGAGAAGAAATTTTCCAATCATCAATTGAACATTGTGAATCTAGTTAGCTTAACAAATAAAGTTTCTTATCATCAAATAAAATAATTAAGTTTGAATCTTGTCAGCATCAAAAATTAAATGGTGTTTTAGCCTATAATAAAAAGTAATTATCATAAAGTAGGTATTATAAATTTGAACTCTATCTCAAAAGGAATATCATATTATTATCATACATATGAGATAAAGTTTATAATAAACAATCACTCAAACAATTGGTACACAATTATAAATAGATAGACAAAGTACTGTGTAAAACTCAAATTTTCACTTTTAAAACAATTAAATAATAATCGAAACCAAAACCAAACCAAAGTGAGAAGAGAGGAAGGACTTGTGAAGGGAACGTAAAACACCAAAATAGCAAAAAATGCATAAGCCAAGACATATCTGCCAAAAATAGTAAAATATATCAGCACAAAATAGATGTGCAAGACCATTAAAATCCACCAAAAGAAAAAGAAAAGCAAAGAAATAGATAATAACCTCTAAAACATGTCAAAAATAGTAAAATGTCTCAGCCCAAAATAGATTTATAAGAAATAATTAGAAATCCACTACATTGATGACATAAACCATAAAAATCCACCAAAAGAAAAAGAAAGTGGACAGAAATAACCTCTTTTTGTTGTTGGTAAAATAATGGGATAATTACACTTTACCCACCTGTGATTTGACCCGATTTCTATGTGCCTACCCGTGGTTTAAATTTTGACACTTTACCCACCTGTGATTTCCTCCGTTAAAGCTCTGTTACCCACCTCTGTTAAAAAGAAGGCTAAATATGTATTTTTGCACAATTTTTATGTCTCTCTCCTCCCAAAACATAAAACACATAAAAATTCAAGAGAAAACAAGATCAAAATATGTTATTGGTAAAAAGTATTATGCAATTTCTTAGAACTTCAACTTGTATTTGAACTTATAATCTCAACCACAAATAAACTAATTATACATCTGAAAGCATGATAAAGCCAAGTCGTAAGAGACAAATTAGATAAAAATTAAAACTCCTAATCTAACTCAACAATGTTCAAATAAATCAAATCAAATCTCTTGCTACTCATGTCCAAAAACTAGAAACCCAGAAAAGTAGAAAACCCAGAAAAATTCAAACAACAAAAATTGAAACTCCTCATGTCCAAAAACTAGAAATTCAGAAAAGTTTAAACTTTTTTGAGCTGAGCGACTCCACAACCGAATCTCCACGCTACAGGTCATTTCGGAGCTCGAAATCGAGCCTCGGAGCTTAACGTTTGGGATCCCGAAGCAAATCGTTATATACGACAAGGAAACTCTCTTCGATCAACAATCTTGGGTGGCTTTGAAGTTTCCGGTTATCTCGATACCCTTGGTCGCCGACGGTAGCGCCAAATCGCACAAAATGGCTTTGGTTTTCAACCACGACGACCTCAACAAGCTTAAGCCCCCAATCGTGCTCCAAGAATTTGTTAACCATGGCGGAGTCATCTTCAAGGTCTACATCGTCGGCAGCAACGTACAGTGCATGAAACGCAAGTCGTTGTCAGACGTGTCGGCCTCCTCGTCCTCGACTTCCGGAAATGCTGCGGTGCTGCCGTTTTCGCAGGTGTCGAACATCGCCACCGACGAGAAAGCGGAGGAGAAGTACTATGAGATGATGGGTTTGGACGACACGAAGATGCCGCCGCAGGAATTCATCGAAGCCATAGCGAATGGGTTGCGGGGAGCGTTGAAGTTGAACTTGTTCAACTTCGATGTGATTCGAGATGCCAAGTTTGCGAAACGTTACTTTATAATTGACATCAACTACTTTCCGGCTTATGCGAAAATGCCGTGTTATGAGACTGTGTTGACGAATTTCTTTTGGGATTTGTTGAATAATTGTAGTAAGTGGAATAGTTTTGATAAAGAAGTGAGCAAATTTTTCTGGGTTTCTAGTTTTTGGACATGAGGAGTTTCAATTTTTGTTGTTTGAAATTTTCTGGGTTTTCTACTTTTCTGGGTTTCTAGTTTTTGGACATGAGGAGCAGGAGATTTGATTTGATTTATTTGAACGTTGTTGAGTTAGATTAGGAGTTTTAATTTTTATCTAATTTTTCTCATACGGCTTGGCTTTATCATGCTTTCAGATGTATAATTAGTTTATTTGTAGTTGAGATGATAAGTTCAAATACAAGTTGAACTTCTAAGAAATTGCATAATATTTTTTTACCAATAGCACATTTTGATCTTGTTTTCTCTTGAATTTTTATGTGTTTTATGTTCTCGGAGGAGAGAGACATAAAAATTGTGCAAAAATACATATTTAGCCTTCTTTTTAACAGAGGTGGGTAACAGAGCCTTAACGGAGGAAATCACAGGTGGGCAAAGTGTCAAAATTTAAACCACGGGTAGGCACATAGAAATCGGGTCAAACCACAGGTGGGCAAATTGTAATTATCCCTAAAATAAAACTTGAAATGAGAGAGAGAGAGAGAGAGAGAGGCAAAAGGAGTAATTGAAAATTAGATAGAATTTGGCTATAAACTTAGCTGTAGTCTTAAGCTACAACTTCCTTTTTATAAAAATGGTTAACAATAACTTTTTTGACTTTTTTTGATAATTTTTCGTCTTTTTTTTGCAGTTTTATGTCATTTTTTTCAACTTTATAAGTACTTTTATGTTTTTTTTTTCATTTATTACACTTTTTTATTACATAGGACTCACATTAAGGAAACTTTAACAAACACCGTATCGTGCTTGTTAACATTTCCCTTAAAAAAAATTAACATTGCTATACATTTTGAAAATCTAACTATTAGATTGCATGTTTTTTATGCTATTAAACACATGTCAAATTTTATACCAATCGAATGTTATTTACTATATTATTGATAAACTTATTTTTTATGTATAATTTTATACTACAAAAATTTGCAATTTAGACAATTGATTGATGACATAACTATTTATCTTTTATTTCTTGAAAAATTTTCAAGAATGAAGGAAATGAAAAGATAATGTAATCCAATGGTGGATTTGTCAAAATTTATATCCAATAAAAATATATTTAGTAAAGTTATAGTCTTAAGTTACAACCAATTTTATAACCAAATTTTATCCTAAAAAATTTATAGGAAAAAGAAGATGGAAGAAAGGTTTGATGACGAGTAATGGTGAAATGTGAAAAACAGTCCAAAAAATGAAGAAGAAAATGAATAACAACGTGCAACAGTAAACAGTGGAGTTTGGTGTGTCAAATGCCAAATATTTGGCATTTGATACGCCTGATGTGAATGCTCTAAGATGGGGAATGAAATATCTAAAAATTTAAAAAGACGTAAATTGATTTTGCTAGTGACATGGCATAATAGGTTTTTTTTGTTTTTTTTTGAGAAACGGCATAATAGGTTGTTAATGACACAACTTATGCTCAACAAAATTAAATGCAAAGCCTTCGATATTATATTATCTTATTGTATAGATTTGTAACCTACTACAAATAATGGCGCAACATATGCTTAACAATTAATAACAAAATTAAATGCAAAGCCTTCATTATTATATTATCTATTGTATATCCTATAAAAAAAAAATATATATATATATATTATCTATTGTATAGATTTGGTACCTACTGCAAATTAGTCTGCGACAACTAAAGTTAGTTACACACATAAATGAGTCTTGAATTATATATAATAATATAAAACAACAAAAGTGCTAGACACCAAAAATGCTATTAAAAAATTTCACTTTTCTTTCACATTTAATAACACAATTAACACGCCTTAATATTTTTAGCAAGACGTCCAATATTTAAATTATTCTTTTTAACTATCAAATTAGTTTATAAAAATAATAATTAGGTTTTTTTTGAAAGAAAAATAATAATTAGGTTTAGATCCGCTTGCTAATATATTATATTAGCCAAAAAAAATTCTGATTCAAAAAATAAAATTGCTGATTGCTTTTTTTTTTTTTTTATTCTCACAAAAAATTCCTATTTTTTCATGTTTATTTTTAAAAGGACAAAGTTTAGTTACAAAATTAGTTGTAATTTAAAGCTACAACCTTATTCAATATATTTTTATTAAAAGAATTTTAACAAATCTACCATTAAATTACATATTTTTTTTATATTTTTTATACTTGCAAAATTTCTAAAGAATTAAAGATCAATAGCCATGTCATCAATAAATTATTTATATTACAAATTTTTATAATTTAAAATTATGCATAAAATATGAGCTTATAGAACATATAATTAATAATATCTAATTTATACAAAATTTGACATGTGTATTTAAAGCGTAAAAAATATATAATTTAGTTGTTAGATTTCTAAAATATGTTGTAATATTTATCTTATTAAATAAGGTCATAACTTAGGTTAAAAATTAAAAATCATAACCCCTGCCACGTGAAAAATGCAACCCCCCATGATATGTAAACACCTTCTCTAGGGACAAAAAACCTTCCTGGCATTTGCTCAGCAGTCAACGGTCATGTGTCCTAGATTCATGGAACTATTCAAGTTCAACTAAACCAAACACAAACAGCCCATGTAACCTGAAACCATTCCTTTCATTCATTCTACAACCATGAGGCTACTCAGAAAATCACTTTCCCACCACCTCTTCAAACCAATCTCAATTCCTTTCTATACATCCAAATCCTCACCGCACCTTTCATACTTCACAGCTCTCACCAATCCATCTCCAACACAAAACATTGTTCCCACCAATACTCACATACCCAATTCACCAAAACAATCAAACCCCACTTTCAAAAAAGCCACACTTCATGATCAAAATCAAATCTTTAACAATGAACCCAGTAATTCAAACTTGTCCAATTCCTCAAAACAATCAAAAGCCATCAATACCCACATAACAAATTCAGCAAAACAATCAAACCCCACTTTCAAAACCACATTTCTTGATCAAAATAACATCTTTAACAATGAACCCAGTTATCCAAACCTGTTTAGTTCTTCAAAACAATCAAAACCCATTATTAAGACCAATACTTATCATCCAAATTCATACAAGTTCACTCAAACCAGGCCATTCTCTAGTGGAAACAATTCAAATCCTGCTGATTCTGCAATCCCAGTTGTTTCCTCTATTAGTTCACCATTTGATGTATCACAGCCTATTGATGCAGGCTCTTCTATTCGAAAACCGATTAGTCTATGGCCTGGAATGTACCATTCGCCTGTGACAAATGCTCTGTGGGAAGCAAGGTCGAGCATATTTGAAAATGTTGTGGATACATCAACTGATGGGGCTTCACAAGAAGAACTTGCGAAGAAAACTCCGGGGCAAAGCCGTACTAGTATTGTGTATAAGTTCTCGTCAGATTATATACTCAGAGAGCAGTACAGGAATCCGTGGAATGAGATTAGGATGGGGAAGTTGTTGGAGGATCTTGATGCTCTTGCTGGAACCATTGCATTCAAGGTACTTTTAAAACTCTTGTGAAAAAAGTAAAATGGGGTATTTTGATGTAATTTGCAGTATGGTCGTCTGAAGTTTGTGGGGTTTGAGCTTGGAGGTTTGTGAAATGGGGTCTGAAAACAAATTTTGAAAAATTAGGACACCACATAGTGTGGATACAGAAATTTATATATGTATGTATGTTTATTTTAAGTTGAGGGAGTTGGAGCAAGACTAAAAATAACATTAGTAAAGATATTTACAAAGGATATGTTAATTAAGGAAGTAACATAGGCTATGATTTCAGATAGAATAGAATGGAGGAAAATAATACATGTGATGGACCTTGACTAATTTTGTTGAGATTTCATAGCCGACCCCAAAATGTTTGGGTCTAAGGCTTTGTTGTTGTATCAAAATCTTTAGTAACCTATCTTAAATCAAATGAAGTTTTATAAAATAAAAAATGAATTCTTTTTTACTCCCAAAATACTGAGAACATGCATGCAAATTGTCCCCGGTGTGTCTGACACAAACACACTAGTGGATTTTGAAGTGTATGTGGTTCTAGCTGTAATTCCCAAAATGCTGTAGAGGTCTTTTATTTTTGGCCTACAAGTTGGTGTTTGTATTTTTTGAACTGGAAGATGCATTCTTTCTGATTTGCTTTATCATGCTGGTGTTGCTGGGGTTTGATGTCATTGTAGTGCCTAAATCTGTTCCACTGGTGTTCATTAGTGTAAGGGAGATTGATGCTCCTTAAGCTGTGTATAGTATTAGCTGCTGAAGGTCAATGGTTGGGTTGCATTTGACAGAATTCTGGTTCAACTTGAACACTTAGACTTGGTTCGCACCCTATGATAGTAAATTAAAGTAAAGCAAACAAGAGAAAAGAAAAGAAAATTGTTTTCCATTGACTGATTATAAGGAGAAATTAGAGATATGGAGTATTTTTCCATATATGTAACTCCCACCACCCCCCCCACCCCCCTCCCCCCAAATTACACCTATTCATCTGTCTGTTTCATAACGTAGTGTATTTACATTGATATTACTGCTCTGAAATGTCTATGCTTTTAACAGTTCCAATGTTGCTGATGTAAATTAAACATTATCCTAGCTCCTCTGATTCACTTATAACTTCTTTGACCAGCACTGCTGCAATGATGATGGCACAACAAGACCTTTGCTATTAGTTACAGCTTCTGTTGACAAGATGGTTCTGAAGAAACCCATCCAAGTTGACACTGATTTGAAGATAGTTGGTGCTGTTACATGGGTTGGGCGGTCTTCCATGGAGATTCAACTAGAAGTGACTCAGTCCAAGAAAGGTATTGCAGAACAAATAACAGTGTAATATAGTAATTGTTTTGTTTTCTTTTATGACCTGAGCTGCAGGATAAGTTTCCAGTTTCTTGTATACATGTTTGATTTTTCCGAATCTGATCTGTAGATCCTGCTTCTTGATTTAGAATTTTTGGAAACTGGATACCTCAGTCGGGCAAGTAACTCCATGTTATAGTATTTCCATATTTTATTTCTTGTTTTTGTGTGGTATTTAATCATCTACCCTTATGTTGTAGAGTTTTAACGGTCGGTGTATGCAAACAAAATTTGCATTTAAGTTAGATATATATGTATTCTTCCATATAGAGGTAGTTCTATATATGCACAGATTACAAATCTGAATGCAGACTATATAATTTTATCTATTCGTTGTCCTGATTAATGGCCGTCTAATTTATGTTTGAGGGAACATCTGGTCTTGTGTTCTGTGATTGGCAGTTCAATACCCCTTGCCTCTATAAAAGTTGTTCTATGTACAGATTTTTCATTGCATCATTCCAAGAGAACAGTCATCTAGGTTGCAAAATGGATTTGCAATATTTCATTAGATTTTTCTTTTTAATTTTTTGTGTCGCTCTAGAGTCTAGCTAGGGCCACTCTCTATCAAACATTTGAGAGCAAAACATTAGATTGAAAAGGTGGGAATCCCTCACCTCCACTTGAATTATCTTTCTCCCTCTTGCCATTTCTATATAACTTTTCTTTATTACTTTGTAACTCAATATTATCTATATGATGTTGGCAGGAGATTTCTCCAAACACCCACACTGGATACCTTGGTGTATTGTCATCAGTAGTTGGTTTATAAGATATAGAGTAAAATTTCTGTCTTGTGAGAGCACCAATCATAAAAGAGTTTATCTTATATAACAAGTTCCAATGCTTGGTTTGATGCCCTTGCTGAAGTCTTCCTTTGATTTTATTCATGCTTTGTATAGTCTGGGATTTTGACTTTGTTTCTTGTGTCATGGAACTGATAATAAAAAATAAAAAAAATGTAAAACCTCCTGAATACTTCATCTTTATATGTTCCCTTGATAATTTTTATTACAATTTCCCAGGTGGTATCTCTCACTGCTTACTATAGTTTATCCTGGTGATTTGTTTTGTAGAGGCCACAAATGGGTTAGACTCACTTTCTCTTATAGCTAACTTCACATTTGTGGCTCGGGATTCCAGCACCGGAAAATCAGCTCTAGTTAATCAGGTCTCACCTGAAAGTGAACAAGAGAAGATACTTTGGGAGGAAGCAGAAGAAAGGAACAAACTTAGGAAAAAGAGGAGAGCAGAACGTAAAAAAGATTTTGAGAATGAAGATTCAGATAGGCTCAATGCATTGTTGGCCGAAGGGCGAATCTTCTGTGATATGCCAGCATTGGCAGACAGAGATAGCATCCTGATTAGGGATACTTGCCTTGATAACTCTTTTATTTGCCAGCCACAACAAAGGAACATCCATGGTCGTATTTTTGGAGGATTTTTGATGCGAAGAGCATTTGAACTGGCCTTCTCAACAACTTATGCCTTTGCTGGTGTACAACCACACTTTCTAGAAGTTGATCATGTTGATTTCTTTAAACCTGTAAGTATTGACCACACTCTTTATTGATACAATCTTTATTAAATTTACTCTATATAATCTAGCATTTCATCGTTCCATATATGTAAGAACAAAGGATTTGAGAGCTTAGATATTATGTAGGTGTGAACGTAATACCCATAAAAAATTAGAATTGATTAAATGGTGTGAGAAGTGAAAATGTCATTTAGGCAAGTGTATTGGACTGAGTTTGACATTGATACATTACCCTTTTAGAAGTGCCTATTGTCAACAATGTTTTTGCCTAATGGGTTTCACATCTGATAGTCTGAATGATTCACTTATGTATTACCTTCATCTTCAAGGGTTGTGTAGGAATACCGATGAGAGGTTCTAGATTTGTAATAAAGTTGTCTTTGCATGATGACTTTTTGTTGGCTTAGGAGCTGGCCTTTGCATTTTTTATTGGCTTCACTGGTGACTCGGTGATTTTCTGTCTTGTGTGTATGTTTATTTCTGCTTATGACTTGTTTTTTCCTAGTATCATTTATCAAATGTATAGTCACTTCTACACCCTAGTCATTCTCAAATCCCCAAAATAATGTTACTAGGACTCAGATGAAGATTTTGGCTGCAGTTGTGTTGTATGGGTATTGAATCATCTTATCCCTATATATATTGGGACTCTGGGAGGCACTGAATTGTTGAAGTAATTTTTTTTTTCAGTATGCATCCAAGGGCCATCTGAGAGTATTTTTATCACACAGTGAACAGTCGGACATACTTCTATTTTTAAAAATCCTGGAAATCATTTCTCACAATCAAATACACCTGAATGGTTCATGTTAGGCAAGCATAGTATGTTGGACACATCTCATACATATACTGATATACTGCCGTGTTTGACATGGGTACTTTAGGTCTAGATATGCCCATGTATCATACTTCCCAACCACCTAGATTCTTTCTGTTCAAATGTTCGTGCCTAATTGTGTAAAATATATCTGTTATTGGTGATATTGGTGGTAAAATAAGTAGTTTAGTTGTAGCTATAGATGACAACTACTTCCAAACATTGTAACTTCAGAAACTTCTTAAGCTAACGTGGGCCAGATTAGATCTCTTGGGGAAAAACATGACTGTCAACTTCTCATGTGAAAGTTACATTGATTGTGAAATTCTAATGTAGTTGGAAACAAAACTGTTTTAAGTAAAATTTCTGCAGTGATAATCACTTTGTAAAAGCTGAAATTTTTTCAATTAATCAATCTTGGGACTTGCATTAAGCAGTTAGTATTATTAAATTTTCAGCAAATATCAGTGTATGTCAATGGGATTTAAACATTTATTGTGCTAGTGCAGGTGGATGTTGGAAATTTCCTCTGGTTCAAGTCTTGTGTGCTCTACACTGAACTTGAGAACCCAGCTGAACCTCTGATAAATGTGGAAGTTGTTGCACATGTTACAAGGCCTGAGTTCCGGCGCAGTGAGGTGAGCTTTTTTTTTTTTTTTTTTGCGGGGGGCTTCTGCATGGACATGAAAATAAAACATTTTCCATTTCTGGTGTTCCAATTGCATCTGAACCACAAACTTAACCTTTGGAGTAGACATTCTTTATTCACCCCAAATAATGAGAAGCAAATGAAGTTAAAAGTGACCAAAAATGATTTCAACCTTACAAAAGGATAGTTTTCATGAAAATCTATTCACTTAAAATATTGAATATATTCAAGCAAATGCGCTCATATCAAATGCTATGAAAGACATAACAAACATATATTAAATGCACTGTGAAATGAAATGGGATGATTTCACCTACCATCCTGGTTTGTATTTATAAGCTGCAGAGCTTAGAATGCAAATGTCTTTGTTTTGTTTCATGTTTTGCAATTGAACAGGTGTCCAACAAATTCTATTTTACATTCTCGGTCCATCCTGAGGCTATGAGAAGTGGACTGAAGATTCGGAATGTTGTTCCTGCTACAGAAGAGGAAGCACGGCGGGTGCTTGAACGCAAGGATGCTGAGGGGTCTTAGTTTGGTAAATCATGAATGCATCTTTCTTCTTCAAGAATGAAGCATAAGTGAAGAAAGTGTTACAGACTTGATTTTGAAAAGATTATCTTAGCTTGGACTACAGAAAATCAGTAACATTTTGGGATTGGAAATTAAACCATTTGTGATATGTGGTTTACAAGAACAGTTGGTCCCTTCTTAGCTCAAGCGAGAACAATAGAAATTGGGAAAAATCTAGGTACAATTTCTGAAGTGTTGTATTATAGGTTCTTCAATTAAATCTGACAATTTGATCGCATTGATCAATACAGCAAAAATAATGTTATCCTCTCCCAAGGATAATTAATTAAACTGTTTGGCTTCTTGACTATTGCAATCACACGGTTGAATTTAATTAGGAAACCTAAGATACAACGGCTAAAGAATTGTGCTTAAGTTTTGTCCATAAAAATTCTTTTAGAATCTCTCTCAAATAAGACCAAGTTGACATTTGAACCAGTAGCCCTCAAAGCCCTTTGCCACCTTGGCCGAGTTGTAGGGATAAGATTTGATTCGATCACGTAGCTTAAAGACTATCCAAGTTATTGATGTAAATATCTTCTCATTTACACGAGCACATGTATTCATGACTGTCTTGTTCATAATTTCTCTATCTTCCCAAGCATTTTTGTATTTAATTACTCAGGACTTTTTCTTACTGGTGATTAACCCGATGCCCTTGTCCTCATTTTTCCAACATAGAGTAATATAAATACAGAGAAATAGAAAGAAATCAACCAGGTGTCAATGTCCTCATTTTTCCAGAAACAAATACAAATAGCACAAAATAGCTGGATTGCTACAAGAAAAGGCGCCAAACAAAAGAAATAATAAACTTGATATTTGGCAAGCTCTACCCAAAAGAGCATTTGCACACAATGACTGAAAAGTTTTGGCCAGTGTCCAATGCAAGTTCTTTGTTTAGTTTCACAACTTTAGATCATGTGTGACCCTAAATTCCCTCTTAATAAGTGGGACGTAATAAATAAGATTTTTTAACTTTATAAAATGAGAGGTAGAGTAGATAGGATTTGAACTCAAGATTACTTAGTCTATTACCATGATAAATTACTGTTTATCCTAAAAGTTAAATTGTTAAGAAATGATGACTGTGATCATTTAATCTCATAATATTCCAATAAATTTGATCTCCTATCCTAACAAACACCCTAACATAGTGTAACCAACAACATAAAGCAGCCTTTTAGGGTGTGGAGGGAAGTTAGTGATAAGGTCTTTTTTGTTTTGTTTTTGGTTTTTATTTTTATTTTTTTTTTTACATAAGTCTAATGACACAACAAATTTATTGATGTACAATAAAATTGATATTAATGGTAGTTTCATGTAAACGTGATGTTACACTAATCATAATTTATCACTTCAACGTGTTGTAAAATTCATTAAGTTAGATGACCCTCCTGCAATAAAGCTTTTTGTGTGTACTAACAATATAGAATAAGTAAAGCTTTTTGGGTGTGCTTTTACATGACAAGGCTGGTGAATGCACTCTATAGCAACACAATTAAGTTTCAACCTATACGTGAGTTCCAATTAGTAGTTTTTTAGTTGTGGAATAAGAGATATGAAGTTTGAAATCAGCATATACCAAAAATCAACCTGAAAATAAAAAGCAATCAGGAGACAGTGACTGAAATTCTATAGTATTTATAATTAAAAACAAATTCACACCTAGGCCCAATTAGCTGCATGGCTTCACTCAAACCCCAAAAAGGCGGAGACTAAGGCCGAAGCTACAAGTCCAAATTATAGTCCAAAAAAGGTAATAATAACAGACCCAATCTAAAACACACAAACAAACAGGAAATGACGTCGTAGCTCTATTGCGACCCAGTTATTTCATTTTTCTCGTACAGCTCAAAAAAGAACTGCGCGCTTGTTCAGTCTCAAAGATCAAGCAAGTTAACCAAAAGGGTATGTTTATTGATCTTTATCTCTTTCAATATTCTTGGTACTTTTTTGTATATGGGTTCAAGTTGAACAAATATATATATGTGTGTGTGTGTGTGTGTGTGTGTGTTTTTATTGTCAAATATGGATTTAGAGCATTGGTTTCCTTACTGTTTTGGTCAGGGTTTTGAATTTTAATGAGCTGTTTGTATATGGGTACCTTGAGTCCTCTGAAGAAACATGAACATTTGTATTAGCATAAACCAATTAAGCATAGTTGTCTTATGAATGTGCTTGATTTTTGTTCTCTTTTTATTGTGGGTGATGTTGTTATGTGGATACAACTTAAAAAAAAAAAAAAAAAAAAACCCTTTTTAGGCAATTTCAAATATTGTTTATGGGTGTTTCTATTATTTATTTATTTTTGGATTTTATAGGGTAAATTTGGTTTTGTCTTGTTTTCTTTAAATAAGATAGTGTTTGGATGCAAATTGAAGATAACGTAATTGTATTATGATCAATGGGGTAATTTTTTTGGACCCTTTTGAGGCACATGTAGTATGGAATTGCATTTTTGCCAAATATTTGGTTAGTTTCTTAATAGAAGGACATTAGAGTTCCTTGGCAGCTCCTGAGTTTAAGAGAGGAGAATAATAGAATATTACTCATCTATGTGGTGTAGGATTAATTATGCTACAATGTGTCTTATAATTTCAGAGAGCAGATTTATGCGGAAGTTCCTTGTATGACTTTTTTCTAATGCAGAGACAAACGTGTATTTGAAGGTGATGCTGTTTGAAGGACTTGAGGATTGTATTTATTTGACTACTCTGCAGTGTGAAAGGTGTCCAATTTAGAACACCGGCATTTGTTAAAATCTTGTCATGCTTGTTTTGTGACTTTTGGGATCTTATATGTTTCATCGTTAAAACCTACCTTTTGAATCGGTCTCTAATTCTTTATGGTCTGCGACAGCCTATCAACTTCAATGTGGGATAAAATTCTTACTAGACTAATATAAGTGCCTTACTATTCTTTGATATTTGGTATTTTGCTATTCCTGAAACTAGACAAAGTATTAGTGTCTTACTATTCTTTCTGTTGTGAGACTTTTGTGCTTAGAAAATGAGTTTTGTAATTTCTTTTCATTGGCATACTGTATATTGGCATGCTTGGACTATGGTCTAGGTTTTGCAAGCCTCTCTGAGAGAAGTTGTTTATTTGGAGTTTTAAAACTAAGTTGGAGTAAATTCTCATAGTCTTGTTTGGTGACTAGTCCATTTATTTTAGGGCATCATATTTTGTTAAACTCTTATGATATAATATTGCTTAGACCAATTGGAGTTTATTTGTGAAGTTTATTAATAATTAGTTAATTTAACTTTTGCTATTTTATTGTCCTATCATCAGGGAGAGAAAGATCAGATTTTAGATAGGCAAAATGAGGGGAGGTGGAGAGAAAGGATCAGCAACTACAAAAACTCCTGGAGATTTCTTCAAATCAATTCTTGGATGACCTATTGTTGTTAAACTAAACTCTGGAGTAGATTATTGAGGTCAGTCTCCCTATTTCTTATTTGTGAAGCATTGTTTCTAGTCTCTGTTTGTGTATGTGTGGCTAGTTCTTGATGGAAGCGTAATTTGTCTCATAGCAACATTCTTCTCATTGAGGGTTTCTAGAATAACTCCAATTCTACAGGAAATTGCTTTTTTATTATTTATTTATTTTTATTTTTAAATATGGACTGGCCAGTTAATATTATATATTTTTCTACATAAAAAAGAAAGAGTTTGGTAACTTTTCTCATTCGAGAGAAGTGTTTTATGTTTTATTTTTCTTATATAGTTATAATGACCATCTTTGTTTCAATCTTTCCATTTTTCTCTCTCTGAGCTCACCTTCTTTTCTTTGGAAAGAAATTGCTACCTTTTTCTGAGTACTTCTTCTTAGGCATTGACTGGTATCTCCTTCATTTTGCAAGCTGTAATTATTTGATTTTTAACCGCTTTGAATGCATAATTGATTTTAAATTTATTGATTTCCCCACTATTGACACAATTACCATCTATCACGTAGTTTACATATAGAGGAGGTATCCTTCCCTTATATATACTGCATAACTTGGTCCTTATTGTTTATTAGATATCCACAATATATTGATTACTGATTTTAGGTTCATTATTTAAAGATTGTTTATCAGATATCCATAAATTTGTAAATGAAAATTTTTTGCTAGTCTTTTGGTATATTATGGTACCTGTATTTAAGATCTCCATGGTAGGAAAATGAAATTGGGTTATTGGAAGGGAAAGAAAAGAGGGAAAAAAAAAAAAAAAAAACCTGCGAGGGGGGGGTGGGGTTGGGGGTGGGGGTTGATGCAGGAGTATACATAGCATGGATGATGATGACATGGCATATTGAAGTGGCACGAGGCATAGGCTTGGCTTGTGATGTGACATGACAGTTAAAATTTAGCCCTTAGGCTTGGCTGGCCTTGTGCCATGTCACTTACTCGTGCCTCATCACCTTGCCATGTCATCATCATCCATGTTATGCGATCTATTCCTGCATCAAGGGGGAGGCTAGGCTTATATGGTGGTGATAAGTAATTGAATTTTATTTATTGATTTGTGTCTAACCCCACTTTTACTTCTTATAAAAAAATTGTGTCTAACAATAGAATATACCGCTAATGGGTCGAAGCAGACCTCTAGTAATGGTTGGTGTGCCCTACTTTGTTTAGTTCTGCATGTGCTATGAAAAAAAAAGCACTCATAGGCTATTATAATGCCCTTTAATGTTCGTGTGCAGGCATTCTTGCATGTCTAGATGGATATATGAATATAGCAATGGAGCATGTAGAAGAATACGTCAATGGGCAGTTGAAAAATAAGTATGGTGATGCCTTCATTCCCGGAAACAATGGTACTTTAAAGGATGACTTGTTATTTTACTATTATTATTCAACTTTCCTTTTTTTTTTTTCCCCATATCAATGACTAGGTTATCTCTTTCATGCAGTGCTCTACATAAGTATATCAAAGAGGACATTGGCAAATGGGGCTTAGTTTTGATGTTTATCAAGTAATATAGATCATTAGCAGTCATGAATTTTATGTTTGTATTGTAATGTAGGATAATTTGGATTTTGGAAATGAGGATTAGAAAGAGCTACTCCAAATTGGAAAAATGAAACTATTTTGTGATGGAATGAGTTGTTATATACTTATATGTTTGATTTGAAGAGTGATGAATGGCTGTCATTGCCTTAAGAATATAATTGATAATCATGATCATGATACCATAGCTCTGCTCAACAGATTTAGACATTGAAGGTTGCACAACCCATGCTGTGTCACCGGTAACCCGAACCCAAGATTTTGAGAGCGCTTGGATCTTACATGATATTTCTTCCCTTTTGTTATTTTTTTTTTCTTTCTTTTGGACTATCAATTTTAAGAAGAGTTGAATAGAATGACCTATACTTTAGTCTACTGGGGTGGTTTTGTAATTGGGTAGGACCTGTTCTCATCACCTTTTTTTTGTTTTTTAAAAAAAGAAAATTATTTTATACTAATTGTTAATAATTTGTCACCTAAGATTTTTTTCACCTAAGTTTTATTACGAATTTAATATAAAAATATTACGAAAATATTGTGAAGTTTTATTGAAAGAAAAAAAGAAAAACATGACAAGTCCAATCCAAGATAGATCTATTTATTCGTGTGTTCCTGCTACTTCTAATAATGGAGTCTTTCAGCGAGTGGTAGTCCACTGGTCCTCCTACTTTAGAAATACAAATAAGCCCATCTTCTTTCTGCAAATGGTTGGTGGGCCTGCTTTTTATAATAATTGAGAAATTGTCCTTGCTTTGATAATTGAGAAATACAAAGAAACCCGTCTCAATTATTCAAGTGTTGGTCCTACCTGTTCTAAATTTTAATATTTTTCAAGGAAAAAAGAGGTAGCATTAGGAGAGAGAGGAGTAAGGATCCTGTGCGCATGCGCAATGATCCCTCTTTCGAGCCTTGGCGAGTACTGGAGATGGGAGGTGAGAGCACTCATGTGTTGCGCCTTACTGTTAGCTCTCTTGGGATACTAAGATGAGGTCTGTGGCACCTCAGTCACAATAATTATGACTTAATCTAATATTTTCTAGCGGGAGTGCCCTTATGGTCATGCCCACGAGAGTGAGTTACATATGGTCTCCCCCACCCCCCTTTAGTTCATCAAAAAAAAAAAGAAAGAAGGAGAGAAAAGAGGGGAGGAAAAGATATGAAACAGCCTTGGAAACTTTTCTTTTTACCTGAACAATTATAAGGATAATGTATCGGCCCAAATTTGCCTTCTTTTAAAGATATGAAAAGATTTAATCAAATAGTTTTTAGTTTGTGATGATAGTTTTTTATTATTAAGTTGGGATGATTTTAAAAAAAGAAAAAGCTATTGTGTATGCCGCTCAATCAAAACAATTCATTTTCAAAAAAAAAAAAAAAAAAAACTTAAAAAGAAAGAAGGAAAGCAAGAAGAAGTCTTCCACTGAAATAATTTTCCACCACTTTCCATGAAACAAAGTAACAAACCGAACCTAACTTTCAAAGAAAATCCATTTATGATATTAATCTTAAATAATCCATAATTTTAAGTTGTTTGAGACTTATCCGATTAAATTAATTGGGGTCTTAAATATTCATTATTCATTTCAAAATTCAAAATTCAAAGCATAAGGTGGAAAATGTTTCAAATAAGTCATCAATTTTCTAATGAAGACCAAGTATTCTTTTTAAGACATGATTTTATCATTATTTGTTGCTGTAGGCGACCCCTTTTCTATAGAAAAAGCACTTTACTTTTACTTTTGAAAAAGACAATTATTACGGTTCTGTTCACATCACACAAAGTCCCATATACGTAAAAGACACGAAGGAATCTTATCTAATCGTGTGTAGCTAGTGCAAGTTTCTGATAGGGTTCCTTCCTTCTACATTATTAATTGTTGTTGTTAGTCTTTAACATCACAATTCTTCTATTGCTTCCAAACACTGAGAGCTTACTTCTGACTTATCAGAGCACCAAACCAAAGATGGCTGAGATTTTTGTTGCTGAGGAAATAATAAGCAAGCTGATTTCAGTTGCTACTGAGCAGATCAGCCTTGCTTGGGGTTTCAAGGATGAGCTGATGCAGCTACGTGAGTCAGTAGAGATGATTCAAGATGTGTTAGCTGACGCAGAGAGAAGGCAAGTGAGCGACCGGTCCATGAGGCGTTGGCTGCAGAAGCTTAAAGATGTTGCTTATGATGCTGATGACGTGCTGGGCGAGTTTGCTTACGAGATTCTCCGGCGAAAGGTAGAGATCCGAAACCAAATGAAGAGAAAGGTATGCTTCTTCTTTTCATTCTCAAACCCCATTGCTTTCCGTCTCAAGATGGCCAACAAGATTAAGACTTTTCATGAATCACTAAAAAAGATTAATGATGAAGCAAATCAATATGATCTTGCTAAAGTGGGACCAGTAAATGCCAATCTTGAGATTATCCCGAAGCAGCGAGAGACAGATTCCTCTCTTGATCATTCTGAAGTTGTAGGAAGGAAAGATCTTGTCTCAGAAATAGTAGAGTTGTTGCTTAATGCAGCCAATCAACGACTTACGGTCATTCCTATAGTAGGAATGGCAGGTTTGGGAAAAACAACTCTAGCAAAATTAGTGTACAATCATGAGTTAGTAAAAAAACATTTTGATAAGACAATATGGGTATGTGTCTCCAATGATTTTGAAGATAAAAGGATTTTGAGAGAGATTCTTGAATCCCTTACTTGTAACTCAAGTTCAATAGAAAATAAGAATACAATACTTGAATGCCTTAAGAAAGAGTTACAAGGTAAAAAGTATATTCTCGTACTCGATGATGTATGGAATGAAGATCCTCTGAAATGGGAGACTTTAAGGAGTTGTCTATTAGGAATGAATTTGAATGTTGGAAATAGTATTATTGTAACAACTCGCAATGACAAGGTGGCTGAAATTATGGAGACACAGACTCGACGTCACTTAGAAAAACTATCAGAAGATGATTGTTGGTTCATAATTAAGAAAAAACTATCTCTTAATGAAAATATTCCACTAACTCTAGATTTGGAGGCTATTGGAAGGGAGATCGCAAAAAAATGTGGTGGGGTTCCATTACTTGCAAGAGTTTTAGGAGGGACGATGTCTTGTAAAAAGGAGAAAAGTGAATGGTTGGCGATTAAAAACAGTAAGGTTTGGAATTCCCCAGATGTTAACAATGGAATCTTGTTGATACTTAAATTAAGCTTTGATCATCTTTATCCACCATCTCTAAAAAATTGTTTCACATGTTGTGCAATATTTCCTAAAGATTATAACATGGGAAAGGAAGAACTAATTCAACATTGGATGGCAGAGGGGTTCCTTCAACAATCTCAAGGCATGGAGGATATTGGTAATGAGTATTTTGATAAACTGTTGGCAAATTCCTTATTACAAGATATAGAAAGGAATGATTATGGTGATATAGTAAGTTGCAAGATGCATGATAGTGTCCATGATCTTGCCCTCTTAATTTCAAAACAGGAAACCTTGCATTTAGAGGACAATATTCGACATTTACCTCTTATATCCAATGACCAGACAACAACAACAATCCAACCACCAAAAGATGACATGTCTCATATTCGAAGCTTTTCTCTTATATCCAATAACCAAGAAACACCAATAATCCCACTATCTAGAGATGTCATGCGTAGATTGCGCACAGTTTTTTGGATGCATTTTGATCTTGGCAATAAGTTATTAGACTTAAAATGTGTACGTGATCTAACTTTATTTGGGAGGGAGATAGAAGAGTTGCCCAAGTCAATTGGTGAGTTTAGACATTTGAGGCTTCTTCGCATTGAGGAGACCAATATCAAAGCATTACCCAATTCTGCTACCAAGCTCTACAACTTGCAAACTTTAGTAATCAAGGATTGCTATTGGCTTGAGAGGCTTCCAAAAGATCTACGAAATTTGATTAGCTTGAGACATATTGATATTGATCATTGGTGTATAAAACAATTGCCAATAAATATGGGGCAGTTGACTTGCCTTCAAACGTTGCCTTTCTTTGTCATCGGTCAAGATGCTGGTCATCGAATTGAAGAAGTGGGATGCTTAAGCAAACTCAGAGGAAAATTTTGTATCTACAATCTAGAGCATGTGAGAGATAAAGAAGAAGCCAAAACTGCAAATTTAGTTGGAAAGGCAGGAGTGCAGAAGTTGGGATTCTATTGGAATAGAGAAAGAGATGGAAACAATAACGATGAGGATGTACTGGAAGGCCTTCAACCTCACCCAAGTTTGAAAAGTTTAGAGATTGAAAATTTTAAGGGTGAGAAGTTCCCTTCATGGATATTGGCACGTGATAACAGTAGTGGTGGTTTGTTTGTTTTGGACCATCTGTTGGAAATCCGTTTAAAAAACTGTAACAAGTGCAACAAGATTCCTACACTTGGGCATTTACCCCATCTCAAGGTTCTTCAAATAGAGAGAATGGATAACGTGACATGTATAGGAACAGGATTTTACATTAATTGTGGTGGTGAGAGATCAAGTAATAGTGGACGTAGTAGTGGCAGAAATGTGGTGTTCCCAGCTTTGAAAACACTTGTCTTGGAGGGGTTGCGCAATCTAGTGGAATGGAAGGACGCGATGGAGTTGACAACAATAGAAACAGTATTTCCTTGCCTCGAGGAGTTGACCATTACATCATGTGCCCAATTGACAAGTGCTCCATATAATTTTCTATCTCTTAAGAAGTTATATATTTCTAATATCAAAAGCACGGCATTCGAAAGGATTATCAGCAAGCTTACTACACTCACCTCCCTCCAAATTTGGTATATTTCAGAACTTGCTTGTTTGCCAGAGCAGTTATTGCAGAATAATAGGAGTCTCATGTCTATACACATAAATTATTGTTCTGATTTGGTTTCCATCTCGCTGCATCAAGATGTAACCTCTCTCCAATCATTCAGAATAAGTGGATGTAAGAAATTGAGTGAATTGTCGATCGCACTGCTCACCCTTCCTTCTCTTGAGACGTTTAAAGTAAGTGGTTGTCCTAATTTGAGATCCTTTCCAAGTCTACAAGGTGCGGGGTCCCTTCTCCGAAGTCTGGCAATATCGTGTGGCGACGAAGTTCTACCGACTGCGTTACAATCCTGCACGTCGCTTTCAAGTTTGAGTATAAAAGAGTGTCCAAATCTTATATTAATTCCAGAGCTACAAAAATTGCATTCTCTTACGGTGTTAGAAATTTGCGATTGTCCTAATCTGAAATCAATTCCAGATCTAGGAGAATTGCATTCTCTTACCCATCTAAGCATTTTCCGTTGCCAAACGTTAAAGTTAACGTGTTTGCCAGAGGAGTTAGAGGGCGTCACCCGCTTAAAGTATTTGGAGATCGGTGGGTTTTGTGAAGAGTTGGATGCGTTCCCCAGTCTCAGTTCCATCCAACACTTGCACACATCCCTTGAATCACTAGATTTGTATGGGTGGGCTAAACTCAACTCTCTCCCGGAGGAAATACAACACTTTACTTCACTTGAATATCTGTCCATTCACAACTTTGATGGTCTGGAAGCTTTGGCTGAGTGGTTGTGCAACTTTTCTTCTCTTCAAAGACTGGATCTTTGGTTCTGCGAGAACCTGATGTATCTGCCCACATCGCAAGCCATGCAACGCCTCACTAAATTAGAATCATTGACGATTTCTGCTTGTCCCAAATTAAAGGAAAGATGTGGAAGAGGTAGCAGGGCAGAGTGGTCCAAAATCGCCCATATTCCAAATGTCTATGTCTAACTTTTTTGAGTGGTAAATTTACTGATACCTCAAATCCTCTTCTTCAGTTTTCCTAATTTCTCTAATACCCTATATTCTTAATTGCCCCCTAATTTCTTCTTTTCTGTCTTTCAGTTTTCCCAAAATATGTTTCCTAGCACTACGGAGAATTAATTAATCTCATGGAATTTCAATCCACTCCCTAGAAATGGATGGGTAATATTTTATACCAAAGGGTAGCTGCGCAGATTTGTCCACAGCTTTAATGTTATTAAAGAGGAAGCAACTTGAGTGGTAAGTTTATATTATCTTCTCTTCTTTTCTTTTTCTATGATAATCTCATTTCATAATTGCCCCAAATTTTTGCTTTCTCTCTAATTTTCGCCCTTATTTTTAGCTTGATGCGTAGGCATTGGGGATGACATTTCTATTGTGTATAGCTGGAGGAAAAATCAATCAACTAATTCACTCTCAACTGTGAGAGCTAACAGTAGTTCATAAGAGCTGGTAAGTTTTCTCTTATGTTTACTCACCTGTTACTCAACAAAACAAAAAAGAAAAAAGAAGTAATTGTTAATCAATAGTTTTCTTGTAAAATTAATTTGGCATGATTAGTGTTGCTACTGGGCTGTTACTCAATTGGGGCAAGCCTCTATGAGATCTATAATGCAATACATTTAACAACCTAACTTGTCAAGTCACCACCAACCTATTTTTTTTTTTCCCTAAGTTTTTGCTATTTAAAATTGATAATGTGGTTCTACTTCTCTTTTGTAAGTAGATAACCAATCGTTTATTGGCATACATTAAGGCATTAAGCTCACCATATGGCAGAAACTGCAGATATTTTACTGTTGCCATTGAAAGGAAGGGTGTGCTGTGGGAAAAAGAGCTCTACGGGTCCTTTTTTCTATTAAATGAAAATGGAAAGTTTGAACAGCCAACAGATAGCATCTTATAGTTATCCATTGGTGAGTCCATCCAAAACAGACTTCCTACCTTTCTCTTTGCTATTAATTTTTTTTTTGACCAATAAATACTCAATGATCTGCTTGTCTTTCATGACATATCCACTTCTTGAAGTTAATCACAAAAATTGGGCATGATGTGTCTGTAGGGTTATTTGCTATTTGTTTTTCTACTGGGAGAATTGAGAGCCACCTGTGCACAAATAAGTCCAAATACTTCAACTACCATTGAAATTTAAAAAACATAACAAAGTGTAGGAGAATCATATGTTTTTTTTTTAAGAAAATACAAACTGTCAGCTAATGATCAGGTTTTTATCCTATTTTTTTGAACAATTGATCCAGTAATTGCTCATTTTTCTTGAAATCTAGCTACTTAGTGGCAATTCAAAATCATTGCATTATGCTTATAGTTATCAGCTTTTTAAAAGAAGTTAGCAAAACTAAAGCTAAAAGGAAAACGTAAATGGAAGATCACTAACTACCAAGTATGTTCTTATTGGTGAATTAATTTTTCAATCCGAAAGCAGCCTTTCATCACAGTAAATATCTTTAAAAATTCACTCACAAAATCAAATCTCCCAAATCAAGATTTAGTACATTCTATATGAATGTATAAAAAAAGGTTAGGAAAATAAATCGGGTGCTCTTGCATGTCAATAACATTTCATATTGAAAAAGAGACACTCTACATCCAAAAGAGCCAGGGAAAAAGAAAGAAAGGAAAAGAAAAAAGACTATGATACTTCCTGCTGAACTCAGTCAAGGCAGTAAGGATAGGGATTTTTTTTTCTTTCCCCTATAATAACAGATTCCTTGACCTGAGATATCATTGCACCTTTTCAGTCTTCATATTGTGATATGTGTAATCTATAAGTGGAAGTGGTGATATCATTTCATCATTAAGCAATATTTTTTCAAATTTGTAATCCACAGGTAGCACTTGGCCATTCTTGTGAGCTAGTCACTTTTAGTTTCTGATTCAGCAGACCTTTCTTTTCCAATGTCAACCGTCAAGGATCCTTTACAGATCATCCAGTTTGGAGCCAAATCTTCTTTTGGTTACCTAAGCTGCTCGGCCAACAACAGAATCTCCCAGCAAAGCAATAGGTGTGTAATCCCTTTCTATGGAAAGCTAAGTTGAAGTTTTCCGGAGTGGTTGAGGATTTATTTCAATTTATATCCATGCGAAAGCTAAGAATACAATCATAGATGGATTTTTTTACTGTTCACTTTGGAAGGAATATGGAAGGAGCAAGAGTGTCCCAGTACTAGAGGATTGGTTGTAGTCCAAAAATCACAATAGAAGGAATTTTACATTGGTTCCGGTGATTACATTAAAATTTGTGAGTTAACCCAATCTCCTCTTCTCTTCTAATTTCTCTCTTCCAAAAAAAATATCCTACTAAGATGCATTCCTTTATTTTTTTAATCTCCCTCCAATTTTGTATACCATTTACTAAATTAGTTGTTTATAATTTTGTTTATAATTTTGTATACCATTTACAGATGCTGGTTATCCTTCATTCCCAATCAAAGGTGTACTTCAACATGCTAATTATCCAGCATTTCCCAATTAAAGGTGTACTGAAGCACAAATGGTGCAAGATTGCCCTTATTCCAAATATTCAAAAAGACGTTTGAATCTTATTTTAAGCTAAAAAGAATAAAAAAACAGTATTTTTCTCTTAAGTGTCCTTTTGTCTAATGTTTCACATTTGGTGCATCATATTTTGTTGCATGGCATATGTAGATCTTCAAATATTACTGAAATAAGATTTTTTTTTCTTTGCACAATTATGTCCTTGAATTTATTTTTGATTAGGTTTGTATATGATGTGTAGGCATTGGGGATGACATTTCTACTGTGTATAGCTGGAGGAAAAATCAATCAACTAATTCACTCTCAACTATGAGAGCTAATAGTAGTTTATAAGAGTTGGTAATTTTTCTCTAATGTTTACTCACCTGTTACTCAAAAAAAGGAAAAAGAAAAAATTGTTAATCAATAGTTTTCTTATAAAATTAATTTGGCATGATTAGTGTTGGTATTGGGCTGTTAGCCTGTTACTCAATTTGGGCAAGCCTTCATGAGATCTATAATGCAATACATTTGACAACCTAACTTGCCAAGTCACCACCAACCTCTTTTTTTTTCCCCTGTTTTTGCTATTTAAAATTGATAATTTGGTTCTACTTCTCTTTTGTTATTAGGTAACCATTCATTTATAGGCATACATTAAGCTGATGCATTGCCTCACCATATGGTTGAAACTGCAGATATTTTACTGTCACCATTGAAAGGAAGAATGTGCTGTGGGAAAAAGAGCTCGACGGGTCCAAGAATGTCCGTATTAAATGAAAATAGAAAGTTTGAACATCCAACAGATAGCATCTTATAGTTATCCACTGGTGAGTCCATCCAAAACAGACTTTGTACTTTCTCTTTTACTATTATTATTATATTTTTTTTTTTGAGCATCAAATACTCAAATGTATTGCATTATATATCCAATTTCTTTAAGTTATTCACAAAAATTGGGTATGTGTCTGTAGGGTTATTTAGTATTTGTGTTTTTACTAGGAGAATTGAGAGCCACCTGTGCACTAATAAGTTCAAATACTTCAACTACCCGTCAAAATAAGTAAACATAATAAAGTGTAGGAGAATCATATATTTAAAAAAAAAAATATATATATATATATATATATACAAACTGTCAGTCAAGTGTCCTGGAAAAAAGCTGCTATTGTCAGCTAATGATCAGTTTTTTATCCTATTTTTTTGAACAATTGGTCCAGTAATTGCTCAATTTTCTTGAAATTTAGCTTCTTAATTGAAGTTCAAAATAATAGCATTGTGCTTATACTTGTCAGCTCTTTTAAAGAAGTTAGCAAAATAATATATCTTTAAAAATCACTCACATAATCGAGTCTCCCAAATCAACATTTAGTATATTCTGTATGAGTGTATAAGAAAAGGGATAGGAAAAGAAATTGGGTGTTCTTGCTAGTCAGTACATTTTCATATTGAAAAATAGACCCTCTAGATCCAAAATGGCCTGAACACGTTTGCCTTGATCAGATCCAAGACAGGGGAAAAAAAAAGAATATGATACTTCCTTCCGAACTTGGTAGGATAGGGAAAATTTTGTTTTCTTTCCCCTATAAGAACAGATTCCTTGACCTGCAAATTTTTAATGTTATCTTGTAAGTTTAGATACCATTTCCCCTTTTCAATCTTCATACTCTGGTATATGTAATTTATAAGTGGTGATATCATTTTGTCATTGAACAATATTTTCAAATTTGTAATCCATAGGTAGCACTTGGCCATTCTTGTGAACTAGCCACTTGTAGTTTCTGATTCGGCAGACCTTTCTTTTCCAATGTCACAAACACTTTACAGATCATCCATTTTGGAGCCAAATCTTCTTCTGGTTACTGAAACTGTTTGGCCAACAATGGAATCTCCTAGCAAAGCAATATGCATGGAATCCCTTTCTATGTAAAGCTAAGTTGAAGTTTTTTGGAGTGGTTGAGGATTTATTTCAATTTATAAAAAAATTAATTGGGTTCTTTTTAATTATAATTAATTAGTTAGCATTTTTATTTGTTGATTTAATAAAAACATTCACTAAAAATAACTTGTGCATATCTCTATTAAAACATTTAAAAACACTACCTCCAATTAAGTTTTTCCATCTATAATGGTCTTTTCTTCTTGTGAAGCTTTAAATTATTGTCTTCCAAACAGGTGACCATAATACTGGATGCTCTTGATTATGCAAACGTTCATAGGATAGATCCTAATCACTTGCAAATAAGGTAACGGACCTTTCTCTATAAACTAAAACAATTGGCTATTATTTGATATTTATAGCTCAATATGGTTTTGTAACTCATGACTAAGAGTCAAAAGTCTTTTAAAAATTTTATTCACTCATGATCAGTATTGACATAAGTAGTTTAAACAACCATGGTCTTGACTGATTCTAATGACTTCTGTCATGATTTTGAAAAATGTAAGAAGCACAGCTCATGCTCCAAGCATGGGTAAATTCTGATTCTTGCCAATGAGTTCTGTCTTTGGTTATAGAGGATGCTAACAAAAAACATATCACAAAGGTTCTACCTGGTGTCTCACTCCTTGAAACATTGGACGGACGATGAGCTCTAGCTCGACTAGCACTTCGTCTCCTTATAAGTTCTAAGGGGAGGGTGAGGTTGGTGGGTTTAACACCCTCTTATTTTTTGTGATATTTTATATATGAAATTCTGATTACTTGTTACTATCTGTACAGTTTTAAGTTACCAATTTGTGGTACTTAGGACCCTTTGTATTTGTACAAATTTTGAAGGTTCTCTCTTAGGTATATCTGGAATCTATGAGAAGAAATTCCAAATGTATGACTGAATTCTAAGATTGTCATTAGGTGAGCCTATAATTTTGAACTCCATAATAGTTGTTGATGTTGTGAATTAATTTGAAGTTTTTTTTTTTTTTTTCCTTTTAATAAAGAGATAATTTGAAGTTAGTTTTCAAACTTGAAAAATAATCGATGACATTCATTTTTCATTTTTTCCTGCAGTTTTACCCTTGCTTAAAAGTACTTGAAGTTAGTTTTCAAACTTGAAGATTCATCAATGACATACATTATTTATTCTGTCTTAATTTGAGTTTTACATGAAATTAAAAGTCTTGTTTACTGTGCTCCATAAGGAAGGGCATCTTTAGATTCTAATTAAATTGAATGAGACCCTGATTCCATATTTTATTTTTTGGGATCAAATTATGATACAGTATAAGCCATATTACCATTAATTAAGATTGTCTTGAAGATTACATTGAAACTATGTAGATTAATTTGATTCTCTTTGAGTTTTCTTTTAATTTTTTCATAGAAACTTCTGTTTTTAGGTCAACTGGAGCCATATTGTATACGTATTTGCAAGTCTTGATCGCTGCACTATACTTGGAAACACTATCAGTAATGCATTAGGTGAGGCCTAGGTTTTTCCAATGCTTTCATGATCGTTGCTTTCATCTTCTATTCATGTATATAGTATTCCTAACAATTCCACCATGTTTCATTTCAAATGTTGATTTGTTATGGCTTTCTAACTTTTGAAGCGTCTATGCTGGTGACTTCAACACTTTACTAGACTATGAGGTAGACATCCATAGTTAGCCTTTTTATTTCATCAAAACATTGCACTAAAAATTGCTTGTACATATCTCTATTAGAACATATGAAAATTCTATCTCCAATTAAAGTTTTCCATCTATAGTGGTTTTTTCTTCTTGTAAGCTTTATATTATTTTCTTGCCCAACAGGTGACCTTTGTATTGGATGCTCTAGATCAAGCAAACATTCAGAGGATAGTTCCTAATTGCTTGCATATAAGGTAATGGACCTATCTCTAATAACTAAAACCTATTGGCTAGTATTTGATATTATTAGTACAGTTTCGTTTATATAAAAGCCAAATTTTCTATAAGTTTTCTCTTATGATCAGTATTGACATAAGTAGTTTGAACTACCTTGATTTTTGATACTTGATAGACTTTGATGACTATTGTCATGGTTTTGAAAAAGGCAAGATCCAGCACATGCTCCAAGCAAGTGATAGATGGCAACTTCTTTGTTTTGAGCATATTAGATACTGATCATTGAGCATATTGTATATGTACAATTTTAGATATAGCTAATAAAATCCATAATTGAGATTGTTAATAATTCTTCATGTAAAAAGAGCTTCAAATTTGAGATATAGCTAATAAAATCCACAATTCATATTGTTTTTTAATAGTTCTTTCTCATTTTCTTTTTCAATATGCAGGCATAAACTTTTTGCCGGCTTCCTACAGATTTTTCAAAATTTTGGATATTAATACATGGCCATATATGCTAGTTGCAGTAACCTCTCCTAAATCGTTCCCATTTGTTGATGGATGATGTGTTTTTCATTTTTCCATAAATTAGAAAATCATTGAGTCATTGTTGTTGTGTTATAAGGCCCTTCAATGTTAATTAAGTAGTGTTAAACATAATTTTAATGCTTTATTTAAATAAGTTTTTATATTTAACAGAAGGCCCTCATATTTTGTCCAAATAGAGAAAAAGGAAAATTCTCTTCAAGTTCTGCACCCACAAAGTACTTATGATTTCAAGAAGCTGGTCTGTTCCCTTACAATATGCTGCTGATTTTTTGTTTCCCTCATTTAAAAGAAGGATATGCCAAGGGAAACGGTCCCTAGTATACCTGGATAGAGAAATCATAAAAAGCAAGTGATAAGTCCCTCCAAACTTGAAAATTCGTTAGTGCAGGAAACATGTTCAGGTACTTCTTTTTGCTGAGACCTTATTCTCTTCAACGTGGCATAATGCATAAGAAACTCAATTTTTTGTTCTTTACAGTTATATTTCCTTCATTTTCTTAAAAACATTATAATACAAGCACATGACTGATATTTTACAAATTTCATACAGTTAAAAAGGTTCAATCAAACTTGCAGTTTTTTGTCATTTCAACAGTTTTCCAAAGAGTTGCTTATTTATCATAGATCTAGCTTTAGAACTATTGTCCAAGGTCCTAGTAGCACATGTAGAAAGTTGCTGATTGCTGAAAATTGTACATATACAAATATATAAATGGTATTGGTGATGATCCAACAACTATTTGGTAATGGGAACTTTGATTTTGTCAATTGTGGCGCATCTTGATCCCTTTCACCACACTTTAGTTTGTTACCAACAACACACAATTAGAATATCTCACATGGGAGAAAATCTTTTGTAATATAAATGAAAAGCATAAGAATCGGTCTTTTCTCTAGTAAATAACATGTCATTACAAACAAATAGGCTATCATGCGTATGGCTTAATCTCAAGTCTTTGCTTCAGCCTTTTCAACTATCTACACTAGCCTATTTGAACACCAATGAATCAAATAAACTATCTTATATGGTATCTGGAAAACTTTCATTTCTATAGGAGCTATACATTTGCAAGAAGCTACAGAATCTACCTACGGTGGAAGTGGCACATTGCCTTACTAAATTACAAATGCGAATGATATTTCAATTTCCCAATTTGAGGTCATGTAGGCTTGCACAAAATGGTCTTAGATTGCTCATGCTCTGAGTTATATATTATAGTTCTTTTTTCAAAAGTATTTTCCAAAAAGCCAAGTTGTGGTTAAGATGCAATGATATGGTTATAAGCATTAGCTATGTCTCATAAAAAATTTCATATGTGTTCAGGTGCTCTCCTTTGGAAAGGGACTGGCTGCCTTTTTCTAAAGGACTTCTTTGCCATTTACTGGTATATCCTTCATTTTGCAAACTGACAATTGTTTTAAGCTTGAATAGCAGAATGATTTTTAAAGCAGAATGAGCTTGGATTTCCCTGTTATTAATTTTCTTGCTGACACAGTCATCGCTTGTTACAAAGTGTACATATAGAGTTCTCCTTCCTTTACTAAAATTCTTAACCTGCAACTTAGTGAACATATGTTGACTACTCATTGTTTGATAAATTATTAACAATTTCCAAAGGGGGATCAAGTACTTCAGACAATATTACTTAGAGTTTTGAGGAGGAAAAACAGATAAAAATCAAGATATCTAGATAAAAGTGACATTCATGTATGGTACATTTGCCCTCTCCCATTTTCTCCATTAAGTTTTTCTGTCAAGATACAAACCAAAGGAAGGGGAAGGGGGAAGCGGTGAAACAGAACTTCTGGCCAGTCTTCTAAGATAGGGTGCATCCTTGGAAGTTAAAGAAATACCACTTGGCTATAAAATGCGAGTGGTGAATTTTAGAATTACTCTTTGTAGATAAACATCTGAATGGTGCTTGCTACACCCCACTTTAATTTGTTCGGTATGGACTATGAAAACATACATTTACAGGCATTTATGATGCCTTTTAATCTTTATGTGCAGGTATTCTTACATGTCTGGATGGGTTTATGGACATAGCAATGGTGCAAACATAAGAAAATGTCAAAGGGCAGTTGAAAATTAACTACGGTGATGTTTTCATTCGCAGAAATAATGGTAACTAAGAATTTTCTTATTATTTTACTGTTATTATTCAACTTTCTTTTTTTGGTCAATACCATATTTAACTTGACAGATAATGATTGGGATATCTCTTTTGATGCAGTTCTCTACATCAGTATAAGTCCTGTAGATCATCAACAGTCATGCTTTTAATTTAAGACAGTGGATTTTGGAAATGAGGATTGGAAGATCTTCTCCAGTGGAATGAGCTATCATATGTTTGATTGAAGAGTAATGCCTTATTACTATTGTGATGAATGGTATCATTGATTTAACGGTGTGATCAATGATGATGATGATGATGGTGATGATTGTTGAGTTGGTGGCTTGACAATGTTTAAGTAATGTTGCCGTGTACTTGGTTTCAAATAGTGTCCCCACGTCACTTGCGCTCCACACAAAGATTAGCCAACCTTATTGGTTCATGTTGCTAACCTAAACTATTATATATATGTGGTCTTGTTAATTGTTGTGTGACAAAAAATAGAGTTCAAGAATTTCAAAAAAAAAAAAGTTCAAGCGGTGCTTTGTTTAAGAGAAATTATAGGTTTCTCTTCTCACATGCTTATGGTGAGAGTGGTCTTTAGGTGTATTGGTGTTTGGGTTTTGTGATAGCACATTTATACTATCTTTGTAATTGGTCCTATTTTCTTAGTGAAACTTTTTCCTTAGCACCGCCCGTGGATGTAGGCCTATGGCTGAACCACGTAAATCTTTGTGTTCTCCCGTGTGATTTTTTTCTTTCTTTCTATTTTGCTATTTCTATTTTGCATGAACACTGACTATCATTTGGTTATACACAACAAATAAATATCAATGCTTCCATTATTGATGACTCCTCCTTAACAAATAAATTTATACATTGATGCTTGATGCATAACTTTTAGAGGCATCTTTTGTTTCTGGGGGTGTTCTACTAGCGTGAATATGTTTATAGATGGTTTTAGTTTGCAAGAAAACTACTGCGCATTTTACTTAATTTTTTACTCAAATTTATGAACCAAGAAAACCATAATAAAATCATAGTGGTTGGTTGGTGGCTAGTGTTTAGCTTGCTGCAAATATTTTTGTGAGAAGATGCGGGCCCTTCTTTATTTTGAAATTTAATTATCTATTTTTGGCTAGGGAAAATGATTTCGGAAATCACATTTGGATTTATATTCAAGACTTGGGAAGAATGATTTGAGAATGTTTAATTATAGGTGACTCTGAGTAGTTCTCAACTACGCCCCCACAAACTATCCTCACACTTGAAGCTAGTTGATGGTTAGTCGTTAGTTACCATTACAAATCACCTCTTTAATATTGACAGCTAATTTTGATGGCTAAAGATCGTATAGTGAATTACAACCCCCCCCCCCCCCCCCCCCCCCCCCCACACAAAAAAAAAAAAAAAAAAAGGAGAGAAGAAGTAGAGAAAAAATAAAAGATACTATAATCAATAGCTAAAAAATTTAACATCATTAATAATGTTGTAACCAAATTAGACACTTGTGCTACCGTTTTATGCATTTCATAAATCTATTTGTCAGAGATCCACATCCCCAAGAATGGAATTTGATTTGTTAATTCTTTTGGTATATAAATTTAGTCCCAAAAAGAGCTGAATGTTGAATTACTCTTTTGTTCACAAGGAAACATAACCTAATTAATCTATTTTCCACATTTTATATTGTTTCTTACAAAGGCCGGGGGCATGCATGTTAGCAACTTCCATTAATTCTTTGTACCCAATAAATCAAAAATAACTTATTAATAAAATCATCAGAGTTATCATATACATAAATCAAAAAATTAAAAATAATCATATATAAATGTTGCCCACATCAATCACTCAAATAAAATAACCAAGATTCCTTATCAAAAAAAAAAAACTAAGATTAGGATTCTGCCAATGTTAGCACTACCTAGGGTTGCAAAAATCCAAAGTAGACAATTAGGAATACAAACTGAGCCCAACAATATTGTCAACTTATGTTTGTATCCAAGCAAATTGGACTACCTAGGGATATCTTCCTAGTACTATTTCCCACTTCCAAGTTTTTTTTTTTTTTTGGTTAACATCCCACTTCCAAGTTATAACCTTACAATATTGTCAAAAGGCACAAGTCTGTGAAGGACCCGTTGTGGTATGAGCTCACAAAGGAGAATAGTGTGGAAGGGGTTGGACCCACGGGCTTTACTAGTAATGGGTCTCTCTTTTGAGGTCACCAAAATGTGCGACCAATTACCTCTCTTTTATCATGTCATGTAGGTGTCATCTGCATTCATGATTTTTATGCTTGTATTTTAATGTAAGAGAGTGTGGATTTTGGAAATGTGGATTAGAAAATGGACAAATAAAACTTTTGTTATCTGTTACTTGTAATTGAATGAGCTTTGAAATATTTGATTTTAAGTGGGAAATTGTCTTGTTTTGGTGGTGAAAGGTCATCTTTGCCTAACAATATAATCAATGATGATGATGACAATATTGTTGCCTTGTTTAATAGATAAGCTTATACTTTGAAGCTTGCTGCATGGATTTTTTGAGGTATCATTTGTTTGGCTTTCGATATGGCTTCAATTTGCAAGAGACTACTTTGTAATATATTTCAATTTTCCATAAAATTTCCTCTGAACCAAAAAAAATCATAGTGGTTAGTGACTGGTGTTCAACCTCTTGCACATATTGTTTAGGGAGAAAATCGAAATTTACAATGAGTAGAACGGAAAAAAAAAAATCAATAATGGTTGGGATTAGAAATTATGCTGTTATTCAGAATTCATAAATGTCGGTGGATCATGAGTTTTGCATTTTTCTGAAAATTAGAATTCTAGAGTTGACACTGCTGTAGTATAAAGCCTTCATACATTAATTACGTGTAAAGTATCTTTTTAACAGTTTTGCAAATTAATTTAGCTTTATATGCTATTGAAGGCTCTCATATTTGATCCTAAAAGGAGAAAAAAGTACTCACGATTTCAGTATGCTGATTCATCTGCGTCCATGTAATGTCTCCACAAATTATAGATGTTGCTGACTTTTTGTTGCCCTCATTTAATGGAAGGATATGCCAAGGGGAATGATGATTGGTGTCCCAAGATTTCCCATTTTCAAGCAATAGATATCTTAAAATGTAAGTAGTAAGTAGCTCTGAACTTGAACTCCTATTACTCCTACTCTCTTCTCTAATTATGTTTTCTTTAAAATCCAAATACCAAATATGTTTGTTCATAAGTGATCTTGTATTTCTTTCTTATTATACTGTTTTCATCAAGTTATTCGTAACATTTGGTCATTATGTCTCCAAGGGCTATTCTATAGCTATTTTTCAACTGGGAGCTAAAATTCATTGGAACAGGAAACAAATTCAAGTACTTCGTCCCTCCTCTTTGCTGGGGTGTTTTTCTTTTCAACATGGCACAATACATTAGAAACTATTCATCTTTACTTGTACTTTACACTTATCTTTGCTTAGTTATCCTAAAGAAATTATTACACAAACAGGCAATTATGTGGATGGCCTACTCATAAGTCCCCGCTTCATTGATTTCAACACTACACTAACATTTTTTTAAAATCATCGAATCAAATAAAGTGTTATATTTTCCATAGTAAATGGGGAACCTTTTATTTCTACATGAGCAATAAATTTGCAAGAAGCTGCAATATTTGTCTACAAATGCTAGTGATCTTTCACTGTCCCAATTAGTGGTCATGTAGTTTAACGTAGAATGGTCTTAGTCATTCATGTAGTTGTTACAATTATTTTTTGTTCTCCTTTTTACATTTTTTTTTCCTTGAAATCCATGTTGTGGTCATCATGCAAACATATGGGTATAATTATCAGCTGTGTCATTAAGGGATTGATTACTATTTTTTAAAGTAATTTTTCTCTGAAATTTTCTGGTATTTCCTTTGTTTTGTAAACTGATAATCAATCTGAACTATAACAAAAAAAAATATTTTTTAATGCATGATTGGCTTTAAATATATGGATTTCTTCATTATTTTTCTCGTTTTGTCATAATCATATCTATTACATAGGTTGTGATGAAAAATAAATATGAAGGAGAAGGACCTGTGGTGGTGGGCTTATTAAATGAGCCCATAAAGGATAATTGTGTGGAAGGGGTAGACCACAGGGCTTTGGTGGTAATGGGCTACACTTTCAACATGCTCAACCCATTAGACATGAAGATATAGTCTATCTTTGGAATGCCAACAAGACAACAAGTACTACTTGTCTATTAATTTAGTAGTTTGAAAAATAAATTAATAGACAAGTGATACTTGTTGGGATTTAGTTTAAACTTTATGAATGTTCATCTTTGGAATGCCAACCAATACTTTTTATACTTTAAAAAATACGTTATATTCTTTAATTTATTAGTTTGATTTATTTTGGATTTTGGGATTTAGTTTAAACTTTATGAATGTCATAGTTTAATTTATTTTCGTATTTTGAGCCTTAGTTTTGAAGAAATTGAAATATATTGGGTTCAATTATGTTAATTGTAATTATTAATTAATTAAAAGATTTGAATTGTTGAATAAAACCTAATTATTTTTATTAGGTCTCCCAAATGGTGCCAACCCAATTCCCATGAGGTAGGATGCTTTTAAAGATAAGTAGATAACACGGATTGGATTGAGTTGAACAGTACTACAAATTCAGTCCAATTTGACCTAAGCAAACTCCAACTTAGTGAATTGAAAAAATTTAGGCTTGTTTATTCAATAAGCTTGTTTATTCAAGAAATTTGAGTTACTAATGTTTTTTGAGCTAAGGCCTTCCAATTTCCATCGGAGATAATTCTTGAAAATATAAGCCCATTTGCAAAAGAGATTACTTTTAGTAGTTACATTCAAATTAAATATACTACACAAGAAAAGTAAAATAAAAGAAGTAAGAAGTAAATTGAATAAAAATAAATATTAGAGTATGAAATCAGAACCATTGATGTAATACACTTACATACCATCTAATAAAGATATCTAAAATGTGGTACAAAAGATTTGTATTCTAATCGAACACTATAATAAAATTGGTATCTTAGATTGAGAACACATGTTGATGTGTAGAAAGAGAAAGGAAAAGGAAAAGAATTAATGTGATTCTATGATTTCTATCCGACATTTTAAATCTTCTAAAAATAGCCTCAATATTTCTATAAAAAATAAAAATATATTATAATCCTGAAATTATGGTATCTCATGATATTACAAAACTATTATAAAATTTGTACATTACAAAACTATTATTCTTGAAATAAATAGTCAACATTATATATGGTAATATCTCATAGAATATCCAAATAAAACCTGAGTGCAATTAAGGGTTGGTTGACTACAGAAATAATTAGGAAAATCAAATATGGCGAATTCTAAGAAATCTCGCATGACTGAGTAGTAGGTTAATTTTAGGCGAACCTCTCTTTATAATTGAAATTCGAATTTTGACTCTCTCACTCGAAGTAGTCAATCTTTCTCGATCTAGATTTTAAATGCAGCACTTTGAATTTTTCATTTAGCTCTTCAACCTCATTTTTTATTTATTTAATGGGATCTTCAACCTCATTGAGTTGTTACAAGTTCAATTCAACTTAAATGAATGCATGGGAATGTTTGCAATTAATTTTCAAACTTTTGCCATTGAATTTGCCAACACAATATTAACTCTAACAATTATGTTTTTTAAACAAAGGCATAGTTCCGTGACTCCAAAAGTTTACATTATTATAAGAAGGGTCATGCTAACAAGTGCCCTTAGCGCACTGGTTAAGAATCCATTTTAAGAAAGTTTTAACATCATTTTTATGAGAAATGAAAAAAGCTGTCAAAACATTAATTGTTTTTTTTTTCTTTTCCATAAAAATTTTCTTTAACTGGATTCTTAACCAATTCCCTAAGGGCACTCGTTAGCATTTCCCTTATAAGAAAAAGTGTTAGATTTTTACTTATGTAATCATTTTCCATTATCCCAAGAAAATTCTTAATCATTCCATACATCCATATAATTTTTCAGGCATTTTTTGTTAAATATTAGTTTTTTACCAATTATATTATTAAAGAACTTTTTTTGCAAGTTATTTAGTTATATAACCTCATTTTTGAAACTCAACTTTGCGAAAATCGAGTTTCAAGCACAACTCGACCTCACCAAACTCGAGTTCCAAGCAGTTTTACACTTATGTGGTGTGATTAATTGATGGTATTTTTTAAATAATTTATTGCATGTGGCTTGGAAAAAATATATTGACAAGAAACTCAAGTTCAGGAGGGAATAACTCAATCCTGCAACTAAAAAAAACAAAAAATCTTCGGAAACATTTTGAAAGAAACCCACACCCAAATCAGACCAAAACCCAATTTGTTCCTAATCCGAAAAGTTCACGGAAACCCACACCCAAACATCTTACTTGCAGTGATTTCCATTCACCCACTAAAATGGTGGTTCACTGCTCGAAGTGGTTGGGTTTTATGAACTAGGTTCGCTAAAATGAAGCTAGGTTCGCTGAAGTGAAGTTGGGCTTGCGAGGTGAGTATGCAATGATGTTGGATTGAGTATGTTGCTCTAATTTACTATTTATAAAATCAGATGAGTACGTTGCATGACAGCAAGAGCCTTCACATGGACAAAATTTTAGTTTGTTTATTTAAATAACAATACTCAAGTTTTTCCTTTAGTTAAATCGTAGCTAAAAAGATATTTATTTATTTTATTTAGTTAACTATTATATTTTCACAAATTCATCTATTTTCACAAATTATATTTCACTAGAAGCACGTTCGATGAGTTTTTTTTTTTTAGTGATCCTATTTTGTTAAAAAAAAAAAAACTTGTTTTTATATATATATATATATATAATTTTTATTTTGAAAATCTAATTTATAAGTGAAGAAACTAGAGTTAGAGTTGTATTTTTTCCGGATTGTTCTTTAGTTTTGTCTCTACTTAAACATAAGAATATAAGGCCATTTTTAAATTAAAAAAAATGAGAATTTTAAATAGGGAAAACTTTTTAAATAGTAATATAGATAAAAAAAATAAAAATATATTAAGATTAATATTATAATCGTAAAATTATGATAACTCATGATATTACAAAACTGGGTCATTCTACCCTACCCTCCCATTTCTTTTAGGGAGTATGGTACCACCTAAATCTAAACTATTAAATTAGTGTTGTTTTGATCTTCACTTTAATTTATATAATTTAAGGGAATACTTGTTACTGGTAAAGCAGGTCATGTATTTGAACAAAGAAAAAAAAAACACTTTTTTTTCTACACTTTAGAACTCTCTCTACGCTTCTATCTGTAAGCTTCTTCTCTCTCAACTTCATTCTCTTCCAAACCAGCTACAAGAACAGAGCCACCACTACTAAACAAAACTCTAAGCAAGACCCACATTATAAGAAGCATGGTATTTTAATTCCAGCCGCTCTCTGCTCCGACGACGGTATTAACCTACACCATTAAGGCCGTCAAAAAGTTCACTCTCTCTCTCTCTCTCTCTCTCTCTTTTTGCCTTGGTTGTTTTAATGAGTTGGCATGCTCTTTGTAATGACAACTCAATCATGGCTTTAAAAAGAAGGCATGCCAAGTGCTTGAGGAAAGTTCTCATAGAGTCTCAAATAGGGGTTTCTCTCAACCTTTTATTTTGGACCTCTGTCCTTGAAAAAGGCATGCCAAAATCAATTGCCTAACTGAAGGGAGTTGATTGTTGTGTTGTTGTTTCGAGAAGGCATCAACTTTTTAAAGCTTGCATGCATCGTTTTGTTTTTTAATGTATTTGCTTTTAGATTGTTAGTACACCATGGCATGATATGTTTCATTATGTATTCTTAAACGTTTTGTGGACAATGGGAAAAATATTTTAAAGTTTTTGTGTGATACTAAGCTTGTTTATTTCATTTTGCAGTAGGGTTAGATTAAGTTCTATTATTGAAGCTTGATGGGAAGTATGACGTTTACTCTTACACTGGGTGGAGTGATGAAGATTTAATTATCGAATGGTGAAGTACATTGTTGTCTGTAGACCACCTATTAATGGGTGTTTTGAGAAAAGAGTTCCCAGTCATTTGAATCAAATCGCTTAAAATGCATTTGACAAAGTTTTATACAATTTTTTTTTTCTAAATGGCAACCCCACTATTCCTTTATGGTGCTCTTCTTCGTCTTCTTCTTAACCAATATAACTGCATTAAAATACTTCAAAAGGACCAGAGACAATGTACTTGAGGGTTAAGTGCAAAACCTGCCCCATCTGCCAGCCAGCCACAACCATAAGTTTAAAAAAAAAAAAAAATGTCATATTCTCCTTGGAAAAATATTTTGCCAGTTGATAGAGGAACAATACTAGGTGATCGACTTGCGTGTGTCCTGATCAAGGTGAAAATTGAAATTTGTACTTGGTGAAATTCAAATGTGTACTTCCACTTGAAGGTGGGTTTAAGATTATTTTCATGAGGCATTTGCTATAAGCCTATAACTAGGTGCTCTTAATGAGACCTGTAACTGCACTTGTACAGTCCAGGTATGTGCTTGGAAAAAGTCAAAAAACAGGTGTGTATTACCAATACGTTAATGCCGCTAAGATGTACTAATATATATATATATATATATATAAACAAACAAACAAATAAATACATAATTAACTAATATATCCCTATTAATCTCACTCATTACTGTTAATTAGAAAAAGATATACACATCGATAAAGTAACCTCAATTATGTTATTAGATGGAGATATGCCTTGAATGTGATGGGAGCTATCAAGGGAGATATGTAGAAAGTTAATTGGTATATTCGAAGGTTTATGGAAGAAACCAAGACAATTTTAGCTGATTTTTTTTTTTTGTGGATTTTGTTTTTAGAAAGCATTTGAACACAACTTTGAAGTTGTCACTTGTGATTAGTTGAGAAAAAGTGATGGATTCATATGAAAGTAATTGTACATCACTCACATTTGACGATGAAGAGCCATTATGCTATAGTGGGAGCCACATATGCCGCTTTGTGGGAAACAAATTCCTCTACCAGAAGAATGAGATGGTATGGACCCTGTTAGCTTTTGTTTGATTCCCATTAATGAAGTGAGTATTCAAGGGCCAAAAACATTAAAAGCATCAAAGTTTTACCAAAACCACCATTTTGAGTCCTTCAAGGCTATCGCACTATCATATATAAGGTCCGTTTGGATAGAACTTATTTTGCTGAAACTAAAAACTAAAAACTGAAAATATTGTAGCAAAATAATTTTTAAATGTGTGAATAGTGTCGTGGGACCCATTTTTAATGAAAAAGTTGTTGAAAAGTGAAGTTTGTGGGACCTATGAACAGTGTACAAGTGTACTGTTCACTGCTGAATTGGTCAATAACTACGGCTGAAGCAAAAAAAGGGGGGGGGGGGGGGGGGGGACACAGACTTAAAATGTAGACTTGGATCCAAACCCACACATAATATCCTTAGAGTTTATAAAACAAATTCATCAAGAAATACAAGAGATAGATTATATCTGAATTGCATCTTCTCAGGTGGTCGTCTACCATATCATATTATTTATGATACTAATACATATGTCTTTCTCTTTACTATCGATGTTTCTCTGTTTCTTAGAGTCCATTTCAATAAGAGCTTATGCTCATATATATATATATATATATATATTGAGGAGAAGATAAAGACTGAAGCAACTAAAAAAAGACAAGGCCATGAATTATATGGCTTAGTTTCAACTCCTAATAAATAGGTCTTGCTTACACTAAGGAGTTAGTGTAGGCTACTGTCAGTCGTCCATGTGAATGAACAAAGTAGAGAGAGATGAAAATTGACCTTCTAACAGCCAATTATATTAAAATTGGAATTTCCAATATGTTTTAGGAACAAATACCTTAAGGTTTGAGAATGAAGAGTTTGTAGAAACCTAAAAAGTTTTTGTTGTGGTATTGTATGTATATAGTAGTAGGTCAGTTTGCAACTTGCACCCAACACCCTAATTAAACTGATTTGGACTTAACAATATGTTCTTGGAAAACAAATGGAATAACAAAAGAATTAGAAATTGAATAAAAGAGGTGAGACTTGATGCAAAGACATTATGGTCGAAATGATAAACTATGAGAGAGAGAGAGAGATCAGTGCTTTTGTGGCACTGATATGTCTTCAACAAAGAAAATCTTTCATTGTTATCAGGGCTCTCTCAGACTTAGCTAGTGGAGACTCTGGTGACTCAAATGAGGCTGACATGTACTAACCCTAACTCCTCCTAAAAATTCCCATGGGTATTATAGCATCTATGTTCCTTTCTTAAATACTTTGCCTAACATTGGAAAAAATATATTAAAAAAGATAGTTAGTCCTGTTATAGAAAAACAACCCTAATACACAAAAATAAAAGGAGGAAAAACTTTACGATTCATGCCATAGTAATATAACTTCTTTTTTAAGCTTTTATATTTTCCAAGTTGTCAATTTGTTAGTTACCATACACCGCACTTTAGTGTTTAACTCTAAAAAATAATATATTTATATTCACAACTATTTGAATTATTCTAGAACCTCAATCAATATTACACATATTTTCACAACTATCCTATGTGGCAGACTACATTTAATTGTCTGTCACTTTCACATATGTATACAATTTTACATGTTATTGCTATACTTTTAACATATTTAGATTAATTTATTTTCTCAATTTATTTTGAAGAATTAAATTAGATGCTTGAACTTTATGTATTTAGATTAATTTTTTACTTTGACTGTTAGTGACTATGCAACAGTTTCAAAATATGAAAAAGAGTCAAAAACTATTCAGTAAATTTAACTTGGTATGAAAAATAAATTATAATTTACATTTACATTAAATTTTGTATGATAATAACAGTTGTTTACAATTGTTTATTTGTTTGGTTATTGGTATTGATTATTTTTTTTTAGTTATTTTTTTTAAAATATTTTCTTTAAATCTTGCCCTACCTAAACTGAATTTCTAGCTCTGCCACTGGTTTAGATTGCTGTGAATATTTTTGTGAGAGGATGGAATCCCTTTTTATATTTTGAAATTTAATGTTCTTTTTTTGGTTTAGGGTAATTGGTTTCAAAAATCACATTTAGTTTTTTTTTTTTTTAAATAAATGCTTGGGAAGAATGATTTAAGAATGTTTAATTATAGGTGATTCTGAGTAGCTCTTGACAAGTACTCCCCGCAAAGTGTCCTTAGACTTAAAGCCAATTGCTAGTTAACCTTTGGATACCATTACTAATCACCTCTTCAATATTGTTGGCTAACTTTGATTGTTAAAAATTCATATTTCACGGTTAGAAAAATTATTTGGTAGAGAAGGTTTTTTTTTTTTTTTAATTTTTATGCCCATTAGTCAAAACAAGTCAAATTCGCAAAAGGAGGTTGGGGGGGGGGGGGGGGGGAGTATTTATCTTCTATCATGAAGTTATTTAAAAAAAAAAAAAAAATTTGAACTATTTATTTATATTAAATTGCTAGAGAAGTGTACAATTTATTTAGTTTGGTAGTTGCATATTCTTTATCAAACCATAGGAATGATAAGATTCTTACAAATAATTTCTCAATTTTCAGTCTGAAACTTTGAATAACTAAGGATATATTTATTCTTTGAAAGATATGCTTTCCTGTTAGGCAACCTATGGCTTCCATGCTATAGAGGCCAAGCTAACTTAAAGCCAAGATGATTTTTATTTTTTTCATTTTTTATTCTTTGTTATAAATATTTATTTTATTTTATTTTTGCTGTTTCCCCTTCATTCAAATTAGAAGCATGATATCCAAAAAAGAAAAAAAAAGAAGCAAGTTAAAATGTTTTAGGTGTTAAAGAGTATAGTATACATGGACAATCTAGGGATCATGTGTTGTACTAATCAAAAGTAAGAGTCTCTTACTCTTATCTCTCTATTTCCATTTTCCACATAAGTAGAGGTTCATTACAAATGCCTCTGCAATATATTTTGTAATTATTATAGATAAATTTATTTTCTCCACTTTATGAAAGTCATGCTAAATATGGGCTTCAAAAAATCACCTGTTGGTATATTTCACATACCACAAAATTTAACATCATTAATTATGTTGTAACCAAATCATACACTAGTGTTATCATTCCATGCATTTCATAAGCTTGTTTGTCAAAGGCTCACAACCTAGAACTGAACTTGATTTATTAAATATATTTATTATTATTATTATTATTATTATTATTATTATTATTATTATTTTATATTTTTTTTTTAAATTTAGTCCCAGAAAGAACGGTTTGCAGGCTTACACTCTTTTTCCCCAATAAATCAAAGATAATTTATTAATAAAATCATAAAAATTATCATATATGTATATCAAAAAAATAATTATCATATATGAATATTGCCCACGTCTTATCACTCAAAATAAACAAACTAAGATGAGGATTATGAGAATGTTAGCACTACTTTTCAAAATCTGAAGTATACCTGCAAGAATACAAACTGAGCCCCACAAGAGATTTGGTCCACTTGAAGTCAATAATTTCAACTATGTCAGGAAAAAAAAATGGTGGACTTATGTTACAATCCCATGAAGGAGAATTGTGTGGAAGGGAGTTGGATCCACAGTGCTTTAGTGGTAATAGGCCTTTTTTGAGGTCAACCACATGCACGACCTATTATTCACAAAAAAAAAAGAAAAAAAAAAGAACAACCCAATGGACCAAAAGTGTATATGAAATGAAAGAAGTTGGGTCGTGCAGCCCAAATTCGGCAGCTCTGGACTCTGGAGGACTGTGCGCTGCTTTTCGATGTGGGATTCATTGGTCAAAAATTGACATGCTACAATTTACAAGCCTACAACAATGGGGCTGGAGCAGCTACTACCGTATGGGAGTGACTTTTTTTTTTTGATAAGCATAGTGACTTGATAGAGTATGCAAGTACAACTATCATTTGCAATTATGATTTTTATGGTTGTATACTTGTATTGTAATTTATTCGTTGAAAGTTAGTTAAATTATTTTTTTACATACAAAAAAGTGAGGTTATAAAAGTTGTACATAATTAGTAAATAAACTTAAAATGATAGAAAAAAAAAATATATTGCTAGAGAGACACCATATTATTTTCAAATTACCTAGGATGGTAAGTAAATACTTTGTAACGAATTTTAGTTTTACTCAAATTTTGCTAAAGAAGCAAGAGAACCATAGTGATAAAGAAGCAAGAGAACCATAGTGATTGGTGACCATTGTTCTTCGTTTACAGTTGTAAATATTGTTGTGAGATGATGGGTGACCTCTTTTTTTACTTTTAAATTTTATTTTTCTTTATTTTTTTGGGGGGTTAACAGATAAATTTATTCATTGAAGCTTGTTGCTTAGCTTTTAGAAGCATTTCTCCTTTTTGGTATTTTTTGTTTAGAGATAACTTTTGATTACAAGTAAATTATTTTGCATTGTAATTATATTATACTCAAATTTTACTTGAACCAAGAGAAGCATTATGGTTGGTGATCGGTCTTCAGTTTAGTCAAACTTTACGCTTCAAATTTATTGTTCTCTCTTTGATTTTGGAGAAATGGTTTTTACACACCTCTTTTTTTTTTTTTTTTTTTTTTTTTTTTTTTTTTTTTTTTTTTTTTTTGAGAGAGAGAGAGAGAGTTTTCAAAACTTCTTTGTTTTTAGTTTTACATTGAAGGTATGGTAAGACCTTTTTGGATATACACCACTGTAAGTTTCTTTAAAAAAAAAACATTCTTCCCTCCTCTGTGTGTGTGTTAAAAAATACTTAGTATTCTAAAAAAAAAAAAAAAAAAAAAAAACATTGAAGGTATGGTATGAGCCCATGAAGTAGAATTTCGTGGAAGGACCCATGGGGCTTTAGTATAATGGGCCTAAAGCCCATATGAAATGCAAGAAGGTGGTTCAAACAGCCCAAAGCCGAAAGCTTTGCGGAAGAAATTAGGGTGAGGTAGCAATGTTAGAAGGAAAGGGAATAAGATAGCACAAGTTTTTAGCAAGATACGCACAAGAGGTAGATAATTTTCATTATTGGCAAGAACTAGAAGAGACCCTCCAATGGTTTAAATCCTAATCCTAAAGTATATATTTAAGTTGATTTCTAATAAAACGTATGCTGATTTTCGTCTCAAATTTTTTTTCTTTCACTCTCCAGATTAGATATTTCTTTTAAAGGACTTATAAATTTATAATATCAAGACCTTAGGTAGATTTTGGTTAATTTCTCCATCTGTCGATGAATTCCCACCTGAACAATGTCATTCACATTAAATTGTTAGAGAAGTGTACAATATATTAATTTTGGTACTTGAACTTGAGTACATAAGATTGTTCCAAAGAATTTCTCAAACAATCATCAATTTTTTAGGTTTTTAAATTTTCGCTTCATAAAAAGAATTAAATAAAATAAATAAATCATGTTGACACTCGCAAACCTATTAATAAGTTAAGATTTTGTTATTGTTAAGGAAGTAAGGAACACTACCACACACTTTTAGTGTAATCAATTAAATATTATCACTTGCAAACTAATATTAAAAATAATGACAAAATTTGTATTATTAATTGATTTCCCAATTCACCCATCCACTCAAACTGTTCACTCTCCTCTCCCTTTCAAATTTGACTAGTTCGCGTCAATCATAGGAGCGATATTGCAGCCATACTGATGATTAGCCAATAACAATTCTCTTTCTTTTCTCACAACTTAGCAAGATCTATCTTTCACTGACAATGGCTTCCTCATATCAAAGACAGTGAAAGACTCTCTTTGTGATAGGTAGGTGTGGATTTTTCAAAATGAGGGCGTTAGGATCTTAATGTGTTAGCATATTCCGCGCCAAAGTTTTCATGTAATTAAAAACTTAATTGTGGGTCTATTTGTAATTGGGTTGAGGTTTCAAATGCTGAAGTCAGGAAATACAAGGTAGATTTTTGGTTGAGTGAAAATGGAGATGTGTCCATGATTCAGTCTTGAAATGCTATTGGCTCAAGTGAACATGTAAAAACTAGAGAGAATCCAGGTATGAATTCTCCTGCTATTCCAACCTTTACCCACCTTATATATTCATGGTTTTTCCCTTCGTATACATTTTAGTGTGTTATGGTTGTTTTTATTTCCTACGATGGTGTTCAATTTTGATGGTAATCTATGCATGCTAGTGTTAATTGGCTAATCACTTTAACAAATGAACTCTAAATTGTGCAATTAGCTTAAAACCAACATTAGTAGTTAAAACTTGGGATCTAAATCGTAGATGTATTTTTTAATTTGATTGCAAGACTTAGAGTACATCACCTATATAACTCTAGAATTTTAACTTATTAAATTTTTACTATTAAGTTAAAATTCTTTATCATAAAAATTCTTTATTTGAAAAATAATTTTAACGTGGCTCTTAATAATTACTTTTTATCATTAAATAAAGACAAATCTGTTAAACTTACAGCTGAAACTTTATTTCAATACAAATGGTCTCAACTTTCAACCACCCATATATTGATTTCTAACCAGATCACATCACATTCTTGTGTTGTACGCATTTTGATAAATGCTTTCCAAGCAAATCAACCACCCATTCATTTATGCAGTCACCTATGTACGTAGAATGCAATTTCTTATTTTTCCTCCACGCCGCAAGCCTGCAATTGCAAGAGGGGGGCCAACTTTTTTTTTTTTGAGAATCCGAACTTGTCGGCAATTTATTAACTAACTGAAATCAGAACATACAAAACGATAAATGTCTGGTGGAACATCCTCCATCCAGACTAGTACAGGAAAGGAAAACCTTGCTCTCTGAGCTAAGGCATGGGCAACTGAGTTACCCTGCCTCCTTACAAAAGAGAAGGACTTGGTTTGTAGCAAACCAGACATAGACCAAATGTCTTTAATAATGTGACCAACACTAGCTAAAGAAAAATCTTCGGCATTGAGGGCTTTGATTATAACCTCCGAGTCACCTTCAAACATAGACTGATTAAAGCCCAACTCTAGGATAAAACTGACTGCTCTCCTTGCTGCTAACGCCTCTAGGATCTCAGCTGAGGCAGGTTTCATTATTTTTTCAGATAGCGCCGCCATGACTTGTCCATCATGATTTCTAATCACCACCCCTATCCCGGCCTGATCAGATTCTGAGAACAAGGGTCCATCAAAATTTGTTTTCCACTTCATAGCAGCTGTAGGTGGTTCCCACTTACCGTGTCATTGCCTCGGCACACTAATACCACGGCTGTACTGTTTCTGAAAGTCACTAAGGGTCGAGGCAGCTGAATCCATAATCTTTCCCAGCGGCAAGCAAGGCTCGTTACACCTTATCTTGTTCCTCCGACCCTAGATACTCCAAGCCACCGTAGCAAAAAGTTCCAATTGCTTTTGCTGCCTCCCAACCAGAGCAACCAGGTCCGAGAAAGTTGCCAACGGTGGGAATTCCCTCTTCACCCACCCAAAACTTGATTCCCAAACCATAAGGTTTTTTTGGCAGGACCATAAAGCATGCAACGTGGTCTCATTCTCATTGTCGCACAGCTGACAGGTTTTTACATCCACAACCTTTCGCTTGAAAAGATTTGCTCTTGTTGGTAGCGCTTCAGAGCACGCACCCCAGAGGAATATTTTTATTTTGTTGGGTACCCTCATCTTCCAAATCCTTTTCCAAAATAGCTTATTGTTCGCGGTGTCCGAAACCGAAGCTTTGTCCATCATCTCCCTTTCACACAACAGCTGGTACCCTGTTCTCATAGAGTAAGTACCGTCCCTGTTTCTCGGCCAAATTAAGCAATCTGCTTGGTCCGTGACACATAATGGAATTTCTTTTATTTTATATCCCCAGGTGTTGCACGCTGTGGTTACATAATCTTTGAAGGGAATTTCCCAGGCAGCCACTTGTCCCAGTACACTCAGATCGTCTGACCATCTCCCACTCTTCACATCATTCCATCAGCTATGACTGATCTAGCCTTCAATATACTCTGCCATGCATATGAACCGGAAGCCTTTTTTGCATCAAACACCGTTCCATGAGGGAAGTATTTTGCCTTGAACACCCGGAAAAACAAAGAATTCTGATCATTAAGTAACCTCCACACCTGTTTGGCAAGCATTGCCTTATTAAATTTAATCAAATCTTTGAAGCCCAAGCCACCTTGGTCTTTTGGTTGGCACATGACCTCCCAATTTCGCCAATGGATTTTTCTTTGCTCTCCACGCTGCCCCCACTAGAATTTCCTTATCATTATCTCAATATCATGACATAGGCCCACCGGAAGTTTAAAACAAGACATCGCAAAGGTAGGAATGGCTTGAACTACCGCCTTTAGGAGCACCTCTCTACCCGCTTGAGATAATAGCTGTTCTTTCCACTCTTGTAACTTATTCCACACACGTTCTTTGATGTAGTTTAGGCTTGCTTTTTTATTCCTGCCCACCACCGATGGCAACCCCAAGTATTTTTCGTACTCTTTAACCTCCGAGACCCCCAAAAAGTGTGACAATTCCTCTCTTAGTTCCACTGAAACAGCTTTACTAAAGAAGATTGTCGTCTTCCCTCTGTTTACTTGTTGGCCGGTTGCTTGTTCATACAAGTTTAGAATATCTTGAAGAGCAAGAAGATCCCCCATCTTTGCTCTACAAAACAGTAGTGTATCATCTGCAAAAAATAGGTGGCTAATCTGTGGTCCATTCCTACACAAAGAGAAACCCCTTATCTTGTCCTCTCTTACTGCACCCTGAATTAACCAATTTAAACCTTCAGAACACAATAAGAAAAGATAAGGTGAGAGAGGGTCACCTTGTCTTATTCCTCTAGATGGTGTAATCTCGCCCTTTGGTTCCCCATTCACCAAAATTGAGTATGACACCGTACTAATACACTCCATTACTAATCTCACCCATCTTTCACCAAACCCCATTTTCTCCATGATTTTTCTTAGAAACTTCCATTCTACCCGGTCATACGCCTTGCTCATGTCAAGCTTCAAAGCCATGAAACCCGATTTCTTCGCCTTCTGAGTTTTCATGTGGTGTAGTGTTTCGAATGCCACCAAGATGTTGTCAGAAATAGCTTTATCTGACTGAAAAGCACTTTGTGAGTCCGAGATAATATTTGGTAAGATTCTTTTCAACCTGTTAGCAATAACCTTGGAAACAAGTTTATATAGAATATTACACAAAGATATAGGGCGATATTCAGTGACTAGGGTTGGACTTTTAACCTTAGGAATAAGAGTGGTGAAGGTTTTATTTATAGATGGAGGAATAAAACCTGTGTTTAAGCAATTTAGCATCGCCTCAGAAACATCATCTCCAATGATTTCCCAATAATGTTGAAAAAACATTGGGGGTAAGCCATTGGGACCCGACGCCTTTAGTGCTTCCATCTGATGCAAAGCAATCTCCACTTCAACCCGTGTGTAATCCTCTTGGAGCATGATATTCATCTCAGGAGTGATAACCTGTGGGATGTCAACCACGGCCTGCTCCATATTGAATGGATTGGCCGAATTGAACAAGCCTTGATAGTACTCAATTAGGATCCGTGCAATATCATCTTCTTCCGTACACCGTTGCCCCCCCGAATCAAACAACTCACAAATTTTGTTTCGACGAAATCTTTGTGTAGCACGACTATGGAAGTAATGAGTGTTTTTATCACCTTCATGTAACCAAAGGGCTCTAGACCGCTGCTTCCACATCTTCTCTTCTTTCACCAATAGCTCCTTTATATCCTTTTTCAATTTCAACACCTCCTCCATTGAACCCCCCCTAAGTGCAGCTTCCACCGCCCTCCTTAATTTCTCTATTTTTTTTCCTTTAATTGCTTTGTCACATTCCCACAAGACTTGCTGCTCCACCACTTCAAGTTTGCTTGGCATTTAGTAATTTTGGTCTCCACCCTCTTCATCGAATCACCTAAGACAGCTTGGTTCCAAGCGGATTCCACCGAAGCATGGCATCCCTCCTCACCAAGCCACATGTGCTCGAACCTCCACGGCCTTTGGCATTTTTTTGGAATACCATTAGGGAAGATCACAATCGGTTTATGATCTGATGACCCACACTCCAAATGAACTACCCTTGTGTCTGGAAATTTTTCGAGCCAATCAACAGTTGCCACTGCCCTATCTAACCTCTCCCAAACAGTATGCCCCTCCCGTTGACCATTACACCAAGTAAATTTACCTCCCATAAAACCCAAGTCTCTAAAACCACATTCGTCTAGAACATCTCTGAAATCTTGCATCTGCTTAAAAGGGCGCAACCTACCTCCCATTTTTTCATGTGCCCTAATAATCTCGTTAAAATCTCCAGCGCAAATCCAAGGTAGAGAATGCTTGGCCTTAAGCCTTCGAAGGGTTGCCCAAGACACATGGTGATTTCCAGTGTCCGGTTCTCCATAAAAACCGGTGAATCGCCACTCATCATCTTTCCCTTTGTTCACAATAGCATCAATATGGTTTGGTGAAAAGGTATCCACCGAAATATCACAATCCTTCTTCCAAAAAAGCACAACTCCACCCCCTCTGCCTTCCCTTGATACTTCAATCATCCCCCCAAATTTATATTGTGCACGAATTTCCTCAAGCCTAGCTTTTTTCAGCCATGTTTCGGCCAAGAACACGACTGAGGGATCTTGTGCCCGGATTAAATCTCCAAGCTCCTGACCTGTCTCTGGGTTCCCAAGCCCTCGACAGTTCCAACATAGGAGACTCATTGGACCTGGCGGGGCTTGGAACTAGCCTCCGCCAATAAATTTGTGTTTTTCCCTTCCACATGAAGTACTCCTTTCTTTCTTTTGTGATGATCACCCTGACTTCCTTCATCATCTTCCACTATGTTTCTTTTTACAGGCAACACGGCAGACTCAGTATTGCACCCTTCTTCTTTTTCACGTTCAACCTTTGTCCACCTTTTTTGTTCAGGGTTTTTTCCTCCCTTTGGTCCATGTGCTGTCACGTGCTCACTAATCTGACTTGGCACCTGACTACCTGGCCGAATACCACCTTCATTTTTCCTATTTTCGCGGTTCCTTTATAAATCAATAAACAATAAAAGAATTTTTTTTCCTCTTTTTCTTTTTATTATTGAAATATGTTCTTATACACTTGTTGTTGAGCAATTTTTACGCACAATATTCATGTTTTTAACGGATCCGGATTCTCTCCATTTCTCTTTGAAATGGAGAGTGTCCATTTCATGGACAGAATTCATTTGACATACATCTAGGGTCTAAGATGTGCCACGTCAATTAAAACCTAAAACACTCAAACTCAACTATGGTTAACATTTACTCAGTAAACCCACCGATCTAAATTTATTTTGAGTGAGGATTTGCTGCAAACAAAGTTGCAGCACTTCCTGCATAATGGTATACGTGTCAAAACATTCGAGTGATACCTGTCAGTTACCAATTTAATGAATAACGTCCGTTAATTCTGAACATCAAATCTCTCTTTCTTCAAAACCTCATCAACGCACTCCTCTCTCCTTCCTACGCTGTCATAGGTCTTCTGCTGCTTTGTCACCCAAAGAGCCTCCAAGCATGCTCTTTTCATTCTCAAACTCATCCTTATAGAGTTGTATGTATTCCAAAGAGATGTCTACTGGACGACCTCCATAGTCCATAGTGACCAGTTGTTTCAACAGCAACTTAAAATTTGGAAGCTCAGAAGGATTCTTATCATCCAAGGTTGAGTTAAGAAGGCTTGACTGCATTAGATCCAAATACCAACAGATTCCTCAAGACTAGAGTCCACAGTGCTGAATTTTCTTTCACAGATTTAATGTCATAAATTTCCTTATAGCAACGACAAATATCTCTCTTTCACTCCTTCCTCCTCCTCCTTCGTTCTTCTCACTTCTCAGATACCCAGCCCCCACAAAACCAAATCAAAATACAAATCTCCCTCTCTCTTCAAAAATAATTGTACACACATGCTTAGATTCACATACATACAAATCACAGCCGACAAACCCAAATCAAAACCCTTTTTTTTTGGCCTACCCAAAACCCACAAATAGATTAATTTGGAAAAAAATCCATGCCAAAAACAAGAACCTCCATTTTTCAAATCCTCAAACAAAATACCAAATTCTCAAACCCACAACCAGCCAAACAAATGTAGAGCTTTTTCAGCCATACACAGAAAAATAGACCGAAAATAAAAATAGAGGAAGAGGAGTAGACCATCACCGGTGGTGGGTGAGCTCTTGAAGGTTCGGCCATGCTGGTTTGTGGTGGAGCCATATGGCTTCGATTACCTGTGTTTCGGCCATGGAGGCTTTGGGTATTAGGTAGCGTCTTATGAAATATGACCATTTGCTCCATTTATTGGGGTTAATTATCATAAACAATCAATTATTTTGGAGAGAGAGAGAGAGAGATTTATTTTGATTTGGTTTTTAGGGCTTGGTATTTCATATTTGAGAAGAAGGAAGAAGAGAGAGAAAGGAGTACATTTATGGGGTCTTGAAGAGAGAAAGAGTTTGTCTTCGCGTGAGAGAAGTAAGTTTAAGAGGTTAACAGCCGTTATTCATTAAATTGCTACTGACATGTGTCACTATCATTTTTTGACACGTACACCATGATGCAGCAAGTGCTGCAAACTTGTTTGCAGCAAATTCCTCACTCATTTATATTTTCAAAATCTCTCTCTTCTCCAACTCATCTCCAAGCTTCACTCTTTGCTCAACCCTACCATTGCCGCTGCAACCATGACCCTCGTTCCAAACCACCTTTGTCACGGGGGCCACATCTCATAGCCCAGCATCACCGGACTGCTCTGCTAGAACAGTCACTGCCCAGTAAGTTTTTCTCTCTAATTTTTTTTATTGATAAGCTCTGTTTGGTTGCTGAAAAAATGAAGGGAAAAAAAACTATGATACCACTATTTTTGATTGATTTATTGGTGCTAAATATGGTTTTTTTTTTTTTTTTTGATAGAACGGTTTCTTTGTGTTTGTGTGTGTTTTTAATTTTTTTTTTTTTTTAAGCTTTTGGTTTTGAGCTTGGTGGGGTGTTTCAGATTTGGGGGATTTATGGATTGTTTTGATCTAAATTTGTTCTAAAAGCAATGGGATTTATGGGTTATATTTTTTATTCCATGCCCAAGTTTCTTGAGTCTAGGATAAAAAACAGTTATGGATTGTTTTGATCTGAATTTGTTCTAAAAGCAATGGTTTCTTTTTTTTTTTGTGCTATATTTTTTCAATGTTTGGTTTTGAGTTTACAGATTGAAATCAGCAGGTGGTGTTTCAGCTTTGTAAGATTTATGGGTTGTTTCAATCTGAATTCGTTACTAAAATTATTTTAGTATTTGATTTTTTTTTCTCTGCTTTGTCTAATTCCGAACTCTTGCTCCTCATCATTATGACAAATATGGTCATTAACTTTTACCATTTTAGCTTATAAGTTGAATTAAACCTTTTACTTTCAAATTAACTTGTCAATGTCAACACTTTTAGGTTCTAATAGGAAGAAGTCAATATGGGGTCAAATGCTATTTCGAGGTGTAACTCTTCTATAGTATAGAACTTGTTCATTCCATTATCAAATTCTTCTATAAAAAAATTCCACCCTTCCCATACCTTTATCAATTTTACCTCAAGAATGGTTGCTGTAGTTCTTGGCACTAATTCTAAATTTAAGAACTTGGTTAACAATAATGCTTGATGATTGGTTTAATGCAAAACATGCTTCTTTGAACTTCTTTGTGCATTAACAATACTTTTAAGTACCTTGCTGAAATTTATGTCCCTAACATTATTTGTTATCAGTAGTGCTTTGTAGAATTATCATTTAATTTATTATCACATCAGTTTTGCATCTTGGCATGCTTGAATTTACTCCTACATTATATCATATGCTTTATGTATCATAGCTATTTATCATGGTTGAGTATGTGAATCACTTATAGTTTGTTATAGTGTATTTGCTATATGTGTAGAACTTTCATTTGATGGTATGTATTTTTGTCATAATGCATTTGATTTTTATTTTTATAGAAAATGAGTTGAAGCAGCTAGCAGCCATCTATTAAAAGTTTGAAGAGAAGGGTATCTGTACAAAAGTTTGTAGAGAAGGTTATAGTTGTTCAAGAAGTCAAGTGCAAGATATATGCAAAGCTTCATGTACCAAATTTTACACACTTGTTATCGAGAAAAGGTTTTGAAGTATTCCATGACCGATTGAAGACAATGTATTTTGAAGCTAGCAAGGCTAATTTTTTAGTTTTAGTAAAGATTTAGATTTGATATATTCTTAGCTTGTAGGACAACTTTGACAAGCGTTCGCATAATTTGTAGTAGCATTTGGATAGTTTTCATAGTTGGCTTATGAAGGTACTCATATATGTACATGTTTGAGTAGTTTTTAGTCAATCATTGTTCATAAATGTGACAAGTTATTTTCCCTTGAAGCATTGCAACTATGTATGTACCTGTGCATGACAAATTTTCCCATTTATGCGTTGTTTTATAGAAACCATAAACCAATGGAATTTGTACCACATACATGACTACAAGGTCAGAGTATCATAAAAAATAGAGCAATTGCTCCAAATTGATCAATTTTGATGTCGCATGAAATTTGATCCAACATAGTAGACAAGAAGGGAATATAATAAAAAATGATCTGAATTTATTAAAATGTACACTTTGGTCACATAACAAGAATTCCATTGAAATATACACTTTAATTATATGATTATAATAACATGAAACTTCTACAATTGGTGTGCCTATTGCTTGACTACACATTCCACCTGTTGCTTCTTGACTATACATTCCATCCAAAGTCCACAACTTTCAATCTTAGCTTGATCACTTCGACTTGCCTCATGTTAAACAACTTGCCCATTCCATTCCTACAAAGGACAATTTTCACACACCCAATTCTGCAATCAGTGGCATGACAAGGAAAACAAAGAGACATTCACAATACATTCCCAAAACCTTTCATAACAGAGTGAACAATTAAAAATAAAATCAAAATCCATGCAAAAGCACATACATTTACATAACAGTGAACAATTATTTATGGTATAATGTATAATTTATTCACAAAATTATATTGTAGATAATTTGTTCTCCCTAAAAATTAAACAATTTCAATCTCTCTATTTTTACAAATATATAATTTTATCATTTTTGGTATTTTTGATTGATATTATTCTTTTTTGAAGTGGTCCATATTCTTCTAAATATTGTTTTTATGCATTATATTTTCCTAATTTCTTTTGGTCAACTAAAATTTATAAATTTCAAATTTATTATTCAAAATTCTCATTATCTTAAGAAAATTATCATGGTAATCAAAACTTATCATATAATTAAAATTGATAATACTCTCAACCCAATCCTGTTTTTTCCCATTCTTAAGTAAATACACTAAAGGAGACCAAAGTGGTCTGAACGGACCAAATTGAACCAAACTGGACAAAAGTTGACCAAAGAGGACTGAATTGGACTGAATGCCAAACTGTAATTTGTAAATATAACTCAAAAAATAATAATAATCATAATAATGAGGTGATGTAAAACCATAACCTATGATAAGTAATATATTACAATGTGATGGAAGTGGTTTGTTGTTGAAGTTAACACCAATTAGATTTGTTATCAAATTCATATTTTAAACTAACTTATTATGCATGCACCTGTGATTCTATGTGTCCATTGAAGGTTTTATTCAAGTTGAATTTCGTATTATGTAGAGAAAGTTGGTACACTACAAAAAACATATCATAAAATCCACTTGCATGTAATATTATACAGAAAGAAAAAGAAAGGAAAATAAAAATCTTCGTTAAGGGCTTTATTATCTCTATCTCTAGAAGTTGATGAAAATGACATATAGTTCTCTAAGTATGACCGGAACTAGACCCTTCAACCTAGTCTTGAATACAACATTAGCATATAGATATGATTACAGAGGTAGAATGTGAATATTTTTTTGGCGAGTATAAACTAAAAATAAATAATTGATGTCTCCGCCCAAAGTGTTTGTATTACATGTATTTTTTATAATAAGTTACATTTAAATTCAAGAACGTGTAAATTTATGGTAGTGAAAAGTAAGTAAATGCATAATGTATTATCCTATACATTAATATTTCTATGCATATTTTTTAAAGAAACTATGAAAATAAAATGACGACATGACTGCTAATATGACTCAATAGATTCCTAAATGGGGATCAAGTACTTTGGACAACATTGCTTGGTGAAAATCATGATATCTAGATAAAAGTGACATTCATATATGGGACATTTGCCCTCTCCTATTTTCCCCATTAAATTTTTCTTTTTGACAATATACAAACCAAAGGAAGGGGGAAGGGGTGAAACTGAACTTCTGGCCAGTCTTTTAAGCTAGAGTGCATCTTTGGAAGGCCAAGAAATACAACTTGGCTATAAAAGTGGAGTGGTGAATTTTAGAATTACTCTTTCTAGATAAGCATCTGAATGATATTTGTTGCACCCCACTTCATTTTGTTCGGTATGGACTATGAAAGCATTCATTTACAAGCGTTTATGATGCCTCTTAATCTTTATGCGCAGGTATTCTTACATGTCTGGATGTGTATATGGACATAGCAATGGTTCAAATTTAAGAGTGTCAAATGGCAGTTGAAAGTTAACTATGGTGATGCTTTAATTTGCAGAAATAACGGTAATTAAGAATTGTCTTGTTATTTTACTGTTATTATTCAGCTTTATTTTTTTGGTCCATACCATATTTTACTTGATTGACAATGATTGGAATATCTCTTTTGATGCAGTTCTCTACATTAGTGTAAGTGATGTAGATCATCTGCAGTCATGCTTTTAATGTAAGATATTGTGGATTTGGGAAATGAGGACTAGAAGAGCTTCTCTAGTGGAATGAACTATCAAATGTTTGATTTAAAGAGTGATGCCTTATTACTACCGTGATGAATGGTATCATTGATTTAACAATATAATCAATGATGATGAATGTTGAGTTGGTGGCTTGATATTGTTTAAGCAATGTTGCCATGTACTTGGTTTCAGATAGAGTGCACCATGTCACTTTTGCTCCGCACAAATATTAGTGGACCTTATGCAGTCTTGTTTGTGAGGGATTTCACAATTCGCTCCAATACCAATGGGCTTGGTCTGCGATCGAATGCTATAAAAGATTTGTGCCCCCTCATCTTTCACCAATTGGTGGTTGGATGGATTGGTAAGGCACACGGTCCGACAAGTGGTATCAGAGCCAAGGTCATAGGTTCGAGTCGTTGGAGTCGCATTGTGAGGGAGGGATTGTGAGGGATTTCACAATTCGCTCCAATACCAATGGGCTTGGTCTGCGATCGAATGCTATAAAAGATTTGTGCCCCCTCATCTTTCACCAATTGGTGGTTGGATGGATTGGTAAGGCACACGGTCCGACATTGTTAATTGTTGTGAGAGAAATTTTAGGTTTCTTTTGTCATGTGCTTATGGTGTCAGCGCTCTTTGGGTGTATGGTGTTTGGGTTTTGTAATAGCGCCTTTGTACTATCTTTGTAATCTCTCTATTTTTTTAGTGAAACTTTCTCCTCAACGTTGCTTGTGGATGTAAGCCTATGGCCGAACCACGTAAATTATTGTGTTCTTTGTGTGATTGTCTTTTCTATTTTTTATTTTTATTTTAATTTCTATTTCACATAAACCCACTATCATTTGGTTACATGACAAATAAATTTCAATCCTTCCATTATCGATGACACTTCTTAACAGATAAATTTATACATTGAAGCTTGATGCATAACTTTTAGAAGCATCTTTTGATTTTGGGGATGCTCTACTAATGTGAATTTGTTTTGAGATGGTTTTAGTTTGCAAGAAAACTACTTTGCACTATACTTAAATTTTTACTCAAATTTTACTTGCACCAAGAAAAGATAATGGTTAGTTGGGAGCCAATGTTCAGCTTGCTGCAAATATTTTTTTGAGAAGATGGAGGCCCTTTTTCTTATTTTGAAATTTAATGTTGTTATTTTTTTTTTTTTTTTTTTTTTTGGTTTAGGGAAAGTGGTTTTGGAAATCACATTTGGTTTTACATTAAAGGCTTGAAAATATTGATTTGAGAATCTTTAATTATATTCTGGCGAACAACTCAGAAATCTGCTGATGCTTTGAAGAGTTTTGATGTGTTCGAAGCTTTGAAGCTACTGAAGTCATGATTGGAGGCCGAGAAAATGAGGGAAAATGAAAACCTAACCCAGAAACGTCTAAGCCAGTACATTTTCTCTGCTACGGTTTTTGGGTTTTTTTTTTTTTTGGTGGGATGGGATGGGTTGAGTTTGGTATATTATTTTTGGGTTTAATGGGGTTCAATGGGTTTTTAGTTAAAACCTAATTATTTTTGGGTCTAATTGGGTTTATGCCCATTTAACCCAACTAATAATTGGGTGGATTTGGGTTTAATTAGAGTGGGCGGGTTTGGGCGGGCAAATGGGTTTGGGCTTATTTTGCCACCCCTATTATTTATAGGTGACTTTGAGTAGTTTTTGGCTACTCCCCCTCAAATTGCCCTCAAACCTTAATCCTGTTGATAGCTAACCTTTAGTTACCATTACTAATCACCTCTTGAAAATTAAAATTATTATATATGAATGATGCCCACATTGATCACATAAAATAATCAGAACCAAGATCAGGATGATTTTGCTAGTGTTAGCACTACACAGTGTTGCAAGAATTCAAACTAAACCAGTAAAAATAAAAACTGAGCCTCACATGAGATTTGGTCCTCCTGAGGTGAATAATTTCAACTTATGTTTGTTTACAAGCAAATGGACTACATAGATATGGTTCTAGTCAAATAGACAAGTCTCTGAAGTGTACTATTTCCCACTTCTAATAAGTTCCAAGTTCTAACCTTACGATATTGACAAGAGGCATTAAGTCTTCAAAGAACACGTGCTCGTGGGCTTATTGTATGAGCCCATGAAGGAGAATTTTGAGGAATGGGTTGGACCACAGGGCTAAGCACATGAAAGTGATGGTGTTGCACCTGCGGATGACTCATCCAGGACAAGGCTTACTTCTGAACTTTTGAACTTCCACATTTACATTGTAACGTAAGATAAATATGGATTTTGGTAATAAGGAAGATTAGAAGAGCTACTCCAATTTGGACAAATGAATATTGTGCTATCTATTATGTGCAATGGAATAAGTTGTCAAATGTTTGATTTAAAACATTCAAAGATTCAAACCAAAGAAAGCAGAAAGGAGTGAAATAGAAATTTTCCTGTGGAAGGCGGAGAAATACCACTTGTCTATATATATAGGCCAGTGGTGAATTTAGACATACTCTTTGGTAGATAAACACCTGACTGATTCTTGCTGAGTCCCACTTAATTTAGTTTAGTATGGACCATGAAAATATACATTCACAGGCTATTATGATTCTATGATGTCTACTTTTATTAGTTGATGCTTACATTCAGTTTCCTTCACTGATCACCTTTTCAATATTGACTAACAAAATCAATGCTTAAAGAGAACTGTTATATCTACAACATTTTTACAATAAATCATAGGTGGTAGGTAATACTTATTGTGGGGGGGTAAAAGCCCAAACCGACGCACTGGGCCTGGGGCCCTGTTTGTAGATTACTATGTGTCCGAAGAGAGAAAACTGGTTGTGGTAGAGTCCATTTGGAGGAAAGAAACCCGAAAATGGAGGAAGAGTACAATCCGAAGAGGTCGCCAGTGGTCCGAAGAGGTCTCACTCCTCGGATACGAATAGTCTTAGTCAAACAAGCGTGTGGAAGGTCCGAATAACCTTCCTAGCAACCCCAACGATAGGGATAAGCTCTGGCCATGTCTAGGAATGATAAGAATGAAGAAATATCTCAAGGAAAAGCTGCTACCACCGTATTTAATGTACTGCAGCAACTTTTCTGACCGCATTTATGTGGAGAAAACCCCTGAACAGTGTAATTTCAGCTACTACTACTCACAGAGAGCTAAAAAGGTGCCTGATGGGACATACACTGAAGTGGACGCCTAGATGAAGTACAAGTGGACGATGAAGATGATGGAATAAGGGGCTATATAAAGAGAAGAGACCTCTAGTAGTGAGGGGGGGGGGGGGGCGAGAAAAAGACAGAAAAATATATTTACTGTAGCACTAAGAGTTGTAATAACTTTCCAGTAAATAAAACGCCTCTTCGGATATTCACTTGTTCAACTTTTCAAGCATGATTTTATGTTGATTCATTCTCAAATACCATCATTAACTACCGTCTAATTCACAACCAGCCCAGTTCTTTCATCCACTCTCTACAAATTCATTGTTCTGGGTTTGTTGGGCTCATACTCCAAATCTTTTGGGCTTGGGCTACCAAAACTGACCCTACACTTATAATTGGTGGGCAAGAAAGTATTTCAGTAGTCGGTTTAAATTAAAACTAGTAACAACCTCTCATTTAAGATTTATTGTGAAAATGTTATAAAAATAGTTTTTTTTTTTAATGTTTAAATTCAGAAAGCGGAAAATTGTCTATAAAAAAATAGGTGGAATTTTTTTGTTTATATGCTACTATGCCCATCAATAAAAACAAGTAATTTTCAAAAAGCAAACCAATAGAAGTCTTTCATTGAAGTCATTTTCTATTATTTCAAAGTTACTTTCTATTAGACAAACATAACCTAACTTTATTCAGGAAAAAATACTTATTTTTCAAAGAATATTCTATTCCGATACCATATTAATAATTGATAATTTTAAGATGATAGAGGTCATACCATTTAGATGGTTGAATAATCATTGTTCATATCAAACAATAAGTTTTTTTCAAAGACTTTCTTAATGGTCATCAATTTTGTATTTTCTAATGAAGACAAAGAATTATTTACAATAATATATTTTTCCAGCCTTATCAAGAACATATTTTTTCTGCCACTTGCAGATTTGTTAATAAGCTGATATATTATTAATTAACCAAACCGGTGTTTTCCTATTTGTCCTTTTTCTCGTGTTTCCTCTTTGTTTTTTATTTTTATTTTTTATAATCAGATTGGTTTGTACCGAGGACAATCTATGATAGCATGTGCCTTAAAAATTAAGAGGCTTTTGCTTTCACCCACTTTTAAACCTAATAATTATTTAAATAAATGTTGGATTAAAAGGACGTTAAACCATCGAATAAAAAATTACATAGTTGCTTTTGAATAAAAAATGCTTATATCTTGAGTCTTATGACTCTTATCTCGTTTTTGTTCATGGCCCCGTGAAAGTGTAGGTTGATAGAATTTTATTTAAATTCTTATGTTAAAAATTAAGATTTCTAGAGGTATATTGATTTACCAAATATACAAAAATTTCAAAATCAAGCCGAGCAAAAACCTTGAAATTTGGTGGTATTATTATTATTATTATTATTATTATTATTATTATTATTATTGTGGGGGTAAAAGCCCAACCCTACGTATTGGGCCTAGGGCCCTGTTTGAGGATTGCTTTGTGTCCGAAGAGAAGGAAATGTTTGAGATGAAGTCTATCTGGAAGAAAGACACCTGGAAATGGAGGATTACAATCCGAAGAGGTCACCAGCGGTCCGAAGAGGTTTTACTCCTCGGATACGAATAGTCTTAATCAATCAAACGTGTGGAAGGTCCGAATAATCTTCCTAGCAACCCCAACGATAAAGATAAGCTCTGGGTATGTCTAGAGATGATAAGAACGAAGAAATATCTAAAGGAAAAGCTGCTACCATCGTATTTAATGCATTGCAGCAACTTTTCTGGCCGCATTTATGTGGAGAAGATCCCTGAACAGTGTAAACTCAGCTACTGCCACTTTCAAAGAGCTAAAGAAGATACTTGACGTGACATATATTCAAGTAGATACGCAGATGAAAAACAAGTGGACGATGGAGATGATGGGGAAAGATGCTATATAAAGGAAAGGAACTTCTGATAATGGGGGGGGGAGAAAGGAGAAGGAGAAATAGAGAAAAACTTTACTGTAGCTCTAAGAACTGTAATCACTATTCAATTAATCATAAACCTCTTCGGACTTCACTGTATTTCATCTTTACGTGTATCTTCATGCTGGTCTATACTTGGAGGTTGTAACTAACCGTTGCTAATTCCATATTCAACCTAGCTCTTTCACCCATTCTCTACAAATTTATTGTTTTGGGCTTGGGCCACAAATCCTAACCCTACAATTATTATTATTATTATTATTATTATTATTATGTTTTTTACTTTTTTATTATTAAGTTTTTAAGAGGGTATCAATGAATTAGTGAAAACCTTGAAATTTGGTATTATTATTATTATGTATTTTATTATTAATTTTTTAAGAAGAAGGTAATTCGATGAATTAGCTCAGATGGGAGTTCTTTTATCCAAACTTGAATGGACATTATAAATGAGAAAAGTTATGCCATTTAAAACAATGAGATTTTTTTTTTTTTTTTTTTTTTTTGAGGGGTTAAAACAATGAGATTGAGCCTATACGATGTAGGGACATTTTATAAGGAAGACATATTTTTCGAATATCATAGTTGTTATATTATAGAGTTTTATTTAACTTAAATCATTGTTATTATATTTTTTTCTCCAAGTCTACGGTAGTAGTTGGTGGTCTTTTACTATATAATGGTATAAGGGAACCTTGGGAAGATACAAAATTTTGTTTCATCTTTTGAATATTGTAATGGACCTGTTGTTTTCATCAAGACTACTTGTAGCACTCTTTTATCCCCTTCTTTTCGTTTTGATCCTGGCTTGACAAACCATGAATTGAGGTAGAGTCATATTGTTGAATGAAGTCTCACATATCTTTCCACTAATCATTCTGCTTAGCCGGGGGCCCTACCTGCCCCACATTAGGTAGCTTCTAAGGTGTGACTCTTATAGAAATCTTGGTTTCAAATTTCCATGTAAACAAAAAATAAAATAAAATAAAGTTAAATGGTTGAACCCATATTCCGTTTATTCCTCAATATTTTAAAGTTTTGAAATAAGATAATTGTAAATATTATTTTAAAAATAAGATTATATATATATATATATATATGCGATTTGTATGCTGAACATTTTGGAGCTTAACGTAATTTATGGTCTGTCTTGTAATTTAAATCTTCATTGAATCCAGAGTTGGTTTTAGTGGATCTTGATCAATGTTTACTGACATGCCTCAGGCATGCCCGCCAGCAGAGAATAGTTGGGGTCCAAAAAAACAGGAGAAGCAAATGACAGACCGGGTGAGGATTAATTAGGGAAATTTGAGATTAATGTTTTGGGAATTTCATACAAATTTGATTACAACTGTTAAAATTGAGAATCAATTCTCTATATACTGATGTGTTGAACATTGTGAGCTAATAAAAACATATAGTGTTTAGGTCTCATTCTCCATTGTAATTATTGAATTTATCTGGAAAAAAAAAATACTGTTTAGTACAAATATAGTAGAACGTTATTTGGAGTTTGGACAGCTTGGGCACATGGGCTTGTGCACTAAAAATAAATAAATAAATAATTTCAACTCAAAAAAAAAAAAAAAAAAAAATAAAAGTACTACTACTATAAAACGTCATAGGTTTTTTTTTTTTTGAGATGGTATCACAATTTAGTAAGTCAAACAAAAAAAAAAAAAAATTCAGATTGGGAATAGAATATAGGCTATTAATGAGAACTCATTCATATCGGTCAGTACATGATCCCAACTCATATTTATTTCATATCTAAAATCTGAAATATATCCCCACACATCCAATCCAAAACTCATGCTTTTCTCCCAGTGTTGCTCTACTTGAGAACTACAAGGAAGTGACGGGAAGTCCATCTTCTTTTTGCAAGTGATTCTCTGAATAGGTGATCAGAGACAAAAATACAGTGAGGCCAAATGGCTTTGAATGTGTCATACTTCACCATAATTTCCATGATGTTTCTGAATGTGTCCTTCAATTGAGAAAAAAATAAATTTAACTAATAAAATGGTGGTCCTACTTGACAAATGGAAAGAAGAATCAGATGGAAAAGACATATAGATAAGCCCTCGAAACTTCCCTTTTCACTTTTTTTTTTTTTTGATTGGAGTCCCTTTTCACTTTCACATGAACACTTCTACGGAAAATACCTCTTTTGTTTAGTTAATTTAATGCTACAGACTTATTGCAATTTAATAATTCAATACCAGCCAAGCCTGTAAAAATTTAATTCAACTTCAATAATATAATATTTTAAGACAAATTGATTAAATATAGCATCAAACAATTGGAGTAAAAGTTTAGTTTACTCCATATCATGGCTGCCGCACTGTGCTTAGAAATTAATTAGGGAAAAATTGCCTAGTGTTTATATATTGTACTCTATTTCTCACATAAACATACTCTATACTTTGCAAACCTCTTCATACCATTTTCTCTTGTACCGAGCAACCAGGAAAATATGGCTGAACATGTCCTAAGTGTTGTTGTAGATGGAGTAATAGCCAGTGCGATGTCACTAGCTAGTGAGCGTGTCAATTCTGTGTGGGGTTTCAAGGAGGAGCTAGGAAAGCTTCGAGTCTCATTCACCAAGATTCAACCTTTGCTACATGATGCTGAGAGAAGACAAGTAAATGATGAGTCTGTGAGGATCTGGCTACAGGAGCTTAAAGATGTAGCTTATGAAGCTGACGATGTGCTAGATGAGTATGACTATGAGATTCTTCGACAAAAGGTAGAGACTCAAAACAAAATGAAGGTACGCAGCTTCTTTTCACTCTCTAATCCCATTAGATTCCCCTTCAAGATGGGAAAAAGAATAAGGAGCATCAACGAATCATTGGATAGGATTAAGACTGAGGTAGCTCTCCTTGGTCTTAGAGGGGAATCTGTGAACTCAATCCCCCAGACTGGTCTGGACCGAGAGACAGACTCTTTCATTGATGATTCAAAAGTTGTAGGGCTCTCAGAAATTGTCAACTTGTTAATTGGTGCAAACAATCAACAAGTTATCTCTGTCATTCCTATTGTGGGTATGGCAGGTCTCGGAAAGACAACTATAGCAAAACTAGTTTACAATCATGAACTAGTAAAAAAACATTTTGATGTGAAGATGTGGGTATGTGTATCTGAAAATTTTGATGTTAAAAGGATTTTAAGAGAGATTCTTGAAATCCTTAACAATAATTATAGTGGGTTAGAAAATAAAAATAATATACTTTGCCACCTTCAAAAGGAGTTGCATGGAAAAAAATATCTTCTCATACTTGATGATGTGTGGAATGAAGATAGTGAGAAATGGGATAGTTTAAGGAGTAGTTTGTTGGGAATTAATCAAAATAATGGAAATAACATTATTGTAACTACACGTAGTGACAATGTGGCACAAATCATGGAGACAAGTCCCAGACATAAATTGGAAAAACTATCAGAAGATGAATGTTGGTTAATATTTAAGGAAAGGGCATTTGCAAATGAAAGAATTCCAGTATCTCCAGATTTGGAGGATATTGGAAGAAAGATTGCTAAAAGATGTGGAGGGAATCCATTGGCTGCAAGAGTTCTAGGAGGAATGATGCACTTTAAAGAGGATAAAAGTGAATGGTTATTGATTCAAAATAGTAAAACTTGGGATTCAATGGATGACAATAATGGAATCTTTCCAATATTAAAATTAAGCTTTGATCATCTTCCAACACCATATCTAAAACAATGTTTTGCATATTGTTCAATTTTTCCCAAGGATTTTATTATTGAAAAGAAACTACTAGTTCAAGTCTGGATGGCTGAAGGGCTCCTTCAAACATCTAAAAGAAGTTCTTCAGTGATAGAGGATATTGGTAACAAGTATTTTGATTTCTTTGTGGCAAATTCCTTATTTCAAGATCTAGAAAGGGATTCTTATGGTGATATTAGAAGCTGCAAAATGCATGATCTTGTGCACGATCTTGCGCTCTCAATTTCAGAAGGGGAAACCTTTCGTTTGGAGGGCAATTTGCAGGATGGCATTGATGTCTCTCATATTCGACGTTTATCTCTTATATCCAATGGCCATACAACACAGGCAATCCCCTTATCTGAAGATGGCATGGGTAGATTACGCACAGTTTTTTTAATTCGTGTTGATCTTGGAGACAATTTATTGAAGTTTAAATGCGTACGTAATCTATCTTTATCTGGGTCATGTATAAAAGAGTTACCCGAGTCCATTGGTAAGTTGATACATCTAAGGCTTCTTCGCATCAAGGACACCTACATCAAATTAATACCCAATTCTGTTACCATGCTCTACAACTTGCAAACTCTAGTAACCAAGAATTGTCGTCTTCTCAAAGAGCTTCCAAAAGATCTACGGAACTTGATTAACTTAAGGCATATTGATATTGATCATCGTTACATAGAGCAATTGCCGATTAATATGGGGCAGTTGACTTGCCTTCAAACACTACCTTTCTTTACCATAGGTCAAGATGTTGGTTGTCGAATTGAAGAACTGGGATGCTTAAGCCAACTCAGAGGAGAATTATGTATTTACAATCTAGAGCATGTGAGAGATAAAGAGGAAGCCAAAGCTGCAAAATTAGTGAAAAAACCAGAAGTACAAAAATTGGGATTCCATTGGATTAGGCAAAGTGAAAGGGAAGGCAACAACAATGATGAGGATGTATTGGAAGGCCTTCAACCTCACCCAAATTTGAAAAGCTTAAGGGTAGAAAAGTTCAATGGTGAGAAGTTCCCTTCGTGGCTATTGGGGAGTGATAATATTAGGTGTGGCTTGTTACTTTTCGATCATCTGTTGGAGATTCGCTTAAGCTGCTGTAGGAAGTGTGAAAAAATTCCTACACTTGGACATTTACCCAATCTCAAAGTTCTTGAGATACAGGGAATGGATAACGTGAGATGCATAGGAACTGAATTTTACAGCAGTTATAATGATGAGGGATCAAGTAATAGTGGAGGTGGCAGTGGCAGCACCGTGTTGTTCCCAGCTTTGGAAACACTTGTTTTGCAAAGCATGAATAATCTAGTAGAATGGAATGACGTGACGGAACCAACAGCAGAAATAGGAATGATATTTCCTCGCCTTAAGCATTTGACAGTTTGGGAATGCAAGAAACTAACAAGTGTTCCATCTCATTTTCAGTCTCTTAAGGGATTATTTGTTGACAAAATCAGAGGCCCAGCATTTGAAAAGATTATTAGCGTGCTTACCACACTCACATCCCTCTATATTTCGAGAATTTCAGAACTTGCTTGTCTGCCAGAGCATTTTTTGCAAAAAAATAGGAGTCTCAAGAATTTGAGTATATGGCGTTGTGCTGATTTGGAGTCAATCTTGCCGTATGAGCATGAATGGCCCATCTGCACCTCTCTCCGATCACTCTCTGTACATGGCTGTGACAAACTGAGTACATTGTCAGATGTACTGCACAACCTTCATTGCCTTGAGAATGTTGAGATAAATTGTCCTAATCTGAGGTACTTTCCAAGTATATAAGGTATCGCATCCTTTCATCAACGCTTGCGGATATCCTGTAGTGTTGAAGTTTTACCAACTGGGCTACAATCCTGTATGTCTCTCCAAATTTGTTTAAATGCAATTGCCCTCATCTGATATCAATTCCAGATCTAAAAGTTAAGGTGTGTGCCAGACGGATTAGACTTCCTCAGCCGCTTGAAGTGTTTGTGGATCAGTGGGTTTTGTATGGAATTAAATTCCTTCCCCAGTCTCAATTCCATCCATGCGCCCCTTGAAGAATTACACTTGTGTGGGTGGGATAGTCTCAACTCTCTCCCGGAGGAAATTCAATTCTTCACTGCCGTTAAAATTCTAAAAATATCTGAATTTGGTGAAATGAACTCTTTGCCTGACTGGTTGGGCAACCTTTTTTTCCCTTCAAGAGCTCGACATTGACAATTGCAAGAACATGATGTATCTGCCCACAAAGAAAGCGGAAAGATGTGCAAAAGGAAGCGGCGCAGAGTGGTCTAAGATTGCCCATATTCCGAGTATTTACTTAACATGCAGAGCGGTAACCTGTAAGTCTAGCTAACGCTATATCCTTGACCAATGTTTATAATTTGAAAATCGTATAAATCATTTTTTGATTTTGTTTTGGTGTGTGTTTTTATAAAGCAATTTGAAACAATTAGGAATGCTATGATTACAAGCTCGCCCCAATTTGCACACCAGCATAGAGTGGTCTGAAATTGATGGAAAATATATTGAAGGGTTGTAGCTCAGATTGGTCCAAGACAAATGAGTGGTAACATTGTCAAACACGATGTATTTTGAAGATCATATAGATTTCTAATATTAAAAGTGATGAGTGGTAAGTTTAGTCATACCTTATATAGTTTTCTTTCTTTTATCTGACATAACCTTATTTGATTTAAATCAAGTATCAACATAATTTGCCCTGAATTTTAACTTTCTCTCATTTTTTTTACCATAATGTGTAAGCAGTGGGGATGGCATACCTATTGTATTCCGCTCCAGGAAAATGGAAAGTTCATAACTCATAAGAGCTGGTATGTTTTCTCTAATCTTTCCTCCCCCTCACATTTCTTGCAATATTTACTCACCTGTTACTTAACAAAACAAAAAGAAAAAATTGTTTATCCATTGTTTTTTCCTCTGTTTTACATAACATTATTCTGGCGTGATTACTGTTGGTACTGGGCTGTTACTTAAATGGGACAAGACTTTATGAAATTTATATCTTGAGATAGTATTTTTATAATGCAAATATGCAATACAATTAACCATCTAACCTACCAAGTCACCAACAACCTTGTTCTTTTCTCCTCCGTTTTCACTCTTTAAAAATGATAGTGGTTTCATTAATTTTTTGTGATTCAAATTTGATCTTTCAGTCATTGCCATACAGCCTTCCAACACAACAACACAACAGCAAAGCCTTAGTCCTAAATTTTTGGGGTCGGCCATGGATCTCAACAACTTAGTCTGGGTTAGCCAAATATATACATTAAGCCTTTTCATTTTGAAAAATTTTAAATTCATCGAATTAAAAAGAGAATTTTAGATTTTAATAGCCATGTCTTAAGTGTAGGAATTTTTCAGGTCAAGAAGAAACTATTATTCTTTGGATTGGCTTACATCCAGTGCTCTAGAGAGAAGCTTTACCCTTATTCTCTTTCTTGATTTTAGAGTGATACTTTCATTTGAAACTTTCATTACATAAAATTTTCCCACTTTTTCATTTTCTAAAGGCTTGACAAGATTGTTCTTCACCTTGGGTTCAAGAATATACTTTCATTCTATGGAGATTTGATTAGATATTTACCTTGAGAAAATATATAGTTTTATTCTGCTGGTTTGTTTCTCATATTTGATAAGTTATTCAGAATATTCATGGCATATTATCATGCTTTGAGCTTTGAAATTCATAAGATCTTTTGGTACTCGTGGAATTAAAACCAATTTATCTATTACTGATGACCCTAATACTCTGCTCTAGTAGAAAAATGAAGGATATTTTATGTCCTGCATACACTACTTAAGATTGCAAAAATTTGATGCATCTGTACCTGCATAATGTCTCATCATTTTCCAGAAATTGCAAAGCATTTATTGTCCCCATCTAAAGGAAGGATGTGTGGAGGGAAAGAGCCAGGTGGTCCCTAATTTGCACTAAGAAAATAATTTCGCCAAATGTTACGGATATACCTGGCCACACAATATATAAAATGGTGAACTCATGAATCTTTTGTGTTTGTCTTGTTGAGGGCTGTTGAATTGTTATTTAGAATCAACATAACATAGAATCTCGCTTTGTACATAGTAAAAGATTTCCTTAGCTATTGTGGAATTAAAGTAAGTTTTTGTACTAATAGTGCTAATATCTTGCTCTGTTAGGAAAAGGAAGATTCTTTTCAAGGCCTGCTTATAGTAATTATGATTGCAAAAAGCTGATACAATGCCTCACCATATAGCGGAAACTGCAGATTTTTTATTGTTCCCCATTAAAAGGAAGGATGTGCCAAGGGAAAACTGAAAAGAGCCAGGGTGGTCCAAGATTGTCCACACTTAATACAAATAGAGAGATTGTTCATATTATGTCATAGAAATCCACTGGTAAGTCAATCTAAAACAGACTTCCTATCATTCCCTTCTTGAATTTTTTTTTCTTATTACTAAAATATTTGCTTATCTTTCTTAACATATTCCACTTTCTGGAAGTTAGTCACAATTTTGGGAATGATGTGTCTGCAGGGATAGTTGGTACTTGATTTTAACTGGGAGAATTGAGGTCCACTTATGCACAAATAGTTTCAGGTACTTAAACTCTAATTTGAAGGCTACCCTCCATCCCCCCTAACCTCTTCCAACAAAACCTACTAAGATTCCTCCCTTTTCTTTGGGTTAAATTTTTTATACTATTTATAGATGCCTGTGATCCTTCATATCCCAATTAGAGGTGCACTTCAGCACAAAGTTAAACAAGATTTCCCTTGTTTTGAACATCCAGATAAACTTTTGAATCCTAATGTAAGCTTAAAAAAATGAAAAACTGGATTTTTCTCTCAAATGTCCTTTTTTCTAATGTTTCACTTTGAAATATGTTAAGTTGTTCCCTATTGCATCACCATATTTCTTAACATTTTCACCAAATTACAGATGTTGCTGATTTGTAGTTGCCCTCATGTAAAAGAAGGATATGCCAAGGGAAAGGGTATCTTGTGTTCTAAGATTGCCTAAATTGAAATAATACAGACATCATAGAAAGCAAGTGATAAACACCTCACAAGCTGACTTCCTACTCTCTTCTTTATATATTTTTCTTTGAAACCAAATACCAAATATGTGTTTCATAGTGATCTAGTATTTCCCGACTGATATACTCACTTTCATTAAGTTATTAACACATTTGGGCATCATGTTTTTGAACGGCTATTTGATAGTTATTTTCAACTGGGAGGATAGCTGAAATCTATTTGGAACAAGCCTAGGTACTTCATCTCTCCTTTTTATAAGGCATTTTTCTTTTCATAACACGGTGCTTGAGAAACTGTGTTTTTTTGTTAGTTATTTTTTACACTTATCTTTGCCTAGTTCTAAAATAGTACTAATACATACACTTGATTGTTATTTCACAAATGTTTAAACTGCTTCAAATGGCACTCAAGTTTTTGTTCATTTGAACAATTTTTTTAATAATTAATGCTTAATTATCAGAGATCTAGCCTTAAGAGTTTTAGTTCAATGTACTGTAGTATGTAGAGAAAGTAGTTCCTTGCTAAAAAGTGTAATGGTACAAATATATAAATGATATCAGTGATTATCCAGCAAGTAAATTGTAAAATCTTTGTCAACCCTGATGCATCTTGAACCTCTTCATCACACTTGAATTTCTTCTTACCAACAATACACAACTAAAATCTCACATCGGAGGATTTCTTTTGTATTATAAAATGAAAAGTACAAGAATCAATCCTTTCTCTAGTCAATAACATGTCAACAGTGAAAAATAGGCTATTATATATGTGGATGGCTTAATTTTCTTTTCTACTCTTCATCTACATTGAACGCACTACAGTAACATATTTGAAAATCACAGAATTGAATAGTGAGAATATCTACTATGGTGGTGTAAGTGTCATTGTGTTACAAAATTATAAATATCGGTGATCTTTCATTGTCCCAAATTAGAGGTCTTTTAGTATAGCACAAAATGGTCGAAGATTGCTCATGTTCCAGTGAATAAGATAAACCTTTGATACAATTTACTCCAAGGTCAAAATCATTTAAATCTGGTTTGCTCTCTCAAACCTCCTTGTATCTGCTTGCTATTTCACTTTGAAGTCAATTAAATGTTCATGATTTGTTCTCCTTTTTGCTTTAACTTGTTTGCTTTATATATATTGCCAATGATATCCAAAGAGTCTAGTGTCAAACCTTTAATTCATATTTTCTTAAACTTATTTTACTGCATAGCTTTTGTGTATTCTTAAATTTTAGCTCTATCTGTACTGTTCTTGAATTATCACTTCCCCTTATGTTTTCATGTTCATATTAATATTAAACTCTGATCTGCTTGTTAGAGTTGAAGATTTCAGAAAACTTTTCAAGCCAAAATTGGAAGGTCAACTCCGATTTTGATGAAATTTCAGAATGTTGTTCCTGACAAAGAAAGCCTCGTGTTGACTGGTGTTGCTTGAAATCCCTCTCCATTTGCACGGATGGTTGGACCCACTTTGTGAGATCTTTTCTAGTTGTTATTGTTATCGATGTAATTCAAGAATGGCTTCTTCTTTTTCTTTTTTTTTTTCTTTTTTTTTTTTGTCTTTGCAGACTCTAGCATTTGTTCTAGAAAGATTGTTGTAAACACATTATTCTATAGTGGAAGATTTTACTGGACTATGTCCCGTGGTTTTTCCCTTCCCATTGAAGGGTTTTCCACGTAAAAATTTGGTGTCTTGATTGTGGGCTGTTTCTAAACTTTTTTTTATTTAATTTTAAATATTGGTTATTATGTTTTGCTAGTTTATTTGAAATACCCATTGAATTTTCACAAAGAGGGAAAAATAAAATAATTCCATTGTGTGTTGAATTAATTGGCTATTTTTCCCGATAGAGTCTGGTCTTCAAATTAAACAATTTTTGGTGCCTAACCCGTTCCATTCACCAAACCCTAACGTCGAACCCTCCATGTATATATATGTTAGATCTCTGCATAGAGGTCTAGCTACCTCTTGGAACTTAAGAAATTAGCAACTCTACTCTTTGCACTGAGCTTGAGTTCATTAGGTAATACCCTTTCCATGTGTTGGATGGATGTATATTGGATTACTCCAATTCATACTTTTATGACATTCATAACTTGCGCTTTCCTTTACTTGAAAGTCAATACCTTTTTTATTCAAGTTGAGGGAAGCAAAAAAAAAAAAGTTGAGGAAAGCCAAAAATAACATTAGGGAAAATCGTTTGAGAATTTGTAATCATAGGTGACTTTGAGAATGATAATTGTTCTCTCTTTGGTTTAGGGGAAATGGTTTTGGAAATCACATTTGGTTTTACATTTAAATCTTGAGAAGAAAACTTGAGAATGTTTAATCATATATGACTTTGAAAAGTTCTTTGCTAACCATCCAACTATCCTCAAACCTAAAGCTAGTTAACAGTTATCCTTTAGTTACCATTATTAATCACCCCTTCAATATTGTCTATTAACTTTGATGGTTAAAGATAACATAGTCAATAGGTAAAAAATTATCAAGCATAAAATTTTTGTGTATGCCCGTTAGTCAAAACAAGTTGTTTTCACAAAAGGAGAATTAAAAAAAAAAAAAAAGTATCTTGGATTGCATCCAATTTCATCTTCTACAGTTCTACCAGGAAGTTACTTTCCTTGAAACAAACGTAAATTTTAAAGAATTTGAAATTTCGATTCATATTAATTGATAGAGAAGTGTACAATTTACTTAATCAACAGTTTTCTAATATGAAATTTTTTTTTTTATTCTTTTAAAGATATGCTTTCCTGTTAGGCAACCCATGGTTTCACTGCATTAGGTGGCTAAGCTAGATTAAAACCAAGATGTTTGTCATGTTCCTTTTTTTTGTCCCCCTCCCCTTCATTCAAATTAGAAGTTAAAATGGTGTAAGTGTTAAAGATGATTGTATACGAGGACAATCTATGATAATCTGCTGCAATATGAAAATTAATAGTCTTTTACTCTTCTATTGCCATATTCATTGACTGTGAACAAATCAATAAACCACACTTCATTTCTTATTATTTTTCTTATTCAATGTCATAAGGACCACTTTATAGAAGGCCTTGCAACCATGACATAAGAATGAGAAAGGTTGTTATAGATTACTAGTCGGCATAGTCGCACACATGCAATATATGAGAATATATAATTATTTTGAGATGTGGTATAATGTATGATTTATTATCTAAATTTTATTGTAAATAATTTGTTCTCCCTAAAATTTAAACAATTTTTAAAAGAAATTTATGACTCTATTTTTAAAAATATATAATTTTATAATTTTTGGTGTTTTTTTTTATATTGATCTTATTCTTTTTTTGAAATGTTCCCTATTTTTTTAACTATTGTTCTTATGCATTATATTTGCCTAATTTATTTTGGTATAACTAAAATGTTTAAGTTTCAAATTTATTATTCAAATTTCTCATTCTTTTAAGAAGATTATTATAATAATAAAAACTTATCAAATAACTAAAAGTGATATTACTCAAATAACTGATAAAAAATCAAACCTATCTTCTCCCATTTTTAAGTTCGTACGCCAGAGTGGACCAAAATGAACATTTTTTTTTTATAGAGATAATTACAACATGCTGCTAACCTCGCAGCTCGAACCCTTTCCCCCTGCACCCCCAAGCACTTTGTGCATGAGGAGGTGCCAATTCAGCTATAAGGCTTTAGACCAAAATGAACTTAATAGATCGAGATAGACATAATAGACTGAAATGGACCTAATTGACCAAAGTAGACCGAATAGACCAAATTGGACTGAATGAACCAAATGCCAAACCATAATTAGTAAACATAACTCAAAAAATTAATAATAATTATATTAATAAAGTGATGTAAAAACCATAATACGTGATAAGTAATGTATTCCAACCTGATGGAAGTGGTTTGTTGTTAAAGTAACATCAATCAAATTTTTATCACATTAATATTTTTAACAAAATTATTATGCATGCATTTATGATTCTATGTACTTGTTGAAGGTTTTATTCAAGTTGAATTTAGTTACATGTGGAGATTTTTTTTTTTTTTTTTTTTTTGAGAAAGATGTAGAGAAAGTTGGTACACCACAAAAAAGCATATCAGGAAAACCACTTGCATGTAATATTTTATACAAAAACAAAAAGAAATGAAAAAAAAAAAATTGGCCTTTATTATCTCTATCTCTTGAAGTTATTGAAAAGTGACATATGGTTCTCTAAATAGGAGCGGAACTAGACAACGGGCCTTGAATACTATATTATCATACAGATATTAATACCATTATGGAATGAGACTTTCTTTTAAAGTGACTATAAACTAAAAATAAATAAATGATGTCTCCATCCTAGGTATTTATATTACATGTATTTTCTATTATAGTTAAATGTTCAAGAATGTGCAAAGACAAGTTTGTGAAAATTGATGATCATATCATGATTGATAAGTTATAATTAGTTTTGGGATGGAGTAAAGGCATAATGCATTATTACATATATTGATATTTATATAAATATTTTTTAAAGAAATAATGGAAAGAAAATGATAAAATAGCCACTGATGTGGCTCAACTGAAATGTAGCAACAATGAAGTGTTGCAATTTAGCTTTTAAATATAGATAATATTGGTATAGATATAGATTAACTTGTTGTATGTAATAATTAAAGAATTTGAGTTTATTTACCTTATAACAGAATAGTATATCTTGTTTTTCATTATTTTATTTACCTTTTAACACAATAGTATATCTTGTTTTTCATTATTAGGAAAACCATGGTTCAAATTCTTATATATGATTTAGTACCTATTTGCTACAACTTACTTCTTTAGCTTTTTGAAAATGGACCATTTGAAAGAGCTATTTCTAAAAGAAAAAGGAAGTTTTAAAAAGTAGTACCTAGAAGAAATGTGGTTTCAAAACGGGACGTCAAAAGGGAACTAGTGTCATTATGTATAGTATATCTCTCATGCATTTTAGCTCTTTATTTTACTCATCTATTCTATCATATGCATATGTGTCTGGTTCAACATGTGAGGATTCGCAAAGATGCTGAAGGCCATGCTTATACATTATGTATTCTGAACAGTATGTATCAATTATTATTCATTATCGGCCGCTGAGTATTTTGCCCACTGGGCATAATGCCACCGTAAATAGGCTAGGTTTGCTCTCATATATATATTTCCATTTGGGAAGCCTTTTTTTTCTTTTTTAATTGACGTAGAACCTCACCAAGGCAAGTCCCTTTGGACCCATTCTTAGAGAGTAAACTATGTATACACGTTCCCACCCACTGGAGCCGTGTATCAAGTAATTCAAAAGAACTATTAGTGAATATCGAACCTAAGATGTTAGGGTCTATAGCTCACCCCAAGCTTCCAACCACTTAGGCTGCATCCTGATGGGTTGTTTGGAAAGAAAATTAAACTGGCTCCTCCAAATAAACATGTTGAAGCTTCTTTTGTTGCATACATAAGTTACATCCAGTTTTCCCCTGGATCCTTATGCTTCATTTTGAATCATTCAAATTTCATGAAAAATCAAATTGCATTAGGAAGATAGAGATATGAAAGGAATTGAATTTTTTGAAGTTTCATAGTGGATGCTTTTGAAACATGTTTTGTAATTATATAGGTAAGGTAAAACTTGGTATATTTCCTTAAGACATTATATCTTTGGTTCTATAAATAAATTCAACCATATTTCGTGCACGACAATGTACCACAATCATGGGACTTTTGGCGAATGCACTTCCTTGAGTATAATTGCAGTTTCCATGGCTAGCTGGCTAGCTGGTTGAATTTAATTGAAAATTCCCAAGCTACAACACCTAAAATACTTGAACTAAAATGCTGTATTTAAGTGTTACCCTTATGAATAAACTTATTCTGTCCACTTTATGTAAGTCAAGCCAAATATGGCCTTAGGTTGATATGTGGCACATTCAACAGAATTTAACATCATCAATCATGCAGTAACAAAATCAGACACTTGTGCTGCCATTACAAGCATTTTATAAGTTTGTTTGTCAATGGTTCACAACCTAAACTGAATTTAATTTGGTAACCTTTTTAGTTTATAACTTTAGTACCTGAAACATTTGCATGCAAACAAACTCTCTTTGTCCACAAGGACACATAATCTAATTAATTTTTTCCACAATTTTCATTATTTCTTACAAGGACCGGGATTATGCACCTCCCGTTAATTCATTTTCCCCCAACAAATCCAAGATGCTGTATTAATCACCTCACATTATTTAGAAGAATATACAAGGTGCATTTCATATAAAAGGTCATAAAAAAGTAGAGCGCCGACCTGAGAATGGCCCCAGTGAATTCTTTGTAGATATCGCTTTGCTGACCAACGGTCTCCACCTAGCCTCATCTTTCTTCGCCTGCTGCTGCATTTTTTCCTTGAAATGCCTGGAAGCAAGAGGGAAAAAAGAGAACTTATTAACAATATCATCAAATTTATCATATAAGAATGTTGTCCACATGTATCACTCAAAATGAGCTGCTGCATTTTTTACTTGAAATGCCTAGAAGCAAGAGAACAAAAATAATCTTATTAAGACAATTATCAAATTTATCATAGAGGAATGTTGCCCAAATCAATCACTCAAAATAAACACAACTAAGATTAGGATTCTGCCAGTGTTAGCGCACTACCCAGTTACCAAGTCATCGGTTCAATGCAAACTGAGCATTGCCCAAGTGATTGAACTAACTAATCTCAAGTCTCTAGAATAGATTTTTTTTTCTTTAATGTTTGTCGATAACTGAGGTGAAATTCAAACTGACTGCCATTCAATAGGAGGTTTTCACCTTTGATAATGATCTTATTGAGGAAATGTTAATCTGAGACTCTGGCTGACATGTGCACAACATGACATTCTACATCTTCCATCACTTTTTTTTTTGGGGAAGTGGGGATTGGACTAATCATATACTTTTCCCCAGACAATGAAGGCATAGAGGCAAAGATAGAAGTTTTACCAAGTCATCGGTTCAATGCCAATTGAGCATTGCCCAATTGATTGAACTAACTACTCTCAAGTCTCTAGAATAGAATTTTTTTTCTTTAATGTCTGTCGATAACTTAGGTGAAATTCAACCTGACTGCCATTCAATAGGAGGTTTTCACCTTTGATAATGATCTTATTGAGGAAATGTTAATCTGAGACTCTGGCTGACATGTGCACAACATGATATTCTACATCTTCCATCACTTTTTTTTTTTGGGAAGTGGGGATTGGACTAATCATACACTTTCCCCAGACAATGAAGGGCATAGAGGCAAAGATAGAAGTTTCATGCTTACCTGCAAAGAGGGACCTTGCAAGAATCAGGGTCATTGCACAAGCGAGAATGCAATTCAAGTAGCTGCCACATGCGCTTGCAATGAACACATCCACCAGGAACTCGGGTCTTACAATTGGAGAAGTGACGGACTAAAGTCTCAAGCCCTTTGCAAGCTGGGAAACCACAAGCAACTTGGCTTCCTTTCAGAACCTTGTCACGAGGCCCTATTGTCCTACACCCATCCCTGCATATGTGAAGGAGGGCTTCCATCGCCTCATGCAGTTGCAAGTATACCTTTTTCTCTTCCATTCTCTTCAATCGGTCTTCTTTTCTCTGAAACAAAGAATCGAAGAAAAAGATTATGAAAGAAATGTAAGCTGATGATTGAGAACAAAAAACTTCATTGTCCAACAAATTGTTTATCAATGACTGAAGAATATGAGCTTTCTACTTATGAAAGTCACAAATTGACAAGTATACAACTTAAATAATTTTAAATTCACCTAAATTTAAAAAGGGTAAACTACAATAGCCACCCTCAAGGTTTGGGGAAATGCAAGAAAAATGCTCTTATTTTTATAAATGAAAATTCACCCCTTTGAGGTTTTGATTTGGTTTAACAAATAAGTCCTTAAGATCATTTATGTCCATTACAAATGAAGTCAAAATAAATGTTTTTCAAATTAAATTCCCATCCAGGATAACCTCAATATAATGCTTACTATCCAAATTGGTTATATGAAGAAAATTAAAAATACAAGGAGTAAGTGTAATTTTTAAAAATAAAAGTGGATTTCTAACATTTCCCCAAAAATCAAGGGAAGTTAATGTACTTTACCTAATTTGAGGGGAAAAAAAAAAGAGTTAATCCATTGATTAAAAAAGATAAAGAGTAGTTTTCAACAAATGGAGTGGGTCCTCTCTACTAATATGTGAAGGGTAGTGAGAAGGGTGGGGGGAAGGGGGGCAAAGCAAATAATCTTCTATATTAATGTTATGAAAAGCATAGATTTGGATATTTTTACACACTAGGACCAAGTAGATAGTCCATTGCAGGATATGTTGTGCAGATCCCAACAGTAAGAAAGTAAAGGTAGGATTTTTTTTTTTTTTTTTACAAGGCTTAAAAGTTAACTAACCAGGAAGTTAGTATGTTGTGGATCCATTAGGAGGTTGTTGAGCCAGGGATCTACCACATACCCAGTGCAAAAACCTTCCTTGTTGCCTTAATTGTTACGAAATTCAACAGATAGTTAACGTACATAAATTATAGCAAGCATGTATTTATATATCCATTAAAATTTCCATGCTTAGTTCATGATGACAGATATAATTTTCCTTGAACAAAGAACAGGAACTGACTTACTGAATCTGCCTCAACAAGGCACTCTAGAAGTTCTTGTTCAAGTGCAGGATTAGCCCACTTCATTACTTTCCAACCTTCAGTTGAAGATATAGTTTTGAAGTCTCTGATAATCATATGAACACAAATGAAAGAGAGCCGTGGTGCATCACAATTCCTTGCCAATTGAAGAACATCTATCAAATTTTCTTTGGTCAGCCAGCCTTGCTGCTTCAGAACATATATACAAACTCTTTTCAGCGATGGGACTGAGTAGGAGTGTGATAAAACCAACAAATGGAGAACAAACTGCTTCATTTCATCCTCTTCATAGCTGCATTAGAATATTTAAGAAGAAATAACTTTGAGCATTTTAGCTAGAATCGCTATCTGAGAGAGAGATGGGGATGCAAAAAGATGGAAAAGGACAACTCCAACATACCAGGACGAGTAAATAAAACGGATAAAAGCATAGGCAGCTTGATAAGGCACCCCGGGAATCTTGATGTATCTCATACCATTCTTAACTTTTGATTGCTGTAGAATATTCCCCAGCACAGGAGATGCAACACTCTGCATAGTGAAAGAAAAAAAGAAAAAGAAAAAGAAGTCTTTAGTCCCATCCCTGTTCAAAAATTCCTCAGCAACTAAAATAAAGAAATTCCAGGAATTTGCATGTGATGAAATTATAGTTTCAATAGTCCCATTGCCTCATTTAAACCACCATTTCTAGAAATTGAAAAGGCAGCAACTTTGTCAGTATAATATTTTCTAGTGAATGTCTTTACACTATTAAGTCAGGACCAGCAATAAAAATTGGGCTAGCTCAATATTATAAAAGGAAGTTCAATCGACTCACCAGAATACTGGGATGAGCCAGAATATATTATTTGTCCTCTGTAATAATATAGACATCTGAACCATATCCTTCCTTGAAAAGCTTGTCCCATGTATCTTTTGTTTCCTTGGGGACGGAGCTACACTTTGAAAGCCTATTGGAATATTTGATTCTAATACAGGATTTACTAGGGAGAGAAGGTGGTTTTGGAATATTACATTTAGAGGATACAGAAGAAGAGGGAACCTCCAGCACTGGTAAAATATCGGCTGGATTATCTTCTTCTAGGTGTATATAAAAGATCCACGGAAAGATTCACCAGTTGAGGATGGCCAGGGATAGTCAAGATCTGATGAAGCCATTAAATACTAGGTATTACGTACTACAGAGCTATCAAATTCTAACAAAGGATCTGCATACAAGATAAAAACAGATTATTAGAAGTGTCAATTAATTGCAAGCGGCTAAAGTTCAAAATGATATTAAGAGTATCAATGAAACAAAGGGGACATAGTGTGCATGGTATTTGACGATGATATTAATGAAACAGTGATTATGTTGGAAACAAATCTAGATATATTTGCTTAAATGGGATCTAAAGTTTGCATCATAATGTCAAACTTCTTCAGAAAAGGAATGCCAAACAGATGTAAACAAACAAAGCAGAACACCCTATATTATCAAATAGGAAAAGAATCAATTTCATATATCCTTTACTATGACTTGTAGAACATTCATAAAGTTGATTTGCTTTGAAGTTACAGATTTCTTCCATGCCCCCAAAGCTCAATACTAGGAAAACCTTAATTTAGTCTGCCACAAAAGTTCAGAATCCACCCTAACCAGGTACTTCACTTTAAACCATAACAAATTGGTTAAATGAATCTTCCATAAATTTTACATGTGCCATTCACACAAATTTAGACGTTGAAATGTGCAATTGTGTACACATACTGTAACCTTTATAGAGGAATGTGTTCAGAAGAATTAATCATAAAAGTACCAAACAAAAACATACAAGGATTATAGCATCTATTCCATTGATGACCAAAGTAATTTAAAAAAAAAAAAAAGTAGTTGGAGATTACGATAATGATTAAAGTGTCAAATTCAAGACAAACGTCCACACTCACACACACATTAACAATTAAAAAATTGCAAATGATACATATTGAATAATGATTACAAGAACCTGCATAAAATGTAAATAAATAATAAATAAGACCTCCTTTTTATTTATTAAACAAAGATGATATCCACAGACCATTAAGAATTAAAAGGAATTTTTATATAGAAACCAAGTTTGGTAGGTTTTTCTTTTTTTGAGAAACAAGTTTGGTAGCTAGTCAACCATTAATACAAAACAAACGATAATTACATGGTAGAAATTTCTTAAATGGCAAGGAAGTATAAGAAAAGAATTGAAAACTCCAAGTCTTACAAAAAGTATTTTCCTTTGGAAAAAAGTTCTGGTCAAGTATGAATTAACAACTTGATTCAAAAATTTACACTTTACTCACCTGGGTCTGACTGTATTTAGTTTTGGCTCATGAATCATGAGTTTAGTGTAGTCATTACAATTTGTGTAAATTAGACCCAAGTGAGTAAATCACACTTTGGTGGATCAAACTTTGACCCAAAGCACAGGTGGGTTAAATTAATTAACTTTTTAATTAACTTTTTTTTATAACTTCATTTAAAATAATATAAATAATTCATTAAAGTAATAAAGGAAACGAGGGAATTTGAGTTTTTTAATTGAAGGAAGAGATATAATCTTAATGAAATATTATATTTTATTTTCAACAACTTACTACAGTTAACTGGTATTTATACCTGTGGGGCCAGAACAAGTCAGCAGCCCCGGCCCACTCCAGGCCCAGCCCAACGGCCCATGCCGAGGACGCCTCGACGATCCGAGGTCCGAGGACCAAAGTTTGGAGCCCAGTACCCAAGGAGCGTTGCCGAGGATGGTTACATCCTCGGCATGCCGAGGACAGAAAGAGGGCACACGTCACACCTTTAAGGGGGGTCTCCCCAAGCATCCAAGGAGCAAATAACGAGAACCAATGGCCGGACATTGGAGCATGGCGGAGGAGCAGGTCCCAGGTGAACTGTCACCTCCACATTAAATGCCCTCAACTAACGCTCTGGCCGCATTAATGAGGACAGGACCTCTGAACAGTGCCGTCTGGAGCGCTGCAACCCACTGGAGGTATGGGAATGCGGCTGATGGGACAGACACTCGAGTAGAAGCCGGATTGATCAACAAATGTAGGGCTAGGATCAACTGAGTGAGGAGTATATAATGTAAAAATCCCTCTTGTGAGGGGGACGGACGAAAAACCAGAGAAAAAGGAATACTGCAGCAGAGTATTCTCTCCCAACTCTTGTAACCCTTCTGAAAAGAGATAATAGTAGTTTCCAGCTCCATAAGGCACGTCCGAGGAGCCCCATGGTGTGTTTAAGCCCACGTTCTAGTTATTGGCAACCACGTACTACCATGCATGGCCGTTGCCTTCCTTACTGAGGCCTAGCTCTTGAGTCCACAACTCTACAAATTTATTGAAGGGTTAGTTGGGCTTGGGCCCACTCTCTCGATCCTTAGAGAGCGCTCGAATCCACCCCCTACAATACCAGTTTACTATAGTTACAAAAAAATTAGCTCTAGTTTCTCTAATAACACATGATTTTTTGGTTCTTTGGTGAAAAAATAGTTTTTTTTTTTGCTAAAATACAATTACCATTGTGAATATTTTTATTGTTTTTTTTTAGTTTTTGGTTAGATAGTTACTATTTGGGTGAGGCTAGTTAGGCTTGTTGTGGAAAAAGAGGGCCTTAGGTTTTGGAAGGAGCTAACTACAAAAATAAAAAATATTATAACAAAAAAAAGAAAAATTTGGACCCAGGTTGAAGATATACAAACACAAATGAAAGAGAGCCGTGGTGCATCACAATTCCTTGCCAATTATATCACATTTTTCTTTTGTCAGCCAGCCCTCCTCCAGAACATATATACAAACTCTTTTCAGCGATGCAACTGAGCTTCATAGCTACATTAGAATATTTAAAAAGAAGAAATAGCTTTGAGCATGTAAGCTAGAATCTAAAACACACGTACACTGAAACAGTAATTAAAATGCAACACTCATTCTGCACAATTGACAAATAAAAAGCCTAAAGCCTTTATCCCTATTCAAAAATTTCCTCAGCAACTAAAATAATTAATTCTGGGAATTTTTTTTTATCCAGCAAAAAAAAAAAAAAAAAGTCCCATGTGATGAAATTTTCAGCAACTTTGTCAATTTAATCTTTTCTCAAGTGAACAACTTCACACTACTTATGTCATTGAGCCAGCAATAGAAATCGGCCTTGGAAATTTTTTTTTTTGAGAAACGGGCTTAGAATATGATCTGTAATAATGACATCTGAACCGACCCAACAAACCCGACCCGATCCGTTTCCAGGTCAGCTGCAGACCCAATAGAAAAAACGCACACACGGACACAGCGACCCAGTGAGTTTGATTTTCCCTTCCAGCACAAAAAAGAACTGCGGACATTTCTGTATCAAAGAAAAAGCAAGTTAATCAAAAGGGTATGTTTATTGATCTTTATCTCCTTCATTGTTCAAAAGGGTACTCTTTTTTTTTTTTTCTTTTTTTTTTTAAATAAATTCAAATTTTATTTTATTTTCATCCATCAAATTCGATTCTCTTAATTAATTAATTTTTATTTTTAATAAATGGAATTTATATTTGGTAGTTCTGCCGATGGTGAGTTGCGAATTTGGGACACGGTCCAGCACCGAACACTATCATCTGCATGGTACTCACATCGTTTCAGCCTTTTTGTTTTTTGTTTTTGTTGTTGTTGTTGTTCTAGACGTTATTGGCTTGTTGGGAATTGATTTTTTTTTTTTTTTAAATTTTTTTTATCTACTCTGAGAGTAGGGTGCATAGTGCGGCACACGGGATTACTTGTGTTGCAAGCAGTCCTTTGATCGGAGCAAACAAAGTTATCAGGTGCTGCTTGGTTTTTTTTTCTAATGTTTATCTTTTGATACAAGCGTTGTGATTATTGTAATGTTTTAATTGGGCATTTAGCCAGGGTACTTTTAGTATTTGGGTTCAAGTTGAAATCTTTGGTTTTTTGTTTCTCGTATCAGTGTTGAAATATGGATTTTAGAGTACTGTTTCCATTACTGTTTTGGTTCGGTCTTCAAAACTGTAAGATTCCTTCCTTTGTTCTAAATAAATATTTTCTCTAATGTTTTTCTTTGAAATAGACTAGTTCCCTATTTTCTCACTTACCATATTTATTATCCACTTGTTTTTTAGTCATTAATATTTTTAGTAATTTTGAAGGTTCACCATTGAGGTATATCTGGAACTTATGGGAAGAAATGCTGAATATAGGACTACGAATTCAAAGATTGTCACTAAGTGATCCACATGTCGCACTTGGCAATTCAAGAGCTGCCAGTGGTAGTTTCTGATCTCACAGATTTTCTTTTCCAATGTCAAAGAAATTTTAAAGATACCCCATTTTAGAACCTGACCATCTTTCAGTATCCTAATGTCTACCTAGGATGGAAGTGCTAATGTCTTTCGTTGTCCCAATTTGAGGTCATGTAGTTTTGCTCAAAATGGATTAAGATTGCTCATGGAGTTTGTTCCAATTATATATTATTCTCTTCTTTTTTCAAAATTATTTTCTGAAAGGCCAAGTTGTCTAAAAAACTTTCAATTGTCTTCAGGTCCTCTGGAAAGGGATCGGCTAACTTTTTCTGAAGGACTTTTTCTCTGGCATTTACTGGTATTTCCTTCATTTTGCAAGCTGTACTTATTTTGAACTATAATAGCGTAATTTTTTTTAATGCGTGATTGATTTAAATTTATAGATTTCCCTGTTATTAATTTTCTTGCTGACCTATGAAAATATACATTCACAGGCTATTATGATGACTTTTAATCTTGATGTACAGGTATTCTTGTATTTATGGATGGGTATATGAATATAGCAATGGAGCAAACAGAAGAATGATTTAAAAATGGCAATAAAAAAAAAGTATGGTGATGCTTTCAGTTGCAAAACAACGGTAATTTAAAGGTTGGTTTGTTATTTTATATTATTATTCAACTTTCTTTTTTTGGTCCATACTATATTTTACTGGACAGGCCATGATTAGGATAATCTCTTTTGATGCAGTTCTCTACATTAGTATAAGTCATGTAGATCATCTGCAGTCAAGCTTTTAATGTAAGACAATGTGGATTTTGGAAATGATCTCCAATGGCATGAGCTATCAAATGTTTGATTTGAAGAGAGATGCCTTATTGCTATTGTGATGAATGGTATCATTGATTTAACAGTATAATCAATTATTATGATTATGATTGTTGAGTTGGTGGCTTGATATTGTTTAAGCAATGTGGCTGTGTACTTGGTTTCAGATAGTGTGCACCGCATCACTTGTACTCCACACAATGATTAGCTAACCTTATTGGTTCATGCGGCAAACATAAAATTTTATATATGCAGTCTTGTTAATTGTTGTGTGTCGAAAAATAGAGTTCAAGCCATGCTTTGTTTGAGAGAAATTTTAGATTTTTCATGTCATGTGCTTATGGTGAAAGCCCTCTTTGGGTGTATTGGGTTTGTGATATTGCCTTTGTTCAATCTTTGTAATCTCCCTATTTTGTTGGTGAAACTTCTCCTCGACGCCACCCATGGATATAAGCCTATGGCCGAACCACGTAAATCTTTGTGTTCTTTGTGTGATTGTCTTTTCTGTTTTTCTATTTCTATTTTGCATAAGCCCACTATCATTTGGTTACATACAACAAATAAATACCAATGCTTCCGTTATTGATGACTCCTTCTTAATAGATAAATTTATACATTGAAGCTGGGTGCATAACTTTTAGAGACATCTTTTGTTTCTGCTGGTGTTTGACTAGTGTGAATTTGTTTTGAGATGGTTTTAGTTTCTAGAAAACTGCTTTGCATTGTACTTAAATTTAACTCAAATTTTACTTGAACCAAGAAAAGCAAAATGATTGGTTGGTTGCCAGTGTTTAGCTTGCTGTGAAATTTTTGCGAGAAGATGGAGGCCCTTTTTCTTATTTTGAAATTTAATGTTCTTTTTTTTTTTTTTGGTTTAGGGAAAATGGTTCTGGAAATCACATTTGGTTTTACATTCAAGGCTTGGGAAGAATGATTTGAGAATGTTTTATTATAGGTGAATCTGAGTAGCTTTTGACTACTTCCCCTCAAACTATCTTCAAACCTAAAGTTAGTTGATGTTACCTTTAGTTATCATTAGTAATCACCTCTTCAATAGTGATGGCTATTTTTGATGGTTAAAGATCATAGTCCACCATAAAATATCTAGTAGAAAAAGATTTTTTTTATGCCCATTAGTTAAAACAAGTCATTTTCAAAACAAGTCTTTATTTATCTTCTATCAAGAAGTTACTTTCTTTGTAACAAGTGGAAATTTAAAGAATTTGAAATATTGATTCATATTCAATTGCTTGAGAAGTGTACAATGTACTTATTTTGGTGGTTGAATATTTTTTATCAAACAATGAGATTGTTGTAAATAATTTATCAATCTTCAATTTTTCAACTTAAGGATATATTTATATTTTTGAGAGAGAAGTTTTCCTGTTAGGCAACTTGTGACTTCCATGCTATAGGGGCCAAGCTAACTTAAAGCCCAGATGTTTGTCGTGGTTCGTGATTCGTGATTCTCTCTTCTTCTTCTTTTTTCTTTTTTTTTCTCCCTCATTCAAATTAGAAGCAAACTATCCATAAAAAAAATGGAAGCAAGTTAAAATGTTTCTAGGTGTTAAATAATGTCGTATATATGGACAATTTATGGAAAATCAAAATTAATAGCCTCTTACTCTCATCTCATCTATTTTCACATACATAGAGTTTTATTGCAGACTACTCTACAGCCTGTTTTGTAATTATCTATCTATCTATCTATCTATATATATATATATATATATATATAAAGTCAAAGTTGATAGAAAATCTAATTAGATTTCAAATTGGATTCCAATTTTGCATCATGTGTCTTATTTAAGTTTTTTTTTTTTTAATTTTGTTCTAAGCGAGTTAATACTGTACAAAAGACTAAGAATTTAACATAAATAAACCACCAAAACCCCAATAAACAAAAAAAGTAAGAAGAAAAAGTAAACTCATGTATATCCAAAAAAAAAAAAAATATATATATATATATATATATAAAAGAGAGAGAGAGAAAGAGAGAGTAAAACTCATCAATGACTTAAAAAATGTGTAACTATTACACCAGGTATAATTTGAACTCATATATATACGTAATTGTTACTGTTTTTAATCGTACCGTGGATATGTACCGGTTATACACTAATAATATATAATTTTTTTTTCTCCTCTTTACAAAAATCACTTGTTGATATATGTCACTTCCACAAAATTTAACATTATCAATCATGTTGTAACCAAATTAAACACTTGTGCTACCATTCAATATGAGAGAGAATTCTTACTAGTTAGTACTAATGTGAGTACCTTTTAATTGATATTCGGTATTTCGTTATTCCTGAAACTAGATGAGGTATTAGTGTCTTACTGTTCTTACTGTTGTAAAACTTTTGTGCTTAGAAAATGAGTTTTGTAATTTCTTTTCATTGGTTGAAGTTTTCTATTATGCTTTCTATAGAGTGAAGACTTCAACGTTTGGAGTCAAGTATATTATTGACATTAAGTGAGTGAAACATCTTATGCTACAAATAAATTATAACTATTAGTATACTATATATTGGCATGTTGATTAGAGAAGAAAGTTGTGCTCGGTCTATGGTCTAGGTTTTGCATGCCTCTCTGAAAGAAGTTGTTTACTTGGAGTTTTAAAACTAAGTTGGAGTAAATTCTCTTAGTCTTGTTTGATGGCTAGTCCATTTATTTTAGTAAATCATATTTTTTTTAACCTCTTATGAGATGATATTGCTTAGACCAGTTGGAGTTTATTTGAGAAGTTTATCAATAATTTGTCAGTTTAACTTTTTCTATGTTAGTATTTTATCATCAGGGAGAGAAAGATCAGATTTTTGATAGGCAAAATGAATGGAGGTGGAGAGAAAGGATCAGCAACTACAAAAACCCTTGGAGATTTCCTCAAATCAATTTGTGGGCGACCTGTTGTTGTTAAACTGAATTCTGGAGTAAATTATTGAGGTCAGTCTCCCTATTTCTTATTTGTGAAGTCGACTCACTGACGTAAGTTTTTTCTCCAAGTGATTGTCCTACATATTCTAATAAACCATCTCCATTATTCAAGTGTTGGGTCCTACTTTTAAATTTTGAAGGAAAAAAAAGTAGCATTTGGTGAGAGAGAAGGAAAACACATGGAATGGCCCTCCAAACTTACCTTTTCACATGAAAAATTCTATGGAAAATATTAGTCAATACGTGTCTATATCGCTTTTTTTTCCTTCTCTCAATTTATAGTAATAGTATAACACAAATTAGGAATTTTTTTTTTATTTTACATTTATTGTTCACGTAAATTTTATATTGTCATTGTACACATTTGCAAGAATAAGGCTTGTTCTCTTACATATTTCCATTTGGGAAGCAAATTAAACAGGCTCTTCTAAATACACATGTCGAAGCTTCTTTTGTAACTTGCATAAGTTATATCCAGTTTTCCATTGCCTCTTTAAGCTCCATAATATGCTCATTTGGATAATTCAAATTTCTGGAAAATTCAATTGAGCATAAGAGAGAGAGTTTCATCATAGACGTCTTTGTAGCCTGTTTTGCAATAATTATAGATAAATTTGTTCCTTTATATTGTGGACTGGAATCCTGATTGGAGATTTACCTTTTGAATTTTGAAAATAAATTTGCCAAATTTTCTAAGTATTTAAACCTGGCCACATACGATTTTTAATGGTGAACTCATGAATCTTTTGTGTTTGCCTGGTTCTATGCGACTGCATTGTCTGTCATATTAGATACTTATTCGGAATCATCATTGCATAGCATGATGATGACTCACCATATATGCAGATTTTTTATTGTCCTATTCTTCCTCGTTTTACTATTTTTTCCTCAGCTTCAAATACACATTTCTATTCGTAAACAATATCCTTTTCTTTTTTAACTTATCATTTTTCTTCAAGTTGTTCACAAATTTTGGGCATGTGTCTGTTGGGTTATTTGCAATTTTTTTTTTCTAATTGGGGAATCTTTGACCCACTCAATTTACCTAACCCAAAAAAAAAAAAAAAAAAAAAAAGAAGAAAATCTATAAGTGTCAAGTAGTTCAACTCTCTCAACATAACAAACTCTTGCTTAGTATCCTTGAAAAATCTATGAGTGTCAGCTAATCATCAGGTTTTTGGCCTATTTTTTGAACCACTGACCCAATAATTGATCTATTTCCTTGAAGGGAACGGCTTGTGTCCACTAGCCAGTTCCACTGGACACATTGGGATATGGACACGTGTCCATATCCCAACGTTCTTGGATACGTGTCCGTATGCCAATGTGTCTAGTGGAACTGGCCACTGGACACAAGCGCTACCCTTCCTTGAAATATAGCTTCTTATTTCTTGTCCAAAAACATATCGTTATATTTATAGTTAGCAAAACTAGAGCTAAAAGGAGAACGTAAACAGAAGATCACCAATTACCAAGTTCCTATGTTATTATTGGAGAATTCTTTTGTCAACCCTGATGCAACCATTCATCACACTAAATATTTTTATAAAGTCACATATAAAATGGAATTGGCTCTGACATATTCTTGATAAAATCCAAGAGAGAGAAAATGAATATGATACTTCATGCTGAACTTAGTAAGGATAGGAAATTTTTCCTTTTCGTTACCCATACTAATAACAGATTTCTTCACCTGCAAAATTTTAAGGTGAGTTATCTTTGCAGCCTTTCAACCTTGATATTTTCTTTTGTCTTTATTTATAGATAATTCAACCTTGATATTCTAATATATGGAGTATTTATCTTCCAGAACTGAAGTTCAAGTGTAAGAAGTTCTACCATCTACTAGCAAAGCAAGAGGTATAATCCCTTTCTATGGAAAGCCAAGTTGAACTTTCCCAGAGTATTTTAGGATATGTTTCAACATATATCCATGTGAAGGCTTAGAATACAATTGAAGCTTGATTTTTTTTACGGTTCTTTGAAAGGGAGATGGAAGGAGTGAGAGTGTCCCAGTGGTAGTAGTTTTGCTGTAGTTCAAGAATCACAATGCAGGGAATCTTAAATTGATCAGTGCAATTATTTCTTTAAATTTTGTGAGTTCTCTTAATCTCCTCTTCTCTTCTCATTTCTCTCTTTCAACAAAAAGAACCTACTACGATTCCTACCTTTGCTCTAAATACAATTTTGTATTATATTTACACAATTAGTTGTTCGTATACTATATGCAGATGCTGGTTATCATTCATTCCCAGAGGTGTACTTCAGCATGTTAGCTATCCTTCATTTTCCAATTAGAGGTATATACTTAAGCACAAGGTGGACCAAGATTGCTTCGGTTCCAAATATCCAAATAAACTTTTATTTCCTTTTCTAAGCTCAAGTTAATCTAAATAAATATTTTCTCTAATGTTTTGCTTTGAAATAGACTAGTTGTTCCCTATTTTCTCACTTACCATATTTATTATCCACTTTTTTTTTTTTTTTTGAGAGATATGCTTTCCTGTTAGTGTTAGGCAACTTGTGATTTCCATGCTATAAGGGCCAAGCGAACTTAAAGCCCATATGTTTGTCGTGACTCTCTCTTCTTCTTTTCTTTACTCCCTCATTCAAATAAGAAGCAAGCTATCCATTAAAAAAAAAAAAAAAAAAAATAATAATAATAATAAATAAAAAAAATGGATAGTTAAAATGTTTTTAGGTGTTAAAGATTGTCGTATATGGGGACAATTTATGGAAAATCAAAATTAGTAGTCTCTTACTCTCATCTCTTCTATTTTCACATACATAGAATTTTATTGTAGACGCCTCTACAGCCTATTTTGTAATTATAATATATAAATTTACTCTCTCCACTATAGAAAAATCACCTGTTGATATATGTCACATTCCACAAAATTTAACATAATCAATCATGTTGTAACCAAATTAGACACTTGTGCTACCATTTGATGCATTTCATAAATATGTTCGTCAAAGGTTCACAACCTAGAACCGAATTTGATTATTTTATTTGAACGGCACGTTGCAGTGGGCTTATAATATGAGCCCACAAAGGAGAATAGTGTGGAAGGGGTTGGACCCATGGGGCTTTGGTAGTAATGGGTCTCTCTTTTGAGGTCACCAACATATGTGACCAATTACCCAGTGTGCCAAAAGCACATTTGAACAAAGAGGACATTGGCAGACAAGTATGGTTTTGAACAATTTAGAACACCAGCATCTGTTAAAATATTGCCATGCTTGTTTTGTGACATTTGGGATATTCTATGTTCCATTGTTAAAACCTACCTTTTGAATTGGTGTCTAATTCTTTTTGGTTTGTGACAACCTATCAACTTCAATATGGGATAGAATTCTTAGTAGTTAGTACTAACGTGAGTGCCTTCTAATTGATATTTGGTATTTTGCTATTCCTGAAAATAGACAAAGTATTGGTGTCTTACTGTTCTTTCTGTTGTAAAACTTTTGTGCTTAGAAATGAGTTTTGTAATTTCTTTTCATTGGTTGAAGTTTTCTATTATGCTTTCTACAGAGTGAAGACTTCAATGTTTGGAGTCAAGTAGATCATTGACAACAAGTGAGTAAAACATCTTATGCTGCAAATAAATTACAACTATTAGTATACTGTGTATTGGCATGTTGAGCAGAGAAGAAAGTTGTGCATGCCTCTTTGAGAGAACTTGTTTTACTTGGAGTTTTAAAACCAAATTGGAGTAAACTCTCCTAGTCTTGTTTGATGACTAATCCATTTATTTTAGTACATCATATTTTGTTAACCTTTTACGAGATAATATTGCTTAGACCAATTGGAACTCATTTCATTTGTGGTGTTTATTAATAATTAGTTAATTTCACTTTTGCTATTTTATTGTTCTATCATCAGGAAGAGAAAGATCAGATTTTAGATAGGCAAAATGAGTGGAGGTGGAGAGGAAAGGTCAGCAACTTCGAAAACACCTTGAGATTTCCTCAAATCAATTCATGGACGACCTGTTGTTAATTAAACTGAATTGTGGAGTAGATTTCCTCAAAGCTTAGAAAAAATTGTTGCTAGAGAGAGACCATATTATTTTTGAGATTACCTAGGATTTTAGGAAAATAATTTGCAATGAACTTTAGTTTTACTCAAATTTTGCTAAAGAAACAAGAGGAACATAGTGATTGTTGACCATTTTCTTCACTTATAGTTGCAAATATTGTTGTGAGCTGATGGATGACCTCTTTTTTCACTTTAAAATTTTATTTTTCTTTATTTGTTTGGGGGTTACTGGATAAATTTATTCATTGAAGCTTGTTGTATAGCTTTCAAAAGCATTTTTCTTTTTTGGTATTGTTTGTTTAGAGATAACTTTTGATTACAACTATTTTGCATTGTACTTATATTATACTCAAATTTTACTTGAACCAAGAGAAGCATTATGGTTGGTGACCACTGACCAGTCTTCGGTTTAAAGGTTTAGTCAAACTTTACGCTTCAAATTATTGCTCTCTATTTGATTTTGGAGAAATGGTTTTTAAAACCTCTTTGTTTTTAGTTTTACATTGAAGGTATGGTACGAACCCATGAAGTAGAATTGTGTGGAAGGGGTTGGACCCAGGGTTTTAGTATTAATGGGCCTAAAGCCCATATGAAATGAAAGAAGGTGGTTCGTACAGATCAAAAGCCAAAAGCTTTGGATGACTGTGCCGATCATCGATGTGGGATTCATACAACAATGGAGCTGGAGCCGCAACCATATCCATATGGGAGTGAGTTGATAGAGTACCATCGGGAGGGATTAGAAGAATGGAAGGATGCCATAATGGAATTGAACTAACCATTGAATAGGGAGGAGATAATGATGAAGCAAGAATAAGTGACTATCATTCATGGCTTCAACATGGTCAATAGGAACACCAAATTCTTTCATGTGAAAGCCACACGAAGGAAGCTTTGCAACACAATAAATGGGTTAAAGAATGACAGGTGTACGACATGAGGATATGGCCAGCATTGAGCAAATTGGTCAACAGCACTTTGAATCCAGCAGTCTCATTGGCCATATTGTGGATGATGTCAAAATCTTTGCGGAAGAAATTGGGGTGAGGTAACAATGTTAGAAGGGAGGGGAATGAGATAGCACATGTTTTAGCAAGGTATGCACGATAGGTAGACAATTTTCATTATTTTCTAGAGCTAGAGAAGTGTCCAATTTATTAATTTTGGTACTTGAGTTCATAAGATTGTTCCAAAGAATTTCTCAATCATCAATTTTGTAGGTTTTTAAATTTTCACTTCGTAAAAAAAATTAAAAATAAATAATTAAATTATACTGACCCTTGCAAACCTATTAATAAGCTAAGATTTTGTTATTGTTAAGGAAGTAAGGAACACCACTGCTTACTCTTGGCATGATGTGACCTTCACAAGTACAAGTTTTTGTATGGTTGGAGAGGCAAGAGACAACGTGTTGTTTAGGAGTGATTTTTAACATTTTTTGTTGTTCAGAACATTTGGGGGAAATGCTTAGGACATTTGGTAATTTGAATTTATAGTACTAAATTGCTTTAAAATGTTAAAATTGTACGGTTGCCAATTGCCAAAGAGCTTATATATGTGAGAAATTGACAGAAAATGACATAATAATAAAGACGTATATTTTCATGCTTGAATCCAGTTAATTTTCTAAATGGATAATGTTTATTCAATTTATTATTATTTAAATAAACATGTATATTTAGCCGGCAACCACTCTCGCTCTTTTTCTTGTAACTCGGCAAGATCTCTCTCTCTCATTGATGATGGCTTCCTCAAATCAACAACTCTATTTGTGATAGGTAGGTGAATTTTCCAAAATTAGGGTGTTAGAATCTTAGTGTGTTAGCATATTCTGCACCAAAGTTTTCATGTAATTAAACACTTAATTGTCTTTTAATTTTTCTTTTGTAGGACTATTTGTAATTGGGTTGAGGTTTCAAGTGTTGAAGTTGGAATTATGCAAGGAAAATTTTTGGTCTAGCGAAAATGGAGATGTGTTCGATGAAATGGCACGTGATTCAGTCTTGAAAAGCTATTGGCTTGAGCAAAAATGTAAAAAATGAAAGTTGGAATTATCCTACTGTTTCAACCTTTATCCACAGTATATATTAGTGGTTTTTCCACTTGATACCCTAGTTTTTCTCTTCGTAAATACTTCGGTGTATTGTGATTGTTTTGATTTCCTGTGATTGTGTTCAAGTTTATGATAGTCCATGCATGCTAGTGTTAATTGACTAATCACTTAAACAAATGGGCTTTAAATTCTTCAATTAGCTTAAAAAACCAACGTTTATTCCTTAAAACTTGGGACATAAATCATAGTTGTATTTCTCAAATTTCAGTGTGTATGAGAATTACTCTCTAAAAAAAAGTGTGTGAGAATTATTATGATGATTTTATTCAGCAAAATGGTGAATAAATCATTTATAAAAAAGCTAGTGAAAGAACTTTCAGATTCATTCGCTGTAATTAAAAGAATAAAAAATAAAAAAGGTGCTCGAAGGTGGACTAAGTCGACTGACATACTGGCTGAAGCTTTATTGTTTTTCCTTCAGTTCACACAAGGATGAAAGGGACATGATCTCAACAGGCTATTCCACGTCCCAATTTTATTTTTGTGCTATTTCAAAAATTCAACTTTTTAAAGGAATAATATTTATTGTCTTTTTTATTGCATAAAAATGTATAAGTTTTTAAAACCACTCTTAAATAAATTTATAAAAAAATATTTTGGAAATAAAGTAGGGGTATAATAGGATCATTAATAAATTAATGACTTTTAATTTTAGAAATAGGACAATATTTTGAGACATTCCAAAATAAAATAAAGGATAAAGAAATTGGGACGGAGGGAGAATATATCTAATTCAAAAGCCTATAAAGAATAGCAAACCAAGTTCACGAATATCATTCTCAAAAAAAAAAAAAAAAAAAAAGTTCACATAACTTACTGTAAAGGTTGTTAAATAATGCTAATACATACCACCGCACATCTTTAGGGCAATTGTCATTCTACAAATATAAGTGCTTGTGGAGTATGGAGGGCAAGGGCTAGGGTCAAGTTTCTAAGAGGAAGCTTCACACACATATATAATTAAATTAAATTAAAGTAAAATTTCTATCTTGTATAAATAATAATAATAATAATAATAATGCTAATACATTGGACATTTGTCAATTTTTTTTATTGGATTTACAGAGCACATTTGTCAATTATTCTGAACATAACTTGTATTTTTTTTTTGGCTGCTAGAACATAACTTGTAATTGACGAAAAAGATTATGGCCCTAAAATTTTTATAGCTCTCAAAGTTTTTTTTTTTTTTTTTTTGGGTTAAAGAAAAGTAGTTCTTAAAGTTTCAACCTCGGAAACTTCCCTTTTTCACATGAACAGTTCTACAAAAAAATATGAGTCAATACCAAATTAATTTAACGTGTCAAACTTGTCAAGCCTTATTCAAAATTGAATGCAACTTCAACATTTTTAGGTACTGAATTTTAGGTGTTGAATGCATCATCATCATTGAAAAAGATTATGGCCCTAAAATTTTTGTAGTTCTTAAAGTTTTTTATTTTTATTTTTATTTTTTGGTTAAAGAAAAGTAGTTCTTAAAGTTTCAACCTCGAAAACTTCCATTTTTCACATGAATAGTTCTACAAAAAAAAAGAGTTAATATCGCGTTAATTTAACGAGTCAAACTTGTCAAGCCTTATTCAAAATTGAATGCAACTTTAATAAATTTAGGTATTCAATTTTAGGTATTGAATGCATCATCATTGAATCAGATGCACTCTTCATTGTTCAATCCATCCAACAAAAGGAGACAAACGGCACTTTTGGTCATATCCTCCAAGGGACGTTGTCTGCTCTTTCTATCTTTAGTTCTTGGAAAATTCAGCATTTGAAAAGGGAGTTCAACAGGCCAGGTTCTCATGAGCTTGCCCATCTAGCTAGATCTAGTAACTCAGAGTTGGAAAGGGACTAAAATCCTCCTTGTATCCGGCATCTTCTTTGGCAAGAATGTCCTTAATTTCCCCCTTCCTCTGTGTATTAATCTTCCTGTTGTACTTCAATTTCAATCTTGAATGAATTTCAGATTTCTCATTAAAAAAAAAAAAAGTCTTCTTTTTTCCCATTAAAATCCTCAAAGTCTCTTAGTAACGCAACTTAATAAAATATTGGATCAAAAAATTGTTTCATTCTAATCCTATAATATAGTTGTCATACTTTGGTTTCAATTTACTTGAGTAATGAAGTTTTTTGTCATTGAAAAACAAATTTAAAATTCAAATACTACCTAGGTAAAAAATTAAGGGTCATGTTAACGGGTGCCTTTAGGACAATTGTTAATAAATTATATCCGGAAAGTTTTTAACATCACTTTCATAAAAAAATATAAAAAGTTATCAAAAAAATTAATTACTTTATCATTTTCCCATAAAATATTTCTAAAAATAGTTCCAAACCAATACTCTTAGGGCATTCATTAACATTTCTCATCTACCCTAAAGCTAATTGATGTATTGAGCTTAAATAATAAAGAGTAATTGTTATGGAGCGGTTGAAGTTTTATTGTATTTATTAAAAAAAAAAATACATAGCTTTCGTACCTAGCTAGTTTAGAAATTAATAATCACTCTAGCTCAAGCATATAGATAATAACCTAAGGCCCCAAATGGAAAAATGCCCCCAAATTTTAACCAACAGATATTTCTATGTCTTTAACTAATGAGAATATAAATTTAAACCATATATATATATAATTTATCAAAAAATCAATTGGAAAAACAAAAACTTTTTGTTGAATGTGCTGAGCAGTTTGTTTTCTCTATGAGTAAAATGTAAAACTCATTAACTTTCTACACATACTGCTGAAAATCTCTCTCTCTCTCTCTCTCTCTCGCGTAAACTAAAAGCAAAAGACCCAAAACAAAATTCAATCTTAAACCTCAATTTTTTTTACTAATTATTGAGAAATTTCGCTGCTCTTTCCATTTTATGAGAAAAGTGGTTTTTGACCACTTCTTTGTAGTCGACTTTAGACCTTCGTACCTCATTCTCTGTTGGGCATTCCCTTTAGTTTGCCTTCTTTTATTCTTGGTTGTTAGTGGTAGATAGGACACACACTTGTGATCCATACATTTTGATAAGAAACGGGTGGGCACGTGGGTATTGGCCCTATTGGGTAGCATAGGTTTTATTTTATAGGTAATTACATTCCCTTCCTTTGAGATTTGGAGAAATGACACTCTACCTCAAACTTGAAAAGAAAAAACACTTTACCCTCTTAACATTCGTTTGACCAAACTTTGTTAAATTAATATTAAAAATATTGTGCAACTAAGCTATCATTTGATTAAGGGTAGGTTTCCAAAATTATCCTCCATTTCAGAATTAAAATAAGTTGTTTTAAATTTTTAATTAAAGTGTATTTTAATATATTAAGAATGGCTTTTGCTTCTTCTTCTTCTTTTTTTCCCTTTTTGTAATGGGTAATGGAATGATTTGCCATTGCTTCTTTTTTTATGTTTTAAAATTAATCCACCAAATCTATCCATACTTATGTGAGAATTTCTTGGTTTTTTTTTTTTAATTTTTAATTTTTAATTTTTTTTTTATAAATTAAAATTTTAGCTTCAATTTCTTTATTATTATTATTATACTGTGCTTCATTATTATATACACTCCTACACTGGTGGTTTATCTCCAAACTTTTATATATACTTCTTTGATTTTCTTAGTATATAAATATTATAGTTGTTCAAAAATAATTAACTTTTGTAAAAAAAAAATCAAAAAAAAATATAATTAATTATTTTTTATATATAAATAGATCAAGTTATTTTTTTCCATTCATAGTAGGTGTGAACAGTTTAAAAAATATGAAGATATTTTTTTAATTTAATTTTAAAAAATTAAAATTACTAAATGGTGATAATAGTTTGAAAAGTATTGTTTATAATATCTTGAATTTTATTTCAAACATGATATCTATTATAATATTGATGGCTTATATTTATTAATAAAATTTTATTTAAGATCGATTGTGTCATTCATTCTAAAAAAAATGGATTAACCATATTATCATTTAAAATGGAAATGCCAGTGGAACTTGAATGCATTTGATTAATAATGTTGCATCTCAAAAATAAGAAAATTAGGCTTTAAATTAAAAAAAATTGATATTAAAATTTAAATAAAAAATATTTAATTTATATTTGATTATTAAAATAGGGATATTTAGTCCCTTTTGTCATAAATTTTTGGACATTAGCAATTGTAAAAAGAGAGTTGAATAGAATGGCCTATAATTTAGTCTAGCGGGCTGGTTTTTGTAATTGGATTGGACCTGTTTTCATCTCTATGTATCTTTCTAGAAGTATTATTTAGGGGATGAAAATGACACGTCCAGATCCAGTCTAAAATCCATCTTCTTAGGCTATATGTTGGTCCTACTTTTTATTTTTTATTTTAAAATTATGTGGTGGTAGGTGTCCTACTACTACTAATAATTGGAGTCTTTCGGCTAGTGGTGGACCTCCTACTTTAGAAATAGAAAGAAGCCCATCTCCACTATATGCAAGCGTTGGTCCTACTTGTTCTAACTTTTAGTAATTTTCAAGGAAAAAACAGCAGCATTTGGAGAGAGAAAAGAAAAAGGAAAAGACATGGAAACTTCCCTTTTCACATGAACAATTCTAAGGAAAATATATTATTAGTCTATATATGTTTGCTTTTATAGTTATGAAAGATTTGAACATGCTTCGTGGTAATAGCTCTTTAGAAAAGAAAAAAGTTGTGTGTATGCGCCACAATCAAAGCAATTCATTTTTCACAGCAAAGAAAAAAAAAAGTTAGAAAATAAGAAGACGACTTTGACTGAAATAATTTTCTACCGGGAAGTAACTTTCTACGAAACAAGGTAACAAGCCGAACCAAATTTCAAAGAATATCCATTTATGATATCATCTTAAATAATCCATGATTTTTACTTGTTTGAGACATATCCGATTTATTTAATTGGGTTCTTAAATATTCATTATTCATTCAAAACATAAGGTGGAAAAAGGTTTCAAATAATCTCTTAAAGTCATCAATTTTCTAATGAAGACCAAGTATTTTTTTTCAAACAAATATACCCTTTCAAGCCACTCCAAGAACCTATTTAAGATGCCTGCCACTTGAGATTCCTTTATGAGCTGAGATACTTGATGAACGACACAATTTACTATTTAATTATTGTAATTTATTATTTTTGGTATTTTTATGGAAAAAACGTTATTTTAGGTTTAGGTGATTTATTTCCTTGTTTTTAGGTGCATTTAATGCTTTTTTAGGTCAAATTTGATTCCTGATATGGTTAGGTATCAATTAGGAGTTATTTTAGAATATATTTTCTTGTCTGTCAAGTTTTATGGAGCCCTTAAATAGGCTCCTAAGTCTGTAAACGTTTTTTAGAGATTATTGAATAAAAATCAGAAAAGGTGAGGCTTTGCTCTTCTTTTGGTTCTTCAAGAACTGTGAACTTATCAGGGATTCTTCCTTGTGGCGTTCAAACTTTATACCTTTGGTTCGTGATTCAATTATAATCATTGGGTCAAGGTCTATTACTTATACATTTGGTTCGCGTTTCGATTATAAACGTTGGGTCAGAGTTTCTATAAAAAAAAACTGAATTTTAGCTTTCTTGGGCAAGTATTCCAATATTTTTGTTGGGTCTCAAAGCGTGTTGATTGAGGTTCGCATCAATTCCAATATTTTTGTTGGGTCTCAAAGCGTGTCGATTGAGGTTCGCATCATTTGGTATCAGAGCACAGGTTCTAAAATCAGTTTTCTTTCCCTTTATCTTTTGTTTCCTGTTATCATCCTGTCTTGTTCCTTTTGTGTTCTTTATTCCTCATTCTTATTTTGTGACGTGCACTAGGTTAAAATCGTGCACCAAGCTCCCAAAAAAAAAAAAAGTGAAAAAAAAGAAAAAAAAAAGAGATGGTAATTATTGAAAACATTGTGGAAGATTCAATTGAAGTCAAATATGAGAATGAGTCCACAACTCACAATCCTCAAGTCTCAGTTGATTTGTTGAAGATGACCATACAATATGTTGATTTTCTTGGAGTAGAAAATTTTAATTTTATTATCAACCCTGTGTTGATTGATGTTGCAAATAAATTGAAAGTGGATGAGAAGAAATTTTACGCTGCACTTTATGAAGGATTCAAGTTACAGAACCGGATCAAGTTATTAAAGCATTCGAAGTATTTGTTTATTTGGAGCGGAAGATTTCAGATTTCAAAGATGAACTCGAGGACGAGTTTGATTCAAGTGGAGGGGTCTGATGTACGACACAATTTACTATTTAATTATTGTAATTTATTATTTTTGGTATTTTTATGTAAAAAACGTTATTTTAGGTTTAGGTGATTTATTTCCTTGTTTTTAGGTACATTTAATGTTTTTTAGGTCAAATTTGATTCCTGATATGGTTAGGTATCAATTAGGAGTTATTTTAGAATATATTTTCTTGTTTGTCAAGTTTTATGGAGCCCTTAAATAGGCTCCTAAGTCTGTAAACGTTTTTCAGAGATTATTGAATAAAAATCAGAAAAGGTGAGGCTTTGCTCTTCTTTTGGTTCTTCAAGAACTGTGAACTTATCAGGGATTCTTCCTTGTGGCGTTCAAACTTTATACCTTTGGTTCGTGATTCATTATAATCATTGGGTCAAGGTCTATTACTTATACCTTTGGTTCGCGTTTCGATTATAAACGTTGGGTCAGGGTTTCTATCAAAAAAACTGAATTTTAGCTTTCTTGGGCAAGTATTCCAATATTTTTGTTGGGTCTCAAAGCGTGTTGATTGAGGTTCGCATCAATTCCAATATTTTTGTTGGGTCTCAAAGCGTGTCGATTGAGGTTCGCATCAATACTGCTATGCAACCCATGTGATTATCATGATAATTCACCTATTGGACACCTCTTTGCTCATAATTAAAAAAAAAAAAAGAAAAAAAAAGAAAAAAAAAAACACCAACCAAAAGTAAAATTCACCATATCGTTTTTGAATTCAGTGAATTAATGTTACATATTTTGAACGCTCCTAATTTGCTTTGTTTCTCCAAAAAAAAAAAAAAAAAAAAAAAAAAAAAGTTTTGAGAGTTGCATGCAAGAAGCACTTTGTCATATGCTATTGAGATGTGGCTGCATTATGCAAGAAAAAGTATGTGCATGTCATCCATGTACCACTTTATTTATTTATTTATTTATTGATGATTATGAATTTTACTTGTAGAAACTAGAAAGGGCTAGGATTGAAGCCCAGATTAGAGCGATTGAAACTGCCCTATAAATAAACAACTATTTCTTTCATGGACAAACATTCACAGCAACTTGTATATTTGTCAATTTATGATTTGATTTCATTACTTATACATAGGACCCACTACTGATATTGGTAAAAAATACTTTAATGGCCACTTGACACATGTATAAAACATACACCCTGGACTCTCAAAAGGAAAAAATGAATTGCAGAAGTCCTCTATGACATGTAGAAAACTGACAAAATTTCTCTGCTTTGAGGTTAAAGATTTCATCCACGCCTGCAAAAATCAATACCAGGAAACCGTAAGCAATCAATTAGGAAAGTTCACAATCCACTCAAACCAGACGCTTCACTTAAGATTATAACACATTGTTTAAATGAATCCTCCATAATGTTACAAAGGATCAAACTGAAAAGAATGGGAAACTATAATGTTGAAATTGTTTAATTTAAACTAAAGGACTAAATCGATACCAATATAGATTTGGGAACCAAATTGTGGACTTGTATAAATTACAATGAGGGAAACAAAGCAAAAAATAAATGGACTTTCTTAGAGACCTGGGGTCTTAAAAAAAATATTTGAAAACAAATTTTTTTTTTTTTTTTAAAATATTTAGTAATCCAAGCTTCTTTCGGTGAGTTGTGGGCCTGCTTGTTCTATCAATTGAAAAATATTGGTCCTAATCATTTTGAGGTAAAGAAAGAACGATTAGGAGAGAGAAAAAGGAAAAGACATGGAAGCGCCCTCCAAACTTCACTTTTCATATGAACAATTCCACAGAAAATATTAGTCAATACATGGCAGTACTGTGGTTGCTTCATTAATTTAAAAAGTAAATACAAGTCAAGTCATCAAAATTTAAAATGGAACTTAAATTTTACGACAATATTTGAAGGCATATTAATCAAATATTGCATCAGCCAGTTGACACAAATAATGTGAAGACAAATTAATATTTGAAGAGAAAAAATTAATAATCACTATAGCAAAAGTTAAGAAAGAAATTATTGTCATACAGATGTTTATCTAGCCCCACCAAGTCGTCTATTTCTCACAGAAACATACTCTATACTTTGCAAACCTCTTCATACCACTTTCTCTTGTACCGAGCAACCAGGAAAATATGGCTGGACGAGTCCTAAGTGTTCTCGTAGATGGAGAAATAGCCAATGCAATATCACTAGCTAAGGAGCATATCAGTTCTGTGTGGGGTTTCAAGGAGGAGATAGGAAAGCTTCAAGCCTCATTAACAAAGATTCAAGCTTTGTTACATGATGCTGAGAAAAAACTACATGATGACTATGTGAAGATCTGGCTACGGCAGCTTAAAGATGTAGCTTACGAAGCTGACGATGTGCTTGATGAGTATGGCTACGAGATTCTTCGACAAAAGGTAGAGACTCAAAACCAGGTACGCAGCTTCTTTTCATCTTCCAATCCCATTGTATTCCCTGCCAAGATGGCAAAAAGAATAAAGACCATCAACCAATCGTTGGATGAAATTAAGAAGGATATACCTCTCCTTGGCCTTATAGTGTCTTCGAACCCAATCCCCCAGACTGGTCTGGACCGGGAGACAGACTCTTTTATTGATGGTTCAGAAGTTGTAGGACGAAGAGATGATGTCTTAAAAATTGTCGACTTGTTGATTGGTGCAAACAATCAACAAGTTATCTCTGTCATTCCTATTGTGGGTATGGCAGGTCTCGGAAAGACAACTATAGCAAAACTAGTTTACAATGATGAACTAGTAAAGAAACATTTTGATGAAAAGATCTGGGTATGTGTATCTGAAAATTTTGATGTTAAAAGGATTTTAAGAGAGATTCTTGAAGCCCTTGACCATAATTGTAGTGGGTTAGAAAATAAAAATGCTATACTTCAAAACCTTCAAAAGGAGTTGCATGGAAAAAAATATCTTCTCATACTTGATGATGTGTGGAATGAAGATAGTGAGAAATGGGATAGTTTAAGGAGTAGTTTGTTGGGAATTAATCAAAATAATGGAAATAACATTCTTGTAACTACTCGTAAGGACAATGTGGCACAAATCATGAAGACAAGTCTCATACATAAATTGGAAAAACTATCAGACGATGAATGTTGGATAATATTTAAGGAAAAGGCATTTGCAAATGAAAGATTTCCTTTAACTCCAGATTTGGAGGATATAGGAAGAAAGATTGCAAAAAGATGTGGAGGGAATCCATTGGCTGCAAGAGTTCTAGGAGGAATGATGCACTTTAAAGAGGATAAAAGTGAATGGTTATTGATTCAAAATAGTAAAACTTGGGATTCAATGGAGGACAATAATGGAGTTTTTCCAATATTAAAGTTAAGCTTTGATCATCTCCCAACACCATCTCTAAAACAATGTTTTGCATATTGTTCAATTTTTCCCAAAGATTTTATTATTGAAAAGAAACTACTAGTTCAACTTTGGATGGCTGAAGGGTTCCTTCAAACATCTAAAAGAAGTTTTTTAGTGATAGAGGATCAAGTATTTTGATTTCTTAGTGGCAAATTCCTTATTTCAAGATCTAGAAAGGGGACATTCACACAGACCAAAAAAAGATCTAGAAAGGGATTTTTATGGTGATATTAGAAGCTGCAAGATGCATCATCTTGTGCATGATTTTGCGCTCTCAATTTCAAAAGGAGAAACCTTGCATTTGGGGGGCGATTTGGGGGATGGCATTGATGTCTCTCATATTCGACGTTTATCTCTTATATCCAATGGCCATACAACACAGGCAATCCCATTATCTAAAGATGGCATGGGTAGATTACACATAGTTTTTTTGAATCGTGTTGATCTTGGAGACAAATTATTGGAGTTTAAATGCATACGTGGTCTATCGTTATCTGGGTCATGCATAAAAGAGCTACCCGAGTCCATTGGTAAGTTGATACATTTAAGGCTTCTTCGCATCAAGTACACCAACATCAAATTAATACCCAATTCTGTTACCATGCTCTACAACTTGCAAACTCTAGTAATCAAGAATTGTCGTCTTCTCAAAGAGCTTCCAAAAGATCTACGGAACTTGATTAACTTGAGGCATATTGATATTGATCATTTTGACATAAGGCAATTGCTGATTAACATGGGTCAGTTGACTTGCCTTCAAACACTGCCTTTCTTTACCGTTGCTCAAGATGTTGGTTGTCGAATTGAAGAACTGGGATGCTTAAGCCAACTTAGAGGAGAATTAAGAATTGATAATCTAGAGCATGTGAGAGATAAAGAAGAAGCCAAAACTGCAAATTTAGCAGAAAAACCAGAAGTACACAAATTGGAATTCTATTGGTCTTGGCAGGATGAAAGGGAAGGCAACAACAATGATGAGGATGTACTGGAAGGCCTTCAACCTCACCCAAATTTGAAAAGCTTAAAGATAGACTATTTCAATGGTGAGAAGTTCCCTTCGTGGCTATTGGGGAGTGATAATATTAGGGGTGGCACGTTACTTTTCGATCATCTATTGGAGATTCGCTTAATCTACTGTAAGAAGTGTGAAAAAATTCCTACACTCGGACATTTACCCTGTCTCAAAGTTCTCGATATAGAGGGAATGGATAACGTGAGATGCATAGGAACTGAATTTTACAGCAATTATAATGGTGAGGGATCAAGTAATAGTGGAGGTGGCAGTGGCAGCACCGTGTTGTTCCCAGCTTTGGAAACACTTGTTTTGTGTTACATGAATAATCTAGTAGAATGGAATGACGTGACAGAACCAACAGCAGAAATAGGAATGATATTTCCTCGCCTTGAGCATTTGGAAGTTAGGGCATGCGAGAATCTAACAAGTGCTCCACGTCATTTTCCGTCTCTTAAGAAATTAATTATTTACCGAATCAGAGGCCCAACATTTGAAAAGATTATTAGCGAGCTTACCACACTCACGTCCATCCATATTCAGCATGTTTCAGAACTTGCTTGTCTGCCAGAGCATTTTTTGCAAAATTAGGAGTCTCATGCATTTGACCATAGGTAATTGTGCTGATTTGGAGTGAATCTTGCCACATGAGCATGTATGGCCCATCTGCACCTCTCTCCAATCACTCCATATATCTGGCTGTGACAAATTAAGAACATTGCCAGATGCACTACACAACCTTCATTGCCTTGAGACGATTGGGGTAAATTGTCCTAATCTGAGGCCCTTTCCAAGTATACAAGGTATCACATCCTTTCCTCAAAACTTGAAGATATCGTGTAATGATGAAGTTCTACCAGTACTACTATTTTGTATGTCTCTTCAAAATTTGGTTATACGCAATTGCCCTCATCTGATATCAATTCCAGATCTAAGAAATTTGCATTCTCTTACCCATTTACAAATTTACAATTGCCCTTATCTGATATCGATTCCAAGTCTAAAAGAATTGCCTTCTCTTACCAGATTGGATATTTGTGATTGTTCTGATTTGGTATTGATTCCAGATCTAAAAGAATATCCTTCTCTTACTCAACTAAAAATTTCTGGTTGTAGTAATCTGATATCAATTCCAGGTCTACGAAATTTGCATTCTCTTACCCATTTACAAATTTACCGTTGCCCTAATCTGAAATCGATTCTAGATCTAAAAGAATTGCCTTCTCTTACCCGATTAGATATTCGTGATTGTTCTGATTTGATTTTGATTCCAGATCTAAAAGAATATCCTTCTCTTACTCAACTAGAAATTTCTGGTTGCAGTAATCTGATATCAATTCCAATTGTAAAAGAATTGCCTTCTCTTACTCAACTAAAAATTTCTGGTTGTATTAATCTGATATCAATTCCAGATATACGTGAATTGCATTCTCTTACCCATTTAGAAATTTGCAAATGCCAAAATTTAAGGTGTGTGCCAGACGGATTAGAATACCTCACTCACTTGAAGTGTTTGTGGATCGGTGACATTTGTAAGGAGTTAAATTCTTTCCCAAGTCTCAATTCCATCCTACACTCACGTGCGCCCCTTCAAAGATTACACTTGTATGGATGGGACAGTCTCAACTCTCTCCCAGAGGCAGTTAAATACTTCACTGCCCTTCAATTTCTAGAAATATCTGAATTTGGTGAAATGATCTCTTTGCCCGACTGGTTGGGCGATCTTTCTTCTCTTCAAAAGCTCTGCATTTTCAAATGCAAGAACATGATGTATCTGCCCACAATGCAAGCCATGCAACGCCTCATCAAACTAGAAGAACTAGAAATTTATGAGTGCCCCAAATTGAAGAAAAGATGTGCAAAAGGGAATGGCACAGAGTGGCCTAAGATTGCCCATATTCCGCTTTTTTGTTTTTCTTATTATAGCGGTAATTCTTGCTCGAAACGCTATATATCATTTTAGGAATGCTATGATTACAAGCTTGCCCCAATCTGCACAACAGCACAGAGTGGTCTGAAATTGATGGAAAATATATTGAAGGGTTGTAGCGCAGATTGGTCCAAGACAGATGAGTGGCAACAATGTCAAACACGATGCACTTTAAAGATCATATGGATTTTTAAATATCAAAAGTGATGAGTGGTAAGTTTAGTCATACCTTATAAACTCTTCTCTTCTTTTTATCTGATATGATAACCTCATTTGATTTAAATCAAGTATCAACATAATTTTCCCTAAATTTTAACTCTCTCAGATTTTTACGATAATGTGTAAGCAGTGGGGATGGCATACCTATTGTGTTCCACTCCAGGAAAACGGAAAGTTCATAACTCATAAGAGTTGGTTTGTTTTCTCTAATCTTTCTTCCCCCTCACATTTCTCGCAATATTTACTCACCTGTTACTTAACAAAACAAAAAGGGAAAATTGTCTATCCATTGTTTTTTCTTTATTTTACATAATATTATTCTGGCGTGATTAGTGTTTGTATTGGGCTGTTAATTAAATGGGGCGAGCCTTTATGAAATCTATATCATGAGATAGTATTTTTATAATGCAAATATGCAATACAAATTAACCATCTAACCTGCCAAATCACCACCAACCTTGTTCAAGACTATATACTCTTTCATTCTATGGAGATTTGATTAGATATTTACCTCGAGAAATTATATTCCCCAAACCTTTTTGGATGTTAATACCTGTCCACATGCAATTTTGAACGGTGAATTCATGAATCTCCTGTGTTTACCTAGTTTTATTTTATTGCATTGTTTCTCATACTTGATAAGTTATTTAGAATATTCATGGCATAGTATCATGCTTTGAGCTTTGAAATTCATAAAAATAATACTAATAATAATAATAAATAAATAAATAAATAGTATCATGTTTTGACCATAGCAGAAAGACTTTTGTTACTTGTGGAATTAAAACAAATTTATCTTTTATGTCCTGCATACACTACTTATGATTGTGAAAATTTGATGCATTTGTACCCGCACAATGTCTTACCATTTTGCAGAAACTGCAAAGCATCTATTGTCCCCATATAAAGGAAGGATGTGTGAAGGGAAAGAGCCAGGTGGTCCTAAATTTGCACTAAGAAAATAAGTTCGCCAAATGTTATGGATATACCTAGCCACACAATATACAAAATGGTGAACTCATGAATCTTTTGTGTGTGTCTTGTTCAGTGCTGTTGAATTGTTATTTAGAATCAACATAACACAGAATCACGTTTTGTACATAGTAATAGATTTCTTTGGCTATAGTGGAATTAAAGTAATTTTTTGTACTAATAGTGCTAATATTTTGCTCTATTAGGAAAAGGAAGGTTCTTTTCAAGGCCTAATAATAGTAATTTGATTGCAAAAGCTGATACAATGCCTCACCATATAGCGGAAACTGCAGATTTTTTATTGTTCCCAGTTAAAAGGAAGGATGTGCCAAGGGAAAACTAAAAAGAGCAAGGGTGGTCCAAGATTGTCCATATTTAATACAAATAGAGAGATTGTTCATATTATGTCATAGAAATCCACTGGTAAGTCAATCTAAAACAGACTTCCTACCATTCCCTTCTTCAATTTTTTTTTTTTTTTTTTCATATTACTAAAATATCTGCTTTCTTTCCTAACATATTCCACTTTCTTGAAGTTAGTCACAAATTTGCCAATGATGTTTCTGCAGGGATAGTTGTTACTCTTTTTTTAACTGGGAGAATTGAGGTCCACTTATGCAAAAATAGTTTCAGGTACTTCAACTCTAATTTGAAGGCTGCCCTCCCTCCCCCCTCACCTCTTCCAACAAAACCTACTAAGATTCCTCCCTTTTCTTTGGGTTAAATTTTTTATACTATTTATAGATGCCTGTGATCCTTCATATCCCAATTAGAGGTGCACTTCAGCACAAAGTTAAACAAGATTTCCCTTGTTTTGAACATCCAGATAAACTTTTGAATCCTAATGTAAGCTTTAAAAAAAATCAAAAACTGGATTTTTCTCTCAAATTTCCTTTTGTCTAATGTTTCACTTTGAATTATGTTAGTTGTTCCCTATTGCCACACCGTATTTCTTTACCTCTTCACCAAATACAAATGTTGCTGATTTGTAGTTGCCCTCATGTAAAAGAATGATATGCCAAGGGAAAGGGTATCTTGTGTTCTAAGATTGCCTAAATTGAAATAATACAGACATCATAGAAAGCAAGTGATAAACACCTCACAAGCTGACTTCCTACTCTCTTCTTTATTTATTTATCTTTGAAACCAAATACCAAATATATGTGTTTCATAAGTGATATAGTATAGTTTTTAAAATATATGAAAATAAGTGATCTAGTATTTCTTGACTGATATACTCACTTTCATTAAGTTATTAACACATTTGGGCATCATGTTTTTGAACGGCTATTTGATAGTTATTTTCAACTAGGAGGATAGCTGAAATCTATTTGGAACAAGTCTAGGTACTTGATCTCTCCTTTTTACCAATTCATTTTCTTTTCAAAACATAGTGCTTGAGAAACTGTGTTTTTTTGTTAGTTATTTTTTACACTTATCTTTGCCTAGTTCTGAAATAGTACTAATACAGACACTTGATTGTTATTTCACAAATGTTTAAACTGCTTCAAATGGCACTCAAGTTTTTGTTCATTTGAACAATTTTTCTAATAATTAATGCTTAATTATCAGAGATCCATCCTTAAGAGTTTTAGTTCAATGTACTATAGTATGTAGAGAAAGTAGTTCCTTGCTAAAAAGTGTACTTGTACAAATATATAAATGATATCAGTGATTATCCAGCAAGTAAATTGTAAAATCTTTGTCAACCCTGATGCATCTTGAACCTCTTCATCACACTTGAATTTCTTCTTACCAACAATACACAACTAAAAAAATCTCACATCGGAGGATTTGAGTTGTATCATAAAACGAAAAAGTACAAGAATCAATCCTTTCTCTAGTCAATAACATGTCAACAGTGAAAAATAGGCTATTATATATGTGGATGGCTTAATTTTCTTTTCTACTCTTCATCTACATTGAACGCACTACAGTAACATATTTGAAAATCACAGAATTGAATAGTGAGAATATCTTCTATAGTGGTGTTTAGTGTCATTGTGTCACAAAATTACAAATACCGGTGATGTTTCATTATCCCAAATTAGAGGTCTTTTAGTTTAGCACAAAATGGTCTAAGATTGCTCATGTTCCAGTGAATAAGATAAACCTTTGATACATCCTACTCCAAGGTCAAAATCATTTAAATCTGGTTTGCTCTCTCAAACCTCCTTGTATCTGCTTGCTATTTCACTTTGAAGTCAACTAAATGTTCATGATTTGTTCTCCTTTTTGCTTTTGCTTTATATATATTGCCAATGATATTTAAAGAGTCTAGTGTCAAACCTTTAATTAATATTTTCTTAAACTTATTTTACTGCATAGCTTTTGTGTATTCTTAAATTTTAGCTCTATTTGTACTGTTCTTGAATTATCACTTCCCCTTATGTTTTCATGTTCGTATTAATATTAAACTCTGATCTGCTTGTTAGAGTTGAAGATTTCAGAAAACTTTTCTACAAAACTAGCTACTTTCAAGCCAAAATTGGAAGGTCAACTCTGATTTTGATGAAATTTTAGAATGTTGTTCCTGACAAAGAAAGCCTTGTGTTGACTGGTGTTGCTTGAAATCCCTCTACATTTGCATGCATGGTAGGACCCACTTCGTAAGATCTTTTCTAGTTGTTATTGTTATTGCTGTAATCCAAGAATGGCCTTTTTTTTTTCTTTTGTTGTTGTTGTTGTTGTCTTTGTAGACTCTAGCATTTGTTCTAGAAAGATTGTTGTAAACACATTATTCTATAGTGGAAGATTTTACTGGACTATGTCCCGTGGTTTTTCCCTTCCCATTGAAGGGTTTTCCACGTAAAAATTTGGTGTCTTGATTGTGGGCTGTTTCTACACCTTTTTTTTATTTTTATATAATTTTAAATATTGGTTATTATGTTTTGCTAGTTTATTTGAAATACCCATTGAATTTTCACAGAGAGAAAAAGAAAATAATTACATTGTGTGTTGAATTAATTGGCTATTTTTCTCAACAGAGGCCGATCTTCAAATTAGAAAAATTTTGGTGCCTAACCCGTTCCATTCACCAAACCCTAACGTCGAACCCTCCATGTATATATATGTTAGATCTCTGCATAGAGGTCTAGCTACTTCTTGGAACTTAAGAAATTGACCACTCTACTCTTTGCACTGAGTTTGAGTTCAATATGTAATTCCCTTTCCATGTGTTGGACGGATGTAATTCCCTTTGCAATATCTTTTTTATTCAAGTTGAGGGGAAAAAAAAAGGAAATCCAAAAATAACATTAGAGGAAATGGTTTGAGAATTTTTAATCATAGGTGACTCTAAGAATGTTTATTGTTCTCTCTTTGGTTCAGGGAAATGGTTTTGGACATCACATTTGGCTTTACATTCAAAGCTTGGGAAGAAGACTTGAAAATGTTTAATCTTTAATCATATGTGAATTTGAATAGTTCTCTACTAATTTTTTAACTATCCTCATACCTAAAGCAAGTTAATGGTTAGTTACCATTATTAATCACCCCTTCAATATTGTTGGCTAACTTTGATGGTTAAAGATCATGGGTTTTTTAATAAAATAACCAAATTCCTCAAACAATATCATTAGTTAGGCAAACTTTCAAACATATTTGGTTTATAACAAATCGAGTGTCTCACACTCGATTTCGGTCCGCAAAAATGCACTTGGAAATCGAGTGTTTGAAACTCGATTTTGAAAATCGAGTGTAAGACACTTGATTTCCAAGTGCATTTTTGCAGACCGAAATCAAGTTTCTCACACTCGATTTGTTATAAACCAAATATGTTTGAAAGTTTGGCTAACTAATGATATTGTTTGAGGGATTTGGTTATTTTTTAATAAAATCCCTAAAGATCATAGTCAATAGGTAAAAAATTATCAAGCATAAAATTTTTGTGTATGCCCATTAGGCAAAACAAGTCATTTTCACAAAAGGAGAATAAAAAAAAAAATATCTTGGACTGTATTCAATTTCATCTTCTACCAGGAAGTTACTTTGTTTGAAACAAACGTAAATTTTAAAGAATTAGAAATTTTTATTCATATTAATTGCTAGAGATGTGTACAATTTACTTAATCAACAATTTTCTAATATGGATTTTTTTTATTCTTTTAAAGATATGCTTTCCTGTTAGGCAACCCAGGGTTTCGCCGCTATAGGTGCCTAAGCTAGATTAAAGCCAAGATGTTTGTCATGTTCCTTTTTTTGGTCCCCCTTCCCTTCATTCAAATTAGAAGTTAAAATGGTGTAAGTGTTAAAGATGATTCTATACAAGGACAATCTATGATAATCTGCAGCAATATGAAAATTAATGGTCTTTTAGTCTTCTATTGCCATATACATTGGCTGTGAACAAATCAATAAACCACACTTCATTTCTTATTATTTTTCTTATTCAATGTCACAAGGACCACTTTATAGAAGGCCTTGCAACTATGACATGAGAAAGAAATGTTGTTATAGACTACTAGTCGCAAACTCATGCAATACATGGGAATATATAATTATTTTGAGATGTGGTATAATGTATGATTTATTTTCTAAATTTTATTATAAATAATTTTTTCTCCCTAAAAATTAAACAATTTTTAAAAGAAATTTATGACTTTATTTTTAAAAATATATAATTTTATCATTTTTGGTGTTTTTGGTTTATCATATTCTTTTTTGAAATGTTCCATATTTTTTTAACTATTATTCTTATGCATTATATTTGCCTAATTTATTTTGGTACAACTGAAATGTTTAAGTTTCAAATTTATTATTCAAATTTCTCTTTTTTTTTTAAGGAGATTATTATAACAATCAAAACTTATCAAACAATCAAAATTAATATTACTCAAATAACTGATAGCACTCTTAACCCAAAGCTATCTTCTCCCATTTTTAAGTAAGTACACTAGAGTGGACCAAAATGAACTTAATAGATCGAGATAGACCTAATGGACCGAACTGGACCTAATTGACCAAAGTGAACCGAATAGACCAAATTGGACCGAATGAACCGAAATTGACCGAATTGGACCGAAATGGACGAGTTGGACCAAATGCCAAACCATAATTAGTAAACATAACTCAAAAAAATTAATAATAATCATAATAATAAAGTGATGTAAAACCATAATATGTGATAAGTAATGTATTCCAACATGATGGAAGTGGTTTGTTGTTAAAGTAACATCAATCAAATTTGTGTCACGTTAATATTTTTTACTAAATTATTATGCATGCATTTATGATTCTATGTATTTGTTGAAGGTTTTATTCAAGTAGAATTTAGTTACATGTAGAGAAAGTTTTTGTTTTTTGTTTTTTTGTTTTTTTTTTTTGAGAAAGATGTAGTGAAAGTTGGTACACCACAAAAAAGCATATTAGGAAAACCACTTGCACGTAATTTTTTATACAAAAACAAAAAGAAATGAAAAAAAAAAAAAATCATTTGGCCTTTATTATCTCTATCTCTTGAAGTTATTGAAAAAAGACATGGTTCTCTAAATAGGAGCGGAACTAGACAACTTGGCCTTGAATACCATATTAGCATACAAATATACATACAATTATGGAATGAGACTTTCTTTTAAAGTGACTATAAACTAAAAATAAATAAATGATGTCTCCATCCTAGGTATTTGTATTACATGTATTTTCTATTATAGTTAAATTTAGGTTCAAGAATGTGCAAAGACAAGTTTGTGAAAATTGATGATTATATCATGATTGATAAGTTATAATTAGTTTTGGGATGGAGTAAAGGCATAATGCATTATTACATATATTGATATTTATATAAATATTTTTTAAAGAAATAATGGAAAGAAAATGATAAAATAGTCACTGATGTGGCTCAACTGAAATGTAGCAACAATAAAGTATTGCAATTTAGTTTTTAAATATAGATAAGATTATTATAGATATAGATTAACTTGTTGTATGTAATAATTAAAGAATTTGAGTTTATTTACCTTATAACACAATAGTATATCTTGTTTTTCATTATTAGGAAAACCATGGTTCAAATTCTTATATATGATTTAGTACCTATTTGCTACAACTTACTTCTTTAGCTTTTTGAAAATGGACCATTTGAAAGAGCTATTTCTAAAAGAAAAAGGAAGTTTTAAAGTGTAGTACTTGGAAGAAATTTGGTTTCAAAACGGGACGTCAAAAGGGAACTAGTGTCATTATGTATAGTATATCTCTTATGCATTTCAGCTCTTTATTTTACTCATCTATTCTATCGTATGCATATATGTCTGGTTCAACATGTGAGGGTTTGCAAAGATACTGAAGGCCATGCTTATACATTATGTATTTTGAACCGTATGGATCAATTATTCATTATAGGCCACTAAGTATTTTGCCCACTGGGCATAATGCCACCGTAAATAGGCTGGGTTTGCTCTTATATATATTTCCATTTGGGAAGGTTTTTTTTTTTTTTTTTTTTTAATTGACATAGAACCTCACCAAAGCAAGGCCCTTTGGACCCATTCTTAGGGAGTAAACTACGGATACTCATTCCCACCCACCAAAGCCGTGTATCAATTACTTCAAAAGAACTATTAGGGAAGATTGAACCTAAGATGTCAAGGTCTATAGCTCACCCCAAGCTTCCAACAACTTTTGCTGCACCCTGATGGCTTGTTTGGGAAGCAAATTGAAAAATGGCTCCTCTAAATAAACATGTTGAAGCTTCTTTTGTTGCATACATAAGATACATCCAGTTTTCCCCAGCATCCTTATGCTCCATTATGGATCATTCAAATTTCATGAAAAATCAAATTGCATGAGGAAGATAGATAATCGAAAGGAATTGAATTTTTTGAAGTTTCATAGTGGATGTTTTTGAAACATGTTTTGTAATTATATAGATAAGGTAAAACTTTGCATATTTCCTTAAGACATTATATCTTTGGTTCTATAAATAAATTCAACCATATTATGTATACGACAATGTAGCACAACCATGAAGCTTTTGGCCAATGCACTTCCTTGAGTATAATTACAGCTTCCATGGCTAGCTGGTTGAATTCAATTGAAAATTCCCAAGCTACAACACCTAAAATACTTGAACTAAAATACTGTATTCAAGTGTTACCCTTATAAATAAACTTATTCTATCCACTTTATGTAAGTCAAGCCAAATATGGCCTTAGGTTGGTATATGGCACATTCAACAGAATTTAACATCATCAATCATGCAGTAACAAAATCAGACACTTGTGCTGCCATTACAATCATTTTATCAGTTTGTTTGTCAATGGTTCATAGCCTGAACTGAATTTAATTTGGTAACCTCTTTGTTTATAACTTTAGTCCCTGAAATACTTGCATGCAAACGAACTCTCTTTGTCCACAAGGACACATAATCTAATTAAATTTTTCCACAATTTTCATTATTTCATACAAGGACCGGGATTATGCACCTCCCATTAATTCACTTTCCCCCAACAAATCCAAGAAGCTTTATTAATCGCCTCACATTCTTTAGAATATACAAGGTGCATTTCATATAAAAGGTCATAAAAAAGCTGAGTGTCGACCTGAGAATGGCCCTAGTGAATTCTTTGCATATATCACTTTGCTGACCAACAGTCTCCACCTAGCCTCATTTTTCTTTGCCTGCTGCTGCATTTTTTCCTTGAAATGCCTGGAAGCAAGAGGGAAAAAAGAGAACTTATTAACAACATCATCAAATTTACCATATATGAATGTTGTCCACATATATCACTCAAAATGAGCTAATGCATTTTTTACTTGAAATGCCTAGAAGCAGGAGAACATAAATAATCTTATTAAGACAATTATCAAATTAATCATATAGGAATGTTGCCCAAATCAATCACTCAAAATAAACAAAACTAAGATTAGGATTCTGCCAGTGTTAGCGCACTACCCAATTACCAAGTCATCGGTACAATGCCGACTGAAATTCAACCTGACTACCATTCAATAGGAGGTTTTCACCTTTGATAATGATCTTATTGAGGAAATGTTAATCTGAGACTCTGGCTGACATGTGCACAACATGACATTCTACATCTTTCATCACTTTTTCTTTTTGGGAAGTGGGGATTGGACTAATCATATACTTTCCCCAGACAATGAAGGGCATAGAGGCAAAGATAGAAGTTTCATGCTTACCTGCAGAGAGGGACCTTGCAAGAATCAGGGTCATTGCACAAGTGAGAATGCAATTCAAGCAGCTGCCACATGCGCTTGCAGTGAACACATCCACCAGGAACTCGGGTCTTACAACTGGAGAAGTGACGGACTAAAGTCTCAAGCCCTTTGCAAGCTGGGAAACCACAAGCAACCTGGCTTCCTTTCAGAACCTTGTCACCAGGCCTGATTGTTCTACGCCCATCCTTGCATATGTGAAGGAGGGCTTCCATCGCCTCATGCAGTTGCAAGTACACCTTTTTCTCTTCCATTCTCTTCAATCGATCTTCTTTTCTCTGAAACAAAGAATCGAACAAAATGATTATGAAAGAAATGTAAGTTGATGACTGAGAACAAAAAAATTCGTTGTCCAACAAATTGTTTATCAATGATTGAAGAATATGAGCTTTCCACTTATGAAAGTCACAAATTGACAAGTATACAATGTAAATAATTTTAAATTGACCTAAACTTAAAAAGGGTAAACTATAATAGCCTCCCTCAAGGTTTGGAGAAATGTAAGAAAAACCCTCTTATTTTTATAAATGAAAATCCACCTCTTTGAGGTTTTGATTTATATTAACAAATAAGTCCTTAAGATCATTTATGTCCATTACAAATGAAGTCAAAATACATGTTTTTCAAATTAAATTCTCATCCAGGATAACCTCAATATAATGCTTACTATCCAAATTGGTTATATGAAGAAAATTAAAACTACAAGGAGTAAGTGTAAATTTTAAAAATAAAAGTGGATTTCTAACATTTCCCCAAAACACAAGGGAAGTTAAGTACTTTACCTAATTTTAGGGGGAAAAAATAGAGTTAATCCATTGATTAAAAAAGATAAAGAGTAGTTTTCAACAAATGGAGTGGGTCCTTTGTAGAAATATAATGTTATGAAAAGCATAGATTTGGATATTTTTACACACTAGGACCAAGTAGATAGTCCAGTGCAGGACATGTTGTGCAGATCCCAACAGTAGGAAAGTAAAGGTAGGATTTTTTTTTTTACAAGGCTTAAAAGTTAACTAACCAGGAAGTTAGTATGTTGTGGATCCATTAGGAGGTTGTTGAGCCAGGGATCTACCACATACCCAGTGCAAAAACCTTCCTTGTTGCCTTAATTGTTACGAAATTCAACAGATAGTTAACGTACATAAATTATAGCAAGCATATATTTATATATCCATTAAAACTTCCATGCTTAGTTCATGATGACAGATATAATTTTCCTTGAACAAAGAACAGGAACTGACTTACTGAATCTGCCTCAACAAGGCACTCTAGAAGTTCTTGTTCAAGTGCAGGATTAGCCCGCTTCATTACTTTCCAACCTTCAGTTGAAGATAGAGTTTTGAAGTCTCTGATAATCATATGAACACAAATGAAAGAGAGCCGTGGTGCATCACAATTCCTTGCCAATTGAAGTACATCTATCACGTTTTCTTTGGTCAGCCAGCCCTGCTCCAGAACATATATACAAACTCTTTTCAGCGATGGGACTGAGTAGGAGTGTGGTAAAACCAACAAATGGAGAACAAACTGCTTCATTTCATCCTCTTCATAGCTGCATTAGAATATTTAAGAAGAAATAACTTTGAGCATTTTAGCTAGAATCGCTATCTGAGAGAGAGATGGGGATGCAAAAAGATGGAAAAGGACAACTCCAACATACCAGGAAAGTAAATAAAACGGATAAAAGCATAGGCAGCTTGATAAGGCACCCCGGGAATCTTGATGTATCTCATACCATTCTTAACTTTTGATTGCTGTAGAATATTCCCCAGCACAGGAGATGCAACACTCCGCATAGTGAAAAAAAAAAAAAAAAAAAAAAAAAAAAAAAAAAAATCTTTTTGGCCCATCCCTGTTCAAAAATTCCTCAGCAACTAAAATAAAGAAATTCCAGGAATTTGCATGTGATGAAATTATAGTTTCAATAGTCCCATTGCCTCATTTAAACCACCATTTCTAGAAATTGAAAAGGCAGCAACTTTGTCAGTATAATATTTTCAAGCGAATGTCTTTACACTATTAAGTCAGGACCAGCAATAAAAATTGGGCTAGCTCAAAATTATAAAAGGAAGTTCAATCGCCTCACCAGAATACTGGAATGAGCCAGAATATATGATTCCTTCCTTTGTTCTAAATAAATATTTTGTCTAATTTTTTTCTTTGAAATAGACTAGTTGTTCCCTATTTTCTCACTTACCATTGAAGAAATGCTGAATATAGGACTACGAATTCAAAGATTGTCACTAAGTGAACCACGTGTCGCACTTGGCAATTCAAGAGCTGCCAGTGGTAGTTTCTGATCTCACAGAATTTCTTTTCCAATGTCAAAGAAATTTTAAAGATACCCCATTTTAGAGCCTGACCATCTTTCAGTATCCTAGTGTCTACCTATGGTGGAAGTGGCACATAGCCTCACTTTAATTATAAATGCTAATGTCTTTCGTTGTCCCAATTTGAGGTCATGTAGTTTTGCTCAAAATGGATTAAGATTGCTCGTGGAGTTTGTTCCAATTATATATTATTCTTCTTTTTTCAAAATTATTTTCTGAAAAGCCTAGTTGTCTAAAAAACTTTCAATTGTCTTCAGGTCCTCTGGAAAGGGATCGGCTACCTTTTTCTGAAGGACTTTTTCTCTGGCATTTACTGGTATTTCCTTCATTTTGCAAGCCGGTACTTATTTTGAACTGTAATAGCAGAAATTTTTTTTAATGCTTGATTGATTTAAATTTATAGATTTCCCTGTTATTAATTTTCTTGCTGACCTATGAAACTATACATTCACAGGCCATTATGATGCCTTTAATCTTCATGTATCGGTATTCTTGTATTTATGGATGGGTATATGAATATAGCAATGGAGCAAACAGGGGTGATTTTAAAATGGCAATAAAAAAAAGGTATGGCGATGCTTTCAGTTGCAAAACAACGGTAATTTAAAGGTTGGTTTGTTGTGATTAGGATAATCTCTTTTGATGCAGTTCTCTACATTAGTATAAGTCATGTAGATCATCTGCAGTCATGCTTTTAATGTAAGACAATGTGGATTTTGGAAATGATCTCCAATGGCATGTGTTATCAAATGTTTGATTTGAAGAGAGATGCCTTATTGCTATTGTGATGAATGGTATCATTGATTTTACAGTATAATCAATGATGATGATTATGATTGTTGAGTTGGTGGCTTGATATTGTTTAAGCAATGAGGCTGTGTACTTGGTTTCAGATGGTGTGCACCATGTCACTTGTACTCCACACAAAGATTAGCCAACCTTATTGGTTCATGCGGCAAACCTAAAATTTTATATATGCGGTCTTGTTGACTGTTGTGTGTCAAAAAATAGAGTTCAAGCTGTGCTTTGTTTGAGAGAAATTTTAGGTTTCTCTTGTCACGTGCTTATGGTGAGAGCCCTCTTTGGGAGTATTGGGGTTTGGGTTTGTGATATTGCCTTTGTTCTAACTTTTTAATCTCCCTATTTTGTTGTTGAAACTTTCTCCTTAATGCCGCCCATGGATGTAAGCCATGGCTGAACCACGTAAATCTTTTTTTTTTTTTTTTAATTTCTATTTTGCACAAACCCACTATCATTTGGTTACACACAACAAATAAGTATCAATGCTTCTGTTATCGATGACTCCTTCTTAATAGATAAATTTATACATTGAGGCTTGATGCAAAACTTTTAGAGGCATCGTTTGTTTCTGCTGGTGTTCGACTAGTGTGAATTAGTTTTGAGATGGTTTTAGTTTCTAGAAAACTGCTTTGCATTGTACTTAAATTTAACTCAAAATTTACTTGAACCAAGAAAAGCAAAACGATTGGTTGGTTGCTAGAGTTTAGCTTGCTGTGAAATTTTTGTGAGAAGATGGAGGCCCTTTTTCTTATTTTGAAATTTAATGTTCTTCTTTCTTTTTTTTTTTTTTTTTTGGGTTTAGGGAAAATGGTTTTGGAAATAACATTTGGTTTTACATTCAAGGCTTGGGAAGAATGATTTGAGAATGTTTTATTATAGGTGAATGATTTGACTACTTCCCCTCAAACTGCCTTCAAACCTAAAGTTAGTTGATGGTACCTTTAATTATCATTAGTAATCACCTCTTCAATAGTGATGGCTATTTTTGATGGTTAAAGATCATAGTCCACCATAAAATATCTAGTAGAAAAGATTTTTTTTATGGCCATTAGTCAAAACAAGTCATTTTCAAAACAAGTCTTTATTTATCTTCTATCAAGAAGTTACTTTCTTTGTAACAAATGGAAATTTAAAGAATTTGAAATATTGATTCATATTCAATTGCTTGAGAAGTGTACAATGTACTTATTTTGGTGGTTGAATATTCTTTATCAAACAATGAGATTGTTGCAAATAATTTATCAATCTTCAATTTTTCAACTTTAGGATATATTTATATTTTTGAGAGAGAAGCTTTCCTGTTAGGCAACTTGTGACTTCCATGCTATAGGGGCCAAGCTAACTTAAAGCCCAGATGTTTGTCGTGATTCGTGATTCTCTCTTCTTCTTCTTCTTCTTTTTTTCCTCCCTCATTCAAATTAGAAGCAAGCTATCCATAAAAAAATGGAAGCAAGTTAAAATGTTTATAGGTGTTAACTAATGTCGTATATAGGGACAATTTATGGAAAATCAAAATTAATAGCCTCTTACTCTCATCTCATCTATTTTCACATACATAGAGTTTTATTGCAGACTACTCTACAGCCTATTTTGTAATTATCTATCTATCTATCTATATATAAAGTCAAAGTTGATAGAAAATCCAATTAGATTTCAAATTGGATTCCAATTTTGTATCATGTGCCCTATTTAAGTTTTTTTTTTTTTTTTTTTTTTTTTTTTTTTTTTTTTAAATTTTGCTCTAAGCAAGTTAATACTGCACAAGAGACTAAGAATTTAACATAAATAAACCACCAAAACCCCAGTAAACAAAAAAAGTAAGAAGAAAAAGTAAACATGTGTATATCCTAAAAAAAAAAAAAAAACTATAAAAAAAAGAGTGAGAAAGAGAGAGTAAAACTCATCAATAACTTAAAAAAGGTGTAACCATTACACTAGTTATAATTTGAACCCATATATGTACGTAATTGTTAGTGTTTTTAATTGTACCCTGAATATTTGCTGGTTATACTCTCATAATATATAAATTTTTTTTCTCCACTTTACAAAAATCACCTGTTGATATGTCACTTCCACAAAATTTAACATAATCAATCATGTTGTATCCAAATTAAACACTTGTGCTACGTACCATTCAATATGGGATAGAATTCTTACTAGTTAGTACTAATGTGAGTGCTTTTTAATTGATATTTGGTATTTTGTTATTCCTGAAACTAGACGAGGTATTAGTGTCTTACTGTTCTTACTGTTGTAAAACTTTTGTGCTTAGAAAATGAGTTTTGTAATTTCTTTTCATTGGTTGAAGTTTTCTATTATGCTTTCTATAGAATGAAGACTTCAACGTTTGGAGTCAAGTATCTTATTGACATTAAGTGAGTGAAACATCTTATGCTGCAAATAAATTATAACTATTAGTATACTGTATATTGGCATGCTGAGCAGAGAAGAAAGTTGTGCTCGGTCTATGGTCTAGGTTTTGCATGCCTCTCTGAGAGAAGTTGTTTACTTGGAGTTTTAAAACTAAGTTGGAGTAAATTCTCTTAGTCTTGTTTGATGGCTAGTCCATTTATTTTTGTAAATCATATTTTTTTAAACCTTTTATGAGATGATATTGCTTAGACCAATTGGAGTTTATTTGAGAAGTTTATTAATAATTAGTTAATTTAACTTTTTCTATGTTATTGTTCTATCATCAGGTAGAGAAAGATCAGATTTTAGATAGGCAAAATGAATGGAGGTGGAGAGAAAGGATCAGCAACTACGAAAACCCCTGGAGATTTCCTCAAATCAATTTGTGGGCGACCTGTTGTTGTTAAACTGAATTATGGAGTAGATTATCGAGGTCAGTCTCCCTATTTCTTATTTGTGAAGTCGACTCACCGACGTAAGTTTTTTCTCCAAGTGATTGTCCTACATATTCTGATAAACCATCTCCATTATTCAATTGTTGGGTCCTACTTTTAAATTTTGAAGGGAAAAAAAGTAGCATTTGGTGAGAGAGAAGGAAAACACATGGAATGGCCCTCCAAACTTCCCTTTTCACATGAACAATTCTATGGAAAATATTAGTCAATACGTGTCTATATTGCTTGTTTTTCCTTCTCTCATTTTATAGTAATAGTATAACACAAATTAGAAATTTTTTTTTTTTTTTTACATTTATTTTTCATGTAAATTTTATATTGTCATTGTACACATTTGCAAGAATAAGGCTTGTTCTCTTACATATTTCCATTTGGGAAGCAAATTAAACTGGCTCTTCTAAATACACATGTTGAAGGTTGTAACTTACATAAGTTACATCCAGTTTTCCCCTGCCTCTTTAAGCTCCATAATATGTTCATTTGGATAATTCAAATTTCTGGAAAATTCAGTTGAGCATAAGAGAGAGAGTTTCATCACAGAAGTCTTTGTAACCTGTTTTGTAATAATTATAGATAAATTTGTTCCTTCATATTGTGGACTGGAATCCTGATTGGAGATTTACCTTATGAAAATAAATTTGCCAAGTTTTCTAAGTATTTAAAACCTGGCCACATACGATTTTTAATGGTGAACTCATGAATCTTTTGTGTTTGCCTGGTTCTATGCGGCTGCATTGTCTGTCATATTAGATACTTATTCAGAATCATCATTGCATAGCATGACGATGACTCACCATATATGCAGATTTTTTATTGTCCTATTCTTCCTCGTTTTACTACTTTTTCCTCAGCTTCAAATACACATTTCTATTCGTAATTTCTTTATTATTATTATTATTATTATTATTATTATACTGTGCTTCATTATTATATACACTCCTACACTGGTGGTTTATCTCTAAACTTTTATATATACTTCCTTCTTTGATTTTCTTAGTATATAAATTTTTAGTTGTTCAAAAGTAATTAACTTTTGTTAAAAAAATAAAAAAAATATAATTAATTATTTCTTATATATAAATAGATCAAGCTATTTTTTCCCATTCATAATAGGTTTGAACAGTTTAAAAAATATGAAGATATTTTTTGTTTTTATTTAATTTTAAAAAATTAAAATTACTAAACCATGATAATAGTTTGAAAAGTATTGTTTATAATATCTTGAATTTTATTTCGAACATGATATCTATTATAATATTGATGGCTTATATTTATTGATAAAATTTTATTTAAGATCGATTATGTCATTCATTCTATAAAAAAAAATGGATTAACCATATTATCATTTAAAATGGAAATGTTAGTGGAACTTGAATGCATTTGATTAATAATGTTGCATCTCAAAAATAAGAAAATTAGGCTTTAAATAAATAAAAAAAATTGATATTAAAATTTAAATAAAAATGATTTAATTTATATTTGATTATTAAAATAGGGATAGGCTCCACTTGAAGTGGTCAAAGGCTCATGATTCATTGAAGCCGCCCTGAATCACCTTGTCCGAAATTAAGTAGTAAAAAATTGACATGAAGGCGTTTATCAAGCGCCACCATTATCATTAAGTAGTCGGTTATTTGTAGCAGAAATATTGATTAAACTCTCAACATCGAATTATTCGATATGGAAGCCGATGATGGAGGATGTCCTTTATTGCAAGGATTTGCATGACTCTATTGATGGTCATAGTGTCAAGCCTAGTGATATGTCTGATAGAGACTAGGAGAAATTAAATAGAAAAACTATCGGGTGTATTAGACAATGCATCAATGTTAGTGTTTTTCACCATGTGTCTCAGGAAACAAATGTAAAGGCTCTGTGGAAAAAATTAAGGAGTCTTTATGAAAGAAAGATAGCTCAAAATAAAGCCTTTATTTCTAGAAAGCTTGTGAATTTGAAGCTTAAAGAGGGTAGGTCCATTGCCGAGCACCTTAGTGAGTTCCAAGACTTGGTTATTCAGATGGTTACAATGAAACTAGTAATAGATGATGAGTTGCAAGCTTTATTGCTTCTGAGTTCCTTACCTGATTGTTGAGAGGCTTTAGTAGTGTCACTTAGTAATTCAACTCTGAATGGAGTGTTACAACTTGCCATGGTTAAAGATAGTTTGCTTAATGAAGAGACTAGAAGAAAGGATATGGGCAAGGATATTGCACATGCTCTTGTCACAGAGAACAGGGGGAGAAGTAAGAGTAGAAGTTCTAAAGGGCGAGGTAAATCCAAAAGTCAGTCAGAATCAAAAGGAAAATTCAAGTGCTTATACTGTGATAAAGAAGATCACATAAAAAGGAATTCCAAGGCTTGGAAGAACAAACAGAAATAGGATAAAAATCAGAAAAGGGTGGATGATGAGAACACTGCTGCTGTTATAGTGTTGGAAGATGAGGTCCTAGCCGTAGGACAAGATGATTGTTGTACAGTTTCAGATCCTTATGTTGAATGGGTGATTGATTCAGCTGCTTCCTGTCATGTCACTCCAAGAAAGGAGTTATTCACTTCATACAAAACGGGAAACTTTGGGAGAGTGAAGATGGGCAATGATAATTATGCCGACATTGTGGGAATTGGTGATAAATGTGTTAGGGCTAACACTGGAAACACCCTGGTTTTGAAGGATGTGAGACATGTTCTGGATATTCGCCTGAATTTGATTTCCATTCATGTTCTTGATAAAGAAGGTTATGGCAATTATTTTCGTGATGGAAAATGGAGGCTTAGCAAAGGATCATAGGTGGCTGGCTTACATAAGTGAAAAAGGGTTGCAGATTTTGGAAAAGAAGTCTCTCATTCCCTATGCCAAAGGTACGTCACTAAATCCTTGTGACTTTTGTTTATTTGGTAAACAACATAGAGTTTCATTTAATATACCCTCTACTAGAAAACCCAATGTATTAGATCTTGTTTATTCTAATGTATATGGTCCCATTGATGTTGAGACTTTAGGTGGCAATAAATATTTTGTTACATTTATTGATAATGCTTCACAAAAGGTGTGGGTTTATGTTTTGAAAAAAAAAGACCAGGTATTTGAGCACTTCAAGAAATTCCATGCCATGGTGGAAAGAGAGAAAGGGAAGCCTTTGAAGTGTCTCCGCAGTGATAACGGAGGTGAATACACATCTAATGAATTCAAGAGTTACTGCTCCGAGAAAGGCATTAGACATGAGAAGACAGTTCTTGGTACCCCACAGCAAAATGGTGTGGCAAAAAGGATGAACCATATCATTGTTGAGAAGATTAGATGTATGTTGAGAATGGTTAATTTGCCTAAGTCATTTTGGGGTGAAGCTGTTGTGACTGCATGCTAACTAATTAATAGATCTCCATCAGTTCCTTTGGATTTTGATATTCCAGAAAGAGTTTGGACAGCGAAAGATATTTCTTAGTCTCACTTGAAGGTATTCGGGTGCAAGGCATTTGTTCATGTGCCTAAGGAACAAAGATCAAAGCTTAATAGCAAATCCACTCCTTGTATATTTGTTGGATATGGAGATGCAGAATTTGGCTACAAGCTATGGGATCCAAAAGAAAAGAAGATGATCAGAAGTCGAAATGTAGTTTTCCATTAGAATGAAAACTTGGCAGACTTTGAGAAAACTGAGAAGCCTAAAGCTACAGTTGAAGGTGTTCCTGATCTTACACCTACCTCTTCTTCCTTAGATAATCCCACAAATAGGGAAGAGGTACAATATGAGAATTATGGTGATGAACCAACTGAATTTGATGCTGATGAGCCAACAAGTGTTGATGGTGATGATGTGACAGATACAGATGGTGTTGAGCAGGGGGAGCAACCTCCTCCACTAGAGATGGTAGAACCTCAGGTGAGAAGGTCTACTAGAGAGCATCGTCCATCGACAAGATACCCCACTTCTGAGTATACTATGATTACTGAAGAGTCTCATAAGGATAAGCAAAGCTGGTTGAAGGCTATGCATGAAGAGATGAATTCTTTGAACAAGAATAAGACTTATGACTTGGTGGAACTTCCTAAATGCAAAAGGGTACTGAGAAACAAATGGGTGTTCAAGCTAAAGAAAGATAGTGACAAGTTAGCGAAGTATAAAGCTCGATTGGTGGTCAAGGGTTTCAGTCAGAAACAAGGGATTGACTTTGATGAGATATTCTCTCCAGTAGTCAAGATGAGTTCCATTCAGGTAGTTTTGGGATTAGTAGCTAGCTTGGATCTTGAACTTGAGCAACTTGATGTGAAGATAGCTTTTCTTCATGGTGATTTGAAAGAAGAAATCTACATGGATCAGCCAGAGGGATTCAAAGTGAAAGGGAAAGAACACATGGTTTGCAAGTTAAAGAAGAGTTTGTATGGCTTGAAGCAAGCTCTAAGACAGTGGTACAAGAAGTTTGACTCATTCATGGTGGGTCATGAGTACACGAGGACAAATGCAGATCATTGTGTATATGTCAGAAAATTTCCTAATGGTAAATTTGTTATTCTTCTACTATATGTAGACAATATGTTGATAGTAGGACAAGATGCATGTGTGATTGGAAATTTGAAGAAGGACTTGTTCAAGTCATTTGATATGAAAGACTTAGGTCCAGCAAGACAAATTTTGGGTATGCAGATTCTGCGTGACAAGAAAGCCAAGAAGCTATGGTTATCACAAGAGAAGTATATTGAGCGGGTTCTTGACAAGTTCAATATGAAGCATGCCAAGCCAGTCAGTACACCTCTTGGTGCTCATTTCAAGCTAAGAAAGAAATCTTGTTCTTCATCCAAGAAAGAGAAGGGAGATATAGCATTAACTATTTATTCCTCTGCAGTTGGGAGTTTAATGTATGCTATGGTTTGCACACGACCAGATATTGCTCATGCAGTTGGTGTTGTCAGTAGGTTCATGGTTAATCCTGGTAAAAATCACTGGGAAGTAGTGAAGTGGATCTTCAAATATTTGAGAGGTAGCTCTAAATCGTGCTTGTCTTTTGGTGATTCTAAACTAGTTTTGGAGGGTTATGTAGATGCAGATTGGGCAGGTGACCTTGATGGTAGGAAATCTACATCGGGGTATTTATTTACTTTTGCAGAGGGAGCTGTATCATGGCAGTCAAGATTGCAGAAGTGTGTTGCCTTATCTACAACTGAAGCTGAGTATATTGCAGCTAATGAAGCAGGTAAAGAGATGCTTTGGTTGAAACGATTTCTCCAAGAATTGGGTTTGAAGTAAGATGAGTATGTAGTTAATTGTGATAGTCAGAGTGCTATAGACTTGAGCAAGAATTCTATGTACCATTCACGTTCGAAGCACATTGAGGTGAGATACAATTGGTTGAGACTAGTTGTTGAACAACAGTTATTTGAATTAGAGAAGATTCACACAGATGAAAATCCAGCTGACATGCTAACCAAGGTTGTGTCAAGAGAGAAGCTAAAGCTTTGTGTCGGGTTGGCCGGCATGAATTCTAACTGAAGACTTAGGTTGAAGATCTCCTCCGTAGTGGGTTGGAGGGGGAGATTGTTGGGTGCAAGCACCGTGTGGGTCCAGCCCACATGCTTGGGTCAATGCTCATTAAATGAGCTTGCTTCTTCAAGCTTCCAAGGTCAGACTGCCATTCCTTGGGCAGTGGCTTAGGCGTGTGAGACACGCTGAAGCCGACAAAGAAGAAAAGAAAGAAAACAGAGGCCATTCGGCCTAGTGAGGTGAGCTGAAGAAAAAAGAGCTATTCGGCCAGTGTGTGTGAGTTCTAGAGAGAGCAAAACACAGATATTTCAGCCATTTGAGAGGTACAATCCGAATGAAGAAATAGAGAGAAACACAATGAGAGTGTGAGAGAGTGAAAAAGAAAAAGGTGATATTTTTTTTTGCTCAAGTTATACATAAGGTAGATAAATTGGTGGAGCTTTTATGGAGTTTTTGAATGCTACAACCATAGAGATTTGGAATATTCAGAGGAAAATTTTGCTACTGGCTTTGTGGTGAGATTGTATTTATTCCTTGAGATTTATTTATTGTATATCCAATTTATTGTGGACTCAAGTTTAGCATTAACTTGATAGTTGTAATCTCTATTTCATAGTGGATATTTTTCGGAGCTGCCCCGTGGTTTTTCCCTCTACACTAGAGGGTTTTTCACGTAAGATTTGGTGTTCTTGTGTGGTTGTGTTTATGTGGTTCTTGCTGGAATTTTTTTTGTTTCCATAATATTACTATTGCTTGGAAATCATTAATTTTAATTCACACATAGACATAGAGGGGACTAGGATTTTTCCCCAACAAGGCCTTCAGCCTCACCCAAATTTGAAAAGCTTAGAGATTGTAAACTTTGGGAGTGAGAAGTTCCCTTCATGGTTATTAATGCGTGAAAACAGTAGTGGTGATTTGTTACTTTTTGACCATTTGTTGGAAATCCGCTTAGAAAATTGTAACAAGTGCAAAAGAATTCCTTCACTTGGGCAACTACCTTGTCTCAAGGTTCTTAAGATAAATGGAATGGATAACTTGAAATGTATAGGAGCAGAATTTTACAGCAGTTATAGTGCTGAGGGATCAAGTAATAGTGGAGTTGGCAGCAATGTGGTGTTCCCAGCTTTGAAAAGACTTGTTTTTGGAGAGGATGCCCAATCTAGTGGAATGGAAGGATCCGATGGAGCCAACAACAACAACAACAAGAACGGTGTTTCCTTGCCTTGAGGAGTTGACCCTCTTGGATTGCAAGAAACTAATAAGTGCTCCATGTCATTTTCCGTCTCTTCAGAAATTAGTTATTTCTCGTATTAGGAGCACGGTATTCGAAAACATTACCAGCAGGCTTACCACACTCACAACCCTTAATATAACAAGCGTATCAGAACTTGCTTGTCTGTCAGATCAGTTACTACAAAATAATTCAAGTCTCACGTATCTAACAATATGGGATTGTGATGAATTGGTGTCCATCTCATCACGTCAAGATGTATGGCACTTTTGTACCTCTCTTCGATCAATCAGAATAATTGGATGTTATAAATTGAGTGATTTACTAATCGCACTACATACCCTTCATTCTCTTGAGAAATTTGCAGTAGCTAGTTGTCCAAATTTGAGGTCCTTTCCAAGTCTACAAGGCGTGGGGTCTCTTCTTCGAAGTCTGGGGATATCGTGTGCTGATGAAGTTCTATCGACTGGGCTGCAATCCTGTACATCTCTTTCAGAGTTGAATATAAACTACTGTCCTAATTTGAAATCAATTCCAAATCTACGACAACTGCATTAAGAGAGATAATTAAAAAACTGTTCTTGTATGGGTGGGATAAACTCAAATCTCTCCCAGATGATATTCAAGGCTTCGCTGCACTTAGAACTCTGTGGATACATAAATTTGATAGAATGGAAGCTCTACCTGAGTGGTTGGGCAACCTTTCTTCTCTTCAAAACCTGGATCTTATTCGCTGCGAGAACTTAATGTATATGCCCACAGTCCAACGCCTCACCAAATTAACGATTCTACAGATTTCTAATTGCCCAAAATTAAAGGAAAGATGTGCAAAGGGCACTGGTGCAGAGTGGTCAAACATTGCCCATATTCCATTAATCACCATCGACCGTAATCGTATTGAAAATGAAGTTATTTGAAGATGCTATAAATTATTATGGAAAGAGATGAGCGGTAAGTTTACTCGTACAGTCATACCTCAAATCCTCGTCTCTTTTATTTTTCTCTAATGCTTTCATTTAAATCAGCCCATGATTAATTATATTCCCAATTCCCCCAATTCCTTCCTTTTCTTACTTTTGTTTTTGAAGCTAACGGAAGTTCGCAAGTGCTGGAAAACTTATGGAATTTCAATCCATTCCCAAGAAATTTATCAAAGAGTAGCAGCGTAGATTGGTCCAGGACGGAGGAGCAGTTAAGTGTATTCAATACGGTACCTAATATCCTCTCCTCTTCTTTTCTCTGATATCTCATTTAATTTAAATCAACCTATTAACCTAGGATTATAATTTCCCCAAATTCTTACTTTCACTCTTAGTTTTCCCCTTACTTTTACTTTGATGTTTAGGCATGGGGATGGCATATCTATTGTGTTCAGATGGAGGAAAAATCAATTAAATTATCCACTCTCAAGTCACACACGTGGAATCTCCCAAATCAACATTTAGTATATTTCCTAAAAAGTGTAGAGGGATAGGAATTGACCATAACATGTTCTTGATGAAATCCAAAAGGGAAAAAATGAATATGATACCTCCTTCTGAACTTAATAAGGATGGGAAAATTTTTCCTTTTCTTTCCCCAAACTGATATAAGATTCCATGACCTGCAAAATTTTAAGTTGAGTTTGTATGTTTAGATATCTTTGCAGCTTTTTCAACCTTGATTTTTTTAATTTTATTTTATAAAAGATTATTAAACCTTGGTATTCTAATATATGTAGTTTACTAGTGGTGATATTATTTCATTCAAACATTATTGTAAAAGTTTGTAATCCTCAGGTACCGCTGGGCAATTCAGAGCTGGCCGATATTAGTTTCTGATGTCATAGAGGATTGTTTTCCAATGTCAAAGATATTTTTACAAATCACCCATTTTAGAGCCTAGTCTTCTTTCTGTATCCTGGACTGTTCACCCAACTTTGAAACAGTATGTCTTTAGTTGGAGGATTTAAATTTGGTTTTGTTGGAGTTGGAACCTTTCAATAGTGGTGGGTAACTTTTCATATCTTCAAGAACTGAAGTTCGGGTGTTAGAAGTCCTACCATCTACTAGCAAAGCTGAACGGTTTTAGACCCCTTAAAACACAACCAGATTAGTTAGCCTAGATTAATTAGCCAAGTTGTTACTTAGTCAAATTATGCAATTCTAGGTTAAAGCAATCAAATAATCATATCAAAATAATAAAGCAGCGGAATAATAAAAGACACAATGATATGATCACCCAGGAAACCACACGGTAAAAACCTGGGGAGGATTTGACCCACCGATCCTCAAGGTAAACCTGAATCCACTATGAAAGAATTGAAGTTTATACAAAGGACTACAAGCTTCCCGCTCGACTTCCTAATGCTACCCACCAGTAGAAATTACTAACATGACCACGTGCAAGCTCCGAATCCACGGACTCCTTCTTTCTTGAATTCTTCAATCAGCTACAAGCACCCACGCTTGATATTCTTTAAGTTTCAATGGTAGCAACCAAGTTGATCATCAAGATGTTGATACTCTTTCTAACTTGAAAACCTTAAGCTTTGTGTAAAGGAAAGCTCCTCTAGATCTCACAAGAGATTTACACAAAACAGCAATGTGAGCAACAAAGACTTAAAAAGGTTTGGGTACAAAACCCTAAAAATAAAAGGAGGCACAAAAGGCACTCTAATCTCTCTCCTCAAAAGTCCTAAAAACGTTCTAGAGTTTTCCTTATATATAGGAGTGTTTTACTTGAACCCCAAGACGTTTAAATAGAGTTTGGGCTGAACTGGAACTCTACAGAAAAATAAATTTGTACGTGGTTCGATCGATCGAGTCTAATTTTCGATCGATCGAGCCTTATAGATTTAGTCCAATAAATCTGCAATCACTCGATTCCAGTTTTACAAATAAACATACTTTGAGCAAGCCTAAACAAGACTAAACATATTGTTTTGATCATGGTTTGCCAACATTACACATTAGAGTTCTAAATACATAAAATCCTAAATCTTTAGAACCTAACAAAAGCAAGAGGTATAATCCCTTTCTATGGAAAGCCAAGTTGAACTTTCCCAGAGTAGTTGAGGATTTATTTCCACATATATCCTTGCAAAGGCTTAGAATACAATCAAAGCTTGATTTTTTTACTTTTATTTGAACGGAAGTTGGAAGGAGCAAGAGTGTTCTAGTGGTAGAAGATAGGCTGAGTGCAAGGATCACAATAAAGTTCAATCAATGCAATTATTTCATTAAAATTTGTGAGTTGTCTCAATCTCTTCTTCTCTTCCCATTTTGTTCTTCCAACAAAAAGAACCTACTAAGCTTCCTTCCTTTGTTCCACTTACTTTTTTGTATCCTTTTTACTAAATTAGTTGTTTGTATACTATTTACAGATGCTGGATATCCTTCACTCTCAATTAGGGGTGTACATCCGCATGTTAGCTATCCTACATTTCCCAATTAGAGATTTACTTAAGCACAAAGTGGACCAAGGTTGCCCCTGTTCCAAATATCCAAATAACTTTTGATTCCTTTTCTAAGCTCAAAATAATCTAAATAGATATTTCTCTAATATTTTTCTTTGAAATAGACTAGTTCTATTTGTTCCCTATTTTGTCAATTGCCATATTTCTTATTCTCTTGTTCTGTCATTAATACTTTATAAAAAAAATATATTTATAGTAATCTTGAAGGTTCACCATTGGGGTATATTTGGAACTTATGGAAGAAATGCTGAATGTAGGACTACGAATTTGAAGATTGTCACAAAGTGAACCACATGTAGCACCTGGCAATTCAAGAGCTGGCCACTGGTAGTTTCTGATCTCACAGAAATTCTTTTCCAGTGTCAAAGATATTTTACAGATCTACCATTTTAGAGCTAAATCTTATTTCAGTATCCTAAACTGTTCACCAACTTAGAGAAATATAGGGAAAAAGCTGATGACTTGCTCTTTAGGAAAGATAGCCAGAAACAAGAATGGGTAAAAAGTGGTATTTTCTTCTTGTAATTTATATATTATTGTCTTTCCAAATAGGTGAGCATTATACTGGATACTCTAGATGATGGATGCAAATGTTCAGAGGTAGTTCCTAATTGCTTGCATATAGGGTATGGACCTGTCTCCAACTGTAAATGATTGGCAATTCAATATTTTGTGTACAATTTGGTTTTGTAACTCTTAATCCAAATTTCTTTTTAGTTTATTCACCTATGATCAGTTTTGACTTATGTAGGTTGAACTACCATGGTGTTGAGAGATTCTGATGACTTCTGTCATGATTTAGAAAAAGGCAAGGTGCAGTACACGCTCCGAGCATGGGCAACTTCTTATTCTTGTCAATGAGCTCAATGTCTTCGGTTATTAAGGATGTTAAAAGAGAACAGACCAACTTGTGTCACACTTTTTTGAAACATTAGACAATTAATTACTCCAACTTTGTGCTACTATGACCTATCATGCTAGCTCTTTCATACCATTGATAGCTCCTGAAACTGTCAATCATAGTCCCTAGCAAAAAATAACAAGAGCCTTGGAGATACAGGCCTCTGTTTGGGTCTTCTCATGATTGTTTTGAGCACACCTTTGAATCAACCAAATCACACTTTTTATTGACTTCCACAATTTTGGCTAATTAATACATGGCCATTTATGTTAGATGCAGTAAGCTCTCCTAAATCTTTCGTATTTGTTGGTGGATGATGTGTTTTGCATCTTTCCTGAAATTAGAAAATCATTTAGAGTCATTGTTGTTTAAGTATAAGGCCTTCTAAGTTAATTAAGTAGTGTTAAACATCTTTTTAGCATTTTTGACATTTAAATAAGTTTTATATTTAACAGAAGGCCCTCATGTTTTGTCCCAGAAAAAGAAAAAGGAAAATTCTCTTCAAGTGCCGCACAAAGTACTTATGATTTCAAGAAGCTGATTTGCTCCCTTACAATATGCTGCTGATTTTTTTTTCCCTTATTTAAAAGAAGGATATGCCAAGGGAAACGCTCCCTAGTATCCCTGGATTGCTCTTATTCAAATGATAGAGATATCATAAAATGCAAGTGATAAGTCCCTCCAAACTTGATGTCTAATCTCCTCTTTTTTTATTCTTTATTTATTTTTAATGTCAAATACCAAATATATACTATTCATCAGCGATCATGGATTTCATTTCTAATATACTCATTTTTACTAAGTCATTCATCACATTGGGGCATATTATCTCTATAGTGCTATTGTTACTTTTCATTTTGGAGAAGTGTGGAAATTCATTGGTGCGGGAAACATGTTCAGGTACTTTGTTTTGCTGAGACTTTGTTCTCTTCAACATGGCAAAATGCATGTGAAACTTAGTTTTTTTTTTAATAAGTTTTTTTTTTTAATAATTCTTTGCACTTATGTTTGCTTCATTTTCCTAAAAAACATTATAATGCAACTACAAGCACATGATTGGTATTTTACAAATCTTATCCAGTTAAAAAGGTTCAATCAAACTTAGTTTTTTGTCTTTTTCAAAAGTTCTACAAATAGTTGCTTATTTATCATAGATCTAGCCTTAGAATTGTTGTCCAAGGTCCTAGTAGTACTTGGAGCTTTGATTTTATTAATCCTCATGCATCTTGAACCCTTTCACCACACTTTAGTTTGTTACCAACAACACAATTGAAATATCTCATATGGGAGAAAATCTTTTGTAATATAAAAGGAAAAGTATAAAAATCAGTCTTTTCTCTAGTCAATAACATGTCATTACGAAAAAAAAATAGCTATCATGTGGATGGCTTAATCTCAAGTCTTTGCTTCATTTTTTTCAACTCACTACAGGAACATATTTGAGCGTAATTGAATCAAATAAACTATCTTACATGGTAACTAGCAAACTTTCATTTCTACACGAGCTATACATCTACAAGATGCTATAGAATCTAGCTATGGTGGAAATGGCACATTGCCTTACAAAACTACAAATGCTAATGATCTTTCAATTTCGGTCATGTAGGTTTGTCCAAGTTATATATTATCCTTATTTTTTCAATTTCTTTTTTCAAAAAGCCAAGTTGTGTTAAGATCCAATGATATGGTTATAAGCATTAGCAATGTCTCATAAAAATTTTCAATTTGTGCTTAGCCCCTGTCCTTTGGAGAGGAATTGGCTGCCTTTATTTAAAGGATTTCTTTGCCATTACTGGTATGACCTTCATTTTGCAAACTAATAATAATTTTGAGCTTTAATAGAAGAATGATTTTTAATGCATGATTGAAAGCTCGGAAAAGTGTCGTAAACACACGAGCTATTTAGACCCCCAAATTAAAGTTACGGTTTGGTTGATTTTACACTAACTTAATACTAAGTGTGGAATAATGTAAACACAAGCGTATAAGTAAGACAACTACTCTAATCCATATTTAAAGCAACACAGCAGTAAAAATGAAATGAACAAGAGTGGGGAAGAAAGATGCAAACACAGATAATGCCAAGACGTGTTATCGAAGAGGAAACCGAAGAACTCAGCGAAAAACCTCTCTGCCGCCCTCCAAGTGGAAATCGATCCACTAGACAATCAGTTGGGATACAAGGGTGAGCAAGAGACCCTCCAATCCTAATTTACCCTCTGTACCTAAGCCCTCCAAGCTTCTACTCCAACAAGGTTTCTCGGAACCGTGTCTTGTTTAGTTCTTCGGATCCTGCAACAAGCTCTATATTGCATCTGCCATTCTAGGCATCTTCCAATACTTCCCAGCAACACCAAAACTTCACTAGACACTCTTAAAGGGTGTGATAAGTGTTTGGACTATCAACCTCTCAATGGTATGGTAATGGAGAGGTAGGAGATGAGGAAATTCTTAAAACAAATGTGTAGAGAATTGTGGGTATAACAATCTCTAACTCTCAAGATGTTTGGCTAGGGTTCTCTCAAAAGCTCTCCTTTACATTTGTGGGTAATGTGGGTAGAAATAGTGTAGGCACAAAAAGTGTGAATCAGACTGGATAGGCTGGCAGAACAGATATAAGTTACAGATCATCACAAAAAGTCTCGAAGCTGATAGTGTGATGAGGTTAGTGACTGGATGTAAGTTATGGATCATTACATAACTCAGTTCAACAACTTGGTCCAAGTCCTTTCTTTGAACACTTCAGGGATGAATGTGTCCTCAAGGGTCTGAACCACCCTTTCCATGATAATGGCTGCTCTTTTGTAGCAATCATTGTACTTCATGTCAGCATCAGCAGAGTTGAAATTGTCTGAATCAATGCGATGACGTTTTGTGGTTTTCTTGGTCGTAGAATGTTTGGTTGGAGACATCTGCACAATTGAGCATAGAACTGACAAAAAAAATGTGCAAAACACAAAGCCAAAACACAAAAACTTGATTAGATTCAAGTTAGTTCAAAACAGGGTAAAATTAACTGAAAACATTGTACAAATAATTCAAACCAACATGCTAAAACAGTTAAACCAAGAACATAAAGACACAATGCATAAGGATAAGTAGATGTGCATGTGTATGCATGTGGGTGCGTGTGCTGATGCATGATAGTGCATGTGTTGATGCATAAGGGTGTGCCTAAAGGGTGCCTAGGGTGTGCATGGCATGGCATTAAGGTACAAACAGAACAAAGTGTGTAAAACACACACAAGATGATCAAAATATGATTCATATGATCAAACAAGACCAACACGAAAGATTGGAACTCAGTTGAGTCCAAAACAACATAGAACTATCACTTAGACAATCTGTCAAACACATGACATGCAACAATGCACAACAGTTATGAAAAATGCATGAACATATGAAAAAATGCCTCAATACATGCTCAAAATGCCATAAGGGGCCAACACAGATGCACAAACAGCAAATGGGACTCAACCCAATCAAAGATTTTAAAAATAATTCACTTAAAAAAGAAACCCAACCCAATTTTCGAAAATCCCCAATTTTCAAAACCCTAAGCATAAATTCTGCATAATCCGAAAATAAAAGATGAGAATAGTGTCAGAAATACATACCTTGAAAGGATTGTGCAGAAATTTTGCTTGAAAATGATGGGGTTTGAATGAAATAGTGATTTGGGTTGAAAATTGTTTGAGAGAGGCTTAGCGAGGGAAATGAGAGATTTTGAAAAACTGTCACATCTGCTACATTAAAACTGAAAACACGCGCTTTTCGCAGGTTAGAGAGTAGCGAAATAGTCGCGAGAATGGCCACTGAAACACATCAGCTTTCGTGAGAAGTTGTAGGTCGCGAAACAGTCGCGAGACAGTTGCAATAGCTTCTGTCTGATTTTGGAAAAATCTAGTTTTAGCCAAACAGCATTTTGCGAGAAGCTGTTGGTTGCGAGGTAGTCGCGATACAGTCGTGAGAGTCTCTGCGTGACATGATGAAAAAATTTATTTCCCTTAAGCCCTTTTCGCGGGAAGCTCTAAGTCGTGAACTTCTCGTGAGACAACCTTTGAACCAGTTTTTGAAGACAAACTCAAAAATGCATTTTGAACAAAAACAAAAAAGCACGAAAGTATAAAATCACTTTCAAAAACAAATAAAACACTCAAAAATCTTTTTGGGTTTGATCAACAAGAATTTGAGCATACACATCACATTTGAACATGTACAATCACACAAATGAGATAAGCATTCATTGAATCAAAGTCTTGTGTGTTGTGGGTGAGTATCAAGTGTGAAAAAGTCCTTAGACCAGAGTGAAGCTTCAATGATCAATTCAATCTAGTCATACATAACTGATACTAGGCCAAGTTGTCTATCTCAATTATAGAAATAAACATATATGACCTCCCACAAAATGATTACACAACTTAGAAGCTTTTCATTTGGCTTCTACATAAATCATGACATTTGATCCTTTTTGGATAATACATCTTTTTATGAGATTGATGCTTGAAATTTTTGATATTTCAACATTGAAAATTAGCCTTTGGCTTTTTGAGTACTATATATTTCAAAACAAAAGTCGCTTTCCCTTTTTCCTAATCAAATACTAGTATGTGCGACAGACTTTTACAGCTCGATATCTCTTTTCATTTGAATATTTACATTTAGTGAGCTCTTTTGCAAAAACATAAAATTAAAGTGGGAAGATATATAGGCACAAGTCTATGCAAATATCAAGACCATCAAGACTATTAACCAATCATTCATGACAAGTTTAAAAATTTATTTACAACAATCACACATAGTTTTCAAGATATCTTCCACCTAGATAAATGTGCATATAAATACAAGTTAAGCTTATAAATGCACTACGCCATTAGTACGAAGGTATTAGGCCAAACTCACATGTGATATACACAAAACAAGCGATCAAACTTTTTGAAGATTTTTCAACTTTTTATGGGTTTTTGAATTTTTTGAACACACTCAAAAATAGAACAAAAACAAAAACAAATCAAAAGCTTGAAAAAGAAAAATGCTAAGACCCAAAGCAAATGATACAAATCAAAGCAAGCATGAAAAGAGGCATGAGCAAATATCCCTAAACTTGAAAGAATAAATGCATGGACATGTTAAAATTCTTATGCATGTGTACCCCTTTTCACCCACACGGCATATGTTTTTGGGGTGATATCCTTAAAGGATTGGTTATGAGAGTTAGGAGTTTCAAATTGTCTAGTAAAGCTCTTCAAGCAAGTGGTGAAAGCACCGATTATTTTCATCACGTCCATCATGCCGGAATCACCATTTCGACTTCTTGATTGCTCACCAGCCCAACTCCTTTTGTCTTTTTTAGGGCTATTTGACCTCTGAACACTTGCATTCTTTAATGCCTTCAGCTTATGGCAATTTGGTCTGATATGTCCTTGAAGTCCACAGAAATGACAGAAATGTTGAATTCTCGAACCTCTTTGCAAGTTTGAAGGTGATTTCCCTTGTACTTTAGGCTTAACCACAGTTTGAGTATGAGGCTTATTCAACACTCGTTGATCAGCTCCATTCTTCTTCTTTTCATCTTTTATTTTTAAAGGGGTAAGGGCAACTACAATTGGCTCTTTGGCTTTCACAAATCTCACATCTCTGGCAACATTGTCTGATGAGCTACTCCCTCTAGTATATCCCAACCCAGACTTGTCTGAGAAATGTTTTTGAGATGAAATAACATCATCTAGCTTCTTCATGGATACCTTTTCTATCTTTTCATTTGCTTGCACTACTTCTAGCTCAAGAAATCTGATTTTTGAATAAGTTTCAGTCAGCTTACCATTCATCGTTTCTATTTCACACTTGGCCTCTTCATAATGCACTAGAAGACTTTTATAGTCCTCCTTTGCTTTCTTCATCTTCTTCACAACCGCCTTGGCTACCCTTGTAGTTTTCTTGAAGATTGGTTGTGTTTTCGTCTTCCTCAGCATCAGTTTCTTCAACACCTCCTATTGATTCTTCATCACTATGATCCCCAAGTTCTTGTACCAGCAAGTTCAAGTCTTCCGACAACTCATTATTGGTGATAGTCATAAAGGCGGAGTAGTTTCCTTCTTCATCACAGCTCTCTTCAGAATCAGAATTTGAAGAATCTGAATCACTCAGCGTTGTGGCATACGCCTTACCCTTTCCTCTTAGATAATTGGGACACTCCTTCTTGAGATGTCCATGACCATTGCATTCATAACAAACAATGCCTTGAGGAGACTGAGAATCCTTTCCATCTTTCTTCTTAAACTCTTTCCTATCACCTTTGGATGATGAGAACTTCCCTCTACTGAACTGTTTCCCACTGTTCTTCATCTTCAGAAATTTCCAGAAGTTCTTTGCAAGGAATGCTACATCATTTTCCACTCCATCTTCTTCGGAGGAATCATCCATTCTTTCGGTGGTGGTTTTAAGAGTAAGAGATTTACTTGTCTTATGAGAAGGCAGTCCAAGCTCATACGTTTGAAGAGACCCAATGAGCTTTTGGATCTTAATTTCATCCAAATCTTTGCTTTCCTCTATGGTTGTGACTTTCGCTCGAAAGCTCTCCAGTAGGGACCTCAAAATTTTTCTCACCACCTTAGCATCTTCAATCTTTTCACCAAGATTGAGCTTAGCAATTATAATTTTGTTGAGCTTTCCATAAAATGAATCAAAGGACTCATCATCTCCCATCTTAAGCTCTTCGAATTTGGTGGTAAGCGTTTGAAGCTTTGTGACCTTTACTTTCTTTGTTCCTTCATACGTAGTCTCCAATATCTCCTAAGCTTCCTTGACCATTGTCATGTGAGAGATCTTGTGAAACTCGTCTGGAGACACATCACAAAATATAGCATTCAAAGCTTTACTGTTAGCGTTAGCTACCGCAAGAGCTGCTTTATCCCAAGTGGATTTAGCGGCCTCCGATCTAGTCCAACCTATTTCAACTACGTTGCAAACAGTATCATCAATGGAACACAAGAATGCCCTCATTCGGACTTTCCAAAAAGCATAATTATTACCATCAAAATATGGTGTCACATTTAAAGATTGAGACTGGTCCATCTCAAATAGGGTCAAGAAACACATTCAGGTATTTAAACCACAACGAGTGTACCCGCTCTGATACCAATTCAAAGCTTAAAAAAGTGTCAAAAACACACGAGCTGTTTAGACCCCCAAATTAAAGTTACGGCTTGGTTGATTTTACACTAACTTAATACTAAGTGCAGAATAGTATAAACACAAGCGTATAAGGAAGACAACTACTCTAATCCATATTTAAAGCAACACAGTAGTAAAAATGAAATGAGCAAGAGTAGGGAAGAGAGATGCAAACACAGATAATGCCGAGACGTGTTATCGAAGAGGAAACTGAAGAGCTCGACGAAAAACCTCTTCATCCCCCTTCAAGCAGAAATTGATCCATTAGACAATCAGTTGGGATACAAGGGTGAGCAAGAGACGCTCCAAGCCTAATCTACCCTCTGTACCTAAGCCCTCCAAGCTCCTACTCCAACAAGGCTTCTCGGAACCGTGTCTTGTCTAGTTCTCCGGATCCCGCAACAAGCTCTATGTTGCATCTGCCATTCTAGGCTTCTTCCAATGTTCCCAGCAACGCCAAAATTTCACTAGACACTTTTAAAGGGTGTGGTAAGTGTTTGGGCTATCAACCTCTCAATTGCATGGAAATGGAGAGGTAGGAGATGAGGAAATTCCCAAAACAAATGTGTAGAGGATTGTGGGTATAACAATCTCTAACTCTCAAGGTGTTTGGCTAGGGTTTTCTCTCAGAAGCTCTTCTTTACATTTGTGGGTAATATGGGTATAAATAATGTAGGCACAAAAAGTGTGAATCAAACTGGACAGGCTGCTAGAATAAAATGCCTTGCGGGTGTCTCGCAGGAAGGCCTTACCCGCGAGATACTCGCGAGACACAACTGTCTCCATCTGGCTTGACTCTTCGCATTCCAGCATGTGTAGGGCACATGATATACTTTGCAGGATGCTAAGTCGCGAGGCACCTGCGAAACCTTCTTCAGTCTTCAAATGCTTGAGTCTTCACACCACTCTCTCTATCACACAACCCTTACAATGAAATTCCACAATAAATACAGGGTACAACAGATTGAATATAATTATAATAAAATTTGGCACGGAATATAAGCCAACATAACATATAGTTGTAAATAACAACTTTACAATGATTGATTTAAATTTATGGGATTTCCTTGCTATTAATTTTCTTGCTGACACAATCATCATATGTTTACTGTTACATAGTGTATAGATAGAGCTCTCCTCCTTTTATCTGAAGCCCATAACCTGCAATATAGTGTACATATGTTGACTACTCATTGTTTGATAAATTTTATTAGCAAACCCGCGCAATGTGTGGAAATATATAATTATTTATGGCACAATGTATAATTTATTCACAAAATTATTTTGTAGATAATTTGTTCTCCCTAAAAATTAAACAATTTCTATCTCTCTATTTTTACAAATATATAATTTTATCATTTTTGGTATTTTGGACTGATATTATTCTTTTTTGAAGTGATCCTTATTCTTCCAACTATTGTTATTATGCATTATATTTTTCTAATTTCTTTTGGTACAACTAAAATTTATAAATTTCAAATTTATTATTCAAATTTCTCATTATCTTAAGGAAATTATCATGTATTTTTTATTATAGGTTACATTTAAATTCAAGAATGTGTAAATTTATGGTAGTGAAAAGTAAGTAAATGCATAATGTATTATCGTATACATTAATTTTTCTATACATATTTTTTAAAGAAATTATGAAAATAAAATGATGATATGACTGCTAATATGACTCAATAGATTCCTCAATGGGGATTAAGTACTTTGGATAACATTGCTTGGCAAAAATCATGATATCTAGATAAAAGTGACATTCATATATGGGACATTTGCCCTCTCTTATTTTCTCCATTAAATTTTTCTTTTTGTCAATATTCAAACCAAAGGAAGGGGGAAGGGGTGAAATTGAACTTCTGGCCATTCTTTTAAGATAGAGTGCATCTTTGGAAGGCCAAGAAATACAACTTGGCTATAAAAGTGGAGTGGTGAATTTTAGAATTACTCTTTCTAGATAAGCATCTGAATGATATTTGCTGCACCCCACTTCATTTTGTTCCATATGGACTATGAAAGCATACATTTACAAGCGTTTATGATGCCTCTTAATCTTTATGCGCAGGTATTCTTACTTGTCTGGATGGGTATATGGACATAGCAATGGTTGAAATTTAAGAGTGTCAAATGGCAGTTGAAAGTTAACCATGGTGATGCTTTAATTTGCAGAAATAACGGTAATTAAGAATTGTCTTGTTATTTTACTGTTATTATTCAACTTTATTTTTTTGGTCCATACCATATTTTACTTGACTGACAATGATTGGGATATCTCTTTTGATGCAATTCTCTACATTAGTGTAAGTGATGTAGATCATCTGCAGTCATGCTTTTAATGTAAGATATTGTGGATTTGGGAAATGAGGACTAGAAGAGCTTCTCTAATGGAATGAACTATCAAATGTTTGATTTAAAGAGTGATGCCTTATTACTACTGTGATGAATGGTATCATTGATTTAACAATATAATCAATGATGATGAATGTTGAGTTGGTGGCTTGATATTGTTTAAGCAATGTTGCCATGTACTTGGTTTCAAATAGTGTGCACCAAGTCACTTATGCTCCACACAAATATTAGTGGACCTTATTGCTTCATGCGGCAAACCTAAACTATTATATATATGCGGTCTTGTTAATTGTTGTGAAAGAAATTTTAAGTTTCTTTTGTCATGTGCTTATGGTGACAGTGCTCTTTGGGTGTATTGTGTTTGGGTTTTGTAATAGCGTCTTTGTACTATCTTTGTAATCTCCCTATATTTTTAGTGAAACTTTCTCCTCAACGTTGCTTGTGGATGTAGGCCTATGGCCGAACCACGTAAATTATTGTGTTCTCTGTGTGATTGTCATTTCTATTTTTTATTTTTATTTTTATTTCTATTTCGCATAAACCCACTATCATTTGGTTACAAGACAAATAAGTTTCAATGCTTCCATTATCGATGACACTTCTTAATAGATAAATTTATACATTGAAGCTTGATGCATAACTTTTAGAAGCATCTTTTGATTTTGAGGATGCTATACTAATGTGAATTTTTTTTGAGATGGTTTTAGTTTGCAGGAAAACTACTTTGCACTGTACTTAAATTTTTACTCAAATTTTACTTGCACCAAGAAAAGATAATGGTTAGTTGGGAGCCAGTGTTCAGCTTGCTGCAAATATTTTTTTGAGAAGATGGAGGCCCTTTTTCTTATTTTGAAATTTAATGTTATTATTATTATTATTATTTTGGTTTAGGGAAAATAGTTTTGGAAATTGCATTTGGTTTTACATTAAAGGCTTAAGAATATTGATTTGAAAATCTTTAATTATAGGTGACTTTGAGTAGTTTTTGGCTACTCTACCCCTCAAATTGCCCTCAAACCTTAATCCAGTTGATAGCTAACCTTTAGTTACCATTACTAATCACCTCTTCAAAATTAAAGTTATTATATATGAATGATGCCCACATTGATCACATAAAATAATCAGAACCAAGTGTAGAGAAGGAAAATTCCCGACCTATCACAAGCTGACACGTCACACTACCAAGTCCACAAAATGCAGCCAATTACAAAGCGCCACATGCTGCTGCTAGGTTTTACTATTACTATTCAGAAGCCAACAGAAATTTGCCAAGTGTCATGCAAGAACCAATCATGCATCAGCTCGTGCAAGCGATGACATAAGCAACCTCGCACGTGTAAGCGATGACATAAGCAGCCAGCACATGTAAGCGATGACACAATCAGGCCAGCACGTGTAAGCGATGACATAAGCAGACCAATCAGACTGTGACATGTGTCACCAATCAAACTCTGCCACGTGTCGCTCACCCACCTCCAAACTCCTATAAATAGAAGCCTTCCTAAGACATTTAGGAGGACACCAAGCCATTTGAAGCACTCAGAAGTCCAGAAGCTCTGCCGGAACCAAGCTCTAAAGCCTCCAAGAACTTCAAGAACTTCAACTTCGAATACGAAGAACATTCGAAGAGAAATCATCCAAATCATCCGCCTAGATCCAAAAGTTTGCGGGAATCAAGCCTAAAGTGTCCGAAAACATCAACAAATCACAAATCAGTGAAGCTCTACGGATTCAAGCCTCTAAAGCCCCGAAGAACTTCCACCACAAATCCAAGAACACGAAGAACACACGAAGAACACGAAGAACACACGAAGAACACGAAGAACGTGAAGAACAAAGGATTTCTAACAAGCTCATAGCCAGAGATTCATTGTAATTCCGTTTTAGCAATCTTCGATCCATCCCTCAACCAAATTGAAGGATACTTTGTGTTTAAGTCAAAATCACATTACCACAAATTCAATTAACAAGTCTTGCAAGGAGATCGAATCAGAGGATAACTCTTTTGTAATCACAGAGAATTATACCACAATCATCAATACAAATTCGCATTTGTGCAACTATTTTACTTGTTTGATTTATTTCGAACTAGAAATTTAGTCGTCTACATATTCTGGCACGCCCAGTGGGACATCTCTGCCTCTCATCTCTTTCTCCTTCAAAAGAAATTCGACATCATTTTGCTACCAACTTCAATGGCCTCTAGCAAGAATGTTCGGAAATCAGTAGTTGATGCTTCCAGTACTGATGATTATGTCGGCCCAGTCACTCGCAGTCGATCCAAAGCTCTTGATCGACTTCAACCTCAACCAACCAAAGAGGGCGAGCTTTCTACTGTCATCTCTCTAGAATTTCTTGCAAATAGGAAAGCTACCAATAAGGATTCATCTGTCTCGAAAGATTTGGAGAACAGTAATGAATCATCCCCAATAAGGACCTTTTCTATCAACTCTTCACCTGTGATGAGAAACTTAAGGAATGAAGTACCTTTGACTCATCCTATTTCATCATTTTCTCCATCATATCTAGAGGTCATGCTAGTAATGATGACTAACACCTCTACCATGGAAAAAAAGATGGCTGAAATGGAACAAAGGATCATCCTTCTCACAAAATCACTTGAAGAAAAGGACGTAAAATTGCAACCCTAATGAACAAGCTGGAGGTAGAAGACTCGAGTGAATCAAGTCATGGCCTTGAGCGCCCACCTGGCTTTACCTTGAAAGGAGAAAATGCTAAGGGTGATAAGGGAAAAGGAGGTGAAGGCACTTCTCAACACGGAAATTCTACCTCAATGGCTTCAATATCTATCCAACAATTGTAGGATATGATAACGAACACTATTCGAGCACAGTATGGAGGCTTTTCTACAAGTTCTCTCATATATTCGAAACCCTATACAAAGTGCATCGATAATATGAGGATGCCAAATGGGTATCAACCCCCCAATTTCTTACAATTTGATGGCAAAGGAAACCCTAAGCAACACGTGGCTCACTTTGTAGAAACATGTGAGAATGCAGGGACTCAAGGAGGCCTCTTGGTAAAGCAGTTTGTTCGTTCACTGAAAGGAAATGCCTTTGATTGGTATACAAACTTAGAACCTGAGTCAATCGATAGCTGGGAACAACTTGAAAGAGAGTTTCTCAACCGATTCTATAGCACACGGCGCACGGTGAGCATGATGGAACTTACCAATACCAAACAGTGGAAAGATGAGCCTGTCGTTGATTATACCAATTGATGGCTGTTGACACCCCATTTTGCAACCCGCATTTAACCTCACATGGAGGGTAAAAGGGTATTTTCACTTTAAAAATATGCATCTTGATTCTAGCCATTAGATCATTGGACTCATTCACCAAAATGATCTTGATGTTGTAACGATCAAATCGACTGGTCCTAAGCCCTAATCGGACCATTAGATTGAAAGTTATCATCAAATCAAGTTTTAATGGCTAAGATGTACTATCACAAATTAAGCCCGACTATATGTGATTATGAACAATTGATTTCAATTAGTTATAGGTGTAATCAATTTGAGATCAATGATGTATCATAATTTAATTGATTAGGACTACATTTTATGGTGAGGTTGCATACACCTAATTAATTAGATAGTTAAACATTAATTATTCAATGAGTAATTTGTGTAATTATCTTTTGATTAGAGTAAATTTGGAAACAATTAAGTCTGAAATTGGAGTGATTGGAGCCATTTAATGTTAATTGAGAACTAATTTGGGACCTATTAATGTTAATTGTGCTGAAACCATTTTCTAACAATTGACCTCTGCTCACTATTTCATCGATATCTCTCAGAATATTTTAAATCTGTGAATGAGGTCAATTTTCCTAGAAACTAGACATCTGGGGCTTCAATTTGAGCACAAGAACGAGACAATTCCGATCAGAATTGAGTCAGATATGATTTTTCAAAATTAGCTCTACAAGCTGTTACAACAGATACGGGAAAACCGAATTTTGGCTTGCTCCCCACTCCCACCAATCTCTCCATTTAATGCACCAGATTTTCTCCAAGGCTAAAATGAGGTCTAGGTTCATAATCCTTGTCAACCCTCATTAAATGGCCTTCCATTCATATTCCCTCCACCACTACTATATAAACTCTTCCTCTCCTTCATTCTAGACGAGACAAAAAATTCATCTCCTCTCCTCTCTTGAGTTCTAGTGAAGTTGAGTAGTCTTGTCATATCTTGATCTTCCTGAGACTCAAGGTATTGAGTGAGACTCACTCTCCCTCTCCTAGTTCTTTTTTTTTCCTCCACCCTTAGGACCTCCACCAAGAATCTCCTCCTCCACCATATGGATCTTGCATAAAGGTATAATCCCTCTCCCTAACTTGTTTTTTGTGTTATCATGATGAGAATTTAAGATTAAAGCATGATAGTAATTATTTGAATCCTCTTGAATATGTTTGAATGTTCTTATGTGTTCTTCACATATTCTTGGTTGTTCATCACATGTTGATGCATATCACTAGTTTTGATCTTAAATTTACATCAAAAATATGAAAAACATGTTTGTTTCATAATTCTTTCAAATCCTTGAATTTAGGTTATCACCATCCACACACATTCACTAGAATTTTATTTTTCAAATGCAATATTTAATAAATTGAATTAGGGTTTATCACATGCACACACATTAAATTCAACATGTAAATTGATTGACATATTGGATGATATGATATGATTGTTGGCCACCATAGTCTAGAAGACCGGTTTCATCGGGCAAGGTGGGTGCCTAACACCTTCCCACCTTGTAACATAGCCTCCGAACTTAGATCAAGGGTTAGTAGATCAAATGCTTATCCTTGTAATTTTCAATTTCTAGATTGTAACTAGGAAACAAAGCCATGTACTTTATCTTAGATTGTATCTAGGACCAAAGCCATGTAATTTCCTATGTTCAATGTAAATTCAATTTCAAATTAATAAAATGATGAATTTTTCAATTATGGTTTTCTTATTTATTCCAACAATTAAATAAGTGGCGACTCCATTGTAAAACCCTTAATCTAAAGGGGAAAATATAACTAGTCGAACCTCCATTTTGAGAGGCAATAACACGACTCCACCCATTCACGTGGGTTTGGCCCAACATTCCTATAAAAACGGGCCGGGGGCGCGGTCTCTCACAGTGGCGACTCCACTGGGGACATTGAGGGCTAAGCTTCAATTAGGTTATGGTGGCCAACCATGTCATTGTTTGTTTATTGCTTTTTTTTTTTTTTTTTTTTTTTTGTATATAACATGTCTAATATGTCATTATTTTGCATGTCATGCATCATTTACTTGAATGAAATTTATTTTATTTGTGTGCTAGCCCGGAAGCCCGGTAGTATTAGCCGTGGATTGTGGTCTTCCTGAGACTCACATACCCAGCGGTGAACCTACCACCCACCGCGACAAGGATCATCATGGTTATGCCATGATGGTTCATAGGGACAAACTGTACCGTTCGGACCAACGCGGCGCTCCTGGCGTCACAAGTTGGGAGGTACGACGTCCTAGCTTGTGGGGACCTTTAACCTACCTTCTACCCATGTTGTAATGACCCATAGAACCTACCTTTAGGTCGGTCCATGTAAGTTGCATTTCATTATGCATTTGTTTGGCTGTTGTTTGAACCATGATGACTCAAGTCCAACGCTTAAGCCCATCATGATTATTTGAACCTTGTATGATGTGAATGAACTCAAACCCAAAAGCCTATGATTGAACTCTACCTGGTATGGACGCCCAAAATTGTTTCTTGAATCATTCTAAGCCCAATACTTGAGCTCATCAAAGGTGTATACGCATGATCAACATCAAAAGCCAAAAGCTCACAAGATGCGAGCCTTCCAAGTGCAAGCCCAAGCCATTTCAAACAAATATCAAAAGATCATAATCAAGGTTCAAGCCTTTCAAGTGCAAGCCCAAGCCATTTCATCATAATCAAGGTTCAAGTACACCAAGCCTCAAGCATCCTAAATGGACCAAGAAGAAGCAAGTGACTCAACTTTGCCTCACTCCACATTTGGTTTGCAACATCATGGTTAAGCTTAAAATTTGTTTGTTTATTCCATGTTTCTATGTTTCTTTGAATTCAAAATTTTCATGTAGCATTTAATGAGCTTTGTTCATGTATATATATTAAGAAAAAAAAAAACAAAAAAACAAAAAACAAAAAAAAAATTCAAAATTTTTTTTTTTTTTTTTTTAAGATTTCCAAATCTTTCCCAAAAAAAGAGAAAAATTTTCAAATGAAAAAATTCCTTGGACTAGGGGCATTGAGCCCTTAAGTCATTTAAAAAAAAAAAAAAAATTCTTTGAACTAGGGGCATTGGACTTCCTAGTGGTTTTTTCAAAAAAATCCATTTTTTTTTTCTTTCAAAGATTTCAAGATTCTTTAAAGTCTTCTTTTCAAAATGGTACATGAGGATCCCTTGGACAAAAATTTTTCTAAATTAAGATGTTTAAAGGCTTGAACAATCAACTTGTACTAAGAAGGGATTGATTTCATTTGATCCGTGTAAACACTTTTGCTAAATTACTTTGAATAAAAGAAGAAATGGTCTTAAAAGGCAATCAAAATGAATCCATCCATAGGAAAATCCCAAGAATCCATGCACTCGATCCAATTTTCAAAAGTCTTTTGTTTCACATCATTAGAGCATTCATCTTTATTTCTTTTAAGATGAATTTATTAAAAGAGCTTAAGTCACTATGCCTACAAGCAAACATTACTAGGGATAGGAGGCCATCTTTGGTTAAACAATATTATTCCCTAATACCTAGAACAATCATTAGCCATTGCTAGCCCATTTGAGTCTTTAAACACTTAGCCTCTTTTTCGCATAAACCAACTAAAATCTAAACCTAGGGTGGGAAAGTTCAAAGTATGCATACTTAAATCTCATGTTGGAGAGGAGTCGACCTTGTAGCTTTAAAGCTAATTGATAAAGCTCTCCTAGAAGACATGAAAGACAAGTAGAGAATTCATTAAGCTAAAGATAAGAAATCATCAAAGTAAAAGGAGTTTTCACTCAAACAAGGAAAGAGAAATGAAATTTCATCAATGTGAGAGAAAACAAAATGTGCATCAAGTTTGAAGAACCTAAAATTCATCATGCCAAGAAGTGTAGAAGGTTCATCTAAAAGAGAGTTCACCAAAAAAGGAAAAGGTTCATCAAGCATAGAAATGTGCAAGCACATCAAGGCAAGAAAGAAGTCTAGAGAGTGTATCAAAATGACTTAAGCTGAGGAAAACAATGAAGGCAAAAGATCCAAAAAAAAAAAAAAAAAAGTTCATTCAATCAAGAGATGAAAGATTAAAAAAAAAAAAAAAAAAAAAAAGGAGCCCACTAGGCTGAAAACCCAAAAAGGCGGTCTAGGCAAAAGTTAGGGCAAAAAAAAAAAAAAAAAAAAAAAAGAGCCCGCTAGACTGAAAACCCAAAAGGGTGGTCTAGGCAAAAGTTAGGGCAAAAAAAAAAAAAAAAAAAAAGCCCGCTAGGCTGAAAACCCAAAAGGGCGGTCTAGGCAAAAGTTAGGGCCAAAGAAATGAAGAAGAAGAAAAGAAAAAATTGGAAAATCCTACCAAGTTGGAAACTTGAAGATGCAACCTAAAAAGAAAAGGATTTTACAAGATGAAAGTCTAGAGGTATGATTCAATGGAATGAGCATAAAAACAAATGTTGATACAAGTGATCAATGAAGACTAGTGAGAAGATGGCAAAGAAGAAATGGAAAAACTCCTCTAATACTTGATTTTTGAGTAATGCATACTTGGGGGAAACAACATAGGGAATTTTGAGCCTTTTATATCTTTCATTTCATAACCCAAACCCGGCCTACATTACAACCCATGAGTAAAGACCTCCTTGAAGTGTTGCTAGTTGTAGGCACATCTTAAACTCTAATAATATTTTTCTCTTAAATTAAAAAGGAAAAATGCTTAAAATTGTCAAACCCCACAGGATGATATGTTAGAGGACAAAATTTCTCAAATTCTCAAATCCTCAAAATGACTCAAAAGAACTTCCAAACCTGGAGCAGTCTCCTTGTTTGCACCCAACAATGTGATTCATAAATATTATCACATTTCATTTCTTGATTGCCTTTGGAGACTCAATCTGATGATGTTCAAAAGGATGAAGCAAATTTGATTACATGAGTTTAATGATCTTAATTCTTCCTAATCAAAGAGATTTGTTTGGTTCTTAAACACTATGATTTTCTAAAATGGTTGTTCAAAGGATCACATCTTGTTCCAAAAAAAAAAAAAAATCATTCTTTTTCAAAATCCAGTTCTCTTGAACTACGTCTTGACCTGATCCTCTATGAGAGAGGTACGTAGGCAGCCTTGCAGAGGCCCGGTCCCATTCACCTAAACAACCTTGGAGAACAAAGTCAAAACAATGTGACAAAATTGTTTGGGTGCATGTTAGGTTAAGCCTATCTGTTTGCATTAAGCATGTTTAAACTTGGAGCATTGACCTATTTATATTGTGTGCAAGTTTTCACAATAATTGGTTTCTAACAAGCTAGAGAAAGAAAGTCTTTTTGCAGGAACCAAGGATGGCAGACCATGATCTTCTTTCATGTACCCCAATGGTCACAACATCAAATAAATTCAGCTTCAATCTAAGCATGGAATATGGCCCAAACTAGGGGCATTGGGTAAGTACTTCCAATTCAATGAACAAATCCATTGCTAATTCAAATTATCTTTTTGCAGGAATTAAGCAAGGACTTATCCAACAATCCACATCAACTTCCAGCCAAAGTTACTTTCATTCAAATGATAGGTTTTTCAAAAAAAAAAAAAAAAAAAATCATCATGAATTTATCTTCATTTTACCCCATTTTCATCTTCATCTTCTTCATTTTTTGTTAATGAACAAATCTTCATATTAAAAAAAAAATAATAAAAAAAAATTCATCAATCAAAAAATTCATTCCTTCAAAAAATTCAAGATTTCCAACTTTTTCAAAAAAAAAAAAAAAAAAAAAAAAAAAGAAAGAAAGAAGAAGAAGGAAATTTTCAAAAAAGGCCTTGGGACTATGGGCATTGGGCTCGTATTGCTTAAGTTGCTTTCAAAAAAAAAAAAATCATCAATCAAAATTTTCAATTCCTTCAAAAAATTCAAGATTTCCAAATTTTTCAAAAAAAAAAAAAAAAAAAAAAAAAAAGAGAAAGAAGAAGAAGGAAATTTTCAAAAAAGGCCTTGGGACTATGGGCATTGGGCTCGTATTGCTTAAGTTGCTTTAAAAAAAAAAATCATCAATCAAAATTTTCAATTGCTTCAAAAATTTCAAGATTTCCAAATTTTTCCCCAAAAAAAAAAAAAAATCTTCATTAAATTCTTCTTCAGGAATAAAAAGCTATAATCCTCTTCCATATTCTCCAGTGGTGCAACATCAAGTCAATTGTCCACCCTCAACATTCATCGAAGTATGGAATATGTCCCAAACTAGGGGCATTCGCCAGGTATGCCAAATTCTTTTCAATGAATGACTCTGTTACTAATTGAAAATATTTATTTTGCAGGTACTAGGGGAAAAGGCCCACACACATCGGCATGAGCAAAGATCCAAAAATCCTAGGTCTATGAAAACATGAGCCAGGATCCAGAACCTTTGGTCCTCTGAAAACATGAGCCAAAGCCCCAAAAACCCTTGGTCCTCTGAAAACATGAGCCAAGATCCAAAAATCCTAGGTCTTTGAAAGCATGAGCCAGGATCCAGAACCTTTGGTCCTCTGAAAAATGAGCCAAAGCCCCCAAAAACCCTTGGTCCTCTGAAAACATGAGCCAAGATCCAAAAATCCTAGGTCTCTGAAAACATGAGCCAGGATCCAGAACCTTTGGTCATCTGAAAACATGAGCTAAAGCTCCAAAAACCCTTGGTCCTTTGAAAACATGAGCCAAGATCCAAAAATCCTAGGTCTCTGAAAACATGAGCCAGGATCCAGAACCTTTGGTCCTCTGAAAACATGAGCCAAAGCCCCAAAAACCCTTGGTCCTCTGAAAACATGAGCCAAGATCCAAAAATCCTAGGTCTCTGAAAACATGAGCCAGGATCCAAAACCTTTGGTCCTCTGAAAACATGAGCCAAAGCCTCCAAAAACCCTTGGTCCTCTGAAAACATGAGCCAAGATCCAGAAATCCTAGGTCTCTGAAAACATGAGCCAGGATCCAGAACCTTTGGTCCTCTGAAAACATGAGCCAAAGCCCCAAAAACCCTTGGTCCTCTGAAAACATGAGCCAAGATCCAAAAATCCTAGGTCTCTGAAAACATGAGCCAGGATCTAGAACCTTTGGTCCTCTGAAAACATGAGCCAAAGCCCCAAAAACCCTTGGTCCTCTGAAAACATGAGCCAAGATCCAAAAATCCTAAGTCTCTGAAAACATGAGTCAGGATCCAGAACCTTTGGTCCTCTGAAAACAAGAGCCAAAAGCCCCAAAAACCCTTGGTCCTCTGAAAAACATGAGCCAATATCCAAAAATCCTAGGTCTCTGAAAACATGAGCCAGGATCCAGAACCTTTGGTCCTCTGAAAACATGAGCCAAAGCCCCAAAAACCCTTGGTCCTCTGAAAACATGAGCCAAGATCCAAAAATCCTAGGTCTCTGAAAACATGAGTCAGGATCCAGAACCTTTGGTCCTCTGAAAACATGAGCCAAAGAATCCAAAAACCCTTGGTCCTCTGAAAACATGAGCCAAGATCTAGAAATCTTAGGTCTCTGAAAACATGAGCCAGGATCCCGAACCTTTGTTCCTCTGAAAACATGAGCCAAAGCCTCAAAAACCCTTGGTCCTCTGAAAGCATGAGCCAAGATCCAAAAATCCTAGGTCTCTGAAAACATAAGCCAGGATCTAGAACCTTTGGTCCTCTGAAAACATGAGCCAAAGCCCCAAAAACCCTTGGTTCTCTGAAAACATGAGCCAAGATCCAAAAATCCTAGATCTCTGAAAACATGAGCCAGGATCCAGAACCTTTGGCCCTCTGAAAACATGAATCAAAGCCTCTAAAAACCTTTGGTCCTCTGAAAACATGAGCCAAAGCCTAAAAAAAACCCTTGGTCCTCTGAAAACATGAGCCAAGATCCAAAAATCCTAGGTCTCTGAAAACATGAACCAGGATCCAAAACCTTTGGTCCTCTGAAAACATGAGCCAAAGCCCCAAAAACCCCTTGGTCCTCTGAAAACATGAGCCAAGATCCAAAAATCCTAGATCTCTGAAAACATGAGCCAGGATCCAGAACCTTTGGTCCTCTGAAAACATGAGCCAAATCTCCAAAAACCCTTGGTCCTCTGAAAACATGAGCCAAGATCTAGAAACCCTTGGTCCTCTGAAAACATGAGCCAGGATCCAGAACCTTTGGTCCTCTGAAAACATGAGCCAAAGCCTCCAAAAACCCTTGGTCCTCTGAAAACATGAGCCAAGATCCAAAAATCCTAGGTCTCTGAAAACATGAGCCAGGATCCAGAACCTTTGGTTCTCTGAAAACATGAGCCAAAGCTCAAAAAAAAAAAAAAACCCTTCGTCCTCTGAAATCACGAGCCAAGATCCAAAAATCCTAGGTCCTCTGAAAACATGAGCCAGGATCCTCGGTCTTCCATTTTTTTGACTTCAGGTAAGCATGTCTTGTACTTATTCAAAAAAAAAAAAAAAAAAAATTTTGCATGCATGAACTACGTTTGGACCTGATCCTCCAACCAAGAGGTACGTAGGCAATCTCCCTCGAGATTCGGTCCACATTTTGATCCATAACATGACCATCTACATTTTTATCTACATGCATCATACATTCACCACGGTTAAATGCTGATTGCAAAGTTAGGTGTCTCTTTCATACATTGACATTCGCTTTTCAAGCTCTGCCAATGAGGGGCATTCTGTTGACACCCCATTTTGCAACCCGCATTTAACCTCACATGAAGGGTAAAATGGTACTTTCACTTTAAAAATATGCATCTTGATTCTAGTCATTAGATCATTGGACTCATTTCACCAAAATGATCTTGATGTTGTAACGATCAAATCGACTGGTCATAAGCCCTAATCGGACCATTAGATTGAAAGTTATCATCAAATCAAGTTTTAATGGCTAAGATGTACTATCACAAATTGAGCCCGACTATATGTGATTATGAACAATTGATTTCAATTGGTTATAGGTGTAATCAATTTGAGATCAATGATGTATCATAATTTAATTGGTTAGGACTACATTTTATGGTGAGGCTGCATACACCTAATTAATTAGATAGTTAAACATTAATTATTCAATGAGTAATTTGTGTAATTATCTTTTAATTAGAGTAAATTTGGAACCAATTGATTCTGAAATGGGAGTGATTGGAGCCATTTAATGTTAATTGTGAGCTAATTTGGGACCTATTAATATTAATTGTGCTGAAACCATTTTCTAACAAATGACCTCTGCTCACCATTTCATCAATATCTCTCAGAATATTTTGAATCTGTGAATGAGATTAATTTTCCCAGAAACTAGACATCCGGGGCTTCAATTTGAGCACAAGAACGAGACAATTCCGATCAGAATTGGGTCAGATATGATTTTTCGAAGTTGGCTCTACAAGCTGTTACAGCAGCTGCGGGAAAACCGAATTTTGGCTTGCTCCCCACTCCCACCAATCTCTCCATTTAATGCACCAAATTTTCCCCAAGGCTAAAATGAGGTCTAGGTTCATAATTCTTGTCAACCCTCATTAAATGGCATTCCATTCATATTCCCTCCACTACTACTATATAAACTCTCCCCCTCCTTCATTCTAAGGGACCAAAAAACCTCCTCTCTTCTCCCCTCTTGAGTTCTAGTGAAGTAGAGTAATCTTGTCATATCTTGGTCTTCCTGAGACTCAAGGTATTGAGTGAGACTCGCTCTCCCTCTCCTAGTTCTTCTTTTTTCCTCCACCCTTAGGACCTCCACCAAGAGTCTCCTCCTCCACCGTATGAATCTTGCATGAAAGTATAATTCCTTTCCCTAACTTGTTTTTTGTGTTACCATGATGAGAATTTAAGATTAAAGTATGATAGTAATTATTTGAATCCTCTTGAATATGTTTGAATGTTTTTATGTGTTCTTCACATATTCTTGGTTGTTCATCACATGTTCATGCATATCACTAGTTTTGATCTTAAATTTACATCAAAAATATGAAAAACATGTTTGTTTCATAATTCTTTCAAATCCTTGAATTTAGGTTATCACCATCCACACACATTCACTAGAATTTTATTTTTCAATCCAAATGCAATGTTTAATAAATTGAATTAGGGTTTATCACATGCACACACATTAAATTCAACATGTAAATTGATTGACATATTGGATGATATGATATGATTGTTGGCCACCATAGTCTAGAAGACCGGTTTTACCGGGCAAGGTGGGTGCCTAACACCTTCCCACCTTGTAACATAGCCTCTGAACTTAGATCGAGGGTTAGTAAATCAAATGCTTATCTATGTAATTTTCAATTTCTAGACTGTAACTAGGAAACAAAGCCATGTACTTTATCTTAGATTGTATCTAGGACCAAAGCCATGTAATTTCCTATGTTCAATGTAAATTCAATTTCAAATTAATAAAATGATGAATTTTTCAATTATGGTTTTCTTATTTATTCCAACAATTAAATAAGTGGCGACTCCATTGTAAAACCCTTAATCTAAAGGGGAAAATATAACTAGTCGAACCTCCATTTTGAGAGGCAATAACACGACTCCACCCATTCACGTGGGTTTGGCCCAACATTCCTATAAAAACGGGCCGGGGGCGCGGTCTCTCACAATGGCGTTCTTTGAGTCTAGATTGCAAGAATAGACTTTCTGAAATATCTGCTATAGAGATGTGCATCCAAGGCATGCATTGGGGACTTCTTTACATCCTTCAAGGGATAAAACCCCGAACATTTGAAGAGTTAGCAACTCGTGCGCATGACATGGAATTGAGTATCTCTAACCATGGAAATACAAAACCTCCTGTACCTGAGGAAAGGAAAGAGAAACGGGAAATGAGGAAAAATGATAGGAATCCGAAAAGTAATGTCAAAGACTCAATGAATGTCAACCTTGCCCCAATCAAAATTTCAACGAGAAATGTGAAGGCCAACAAAAAGAGGCCTAATGTGGGCTAACAACGTGAGACGCGGCGCTCATCACTCAAGGAATGGGAACAAAAAGTGTATCCTTTCCTAGATACCGATATGCCTGAAATTCTAGAACAGTTGCTCAAGTTGAAGTTAATTGAATTGCCAGAATGCAAACGACCGGAGGAGATGGGAAAAGTTGATAACCCAAACTATTGTAACTATCATCGCATCATAAGCCATCCAATCCAAAAATGCTTTGTTCTTAAAGAACTCATCATGAAGCTCGCCAAGGAAGGGAAAATCGACTTGGATTTTAATGATGTTGCTCAGTCAAACCTTGTAACATTTGCTTGTGGGTTACCTAGTTGCATGTCTCCAACTACTAAGCAGGGGGCGAATACCACTCTCATTCAGTTTGGTTCTCTAGAACCTATTCAAGTTCAGCTTTCACAAAAGGCACCTGATTATGATTCAAATGATGATAAAAGGTCAACAATGGATGAGGAAGAAGGTTGGACGGTGGTTACTCGCAGGAGATGGAAGAAGAAACGTACATTCCCTCTTCATTTGATCACCCAAGAGTCTAGAAGAGCACAAAACCAGATTCAGCCTTGGTCAAGAAGGAGTGATAAAAGGCAAGAAAAACTGGGAACAAAAATGTCTGACGATTCAGCACGAACCCAAAAACTTCGAAATCTCATCACATTGGAAGAATTCTTCCCTAGAAAATTCTTTCAAAATGCCTCAGCCGAGGCCGTTCACACAGTCTCTCATTGCGAAATTCAGGATGAAAAGGAGGATGTTGGCCATGGTGGTCCAAACGAGACTTTGCCATCTGTGGAGGAACTCCAATCTCGAGTTGATGAAGTTGAACCCTTGTAATCCTCCATCTCACCAAGAGAAGCACTCGCTCAAACTCTTGAAAAGCCAGAGATATACACTCCTTCTACCAACACGCTTCAACAAACCCAGGAATGTTACGCATGCTCTCCAGACTTAACTTTCACTGATGAGGATCTGTTGTTAGGCTCTAAGCCCCACAATTGTCCACTTTATGTCTCTGGTTATACTCGTGAACAAAAGATCGATTGTATTCTCATTGACGGAAGTTCAGCTGTTAATATACTACCAAAAATGACAATGAGACGACTTGGTCTGACTATGGAGGAATTATCGCACAGTCGTTTGGTCATTCAAGGTTTTAACCAAGGAGGACAACGTGCAATCGGCATGATACACTTGGAATTAATCATTGGAGAATTGACAAGTAACATTTTGTTCCATGTCATCGATGCCAAGACAACCTACAACATGTTGTTAGGACGTCCGTGGATCCATGGAAATGGAATAGTGCCATCAACTTTGCATCAATGTTTCAAGTATCTTCAAGGTGGAATAAAAAAGGTCAATGCTGATTTAAAGCCTTTTGCTGAGACTGAAGCTCATTTTGCTGACGCAAAATTTTATATAGAAGATAACATTACTAGTGAAGTTCTCCCAGTTGAGATCCCGTCTATGGAAAGTAAGCAGAGTGAAAAGAAGCATGTTAGATTCATCACTGAAAAGAATAATCCTTCCTCAAAGAAAGGTCCAGAATGTGGGAATGATCATTCTAGTGAATCTACCAGTAATTCAACAAAAGCTGAAATTTCAACACCTTCCAATAATCCTCCATTCCTCCGTTATGTACCATTGTCACACCGCAAGAATGGACAGTCACCATTTGTGGAATGCCTTCGATCTACAAAAGACATGGAAAAGCCTTCTACAAAACTCACGATGGAAGATGTAGCCATATTGAAAGAAAATCATGCCATGCCTTTAACTTCATCCACAAATCCTTTGCCCTCGAAACCACTAAAGGGATTCGTGAGGTCTTCACAAAATTTGACAAAGCGTGGTATTCCACCAAGTGAGCGGACGAAAGAATGGTTCGACCCAAAGGCATATAGGCTATTAGCCAGAGCAGGCTACGATTTCTCAAGACAAGGAGACTTAGGAAAACTAATTCCAGAAGCTACCGGAGAAAAGATGCATGGCCTTAGCAAAACACAAAGGAAAATGCGGCTTGAAGGGCATAAGATTCCTATCCCAAAGACAGGATTAAGTTATACTCCAGAACAACCAGCTCAGATATGGATCAAGAGGAGAACCAATGCTTCAAGTTCCCAATACATAACAGTGGAGGTTGACGAGAGTTCGAATCAAAGAAAAGATCACTCTCCATCACAGGTCTCAGTGTTTGATCGCATTGAGGGCTCATCGTCACAAGTTACAGTGTTCGATAGGTTAAATACAACTTGCTTAACACAAAATCGTGACACTCTTGCTTGTAAATTAGTCTTTGATAGATTGGGGGCAACAAAAAGGCCTGGTGATAATCATTCTCAAAATTCAATAAACCTTGAGGATCAAAGGGAGAAGAAAGCCAATGATGAGATCCGTAGTAGCATTCCTTCACGCATGAAATGTAACTTTGCCTTAGATATCAGCATTGAAGGATCGCTTAAAGTCAAAAGATGAACGATTGTACACACAAGTCAGTCACTCGCCCACAATGAGCAAATTGAAGAGATATCATCCTCGTTTCATATTACAATAGAAGAGGATACAATTTCAGATGTTGAAGATGAAGAGGTCGAGGAAGCTCCTCCAGCCTTGGAAGATGGAGGACAGGCTACAGTTGACGAACTTAAAGAGGTCAATTTAGGAACTGCTGAAGAACCTCGGCCAACTTTCATCAGTGCGCTTCTCACCCCTGAAGAAGAAGAAGGGTACCTCAAGCTCCTAGTAGAATACAAAGATGTGTTTGCTTGGACTTACAAGGAAATGCCCGGGCTCAATCCAAGTATTGCTGTACACCATTTGGCAGTAAAGAAAGGCGTGCGCCCAGTTAAACAAGCCCAAAGACGCTTTCAGCCGAAGCTTATCCCTCAAATAGAAACTGAGGTCAATAAGCTAATCGAGGCGGGTTTCATTCGTGAAGTGCAGTACCCGGAATGGATCGCTAACATCGTCCCTGTCAAAAAGAAGAATGGACAAATCGGGTGTGCATTGACTTCCGTGATTTGAACAATGCATGTCCTAAGGATGATTTTCCATTACCCATCACTGTGGTCATGGTTGACGCCACTACTGGTCATGAAGCTTTATCTTTCATGGATGGTTCTTCAGGCTACAACCAAATTCGAATGAATCCTAAGGATGAAGAGCTCACAGCTTTTCGTACCCTTAAGGGCATTTACTGTTACAAAGTGATGCCTTTTGGATTAAAGAACGCTGGTGCTACTTATCAACGGGCCATGCAAAAGATCTTTGATAATGTACTTCACAAATACGTGGAGTGTTATATCGATGATCTGGTGGTTAAAACAAAAAGGAGGGAAGACCATCTGATAGATCTGCGATCCGTGTTCAACCGCCTAAGAAAATATCAGCTTAGAATGAACCCACACAAATGCGCTTTTGGCATAACGTCTGGGAAATTTCTTGGTTTCGTTGTAAGGCACCGCGGTATTGAAATTGACCAGTCCAAAATTGAGGCTATCCAGAAAATGCCAGAGCCCAAGAATCTGCGGGAACTTAGAGGCTTGCAGGGAAAACTAGCTTACATCCGACGATTTATCTCGAACTTGGCTGGTCAATGTCAACCTTTCAATAGATTGATGAAGAAGGATGTGCAATTTGAATGGGATGAGGCTTGTAGCAATGCTTTTACGCGCATCAAAAGATACTTGCTTAATCCTCCAGTTTTGGGTGCTCCTATTCCAGGAAAGCCTCTAGTGTTGTACATTGCGGCACAAGAAAAGTCTCTGGGTGCTCTTATGGCGCAAGAAAATGAAGAAGGAAAAGAAAGAGCCCTTTATTATCTAAGTCGAACTCTCAATGGGGCTGAATTAAATTATTCTCCTATTGAAAAGATGTGTCTCGCTCTTTTCTTTGCTATAGATAAACTGGAGCACTACATACAAGCATACACGGTTCGTTTGATAGCAAAAGCAGACCCGATTAAGTATGTCCTTTCTAGGCCAGTGGTTTCGGGTCGTATAGCTCGATGGGCGGTTTTGCTACAACAATATGACATCGCATATGTCCCACAAAAAGCTGTCAAGGGACAAGCATTAGCAGATTTCTTGGCTGACCACCCAATTCCATCTGATTGGGAGTTCTCCAATGATTTCCCAGATGAAGACGTGTTTTACATTGAAGTAATGCCACCATGGATGATGTCTTTTGATGGGGCTGCACATCGAGAAGGAGCGGGGGCAGGTGTAGTGTTTGTTTCTCCACAACGGCAAATACTTCTATACTCGTTCTCATTAAGCGAACTTTGCTCTAACAACGTAGTCGAATATCAAGCATTGATTATTGGTCTACAAATGGCCATTGAAATGAGCATATCGCAACTTGAGATCTTTGGGGACTCCAAATTGGTTATCAACCAAATCTTGGAGCAGTATGACGTCAAGAAGGAAGATCTCATCCCCTATTGCCAGTATGCGAAGAAGTTGTTAAAAAATTTTGAGGCCATCACATTGGAGCATATACCAAGAAAGGAGAATAGACAGGCTGATGCTTTAGCTAATTTGGCTACCGCCTTGGCATTATCCCAAGAAGAGACCACCAAAGTTGCTATTTCCCAGAGGTGGGTGGTACCTCTCATAATTGAAGAAGAAGAAGAAGAAGAGCAAGCCAACATCATTTCGGTATGCCTTGTTGAAAAAGAAGATTGGCGACAAGCGATCATTGAATACCTTCAACATGGAAGACTCCCGGATGATAAACGCCACAAGACTGAAGTTCGGCGGAGGGCTGCTCGATTCATTTACTATAAAGACACTCTCTTTCGCCGTTCATTTGATGGATTGTTTCTCCGTTGCTTAGGAGAGGAGGAGGCTAAACAAGCCTTAGAGGAGGCTCATTTTGGAATATGTGGCGCACATTAGTCGGGTCCTAAGTTACATTATAGGATCAAACGAATGAGTTACAATTGGCCTACAATGGTGCAAGATTCCATGGAGTGCGCTAAGAAATGCGAAGCTTGTCAGTATCACGCAAACTTCATCCACCAGCCACCAGAACCTCTACACCCAACTGTAGCTTCTTGGCCTTTTGATGCATGGGGGCTTGATGCGATACGACCATTACCAAAGTCATCCGGTGGCCATTTGTATATCTTGGCCGCAACTGATTACTTCTCGAAGTGGGCGGAAGCTGTACCCCTCAGGGAAGTGAAAAAAGAGACAGTAGTCAATTTCATTCAAACTCATTTGATCTATCGGTATGGTGTCCCTCGTTATATCATAACTGATAATGGGAAACCGTTCTACAATAGGTTGATGACAGAACTATGCGAGAAGTTTGGGTTTAAACAATACAACTCCTCCATGTACAATGCCCCGGCAAATGGACTAGCTGAAGCGTTTAACAAGACACTTGGCAGTTTGTTGAAAAAGGTGGTCTCCAAGACGAAGCGAGACTGGCATGAAAGAATCGGAGAAGCATTATGGGCATATCGAACAACATTTCGAACGCCTACTCAAGCGACGCCATATTCTCTTGTCTATGGAGTGGAAGCTGTCCTTCCTTTGGAACGTCAAATCCCATCATTACGGATTGCCATTCAAGAAGGATTGACTGGAGAAGAAAATGCCAAGCTCAGATTGCAAGAATTAGAGGCACTTGATGAGAAAAGGCTCGAGGCCCAACAACGCCTTGAGTGTTATCAAGCTCGTCTTTCAAGCGCCTTCAATAAAAAAGTTAAACCACGATCATTCCAAGTTGGTGACTTAGTCCTCGCTGTTCGAAGACCTATCATCACAACTCATCGTACAGGCAATAAGTTCACTTCAAAATGGGATGGCCCTTATGTTGTGCAAGAAGTATACACCAACGGAGCTTATAAATTGATTGATAATGATGGTGTAAGGATCGGCCCCATCAATGGGAAGTTCCTCAAAAGCTTCTATGCTTGAAAGTCGAGGATTGCTCCTTGGTAAGAGTTAAAACTACCCACTGTAATGCTGCAAGAGTACATGATGTCTTCCCATTACCTCTGAAAGCATACCAATAAGGAGAAATTAATCCCACTCTATGTCACCAATTGCTAGTGTGGCATAGTGGTTAGATGCCCAAGTCGCCCTTGAGAGGTCTCGGGTTCGATTAGTGGTGATACCCACTATTGCACACTGAGCCCTCCTTTTTTTTGTTTAAAAAAAAAAAAAACCATTTGAACTACGTAATGACTTGATCCCTCTCGAGGGTACGTAGGCAACTTAGTATGTTTTGCTGAGTTCAGTCACGCACTAAAAAAATTATCAAGTTATGAAAAAAAAAAAAAACAAAAAAAAAGACAAAAAAAAAAAATGATGGAGCAGAGAATGAAATCTTCTTTATTGATTGACAAAAGGAAAATAGTACAGGAGAAAGCTTGATGACACACATGAAGGGAATTAAAACAAAAAGCTTACAACATCCATTTCAAGTCTTTCAAGCTAGAACAATTATCTTCTAGAAGGGCTCGTATCTTTTCTAAAGCCTTCATATCCTGGTCTTCAAGTACGGGAGTGGATTTCACTTCTTCAAGTTGTTCTTCTAATGCTTGCATTACATCATCTTGCTTAACTTGATGAGATTCAATTTGAGACGCTGATTCCTCTAATTGAACAAGCTCGATTCGCAAATCAGTCATCCTCAGCCTGATGGTATCAAGCTCAGTCTTCAAAGATGCTTTCTTGTGCGATGCTTCAGAAAGGAGGAGTTCAATTTCAGCCTCATGTTGGATCAAGTTGACAGGACTAGGTCGTTTGTTCAAAGATTCTTTCATCCTCAAAAAGTCTGCAACCCCTTCACAATGTTTGTCAACATGTTCGCGTAAGTGCCGAGGATCCACTCCGAGACTTTCAATCCCACTATAGATTTCATTTATTTCAACTTGTGGGAGGATATTGTCCACAGAAAGAGTCGAAAGCTTGTTCAACAGGACATCTCCTAACATAGAAGCCCCTTTCCTACGCACAGAAGAAACATGCGCCATGGCCTGGAACATAGAGACTTCCGGAGGGTTGGTCACTTGCAGTGATGAGAGAAACGTCTTTCCTGTCTCAGTCGGAAGTTTGGATGACGCACCAACATCAGTAAACTTGCGCCTCTTGAAATCCGAACTCTCTGCATATGGCTTTGAAATGGAAGACTCACTATTTGTAAGAAGAGGTGCATGATCAATAGAAGTCTCTGCATCAACACCCCTCATTGGACTCTTCAAATGTTTCCAATCGTGGTCCAAGTCGTTACACACCTTCTCTTCAGAAATTTCAATGGCATCCTTAGCTGGTACAAGAAGCGAACCTTTGGTACCTTGACTTCGAGCAACTCCGGTATGTCGTGATGAGTCTTTTGAATGATGATCATCTTCAAGAGGATGTCGTGCAAACTCTGACAAGGGCTGTGGAATGTATGGGTCTTGTAACTCCCTCTTTCCTTTTTAAGATTTGTGGGGTGTTAGTGATTTAACATGAAAGGAGGCAATGTCAGCTAAAAAATTTGTTCCTTTGGTAAAATCATTTCCGCAAACTCCCTCCCACCACTGCTTGTAGCTATGTCTGACTCGGCTTCCAAAGTTGGTGGCAAAAGCTGGAATAAGTACCTTGGAGTCTGTGTTGCAACGAGTGAAAGATTGGTAGAATTGGTGTAGATCTTTTAAAGAGCCTGTACGAATTTCTTCCTTCAAATCACTTGGAATATCTTGATGAAATCCAAAGCGCCGGCTAAATCTGTGAGGACTATATGCTTCTATAGTATGTTGGTCTTCACATCGAAGTGACAAGTACCCCGAGCGAAGGCTCATAAAGTAATCAAACTTTTGGATGGATAAATGATCGTTGTCAATGAATGTCTGGTCATAGCTTTTCTTGAAAGCAGTCCCGTGCCAAAGGAAGTCAGTGGCGGTTCGTATGTGCTTTCGTGCAGAGAATTCGCTGAACAGAAAGGCATAGCCTACACCAGAATATTTTGTCATCAAAGGATCAGACAGTTTGTCATTAGTGATGCGATTGCTTCTAAAAAAATGAGCTACCCACGCATAAACGTAATGAATGGCAAAGCTAGCTCCAGACTTGCTCAGAGTAGGAGAGGAAGAAATGGTATTGAGTCCACGATAAATGCTAGCCAATACGGGGGCTGCAAGGCCAAATGAACGACCATTGGCCATGGAACTAGCAATCTTGAAAGTGCCTGGACGAATGCTATTTGGATCCTTGATAGGAAAGACAAATATGCACAGCCAACAAGAAAGAAGTGCCGATAAGTAAGTCTCCTCTTTTAAGTCACCCTCAACTTGAAAATCCACAAAGACCCCATGTTCTTTGTCAGACCATGGTCCACGCTTGTTTATCACGCCAAAGGGATTTTGACTACACTTGGGAATGGTCGTCCGCCTTACTGGTTTTCTAGGAGCTGGGTACCTGCCATTTCCTCTATACCAAAAAGTAATCCAGTCGCGAACACTCACCTTCCCTTGTCTTTTTAGCCGATTCTGAAGGTGATGGTATGCCATGAAAAGAAAGCGACAGCTGTGTGGCAGATAGGGTCGTCCTTGGTCATTGGTTCCATCCAGCTCTTGTGCGTTGGGTACCACTTCATCATAAAATGCACCTGTGCAAGGAAGTCCACCAAGAATGGAAAGATCCCATGGTGTGATGGAAATTTCTCCAGCTAGGGTATGGAGAGTATTCGTCGACGGGCTCCAACACTCACAAAATGCTTTCATGAGATTTTCATCGTAATCGTATGTGAACAAGGAAGCAAAGACAGCACTATAAAGGTGGGTTGCATCAAGGAGGTGTTTACAACGACCAAGCACATCTTCTAGCCAGTCCCAATAAAGGGAGAAATAGGAAAATCCTCCGTTCGTGCCAAAGGAAGAATCCCAATTGGCACGCTTTGCAATTATCTCTCGTCCCAAAGTATTGTATGGCTTTGATTTAGCAACATTTTTGTGATGCGAAGCAAGAAGGATAATTGTCTCCAAGTTAGAACCATCATCAGGAGGAACGACCTGCGACCATTTCGGCAAATTGAGAAGATAAGAGTTATGGCCCCATCTTTCCGAAAATCTTCCAATTATGGGCGGACGAACAATCAAAGTTGTAGCCTTTGCATCTTTGTCATCTTTCTCTTTATAGATGAACAAGGCTGGTTCTTGACCAATTTTCGAATCCTTAAAAAAGAGCTTCATGATAGCTGTAAAAAAAAAAAAAAAAAAAAAAAAAAAAGAAAAAAAAAAAGAGAGAGAGAGAGAGTATCAATTGTAATCTCTAGCCTGTTATATATAATAAAAAAAAAAAAAAAAAAGAAGAGAAGTGAAAAGGCAGAGTTTTTCTACACTTAAAGAGTATTGAGGGCTGAAGACAATGCTTGTGCAATTTAGTGTATGCTCCGGATAGCTTTATAAAAAAAAAAAAAAAAAAGAGTTAGTACAAACTAAGCATGTTAAAAAAAAAAAAAAAAAAAAAAAAAAAAAGAGAAGTAAAAAGGCAGAGTTTTTCTACACTTAACGAGTATTGAGAGCTGAAGACAACACTTGTGCAATTTAGTGTATGCTCCGGATAGTTTTATATAGGAATTCCTAGAAGCTAATAGACAAAGGGAAAGAAGTGTGTAAATGATTTTCAAAGAATGCTGCGTTGAATCTTGAAAAAAAAAGAGAGAGTAAATTTCCATAAAATGACTGTGGTGTCAGAAGGAAAATGCTACACTAGACCTCTGAAAAAAAAAAAAAAAAAAAAAAAAAAAAAAAAAAAAAAAAGTGCTTATAGGCCTGCAAATGTACGCATGCCATCTAGAAAAGAAAAAAAAAGAAACACTACACTAGACTTGGGATATGAAGTCCTAACCCAGACATTAATCAAAGCTACTTGTGCAGCCAACCTTGAAAGCAGAAAGAATTGCAGATTCACCATTGTCAAACAATGTCAGAAGGGCCACTGCCAAAGGAGACTACAATAACAGCAAGTCCAACAACACCAACCATCTGCTGTCCAAATTTCTAAAAGCTTCTGACAAGATTTCACAAAAAATCAACCCACCGAAATCTTCTAAGGATTTCGAGCAACAAAACCCAGAAAAAGACGTTCACAGTAGAGTCGCGACGGACCGCCACGCGTGGCCAAAAAACTACCAACGTCCTGCGGGTTTCTCATTCAAATCTGCACAAATCTGAGAAAATTTTACAAAACTGGTGTCACCATTAGATTCATCGGCCTTCGATCTACAAAACCCAGAAAGATCATGAACAACGGCGCCACCACGCACCGCCATAAGCTCGCGATGGGCTACGGTTCAGTTTCTTAAACCGGTGCAAATAGGTTCACAATTTTAGAAAAATGACAAAGCCATGATCTTCTACGGCTTTAGATCAGCTGAACCCCAAAATTTCAGGCCCAAACGACAAGCCACGCGCCTCCACTCGCTGTCAGAAATTTTGGCAGTTCACTGCGCCAGGTTCACACGCTCCCACGCGCCTCCCTCAGTCCTCATGCGCTCACACGCGCCGGGGCTTATATCTTACGCGCCACGCGCTGACACGCGCCATACGTGTACACGCCCTCAATGCATGACGTCATCCTCCACTACCCCAGTCTGAACCGTTTGACCCGGACCGACCCGAAAATCCGACCCGGTCCGAACCGCCCAAAAAAAAAAAAGAAAAAAAAAAGGCTTTAACCAAGTCAGACCTTTGACTTTGACCAAAAAGTCAAAATTTTCATGACGGGCCTGTCCCACTCAGTTTTTCGAGTACATTCCGATTTTGGGATCTGTTTCTTCATTCGAAACTCGAAAATTGTGTAAACGACCAATTTCTAAAAAGTTGACTTTTGCGTAAATGTTGACCAAAAGTCAAAATTTTTAAGATGGACCTATCTTGCTCAATTTTTCGTGTACATTCCAATTTTGGAGTCCGTTCCATCATTTGAGACTCGAAAATTGCACAAATAACTCAATTCCAAGCTAGTTGATTTTTGTGTTGAATTCAAGCCAAAGTCAAGATTTTCGAGCCAGACTTGTCTTGCATAGTTTTTCATGACTTGGAAATCACCAATCTAATTCACATCTCCGAAGCACTGACAATGTCCAAAACTAAAGCTCTCGATATCAGAATTTGAGATTCATCCATCTAGTTTGAATCCCCTCAAGGTTATTCTCCAGACTTCATCAAAGCTTCTCTTTCAAAGTACAGATGAACTCTCACAAGTGTGTCTTAAATTTGAAATTACATCGGGTCATCCCTCCAACCTACCATTCCTCTTTCGGTGCCTAACATTCCAACCTACCATTCCCCTTTCGGTGCCAAACATTCCCACCTACCATTCTTCATCTCTCTCACCTACCGTTTTCGTTCCCTACCGGTCTGAAACCTACCATTCTCATCCACCGGTCTCACCAAAAATTCACATCCGCCATTCTCAACTATCCATCCACCATTCTTCGTCTCTTCGCTATAAATAGAGGGGCCGGATTCATCAAGAACTCGTCCAGAAAAACACACTGAGTCATAAATGAAGATTTGCTTCTTTCAAATTTTCAAGTCCTCCTTCTCACAACCATTTCTCACTATGGCTTCATCATTCTCAACACTCAGCAACCAATATCGCTTCATAATCAGTTTGAAACCGACCTTCTCATGGTTCGGTAGAAACCCTCTTCACAGCATCATTGTAGTTTTGAGATCCAAACAAATTTTGTTTCTCCACCTAACAACTACCTTTGTCCATAAAGTTATTCATAATAAGGCCTGCATCGACCTTCCATGCTTCCGTGGATTTGGTTGGCCAGGAAATCCAAGTCCAGCAGAGACACCGGTTCCTAATCTTAGGTCTCCCGCAGTCTCTTTCCAATTGTTTGGGCTTCCAACAGAAGCAGTGGTTCGGAACAAACAGCAACTTGGCTGGTTTTTAGGACCAGAATCACAAGTTAGCTCCATCTTTCATTTTTCTGTGCCTTTCCAACAAGTAGCAGTAAGTGAAGATGGTAAAAAGCGTTGGGGTATCCTACAAATTGTTTTCCATCCAACACTTGAAACGACCTCCAGGGCACCGGTTCATCATAGTTCAGCCTTTGGGGCTGGTAAATGGTTGCCAAAGCCATATTCCATGTTCCCATCGGCGTGGGATCCAGAGGTCATCGTTGCTGGTACCTCAAAACACACTTTCTGGAATTACTCCAACTTAAATTCAACTTGAAGTATTTCAGAATGAACTTTTCTGAAATTACTTCAACTTAACGTATGTCAGTATGGTCCCATTACGCAGCACATTCAATGACCTACTGTCAGAACCCATGCAAACATACAGCCATCCCATTTTCAAAGGTGTATCTCCTAGAAACACCTACACCAGAGGGTCCCCGACATACGGGACCAGTACCATGGTGGCGTATGTTTCACCCATTCGCTTTGCTTCATCCCCGTCTTCTTCACCACCAACACCGTCATCTCCAGAATCCATAAGCTTCTGAGATTACCTCAACCTGAGTAAAACGATGACACAAGCGTACTCAACCACTTTCCCACATGGCCTCGCCGTAATCCGAAGTATACTCTTCTGATATAACTTCACCAGCGGTTCTTAAAAACACGAGGCTAGCCCTATGACTCTGCATGCTGTACCCAGCCACCATCCTCGCGTCTTCCCCATCTTCTACACCATGTGATCGCCGCCAACGATCCAGAAACACTTTTCTAAAGTTACTTCAACTTAACCTCTGTTGAGAAAGCTCGGTCATGTAAGTACATTCAAATACTTGCAAACCTCTTTTCAGCCTCATCAAAACCTTTCATATGGGTGGGTCTACTCCTCGAAAATTATCTCATCCTGCTGAAAGCTCCGCCACCTTCAATTACTTCATTTGAAGAGCCAAGAGTAAAAGTCTGTTTTCGAAACTCATTCTCACACCACACTCTGAAACTCTGTGTGTGAACGAGTCTCGAGGGGGCATTTGTAGAGAAGGAAAATTCCCGACCTATCACAAGCTGACACGTCACACTACCAAGTCCACAAAATGCAACCAATTACAAAGCGCCACATGCTGTTGCTAGGTTTTACTATTACTATTCAGAAGCCAACAGAAATTCGCCAAGTGTCATACAAGAACCAATCATGCATCAGCTCGTGCAAGTGATGACATAAGCAACCTCGCACGTGCAAGCAATGACACAATCAAGCCAGCACGTGTAAGCGATGACATAAGCAGACCAATCAGACTGTGACATGTGTCACCAATCAGACTCCGCCACGTGTCGCTTACCTACCCCAAAACTCCTATAAATAGAAGCCTTCCTGAGACATTTAGGAGGACACCAAACCATTTGAAGCACTCAGAAGTCCAAAAGCTTTGCCGGAACCAAGCTCTAAAGCCTCCAAGAACTTCAAGAACTTCAACCTTTGAATACGAAGAACATTCGAAGAGAAATCATCCAAATCATCCGCCTAGATCCAAAAGTTTGCGGGAATCAAGCCTAAAGTGTCCGAAAACATCAACAAATCACAAATCAGTGAAGCTCTACGGATTCAAGCCTCTAAAGCCCCGAAGAACTTCCACCACAAATCCAAGAACACGAAGAACACACGAAGAACACGAAGAACACACGAAGAACACGAAGACCGTGAAGAACAAAGGATTTCTAACAAGCTCATAGCCAGAAATTCATTGTAATTTTGTTTTAGCAATCTTCGATCCATCCCTCAACCAAATTGAAGGATATTTTGTGTTCAAGTCACAATCACATTACCACAAATCCAAATCAATAAGTCTTGCAAGGAGATCGAATCAGAGGATAACTCTTTTGTAATCACAGAGAATTATACCACAATCATCAATACAAATTCGCATTTGTGCAACTATTTTACTTGTTTGATTTATTTCGAACCGAGAAATTTAGTCGTCTACACCAAGATCAGGATGATTTTGCTAGTGTTAGCACTACACAGTGTTGCAAGAATTCAAACTAGACCAGTAAAAATAAAAACTGAGCCTCACATGAGATTTGGTCCTCCTGAGGTGAATAATTTCTACTTATGTTTGTTTACAAGCAAATTGGACTACATAGATATGGTTCTAGTCAAATAGACAAGTCTGTGAAGTGTACTATTTCCCACTTCTAGTAAGTTCCCAGTTCTAACCTTACGATATTGACAGAAGGCATTAAGTCTTTGAAAGAACACGTGCTCGTGGGCTTATTGTATCATACAATTTGTATGAGACCATGAAGGAGAATTTTGAGGAATGGGTTGGACCACAGGGCAAAGCCCATGAAGGTGATGGTGTTGCACCTGCGGATAACTCATCCGGTACAAGGCTTACTTCTGAACTTTTGAACTCCCACATTTACATTGTAACGTAAAATAAATATGGATTTTGGTAATAAGGAAGATTAGAAGAGCTACTCCAATTTGGACAAATGAATATTGTGCTATCTATTATGTGCAATGGAATAAGTTGTCAAATGTTTGATTTAAAACATTCAAAGATTCAAACCAAAGAAAGCAGAAAGGAGTGAAATAGAAATTTTCCTATGGAAGGCGGAGAAATACCACTTGTCTATATATATAGGCCAATGGTGAACACCTGACCGATTCTTGCTGAGTCCCACTTAATTTAGTTTAGTATGGACCATGAAAATATACATTCACAGGCTATTATGATTCTATGATGTCTACTCTTATTAGTTGATGCTTACATTCAGTTTCCTTCATTGATCACCTTTTCAATATTGACTAACAAAATCAATGCTTAAAGAGACTTAATATGTCCACAAAATTTTCACAATAAATTATAGGTGGCAGATAATACTTATAATTGGTGAGCAAGAAAGTATTTCAGTGGTGGGTTTAAATTAAAACTAGTAACAACTTACCATCTAGGAATTTATTGTGAAAATGTTATAAACGTAGCTTTTTTTTTTTTCATGTTTAATTTCAGAAAGCGGAAAATTTTCTATAAAAAGAAAAGGTGGAATTTTTTTGTTTATATGCTACTATGCCCATCAATAAAAACAAGTAATTTTCAAAAAGCAAACCAAAAGAAGTCTTTCATTGAAGTCATTTTCTATTATTTCGAAGTTACTTTCTATTAAACAAACATAACCTAACTTTATTCAAGAAAAAAAACTTATTTTTCAAAGAATATTCTATTGTGATACCATATTAATAATTGATAATTTTAAGATGATAGAGGTCATACCATTTATTTATTTAGTTAGGTGGTTGAATAATCATTGTTCATATCAAACAATAAATTTTTTTCAAAGACTTTATTAATGGTAATCAATTTTGTATTTTCTAATGAAGACAAAGAATTATATTTACAATAATATGTTTTTCCAGCCTTATCAAGAACATATTTTTTCTGCCACTTGCAGATTTGTTAATAAGTTAATATATTGTTAATTAAGCAAACCGGTGTTTTCCTATTTGTCCTTTTTCTCGTGATTTTTTTTTTTTTTTTAATCAGATTAGTTTGTTCCAAGGACAATCAATGATAGCATGTGCCTTAAAAATTAAGAGGCTTTTGCTTTCACCCACTTTTAAACCTAATAATTATTTAAATAAATGTTGGATTAAAAGATTTAAAAATAATATAGCACTAGTGGGTTAAACCGTCGAATAGAGTGGAAGTCCAATTCTTATTTCCAACTTTTCGTTGTGCGACTTTAGGTTGCCAATCAAAAAATTATATAGTTGCTATTGAATAAAAAATGCTTATCTCTTGAGTTTTATCTCGTTTTTGTTCATGGCCCCGTGAAAGTGTAGGTTGATAGAATTTTATTTAAATTCTTATGTTTAAAATTAAGATTTCTAGAGGTATATTGATTTACCAAATATAGTTCAAAATCAAGCGGAGCAAAAACCTTGAAATTTGGTGGTATATTATTATTATTCTGTTTTTTACTTTTTTATTATTAAGTTTTTAAGAAGGCGTCAATGAATTTGTAAAAACCTTGAAATTTGGTGTTATTGTTATTATGTATTTTATTATTAATTTTTTAAAAAGAAGGTAATTCAATGAATTAGCTCAGATGGGAGTTTCTCCATCCAAACTTGACTGGACGCTATAAATGAGAAAAGTTATGCCGTCTAAAACAATGAGATTGAGCCTACATGATATAAGGACATTTTATGAGGAAGACACATATTTCAAATATCAGGACAAAATGGGCTTTTGCTCTTTTCGAGCAAATTAAATAACCTTATGCTCCCTTCCCAAACTAATTAGGGAAATGCCCCCCCTTCTGAAACTCGACTTATTCAAAATTGAGTTAAACTCTATAGTGACATTTTTAAGGACCTATAATGGTGCTTTTTTAACTCGACTTCTAGGAAATCGAGTTAGAAAACATCACTATAGGTCCTTAAAACGTCACTATAAGTTTCTTAAAATACCACTATAGGGCTTTAGAATTTTTTTTTTTTCTAACTCGATTTATCATAAATCAAGTTTTAAAAGAATGGCATTTTCCTAATTAGTTTGGGAAAAAGGGTATAAAGCTATTTAATTAGTCTGAAAAGGGCAAAAGCCCATTTTGTCCATCATTATTGTTATATTATAGAGTTTTATTTAACTTAAATTATTGTTATTATATTTTTTTTTCTCCAAGTCTACGGTAGTAGTTGGTGGTCTTTTACTATAAAATGGTATAAAAGAACCATCGGAAGATACAAAATTTTGTATCATCTTATGAATATTTTAACGGACCTGTTGTTTTCATCAAGACTTGTTGTAGCACTCTTTTATGCCCTTCTTTTCATTTTGATCCTGGCTTGACAAACTATGAATTGAGGTAGAGTCATATTGTTAAATGAAGTCTCACATATCTTTCCACTAATCATTCTGCTTAGTCGAGGGCCCTACGTGCCCGGCATTAGGTAGCTTCTAAGGTGTGACTCTTATAGAAATCTTAGTTTCATATCTCCCTGTAAACAAAAAATTAAAAAAAATAAAGTTGAATGGTTGAACCAAGGGAGTCAATACCGTACCGGAGGCTGTATCAGTTTGGCCAGCGGTACGATATATTTCGGATACCGATCAATACTGGTGTACAGTTTCGGGTTTACCACTATTTTTTATATTTATAAATAAACAAATATATATATATATATATATATATGTATGTATGTATGTATGTATGTGTGTGTGTGTGTGTGTGTGTGTGTGTGTGTGTATTATAATAAATATAAAAGTTTACCATAAAACATTTCCTTAATTCAAAACTAATTATTCACGCTTTTAGACTTTAGTATCAATTAAAAGAAAAAAAAAACAATATAAAAAATAGAAAGCTTAAAAGTTACCATTGCATACTAAAAAAACAAATAATACTAATAAGTTAATGCAAATAAGTTACAATTCTGCCCTAAAAAAAATAATAATAAAAATAAAAATAAAAATTTATGTACCGGCCGGTACGCCCGGTACTAGCTGATATTGCCCGAAATTGGCCGGTATGGCCGGTACATGGCCGGTACGGCTGGTATTTAAACCAGTACGAAATGTCGATGTTTTGATATCGATATGCATACCGGTACAGTACATACCGGCCGGTACGACCAGTACTGGTACGGTATTAACTACCTTGGGTTGAACCCATATTCTGTTTATTCCTCAATATTTTAAAGTTTTGAAATAAAATAATTGTAAATATTATTTAAAAAATAAGATTATATATATATATATATATATATAGAGAGAGAGAGAGAGAGAGAGAGAGAGAGAGAGAGATTTATTTATGCGATTTGTATGCCAAACATTTTGGAGCTTAATGTAATTCATGGTCTGTCTTATAATTTTTTTTAGTGATAATTACAACATGCTGTTAACCCACAGTTCGAACCCTTTCCCTCTTAGAGCGCAAGCACTTTGTGCATGAGGAAGTGTCAATTCAGTTACAAAGCCTTTGGTATCTATTTTATAATTTAAATCTTCATTGAATCCAAAGTTGGTTTTAGTGGATCTTGATAAATGTTTATTGACATGTCTCAGGCATGCCTGCCAGCAGAATATCTAGAGTCCAAAAGAATCAAAAGGCATATGACCAGATAAGGATTAATTAGGGATGTCTGATATTAATGTTTTGGAAATTTTATATAGATTTGATTACTATTGTTAAAATTGAGAATCAATTCTCTATATACCGATGTGTTGAACACCGGACAACTGATTACTTTTTATATAGACAGATATAAGAGTGTTTTGTACAATTAATCAGAGTGTCAGCTCTGTCGTTCAACTAAAACTTTCTAGCATTTCTAATAGAAATATCTAGAGTTCAAGTTCCGTCCTCCATTGTAATTATTGAATTTATCGAAAAAAAAAAAAAAACTAGTAATTAGAGTTTAGTACAAATATGGTAGAACTGGCTTTGGAGTTTGGACACCTTGGGTACACTAAATAAATATATAAATAAATAAAAAGTTCAACTCCAAAATAAAAAACTTCTAAAATGTACTAAATATTTTGAGGGAGAAAATATCACCATTTACTAAGTAGAACCAAAAAAAAAAAAAATCCAGATTGGGAATACAATATAGGCTATTATTAGAACTCATTCATAACTGTCAGTACCGACTCATATTTATTTCATTTCTAACATCTGAAATACATCCTATCCAAAATTCATGCTTTTCTACGACTGTTGCTCTACTTGAGACATACAAGGAAGTCCATCTTCTTTTTGAAGTGATTGATCTCTGAGTGGGAGAAGTGAATAGAGACAAAAATACAGTGAGACCAAATGGCTTTGAATGTGTCATACTTAGGGATGGCCATACCCATTGGGTAATGGATATCCAACCTTATCCGATTCAATTATTTTGGATAATACCCAGTTTTTAATGGGTAGAAGGTAATTGGGTAGGGTTTGGATATTATCCAAATATTTTGGGTAGGGTTTGGATATTACCCATTTACCCATTATTACCCATTTAACTAATTAGATCTAACTCAACCAAATTATTATGGGTATACCTCAATTCACTCAATTACCCAATAATCAAAATTACCAAATTGCCCATAAAACTTGAAAATGACCAAATTATTCCTAAAATTACCGAATGCACTCTAAACCTAAAAAATGACCAAAATACCCCCCAAAAACTAAAAATTACCAAAATACCCTATAAACCTAAAAAATAACCAAAAGACCACCAAAACATAAAAATTACCAAAATAACCCCTAAACCTAAAAAAATGACCGAAAGACCACTAAAACCTAAAAAATGACCAAAATATCCCCGAAACTTAAAAATTACTAAAATATCCTGAAAACCTAAAAAATGACCGAAATACCCCCAAAACATAAAAAATGACCAAAATACCCTCGAAACCTAAAAATTACCAAAATACCCTTAAAACCGAAAAAATGACCGAAATACCCCCGAAACATAAAAAAATGACCAAAATACCCCAAAACCTAAAAATTACCAAAAAACCCTTAAAACATTAAAAAAATGATCGAAACACCCACGAAACCTAAAAAATGACCAAAATACCCCCGAAAACTAAAAATTACCAAAATAACCCCTATACCTGAGTCTCTAAGACTCGATTTTGGTACTTGAACAACAACAGAATTGAATAATCATTGTTCATATCAAACAATAATTTTTTTTTTTTCAAAGACTTTCTTAATAGTCATCAATTTTGTATTTTCTAATGAAGACAAAGAATAGTTTCCAATAATATTTTTTTCCAGCCTTATCAAGAACACACTTGCAGATTTATTAATAGTTAATACGCTCATATATTGTTAATTAAGTAAACCGTTGTCTTCTTGTTTGTCCTTTTTCTCGTGATTCTCTCTCTCTCTCTCTCTCTCTCTCTCTCTCTCTCTCTCTCTCTAATTTATATATATATATATATATATATCAGATTAGTGTGTACTGAGGACAATAAATTAAGAGGCTTTATGCTTTCACCCACTTTTAGACCTAATAATTATTTGAATAATTGTTGGATTAAAAGATTTAAAAATAACATAGCACTAACCATCGAATAGGGGGATATTTGCAGACCAGCTGTGTAAGGGTCTACAATGTAGTAAGTTAACACGCATTTGAAACGTATAAGCATACTAGCATCTCGAGTTTTAGAAACTCGACATCTATATTAAAACTCGAGTCTCAAAGACTTGTTTTGCGAGTCTTTGTGCTGGATGATTTGGACAGAAATGCCACATAGATCTCGAGTCTTTAAAACTCAAGTTCTAAAAAGCAAACCTGAGTCTCTAAGACTCGATTTTGGTACTTGAACAACAACAGAATTGAAGAAGAACCAACGATTTGACGACAAAGAACCAACGATCTGACGATGAAGAACAAAAGAACGATTTGACGATGAAGAGAGGAACAATCTAATGATGAAGAACTGAGGAACGATCTGAAGACGAAGAACAGCGACTAAGAACAGAGGAAGAACAGATCAAAGTGGGCGATTGGACGATCTGATGAGGAAGAGAGGAACAATTTGAGACAAAGAACTAAGGAACGATCTGACGACGAAGAACTACAACGAAAAACAGAGGAAAAACAGATCTGAGTGGGCGATTGGACGATCTGAGTCTGATCTGCACGAAGAACTCAGAAGATAGTGAGGAAGAAGTGAAACTCAAGTCTTTAAAACTCGAGTATTAAAAGTGAAACTCCAGTCTTAAAAACTCGAGTTCCACGTGGACTTTCTTCCACATCAGCTCCCACCATTTTCAAATCGAGACTTAAAAACTCAAGTTTTATCTTGGAACTCGAGTTTTAGACACTTGAGATGCTAGTTTACAACATTATTTTGAAACGTGACAACTAACTAAATTTTTTTTATATTTAATGTTATTTGGAAAAAAAAATTCCATCGAATAGAGTGGAAGTCCAATTTTTAGTTCCAACTTTTCATTGTGCGACCTTAGGTTGCCAATCAAAAAATTACATAGTTGGTTTTGAATAAGAAATGCTTTATCTCATTTTTGTTCATGGCCCCGTGAAAGTGTTGGTTGATGGAATTCATTTTATTAGCCTCTAAATTCTTATGTGAAAATAAATTAAGATTTCTAGAGGTATATTGATTTACCAAATATACAAAAAACTCAAGATATGTATATATATATATATATATATATATATATATATGCTGAGCGAAAACCTTGAAATTTGGTGGTATTATTATTATTATTATTATTTTAAGAAGAGGGTATGAATCATAAAGTAACAAATGAATTTGCTCAGACGGGAGTTCTTCCCTCCAAACTTGAATTGACACTATTAATGAGAAAAGTTATGCCATCTAAAACAATGAGATTGAGCCTATGTGATGTAGGGACATTTTATGAAGCAGACACATCCTACAGCAACAATCTTGAAAATTAGAACTGAGTTCGAATATTATAGTGTTTTAATTAACTTTTTTTTTTTTTTTTTTTTTTTGAGAAGAGAGTTTTATTTAACTTGAATTATTGTTGTTATTTTTTTTTTCTCCAAGTCAATGTGGAATTTTACCATAAAATGGTATAAGGGAACCTTTGGAAGATATAAAGTTTTGTATTATCAATTTGAATATTATAATGAAACTTCTTGTTTTCATCAAGAGTTGCGGTAGCACTCTCTTATTCACTTCTCTTCGTATTGATCATGGCTTGACAAACCATAAATTGGAGTAGAGTCGTATTGTTAAATTGAGTCTCACATATCTTTCCACTAATCATTCTGCACTAACTGGGAGCCCTACCTACTTGCCCGCTACAAGTAGCTTCTAAGGTGTGACTCCTGTAGAAATCTTGGTTTCAAATCTCCCCTACTATTTATTGAAAACACCAAAAAAATAAAATAAAGTTGAACCCAATATTCCAATTATTCCTCAATACATTAAAGTTTTGAAATAAGATAATTATAAATATTATTCTAAAAATAAGATTATATATATATATATATATATATATATATATATATATATGCGATCTGTATGCTGAACATTTAGGAGCTTAACATAACTCATGGTCTATCTTATAATTTAAATCTTCATTGAATCCAGAGTTGGTTTTAGTGGATCTTGATCAATGTTTATTGACATGCCTCAGGCATGCCCGCCAGCAGAATATTTGGGGTCCAAAAAAAAAAAAAAGGAAGCATATGACAGACCAGGTGAGGATTAATTAGGGAAATTTGAGATTAATGTTTTGAGACTTTCATACAAATTTGATTACAACTGTTAAAATTAATTGAGAATCAATTCTCTATATACTGATGTGTTGAACATTGTATAACTGATTTTTTTTGTATAGGAGTATCAAGAGCCTTGTAGCTCAACTAAAACTTCATGATATTTCTAATAGAAACATATAGTGTTTAGGTCTCATTCTCCATTGTAATTACTGAATTTATCTCAGAAAAAAAAAACTGTTTAGTACAAATTTAGTAGAACGTGCAATGGAGTTTGGACAGCTTGGGCACATGGGCTTATGCACTAAAAATAAATAAATAATTTCAACTCCAAAAAAAAAAATTAAAAAATAGTACTACTACTATTATAAAACGACCTAGTTTTTTCTTTTCTTTTCTTTTTTTTTTTTTTTTTTTTTTTTTTTTTTGAGATAGAAGATATCACAATTTACTAAGTCAAACCAAAAAAAAAAAAAAGTCAGATTGGGAATAGAATATAGGCTATTATTGAGAACTCATTCATAACGGTCGGTACATGATCCTAACTCATATTTATTTCATATCTAACATCTGAAATATATCCCTACACATCCAATCCGAAATTCATGGTTTTCTCCGAGTGTTGCTCTACTTGAGAAATACAAGGAAGTCCATCTTCTTTTTGCAAGTGATTCTCTGACTAGGTGAACAGAGACAAGAGGCCAAATGGCTTTGAATGTGTCATACTTCACCATAGTTTCCATGATGTTTCTGAATATGTCTTTCAGTTGAGAAAAAAAGAAATTTAACTAATAAAATGGTGGTCCTACTTGACAAACGGAAAGAAGAATCAGAAGGAAAAGACATAGATAAGCCCTCGAAACTTCCCTTTTCACATGAACACTTCTACGGAAAATACCTCTTTTGTTTAGTTAATTTAATGCTACAGACTTATTGCAATTTAATAATTCAATACCAGCCAAGCCTGTAAAAATTGAATTCAACTTCAATAATATAATATTTTAAGACAAATTGATTAAATATAGCATCAACCAATTGGAGTAAAAGTTTAGTTTACTCCATATCATGGCTGCCGCCTGTGCTTAGAAATTAATTAGGGAAAAATTGCCTAGTGTTTATACATTGTACTCTATTTCTCACATAAACATACTCTATACTTTGCAAATCTCACTAATTTCTCTTGTACCGAGCAACCAGGAAAATATGGCTGAACGAGTCCTGAGTGTTGTTGTAGATGGAGTAATAGCCAATGCGATGTCACTAGCTAGTGAGCATATCAGTTCTGTGTGGGGTTTCAAGGAGGAGATAGAAAAGCTTCAAGTCTCACTAACAAAGATTCAAGCTTTGTTACATGATGCTGAGAAAAAACAACTACATGATGACTATGTGAAGATCTGGCTACGGCAGCTTAAAGATGTAGCTTACGAAGCTGACGATGTGCTTGATGAGTATGGCTACGAGATTCTTCGACGAAAGGTAGAGACTCAAAACCAGGTACGCAGCTTCTTTTCATCCTCCAATCCCATTGTATTCCCTGCCAAGATGGCAAAAAGAATAAAGACCATCAACCAATCGTTGGATGAAATTAAGAATGATGTACCTCTCCTTGGCCTTCGAGAGTCTTTGAACCCAATCCCCCAGACTGGTCTGGACCGGGAGACAGACTCTTTTATTGATGATTCAGAAGTTGTAGGACGAAGAGATGTCTTAAAAATTGTCAACTTGTTGATTGGTGCAAACAATCAACAAGTTATCTCTGTCATTCCTATTGTAGGTATGGCTGGTCTTGGAAAGACAACTATAGCAAAACTAGTTTACAATCATGAACTAGTAAAGAAACATTTTGATGGGAAGATGTGGGTATGTGTATCTGATAATTTTGATGTTAAAAGGATTTTAAGAGAGATTCTTGAAATCCTTGACAATAATTGTAGTGGGTTAGAAAATAAAAATGCTATACTTCACCATCTTCAAAAGAAGTTGGAGGGAAAAAGATATATCCTCATACTTGATGATGTGTGGAATGAAGATAGTGAGAAATGGGATAATTTAAGGAGTAGTTTGTTGGGAATTAATCAAAATAATGGAAATAACATTATTGTAACTACTCGTAGTGACAATGTGGCACAAATCATGAAGACAAGTCCCAGGCATAAATTGGAAAAACTATCGGAAGATGAATGTTGGTTAATATTTAAGGAAAAGGCATTTGCAAATGAAAGAATTCTAGTAACTCTAGATTTGGAGGATATTGGAAGAAAGATTGCTAAAAGATGTGGGGGGAATCCATTGGCTGCAAGAGTTCTAGGAGGAATGATGCGCTTTAAAGAGGATACAAGTGAATGGTTATTGATTCAAAATAGTAAAACTTGGGATTCAATGGATGACAATAATGGAATCTTTCCAATATTAAAATTAAGCTTTGATCATCTTCCAACACCATCTCTAAAACAATGTTTTGCATATTGTTCAATTTTTCCCAAGGATTTTGTTATTGAAAAGAAACTAATAGTTCAACACTGGATGGCTGAAGGGTTCCTTCAAACATCTAAAAGAAGTTTTTCGGTGATAGAGGATATTGGTAATAAGTATTTTGATTTCTTACTGGCAAATTCATTATTTCAAGATCCAGAAAAGAATTTTTGTGGTGATATTACAAGGTGCAAGATGCATGATCTTGTGCATGATCTTGCGCTCTCAATTTTAGAAGGGGAAACCTTGCATTTGGAGGGCAATTTGCGGGATGACATTGATATTGATCGTCAATACATAGATATTGATATTGATCGTCAATACAAAATTTGATTAGCTTGAGACATCTTGATATTGATCGTCAATACATAGAGCAACTGCCAATTAATATGGGGCGATTGACTTGCCTTCAAACGTTGCCTTTTTTTGTCATCAATCAAGACATTGGTTATCGAATTGAAGAACTAGGATGCTTAAGCCAACTCCAAGGAGAATTAAGAATTGATAATCTAGAGCTTGTGAAAGATAAAAAAGAAGCCAAAACTGCAAATTTAGCGAGAAAGATAAGAGTACACAAGTTAGGATTTCATTGGAGTAGTGAAAGAGAAAGCAACAATGATGAGGATGTATTGGAAGGCCTTCAGCCTCACCCAAATTTGAAAAGCTTAGAGATTGTAAACTTTGGGAGTGAGAAGTTCCCTTCATGGTTATTAATGCGTGAAAACAGTAGTGGTGGTTTGTTACTTTTTGACCATTTGTTGGAAATCCGCTTAGAAAATTGTAACAAGTGCAAAAGAATTCCTTCACTTGGGCAACTACCTTGTCTCAAGGTTCTTAAGATAAATGGAATGGATAACTTGAAATGTATAGGAGCAGAATTTTACAGCAGTTACAGTGCTAAGGGATCAAGTAATAGTGGAGTTGGCAGCAATGTGGTGTTCCCAGCTTTGAAAAGACTTGTTTTGGAGAGGATGCCCAATCTAATGGAATGGAAGGACCCAATGGAGCCAACAACAACAAGAAGAACGGTGTTTCCTTGCCTTGAGGAGTTGACCCTCTTGGATTGCAAGAAACTAATAAGTGCTCAAGTCATTTTCCGTCTCTTCAGAAATTAGTTATTTCTCGTATTAGGAGCACGGTGTTCGAAAACATTACCAGCAGGCTTACCACACTCACAACCCTTAATATAACAAGCGTATCAGAACTTGCTTGTCTGTCAGATCAGTTACTACAAAATAATTCTAGTCTCACGTATCTAACAATATGGGGTTGTGATGAATTGGTGTCCATCTCATCACATCAAAATGTCTGGGTCTTTTGTACCTATCTTCGATCAATCAGAATAATTGGATGCCATAAATTGAGTGATTTACCAATCGCACTACACACCCTTCGTTCTCTTGAGAAATTTGAAGTAATTGGTTGTCCAAATTTGAGGTCCTTTCCAAGTCTACAAGGCGTGGGATCTCTTCTTCGAAGTCTGGGGATATCGTGTGTTGATGAAGTTCTACCAACGGGGCTGCAATCCTGTACATCTCTTTCAGAGTTGCGTATAAAATACTGTCCTAATCTGATATCAATTCCAGATCTAGGTGAATTACATTCTCTTACCGGATTAGAGATCAGCGATTGTCCTAATTTGAAATCAATTCCAAAACTACGACAACTGCATTCTCTTACCGAATTAAGAATTATGCGTTGCCAAAATTTGACCCATCTGCCGGAGGAGTTAGACTGCCTCACCTGCTTAGAGTCTTTGGAGATCGGTGGGTTTTGTGAGGAGCTGGATGCTTTCCCCAGTCTCAGTTCAACTTCCATCCAACACTTGTACGCATCCCTTGAAAAACTATACTTGTATGGGTGGGATAAACTCCAATCTCTCCCAGATGATATTCAATGCTTCACTGCACTTAGAACTCTGTGGATAGCTAAATTTGATAGAATGGAAGCTCTACCTGAGTGGTTGGGCAACCTTTTTTCTCTTCAAAACCTGGATATTTTTTGCTGCGAGAACTTAATGTATATGGCCACAATCCAACGCCTCACCAAATTAACGATTCTACAGATTTCTAATTGCCCCAAATTAAAGGAAAGATGTGCAAAGGGCACTGGTGCAGAGTGGTCAAACATTGCCCATATTCCATTAATCACCATCGACGGTAATGATATTTGAAGATGCTATAAATTATTATGGAAAGAGATGAGCGGTAAGTTTACTCATACAGTCATACCTCAAATCCTCGTCTCTCTTTTTTTTTTTTTCTCTAATGCTTTCATTTAAATCAGCCCATGATTAATTATATTCCTAATTCCCCCAATTCCTTCCTTTCTTACTAATAGATGTGCAAAGGGCATATCTATTGTGTTCAGATGGAGGAAAAATCAATTAAATAATCCACTCTCATGCTCCTATGTTATTATTGGAGAATTAGTTTGTCAACCCTCTTGCAGCCATTCATCACACTAAATATTTTTAGAAAGTCACACACATGGAATCTCCCAAATCAACATTTAGTATATTTCCTAAGGTGAGTTTGTATGTTTAGATATCTTTGCAGCTTTTTCAGCCTTGATTTTTTAATTTTATTTTATAAAAGATTATTAAACCTTGGTATTATAATATATGTAGTTTACTAGTGGTGATATTATTTCATTCAAACATTATTGTAAAAGTTTGTAATCCTCAGGTACCGCTGGGCAATTCAGAGCTGGCCGATGGTAGTTTCTGATGTCATAGAAGATTGTTTTCCTATGTCAAAGATATTTTTACAAATTTCCCATTTTAGAGCCTAATCTTCTTTCTGTATCCTAGACTGTTCCCCCAACTTTGAAACATTATGTCTTTAGTTGGAGGATTTAAATTTGGTTTTGTTGGAGTTGGAACCTTTCAATAGTGGTGGGTAACTTTTCATATCTTCAAGAACTGAAGCTCGGGTGTTGGAAGTCCTACCATCTACTAGCAAAGCAAGAGATATAATCCCTTTCTATGGAAAGCCAAGTTGAACTTTCCCAGAGTGGTTGAGGATTTATTTCAACATATATCCTTGCAAAGGCTTAGAATACAATCAAAGCTTGATTTTTTTATTGTTATTTGAAAGGAAGTTGGAAGGAGCAAGAGTGTCCCAGTGGTAGAAGATAGGTTGAGTACAAGGATCACAATAAAGTTCAATCAATGCAATTATTCCATTAAAATTTGTGAGTTGTCTCAATCTCTTCTTCTCTTCCCATTTTGCTCTTCCAACAAAAAGAACCTACTAAGCCTCCTTCCTTTGTTCCACTTACTTTTTTGTATCCTTTTTACTAAATTAGTTGTTTGTATGCTATTTACAGATGTTGGATATCCTTCACTCTCAATTAGAGGTGTACATCCGCAAGTTAGTTATCCTACATTTCCCAATTAGAGATTTACCTAAGCACAAAGTGGACCAAGGTTGCTGCTGTTCCAAATATCCAGAAAAACTTTTGATTCCTTTTCTAAGCTCAAATTAATCTTTTCTCAAAAAAAAAAAAAAAAAAAAAAAAAAAAGCTCAAATTAATCTAAATAGATATTTCTCTAATATTTTTTTTTGAAATAGACTAGTTATTCCCTATTTTGTCAATTGTTATATTTCTTATTCTCTTGTTCTGTCATTAATACTTAATAAAAAAAAAAATTATAGTAATCTTGAAGGTTCACCATTGGGATATATTTGGAACTTATAGAAGAAATGCTGAATGTAGGACTATGAATTTGAAGATTATCACAAAGAGAACCACATGTAGCACCTGGCAATTCAAGAGCTGGCCACTGGTAGTTTCTGATCACAGAAATTATTTTCCAATGTCAAAGATATTTTACAGATCTACCATTTTAGAGCCAAATCTTATTTCAGTATCCTAAACTGTTCACCAACTTTGAGATATATAGGGAAAAAGCTGATGACTTGCTCATTAGGAAAGAGCCAGAAACAAGAATGGGTAAAACGCGGTATTTTCTTCTTGTAATTTATATATTATTGTCTTACCAAATAGGTGAGCATTATACTGGATACTCTAGATGATGGATGCAAATGTTCATAGAGGTAGTTCCTAATTGCTTGCATATAGGGTATGGATCTGTCTCTTACTGGTTTGTGTACAATTTGGTTTTGTAAATCTTAATCCAAATTTCTGTAAGTTTATTCACCTATGATCAGTTTTGACTTATGTAGGTTGAACTACCATGGAGTTGAGAGATTCTGATGACTTCTGTCATGATTTAGAAAAAGGCAAGGTGCAGTATATGCTCCAAGCATGGGTAACTTCTTATTCTTGTCAATGAGCTCAATGTCTTCGGTTATTAAGGATGTTAATAGAGAACAGACCAACTTGTGTCACACTTTTTTGAAACATTAGGCAATTAATTACTCCAACTTTGTGCTACTATGACCTATCATGCTAGCTCTTTCATACCATTGATAGCTCCTGAAACTGTCAATCATAGTCCCTAGCAAAAAATAACAAGAGCCTTGGAGATACAGGCCTCTCTTTGAATCTTCTCATGATTGTTTTGAGCACACCTTTGAATCAACCAAATCACACTTTTTATTGACTTCCAAAATTTTGGCTCATTAATACATGGCCATATATGTTAGATGCAGTAAGCTCTTCTAAATCTTTTGTATTTGTTGGTGGATGATGTGTTTTGCATCTTTCCTGAAATTAGAAAATCATTTAGAGTCATTGTTGTTTAAGTATAAGGCCTTCTAAGTTAATTAAGTAGTGTTAAACATCTTTTTAGCATTTTTGACATTTAAATAAGTTTTATATTTAACAGAAGGCCCTCATGTTTTGTCCCAGAAAAAGAAAAAGGAAAATTCTCTTCAAGTGCTGCACAAAGTACTTATGATTTCAAGAAGCTGATTTGCTCCCTTACAATATGCTGCTGATTTTTTTTCTCCCTTATTTAAAAGAAGGATATGCCAAGGGAAATGCTCCCTAGTAGCCCTGGATTGCTCTTATTCAAATGATAGAGATATCATAAAATGCAAGTGATAAGTCCCTCCAAACTTGATGTATAATCTCCTCTCTTTTTTTTTTCTTTTTTTCTTTTTTAATGTCAAATACCAAATATATACTATTCATCAGCGATCATGGATTTCATTTCTAATATACTCATTTTTACTAAGTCATTCATCACATTGGGGCATTTTTTCTCTGCAGGGCTATTGTTACTTTTCATTTTGGAGAAGTGTGGAAATTCATTGGTGCGGGAAACATGTTCAGGTACTTTGTTTTGCTGAGACTTTATTCTCTTCAACATGACATAATGCACGTGAAACTTATTTTTTTTTTAATAATTTTAACACTTATGTTTGCTTCATTTTCCTAAAAAACATTATAATACAACTACAAGCACATGACTGGTATTTTACAAATCTTATACAGTTAAAAACGTTCAATCAAACTTAGTTTTTTGTCATTTTCAAACGTTCTCCAAATAGTTGCTTATTTATCATAGATCTAGCTTTAGAATTGTCGTTCAAGGTCCTAGTAGTACTTGGAGCTTTGATTTTATTAATCCTCATGCATCTTGAACCCTTTCACCACACTTTAGTTTGTTACCAACAACACAATTGAAATATCTCATATGGGAGAAAATCTTTTGTAATATAAAAGGAAAAGTATAAAAATCGGTCTTTTCTCTAGTCAATAACATGTCATTACGCAAAAAAAATAGCTATCATGTGGATGGCTTAATCTCAAGTCTTTGCTTCATTTTTTTCAACTCACTACAGGAACATATTTGAGCGTAATTGAATCAAATAAACTATCTTACATGGTAACTGGCAAACTTTCATTTCTACACGAGCTATACATCTGCAAGAAGCTATAGCGTCTAGCTATGGTGGAAGTGGCACATTGCCTTACAAAACTACAAATGCTAATGATCTTTCAATTTCCCATTTTGAGGTCATGTAGGTTTGTCCAAGTTATATATTATCCTTCTTTTTTCAAAAATATTTTCCAAAAAGCCAAGTTGTGTTAAGATCCAATGATATGGTTATAAGCATTAGCAATGTCTCATAAAAAATTTCAATTTGTGTTCAGCTCCTGACCTTTGGAGAGGAATTGGCTGCCTTTATCTAAAGGATTTCTTTGCCATTACTGGTATAACCTTCATTTTGCAAACTGATAATAATTTTGAGCTTTAATAGAAGAATGATTTTTAATGCATGATTGATTTAAATTTATGGGATTTCCCTGCTATTAATTTTCTTGCTAACACAACCATCATCTGTTTACTGTTACATAGTGTATAGATAGAGCTCTCCTCCTTTTATCTGAAACCCATAACCTGCAATATAGTGTACATATGTTGACCACTCATTGTTTGATAAATTATATTAGCAAACCTGCCGCAGTGTGTGGAAATATATAATTATTTATGGTATAATATATAATTTATTCACAAAATTATATTGTAGATAATTTGTTCTCCCTAAAAATTAAACAATTTCTATCTCTCTATTTTTACAAATATATAATTTTATCATTTTTGGTATTTTTGATTGATATTATTCTTTTTTGAAGTGGTCCATATTCTTCTAACTATTGTTTTTATGCATTATATTTTCCTAATTTCTTTTGGTCAATTAAAATTTATAAATTTCAAATTTATTATTCAAAATTATCATTATCTTAAGGAAATTATCATGATAAGATCATATAATTAAAATAGATAATACTCTCAACCCAATCCTGTTTTTTCCCATTCTTAAGTAAATACACTAGAGGAGACCAAAATGGACTGAATGGACCAAACTGGACAGAAGTTGACCAAAGAGGACCGAATTGGACTGAATGCCGAACTGTAATTTGTAAGTATAACTCAAAAAAATTAATAATAATCATAATAATCAGGTGATGTAAAACCATAACCTATGATAAGTAATATATTAGAATGTGATGGAAGTGGTTTGTTGTTGAAGTTAATTAACACCAATTAGATTTTTTATCAAATTCATATTTTAAACTAACTTATTATGCATGCATCTGTGATTCTATGTGTCCATTGAAGATTTTATTCAAGTTGAATTTGGTATTATGTAGAGAAAGTTGGTACACTACAGAAAACATATCATAAAAACCACTTGCATGTAATATTATACAAAAAGAAAAAGAAAGGAAAATAAAAATATTCGTTAAGGGCTTTATTATCTCTATCTCTAGAAGTTGATGAAAATGACATATAGTTCTCTAAGTATGACCGGAACTAGACCCTTCAACTTGGTCTTGAATACTACATTAGCATACAGATATGATTATAGAGGTAGAATGAGAATATTTTTTTGGCGAGTATAAACTAAAAATAAATAATTGATGTCTCCGCCCAAAGTGTTTGTATTACATGTGTTTTTTATTATAAGTTACATTTAAATTCAAGAATGTGTAAATTTATGGTAGTGAAAAGTAAGTAAATGCATAATGTATTATTGTATACATTAATATTTCTATACATATTTTTTAAAGAAATTATGAAAATAAAATGATGATATGACTGCTAATATGAATCAATAGATTCCTAAATGGGATCAAGTACTTTAGACAACATATATTGCTTGGCGAAAATCATGATATCTAGATAAAAGTGACATTCATATATGGGACATTTACCCTCTCCTATTTTCTCCATTAAATTTTTCTTTTGTCAATATACAAACCAAAGGAAGGGGGAAGGGATGAAACTGAACTTCTGGCCAGTCTTTTAAGATAGAGTGCATCTTTGGAAGGCCAAGAAATACAACTTGGCTATAAAAGTGGAGTGGTGAGTTTTAGAATTACTCTTTCTAGATAAGCATCTGAATGATATTTGCTGCACCCCACTTCATTTTGTTCGGTATGGACTATGAAAGCATGCATTTACGAGCGTTTATGATGCCCCTTAATCTTTATGCGCAGGTATTCTTTCATGTCTGGATGGGTATATGGACATAGCAATGGTTCAAATTTAAGAGTGTCAAATGGCAGTTGAAAGTTAACCATGGTGATGCTTTAATTTGCAGAAATAACGGTAAAATAAGAATTGTCTTGTTATTTTACTGTTATTATTCAACTTTATTTTTTTGTTCCATACCATATTTTACTTTTTTTTTTTTATAAACATACCATATTTTACTTGATTGACAATGATTGGGATATCTCTTTTGATGCAGTTCTCTACATTAGTGTAAGTGATGTAGATCATCTGCAGTAATGCTTTTAATGTAAGATATTGTGGATTTGGGAAATGAGGACTAGAAGAGCTTCTCTAATGGAATGAACTATCAAATGTTTGATTTAAAGAGTGATGCCTTATTACTACCGTGATGAATGGTATCATTGATTTAACAGTATAATCAATGATGATGAATGTTGAGTTGATGGCTTGATATTGTTTAAGCAATGTTGCCATGAACTTGGTTTCAGATAGTGTGCACCATGTCACTTATGCTCCACACAAATATTAGTGGACCTTATTGCTTCATGCGGCAAACCTAAACTATTATATATATGCGGTCTTGTTAATTGTTGTGAGAGAAATTTTAGGTTTCTTTTGTCATGTGCTTATGGTGATAGTGCTCTTTGGGTGTATGATGTTTGGGTTTTGTAATAGTGCCTTTGTACTATCTTTGTAATCTCCCTATTTTTTTAGTGAAACTTTCTCCTCAACGTTGCTTGTGGATGTAGGCCTATGGCCAAATCATGTAAATTATTGTGTTTTTTGTGTGATTGTCTTTTCTATTTTTTATTTTTATTTTAATTACTATTTCGCATAAACCCAATATCATTTTGTCACATGACAAATAAGTTTCAATACTTCTATTATCGATGACACTTCTTAACAGATAAATTTATACATTGATGCTTGATGCATAACTTTTAGAGGCATCTTTTGTTTTTGGTGGTGTTCTACTATTTGTGAATTTGTTTTGAGATGGTTTTAGTTCGCAAGAAAACTACTTTGCATTTTACTTCACCTTTTACTCAAATGTTACTTGCACCAAGAAAAGATAATGGTTAGTTGGGAGCCAGTGTTCAGCTTGGTGCAAATATTTTTTTGAGAAGATGGAGGCCCTTTTTCTTATATTGAAATTTAATGTTATTTATTTATTTATTTTTGGTTTAGGGAAGATGATTTTGGAAATCACATTTGGTTTTACATTAAGGGTGTGTTTGTTTGGAGGTGAAATAGAGTGGATGGAAAACTTTGGAGAGAAAAATAGAAATTAAAACCTTTTTGAGTGTGTTTGGTTGGGTGGGAAGGAAGGAAAATAAATGGTGGGGTCTAGATGTTTTCTCTTTAGGCCCACCAAAAAGTTTTCTCTCTAAAATAGAGAGAAAATTTTCCTTTTTTTTTTTGGGTGCTGGATACGTTGCCTCTTTATTTATTTATTTATTTTTCTTTTCTTTCCTGGACAACTAGACAGTGCTTTTTTTTTTTTTTGGGCTGTGAGTGTGATAGTTGTTTTGTTTTGTTTTTGTTTGTTTGTTTGTTTTTTTTTTTTTTTTTGGTTTAACTAGACATAATTTTTTTTTTGGAACATGATTTTTATTTTTTAATAAATTGGATGATTGCTTCTTTTTTTTTTTTTTTAGTTGTTTATCATTTTTTTTTTTTTTAATTGGCGATCATATTTTAACAAGAGTATATGGGTAAATTTATACAAACTTATTTTTTTCATCCTTCCACTTTTCTACTCTCAACTAAACAAAAAGTAGATAAATTAAAATATTTTCTATTCTTCCACTTTTCTATCTTCCCATTATTTTCTATCCTCCTACTCTCAAATTGTCCTCAAACCTTAATCCAGTTGATAGCTAACCTTTAGTTACCATTACTAATCACCTCTTCAAAATTAAAATTATTATATATGAAAGATGCCCACATTGATCACATAAAATAATCAGAACTAAGATCAGGATGATTTTGCTAGTATTAGCACTACACAGTGTTGCAAGAATTCAAACTAGACCAGTAAAAATAAAAACTGAGCCTCACATGAGATTTGGTCCTCCTGAGGTGAATAATTTCAACTTATGTTTGTTTACAATCAAATTGGACTACATAGATATGGTTCTAGTCAAATAGACAAGTCTATGAAGTGTACTATACTGCTATTTCCCACTTCTAGTAAGTTCCAAGTTCTAACCTTACGATATTTACAGAAGGCATTAAAGTCTTTGAAAGAACACGTGCTCGTGGGCTTATTGTATGAGCCCATGAAGGAGAATTTTGAGGAATGGGTTGGACCACAGGGTTAAGCCCATGAAGGTGATGGTGTTGCACCTGCGGATGACTCATCCAGGACAAGGCTTACTTCTGAACTTTTGAACTACCACATTTACATTGTAACGTAAGATAAATATGGATTTTGGTAATAAGAAAGATTAGAAGAGTTACTCCAATTTGGGCAAATGAATATTGTGCTATCTATTATGTGCAATGGAATAAGTTGTCAAATGTTTGATTTAAAACATTGTTTGATTTAAAACATTCAAAGATTCAAACCAAAGAAAGCAGAGAGGAGTGAAATAGAAATTTTCCTGTGGAAGGCGGAGAAATACCACTTGTCTATATATATAGGGCAGTGGTGAATTTAGACATACTCTTTGGTAGATAAACACCTGACCAATTCTTGCTGAGTCCCACTTAATTTAGTTTAGCATGGACCATGAAAATATACATTCACAGGCTATTATGATTCTATGATGTCTACTCTTATTAGTTGATGCTTACATTCAGTTTCCTTCACTGATCACCTTTTCAATATTGACTAACAAACTTAATGCTTAAAGAGAATTATTATGTTCACAACATTTTCACAATAAATCATAAGTGGTAGGTAATACTTATAATTTTTTTTTTTTGAGAAACCAGCTTGATACTTTATTAAATTGAATTTGCCAAATTAGCTACATCTTGTTGAACAACTGTAAATAATGGATTGGGGACTCCCTCCATCCAAACTACATAGTTTGAGACATTAATGCAATATCTTGCTAGACTATGTGCTAATCTATTGCCATCTCTTCTACAATGAGAGTATAGCAATTTTCTATAACAATTGGAAAAAACCTTGGCATCATGAAGCAAAGGCTCCACTGAAGCTATAGAATGACCACCTCCTTTAAGTGAGTTTATAATCAATTCTGAATCACCTTCAAGTACAGCCTCTGTTATGCCTATCTCTTCTCCAAATTCCAGGGCCCGAGCAGCTGCTATTGCTTCAATCTCTATGGGAAGAAGAGCAGGTGCAATGGATTGAGCAAGAGAGGCAATAACATCCCCTGTGTGATCCCGGATAACCACCCCAATCCCACTCCTATTTTCCTGCCTGAAAATCGCACCGTCAAAATTTATTTTGAAGCTTCTCGCATCAGGTGGTTTCCATTTCGTTTTCTGACGTGGAATGGTCGCTGGTTTGGCAGGAATTGTAGCAGTGAACTCCTCCAATTTTTCCTTCGCCTGGGATTCAATCATGTCCGACGGGCAGCAAGCCTTGTTGAGCCGCACCTGATTCCGTTGATGCCACAAGCCCCACGTCACCATCACAAAGAGCTCCGGATTACCATGATTTTTGAGTATCCATGATAAGAGCTCCTTAAAATTTAAGGGACTTACGTTTTGGCAGCCAAACCACTCCGAGGATGCCCAGGCCGACCTGATCTTGCTGCAAGACCACAGAGCATGTAATGTTGTTTCCTCTTCCAGTAAACAACGTTCGCACCTGCCGTTCTCCGTGATGTGGCGTCGTTTCAGATTTTCTTTCGTGGGAATTGCTTCACGGCATGCTCTCCACACAAAGTTTTTAATCTTGTTATGAACTCTCAAATCCCAGATGCTACGCCAGAAAGTTCTATCCTCCATATGAGCTTCCATCTCCCCTGAAACTGCAACCTCACTCTTCAAAAACCTATAACCAGATTTGCAATTGTACTTCCCTGTTTGAGTCCACGGCCAGAACAGTCTATCTTCAGTAGGAAACCTTGAGAGAGGGATTGATTTAATGATGTTAGCTTCCGCTGGTGCAAAAAGGCCATCAATAACTTCATCATCCCACATCCTTGAGTCTTCCTTGATTAGTTTGTCAACCGTAGCTTGATTAGTTTGTCAACCGTAGCTTCCTCCCAACCTTCAAGAATGGGAGATAAAATTCTGGTCGGTGGTTTAGATGGTAGCCAAGCATGATGCCACACCTTAACTTTCTGCCCATCACCTATTCTCCAACATGCCCCCCGTTTGATCACATCTCTTCCTTGGAGTATGCTTTTCCAAGCATAAGAACCTTTACTAGACTCCGCCGCCTCCATAATTGTACAATTAGGAAAGAAACGAGGTTTGAAAACCTTGTAGAATAGGGAATTTTTGTCCTCCAACAACCTCCAAGCTTGTTTGGCCAAGAGGGAATCATTGTGTAAAGCTAGATCATGAAAGCCCATCCCCCCTTCCCTTTTGGCTTTTGTCATTTCCTCCCATTTTTTCCAATGAACCTTTCGCTTCATCCCTCGTTGTCCCCACCAAAATTTTCTAACCATCACCTCAATTTCATTGCACAACCCCAAAGGTAATTTGAAGCAACCCATTGCATACGTAGGTATGGCTTGGATGACCGCCTTAATTAGCACCTCCCTTCCTGCTTGGGAAAGGAGTTTCCTTCCCATCCTTGCAACTTCCTCCACACTCTCTCCTTTATATAATTGAAACTTGCTTTTTTTCCCCTTCCAATCAAGGATGGCAACCCCAAATATTTTTCATAGTGATGGATTTCACGGACCCCCAAAATGCCTTTAATAATTTGGCGGTTTGCTTCAGTAACTGCTTTGCTGAAGAATAAGGCTGTCTTCTCCCTATTTAATTTTTGGCCTGATACTTCTTCATACAAAGATAGCAGCTCCAAGACTTTACAGCATTCTGCAGAATTGGCCCTACAAAAGAGAAGGCTATCATCTGCAAAAAATAAGTGTGTTAGCTTGGGTCCTCTTTTGCACAAACTGAATCCGTGGATGTCCCCATTATTTGCAGCCTTATTTATTAGACCATGAAGGCCCTCAGCGCATAGAAGGAAGAGAAAAGGAGAGAGAGGATCTCCTTGTCTAAGCCCTCTGGAGGGGTGAATCATACCCATTGGCTCACCATTTACTAGTACAGAGTAGGTGACTGATCGCACACACACCATAATAAGCCCAATCCACCTTTCAGAAAAACCCATCTTCCTCATCACATTTTCAAGAAACACCCATTCAACCCTATCATAGGCTTTACTCATATCAAGTTTCAAAGCCATAAAACCCGATGTACTTGAATTATAATTTTTCATGCAATGTAAAGTTTCGAAGGCAATAAGGATATTATCAGATATGAGGCGGCCTTTTACAAAAGCTGATTGGTTTTCATTTGTAACTAAATTGAGGAATTTTTTTAGTCTATTGGCTAGGACTTTAGCGAAAATTTTGTAAAGTACATTGCACAAACTTATAGGGCGGTAATCAGACACTAAGCTTGGGTTTTTCTTTTTTGGGATTAGAGTAATAAAGGTGTGATTCAGAGGGTGTGGAATAGTACCTGAATTTAACCAAGATAGCACTGAGTGAGTAACATCACCTTCAATCATAGGCCAAAAATGCTGAAAAAACAATGGGGGCATTCCATCTGGTCCTGGTGCCTTCATTGGTGCCATTTGTTTCAAAGCTTGTATTACCTCCCAATCCTCAAATCTACTTGTCAGTTCATGGTTCATATCATCAGTAATCACTTGAGGAATGTGATTAAGAGCTTCATGGTGAGTGGCCGGAGAAGATGTAGTGAACAATTCACTATAGTACTGAATGAGGATCTCTGCTACTTCATTTGGCCCTTCCTTCCAAACTCCATGGCTATCATTTAGTCCCAAAATCACATTTTTCCTAAACCGGTGGGATGCACGGCTATGGAAAAATTTTGTGTTTCCATCTCCATTTTTTAGCCAAAGAATTCGAGAGCGTTGATTCCACATCCTTGTTTCTCGGTCCATCAACTCATTTATCTCTCTTTGCAGTTCTCTGATCTGAACATTGCTTCCGGTTCTCAATGCCACCACTTCCTCTTCAACTAGCATCTCCCTTTTCTTTTTTAGCTCCCTTCTCACATTTCCAAATACATTGTAATTCCACCATGATAAATCTCTGCCACATTTTTCTATTTTTCCAAGGACTTTCTTGTCGGATCTTTTGATACACATGATCTCCATGCTGCTTCCACCACCTCCCCACACCCACTATCGGACAACCACATCTCCTCAAACCTGAAGGGTTTTTTTGAGGATGGAATTTCAATACCTGAAGGGTTTATTAACAATGGGCAATGATCCGAGGAAAGACAAGGTAAATGGTAAACACGGGTACCCGGAAACCTTAGAAACCACGAATTGGTTGCTAATCCACGGTCTAGTCTCTCCCAAATCGAATGGCCATCATTATAATGTTTTGTCCAAGTGAACTTTGGCCCAAAAAAACCCAAATCCATAAAACCACACTCATCTATAACATCCCGAAAGGCTTGCATTTGACTATCTTCCCGCCGTACCCCTCCTTTCTTTTCTTCCTGTCTTGTAATCTCATTGAAGTCTCCTGCACACAACCAGGAATGTGTGGTTTATCATTTAGGATACGAAGCTTTGCCCACGCCTCATGCCTTCTATGTGTCACTGGTTCACCATAGAAACCAGTGAAGCGCCATTCTTGAGGTGTGCCTTTCTCAACAAGAGCATCAATACAATACTTTGATGAATCTTCCACTGAAATTCGGGTATCTTCCTTCCACAACAAAACCAAACCACCACCTCTATGGCCACTAGGTGCTGACCATTTATTTCTAAAATCAAAATTGCGTAACACTTCATCTAGCCTTGCATCGTCTGTCCATGTCTCGGCCAAAAACACGACAGCAGGATCTTTTGCCCGGATGTAATCTCCAAGCTCTCTCACTGTACGTGGGTTCCCAAGCCCACGACAGTTCCAGACTAAGAGACTCATTGTGTAGAGCGGGGCTGAACATCAGCCTCCGCCAACTTTAGTGTGAAATTAAAACTAGTAATTGGTAGGCAAGAAAGTATTTCAGTGGTGGGTTTAAATTAAAACTAGTAACAACTTACCATCTAGGAATTTATTGTGAAAATGTTATAAACGTAGCTTTTTTTTTTTTCATGTTTAATTTCAGAAAGCGGAAAATTTTCTATAAAAAGAAAAGGTGGAATTTTTTTGTTTATATGCTACTATGCCCATCAATAAAAACAAGTAATTTTCAAAAAGCAAACCAAAAGAAGTCTTTCATTGAAGTCATTTTCTATTATTTCGAAGTTACTTTCTATTAAACAAACATAACCTAACTTTATTCAAGAAAAAAAAAAAAACTTATTTTTCAAAGAATATTCTATTTCGATACCATATTAATAATTGATAATTTTAAGATGATAGAGGTCATACCATTTACTTATTTAGGTGGTTGAATAATCATTGTTTATATCAAACAATAAATTTTTTTCAAAGACTTTCTTAATGGTCATCAATTGTGTATTTTCTAATGAAGACAAAGAATTATTTACAATAATATGTTTTTCCAGCCTTATCAAGAAAATATTTTTTCTGCCACTTGCAGATTTGTTAATAAGCTGATATATTGTTAATTAAGCAAACCGGTGTTTTCCTATTTGTCCTTTTTCTCGTGAATCCTTTTTTTTTTTTTTTTTATCTGATTAGTTTGTTCCAAGGACAATCAATGATAGCATGTGCCTTAAAAATTAAGAGGCTTTTGCTTTCACCCACTTTTAAACCTAATAATTATTTAAATAAATGTTGGATTAAAAGATTTAAAAATAATATAGCACTAGTGGGTTAAACCATCGAATAGAGTGGAAGTCCAATTCTTATTTCCAACTTTTCATTGTGCGACTTTAGGTTGCCAATCAAAAAATTACATAGTTGCTTTTGAATAAAAAATGTTTATCTCTTGAGTCTTATCTCGTTTTTGTTCATGGCCCCGTGAAAGTGTCGGTTGATAGAATTTTATTTAAATTCTTATGTTAAAAATTAAGATTTCTAGAGGTATATTGATTTACCAAATATACAAAAATTTCAAAATCAAGCCGAGCAAAAACCTTGAAATGTGGTGGTATTATTATTATTATGTTTTTTACTTTTTTATTATTAAGTTTTTAAGTGGGTATCAATGAATTAGTGAAAACCTTGAAATTTGGTATTATTATTATTATGTATTTTATTATTAATTTTTTAAGAAGTAGGTAATTCAATGAATTAGCTCAGATGGGAGTTCCTCCATCCAAACTTGAATGGACCCTATAAATGAGAAAAGTTATGCCATCTAAAATAATGAGATTGAGCCAACATGATATAGGGACATTTTATGGAGTCCAAATTTTCTATCGCACTCTTCCTGCTTCACTTTATACTCCACAAATAAAAACATGCCACATGTTCATTTAATTTATTAAATGCTAAATTTATGCCTTTTGTTATTTCAATTTCATAAAATAAATAAATAAATAACCCATCATATTTAGGTAATTGAAATAATAAAAGACATAAATTTAGCATTTAATAAATTAGATAAACATGTAGCATGTTTTTATTTGTGGAGTATATAGTAAAGTAGGAAGAGTGAGACAGAAGATTTGGACTCCATTTTATGAAGAAGACACATTCTTCGAATATCATTGTTGTTATATTATAGAGTTTTATTTAACTTAAATCATTGTTATTATATATTTTTTTCTCCAAGTCTACGGTAGTAATTGGTGGTCTTTTACTATAAAATGGTATAAGGGAACCTTGAGAAGATACAAAATTTTGTATCATCTTTTGAATATTGTAATGGACCTGTTGTTTTCATCAAGACTACTTGTAGCACTCTTTTATCCCCTTCTTTTCGTTTTGATCCTGGCTTGACAAACCATGAATTGAGGTAGAGTCATATTGTTGAATGAAGTCTCACATATCTTTCCATTAATCATTCTGCTTAGCCGGGGGCCCTACCTGCCTAACATCAGGTAGGTTCAAAGTTGTGACTCTTTAGAAATCTTAGTTTCAAATCTTCCTGTAAACATAAAATAAAATAAAATAAAGTTGAATGGTTGAACCCATATTCCGTTTATTCCTCAATATTTTAAAGTTTTGAAATAAGATAATTGTAAATATTATTTTAAAAATAAGATTATATACTAATATATGCGATTTATATGCTAAACATTTTGGAGCTTAACGTAATTCATGGACTGTCTTATAATTTAAATCTTCATTGAATCCAGAGTTGGTTTTAGTGGATCTTGATCAATGTTTATTAACATGCCTCAGGCATGCCCGCCAGCAGAATATCTGGAGTCCAAAAAAATCAAAAGGCATATGACCGGGTGAGGATTAATTAGGGATGTTTGAGAATAATGTTTTGGAAATTTCATAGAGATTTGATTACTATTGTTAAAATTGAGAATCAATTCTCTATATACCGATGTGTTGAACACCGGACAACTGATTACTTTTTATATAGACAGATATAAGAGTGTTTGTATAATTAATAGGAGTGTCAAGAGTATTGTCGCTCAACTAGAATTTCTTGGTATTTCTAATATAGATATTTAGAGTTCAAGTTTCCATCTTCCATTGTAATTATTGAATTAAAAAAAAAAAAGGTAATAAGAGTTTAGTACAAATATGGTAGAACTGGCTACGGAGTTTGGACACCTTGGGTACACTACACTAAGTAGAAAAAAAAAAATCAAATTCCATAAAAGGAGTCGAACGATTCATCTTCACTAATTTTTAATTCTTCAAAACAAGTGGTGAGCATTTGTAGCTTTGTATCTTTCACTTTCTTGGTGCCTTGGTAGGTGGTCTCCAAGATTTTCCATGCTTCCTTGGCAATTGTCACATGGGAGATCCTGTGGAATTCATCGGGTGAGACACCACAAAATATTGCATTTAAAGCTTTACTATTAGCATTGGCTGCTGCAAAGGCTGCCATATCCCAAGTAGATTTGGCAGCCTCCAGTCTAGTCCATCCATTCTCAACAGCATCCCACACGCTCTCATCAATAGAGCACAAGAATGCACACATACGCAATTTCCAAAAGGCGTAATTACTCCCATCAAAGAATGGAGGTGCATTTGGGGATTGAGACCTATCCATCCTAGGGTCAAGGATCACACTTAAGATATAGAAATCCGACAAAGTGTATCCGCTCTTATACTAATTGAAAGTTCACTTGGTGTATAAAACACTAGTGGATGCTAAGACCCTCAATTTCAAAATTACAAACACAAGCTTATATTCAAATAACTTATGTGCGGAATAATAAATATAAGCTATACCCAAACAAGTAAATTACTCTAAGCCATAATTAAAACACAACATAGCAGTAATTAAATGCAAAAAGTAAGGGTTAGAGAGATGAAACACAAGATAACATTGGCATGTGTTATCGAAGAGGAAACCGAAGAACTCGGCGAAAAACCTCTCCGCCGCCCTCCAAAAGGTAAAATGATCCACTAGAAAATCAATTGGGATACATGAATAGTAATAGACCCTCCAAGCCTAATCTACCCGATACACCTAAGCTCTCCAAACTTCTTGCTCCAATAGGGTTAAGTATAATCTTGTCTTCTCTAACTTATCGAATCCCACAATAAACCCATTGCATCTACCAAATGAATTAGTCCTCTCTGAACTGCTTCTTAAGCACCAAATAACCTTCTCACTAATATCAGTTTGGTGAGATAAGAATTTGGCTAAAGGTCCACTCAAGGGTATGTCAATAGAAAGGGTGAGAATAGAAGAATTTGAGAATCAAAAGTATAAAATTATAGATGAGTTAATCTTGTTTTTCTTTAGAGTTTCTCTCTCAAAATTCTCTTTGGAAGCTCTCTACATTTCATAGGTATGAGGGTATATATAGTAGGGTATGAGAAGGAATGTGAAAATACATTTTTCTGCATAACAAGGGGTACTGGCGACTAACTCACGACTGGGACAAGTCGCGAGTTTCAGTCGTGAAATAACTAACTGGCCAGACTGTATTTTTTGTCTTGTAATGCTCCAGCTGTCATGACCCTTCAACTTCCTACATGTCACCACTCGCAAGATCCAGTCGCAAGAATCCTCTTAATTGCACACACACTTGAATTCTACACTTTCTCATACATAACCCTTACATGATTCTCACCTAAATACACAATATCTAATTGTTGAATTACAAAAAAAATTGGCACGTAATAAAGCCAACACATGGTAGAATAAATTCAACCTTACAATATATACAAACTCTTTAGTCTTTCAGCGTTGGAACTGAGCATTCCATCCTCTTCATAGCTGCATTAGAATATTCAATGAAGAAATAACTTTGAGCATTTAAGCTAGAATCTAAAACACTTACTGAAACAGTGACTAAAATGCAACACCCTCTCTGCACAATTGAAAAATAAAAAGCCTTTAGCCTTTACCTCTGTTCAAAAATTTCCTCAGCAACTAAAATAATTAATTCTGGGAATTTTGTTTTTAGCAAAAAACAAATAGTCCCATGTGATGAAATTTTCAGCAACTTTGTCAGTATAATCTTTTCAAGTGAACAACTTTACACTATTTATGTCATTGGGCCAGCAATAAAAATTGGGCTTTTTTTCCCTATAATAATATAGACATTTGAACTGACCCAACCTGACCTGACCTGTTTGCCACAACAGCTGCAGACCCAATTTAAAAAGCACACACGGACACAGTAAGCCATAAACAACAATATCGTATATCTACTGATCGTATAGACAAAGACGATCCAGTGAGTATGATTTTCTTTCTAGCACAAATAAGAACTGCACGCTTGTTCTGTGTCAAAGATCGAGCATGTTCATTGATCTTTATCTCCTTCAACGTTCAAGTTGAAATCTTTTTTCTTTTTTTAATGGTGAAATATGGATTTAGGGGGTACTTCTTTCATTACTGTTTTGGTTAGGTTTTCAATTTTAATGAGCTGCTTGTAATCTTGTATAGATTTTCAAATTTTTTTACAAATAACTAAGAGAGTTCACGTCCGGGTTTTAAAAAAAAATATTCTACACTCTAAAAAAATATTTTATTCATTTTTATCAACTCATTTAACAATACACCCAACATCTCATTTATTTAATAATATATCCAACATCTCATTTCTTCTTATAAAAAAAAAATCTTATTTCTTATTTTTACATACAACATAATAACATAATACAAAGTAAAAGAATGGGAGAGAGATTGGGGAGAGTGAATGAAAGAGTTGAAGAGGAGAGAGTAGTGAGAATAAGAACGAATAAAAATAAATACAAACTTGTTACAATAATTGCTATTAATACAAGTTTACTATTCACAATTGCTAAAAAATTTTAGCAATACATAGCCAGGTAAAGCTCAATTTGAGCATGTGTATTGCTAAAATAGTCATTTGGAGGGTTTTACACCCCTATGCTATTGGTAAGTGAAAAATGGATGTTAGTGGTAAGCTTAGATGAAAACCTATAAGAATTTAGCATAGCAACTATTTATAAAAAAATATTGTAAAATAGTTTGTGGGTGTCGTATTACTCATAACAAAATTAGAGGGCATGGCTTTTAAAATAGAAAATCTTCTTATATACTCTTATTGCAGACACTCCCTACTGAAATCTGGTTTTAATTGGTTAAAATTGTAAATTCGTGTTTAATTTACTAAACTTGTAAAAATACAATTTCATGATTTTCAGTAAAAACAATGAATTAATGGTTTAAAAACATGATTTTAGTCCTGAGACAGTGTGTATACGATAAGTGTGTAATAAATAATTTCCCTTTTCTAAAACTAAAACAAAACTTTTAAAACATTCCAAGTAAAAACGAAAATAATCCTAAATGTTAGAGTCAAAAGTGAACTTTAGTAAAAAATTTATATAGCACAAGTGGACTCACATGTTTTGATAAACCATCTCCACTATTCAAGTATTGGGTCCTACTTTTAAATTTTGAAGGAAAAAAAGACATGGAATGGCCATCAATCTTCCATTTTAACACGAATAATTCTAAGAAAAATATTAGTCAATACATGTCTGATGTCTCTATCGTGGTTTTTATTTAATTTAAAATTCAACACCAGTGAAACTGTCGCACTGTTTTTAGAATTTAATAATATTTTTTTTAATGAATGAAAAAAATACATGTCAAAAATGAATGCAACTTTTTTGTTTCCTTCTCTCATTATTACAGTACAGTAACACAAATTAGGAATTTTTTTTTTTTTTTTTTACATTTATTGTTCATGTAAATTTTACATTGTCAATGGTACACATTTGCATAAATAGGGCTTGTTCTAATACATATTTCCATTTGGGAAGCTTAAACAGGCTCTTCTAAATACACATGTTGAAGCTTTTCTTTTGTAACTTACGTAAGTTACATCCAGTTTTCCCCTGCTTCTTTAAGCTCCAAAATATGCTCCTTTGGATAAGAGAGAGAGTTTCATCACAAACGTCTCTGCAACTTGTTTTGTAATAATTATAGATAAATTTTTTCACTTCACTTTATGAAAGCAATGCTAAATATGGCCTTAGAAAATCATTTGTTCGTATGTCACATTCCACAAAATTTAACACATCAATCCTGTTGTAGCAAAATCAGACACTTGTGCTACCATTTTATGCAATCCATAAGAACTGTATATGAATTGGTAACTTCTTTGGCTTATAACCTTAGTCCTTGAAAGAATTGCATGCAGACATGCTCTCTTTAGTTAATTTTTTTTTCCACGATTTCAATTATTTCTTACAAAGGCCAGGAGCATGCACTTCCAATTAATTCTTTTTCCCCAAATAAATCAAAGATGCTTTATTAATATCCTCACATTCTTTTTGAATAAACAAGGTCTATTTCAGATAAGGGGTCATGAAAAACTAGAGCGTCGACTTGAGAATCTTTTGAACATTCGTCAAATTTGTCATATAAGAATATTGCCCACATCAATCACTCAAAATAAACACAACTAAGATCAGGATTCTGCTAGTGTTAGCACTACCCAGTGTTGCAAAATCCAAACTAAGTCAACTGGAACACAAACTAAGCTTCGCATGAGATTTGGTCCTCCTGCTGAAGTGAATAATTTCAATTAATGTTTGTATCCGAGCAAATTGAACTACCTAGATTGTCCTAGTCATTTAGTCACATAAGTCTATGAACTATTTCCCACTTCTAATCTTACAATACTGTCAAAAAACACAAGTAAAACATGAACTGGCCACTTACTCATGATTCAATACCAACTAAGCATCACCTAAGTAATTGAACTAACTTCACTCTGAATATTCGATATATATATATATATATATATTAAGGGACTAATAACAATAACTTAGGTATGATATAGGTCAATTTCTCCATCTGTTAGTAATTTCCCACTTGAACAATATAGGCCATTCAAGAAGAGTTTTTCACCTTATTGATAAAGATATTTAGGGCAAATGTTAATTAATCTGAGCCTTCGGTGGAGTAGTCATTTTAGAATTATTTTCCTGAACCAATCACCAAAATCAATTCAACATAGGCAGATTGATCGGCTAACCAAAATAGACTCAGAATTTGAGGGTTCATTCTCTCTCACGCACCACAGAATAGTTAGAGTCATGCATGGCCACACGCATAAATCATATCAGACCCACGTGTCAGTATGTAATAGTGCCACGTCAGCATAGAATTGGTGTAGGACCATATTAGCATGCCACATAAGTTGCCACGCTAGCATTTGGATCTACTTGCAATGTATCATTGTTTTGTTGATCTCAGCATTAATTTACATCCTGTTTTGTAATTATAATATATAAATTTATTCTCTCCACTTTAGAAAATCACATGTTGACATACGTCACATTCCACAAGATTTAGCATAATCAACCATGTTGTAACCAAATTAGACACTCGTGCTACCATTCCATTCATACTTCTGTTTGTCAAAGGTTCACAACCTAGAACCTTTGATTATTATTTTGGCTTATAAATTTAGTCCGAGAAAAAACTGTATACAAACTTACTCTCTTTGTCCACAACATAATCTAATTAACTTTTTTTTTTTCTCACAATTTTCATTGTTTCTTACAAAGGTGGGAGGATGCGCCTCCAATTAAATCTTTTTAACCATTAAAGAAAAGATAGTTGATTAATAAAATCATCAAAATTATCATATAACTACATATTAAAAAAAAAAAAAAAAAAAGATCATTTGTGAATGTTGTCCACATCTATCACTCAAAATAAGATTAGGAACCTGCCCTTGTTAACACTTAACACTACTACATAGTGTTGCAAAATTCAAAAAAGACCAATAGGAATACAAACTGAGACCCACATGAGATTTGATCCTCCTGAAGTGAATAATTTCTACTTATGTTGCTATAAAAAAAAAAAAAATTACTTCTATTTGTATTCGAGCAAATTGGACTACCTAGATATCTTCCTGCTCAAATAGACAAATGTGAGGTGACTCCCACGAAGTGGTATAGAAGGGCCTTCGAGATCGAGTTACTCCGATCGAGGCCACTGACTCTTTGTCCGGAAGTATAATATGACCATAAAAACCTCTTCTTTTTTTTTCATTCTCAAAAAAAAGTTCTAACTATACAATATTATGAACTTATTTAATAAGAAATTTTTAATAACGTTGTTTAAGAATGATTAAAATAAGCGTGGATTAAAAAGTATTTGCGAAAATTACGTTTCCTTTCTTTCTTTCTTTCTTTCATTTTTCCCAAATTATGTTTCCTTGCACTACGGAGAAGTAATTAATCTCATGGAATTTCAATCCACTCCCTAGAAAATGGAGGGAAGCAACTTGAGTGGTAAGTTTACTCTTCTATTCTTTTTCTCTGATAACCTCATTTCGTAATTGCCTCCAAATTCTTACTTTCTCTTAGTTTTCACCCTTATGTACGCATTGGCGATGACATTTATATAAGAAACCCACAAACAAGGGAAAGCAGTTCGAGTCTGTTGATCAGGAACTCAGACCTGTAGCTCTGCATTGTAGTGTTTGTAATTTTGAATTGGAAGATGCAGTCCTGTGATCGGATCGGTACTGCATACAATGTGCTTCTCTGAGTGGAATTCAGGATATTCATCAGTATTAAGAAGATTAGCACTGATTAACCTGCATGTATTCCTAGCTGTTGGATCTCTACCCAGTGATTGGATTTGCCATTTCAAAGATTTGTAATTCAGTTCTTCAGTGATTAAAGCTTAGACCATCACATCTCTATGGACCCTATTCATTGACTGTGTTCTAAATCTGTTTCGTAAGGTAGTGTATTTACTTTTATATTACTGCTCCGAAATGCCTATGCTTTTATAACTTGTTTGTCCAGCACTGCTGCAATGATGACGGCACAACAAGACCTTTGCTGTTGACAAGATGGTTCTGAAGAAACCCATCCAAGTTGATACTGATTTGAAAATAGTTGGTGCTGTTACATGGGTTGGGCGGTCTTCCATGGAGATTCAACTAGAAGTGACTCAGTCCTAGAAAGGTATTGCAGAACAAATAATAGTGTCATGTAGTAATTGTTTTGTCTTCTTTTATGACCTGAGCTGCAAGATAAGTCTACAGTTTCTTCCAATATATGTTCGATTTTTCCGAATCTGATTTATAGATCCTGCCTCTTGATTTAGAATTTTTGGGAACTGGGTACCTCAGTCTGGCAAGTATCTCCATGTTGTAGTATTTCCATATTTTATTTCTTGTTTTTGTGTGGTATTTAATAATCTACCCTTATGTTGTAGAGTTTTAATGTTCGGTGTATGCAAACAAAATTTGAATTTAAGTTAGATTTATATGTATTCTTCCATTAGTTCTATTTATGCACAGATTACAAATCTGAATGCAGACTGTATAATTTTATCTATTCGTTGTCCTGATTAATGGCCGTCTATTTTATGTTCGAGGGAACATCTGGTCTTGTGTTCTATGATTGGCAGTTCAATACCCCTTGCCTCTATAAAATTTGTTCTATATACAGATTTTTCATTGCATCATTCCAAGAGAAAAGCCATCTAGGTTGCAAATTGGCTTTGCAATATTTCATTAGATTTTTCTTTTTAATTTTTTGTGTCGCTCTAGAGTCTAGCTAGGGCCACTCTCTATCAAACATTTGAGAGCAAAACATTAGATTGAAAAGGTGGGAATCCCTCACCTCAGAATTATCTTTCTCCCTCTCACCATTTCTATATAACTTTTCTTTATTACTTTGTAACTCAATATTATATCTATGATGTTGGCAGGAGATTTCTCCAAACACCCACACTGGATACCTTAGTGTATTGTCGTCAGTAGTTGGTTTATAAGATATAGAGTACAATTTCTGTCTTGTGAGAGCTTTTATAACAAGTTCCAATGCTTGGTTAGATGCTCTTGCTGAAGTCTCCCTTTGATTTTATTAATGCTTTGCATAGTCTTGGATTTTGACTTAGGTTCTTGTGTCATGGAACTGATAATAACAAAAAAAAAAAAAAATGTAAAACCTCCTGAATACTTCATCTTTATATGTTCCCTTGATAATTTTTATTACAATTTCCCAGGTGGTATCTCTCACTGCTTACTATATTTTATCCTGGTAATTTGTTTTGTAGAGGCCACAAATGGGTTAGACTCGCTATCTCTTATAGCTAACTTCACATTTGTGGCTCGGGATTCCAACACCGGAAAATCAGCTCTAGTTAATCAGGTCTCACCTGAAAGTGAACAAGAGAAGATACTGTGGGAGGAAGCAGAAGAAAGGAACAAACTTAGGAAAAAGAGGAGGGCAGAACGTAAAAAAGATTTTGAGAATGAAGATTCAGATAGGCTCAATGCATTGTTGGCCGAAGGGCGAATCTTCTGTGATATGCCAGCATTGGCAGACAGAGATAGCATCCTGATTAGGGATACTTGCCTTGATAACTCTTTTATTTGCCAGCCACAACAAAGGAACATCCATGGTCGTATTTTTGGAGGATTTTTGATGCGAAGAGCATTTGAACTGGCCTTCTCAACAACTTATGCCTTTGCTGGTGTACAACCACACTTTCTAGAAGTTGATCATGTTGATTTCTTTAAACCTGTAAGTATTGACCACACTCTTTATTGATACAATCTTTATTAAATTTACTATATATAATCTAGCATTTCATCGTTCCATATATGTAAGAACAAAGGATTTGAGAGCTTAGTTATTATGTAGGTGTGAATGTAATACCCATAAAAAATTAGAATTGGTTAAATGGTGTGAGAAGTGAAGAAAATGTCATTTAGGCAAGTCTATTGGACTGAGTTTGACATTGATACATTACCCTTTTAGAAGTGCCTATTTTCAACAATGTTTTTGCCTAATGGGTTTCACATCTGATAGTCTGAATGATTCACTTATGTATTACCTTCATCTTCAAGGGTTGTGTAGGAATACCGATGAGAGGTTCTAGATTTGTAATAAAGTTGTCTGTGCATGATGACTTTTTGTTGGCTTAGGAGCTGGCCTTTGCATTTTTTATTGGCTTCACTGGTGACTCGGTGATTTTCTGTCTTGTGTGCATGTTTATTTCTGCTTATGACTTGTTTTTTCCTAGTATCATTTATCAAATGTATAGTCACTTCTACACCCTAGTCATTCTCAAATCCCCAAAATAATGTTACAAGGACTCAGATGAAGATTTTGGCTGCAGTTGTGTTGTATGGGTATTGAATCATCTTATCCCTATATATATTGGGACTCTGGGAGGCACTGAATTGTTGAAGTAAATTTTTTTTTTTCAGTATGCATCCAAGGGCCATCTGAAAGTATTTTTATCACACAGTGAACAGTCAGCCATACTTCTATTTTTAAAAATCCTGGAAATCATTTCTCACAATCAAATACACCTGAATGGTTCATGTTAGGCAAGCATGATATGTTGGACACATCTCATACGTATACTGATATACTGCCATGTTTGACATGGGTACTTTAGGTGTAGATATGCCCATGTATCATACTTCCCAACCACCTAGATTCTTTCTGTTCAAATGTTCGTGCCTAATTATGTAATATATCTAAATAACTTGTTATTGGTGATATTGGTGGTAAAATAAGTAGTTTAGTTGTAGCTATAGATGACAACTACTTCCAAACATTGTAACTTCAGAAACTTCTTAAGCTAATATGGGCCAGATTAGATCTCTTGGGGAAAAACATGAACTGTCAACTTCTCATGTGAAAGTTACATTGATTGTGAAATTCTAATGTAGTTGGAAACAAAACTGTTTTAAGTAAAATTTCTGCAGTGATAATCACTTTGTAAAAGCTGAAAAAATTTGAATTAATCAGTTTTGGGACTTGCATTGAGCAGTTAGTATTATTAAATTTTCAGCAAATATCAGCGTATGTCAATGGGATTTAAACATTTATTGTGCTAGTGCAGGTGGATGTTGGAAATTTCCTCCGGTTCAAGTCTTGTGTGCTCTACACTGAACTTGAGAACCCAGCTGAACCTCTGATAAATGTGGAAGTTGTTGCACATGTTACAAGGCCTGAGTTCCGGCGCAGTGAGGTGAGCTTTTTTTTTTTTTTTTTTTTTTTTCGCGGGGGGCCTTCTGCATGGACATGAAAATAAAACATTTTCCATTTCTGGTGTTCCAATTGCATCTGAACCACAAATTTAACCTTTGGAGTAGACATTCTTTATCCACCCCAAATAATGAGAAGCAAATGAATTAGGTTAAAAGTGACCAAAAATGATTTCAACCTTACAAAAGGATAGTTTTCATGAAAATCTATTCACTTAAAATATTGAATATATTCAAGCAAATGCACTCATGTCAAATGCTATGAAAGACATAACAAACATATATTAAATGCACTGTGAAATGAAATGGGATGATTTCACCTACCATCCTGGTTTGTATTTATAAGCTGCAGAGCTTAGAATGCAAATGTCTTTGTTTTGTTTCATGTTTTGCAATTGAACAGGTGTCCAACAAATTCTATTTTACATTCTCGGTCCATCCTGAGGCTATGAGAAGTGGACTGAAGATTCGGAATGTTGTTCCTGCTACAGAAGAGGAAGCACGGCGGGTGCTTGAACACAAGGATGCTGAGGGATCTTAGTTTGGTAAATCATGAATACATCTTTCTTCTTCAAGAATGAAGCATAAGTGAAGAAAGTGTTTCAGACTTTTCTTGATTTTGAAAAGATTATCTTAGCTTGGACTACAGAAAATCAGTAACATTTTGGGATTGGAAAGTAAACCATTTGTGATATGTGGTTTACAAGAACAGTCGGTCCCTTCTTAGCTCAAGCGAGAACAATAGAAATTGGGAAAAATCTAGGTACAATTTCTTAAGTGTTGTATTATAGGTTCTTCAATTAAATCTGACAATTTGATTGCATTGATCAATACAGCAAAAATAATGTTATCCTCTCCCAAGGATAATTAATTAAACTGTTTGGCTTCTTGACTATTGCAATCACACGGTTGAATTTAATTAGGAAACCTAAGATACAATGGTTAAAGAATTGTGCTTAAGTTTTGTCCATAAAAATTCTTTTAGAATCTCTCTCAAATAAGACCAAGTTGACATTTGAACCAGTGGCCTTCAAAGCCCTTTGCCACCTTGGCCGAGTTGTAGGGATAAGATTTGATTCGATCAGGTAGCTTAAAGACTATCCAAGTTATTGATGTAAATGTCTACTCATTTACTTGAGCACATGTATTCATGATTGTCTTGTTCATAATTTCTCTATCTTCCCAAGCATTTTTGTATATAATTACTCAGGACTTTTTCTTACTGGTGATTAACCCGATGCCCTTGTCCTCATTTTTCCAACATAGAGCAATATAAATACAGAGAAATAGAAAGAAATCAACCAGGTGTCAATGTCCTCATTTTTCCAGAAACAAATACAAATAGCACAAAATAGCTGGATTGCTACAAGAAAAGGCGCCAAACAAAAGAAATAATAAACTTGATATTTGGCAAGCTCTACCCAAAAGAGCATTTGCACACAATGACTGAAAAGTTTTGGCCAGTGTCCAATGCAAGTTCTTTGTTTAGTTTCACAACTTTAGATCATGTGTGACCCTAAATTCCCTCTTAATAAGTGGGACGTAATAAATAAGATTTTTTAACTTTATAAAATGAGAGGTAGAGTAGATAGGATTTAAACTCAAGATTACTTAGTCTATTACCATGATAAATTACTGTTTATCCTAAAAGTTAAATTGTTAAGAAATGATGACTGTGATCATTTAATCTCATAATATTCCAATAAATTTGATCTCCTATCCTAACAAACACCCTAACATAGTGTAACCAACAACATAAAGCAGCCTTTTAGGGTGTGGAGGGAAGTTAGTGATAAGGTCTTTTTTGTTTTGTTTTGTTTTGTTTTGTATTTTTTACATAAATCTAATGACACAACATAAAGTAGCCTTTTTATTTTTTACATAAGTTCCAGTTAGTTCAATTAGTAGTTTTTTGTTGTAGAATAGGGGATATGAGGTTCAAAACCAGCATACTCCAAAAATCAACCTGAAAATAAAAAGCAATCACCGTAGAGTAGATACCGACTGAAATTCTATAGTACCAATAATTAAAAACAAATTCCCAGGCCCAACTAGCTGCATGGCTTCACTCAAACCCCAAAAAGGCAGAGACTAAGGCCTAAGCTACAAGTCCAAATTATATCAGACTAAGCCCAAACCCAATCTAAAACACACACAGAAACAATAAACGACGTCGTAGCTCTATTGCAACCCAGTTAGTTCATTTTTCTCGTACAGCTCAAAAAAGACCTGCGCGCTTGTTCAGTCTCAAAGATCAAGCAAGTTAACCAAAAAGGGTATGTTTATTGATCTTTATCTCTTTCAATATTCTTGGACCAAAAAGGAATCTTGGTACTTTTTAGTATATGGGTTCAAGTTGAACAAATATAAATAAATAAATATATATATATATATATATTTGTTTGTTTTTATTGTCAAATATGGATTTAGAGCATTGGTTTCATTACTGTTTTGGTCAGGGTTTTGAATTTTAATGAGCTGTTTGTATATGGGTACCTTGAGTCCTCTGAAGAAACACGAACATTTATATTAGCATAAACCCATTAAGCATAGTTGTCTCATGAATGTGCTTGATTTTTGTTCTTTGTTGTGGGTGATGCTGTTATGTGGATACAACTTAAAAAAAAAAAAAAAAAAAAAAAACCCTTTTTAGGCAATTTCAAGTATTGTTTATGGGTGTTTCTATTTTTTATTTATTTTAGGATTTTATAGGGTAAATTTGGGTTTGTCTTGTTTTCTTTAAATAAGATAGTGTTTGGATGCAAATTGAAGATAAAGTAATTGTATTATGATCAATGGGGTAATTTTTTAGGACCCTTTTGAGGCACATGTAGTATGGAATCACATTTTTGCTAAATATTTGGTTAGTTTCTTAATAGAAGGACATTAGAGTTCCTTGGCAGCTCCTGAGTTTAAGAGAGGAGAATAATAGAATATTACTCATCTATGTGGTGTAGGATTAATTATGCTACAATGTGTCTTATAATTTCGGAGAGCAGATTTATGCGGAAGTTCCTTGTATGAATTTTTTCTAATGCAGAGACAAACGTGTATTTGAAGGTGATGCTGTTTGAAGCTTTATCAAGGCACGGACTTGAGGATTGTATTTATTTGAATACTCTACAGTGTGAAAGATGTCCAATTTAGAACACCAGCCCCTGTTAAAATCTTGTCATGCTTGTTTTGTGACTTTTGGGATCTTATATGTTTCATTGTTAAAACCTACCTTTTGAATCGGTCTCTAATTCTTTATGGTTTGTGACAGCCTATCAACTTCAATGTGGGATAGAATTCTTACTAGTTAGTACTAATATAAGTGCCTTTTAATTGATATTTGGTATTTTGCTATTCCTGAAACTAGACAAAGTATTAGTGTCTTACTATTCTTTCTGATGTGAGACTTTTGTGCTTAGAAAATGAGTTTTGTAATTTCTTTTCATTGGCATACTGTATATTGGCATGCTCAGACTATGGTCTAGGTTTTGCATGCCTCTCTGAGAGAAGTTGTTTATTTGGAGTTTTAAAACTAAGTTGGAGTAAATTCGGGGAAATTACACTTTACCATCCTAAACTATGCACTAGATTACACTTTGCACCCTAAACTATCCAACTGCACACTTTGCACCCTAAACTATCACACTTATCACACTTTGCACCCTGGTGTTATTTTTGCTGTTATATTTAACAGAATCTAGCTGCATGTGACAAGCATACACTTCTTACTTAGGTGGAACAAAGTTAAAAGACTAAAATAACCTTCCTCAAACTCAATTAAAACAAAACCCAAATTTTTTCTTATTTGTTTGGTTTCCACCGGTTCATCTGCACTCTCCCTCTCTCTAAAAGAACACAAAATCTCAGAGTTTCCCTCAAGGACGTATCTTCCTTGGCCATTGACAAAGTTTAAATCTTCTATTACAGGTTAGCAAAATCAAAATGCATTCAAAGATTTTTTCTTATTTGTTTGGTTTCCACCGATTCTTAAGCACAATTTCTTTTAAATCAGTGATTTATTTTGTGTGATGTTGCTTTGGGTTCGGATTGATACAGATATATATGGTTTTGTGTTAAATTTCATATGATTGTAGCATCTGTCTAATCGGATTTGTAGAAGGTTTTTGTGTTTGAACCTCGCATTCTCTTGCTTATCGTACTCTCTCACTCTCTCGCTGGTTTTGTGTTACTGATGAGTATTAGAACTAGTAGTTAGTGATTTTAATATTTGGTAGCTTTTTGAATTTTTTAATTATGGATGGGTGTTTTTTTTTTTTTTTTTTTTTTTTTAACACTGTTATAGAATATTATTATGTGTTTGTATTGACTTAGGTGGTGTCTTCAATGGTCCCCACTCTGTATAGAATAATTTTTGTCCCACTTGTAATATTGAAAGCATGTTTTTGACTAGAATATTTTAATGCAGAAAAAAATACAGCCAAAACATGGAAGAAGGTGATTTAATATTTGAGATTCACCACGGGGGAGGGTTCAAGAATTTGAATGGGTTAATTTATGTTGGTGGTGACATATCAATTCATGGTGAGGGATATGATAGGGATTGTATGTCTTTTATTGAGGTTGAGAGTATTTTGAAGTCATATGGATATAAAAGGGAGGATTTAGTTTATTACAAACAAGTTGGCATGAATTTGGATGAAGGGCTTGTGCAGATAAAAACATATCTAGATGTGTTGAAGATGGTTGACTGTCATAAAGGTGTAGAAAATGTGGTATTATACACTGTTAGTCAAGAGATTGATAGTGATTGCATACCATTTACTCATAACTTACCTGAGAGTGTTATTATTGGAGGTAGCAAAAGGAAGGAAAAAGAGAAGTGTGTTTCTAATGCTGCTGGTTTTAATAGACCAAAATTGCAAATTAAGGGTGGGAAAAACAAGTCTACTAGTAGCAATAGGAAGGGGAAGGAGAAGGTGTGTGATGATGTTGTCCCCCTAGGGTATGATGCCGATGGTGACCTTGATGTGGATTGGCATGAAAATATAGCTGAAGATGAATATGACAGCTTGAATGAAAGTGAAGAAGAGGAGGAGTTTGATATAGAAAACAGTAGAGCTTATAAAGATCCTTTCTGGGGTGAGGTACTAAGTGGTGATGAAGACATATTTGAGCCAATTGGGAAGGAAAATGACCCCAAGAAGGTATTGTATTTGACACATGAAGAGCAAGTGGGTAAGGATTGTGGTTCTGATATTGGCAAAAGTGATGAGCTGATTTCTCCTAAGCCCACATCTGAAGAGGATAACTGTAACACCAACAAAAATCTTGAATTTAATGAAATTGATATGGCCTGTCCAGAACTTGTGAAAGGTTTGAAGTTTGGTGATGTTGCCACTTTTAGAGCTGCTGTGAGAGAGGCCAACTTGATTAAAGGCAAAGATTTACGTTTTGTGAAGAACAATAAAGACAAGGTGATTGTGAGATGTAAAGCTGAAGGGTGCAAATATAGGGTTTATGGTTCTCAAGTAACAGATGAAATGACCTTCCAAATTAAGACATTGAACCCCACTCACACTTGCACTAGGGCATACAAAAATTCAGCATGTACATCAAGGTGGATTTCTAAGAGGTATATGCAGAAGTTTAGATATGATTTAAACTGTGCTACCGCTGGATTGCAGAAGGAGATTAAGGATACGTTTCATGTTGATGTGGGTAGGATGCAGGTGTATAGAGCAAGGAAAAGTGCTGAAAAAATAATTGATGGTGATGATAATGAACAATATAATAGAATTTGGGACTATTGTGAGACATTAAAGGCTACAAATGTGGGTACCACTACATTGATGTTGGTGGATAGGCCTACTCTTGATGTGGCAGGTACATTTCAAAGGTTATACATTTGTCTCCAAGCTACAAAGGAAGGGTTCAAGGCTGGATGTAGACCCTTAATTGGGCTAGATGGATGTTTCTTGAAGGGTAACCAAAAAGGACAAATCTTAAGTGCTGTGGGAAGAGATGCCAATGATAACATGTACCCCATTGCTATGGCTATTGTAGAAACTGAGAGCAAGGACAGTTGGTCTTGGTTCCTCGATTGCTTGTTGAAGGATCTTGGCCCAGTTGAACAACATGGATGGGCATTTATTTCAGATAGACAAAAGGTATGGGCAATTTTCATTATTTTCATTTATTAAATTTGGCCTTTATATATTTTGTTATTTTTATTAAAGTATTTGTCTTTTGTATGTAGGGCTTGATCCAAAGCTTTGACGTGGTATGTCCTATGGCAGATCATAGGTCACGTGTGAGGCATTTGTATGCCAATTATAGAGATAAAGGCCACAAGGGGAAAGCACTTAAGGACAAGCTGTGGGCTGCAGCTACAGCATATACAGAGCATGAGTTTCTTGAACAAATGGGTGAGCTTAAGAAATTGTGCCCAAAAGCTTATGAGTATTTGGATAATGTAGATCCATCCATGTGGTCTAGGTCATATTTCACAGACTATTCAAAGAGTGACTTGCTTGTGAATAATCTGTCAGAGAGTTTCAACTCATACATTTTAGATGCTAGGGACAAGCCTATAGTAACCATGATTGAAAAGATTAGGAGAAAGCTGATGAGGAGGTTCCAATTGAAGAGGGAAGGGATGTCTAAATTGACAGGGAAAATATGTCCCAAAATTCAAGCGAAGTTGGACAATGAAGGTTTGAAGTCTTCTGATTGTGTGTCAATATATGCTGGAAATGGTTTATTTGAGGTTGAGTGCAGACATCAAAGGTTTGTTGTGAACTTGAGCAAGAGGACATGTGGTTGTAGGAAGTGGGATCTTACTGGCATCCCATGTCAGCATGCCATATCTACCATACTATTTGATGGAAGTGTACCTGAAGATTATGTGCATCCTTATTACACAATTGAGACATACATGAAGGCATATGAACCAATAATTTACCCTGTGGCTAGTATGGAACAGTGGAGAAGGACATCAATAGATCCTTTGGAACCACCCAAGGATAAGATACAACGTGGTAGACCCAAGATAAAGAGAAAGAGGCATCCTTCAGAACCCAAAAACCCATATAAGCTAAGCAAGGCTGGTACCATCATCAAGTGCTCTGAGTGTAAGAAGGTGGGACATAATAGCAGAACATGTCCATCCAAAAAAGACAAGGTTAGTTTTGTGTGCTCTATGTTATGTTTGCCACCATTAATTCTTGATACTTATATATTGTTTTATGTTATAATGTAGGGTACAGTGTCTACCAATGCTAAGAAGACACCTACAACAAACAAGAAGCAAGCAGCTGGAGGTGCAAGGGCTACTGCTGCAAGTGCTATAGATTCAAAAGCGAGAGGTGTAAGAATTGCTGCTGCAAGTGATGTAGATTCAAGGGCTGGAGGTTCAAGGACTGTTGCTGCAAGTGCTGTAGATTCAAGGGCTGGAGGTTCAAGGGTTGTTGCTGCAAGTTCCACTGGTGCTAACAGTGAGCGTGTGGTGGTGCCAACTTTGGAAAAAGCCATTCAAAGGATGCAGGCTAAGAAAAAGAAAAAACCTTGGGTTTGAGAAAATATAATTAGTTTGTGTTGGGTTGTGCAAGCTTTACGTATTAAGCATTAACAACATGTAATCCTTACAATTGGGGTTTTTTTTTTTTTTGGTCATTATCAATTTGTGAACAATGATTTTTACTAGGCATTAACAATTTTATGTTACATTTGGATTATTTTTTGTGTCATTGTCATCTGTGAACAATGAGTAAAGCTATTAATGTCAAAGCACTTTGTTTTCCTGAATATTTGGCTTTTTTAGCACTAAAAGACAAGAGTTGAGGGAGTCACAAAGTCCATTATTATGGAGCAGGCAGAATTGAAATGTAACAGATAATTCTTCAAATAATTACGAAGCACCCAGATTTTTTTTTTTTTTTTTTTTTTTTTTTTATGGTCGAAGCACCCAGATTTGTCAATGGCCAAGGAAGATAAGAGAGAAACTCTGAGATTTTTGTGTTTTTTTTTTTAAGAGACAATGCAAATGAAGTTGCGTGGAATCTGAGGAAGAGGAGGCCCCACATGAGATAGAGGGAGATGTGAAAATTGTTTTAATTGAGTTTGAGGAAGGTTATTTTAGTCTTTTAACTTTGTTCCACTTAAATAAAGAGCATGTGCTTGTCACATGCAGTAAGATTCTGTTAAATATAACAGAAAAAATAACACCAGGGTGCAAAGTGTGATAAGTGTGATAGCTTAGGGTGCAAAATGTGCAGTTGGATAGTTTAGGGTGCAAAGTGTAATCTAGTGCATAGTTTAGGGTGGTAAAGTGTAATTTCCCCAGTAAATTCTCTTAGTCTTGTTTGGTGACTAGTCCATTTATTTTAGAAGTTGTTTATTTGGAGTTTTAAAACTAAGTTGGAGTAAATTCTCTTAGTCTTGTTTGGTGACTAGTCTATTTATTTTAGCACATCATATTTTGTTAAACTTTTATGAGATAATATTGCTTAGACCAATTGGAGTTTATTTGTGAAGTTTATTAATAATTAGTTAATTTAACTTTTGCTATTTTATTGTTCTATCATCAGGGAGAGAAAGATCAGATTTTAGATAGGCAAAATGAGTGGAGGTGGAGAGAGGATTAGCAACTACGAAAACTCCTGGAGATTTCCTCAAATCAATTCGTGGACGACCTGTTGTTGTTAAACTAAACTCTGGAGTAGATTATTGAGGTCAGTCTCCCTATTTCTTATTTGTGAAGCATTGTTTCTAGTCTATGTTTGTGTATGTGTGGCTAGTTCTTGATGGAAGCGTAATTTGTCTCGTAGCAACATTCTTCTCATTGAGGGATTCTAGATAACTCCAATTCTATAGGAAATTGCTTTTTTATTATTTATTTATTTATTTATTTTTAAATATGGACTAGCCAGTTAATATTATATATTTTTCTACATAAAAAAGAAATAGTTTGGTAACTTTTCTCATTCGAGAGAAGTGTTTTATGTTTTTTTTTCTTATATAGTTATAATGACCATTTTTGTTTCAATCTTTCAGTTGTTTTCTCTCTGAGCTCACCTTCTTTTCTTTGGAAAGAAATTGCTGCCTTTTTCTGAGTACTTCTTCTTAGGCATTGACTGGTATCTCCATTTTTCAAGCTGTAATTATTTGAATTTTAACAGCTTTGAATGCATAATTGATTTTAAATTTATTGATTTCCCCACTATTGACACAATTACCATCTATCACGTAGTTTACATATAGAGGAGGTATCCTTCCCTTATATATACTGCATAACTTGGTCCTTATTGTTTATTAGATATCCACAATATATTGATTACTGATTTAGGTTCATTATTTAAAGATTGTTTATCAGATATCCATAAATTTGTAAATGAAAATTTTTGGCTAGTCTTTTGGTATATTATGGTACCTATGTCTTTAAGATCTCCATGGTAGGAAAAAAACCTGCCGCGGGGGGGGGGGGGGGGGGGGGGGGGGGCGGTTGGGGGGGTGTGGGTTGATGCAAGAGTATACATAACTTGGATGATAATGACATGGCATATTGAAGTGGCATGAGGCATAGGCGTAGGCTTGTGATGTGACATGACAGTTGAGATTCAGCCCTTAGGCTTGGTTGGCCTTGTGCCATGTCACTTACTCGTGCCTTGTCACCTTGCCATGTCATCATCATCCATGTTATGCGATCTATTCTTGCATCAAGGGGGAGGCTAGGCTTATATGGTGGTGATAAGTAATTGAATTTTATTTATTGATTTGTGTCTAACCCCACCTTTACTTCTTAAAAAAAATTGTGTCTAACAATAGAATATACCGCTAATGGGTCGAAGTAGACCTCTAGTGATGGTTGGTGTGCCCTACTTTGTTTAGTTCTATATGTGCTATGAAAAAAAAGCACTTATAGGCTATTATAATGCCCTCGAAAGTTCGTGTGCAGGCATTCTTGCATGTCTAGATGGGTATATGAATAAAGCAATGGAGCAAACAGAAGAATACATCAATGGGCAGATGAAAAATAAGTATGGTGATGCCTTCATTCTCGGAAACAATGGTACTTCAAAGGATGACTTGTTATTTTACTATTATTATTCAACTTTCCTTTTTTTTTTCCCCCATATTAATGACTGGGTTATCTCTTTCATGCAGTTCTCTACATTAGTACATCAAAGAGGACATTGGCAGATGGGGCTTAGTTTTGATGTTTATCAAGTAACATAGATCATTAGCAGTCATGAATTTTATGTTTGTATTGTAATGTAGGATAATTTGGATTTTGGAAATGAGGATTAGAAAGAGCTACTCCAAATTGGAAAAGTGAAACTATTTTGTGATGGAATGAGTTGTTATATACTTATATGTTTGATTTGAAGAGTGATGAATGACTGTCATTGCCTTAAGAATATAATTGATAATCATGATCATGATACCATAGCCCTACTCAACAAATTTAGACATTGAAGGTTGCACAACCCATGCCGTGCCATCAGTAACCCGAACCCAAGATTTCAAGAGCGCTTGGATCTTACATGATATTTCTTCCCTTTTGTCATTTTTTTTTTTTTTTTTTTGGACTATCAATTTTAAGGAGAGTTGAATAGAATGGCCTATACTTTAGTCTAGCGGGGGTGTTTTTGTAATTGGGTAGGACCTATTCTCATCACTTTTTTTTTTTTTTTTATCAATTATTAACAATTTGTCACCAAAGATTTATTTCACCTAAGTTTTATTACGAATTTATTATGAAAATGTTACGAAAATGTTGTGAAGTTTTATTGAAAGAAAAAGGAAAAACATGACAAGTCGAATCCAAGATCCAGCTCTTTAGCCATGTGGTGGTCCTACCACTTCTAAGTTCTAATAATGGAGTCTTTCAGCGAGTGGTAGTCCACTGGTCCTCCTACTTTAGAAATACAAATAAGCCCATCAAGTGGTTGGTGGGCCTACTTTTTATAATAATTGAGAAATTGTCCTTGCTTTGATAATTGAGAAATACAAAGAAACCCGTCTCAATTATTCAAGTGTTGGTCCTACCTGTTCTAAATTTTAATATCTTTCGAGGAAAAAAGAGGCAACATTAGGAGAGAGAAGAGAGGAGGAAAAGACATGAAACAGCCTTGGAAACTTTTCTTTTCACATGAACAATTGTAAGGATAATATATCCGCCCATGTTTGCCTTCTTCTAAAGATATGAAAAGATTTAATCAAATAGTTTTTAGTTTGTGATGATAGTTTTTTATTATTAAGTTGGGATGGTTTTTTTTTTTTAAAAGCTATTATGTGTATGCCTTTTAATCATTAAGTTGAGATGATTTTAAAAAACAAAAAGCTATTGTGTGTATGCCACTCAATCAAAACAATTCATTAAAAAAAAAAAAAAATCATTAAACAGAAAGAAAGAAAGCAAGAAGAAGAAGTCTTCCACTGAAATAATTTTCCATCGCTTTCCATGAAACAAAGTAACAAACCGAACCTAACTTTCAAAGAAAATCCATTTATGATATTATCTTAAATAATCCATGATTTTAAGTTGTTTGAGACTTATCCGATTAATTTAAGTGGGGTCTTAAATGTTCATTATTCATTTCAAAATTCAAAGCATAAGGTGGAAAATGTTTCAAATAATTCCTTTTAAGTCATCTATTTTCTAATGAAGACCAAGTATTCTTTTTAAGAGGTGATTTTGTCATTTTTTGTGGCTGTAGCCGACCCCTTATCTATAGAAAAAGCACTTTACTTTTGAAAAAGACAATTACTATGGTTCTGTTCACATCCCACAAAGTCCCATATACGTAAAAGACACGAAGGAATCTTATCTAATCATGTATGGCTAGTGCATGTTGCTGTTAGGGTTCCCTCCTTCTACATTATTAATTGTTGTTGTTAGTCTTTAACATCACAATTCTTCTATTGCTTCCAAATACTGAGAGCTTATTTTTGACTTACCACAGTACCAAACTGAAGATGGCTGAGACTGTCCTTAGTGTTGTTGCAGAGGAAATACTAGGAAAGCTGATTTCACTTACTACTGAGCAGATCAACCTTGCTTGGGGTTTCAAGGATGAGCTGATGCGGCTTCGTAAGTCAGTAGAGATGATTCAAGATGTGTTAGCTGATGCAGAGAGAAGGCAAGTGAGTGACCGGTCCGTGATGCGTTGGCTGCAGAGGCTTAAAGATGTTGCTTATGATGCTGATGATGTGCTAGATGAGCTTGCTTATGAGATTCTCCGTTGAAAGGTAGAGATCCGTAACCATATGAAGAGAAAGGTATGCTTCTTCTTTTCATTTTCAAACCCCGCTGTATTTCATTTCAAGACGGCCAACAAAGTTAAGCGTATTCGCGAATCGCTAAAAGAGATTAACGATGAAGCAAGTCAATTTGGACTCGCTAAAGGGGGACCAATGAATGCAAATCCTGGGATTATCCCAAACCGGGAGACAACTTCCTCTCTTCATCAATCAGAAATTGTTGGAAGGGAAGATGATGCCTCAAAAATAGTAGACTTGCTGCTTAATGCAACCAATGAACAACTCTCGGTCATTCCTATCATAGGAATGGCAGGTTTGGGAAAGACAACTTTAGCCAAACTAGTGTACAATAATGAGCTTGTAAACAAACATTTTGATGAAACCATATGGGTATGTGTCTCTGATAATTTCGATGATAAAAGGATTTTAAGAGAGATTTTTGAATCTATTGCCCATAACTCATGTACTTTAGAAAATAAGAATGCAATAATTGAATGCCTTAAAAAAAAAATGCAAGGAAAACGATTTCTTCTCATACTTGATGATTTATGGAATGAAGATAGTACGAAATGGGATGATTTGAGGACTACGTTGTTAGGAATTAATTCGAACGTAGGAAATGGTATTATTGTAACAACCCGTAAACATAGGGTGGCTGAAATTATGAAGACGAGACTTCCTTTGTATCACTTGGAAAAACTATCTAAAGATGATTGTTGGTCCATAATTAATAAAAAAGTATCTCTTAATGAAAGAATTCCACTAACTCCAGATTTGGAGGCTATTGGAAGGGAGATCGCTGAAAAATGTGGTGGGGTTCCACTACTTGCAAGAGTTTTAGGAGGGACGATGTCTTGTAAGAGAGAGAAGAGTGAATGGTTGGCAATTCAAAATAGTAAAGTTTGGAATTCCCCAGATGTTAGCAATGGAATCCTATTGATACTCAAATTAAGCTTTGATCATCTTTATCCTCCATCCCTAAAAAACTGTTTCACATATTGTGCAATATTTCCTAAAGATTATAACATGAGAAAGGAAGAACTAATTCAACATTGGATGGCTGAGGGGTTCCTTCAACAATCTCAAGGACATTTTTTGGTGATGGAGGATATTGGTAATGAGTATTTTGATAAATTGTTGTCTAATTCCTTATTTCAAGATACAAAAAGGAATGATTATGGTGATATTGTAAGTTGCAAGATGCATGATAGTGTCCACGATCTTGCCCTCTTAATTTCAAAGCAGGAAACATTGCATTTAGAGGACAATATTCGACATTTACCTCTTGTATCCAATGACCAGACAACAACAACAATCCCACCACCAAAAGAAGACATGTCTCATATTCGAAGTTTTTCTCTTATATCCAATAACCAAGTAACACCAACAATCCCACTATCTAGTGATGTCATGTGTAGATTGCGCACAGTTTTTTGGATGTATTTTGATCTTGGCAATAAGTTATTAGACTTAAAAAGTGTACGTGATCTAACTTTATTTGGGATGGAGATAGAAGAGTTGCCCAAGTCAATTGGTGAGTTTAGACATTTGAGGCTTCTTCGCATTGAGCATACCAAGATCAATGTATTACCCAATTCTGTTACCAAGCTCTACAACTTGCAAACTCTAGTAATCAAGCATTGTTGTTATCTTCTGAAGCTTCCAAAAGATCTACGAAATTTGATTAGCTTGAGACATATTGATATTGATCATCAGTATATAAAAAAATTGCCAATCAATATGGGGCGGTTGACTTCCCTTCAAACGTTGCCTTTCTTTGTTATCGGTCAAGACGCTGGTCATCGAATTGAAGAAGTGGGATGCTTGAGCCTTCTTAGAGGAGGATTAAGTATTTACAATTTGGAGCATGTGAGAGATAAAGAAGAAGCCAAAACTGCAAATTTAGTGGGAAAGGCAGGAGTGCAAAAGTTGGGATTCTATTGGAATGGAGAAAGAGATGGAAACAATAACGATGAGGATGTACTGGAAGGCCTTCAACCCCACCCAAGTTTGAAAAGCTTAGAGATTGAAAATTTCAAGGGTGAGAAGTTCCCTTCATGGATATTGGCACGTGATAACAGTAGTGGTGGTTTGTTTGTTTTGGACCATCTGTTGGAAATCCGTTTAAAAAACTGTAACAAGTGCAACAAGATTCCTACACTTGGGCATTTACCCTGTCTCAAGGTTCTTCAAATAGAGAGAATGGATAACGTGACATGTATAGAAACAGAATTTTACATTAATTATGGTGGTGAGAAATCAAGTAATAGTGGAGGTGGTAGTGGCAGAAATGTGGTGTTCCCAGCTTTGAAAACACTTGTTTTGCAGGAGTTGCCCAATCTAGTGGAATGGAAGGACGCGATGGAGTTGACAACAATAGAAACGGTGTTTCCTTGCCTTGAGGAGTTGACCATTACATCATGTGGCCAATTGACAAGTGCTCCATATCATTTTCCGTCTCTTAAGAAGTTAGATATTTCTAAAATCAAAAGCACAGCAGTCGAAAGGATTATCAGCAAGCTTACCACACTCACCTCCCTCAAAATTTGGTATATTTCAGAACTTGTTTGTTTGCCAAAGCAATTATTGCAGAATAATAGGAGTCTTATGTCTATAAACATATATAATTGTTCTGATTTGGTTTCCATCTCGCCGCATCAAGATGTAACCTCTCTCCAATCATTCAGAATAAAAGGATGTGAGAAATTGAGTGAATTGTTGAACGCACCGCTCACCCTTCCTTCTCTTGAGACGTTTAAAGTAAGGGGTTGTCCTAATTTGAGATCCTTTCCAAGTCTACAAGGTGCGAGGTCCCTTCTCCGAAATCTGGCAATATCGTGTGGTGACGAAGTTCTACCGACTGCGTTACAATCCTGCACGTCGCTTTCAAGTTTGAGTATAAAAGAGTGTCCAAATCTTATATTAATTCCAGAGCTACAAAAATTGCATTCTCTTACGGTGTTAGAAATTTGCGATTGTCCTAATCTGAAATCAATTCCAGATCTAGGAGAATTGCATTCTCTTACCCATCTAAGCATTTTCCGTTGCCAAACGTTAAAGTTAACGTGTTTGCCAGAGGAGTTAGAGGGCGTCACCCGCTTAAAGTATTTGGAGATCGGTGGGTTTTGTGAAGAGTTGGATGCGTTCCCCAGTCTCAGTTCCATCCAACACTTGCACACATCCCTTGAATCACTAGATTTGTATGGGTGGGCTAAACTCAACTCTCTCCCGGAGGAAATACAACACTTTACTTCACTTGAATATCTGTCCATAACCAACTTTGATGGACTGGAAGCTTTGCCTGAGTGGTTGTGCGACTTTTCTTCTCTTCGAAGACTGGAACTTTGGTCCTGCAAGAACCTGATGTATCTGCCCACATCGCAAGCCATGCAACGCCTCACTAAATTACAATCATTGTGGATTATTTCTTGTCCCAAATTAAAGGAAAGATGTGCAAGAGGTAGCGGGGCAGAGTGGTCCAAAATCGCCCATATTCCAGATGTCCGTGTCTACGTTTCTTGAGTGGTAAATTTACATAATCCTCAAATCCTCTTCTTCAGTTTTCCTGATTTCTCTAATACCCTATATTCTTAATTGCCCCCTAATTTCTTCCTTTCTGTCTTTCAGTTTTCCCAAAATATGTTTCCTGGCACTACGAAGAAGTAATTAATCTCATGGAATTTCAATCCACTCCCTAGAAATGGATGGGTAATATTTTATACCAAAGGGTAGCTGCGCAGATTTGTCCATAGCTTTAATGTTATTAAAGAGGAAGCAACTTGAGTGGTAAGTTTATATTATCTTCTCTTCTTTTCTTTTTCTATGATAATCTCATTTCATAATTGCCCCAAATTTTTGCTTTCTCTCTAATTTTCGCCCTTATTTTTAGCTTGATGCGTAGGCATTGGGGATGACATTTCTATTGTGTATAGCTGGAGGAAAAATCAATCAACTAATTCACTCTCAACTGTGAGAGCTAACAGTAGTTCATAAGAGCTGGTAAGTTTTCTCTTATGTTTACTCACCTGTTACTCAACAAAACAAAAAAGAAAAAAGAAGTAATTGTTAATCAATAGTTTTCTTGTAAAATTAATTTGGCATGATTAGTGTTGCTACTGGGTTGTTACTCAACTGGGGCAAGTCTCTATGAGATCTATAATGCAATACATTTAACAACCTAACTTGTCAAGTCACCACCAACCTCTTTTTTTTTTTTTTTTTTTTCCTAAGTTTTTCCTATTTAAAATTGATAATGTGGTTCTACTTCTCTTTTGTTAGTAGATAACCATTCGTTTATTGGCATACATTAAGGCATTAAGCTCACCATATGGCAGAAACTGCAGATATTTTACTGTTACCATTGAAAGGAAGGATGTGCTGTGGGAAAAAGAGCTCTACGGGTCCTTTTTTCTATTAAATGAAAATGGAAAGTTTGAACAGCCAACAGATAGCATCTTATAGTTATCCATTGGTGAGTCCATCCAAAACAGACTTCCTACCTTTCTCTTTGCTATTAATTTTTTTTTTGACCAATAAATACTCAATGATCTGCTTGTCTTTCATGACATATCCACTTCTTGAAGTTAATCACAAAAATTGGGCATGATGTGTCGTTAGGGTTATTTGCTATTTGTTTTGCTACTGGGAGAATTGAGAGCCACCTGTGCACAAATAAGTCCAAATACTTCAACTACCATTGAAAATAAAATACATAACAAAGTGTAGGAGAATCATATGTTTTTTTTTAAGAAAATACAAACTGTCAGTCAAGTGTCCTGGAAAAAAGCTTTTACTGTCAGCTAATGATCAGGTTTTTATCCTATTTTTTTGAACAATTGATCCAGTAATTGATCATTTTTCTTGAAATCTAGCTACTTAGTGGCAATTCAAAATCATAGCATTATGCTTATAGTTATCAGCTTTTTAAAAGAAGGTAGCAAAACTAAAGCTAAAAGGAAATCGAAAATGGAAGATCACTAGCTACCAAGTATGTTCTTATTGGTGAATTAATTTTTCAATCCGAAAGCAGCCTTTCATCACAGTAAATATCTTTAAAAATTCACTCACAAAATCAAATCTCCCAAATCAAGATTTAGTACATTTTGTATGAATGTATAAGAAAAGGTTAGGAAAATAAATCAGGAGCTCTTGCATGTCAGTAACATTTCATATTGAAAAAGAGAGACTCTACATCCAAAAGAGCCAGGGAAAAAGAAAGAAAGGAAAAGAAAAAAAGAAGGTGATACTTCCTGCTGAACTCAGTCAAGGCAGTAAGGAAATTAGTGTGGAGGGAAATTAGTGATAACGTCCTTTGTGTTTTGTTTTTAGTTTATTTATTTATTATTATTATTTTTACATAAGTCTAATGACACAATAGATTTATTGATGTACAATAAAATTGATATTAATAGTGGTTTCATGTGAAAGTAATGTTACATTAATTATAATCTATCATTTTCAATGTGTTGTAAAATTCATCAAGTTAGATGACCTTCCTACAATAAAACTTTTTTGTGTGTACTGACAATATTAGAATAAGTAAAGCTTTTTGGGTGTGCTTTTACATGACAAGGCTGGTGAATGCACTTTGTAGCAACACAATTAAGTTTCAACCTGTGCGTGAGTTTTAGTTAGTTAAATTAGTAGCTTTTTATTGTGGGATAAGGGATATGAAGTTTGAAACCAGCATACACCAAAAATCAACCTGAAAATAAAAAGCAATCACCCTAAAGGAGACAGTGACTGAAATTCTATAGTATTTATAATTAAAAACAAATTCACACCTAGGCCCAATTAGCTGCATGGCTGCACTCAAACCCCAAAAAGGCAGAGACTAAGGCCTAAGCTACAAGTCCAAATTATATCAGACTAAGCCCAAAAAAGGCAATAATAGCAGACCCAATCTAAAACACACACAGAAACAATAAACGACGTCGTAGCTCTATTGCAACCCAGTTAGTTCATTTTTCTCGTACAGCTCAAAAAAGACCTGCGCGCTTGTTCAGTCTCAAAGATCAAGCAAGTTAACCAAAAAGGGTATGTTTATTGATCTTTATCTCTTTCAATATATATATTTGTTTGTTTTTATTGTCAAATATGGATTTAGAGCATTGGTTTCATTACTGTTTTGGTCAGGGTTTTGAATTTTAATGAGCTGTTTGTATATGGGTACCTTGAGTCCTCTGAAGAAACACGAACATTTGTATTAGCATAAACCAATTAAGCATAGTTGTCTTATGAATGTGCTTGATTTTTGTTCTCTTTTTATTGTGGGTGATGTTGTTATGTGGATACAACTTAAAAAAAAAAAAAAAAAAAAACCCTTTTTAGGCAATTTCAAGTATTGTTTATGGGTGTTTCTATTTTTTATTTATTTTAGGATTTTATAGGGTAAATTTGGGTTTGTCTTGTTTTCTTTGAATAAGATAGTGTTTGGATGCAAATTGAAGATAAAGTAATTGTATTATGATCAATGGGGAAATTTTTTTGGACCCATTTGAGGCACATGTAGTATGGAATTGCATTTTTGCCAAATATTTGGTTAGTTTCTTAATAGAAGGACATTAGAATTCCTTGGCAACTCCTGAGTTTAAGAGAGGAGAATAATAGAATATTACTCATCAGTCATCACACTCTATGTGGTGTAGGATTAATTATGCTAGAATGTATCTTATAATTTTGGAGAGCAGATTTATGCGGAAGTTCCTCGTACGACTTTTTCAAATGTAGTGACAAACATGTATTTGAAGGTGATGCTGTTTGAAGCTTTATCAAGGCATGGACTTGAGGATTGTATTTATTTGAATACTCTGTAGTGTGAAAGATGTCCAATTTAGAACACCGGCACCTGTTAAAATCTTGTCATGCTTGTTTTGTGACTTTTGGGATCTTATATGTTTCATCATTAAAACCTACCTTTTGAATCGGTCTCTAATTCTTTATGGTTTGTGACAGCCTATCAACTTCAATGTGGGATAGAATTCTTACTAGTTAGTACTAATATAAGTGCCTTTTAATTGATATTTGGTATTTTGCTATTCCTGAAACTAGACAAAGTATTAGTGTCTTACTATTCTTTCTGATGTGAGACTTTTGTGCTTAGAAAATGAGTTTTGTAATTTCTTTTCATTGGCATACTGTATATTGGCATGCTCAGACTATGGTCTAGGTTTTGCATTCCTCTCTGAGAGAAGTTGTTTATTTGGAGTTTTAAAACTAAGTTGGAGTAAATTCTCATAGTCTTGTTTGGTGACTAGTCCATTTATTTTAGGGCATCATATTTTGTTAAACTCTTATGATATAATATTGCTTAGACCAATTGGAGTTTATTTGTGAAGTTTATTAATAATTAGTTAATTTAACTTTTGCTATTTTATTGTCCTATCATCAGGGAGAGAAAGATCAGATTTTAGATAGGCAAAATGAGGGGAGGTGGAGAGAAAGGATCAGCAACTACAAAAACTCCTGGAGATTTCCTCAAATTAATTCGTGGACGACTTGTTGTTGTTAAACTAAACTCTGGAGTAGATTATTGAGGCCAGTCTCCCTATTTCTTATTTGTGAAGCATTGTTTCTAGTCTTTGTTTGTGTATGTGTGACTAGCCAGTTAATATTATATATTTTTCGACATAAAAAAGAAATAGTTTGGTAACTTTTCTCATTCGAGAGAAGTGTTTTATGTTTTATTTTTCTTATATAGCTATAATGACCATTTTTGTTTCAATCTTTCAATTGTTCTCTCTCTGAGCTCACCTTCTTTTCTTTGGAAGAAATTGTTGCCTTTTTCTAAGTACTTCTTCTTAGGCATTGACTGGTATCTCCATTTTTCAAGCTGTTATTATTTGAATTTTAACAGCTTTGAATGCATAATTGATTTTAAATTTATTGATTTCCCCACTATTGACACAATTACCATCCTTCCCTTATATATACTGCATAACTTGGTCCTTATTGTTTATCAGATATCCACAATATATTGATTACTGATTTAGGTTCATTATTTAAAGATTGTTTATCAGATATCCATAAATTTGTAAATGAAAATTTTTGGCTAGTCTTTTGGTATTTTATGGTACCTGTCTTTAAGATCTACATGGTAGGAAAATGAAATTGGGTTATCAGAAGGGGAATAAAAGAGAAAAAAAAAAACCTGCAGGGGGTGCGGGTGGGGGTTGTTGCAAGAGTATACATAGCATGGATGATGATGACATGGCATATTGAAGTGGCATGAGGCATAGGCTTGGCTTGTGATGTGACAAGACAGTTAAAATTCAGCCCTTAGGCTTGGTTGGCCTTGTGCCATGTCACTTACTCGTGCCTTGTCACCTTGCCATGTCATCATCATCCATGTTATGCGATCTATTCTTGCATCAAGGGGGAGGCTAGGCTTATATGGTGGTGATAAGTAATTGAATTTTATTTATTGATTTGTGTCTAACCCCACCTTTACTTCTTAAAAAAAATTGTGTCTAACAATAGAATATACCGCTAATGGGTCGAAGTAGACCTCTAGTGATGGTTGGTGTGCCCTACTTTGTTTAGTTCTGCATGTGCTATGAAAAAAAAAAGCACTCATAGGCTATTATAATGCCCTTTAATGTTTGTGTGCAGGCATTCTTGCATGTCTAGATGGGTATATGAATAAAGCAATGGAGCAAACAGAAGAATACATCAATGGGCAGATGAAAAATAAGTATGGTGATGCCTTCATTCTCGGAAACAATGGTACTTCAAAGGATGACTTGTTATTTAACTTTCCTTTTTTTTTTCCCCATATCAATGACTGGGTATCTCTTTCATGCAGTTCTCTACATTAGTACATCAAAGAGGACATTGGCAGATGGGGCTTAGTTTTGATGTTTATCAAGTAACATAGATCATTAGCAGTCATGAATTTTATGTTTGTATTGTAATGTAGGATAATTTGGATTTTGGAAATGAGGATTAGAAAGAGCTACTCCAAATTGGAAAAGTGAAACTATTTTGTGATGGAATGAGTTGTTATATACTTATATGTTTGATTTGAAGAGTGATGAATGGCTGTCATTGCCTTAAGAATATAATTGATAATCATGATCATGATACCATAGCTCTGCTCAACAGATTTAGACATTGAAGGTTGCACAACCCATGCTGTGTCACCGGTAACCCGAACCCAAGATTTTGAGAGCGCTTGGATCTTACATGATATTTCTTCCCTTTTGTTATTTTTTTTTTCTTTCTTTTGGACACTATCAATTTTAAGAAGAGTTGAATAGAATGACCTATACTTTAGTCTACTGGGGTGGTTTTGTAATTGGGTAGGACCTGTTCTCATCACCTTTTTTTTTTATTATTTATTTATTTATATCAATTATTAACAATTTGTCACCTAAAATTTGTTTCACCTAAGTTTTAGTAAGAATTTATTATAAAAATGTTAACAAAAATATTGTGAAATTTTATTGAAAGAAAAAGGAAAATCGTGACAAGTCCAATCCAAGATCCATCTCTTTAGCCATGTGGTGGTCCACTGGTCCTACTACTTCTAATAATGGAGTCTTTCGGCGAGTGGTAGTCCACTGGTCCTTCTACTTTAGAAATACAAATAAGCCCAGCTTCTTTCTGCAAGTGGTTGGTGGGCCTGCTTTTTATAATAACTAGTTGTAGACCCACGCGATGCGTGAGAATATATATTTTGTAATATGATACAATTCATAATTTATTCTCTAAAATTTATTGAAGATAGTTTTCTCCTAAAAACTTGAACTATTTCTAAAATTATTTTCCAACTCTCTATCTCTACAAATATATCATTATATTATTTTGGTTTTTTATTTTTATTTTTATTTTTTTTTAATTTTATAGATATGATATTTGAAAACCAATAATGGAGGGACATGCCAACACAACATTAGATTTCTATTTTTCTTCCCATGATGAGATTGTATTATATTTTAGTTCTTCTAAATTTTGAGGTGCAACCTTCGTACCAGTTGCTAAATCCTTCATTCCCAAAAGTGATGTCTAGTTAGTTGCCAACAAAAAAGAATAAGACCGCAAAAAAAAAAAAAAAAAAAAAAAAAAAAAAAAAAAAAAAAAAAAGAGGAAAGTGAAGTTTTATAGGTTAGAGTCATCACGTACAAAAACTTATTTACAATAAGGTATATAAATAAAATACATATTAAACAAACCTTACTTCAGCAAAATGATCAAATTTAATAGATCCTCACTTATATCAATTTCCATCAAAGACCACCAAATTGTCAAATAGTAATATGCCATTGATTCCACCCATGTCTACTACAGACATTTATCAATGTGTCCCTATACAAATCACTCAATTATTATTGTTTTGAATTCCCACAGAAAATCAAAATAGAGCGTATACGAATTGTAAACTTGCTAACTCGGCCAATTGTTCTTACCTCAGAGAAGATGTCTATTAACATTCCAAGTTATGAATTTCAAATGGCTACAGGAAGTTATCAGATTGTATCAGTGGCTATGCCTAAAAATAGCAATTGCTTCTGCCTTCATTGGAACACATCAACTATATCATATTGTGTTTAATAAGGAAAAAAAATAGTAAAATCCAAAAGAAATAGTATTGTTAAGATTTGTCTAAAACTCATGTACATAGTATTCTAGATATTCAAAAAAAGAAAATCAAGTTGTTGAAAAAATAGCATAATTCAAAATCTAAAACTAAAAATCCAATTATTGTTCATGTACACAGTATTAAAGATAGGTATTCAAAAATCTAGAACCAATTAATTTTTCTATCCTCACAACAGTTAGCATAAAGCTAGGTACTAATGGAATTTAAAAATAATTCAATTCTTTGAATTTCCTCACTCCTAAAATACCAAAAAATTTCTCATAAGCTAAATAATCCTCAAAGTTATTCGTCAACCAAATAGGCCAACTTAGGTCCCAAACACAAAAATTCTAGCCACAATACAACAATCTACTTAAGCTAATGTACTTTGAAGAATTAGAGTTTCCTTTAAAATATTAAGATAAAAAAATTTAAACTATGACATCCCAAGTTCCATACACAAAAAAAAATAAAATAAAAAAAATAAATAAGATTCAAACTTTACTCTCTTTTCTTTTCCATTTTCCCACAATTTCTGGGACACCAAATAGTCAAATTAAACAATAAAAAACAAATTATTAGTATAAGGAAATGAAATCTAATATAGCTGTGTATTGAACCATAAAAAGCAAATTATCAAGCACCACCCAAAAAAAGCAACAATTTTATTCCTCTTTCCTTCAAAATATTCTAAGAAAAGAATGGTTACCAATTGATTAGTATGACCTTTAATAGATTAAAAAGCCTCCAATGATTGCGAGTCTTGATCTTTGACATCTGTCGAAGAATTAACAAACAAAACAGAGATAAAAATGAAATTTAGTTTAGCATATAAGACGATGGGAAAAAGAGAACAATAACAATTTCTCTTTGATGAAAATGAATAACGCTCTTACTATAAAACAAAGACCAAAATAAAAACATCACATTGAACAAACATATTGAGAGTAACATTCCTACAGTCTAGAGAATGGCAACCATAAAACAATTTATAACAAACATGATCAAAATTGAAAACTCAATCTCGTTCATAATGAAAACTCAAAATTGAACTACGTTTTTTTTTCCTAATAATGAGATGGGAATAAAAAAAGAAAAAAAAAAGAATAATACAAATAGCAAAACTCATTTTCAGTTTATACCCATCGGACTTGGGCTACCAATGTTCACCTCTCATCTGCTTTAGTTTCGTTTGCAAGCTCTAGAGTCATTATCTATCTCTTGCGCTCACTTGATTGGGTTTTGGTAGACGAACTGGAGCCATGACCAAAAGAATGGAAAAAACACTCAAGAAACTATCACATTGAAGGCCATACCGATCAATTTGTAAACAGAGAACAATTGAAAATTTATAGAAAAAAAATGAGAGGTGAGGAGGTGAGGAGGTTGCAATCTATCGGTGACTATAAAAATTCCATATAATAGCGGCATCTCAAGAGTCTGGGTTAATGGAAAGACACATGATAGATGTGGAGATAAAGTATTAGTGACTATAAGAATTCCATATAATAGCGGCATCTCAAGAGTCTGGGTTAATGGAGAGACACACGGTAGATATGGAGATAAAGTATTGGCGACTATAAGAATTCCATATAATAGCAACATCTCAAGAGTATGGGTTATGGGTTAATGGAGAGACACGCGATAAATATGGAGATAAAGTAACACCTGAATTTAAAAAGAGACTCAATAAATGGCAATCGATAAAACAAAAAATAAAATAATAAAAGAAGATAAAATAAATGATGACATGGTGCTGACGTGGCTTAACTGGAGCGTAGCAACATTAAACGCTACGCTTCAGCTTTTAGTAATATATAGATTGAGAAATTGTCCTTGCTTTGATGATTGAGAAATACTAAGAATCCCGGCTCAATTATTCAAGTGTTGGTCCTACTTGTTCTAAATTTTAATATTTTTCAAGGAAAAAAGGGGCAGCATTAAGAGAGAGAAGAGAGGAGGAAAAGACATGAAACAGCCTTGGAAACTTTTCTTTTCACATGAACAATTGTAAGGATAATATATCCGCCCATGTTTGCCTTCTTCTAAAGATATGAAAAGATTTAATCAAATAGTTTTTAGTTTGTGATGACAGTTTTTTATCATTAAGCTGGGATGGTTTTTTTTTTTTTTTTTTATAAAAAAAGCAAGTTGAGATGGTTTAAAAAAAAAAAAAGCTATTGTGTGTATGCCACTCAATCAAAACAATTCATTAAAAAAAAAAAAAAATCATTAAACAGAAAGAAAGAAAGCAAGAAGAAGAAGTCTTCCACTGAAATAATTTTCCATCGCTTTCCATGAAACAAAGTAACAAACCGAACTAACTTTCAAAGAAAATCCATTTATGATATTATCTTAAATAATCCATGATTTTAAGTTGTTTGAGGCTTATCCGATTTATTTAATCGGGGTCTTAAATATTCATATTATTCATTTCAAAATTCAAAGCATAAGGTGGAAAAATGTTTCAAATAATTCCTTTTAGGTCATCAATTTTCTAATGAAGACCAAATATTCTTTTTAAGACATAATTTGTTGCTGAGCCGACCCCTTTTCTTTATAAATAGCACTTTACTTTTGAAAAACACAATTATTACGGTTCTGTTCACATCACATAAAGTCCCATATACGTAAAAGACTAGAAGGAACCTTATCTAATCATGTGTGGCTAGTGCATGTTGCTGTTAGGGTTCCCTCCTTCTACATTATTAATTGTTGTTGTTAGTCTTTAACATCACAATTCTTCTATTGCTTCCAAACACTGAGAGCTTGTTTCTGACTTACCACAGTACCAAACCGAAGATGGCTGAGACTGTCCTTAGTGTTGTTGCTGAGGAAATTCTAGGCAAGCTGATTTCACTTGCTACTGAGCAGATCAGCCTTGCTTGGGGTTTCAAGGATGAGCTGATGCGGCTTCGTAAGTCAGTAGAGATGATTCAAGATGTGTTAGCTGATGCAGAGAGAAGGCAAGTGAGTGACCGGTCCGTGATGCGTTGGCTGCAGAGGCTTAAAGATGTTGCTTATGATGCTGATGATGTGCTAGATGAGCTTGCTTACGAGATTCTCCGTCGAAAGGTAGAGATCCGTAACCATATGAAGAGAAAGGTATGCTTCTTCTTTTCATTTTCAAACCCCGCTGTATTTCATTTCAAGATGGCCAACAAAGTTAAGCGTATTCGCGAATCGCTAAAAGAGATTAACGATGAAGCAAGTCAATTTGGACTCGCTAAAGGGGGACCAATGAATGCAAATCCTGGGATTATCCCAAACCGGGAGACAACTTCCTCTCTTCATCAATCAGAAATTGTTGGAAGGGAAGATGATGCCTCAAAAATAGTAGACTTGCTGCTTAATGCAACCAATGAACAACTCTCGGTCATTCCTATCATAGGAATGGCAGGTTTGGGAAAGACAACTTTAGCCAAACTAGTGTACAATAATGAGCTTGTAAACAAACATTTTGATGAAACCATATGGGTATGTGTCTCTGATAATTTCGATGATAAAAGGATTTTAAGAGAGGTTTTTGAATCTATTGCCCATAGCTCATGTACTTTAGAAAATATGAATGCAATAATTGAATGCCTTAAAAAAGAAATGCAAGGAAAACGATTTCTTCTCATACTTGATGATTTATGGAATGAAGATAGTATGAGATGGGATGATTTGAGGACTACGTTGTTAGGAATTAGTTCGAATGTAGGAAATGGTATTATTGTAACAACCCGTAAACATAGGGTGGCTGAAATTATGAAGACGAGACTTCCTTTGTATCACTTGGAAAAACTATCTAAAGATGATTGTTGGTCCATAATTAATAAAAAAGTATCTCTTAATGAAAGAATTCCACTAGTTCCAGATTTGGAGGCTATTGGAAGGGAGATCGCTGAAAAATGTGGTGGGGTTCCACTACTTGCAAGAGTTCTAGGAGGGACGATGTCTTGTAAGAGAGAGAAAAGTGAATGGTTGGCGATTCAAAACAGTATGGTTTGGAATTCCCCAGATGTTAGCAATGGAATCCTATTGATACTCAAATTAAGCTTTGATCATCTTTATCCACCATCCCTAAAAAACTGTTTCACATATTGTGCAATATTTCCTAAAGATTATAACATGGGAAAGGAAGAACTAATTCAACATTGGATGGCTGAGGGGTTCCTTCAACAATCTCAAGGACATTTTTTGGTGATGGAGGATATTGGTAATGAGTATTTTGATAAATTGTTGTCTAATTCCTTATTTCAAGATACAAAAAGTAATGATTATGGTGATATTATAAGTTGCAAGATGCATAATAGTGTTCACGATCTTGCCCTCTTAATTTCAAAGCAGGAGACATTGCATTTAGAGGACAATATTCGGCATTTACCTCTTATATCCAATGACCAGACAACAACAACAATCCAACCACCAAAAGATGACATGTCTCATATTCGAAGCTTTTCTCTTATATCCAATAACCAAGAAACACCAATAATCCCACTATCTAGAGATGTCATGCGTAGATTGCGCACAGTTTTTTGGATGCATTTTGATCTTGGCAATAAGTTATTAGACTTAAAATGTGTACGTGATCTAACTTTATTTGGGAGGGAGATAGAAGAGTTGCCCAAGTCAATTGGTGAGTTTAGACATTTGAGGCTTCTTCGCATTGAGGAGACCAATATCAAAGCATTACCCAATTCTGCTACCAAGCTCTACAACTTGCAAACTTTAGTAATCAAGGATTGCTATTGGCTTGAGAGGCTTCCAAAAGATCTACGAAATTTGATTAGCTTGAGACATATTGATATTGATCATCAGTATATAAAACAATTGCCAATAAATATGGGGCAGTTGACTTGCCTTCAAACGTTGCCTTTCTTTGTCATCGGTCAAGATGCTGGTCATCGAATTGAAGAAGTGGGATGCTTAAGCAAACTCAGAGGAAAATTTTGTATCTACAATCTAGAGCATGTGAGAGATGAAGAAGAAGCCAAAATTGCAGATTTAGTGGGAAAGGTAGGAGTGCAGAAGTTGAAATTACATTGGAATGAAGAAAGAGAAGGAAACAATAATGATGAGGATGTACTGGAAGGCCTTCAACCTCACCCAAGTTTGAAAAGCTTAAAGATTGAAAACTTTAAGGGTGAGAAGTTCCCTTCATGGATATTGGCACATAATAACAGTGGTGGTGGTGGGTTTCTTTTGGAGCAACTGTTGAAAATTCGTTTAGAAAACTGTAACAAGTGCAGCAAGATTCCTACACTCGGGCATTTACCACATCTCAAGGTTCTTCAAATAGGGAAAATGGATAACGTGACATGTATAGGGACGGAATTTTACATTAATTATGGTGGTGAGAAATCAAGTAATAGTGGAGGTGGTAGTGGCAAAAATGTGGTGTTCCCAGCTTTGAAAACACTTTTTTTGAAGAATTTGCCCAATCTAGTGGAATGGAAGGATGCGATGGAGTCAACAACAATAGAAACAGTGTTTCCTTGCCTTGAGGAGTTGACCATTACATCATGTGGCCAATTGACAAGTGCTCCATATCATTTTCTGTCTCTTAAGGAGTTATATATTTCTGAAATCAAAAGCACGGCATTCGAAAGGATTATCAGCGAGCTTACCACACTCACCTCCCTTGAAATTTGGTTTATTTCAAAACTTGTTTGTTTGCCAGAGCAGTTATTGCAGAATAATAGGAGTCTCATGTCTATAGACATAAATTATTGTTCTGATTTGGTTTCCATCTCGCTGCATCAAGATGTAACCTCTCTCCAATCATTCAGAATAAGTGGATGTCAGAAATTGAGTGAATTGTCGATCGCACTGCTCACCCTTCCTTCTCTTGAGACATTTAAAGTAAGTGGTTGTCCTAGTTTGAGATCCTTTCCAAGTCTACAAGGTGCGGGCTCCCTTCTCCGAAGTCTGGCAATATCGTGTGGTGACGAAGTTCTACCGACTGTGTTACAATCCTGCACGTCGCTTTCAAGTTTGAGTATAAATGAGTGTCCAAATCTGATATTAATTCCAGAGCTACAAAAATTGCATTCTCTTACGGTGTTAGAAATTTGCAATTGTCCTAATCTGAAATCAATTCCAGATCTAGGAGAATTGCATTCTCTTACCGATCTAAGCATTTTCCATTGCCAAACGTTAAAGTTAACGTGTTTGCCACAGGAGTTAGAGTGCATCACCCGCTTAAAGTTTTTGGAGATCGGTGGGTTTTGTGAAGAGTTGGATGCGTTCCCCAGTCTCAGTTCCATCCAACACTTGTACACGACCCTTAAATCACTATCATTGTGGGGGTGGGATAAACTCAACTCTCTCTCGGACGAAATACGACGCTTCCCTTCACTTGAGTATCTGTCCATACGCAACTTTGATGGACTGGAAGCTTTGCCGGAGTGGTTGTGCGACTTTTCTTCTCTTCAAGTACTGTGTCTTTGGTCCTGCAAGAACCTGATGTATCTGCAACGCCTCACTAAATTAGAATCATTGTGGATTTATAATTGTCCCAAATTAGAGGAAAGATGTGCAGAGGATAGCGGGGCAGAGTGGTCCAAAATCGCCCGTATTCCAGATGTCATTGTCCAACGTTTTTGAGTGGTAAATTTACTGATACCTCAAATCCTCTTCTTCAGTTTTCCTAATTTCTCTAATACCCTATATTCTTAATTGCCCCCTAATTTCTTCTTTTCTGTCTTTCAGTTTTCCCAAAATATGTTTCCTGGCACTACGGAGCAGTAATTAATCTCATGGAATGTCAATCCACTCCGATTTGTCCATAGCTTTAATGTTATTAAAGAGGAAGCAACTTGAGTGGTAAGTTTATATAATCTTCTCTTCTTTTCTTTTTCTATGATAATCTCATTTCATAATTGCCCAAAATTTTGCTCTCTCTCTCTAGTTTTCACCCTTATTTTTAGCTTGATGTGTAGGCATTGGGGATGACATTTCTATTGTGTATAGCTGGAGGAAAAATCAATCAACTAATTCACTCTCAACTGTGAGAGCTAACAGTAGTTCATAAGAGCTGGTAAGTTTTCTCTTATGTTTACTCACCTGTTACTCAACAAAACAAAAAAGAAAAAAGAAGTAATTGTTAATCAATAATTTTCTTGTAAAATTAATTTTGCATGATTAGTGTTGCTACTGGGCTGTTACTCAATTGGGGCAAGCCTCTATGAGATCTATAATGCAATACATTTAACAACCTAACTTGCCAAGTCACCACCAACCTCTTTTTTTTTTTTTTCTCTGTTTTTGCTATCTAAAATTGATAATGTGGTTCTCTTTTGTTAGTAGATAATCATTCATTTATTGGCATACATTAAGGCATTAAGCTCACCATATGGCAGTAATTGCAGATATTTTACTGTTGCCATTTAAAGGAAGGATGTGCCGCAGGAAAAATAGCTCTACGTGTCCAAAAGATAGCATCTTATAGTTATCCACTGGTGAGTCCATCCAAAACAGACTTCCTACCTTTCTCTTTGCTATTAATTTTTTTTTTACCAATAAATACTCAATGATCTGCTTGTCTTTCATGACATATCCACTTCTTGAAGTTTTTCACAAAAATTGGGCAGGATGTGTTTGTAGGGTTATTTGCTATTTGTTTTTCTACTGGGAGAATTGAGAGCCACCTGTGCACAAATAAGTCCAAATACTTCAACTACCATTGAAAATAAAAAAACATAACAAAGTGTAGGAGAATCATATGTTTTTTTTTTAAGAAAATACAAACTGTCAGTCAAGTGTCCTGGAAAAAAGCTTTTACTGTCAGCTAATGATCAGGTTTTTATCCTATTTTTTTGAACAATTGATCCAGTAATTGATCATTTTTCTTGAAATCTAGCTACTTAGTGGCAATTCAAAATCATAGCATTATGCTTATAGTTATCAGCTTTTTAAAAGAAGGTAGCAAAACTAAAGCTAAAAGGAAATCGAAAATGGAAGATCACTAGCTACCAAGTATGTTCTTATTGGTGAATTAATTTTTCAATCCGAAAGCAGCCTTTCATCACAGTAAATATCTTTAAAAATTCACTCACAAAATCAAATCTCCCAAATCAAGATTTAGTACATTTTGTATGAATGTATAAGAAAAGGTTAGGAAAATAAATCAGGAGCTCTTGCATGTCAGTAACATTTCATATTGAAAAAGAAAGAAAGCAAAAGAAAAAAGAATATGATACTTCCTGCTAAACTCAGTAAAGGCAGTAAGGATAGGGAATATTTTCTTCTTTCCCCTATAATAACAGATTCCTTGACCTGAGATATCGTTGCACCTTTTCAGTCTTCATACTGTGATATATGTAATCTATAAGTGGAGGTGGTGATATCATTTCATCATTAAGCAATATTTTCAAATTTGTAATCCACAGGTAGCACTTGGCCATTCTTGTGAGCTAGTCACTTTTAGTTTTTGATTCAGCAGACCTTTCTTTTCCGATCCTTTACAGATCATCCAGTTTGGAGCCAAATCTTCTTTTGGTTACCTAAGCTGCTCGGCCAACAACGGAATCTCCCAGCAAAGCAATAGGTGTGTAATCCCTTTCTATGGAAAGCTAAGTTGAAGTTTTCCGGAGTGGTTGAGGATTTATTTCAATTTATATCCATGCGAAAGCTAAGAATACAATCATAGATGGATTTTTTTACCGTTCACTTTGAAAGGAATATGGAAAGAGCAAGAGTGTCCCAGTACTAGAGGATTGGTTGTAGTCCAAAAATCACAATAGAAGGAATTTTAAATTGGTTCCAATGATTATATTAAAATTTGTGAGTTAACCCAATCTCCTCTTCTCTTCTAATTTCTCTCTTCCAACAAAAATATCCTACTAAGATGCATTCCTTTATTTTTTTAATCTCCCTCCAATTTTGTATACCATTTACTAAATTAGTTGTTTATAATTTTGTATACCATTTACAGATGCTGGATATCCTTCATTCCCAATCAAAGGTGTACTTCAACATGCTAATTATCCAGCATTTCCCAATTAAAGGTGTACTAAAGCACAAAATGGTGCAAGATTGCCCTTAATCCAAATATTCAAAAAGATGTTTGAATCTTATTTTAAGCTAAAAAGAATAAAAAAACAGTATTTTTCTCTTAAGTGTCCTTTCGTCTAATGTTTCACATTTGGTGCATCATATTTTGTTGTATGCCATATGTAGATCTTCAAATATTACTGAAATAAGATTTTTTTTTTTCTTTGCACAATTACGTCCTTGAATTTATTTTTGATTAGGTTTATATATGATGTGTAGGCATTGGGGATGACATTTCTATTGTGTATCAATCAACTAATTCACTCTCAACTATGAGAGCTAATAGTAGTTTATAAGAGTTGGTAATTTTTCTGTAATGTTTACTCACCCGTTACTCAAAAAAAGGAGAAAGAAAAAATTGTTAATCAATAGTTTTCTTATAAAATTAATTTGGCATGATTAGTGTTGGTATTGGGCTGTTAGCATGTTACTCAATTTGGGCAAGCCTTCATGAGATCTATAATGCAATACATTTGACAACCTAACTTGCCAAGTCACCACCAACCTCTTTTTTTTTTCCCCTGTTTTTGCTATTTAAAATTGATAATTTGGTTCCACTTCTCTTTTGTTATTAGGTAACCATTCATTTATAGGCATACATTAAGCTGATGCATTACCTCACCATATGGTTGAAACTGCAGATATTTTACTGTCACCATTGAAAGGAAGAATGTGCTGTGGGAAAAAGAGCTCGACGGGTCCAAGAATGTCCGTATTAAATGAAAATAGAAAGTTTGAACATCCAACAGATAGCATCTTATAGTTATCCACTGGTGAGTCCATGCAAAACAGACTTTGTACTTTCTCTTTTACTATTATTATTATAATTTTTTTTTGAGCATCAAATACTCAAATGTATTGCATTATATATCCAATTTCTTTAAGTTATTCACAAAAATTGGGTATGTGTCTGTAGGGTTATTTAGTATTTGTGTTTTTACTAGGAGAATTGAGAGCCACCTGTGCACAAATAAGTTCAAATACTTCAACTACCCGTCAAAATAAGTAAACATAACAAAGTGTAGGAGAATCATATATTTAAAATATATATATATACAAACTGTCAGTCAAGTGTCCTGGAAAAAAGCTGCTAGTGTCAGCTAATGATCAGTTTTTTATCCTATTTTTTTGAACAGGGATCCAGTAATTGCTCAATTTTCTTGAAATCTAGCTTCTTAATTGAAGTTCAAAATCATAGCATTATGCTTATACTTGTCAGCTCTTTTTAAGAAATTAGCAAAATAATATATCTTTAAAAATCACTCACATAATCGAGTCTCCCAAATCAACATTTAGTATATTCTGTATGAGTGTATAAGAAAAGGGTTAGGAAAAGAAATTGGGTGTTCTTGCTAGTCAGTACATTTCATATTGAAAAATAGACCCTCTAGATCCAAAATGGACTGAACACGTTTGCCTTGATCAAATCTAAGACAGGGAAAAAAAAAAAGAATATGATACTTCCTTCCGAACTTGGTAGGATAGGGAAAATTTTGTTTTCTTTCCCCTATAAGAATAGATTCCTTGACCTGCAAAGTTTTAACGTTATTTTGTAAGTTTAGATACCATTTCCCCTTTTCAATCTTCATACTCTAGTATATATAATTTATAAGTGGTGATATCATTTTGTCATTGAACAATATTTTCAAATTAGTAATCTATAGGTAGCACTAGGCCATTCTTGTGAACTAGCCACTTGTAGTTTCTGATTCGGCAGACCTTTCTTTTCCAATGTCATGGACACTTTACAGATCATCCATTTTGGAGCCAAATTGGCCAACAATGGAATTTCCCAGCAAAGCAATAGGCATGTAATCACTTTCTATGTAAAGCTAAGTTGAAGTTTTATGGAGTGGTTGAGGATTTATTTCAATTTATAAAAAAATTAATTGGGTTCTTTTTAATTATAATTAATTAGTTAGCATTTTTATTTTTTGATTTCATACAAACATTCACTAAAAATAACTTGTGCATATCTCTATTAAAACATTTGAAAACACAACCTCCAATTAAGTTTTTCCATCTATAATGGTCTTTTCTTCTTGTGAAGCTTTAAATTATTGTCTTACCAAACAGGTGACCATAATACTGGATGCTCTTGATTATGCAAACATTCATAGGATAAATCCTAATCACTTGCATATAAGGTAATTGACCTTTCTCTATAAACTAAAACAATTGGCTATTATTTGATATTTATAGTACAATATGGTTTCGTAACTTATGACTTAAGACAAGAGTCAAATTATTTTTATAATTTTAGTTACTCATGATCAGTATTGACATAAGTAATTTAAACAACCATGGTGTTGACTGATTCTGATGACTTTTGTCATGATTTTGAAAAATCCAAGAAGCACAGCTCATGGTCCAAGCATGGGTAAGTTCTGATTCTTGCCAATGAAATTTTTGTCTCTAGTTATGGAGGATGCTAACAAAAAACATATCACAAAAGTTCTACTTTGTGTCTCGCCCATTAAAACTTTGGACAGCCAATGAGCTCTAGCTCAACTAGCACTTCCTCTTCTTATAAGTTCTAAGTGGAGGGTGAGGTCATGGGTTTAAAACCCTCTTATTTTGTGTGATATTTTATATTCAAAATTTTGAAAACTTGTCACTATCTTTAAAGATTGAAGTTATCAATTTGTGGTCCATATGGCTCTTTGTATTTAAACAAATTTGAAGATTCACCCTTAGGTATATCTGGAATCTATGAGAAGAAATTCCAAATGTATGACTGAGTTCTAAGATTGTCATTAGGTGAGCCTAGAATTTCAAACTCATAATAGTTTGTTGATGTTGTGAATTAATTTGAAGTTGTTTTTTCTTTTAATAAATTAGTTAATTTGAAGTTAGTTTTCAAACTTAAAAAAATAATCAATGAAATTCATTTTTATTTTGTCCTACGGTTTTACACAAGCTTAAAAGTCCTTGAAGTTAGTTTTCAAACTTGAAAATTCATCAATGACATATATTGTTTATTCTGTCCTTATTAGAGTTTCACATGAAATTAAAATTATTGTTTACTGAACTCCACAAGGAGGGCATCTTGAGATTCTAATCAAATTGAATGAGACCCTGATTCTATATATATATTTTTCTGGGATCAAATTATGATATTATGGTATTAGCCATATTACCATTAATTAAGATTGCCTTGAAGATTACTTTGAAACTACGTTGATTAATTTGATTCTCTTCAACATTTCTTTTTGATTTTTTAATTTGAAAATTTTGTTTTTAGGTCAACTGGAGCCATGTATATGTCTTTGCCAGTGTTGATCGCTGCACTATACTTGGAAACACTATCTGTAATCCATTAGATGAGGCCTAGGTTTTTCCAATGCTTTCATCTTCTATTCATGTATATAGTATTCCTAACAATTCCACCATGTTTCATTTCAAATGTTGATTTGTTATGGCTTTCTAACTTTTGAAGCGTCTATGCTGGTGACTTCAACACTTTACTAGACTATGAGGTTGACATCCATAGTTAGTCTTTTTATTTCATCAAAACATTGCACTAAAAATTGCTTGTACATATCTCTATTAGAACATATGAAAATTCTATCTCCAATTAAAGTTTTCCATCTATTGTGGTTTTTTCTTCTTGTAAGATTTATTTTATTTTCTTGCCCAACAGGTGACCTTTGTATTGGATGCTCTAGATCAAGCAGACATTCAGAGGATAGTTCCTAATTGCTTGCATATAAGGTAATGGACCTATCTCTAATAACTAAAACCTATTGGCTAGTATTTGATATAATTAGTACAGTTTCGTTTATATAAAAGCCAAATTTTCTGAGTTTTGTCTCTTATGATCAGTATTGACATAAGTAGTTTGAACTACCTTGATTTTGATACTTGATAGACTTTGATGACCATTGTCATGGTTTTGAAAAAGGCAAGATCCAGCACATGCTCCAAGCAAGTGATACCTTTAAATTTACCAATCACACATTATTGACTCCTAATCTCTTCATCACCATCCAATTTTTCTGAGTCTTTTCCTTTTTCAAAATTTTTCTTATTCTATCATAAAAATTATTCTATTGTGATGTGTTGTAGGCACTTGAGGAAATTTATCTATTCTTTCTGGCTGGAGAATTAATTTATTATAGTTGGGAGTTAATGAAAGTTTATTAAAGTTGGTAAGTTCTCTCAAATCTTCTCCTCTTTTATTGTCTTTCTTATTCTCAACCAGTATATTGTTTATGCAGTTATTCTCACCCCATGGTTTATCCTTCTTGTTTCTTGGAATGATTTTCATGTTTAAGGTTTAGAGACTATTATTCTATTGGTTTGCTGGAGCAAGAGCTTATGAATCTAATTTTTCTCATATTCCAACAATAGAGAATTAATTATAAGTAATACAATTTAAGTTCCTCTGTTTTTTATTTCTAAAATAAATAAAAAATTTCCCCATTGAAAATTTTAGATATAGCTAATAAAATCCATAATTGAGATTGTTAATAATTCTTCGTGTAAAAAGAGCTTCAAATTTGAGATATAGCTAATAAAATCCACAATTCAGATTGTTTCTTAATAGTTCTTTCTCATTTTCATTTTCAATATGCAGGCATAAACTTTTTGCCGGCTTCCTATAGATTTTTCAAAATTTTGGATATTAATACATGGCCATATATGCTAGTTGCAGTAAGCTCTCCTAAATTGTTCCTATTTGTTGATGGATGATGTGTTTTTCATTTTTCTATTAATTAGAAAATCATTGAGTCATTGTTGTTGTGTTATAAGGCCCTTCAATGTTAATTAAGTAGTGTTAAACATAATTTTAGTGCTTTATTTAAATAAGTTTTTATATTTAACATAAGGCCCTCATATTTTGTCCAAATAGAGAAAAAGGAAAATTCTCTTCAAGTTCTGCACCCACAAAGTACTTATGATTTCAAGAAGCTGGTCTGTTCACTTACAATATGCTGCTGATTTTTTGTTTCCCTCATTTAAAAGAAGGATATGCCAAGGGAAATGGTCCCTAGTATACCTGGATAGAGAAATCATAAAAAGCAAGTGATAAGTCCCTCCAAACTTGAAAATTCATTAGTGCAGGAAACATGTTCAGTTACTTCTTTTTGCTGAGACCTTATTCTCTTCAACGTGGCATAATGCATAAGAAACTCAATTTTTTGTTCTTTACAGTTATATTTCCTTCATTTTCTTAAAAACATTATAATACAAGTGCATGACTGGTATTTTACAAATCTTATACAGTTAAAAAGGATCAATCAAACCTGCAGTTTTTTGTCATTTTCAACAGTTCTCCAAATAATTACTTATTTATCATCGATCTAGCTTTAGAATTGTTGTCCAAGGTCCTAGTAGTACATTTAGAACATTGCTGAATGCTGAAAATTTTACATATACAAATATATAAATGATATTGGTGATTATCCAACAACTATTTGGTAATTGGAGCTTTGATTTTGTCAATTGAGACGCATCTTGAACCCTTTCACCACACTTTAGTTTGTTACCAACAACACACAATTAGAATATCTCACACGGGAGAGAATCTTTTGTAATATAAAGGAAAAGCATAAGAATTGATCTGCTCTCTAGTCAATAACATGTCATCACAAACAAATAGGCTCTTGTGGATGGCTTAATCTCAAGTCTTTGCTTCATCCTTTTCAACTCACTACACTAACATATTTGAACATCATTGAATCAAATAAACTATCTTATATGGTAACTGGCAAACTTTCATTTCTACGTGAGCTGTTCATTTGCAAGAAGCTACAGAATCTACCCATATTGGAAGTGGCACATTGCCTCACTAAATTACAAATGCTAATGATATTTCAATTTCCCAATTTGATGTCATGCAGGTTTGCACAAAATGTTCTAAGATTGCTAATGGAGTTTGTTAGAGTTATATATTATCCTTCTTTTTTCAAAAGTATTTTCCGAAGAGCCAAATTGTGGTTAAGATGCAATGATATGGTTATAGGCATTATCTATGTCTCATAAAAAATTTCATGTGTTCAGGTGCTCTCCTTTGGAAAGGGACTGGCTGCCTTTTTTTTTAAAGGACTTCTTTGCCATTTACTGGTATATCCTTCATTTTGCAAACTGACAATTGTTTTAAGCTTGAATAGCAGAATGATTTTTAATGCACAATGAGCTTGGATTTCCTTGTTATTAATTTTCTTGCTGGCAGAGTCATCGCTTGTTACAAAGTGTACATATAGAGTTCTCCTTCCTTTACTAAAATTCTTAACCTGCAACTTAGTGAACATATGTTGACTACTCATTGTTTGATAAATTATTAACAATTTCCAAAGGGGGATCAAGTACTTCAGACAATATTACTTGCGCTCCACACAAAGATTAAGTAATGTTGCTGTGTACTTGGTTTCAAATAGTGTCCACCACGTCACTTGCGCTCCACACAAAGATTAGCCGGCCTTATTGGTTCATGTTGCAAACCTAAACTATTATATATATGTGGTCTTGTTAATTGTTGTGTGACAAAAAATAGAGTTCAAGAATTTCATTAAAAAAAAAAAAGAGTTCAAGCTGGGCTTTGTTTAAGAGAAATTATAGATTTCTCTTGTTATGTGCTTATGGTGAGAGTACTCTTTGGGTGTAATGGTGTTTGGGTTTTGTGATTGTACCTTTATACTATCTTTGTAATTGGTCCTATTTTCTTAGTGAAACTTTTTCCTTAACACCGCCCGTGGATGTAGGCCTATGCCTGAACCACGTAAATCTTTGTGTTCTCCCGTGTGATTTTTTTTTTCTTTCTATTTTTCTATTTCTATTTTGCATGAACACTGACTATCATTTGGTTATACACAACAAATAAATATCAATGTTTCCATTATTGATGACTCCTCCTTAACAAATAAATTTATACATTGATGCTTGATGCATAACTTTTAGAGGCATCTTTTGTTTCTGGGGGTGTTCTACTAGCGTGAATATGTTTTTAGATGGTTTTAGTTTGCAAGAAAACTACTACGCATTTTACTTAATTTTTTACTCAAATTTTTGAACCAAGAAAACCATAATAAAATCAAAATGGTTGGTTGGTAGCTAGTGTTTAGCTTGCTGCAAATATTTTTGTGAGAAGATGTGGGCCCTTCTTTATTTTGAAATTTAATTATCTATTTTTGGCCAAGGAAAATGATTTCGGAAATCACATTTGGATTTATATTCAAGACTTGGGAAGAATGATTCGAGAATGTTTAATTATAGGTGACTCTGAGTAGTTCTCAACCTACGCCCCCACAAACTATCCTCACACTTGAAGCTAGTTGATGGTTAGTCGTTAGTTACCATTACAAATCACCTCTTTAATATTGACAGCTAATTTTGATGGCTAAAGATCTTATAGTGAATTCCCCCCCCCCCCCAAAAAAAAGAAGAGAAGTAGAGAAAAAATAAAAGATAGTATAATCAATAGCTAAAAAATTTAACATCATTAATAATGTTGTGACCAAATCAGACACTTGTGCTAGCATTTTATGCATTTCATAAATATATTTGTCAGAGATCCACATCCCTAAGAATTGAATTTGATTTGTTAATTCTTTTGGTATATAAATTTAGTCCCAAAAAGAGCTGAATGTTGAATTACTCTTTTGTTCACAAGGAAACATAACCTAATTAATCTATTTTCCACATTTTATATTGTTTCTTACAAAGGCCCGGGGCATGCATGTTAGCAACTTCCATTAATTTTTTGTATCCAATAAATCAAAAATAACTTATTAATAAAATCATCAGAGTTATCATATACATAAATCAAGAAATCAAAAAGAATCATATATAAATGTTGCCCACATCAATCACTCAAATAAAATAACCAAGATTCCTTATCCAAAAAAAAAAAAAAAAAACTAAGATTAGGATTTTGCCAATGTTAGCACTACCTAGTGTTGCAAAAATCCAAAGTAGACAAGTAGGAATACAAACTGAGCCCAACAATATTGTCAACTTATGTTTGTATCCAAGCAAATTGGACTACCTAGGGATATCTTCCTAGTACTATTTCCCACTTCCAAGTTTTTTTTTTGGTTAACATCCCACTTTCAAGTTATAACCTTGCAATATTGTCAAAAGGCACAAGTCTGTGAAGGACACGTTGTGGTATGAGCTCACAAAGGAGAATAGTGTGGAAGGGGTTGGAGCCACGGGCTTTACTAGTAATGGGCCTTTCTTTTGAGGTCACCAAAATGTGCGACCGATTACCTCTCTTTTATCATGTCATGTAGGTGTCATCTGCATTCATGATTTTTATGCTTGTATTTTAACCTAAGAGAGTGTGGATTTTGGAAATGTGGATTAGAAAATGGACAAATAAAACTTTTGTTATCTGTTACTTGTAATTGAATGAGCTTTGAAATATTTGATTTTAAGTGGGAAATTGTCTTGTTTTGGTGGTGAAAGGTCATCTTTGCCTAACAATAGAATTAATGACGATGATGACAATATTGCTGCCTTGTTTAATAGATAAGCTTATACATTGAAGCTTGCTGCATGGATTTTTTGAGGTATCATTTGTTTGGCTTTTGATATGGCTTCAATTTGCAAGAGACTACTTTGTAATATATTTCAATTTTCCATAAAATTTCCTCTGAACCAAAAAAAATCATAGTGGTTAGTGACTGGTGTTCAGCCTCTTGCACATATTGTTCAGGGAGAAAATCGAAATTTACAATGAGTAGAACAAAAAAAAAAAAAAAAAAAAAAAAATCTATAATGGTTGGGATTAGAATTATGCTGTTATTCAGAATTCATAAATGTTGGTGGATCATGAGTTTTGCATTTTTTTGGAAATTAGATTTCTGGAGTTGACACTGCTGTAGTATAAGGCCTTCATACATTAATTACGTGTAAAGCATCTTTTTAACAGTTTTGCAAATTAATTTAGCTTTATATGCTATTGAAGGCCCTCATATTTGATCCTAAAGGAGAAAAAAGTACTCACAATTTCAGTATGCTGATTCATCTGCGTCTATGTAATGTCTCCACAAATTATAGATGTTGCTGACTTTTTGTTGCCAACTTTTTGTTGCCCTCATTTTATGGAAGGATATGCCGAGGGGAATGATGACTAGTGTCCCAAGATTTCCCATTTTCAAGCAATAGATATCTTAAAATGTAAGTACCTCTGAACTTGAACTCCTATTACTCCTACTCTCTTCTCTAATTATGTTTTCTTTTAAATCTAACTACCAAATATGTTTGTTTGTAAGTGATCTTGTATTTCTTTCTTATTATACTTGTTTTCATCAAGTTATTCGTAACATTTGGTCATTATGTCTCCAAGGGCTATTCTATAGCTATTTTTCAACTGGGAGCTAAAATTCATTAGAACAGGAAACAAATTCAAGTACTTCATTTCTCCTCTTTGCTGGGGTGTTTTTCTTTTCAACACGGCACAATACATTAGAAACTATTCATCTTTACTTGTACTTTACACTTATCTTTGCTTAGTTAACCTGAAGAAATTATTACACAAACAGGCTATTATGTGGATGGCCTACTCATAAGTCCATGCTTCATTAATTTCAACACTACACTAACATTTTTTAAAAATCATCGAATCAAATAAAGTGTTATATTTTCCATAGTAAATGGGGAACCTTTTATTTCTACATGAGCAATAAATTTGCAAGAAGCTGCAATCTGTCTACAAATGCTAGTGATCTTTCACTGTCCCAATTAGTGGTCACGTAGTTTAACGTAGAATGGTCTTAGTCATTCATGTAGTTGTTACAATTATTTTTTGTTCTCCTTTTTACATTTTTTTTTTCCTTGAAATTCATGTTGTGGTCATCATGCAAACATATGGGTATAATCATCGGCTGTGTCATTAAGGGATTGACTGCCATTTTTTAAAGTAATTTTTCTCTGAAATTTTCTGGTAGTTCCTTTGTTTTGTAAACTGATAATCAATTTGAACTATAACAATTTTTTTTTTAATGCATGATTGGCTTCAAATATATGGATTTCTCCATTATTTTTCTCCTTTTGTCGTAATCATATCTATTACATAGGTTGTGATGAAAAATAAATATGAAGGAGAAGGACCTGTGGTGGTGGGCTTATTAAATGAGCCCATAAACGATAATTGTGTGGAAGGGGTTAGACCACTGGGCTTTGGTAGTAATGGGCCACTCTTTCAACATGCTCAACCCATTAGACACGAAGATATAGTCTATCTTTGGAATGCCAACAAGACAACAAGTACTACTTGTCTATTAATTTCGTAGTTTGAAAAATAAATTAATAGACAAGTAATACTTGTTGGGATTTAGTTTAAACTTTATGAATGTTCATCTTTGGAATGCCAACCAATACTTTTTATACTTTAAAAAATACGTTATATTCTTTAATTTATTAGTTTGATTTATTTTGGATTTTGGGATTTAGTTTTTTTTTTTTAGAATTAATTACAACATGCTGCTAATTCCGCAGTTTAAATCATTTTCCCCCTAAACCCCCAAGTACTTTATAAATGCCATAGTTTAATTTATTTTCGTATTTTGAGCCTTAGTTTTGAAGAAATTGAAATATATTGGATTCAATTATGTTAATTATAATTATTAATTAATTAAAAGATTTGAATTGTTGAATAAAACCTAATTATTTTTATTAGGACTCCCAAATGGTGCCAACCCAATTCCCACGAGGTAGGATGCCTTTAAAGATAACACGGATTGGATTGAGTTGAACAGTACTACAAATTCAGTCCAATTTGACCTAAGCAAACTCCAACTTAGTGAATTGAAAAAATTTAGGCTTGTTTATTCAAAAAGCTTTTTTATTCAAGAAATTTGAGTTACTAATGTTTTTTGAGCTAAGACCTTCCAATTTCCATCGGAGATAATTCTTGAAAATATAAGCCCATGCCATTTGCAAAAGAGATTACTTCTAGTAGTTGCATTCAAATTAAATATACTACACAAGAAAAGTAAAATAAAAGAAGTAAGAAGTAAATTGAATAAAAATAAATATTAGAGTATGAAGTCAGAACCATTGATGTAATACACTTACATACCATCTAATAAAGATATCTAAAATGTGGTACAAAAGATTTGTATTCTAATCGAACACTATAATAAAATTGGTATCTTAGATTGAGAACACATGTTGATGTGTAGAAAGAGAAAGAGAAACGAAAAGAATTAATGTGATTCTACGATTTCTATCCGACATTTTAAATCTTCTAAAAATAGCCTCAATATTTCTATAAAAAATAAAAATATATTATAATCCTGAAATTATGGTATTTCATGATATTACAAAACTATTATAAAATTGGTACATTACAAAACTATTATTCTTGGAATAAATAGTCAACATTATATATGGTCATATCTCATAGAATATCCAAATAAAATCTGAGTGCAATTAAGGGTTGGTTGACTACATAAATAATTAGGAAAATCAAATATGGCGAATTCTAAGAAATCTCGCATGACTGAGTAGCAGGTTAATTTTAGGCGAACCTCTCTTTATAATTGAAATTCGAATTTTGATGCTCTCACTCGAAGTAGACAATCTTTCTTGATCTAGATTTTAAATGCAGCACTTTGAATTTTTCATTTAGCTCTTCAACCTCATTTTTTATTTATTTAATGGGATCTTCAACCTCATTGAGTTGTTACAAGTTCAATTCAACTTAAATGAATGCATGGGAATGTTTGCAATTAATTTTCAAACTTTTGCCATTGAATTTGCCAACACAATATTAACTCTAACAATTATGTTTTTTAAACAAAGGCATAGTTCTGTGACTCCAAAAGTTTACATTATTATAAGAAAAAGTGTTAGGTTTTTATTTATGTAATCATTTTACGTTATCCCAAGAAAGTTCTTAATCACTCCATACATCCATATAATTTTTCAGGCATTTTTTGTTAAATATTAGTTTTTTGCCAATTATATTATTAAAAAACTTCTTTTGCAAGTTATTTAGTTATATAACCTCATTTTTAAAACTCAACTTTGTGAAAATCGAGTTTCAAGCATAACTCGGCCTTGCCAAACTCGAGTTTCAAGCAGTTTTACACTTATGTGGTATGACTAACTGATGGTATTTTTTAAATAATTTATTGCATGTGACTTTGAAAAAAAATATTGACAAGAAACTCAAGTTCAGGAGGGAATAACTCAATCCTGCAACTAAAAAAAAAACAAAAAACAAAAAATCTACAGAAACATTTTGAAAGAAACCCACACCCAAATCAGACCAAAACCCAATTTGTTCCTAATCCGAAAAGTTCACGGAAACCCACACCCAAACATCTTACTGATTTCCATTCACCCACTAAAATGGTGGTTCACTGCTCGAAGTGGTTGGGTTTTACGAACTAGGTTCGCTAAAATGAAGCTAGGTTCGCTGAAGTGAAGTTGGGCTTGCGAGGTGAGTATGCAATGATGTTGGATTGAGTATGTTGCTCTAATTTACTATTTATAAAATCAGATGGGCCTGTTGCACGACAGCAAGAACCTTCACATGGACAAAATTTTAGTTTGTTTATTTAAATAACAATACTCAAGTTTTTTCCTTTAGTTAAATCGTAGCTAAAAAGATATTTATTTATTTAATTTATTTAACTATTATATTGTCAGAAATTCATCTATTTTCACAAATTATATTTCACTAGAAGCACGTTCGATGAGTTTTTTTTTTTTAGTGATCCTATTTTGTTAAAAAAAAAAAAACTTGTTTTTATATATATATATATATATAATTTTTATTTTGAAAATCTAATTTATAAGTGAAGAAACTAGAGTTAGAGTTGTATTTTTTCCGGATTGTTCTTTAGTTTTGTCTCTACTTAAACATAAGAATATAAGGCCATTTTTAAATTAAAAAAAAAAATGAGAATTTTAAATAGGGAAAACTTTTTAAATAGTAGTATAAATTTTAAAAAATATATTAAGATTAATATTATAATCGTAAAATTATGATAACTCATGATATTACAAAACTGGGTCATTCTACCCTACCCTCCCATTTCTTTTAGGGAGTATGGTACCACCTAAATCTAAACTATTAAATTAGTGTTGTTTTGATCTTCACTTTAATTTATATAATTTAAGGGAATACTTGTTACTGGTAAAGCAGGTCATGTATTTGAACAAAGAAAAAAAAAACACTTTTTTTTTCTACGCTTTAGAACTCTCTCTACACTTCTATCTGTAAGGTTCTTCTCTCTCAAGTCTCAACTTCATTCTCTTCCAAACCAGCTACAAGACCAGAGCCACCACTACTAAACAAAACTCTAAGCAAGACCCACATTATAAGAAGCATGGTATTTTAATTCCAGCCGCTCTCTGCTCCGACGACGGTATTAACCTACACCATTAAGGCCGTCAAAAAGTTCACTCTCTCTCTCTCTCTCTCTCTCTCTCTCTCTTTTGCCTTGGTTGTTTTAATGAGTTGGCATGCTCTTTGTAAGGACAACTCAATCATGGCTTTAAAAAGATGGCATGCCAAGTGTTGGAGCATTTTAATATTTAATGATTAAAATAAATATTATAACATAAATGTAAAGATATGGAATATGAGGAGTTAGTGAAAATGTTTAATCTCATATTGAAAAGGAGAGAGACTATTTTATTCTTTTTAATTGTGGTGATTAATGGGCTAAAATGTATTGACTCAGATATTGGGTTAGATACGTGTGCAAGGGGGAGGTGAAGAGTGGAGGTATTCTTGTCAAAGAAGGGTGTTCTTTCTGGTGGAGTTTTGGGCTTGAACACTTTGTGCAGAGGTTGTTCTCGCCATACGACACTTGTTGGGCTGTTGTATCCTGGGGGAGACAAGTCAGTGTAATTCCTTTCTTTATACTAATAATATTCAGAAATATTATTCAGTTTCTCGTTGTATTATTTCCATTATTATTGTAATTGCACCAACACCAAGTGCTCGAGGAAAGTTCTCATAGAGTTTCAAATAGGGGTTTCTCTCAACCTTTTATTTTGGACCTCTGTCCTTGAAAAAGGCATGCCAAAATCAATTGCCTAACTGAAGGGAGTTGATTGTTGTGTTGTTGTTTCGAGAAGGCATCAACTTTTTAAAGCTTGCATGCATCGTTTCCTTTTTTTAATGTATTTGCTTTTAGATTGTTAGTACACCATGGCATGATATGTTTCATTATGTATTCTTAAACGTTTTGTGGACAATGGGAAAAATATTTTAAAGTTTTTGTATGATACTAAGCTTGTTTATTTCATTTTGCAGTAGGGTTAGATTAAGTTCAATTATTGAAGCTTGATGGGAAGTATGACGTTTACTCTTACACTGGGTGGAGTGATGAAGATTTAATTATCGAATGGTGAAGTACATTGTTGTCTGTAGACCACCTATTAATGGGTGTTTTGAGGAAAGAGTTCCCAGTCATTTGAATCAAATCGCTTAAAATGCATTTGACAAAGTTTTATACAATTTTTTTTTTCTAAATGGCAACCCCACTATTTCTTTAAGGTGCTCTTCTTCGTCTTCTTCTTCTACTTCTTCTTAACCAAAACCTGCCCCATCTGCCAGCCAGCCACAACCATAAGTTCTTAAAAAAAAAAAATGTCATATTCTCCTTGGAAAAATATTTTGCCAGTTGATAGAGGAACAATACTAGGTGATCGACTTGCGTGTGTCCTGATCAAGGTGAAAATTGAAATTTGTACTTGGTGAAATTCAAATGTGTACTTCCACTTGAAGGTGGGTTTAAGATTATTTTCGTGAGGCATTTGCTATAAGCCTATAACTAGGTGCTCTTAATGAGACCTGTAACTGCACTTGTACAGTCCAGGTATGTGCTTCGAAAAAACAGGTGTGTATTACCAATAGGTTAATGCCGCTAAGATGTACTAATATATATATATATATATATATAAACAAACAAACAAATAAATACATAATTAACTAATATATCCCTATTAATCTCACTCATTACTGTTAATTAGAAAAAGATATACACATTGAGAAAGTAACCTCAACTATGTTATTAGAGGGAGATATGCCTTGAATGTGATGGAAGCTATCAAGGGAGATATGTAGAAAGTTAATTGGTATATTCGAAGGTTTATGGAAGAAACCAAGACAATTTTAGCTGATTTTTTTTTTGTGGATTTTGTTTTTAGAAAGCATTTGAACACAACTTTGAAGTTGTCACTTGTGATTAGTAGAGAAAAAGTGATGGATTCATATGAAAGTCATTGTACATCACTCACATTTGACAACGAAGAGCCATTATGTTATGGTGGGAGCCACATATGCCGCTTTGTGGGAAACAAATTCCTCTACCAGAAGAATGAGATGGTATGGACCCTGTTAGCTTTTGTTTGATTCCTATTAATGAAGTGAGCATTCAAGGGCCAAAAACGTTAAAAACATCAAAGTTTTACCAAAACCACCATTTTGAGTCCTTCAAGGCTATTGCACTATCATATATAATATCCTTAGAGTTTATAAAACAAATTCATCAAGAAATACAAGAGATAGATTATATCTGAATTGCATCTTCTCAGGCGGTCATCTACCGTATCATATTATTTATGATACTAATACATATGTCTTTCTCTTTACTATTGATGTTTCTCTATTTCTCAGAGTCCATTTCAATAAGAGCTTATGCTCATATATATATATATATATTGAGGAGAAGATAAAGACCGAAGCAACTAAAAAAAGACAAGGCCATAAATTATATGGCTTAGTTTCAACTCCTAATAAATAGGTCTTGCTTACACTAAAGAGTTAGTGTAGGCTACTGTCAATCGCCCATGTGAATGAACAAAGTAGAGAGAGATGAAAATTGACCTTTTAACAGCCAATTATGTTAAAATTGGAATTTCCAATATGTTTTAGGAACAAATTCCTTGAGAATGAAGAGTTTGTAGAAACCTAAAAAAGTTTTTGTTGTGGTATTGTATGTATATAGTAGTAGGTCAGTTTGCAACTTGCACCCAACACCCTAATTAAACTGATTTGGACTTAACAATATGTTATTGGAAAACAAATGGAATAACAAAAGAATTAGAAATTGAATAAAAAGAGGTGAGACTTGTTGCAAAGACATTATGGTTGAAATGATAAACTATGAGAGAGAGAGCGATCAGTGCTTTTGTGGCACTAATATGTCTTCAACAAAGAAAATCTTTCATTGTTATCAGGGCTCTCTCAGACTTAGCTAGTGGAGACTCTGGTGACTCAAATGAGGCTGACATGTACTAACCCTAACTCCTCCTAAAAATTCCCATGGGTATTATAGCATCTATGTTCCTTTCTTAAATACTTTGCCTAACATTGGGAAAAAAATATTAAAAAAGGTAGTCAGTCTTGTTATAGAAAAACAACCCTAATACACAAAAATGAAAGGAGGAAAAGCTTTACGATTCATGCCACTTACCAGTTACCATAGTAATATAACTTCTTTTTTAAGCTTTTATATTGTCCAGGTTGTCAATTTGTTAGTTACCATACACCGCATTTTAGTGTTTAACTCCAAAAAATAATATATTTATATTCACAACTATTTGAATTATTCTAGAACCTCAATCAATACTACACATATTTTCACAACTATCCTATGTGGTAGACTACATTTAGTTGTCTATCACTTTCACATACTTGTATACAATTTTACATGTTATTGCTATACTCTTAACATATTTAGATTAATTTATTTTGAAGAATTAAATTAGATGCTTAAACTTTATGTATTTAGATTAATTTTTTACTTTGACTGTTAGTGACTATGCAACAGTTTCAAAATATGAAAAAGAGTCAAAAACTATTCAGTAAATTTAACTTGGTATGAAAAATAAATTATAATTTACATTTACATTAAATTTTGTATGATAATAACAGTTGTTTACAATTGTTTATTTGTTTGGTTATTGGTATTGATTATTTTTTTTAGTTATTTTTTTTAAAATATTTTCTTTAAATCTTGCCCTACCTAAACTGAATTTCTAGCTCTGCCACCAGTTTAGATTGCTGTGAATATTTTTGTGAGAAGATGGAATCCCTTTTTATATTTTGAAATTTAATATTCTTTTTTTGGTTTAGGGTAAATGGTTTCAAAAATCACATTTAGATTTTTTTTTTTTTTTTTTTTTAAATAAATGCTTGGGAAGAATGATTTAAGAATGTTTAATTATAGGTGACTCTGAGTAGCTCTTGACAACTCCCCGCAAAGTGTCCTTAGACTTAAAGCCAATTGCTAGTTAACCTTTGGATACCATTACTAATCACCTCTTCAATATTGTTGGCTAACTTTGATTGTTAAAAATTCATATTTCACGGTTAGAAAAATTATTTGGTAAAGAAGTTTTTTTTATGCCCATTAGTCAAAACAGGTCAAATTCGCAAAAAGAGGTTGGGGGGGGGGGGGGGGGGGGGGTGGGTGGGGGAGGGTTGAGTATTTATCTTCTATCATGAAGTTATTTAAAAAAAAATTAATTTGAACTATTTATTTATATTAAATTGCTAGAGAAGTGTACAATTTATTTAGTTTGGTAGTTGCATATTCTTTATCAAACCATAGGAATGATAAGATTCTTACAAATAATTTCTCAATTTTCAGTCTGAAACTTTGAATAACTAAGGATATATTTATTCTTTGAAAGATATGCTTTCCTGTTAGGCAACCTATGGCTTCCATGCTATAGGGGCCAAGCTAACTTAAAGCCAAGATGATTTTTATTTATTTATTATTTTATTCTTTGTTATAAGTATTTATTTTATTTTATTTTTTCTGTTTCCCCTTCATTCAAATTAGAAGCATGATATCCAAAAAAGAAAAAAAGAAAAAAAAAGAAGCAAGTTAAAATGTTTTAGGTGTTAAAGAGTATAGTATACATGGACAATCTAGGGATCATGTGTTGTACTAATCAAAAGTAAGAGTCTCTTACTCTTATATCTCTATTTCCATTTTCCACATAAGTAGAGTTTCATTACAAATGCCTCTGCAATATATTTTGTAATTATTATAGATAAATTTATTTTTTCCACTTTATGAAAGGCGTGCTAAATATGGGCTTCAAAAAATCACCTGTTGGTATATGTCACATACCACAAATTTAACATCATTAATTATGTTGTAACCAAATCATACACTAGTGTTACCATTCCATGCATTTCATAAGCTTGTTTGTCAAAGGCTCACAACCTAGAACTGAATTTGATTTGTTAAATATATTTATTATTATTATTATTATTTTTAAATTTAGTCCCAGAAAGAACGGTTTGCAGGCTTACACTCTTTTTCCCCCAATAAATCAAAGATAATTTATTAATAAAATCATAAAAATTATCATATATGAATATTGGCCACGTCTTATCACTCAAAATAAACAAACTAAGATGAGGATTATGAGAATGTTAGCGCTCAATGTTGCAAAATCTGAGGTATACATGCGAGAAAACAAACCGAGCCCCACAAGAGATTTGGTCCTCTTGAAGTGAATAATTTCAACTATGTTAGGAAAAAAAAAATGGTGGACTTATGTTACAAGCCCACGAAGGAGAATTAGTGCTTTAGTGGTAATGGGCCTCAACTACATGCACGACCCATTATTCACAAAAAAAAAAAAAAAAAAAAAAAAGGAACAACCCTATGGACCAAAAGTGTATATGAAATGAAAGAAGTTGGGTCGTGCAGCCCAAATTCGGCAGCTCTGGAGGACTGTGCACTGCTCATCGATGTGGGATTCATTGGTCAAAAATTGACATGCTACAATTTACAAGCCTACAACAATGGGGCTGGAGCAGCTACTACCGTATGGGAGTGACTTTTTTTTTTTGATAAGCATAGTGACTTGATAGAGTATGCAAGTACGACTATCATTTGCAATTATGATTTTTATGGTTGTATACTTGTATTGTAATTTATTCACTGCAAGTTGGTCAAATTATTTTTTTACATACAAAAAAGTGAGGTTATAAAAGTTGTACATAATTAGTAAATAAACTTAAAATGATAGAAAAAAAAAATATATTGCTAGAGAGACACCATATTATTTTCAAATTACCTAGGATGGTAAGTAAATACTTTGTAACGAATTTTAGTTTTACTCAAATTTTGCTAAAGAAGCAAGAGAACCATAGTGATTGGTTGTAAGATGATGGATAGCCTCTTTTTTCACTTTTAAATTTTATTTTTCTTTATTTTTTTGGGGGGTTAACAGATAAATTTATTCATTGAAGCTTGTTGCTTAGCTTTTAGAAGCATTTCTCCTTTTTGGTATTTTTTGTTTAGAGATAACTTTTGATTACAAGTAAATTATTTTGCATTGTAATTATATTATACTCAAATTTTACTTGAACCAAGAGAAGCATTATGGCTGGTGACCAATCCTCGGTTTAGTCAAACTTTACGCTTCAAATTTATTGTTCTCTCTTTGATTTTGGAGAAATGGTTTTTACACTCCCTCTTTTTTTTTTTTTTTCTTTTTTTCTTTTTTTTTTCTTTTTGAGAGAGAGAGAGTTTTAAAAACTTCTTTGTTTTTAGTTTTACATTGAAGGATAGGTTAATGCCCTAAGATGTACTAATATATATATATATATATATATATAAACAAGCAAACAAACAAACAAAAAAATACATGATTAACTAATATATCCCTATTAATCTCAAGCATTAATGTTAATTAGAAAAAGATAAACATCAAGAAAGTGACCTCAATTGTGTTATTTTAGAGGGAGATATGCCTTGAATGTGATGGGAGCTATCAAGGGAGATATGTAGGAAGTTAATTGGTATATTCGAAGGTTTATGGAAGAAACCAAGATAATTTTAGCTGATTTTTTTTGGGGATTTTGTTTTTAGAAAGCATTTGAACACAACTTTGAAGTTGTCACTTGTGATTAGCAGAGAAAAAGTAATGGATTCATATAAAAGTAATTGTACATCACTCACATTTGACAACTTTATCAAATTATGGTAAAAGTTGTGGCCTTAGAAGAGCCATTATGTTATGGTGGGAGCCACATATGCCGCTTTGTGGGAAACAAATTCCTCTACCAGAAGAATGAAATGGTATGGACCCTGCTAGCTTTTGTTTGATTCCTGTTAATGAAGTGAGTATTCAAAGGCAAAAAACATTAAAAGCATCAAAGTTTGACCAAAACCACCATTTTGAGTCCTTCAAGGCTATCGCACTATCATATATAAAATCCATAGAGTTTATAAAACAACTTCATCAAGAAATACAAGAGATAGATTATATCTGAATTGCATCTTCTCTAGTGGTCATCTATCGCATCATATTATTTATGATACTAATACATATGTCTTTCTCTTTACTATTGATATTTCTCTATTTCTCAGTGTCCATTTCAATAAGAGCTTATGCTCATATATATATATATATATATATATATATATATATATATATTGAGGAGGAGATAAAGACCGAAGCAACTAAAAGAAGACAAGGCCATAAATTATATGGCTTAGTTTCAACTCCTAATAAATAGGTCTTGCTTACACTAAGGAGTTAGTGTAGGCTACTGTCAGTCGCCCATGTGTTTGAACAAAGTAGAAAGAGGTGAAAATTGACCTTCTAATAGCCAATTATGTTAAAATTGGACTTTCCAATATGTTTTAGGAACAAATACCTTAAGGTTTGAGAATGAAGAGTTGGTAGAAACTAAATGAAACCTAAAATTTTTTTGTTGTGGTATTGTATGCATATAGTAGTAGGCCAGTTTGCAACTTGCACCCAACACCCTGATTAAATTGATGCAGACTTACTAATATGTTCTTGGAAAACAAATGGAATAACAAAAGAATTAGAAATTGAATAACAAGAGGTGAGACTTGATGCAAAGACATTATGGTTGAAATGATAAACTATGAGAGAGAGAGAGAGAGAGATCAATGCTTTTGTGGCACTGATATGTCTTCAACAAATAAAACCTTTCATTGTTATCAGGACTTTCTCAAACTTAGCTAGTGGAGACTCTGGTGACTCAAATGAGGCTGACACTTGCTACCCCTAACTCCTCCTAAAAAGTCCCATGGGTATTATAGCATCTATGTTCCTTTCTTAAATACTTTGCTTGACATTGGAAAAAAATATTTAAAAAGGTAGTCAGTCCTGTTATAGAAAAACAACCCTATTACACAAAAATAAAAGGAGGAAAAGCTTTACGATTCATGCCACTTACCAGTTACCATAGTAATATAACCTCTCTATTCTAAGTTTTTATATTGTCGAGGTTGTCAGGTTGTTAATTACAATACATTGCACTTTAGTGTTTGCACTTTTGTGTTTAACTCCAAAAAATAATATATTTATATTCACAACTATTTGAATTATTCTAGAACCTCAATCAATACCACACAAATTTTCACAACTATCCTATGTGGCAGACTATATTTAATTGTCTGTCATTTTCACATACTTGTATACAAATTTACAAGTTATTGCTATACTCTTAACATATTTAGATCGATTTTTTTTTCTCAATTTATTTTAAAGAATTAAATTAGATGTTTAAACTTAATGTATTTAGATTAATTTTTTACTTTGATTGTTAGTGACTATGCAATAGTTTCAAAATATGGAAAAAAATAAAGTCAAAGGCTATTCTAAATAAATTAAACTTGGTATGAAAAAGAAATATAGCTTACATTTACATAAAATTTTGTATGACAATTACAGTTGTTTACAACTATTTATTCATTTGATTATTTATATCGATTAATTTTTTTAGTTATTTTTTTAATATTTTCTTTAAATCTTGCCCTCCCAAAACTGAATTACTAGCTCTCCTACTGGTTTAGATTGCTGTGAATATTTTTGTGAGAGGATGGAAGCCTTTTTTATATTTTGAAATTTAATGTTCTTTTTTTGGTTCAGGGTAAATGGTTTCAAAAATCACATTTGGTTTTTTTTTTTTTTTTTTTTTTTTTTTTTTTTACAATAAGTGCTTGGGAAGAATGATTAAGAATGTTTAATTATAGGTGACTCTGAGTAGCTCTTGACAACTCTCCGCAAAATGTCCTTAGACCTAAAGCCAGTTGATAGTCAACCTTTGGATACCATTACTAATCACCTCTTCAATATTGTTGGCTAACTTTGATTATTAAAGATTCATATTCCATGGTTAGAAAAATTATTTGGTAGAAAAGTTTTTTATGACCATTAGTCAAAACAAGTCAAATTCGCAAAAGGAGGGGGGGGGGGGGGGGGGGGGGGGGAACTTTGATGGTATTTATCTTCTATCAAGAAGTTACTAAAAAAAAATTAATTTGAACTATTTATTTATATTAAATTGCTAGAGAAGTGTACAATTTATTTATTTTGGTAGTTGCATATTCTTTATCAAACCATAAGAATGATAAGATTCTTACAAATAATTTCTCAATTTTCAGTCTGAAACTTTGAATAACTAAGGATATATTTATTCTTTGAAAGATATGCTTTCCTGATAGGTAACCTATGGCTTCCATGCTATAGGGGCCAAGCTAACTTAAAGCCAAGATGATTTTTATTTATTTTTTATTTTATTCTTTGTTATAAATATTTATTTATTTTTATTTTGTTGTTGTTTCCCCTTCATTCAAATTAAAAGCATGTTATCCAAAAAAAGAAAAAAGAAAAGAAGAAGAAGCAAGTTAAAATGTTTTAGGTGTTAAAGAGTATCGCATACATGGACAATCTAGGGATCATGTGTTGTACTAATCAAAAGTAAGTCTCTTACTCTTATCTCTCTATTTCCATTTTCCACATAAATAGAGTTTCATTACAAATGCCTCTGCAATATATTTTGTAATATATTATAGATAAATTTATTTTCTCCACTTTATGAAAGTCATGCTAAATATGGGCTTCAAAAAATCACCTGCTAGTATATGTCACTTACCACAAAATTTAACATCATTAATAATGTTGTAACCAAATCATACCCTAGTGTTACCATTCCATGCATTTCATAAGCTTCTTTGTCAAAGGCTCACAACCTAGAACTGAATTTGATTTGTTAAATTTATTTACTATTATTATTATTTTTTAAATTTAGTCCCAAAAAGAACGGTTTGCAGGCTTACTCTCTTTTTCCCCCCAATAAATCAAAGATAATTTATTAATAAAATCATAAAAATGATCATATATGTATATCAAAAAAAAATTATTATCATATATGAATGTTGCCCACGTCTTATCACTCAAAATAAACAAACTAAGATGAGGATTATGAGAATGTTAGCACTGCTCAATGTTGCAAAATCCGAAGTATACCAACAAGAATACAAACTGAGCCCCACATGAGATTTGGTCCTCCTGCTGTGAATAATTTCAACTATGTTAAAAAAAAAAAATTGATGGGCTTATGTTATGAGCCCATGTAGGAGAATTGTGTGGAAGGGAGTTGGACCCACAGGGCTTTATTGGTAGTGGACCTTTTTCGAAGTCAACTACATGCACGACCCATTATTCGCAAAAAAAAAAGAAAAAAGAAAAAGAAAAAAAAAGAAAAACCCAGTGGGCCAAAAGTGCATATGAAATTAAACGAATTTGGGTCGTGCAGCCCAAGTTCAGAAGCTTTGGAGGACTATGCACTGCTCATCGATGTGCGATTCATTGGTCAAAAATTGACATGCTACAATTTACAAGCCTACAACAATGGGGCTGGAGCAGCTACTACCGTATGGGAATGACTTTTTTTTTTCTTTTTTTATGATAAGCATAGTGACTTGAGAGAGTATGCACTATGCAGATACGACTATCATTTGCAATTATGATTTTTATGGTTGTATACTTGAATTGTAATTTATTTATTGAAACTTGGTTAATTATTTTTTTACCTACAAAAAAGTGAGGTTATAAAAGTTGTACATAATTAGTAAATAAACTTAAAATGATAGAAAAAAAAAATATATTGCTAGAGAGACACCATATTATTTTCAAATTACCTAGGATGGTAAGTAAATACTTTGTAACGAATTTTAGTTTTACTCAAATTTTGCTAAAGAAGCAAGAGAACCATAGTGATAAAGAAGCAAGAGAACCATAGTGATTGGTGACCATTGTTCTTCGTTTACAGTTGTAAATATTGTTGTGAGATGATGGGTGACCTCTTTTTTTACTTTTAAATTTTATTTTTCTTTATTTTTTTGGGGGGTTAACAGATAAATTTATTCATTGAAGCTTGTTGCTTAGCTTTTAGAAGCATTTCTCCTTTTTGGTATTTTTTGTTTAGAGATAACTTTTGATTACAAGTAAATTATTTTGCATTGTAATTATATTATACTCAAATTTTACTTGAACCAAGAGAAGCATTATGGCTGGTGACCAATCGTCGGTTTAGTCAAACTTTACGCTTCAAATTTATTGTTGTTGTTGTTGTTATTGTTATTATTATGGTTGTCTTCCCTTCATTCAGACTAGAAGCAAGTAAACCAAAGAAGAAGGAGAAGAAGAAGAAGAAGCAAGTTAAAATGTTTTAGGCGTTAAAGATTATCGTATACAAGGACAATCTAGGGATCAGAGTTGTACTAATCAAAAGTAATAGTCTCTTACTCTTATCTATCCATTTCCACATACATAGAGTTTCATTACAAATGCCTTAGAAACATATTTTGTAATATGGCCTTCCAAAAATCACCTGCTGGTATATGTCACATACCACAAAATTGAACATAATTAATTATGTTGTAACTAAATCATACACTTGTGCTACCATTCCATTCATTTCATAAATTTGTTTGTCAAAGGCTCACAACCTAGAACTAAATTTGATTTGTTAAATTTATTTATTTATTATTATTATTATTATTTTAAATTTATATCCAGAAAGAATGGTTTGCAGGCTTACTCTCTTTGTCCACAAGGAAACATAATCTAATTAATATATTTTTTTTCCACTATTTCTTACAAAGGCTTTTTTTTTCCCCCAATAAATGAAAGATAATTTATTAATAAAATTATCATATATGTATATCAAAAAAATAATTATCAAATATGAATGTTACCCACATCTTATCACTCATTTTTTTTTTTTTTTTTTTTTAGAATCATCTTATCACTCAAAAAAAAAAAAAAAAATCCGAAGTATACCAGCAAGAATAGAAACTGATGTGAATAATTTCAACTATGTTAAAAAAAAAAAATTGATGGGCTTATGTTATGAGCCCATGTAGGAGAATTGTGTGGAAGGGAGTTGGACCCACAGGGCTTTAGTGGTAATGGGCCTTTTTCAAAGCCACTTTCATGCATGACCCATTATCCACAAAGAAAGAAAAACCCAGTGGGCCAAAAGTGCATATGAAATTAAAGAATTTGGGTCGTGCAGCCCAAATTCAGAAGCTTTGGAGGACTGAGCACTGCTCATCGATGTGGGATTCATTGGTCAGAAATTGACATGCTACAAGCCTACAACAATGGGGCTGGAGCAGCTACTACCATATCGCCATTTAGGTAATTACCTTAGGCCCTATGTATAAAAAGGTCTCACAGTTTTGGTTATGATATTATTATACTTTATATATTGCAACTTAAAATAAAATATATTTCCTTTCTATTGAGGGTTATTTTTTTTCTCGGCCTTTTAATTTTATAAAATCGTGTAAATCATTTGTAATTATTATTTTTATGGTTGTATTGTAATTTATTCATTGAAAGTTGGTTAAATTATTTTTGCACCTACAAAAGAGTGAGGTTATAAAAGTTGTACATAACTAAATAACTTAAAAGCTTAGAAAAAAAATTGTTGCTAGGGACCATATTATTTTTGAGATTACCTAGAATTGTAAGAAAATACTTTGCAACAAACTTTAGTTTTACTCAAATTTTGCTAAAGAAACAAGAGGAGCATAGTGATTGGTGACCATTTTCTTTACTTACAGTTGCAAATACTGTTGTTAACAGATAAATTTATTCATTGAAGCTTGTTGTTTAGCTTTTAGAAGCATTTTTCCTTTTTGGTATTGTTTGTTTGGAGATAACTTTTGATTACAAGTGATGGGATAGCAAAAATTACATTTATAGTTCGTCCAAAAGAGTCGTCCATGATCACCAGTTAGCCAAACGGCCAGACCATCTCTGATTCGTCCAGATATGTCGTCCCTGAGTATTGATCAATCGAATAAACCTCAGGGAATCAAGTCGAAAGAGTCATCCATGTGCAAAGCGCATGGACGACCACACAACAGTCTGACAAAGAGTCATCCATGGGCATTGCACATGGACGATCACACAACACTTAGCAAATTCTGGAGCGGTTAATCAACCAGTGTTCATCGCCACCAATTCCTCCCAAGTATGTAACTTCCAGTAGTGGTTATAATTTCTATAACCGTTGAGGAAGTTATGTTCGAATTCCACAAATCTGGGGGAAGTTATTGAACCAATAACTGCCCCAAAGTTTCCTATATAAGGACCGATCTGAACCATGCAAAGGTATGGGATTCTGAGATTTTTACTCCCAATACAGTTAGAACTCCATTCGAGAGAAGATACTAACTTAGTCATCGGAGGGTCTTAGGCCGGTCCACCCCGGTCTCCTTTGATATTTTTTGTCTTTCATGCCTTCGCTACTACTTTCAGCCCATCAAAGCCGAGTTGTCCAACCTACTGATTCCGTTCATCATCAGTTGGCGCCGTCTGTGGGAAGGAGAAAACTTCAAGTTTGGCAGTTTATCTTTCTTCGACAAAAGGCTGTATGGTTCGGACTAGATCAAGGGCCACTAGCTCAGGCCACCAAGAAAGTAGGGATGCTTCCAGCCATCCCAACCGAGATCACCAATCAGCGCCTGTCACGCAACCGCCTTCTATCCAACATATACAGTCCATGGCAGTCGCCATGGCGGAGTTAACTCGCCAGAATCAAGAGTTGACTAGGGAGATAGATAGGCAACGCCGTGAAGGATATGCTGAGAGACAATCCCAGAGTCAAGAAGATAGAGGGGGAAATGCTGAGCCTGAGACTCAATCAAGAGGCACCACTTCGCGAAGGATGCCACATTTGGAAAAAGAAATGGATCAGATGAGGAAGGTTATGGACGAGATGAAGGAGAACATGAGAAGGACGAATCCCGTAGAGGATTTGGTTCATCGAACAAATTCCCCTTTCACGGCTTCCATCAATGGCCACCCCTTGCCTCCAAAGTTCAAAATGCCTTCCCTAGATTCATATGATGGATAGCGCGATCCTTTTGATCATATCGCTACTTTCAAGACTACAATGCATCTCCAAGGGGTTCTGGACGAGATTATGTGCAGAGCCTTCCCTACCATACTTAAGGGACCAGCGCGAGTGTGGTTCAGCAAAATACTCCCGAATTCTGTAAGTTCTTTTAAGGAGTTAAGCAAATTATTTGTTAATAATTTCATTGGGGGACAGAGACACAAGCGTTCCTCATCCAACTTGTTAACTATAGAGCAAGGGGAGAATGAAAGCCTGTGTTCTTTCATCATGTGCTTCAACAGGGAAGCCTTGACAGTGGACGAGGTGGACGACAAGCTACTATTGGCAGCCTTCCACAATGGGGTTAACTCGGACTTATTCATTCACAAGCTGTATGAAAAGGAGCCCTAATCCATGGCTGAACTCGTCCATTCAGCCCAAAATTTTATGAACACCGAAGATGTAATCATAGCTAAGAAAAGGAAGAGAGCTGAGAGAATGGAAGTCAACCCCACACGTCATTCTGATCAAGGGCCTCATCCAAAGAAGGGACGGACGGAAGATAAAAAGGATCGAGATAGAGATACTAGGAAGGCAGGCCCATCAGCAAGGAATCAGAATTATACACCCTTAAATGGCCCACTCGATCAGGTGCTCATGCAAATCAAGGATGATCCTTTCTTGAAGTGGCCAGAGAAGATGAAAGGAGATCCTAACAAGCACAACAAGAATAAATATTGTCACTTCCATAAAGATCATGGGCATGATACGGACAAGTGTTATGACTCGAAACAGCAGATTGAGAATCTCATTAGACAAGGAAAGTTGAGACATTTCATTGGAAGGGATCATAAAGAAGAAAAATTGAAAGCGAAGATGGAAGAGTCATCACGACCCCCACTCGGAGAAATAAGGGTTATCATTGGTGGGACTTCGACAGGACAATCTTCCAAGGCAAAGAAGACGTATCTCAAAGCGGTGCAGAACGTCCAACTCTCTAGACGGCCCCCAAGGACGAAAGAAGTAGACGAGCCAACAATCTCTTTTACGGACGAAGAAGCTGAGAGGATTCATCATCCACATGACGATGCGATCATCATTACCCTACTCATTGCTGGTTATACAACCAGGAAGGTGTTGGTGGATAATGGAAGCTCGGCGGATATATTGTATTATCCCGCCTTCCAGCAGATGAGGCTTGGACGAGATCAACTTCGTCCAGCATGCTCACCACTGATAGGATTTGGAGGAATGAAAGTGCAGCCCGTCGGCACCATTACATTGCCTGTAGTGGTGGGGTCATACCCACAGCAGATAACTAAGGAAGTGAATTTCCTTGTGATGGATTGCTCATCCTCATAACAAGGCCATTATTGGAAGACCAACTTTAAACAGTTGGAAGGCAGTAACATCTACCTACCATTTATCAGTCAAGTTCCCTACGGAGTGTAGGATTGGGCAAGCACAAGGAGATCAGTTGGCAGCCAGAGAGTGTTATCTAGCCATGTTCGCTGTGGATGAGCAGATGCAGACTATGAGTATAGAAGAAAGAAGAATTGTTACAGAACCAACTGAAGTATTGGAAGATGTTTTATTACAAGAAAATGATCCTGAGAAGTTCACTAGGATTGGAACAAGTATGAAAGAAAAGGCGAAAGAAAACCTCGTCCAGTTTCTAAAGAAGAATGTCGATGTTTTTGCATGGAGTCATGACGACATGCTTGGCATTGATCCAAGTGTAATTACTCATCAACTGAACGTGTCCCCTTCTTCTAAGCCTATTCGTCAAAAGAAGAGGGTGTTCGCCCCTGAACGAGAGAAGGCTATCAAGGAAGAGGTTCAGAAACTGACCACAACACAGTTCATCCAGGAAGTCTACTACCTAGATTGGTTAACAAATGTAGTGATGGTAAAGAATGCAAATGGCAAGTGGAGGATGTGTGTAGACTTCACTGACTTGAACAAGGCTTGCCCTAAGGATAGTTATCCTTTGCCACGTATTGATCAACTGGTCGATTCTACAGCTGGCCATCAACTGTTGAGCTTCATGGACGCCTTCTCAGGATATAATCAGATAAAGATGGACGAGGCAGACCAAGAAAAGACATCTTTTATTACCAGTCAAGGGTTGTTTTGTTACAAGGTGATGCCCTTCGGTCTGAAGAACGCAGGGGCAACTTATCAAAGGTTGGTGAATCACATGTTTCGTCCACAAATAGGACGGAATGTGGAGGTGTACGTAGATGACATGCTTGTGAAGAGCTTAGACGAGGGAAGCCACTTGAAAGATCTTCAGGAAACCTTTGAAACACTTAGGCAATACAAGATGAAGCTGAACCCAAGTAAATGTGGATTTGGAGTATCGTCAGGAAAGTTTTTAGGATTCATGGTTTCTGAGAGAGGAATTGAGGCAAATCCAAACAAGATCCAAGCCATATTGAACATGGAACCACCGAAAAACATCAAGGAAGTCCAATCCCTAACTGGATGAGTTGCAGCTTTGAACAGGTTTGTCTCAAAAGCCACTGACAAGTGTTTACCCTTTTTCAAAATTCTTAGGAAGGCATTTGAATGGACGAACGAGTGTTAGAGGACCTTCCAGGACCTAAAGCACTATCTTACCACGACCCCATTGCTAAATCCATCCATGCTAGGAGAAGAACTGTATCTATACTTAGCAGTGTCCCCACATGCCGTGAGTTCAGCGTTGATCAAAGAGGAAGAAAAGGTGCAGAAGCCTGTATATTATACAAGCTGAGCACTGAGAGGGGCAGAAGGAAGTTACCCACTGATAGAGAAGTTAACTTTCGCACTAATAACAGCTTCTAGGAAGTTAAGACACTACTTCCAAGGTCATGTCATCAATGTCATGACTGATCATCCACTCAAGAAGGCAATAAACAAACTTGAAGCTGCAGGACGACTAATTCAATGGGCAGTTGAGCTCAGTGAATTTGACATTCGGTACCAACCAAGGAATGCAATAAAGGCTTAAGCCCTAGCAGATTTCATTGCAAAGTTCACTCCGAGTCATGAGGACTTGGAAGAGAATGAAGACAGGAAAAAATGGGTCGTCCATGTAGACGGATCATCTACACTGTATACAGGAGGTATAGGAGTTGTTTTGCAGTCACCAGAAGGAGATAAACTGAAGTACAATGTTCGCTTGCAGTACCAGACAACTAACAATGAAGTAGAGTATGAAGCCCTTCTTAAAAGGTTAGAGTTAGCTAAATCTGTGGAAGCGGACTCAGTACTCGTCCTGGGAGACTCACAATTGGTCATAGGCCAAGTAAATAGAACATGTGAAGCCAAGGAAGATAGAATGAAGAGATATTTGAAGAAAGTGTTACGCCTTGTAAAGAAATTCAGAGAAGCTAATTTCGTTCAAATCCCGAGGGAAGAGAACATGGAAGCAGACACTCTAGCGAAGGAAGCCTCCGCTAATGAAGCAATGGACAAGTTTGATGAAATACGATACATGCCAAGCATAGACCTCCCAGAAATGTTGCAGATAGAAGGTGAGGAGAATTGGATGACCCCGATAGTATCATACTTGAAGGACGGAAGGCTTCTAGGAAGGAAGGAAGGACGAAGCCAGAAAGCTTAGAGTTAGATTAACCAGATACATCCTTATGGACGAAGTGTTGTACAAAAGAGGTTTTTCACAACCATACCTGAGGTGCTTAGCCCCAGACGAGGCGAATTACGTACTGAGAGAAGTTCATGAAGAAGCGTGTGGTAACCATTCAGGAGTCAGATCACTCGTCCACAAAGTCATCCGTGCAGGATACTATTGGCCAACCATTCAAGCTAACGCTAAGGCGTATGTTAAGGTATGTGATCAATGTCAACGTTTCAGCAATATCCCTAAACAACCATCAGAATACCTTACCCCAATGATGGCCCCTTGGCCTTTTGCACAGTGGGGTTTGGATATTTTAGGCCCCTTCCCAACTAGAACCAGACAGATGAAGTTTTTGGTGGTGGGGATAGATTATTTCACTAAATGGGTGGAAGCTGAACCCTTAGTGAAAATCACACAGCAAAATGTCAAAAACTTTGTTTAGAAGAGCATTGTATGCAGATTCGGAGTACCAAGGGTGTTAGTATCTGACAATGGACGACAGTTTGATAACACACCCTTCAGAGAATTTTGTGAGCAACTGGGAATCAAGAATCACTACTCCTCACCCTCCCACCCACAGGCCAATGGACAAGTAGAAGTGGCAAACCAATCATTGTTAAAAATTATCAAGACTCGGCTTGAAGGGGCAAAGGGAGTATGGCCAGATGAATTACCTGGCGTTTTGTGGGCTTACAGAACAACAGCAAGGACCCCTACTGGGGAGACTCCTTTCAAGCTAGCTTACGGCAGCGAAGCAGTCATACCTGCAGAAGTGCACATGGCCAGCCACAAGGTGATGAAGTATCAAGATGAAGAAAACAAAGAACAGATTCGTCTTAACCTTGATCTTATAGACGAGGTAAGGATGGACGCGGAACAAAGAACAGCAAGGTACAAAAATCTCATGGCTAGGCAGCACGACGCCATGGTGAAACCTAGGCGCTTCAGCATTGGGGATCTCGTCCTGAAGAAAGTTTCTTTGGCCACCAAAAACCCAGCCCATGGAAAATTGGGACCAAATTAGGAAGGACCTTACAAGGTAATCAACTGCAAAAGGCAAGGATCTTACTACTTGGAAGCCCTAGATGGAAGAAAGCTTGAACACCCTTGGAATATTGAACACCTAAGAAGGTACTATCAATAAAGGGTGATCAGGGACGAACATTGCTGCAGGACGAGTGCCATGGACGATTTGAAACATAGTATTATTTTCCAGTATTTGCTTATTACTATTGTGTTTTAAGTGTATAAGTATTTTATGTTGCTCATGGACGAAGTTATGTTTGTATTTTTAATTTCCTAAAGGCACTAGCTCTTAAGCATGTGCCATGATTGTGGACGAATGATTACATAGCATGGATTTCCAAATATATATGGTGTATTTCTAAGTATATGTATGATTGTATGAGAATCCTCAATTTTCTATAGATTTGATCCACGGAAGGCGAAAAGCCAAAGACGAATAAAATCCTTGGACGCAAGGATGTACCGTCTATATGCTTTCCTTCGAATAAGGATAAAGTAAGAAAAATAAAACCTAAGGTATGTCCGTCCAAACTCAGGACAGGATAAAACCTATGGTATCTCCGTCTAAGCTCAAGACGAGATAAAATCCCAGATATATCCGTCCAAGTTAAAGGCGAGATAAAACTCCAGATATATCCGTCTAAGCTCAAGACGAGATAAAACCCCAGATATATCCGTCCAAGTTCAAGACGAGATAAAACCCCAAATATATCCGTCCAAGTTCAAGGCGAGATAAAAATTGAGATATCATCGTCCAAACCATGGACGAATATTAAGTATGAAGAAACATAGTCCATGGACGAGCCTAAACAGCTAAATAATTTATAGCATGGACGAGAATTCACTGAGAATACTATCGTCAAGGACGAATAAATGATCGCCTCTAGTTTGAATAAATGATTAAGCTAGCCAAAAGACGATGTTCATAGACGAATTAGAAAAGGGTTCATTTTCACTCCAGCTTTGTGATGAAAGAACTTCGTCCATAAGCCCAAGCCAAAGTGAAATGTTCTCCTAACAGCATGGACGATACTAATAAGGTATGTTCATAAATCCTTAAAACATATTCAAAAATAATAGAAACAATGGAAATGAAAATCATTCATTCATGAAATCTAAGGGTGGACCACCACAGTCCAAAAAACCCTTGAAAAGTAGAGTGATTGTTCATAAAAGCTCGTCCATAAAACGTGGACGAGATAATTGTACTTGAATAAATTTAAATAAAATAAAATAAAAGAAGTAAAAGCCCAAAACACCGGGCACTTCCAAACAAAAACATAAAAACTTTTTGAAAGTTGAAGTCATTTTGCTGGGTTGGTCTTCGGATCGTCCTGGGTCACCTCGTTATTGGCATCGTCCTCCACATTGACGTCCTCAGAGCTCGTCACAAGCAAGGAACTCTCTGTAGCGAGGGGGATCTTAAATGTATCGAAGTTCAAGTCAGGGAATGCGTCCTTGGCATCAGTACGGAAGTCCTCATACCCAGCAGCATAATGGCTGTCTAGACGATTCTTGTATTCGTCAGATTTCTTAAAGGCTGATATGGCTTCCTCACGTGCTTTCTCCAAGGACGAAGTAAACTCTGAGACTTGTCTCTCCAAGTAAGCAATGCGAGTATCCTTCTCAATAGCATCTGCTTTAAGTTCCTCAACCTCGTCTTTCAACTTCGTCTCTATTCCTTGCAAGCGATTGAGATCCTCAGTCAACCTGATCACTTCCCCCTTTTTCAATAGAACTTCATTATTCAGCTCCTTGGCCTTCTCTTTTGCCGTCTTTGCCTCCTCAGCAAGTTCCTTGGCCTGGCACGTCGCTATATAAAACTTTGACATAGCCTGTGCATGGACGAAGGAAAGTTAGAGATTCTATTTAAAAAAAAAAAAAAAAAAAAACTTATTGAAAACACTCAAGGACGAATAAAGGTCCTACCTTAAAGAGGTTATGAATGCCAGAAAGTTCAAATTCCTTCACTGACATATTGTAACATTCGTTAACTTCATTGTCAGTGACAATTCCTTTGAACGTCCTCTATGCATAGCCCTCGTCCAGCACCAAGTTAGAAGGACGATCAGATGGCTCTGATGGATGAGGCTTGCGAGGAGTCTTAGCTAGAGGGGGAGTAGGATCAGTTTGAACAAGGTGAATTATTTGGACGGGCTCCACGTTGGTAGGGGAGTCGTCCAGATTCACCGTCGGAGGTGTGACTTTGGGGACCTTGGGAAGAGATGAAGTCCAGGTGGTTTTTGGTTTTTTGGGGCCTCGACGACTAGGAAGGTCGTCCAGGTCCACAACACTAGAAATCTTTTTAGATTTTCTCTTCCCAGCCTGGACGGGAGCCTTCTGGACGACTGGTGGCACAGGAGTACCCTCGTCCCCACTAGTTACTGTTTTTTCCTTATTCTCTCTCACTATAATTATTCCTACAACAAAGGAAATCAGTTGAAAAAAAAAAAAAAAAAAGGGAAAGGAAATGAAGTAGAGATGGATGATACTTACTTCTACGGGTAGTTTCTTCGTGGCCTAGGTTCTCAGCAGTAGGTTCTAGACCAAGCCCCCATGTAGCCAAACTGCTAAAAGTTACTTGTTAAGGACATATTTTGTGTAATTGGCTAATCCTTTGACAAAACACACTTTACTTGTATTTGGGTAGATCTAGGATGTGTTTAATACTTCAAGGAACATGTTGTTCAAGTCTAGTATTAAAGCCATGAAGATTGGACCAAGAAACAAGTGAAGAAAAGCTATTCAAGAAGGCTGGACAGATAGCTCGACACCTGTGGACAGATAGCCCGACAGCTTCCCGACACCTCTCGACAGCTAGCTATCTATCGAGCTCTTAAGGTGTTTTCTTATCGCAATCTCGACACCTTCTCGACAGCTGGTCGATCGATCGAGAAAGCTCCTGTCCCCTCGATAGATTCTCGACACCTCCTCGACACCTGCTATCTATCGAGGATTAAATCTCAACACCTCCCGATCGATTGAGGTATCTATCGAGGTTATGGGATTTCAGATTTCTAGATCTGATTTTTGGGCCAGGCTTTTGTATTTGTGTAGGGTTTCTTTTCTCACAACCCTAGACCTATATAAGGCTTATTTTAGAGGCCGTCACATAAGAGAATAAGAGAATAAGAGAATACGAGGAGAACATATTCAAAAGGTTATTCTCTCTGAAAGAAGCTACTGCGTCTTTACACCTTAGGGTTTTGTAACCAAGTGCTTCTAGATCTTCATTATTGATGAAGTGAAGAACTTTGCATCCAACATTCTTCTTCTAGTTGGTGATTAAGTCGCGTACTGGGATCCGCGCAATTGGTTAGTCATGTACTGGGATTCGTGTATCAAAGGGTGGCGTTCATATATTGAAGAGTTCAGAGGTTCTGAAGCGGTAGAAAGTTTCTGCTGTGAGTTCATCTTCGGGGATTGTAGAGTCTAGGGACAAAGGTTTTGTACTAAATCTGAAACTTCTCTTTACTATAGTGGATTGCTTTTCGGGAAGGTTTCCCCCCAGGTTTTTTACTGTGAAACTGGTTAGTTTCATTGGTTTTCCTGGGTCATCATATCTTGTCTTATTTATTTTTCCGCTGCATGATTTTGACATGATATTGATGTTTGTTTGTTTAAACAAGTTTATACAAAATAAATCTAATTAACAACTTGGGTTTAAAACTTGTTAATTCTATCAGCTGGAGTCTAAATTTCCCAATAAGTGGTATCAGAGCGGGTTCACTCTGATTGGATTAATTTCCTGAGTGTGATCCATTGACCCCTATTGTCATAGAAACTCTTGATTGTTTTGATTTGCATGATTTATGTTGAATGATGATGATGATATTCAAGATGCCTATTGCAAGCTTTATAATTTTTGTGTGAAATCTCTTGAATATTCTACAAAATTAAAAGCTAAATTTAAAAAGGTCAAACTTGAAAAAGATGATTTGATTGCAAAATTGGATGAAGCCAATAATTTGAATGAGAATTTTAAAAATCAAATTTCATCTCAAGTGGACAAAATTAAAAGTTTGGAAGAGCAACTAGTTGAATCTAAAACTGAAGTTGAAAAATTAACTAGTGCCAAACTTGTTGTTGAGCCTAACTCAAAAGAAAAAGGATCTTTATATTCCCCCATTTAAAAGGAATAATGAAGAGTTGAAGGCTAATATTGCTAGGATAGACAAAGGTAAAAATTCTGATATTAACGCTGAAGTTTCTAAACCTATGTCTAAAACTCCTCCTTGGAAGAATAAAAATTTTGAATTTGTCCCCACTTGTCATCATTGTCATATTGTTGGTCATATTAGGCCAAATTGTCCTAAGTTGTCAACCTCTAAGGTTAGACCTCCTTCTAGGAAGCCGAGTAGCTCTAAAACTACTCATGTTTGTCACCATTGTGGTGATTCTGGTCACACTCGCCCTAATTGTTTCAAGTTGTTTCCTCATAAGCGAGTGTCCAATAGGTCTCATCCTTTGTCTAAAGGCTCTGTACCTATTCCTGGTGAGTTATTAAAAGCTTTGAGCTTTTTGACTCAATTTCAAGAGAATTCTAATTCCTCTATGTCCTTTAGTAATCATAATAGGACACGTGTCTTTTCATCTTCATGGCTAAAGACTCGTGCTGTGTGGGTGAGAAAAGAGCCTAAGACTTAATTGTCTTTTCTGTTTGTCCTCTACTTTAATTCTTTCTATATAAAGTAGGACTCTCTTTGCTTGATTTCTTATCTGTTTTTGGAATCATGTTTTCATGCATCTGCACCTTTCTATCATGCCTTCATGCATATGCAGCTTTCTTTCTGCTTTCATGTTGTTTGTCTGTTTTTATTTGGTTGTTTAGTTTTTATTTTTATTTTTTTAAATAAAAATAAAAAGGAAAAATCAGAGAAATACAAAAACAGTGTGTGTTTTGTGTACATTGGTACTTGTGTACCTTGGATGGCCATTGAAACAAAGTTTTCTAAACTTTGTATCTTTTGTAGCTTAGATGAGCATCTCTATGCACAACTAAGCAAGTGAGCTTTGTGGCTCTTGTTTGTGATGAGTAAGATTAAGTTATCTCTTAAACTTAACACTCATATCACTCTTTTTGACGGGTAGGACTAGAAAATCCTAAGAGAAAGGCATAAATAACCATCTCACCACTGTTACCCGCCAATCATAATATGACACCTGTATGCTTCGGCATAGCAAAAGTGCAGTGTTAAAGACATTCGTATGCTTCGGCATAGCAAAAATGCGATGTCAAATGCTTAACATCTTGGGTATTTCTTTTCTCTCTTTTTATGCCCATGCATGATATGCTTAAAAGAAAATATGCAAAGAAAAATAAAAAGCAAAAAGATTAAAAATGCTTTAAATATGATTGCAAGCGTGTTTTCTAGGAGATGTGGGAGTTATAGGATGTACCTTGAAGGGGATAGTCCCCATCAAACAGTTATGATTGTGTGTGAGTTAAAGTTATTTTCACATATCTTCGTCATAACATGTATACACATATGCAATCTTGCGATGTTTTTCACACACAACACGCAATATTCTTTGCTACTCTTGGTACATGTGCAGGTACAATGTGATTTGGCCATCACAAGTGTTTACATATGCTAATGTATGCTCACTAAACTGTCTTGACTTGTTTTTGAAATATAAAATTGGTTAGACTTGTTTAGTGTGTGTGTGTGTTTTGGGATCTATGTGCTTAACTTTTTTCTTGTTTTTCACTTGTTTTGCATCCTTCTATTATCTTGTCATCCATAGCATCTTGTTTCATTACATTCATACATTTATATGGATTTCTTTGTGCCCCCTTGATCATCTTTCCGTTTCTCGGGCGAAGCTTTCTAGCTTCTTGTACCCTTTGTCAATCATGACAAAAAGGGGGAGAGAATTTGTGGAGATATGTGGTTTCTTTTTAAAGACTTTACATGTTAGGGGGAGAAATACATTCCTTTGTAAGGGGGAGATGTGTTTCATCTTGTTAGGGGGAGTGCTTACTTCCTTCTTCTTGTACCTTGGGTCTTGTGACCATGTTTACATACATTATGCTTATCTTCTTTATATGCTGATGTATGTTTCTTTCACCTACCTCTACATGTGTTGTTTCTCTTCTATCTTTATACACATGTTTCTTTATACTTGTATGCAATCTATTATTTCTGTTTCACACTAAGATGCCTTGATGAGTTTTGTTTAAGTGTTTCACAAATACAGGTTGTCAAAGTCTACTTGCCATAAACTCTCTTCTTGCAAAGTTTTTCAAGAGTTTGTGTTAGGATAGATTTTATTGTATTCAACAAGTGAATATGAGTTGAGTGATTTATGACTTCTCTCATATGCTCATTTGTTTGTTGTGGTTTTGTCACGGATTGCCAAAGGGGGAGATTGTTAAGGACATATTTTGTGTAATTGGCTAATCCTTTGACAAAACGCACTTTACTTGTATTTAGGTAGATCTAGGATGTGTTTAATACTTCAAGGAACATGTTGTTCAAGTCTAGTATTAAAGCCATGAAGATTGGACCAAGAAACAAGTGAAGAAAAGCTATTCAAGAAGGCTGGACAGATAGCTCGACACCTGTGGACAGATAGCCCGACAGCTGCCCGACACCTCTCGACAGCTAGCTATCTATCGAGATCTTAAGGTGTTTTCTTATCGCAATCTCAACACCTTCTCGACAGCTGGTGGATCGATCGAGAAAGCTCCTGTCCTCTCGACAGATTCTCGACACCTCCTCGACACCTGCTATCTATTGAGGATTAAATCTCGACACCTCCCGATCGATCGAGGTATCTATCGAGGTTACGGGAATTCAGATTTCCAGATCTGATTTTTGGGCCAGGCTTTTGTATTTGTGTAGGGTTTCTTTTCTCACAACCCTAGACCTATATAAGGCTTATTTTAGAGGCCGTCACATAAGAGAATAAGAGAATAAGAGAATACAAGGAGAACATATTAAAAAGATTATTCTCTCTGAAAGAAGCTACTGCGTCTTTACGCCTTAGGGTTTTGTAACCAAGTGCTTCTAGATCTTCATTATTGATGAAGTGAAGAACTTTGCATCCAACATTCTTCTTCTAGTTGGTGATTAAGTCGCGTACTGGGATCCGCGCAATTGGTTAGTCACGTACTGGGATTCGTGCATCAAAGGGTGGCGTTCATATATTAAAGAGTTCAGAGGTTCTGAAGCGGTAGAAGGTTTCTGCTGTGAGTTCATCTACGGGGATTGTAGAGTCTAGGGACAAAGGTTTTGTACTAGATCTGAAACTTCTCTTTACTATAGTGAATTGCTTTTCGGGAAGGTTTCCCCCCAGGTTTTTTACTGTGAAACTGGTTGGTTTCATTGGTTTTCCTGGGTCATCATATCTTGTCTTATTTATTTTTCCGCTGCATTCATTATTGACATGATATTGATGTTTGTTTGTTTTAACAAGTTTATTCATAATAAATCTAATTAACAACTTGGGTTTAAAACTTGTTAATTCTATCAACCGGGGTCTAAATTTCCCAACATTACTAAATCGTGAAAAGTCCTTCTAGGGAAGGCGCGTACTTGGTCAATTCGCTCCAAGTATGATCTGTCCAAACGTGGACGAACAATAGCTGCACCAATAAAAAGAAAGGTGGTTAGACGATTGAGAGTTAGAAAAAGTGTAAGGAATGAAAGAAATAACATGGAAAGAAAACATACCCTCAGGACGAAGGCGACCTATGGGGCTGGTAAAAGGAGGAAGGGGGCATTACCCACATCTATTGGGTCCCCAGCCCAATTTTCAGAAATAATAAAAAACTCTTTTTTCCAGAGCCTGTCAGACAAGCTGCGGCCCCTTATTAAGCTATAGTGAGAGCCTCTGGACGAGAACTGGTAAAAACCAGCAGACTTCTTTATTTCTGAGGGCTTATAACAGTAGAGGAACTCGTCCACTGTTATAGGACATTCCCCTTCCAGTGCCTCACGCCATAGCACTTGCATGGCAACTATCGTCCTCCAACCATTGGGGTTAAGCTGGTTAGGACCAATGCCCAACCTATGAAGAAGACCTCTACAAAAAGAATTTAAGGGAAACCTAAGACCAGCTAAGAGATAAGACGAGTATACTCCTAAACCAGAGGAAGGAGAACAACACCACTCTCCTTCCTTGGGTAGACGAGGTTCGAACTCCCTAGGGATTTGATATCTATCTACTAAAGTTTTTAACTTAGGAGCGTCTAAGGTGGACGCTACTTCAGGGGCACAGCTATATATTACATTTTCCTCTTCCTCTTCCTCGTCCTGAAAAGGGCTAGGTGGCGCTTTGGACGAGCTAGTCCCAGCTCTAGAGGCCGTCCTACATTGCATTTCCTGAAATTCTTCTAAGGAAATGCCTGGAACCCCCGGACGAATAATGCTCGTCTGAGGAACTACTACTATAACTAGTGCTACCTTCACCACTCTCGTAACTCCCTGACGAGACGTCCTGATACTCATCTATTTCCCTCTTTATACTACTAGACGAAGACATAGCTAAAATAAAGATCAAGACGAAAACCTAAAAGGAAGAGGAAATACCTGACAGAACTAGGACGAAGGCTAGACAAGAATCTTGGACGAGATAGCAAAAGGGAGTTTATGAGAAAGGTAAAGGGCAAGAAAGAGAATGTGCCTATTTATAGGGCCCAAGAGTAGGGTCAGCGAAGCGACACCATCCACTAAGAAGATAACACGTGGCAATCGCGTGGAAAAATATAATCGACTTAACTACTCAACGAATTAAATCACGACACGTGGCTACATAAAGGGAATTAAATCCCTATAATATCCTTAGACGACACCTTGGACAAGGGGGCAACTGATGGGATAGCAAAAATTACATCTATAGTTCGTCCAGAGGAGTCGTCCGTGATCACCAGTTAGCCAAACGGTCAGACCATCTCTGATTCGTCCAGATATGTCGTCCCTGAGTATTGATCAATTGAATAAACCTCAGGGAATCAAGTCGGAAGAGTCGTCCATGTGCAAAGCGCATGGACGACCACACAACAGTCTAACAAAGAGTCGTCCATGGGCATTGTACATGGACGACCACACAACACTTAGCAAATTCTAGAGCGGTTAATCAACCCGTGTTCATCGCCACCAATTCCTCCCAAGTATGTAACTTCCAGTAACGGTTGTAATTTCTATAGCTGTTGAGGAAGTTATGTCCAGATTCCACAAATCTGGGGGAAGTTATTGAACCAATAACCGCCCCAAAGTTTCCTATATAAGGACCAATCTGAACCAAGTAAAGGTATGAGATTCTGAGATTTTTACTCCCAATACAGTTAAAACTCCATTCGTGAGAAGATACTAACTTAGTCATCGGAGGGCCTTAGGCCAGTCCACCCCGATCTCCTTTGATATTTTGTTTATTTTTCAAGCCTTCGCTACCACTTTTAACCCATCGAAGCCAAGTTGTCCAGCCTACTGATTTTGTTCATCATCAACAAGTAAACTATTTTGCATTGTACTTATATTATATCCAAATTTTACTTGAGTATAATTTATTGTTCTCTCTTTGATTTTGGAGAAATGGTTTTTAAAAACCTCTTTGTTTTTAGTTTTACATTGAAGGAATGGTATGAGCCCATGAAGTAGAATTTAGTGGAAGGGTTTGGAGCCACAGGGCTTTAGTATTAATGGGCCTAAAGCCCATATGAAATGAAATGTGGTTTGTACAGCCTAGAGCCGAAAGCTTTGCGGAAGAAATTGGGGTGAGGTAGCAATGTTAGAAGGGAAGGGAATGAGATATCACATGTTTTTAGCAAAAAGTAGTGTTACACTCACAAACTATTTTATAACATTTTTACAAACTGTTGATGTGGGCATCTTTTTATTGGTTTTTATTTAGGCCCACTTTTAGCATTATTTTTTCATTTACCAATAATCACTTACCACATTAATAGTTTGTAAAAAAAAATTGTATCTTTAGCATTACTCTTTTAGGAAGATATGTACCTACGAGAGGTAGATAATTTTCATTATTGACTAGAACTAGAACATACCCTCCAATGGTTTTTTTTTTTTGAAAAAAGAACATTCCTTCATTCAATTATAAAATAAGAGAATCTTGATACAAAGCCTCCATAGCAGTTGGAGGTGAGTCCTCAATCCAGTACATATCATTAGTAATGTTCCTAGCATATTGAGCAAGAGCATGTGCCACCTTGTTTCCTCCCCTCCTTATGCAGCTAACATTAACCCAGTGCAAGCCATGAAGCAAGCATTGAATATCATCAACCACATTCCCCAGCAAGGACCGATTAGGCATTGAAGACGAAATAGCCTTCATGACATTAACATTATCTCCTTCCACAACAAGTTCTGAGAAACTAGCGTCTGTTGCAATTTCCATCGCCTTTCTGCAGGCAAGCATCTTGGCCTCATCGCTGTAGCTCATCGATGGTCCTTTGGCTGACATGGCTGCCATCCTCCAATGGTTGAAAACCTAATCCAAAAGTATATATTTAAGTTTTTTTGATAATAAAACATATGCTGATTTTCTTCTCAAAAAAAAAAATTTATCACTCTTCAGGTTAGATATTTCTTTTAAAGGACTTATAATATCAAGAACTTAGGTAGATTTTGGTTAATTTCTCCATCTGTTGGTGAATTCCCCACTGAAAAATGCCATTCACATTAAATTGCTAGAGAAGCGTACAATTTATTTATTTTGGTACTTGAGTACATAAGATTGTTTCGAAGAATTTCTCAATCATAAATTTTTTAGTTTTTTAAATTTTCACTTCTTAAAAGAATTAAATAAAATAAATTATGCTGACACTTGCAATCCTATTAATAAGCTATTTTTTTTTTTTTTTTTGAGATAAGATTTTGTTACTATTAAGGAAGTAAAAAAACACTACCGTGCACTTTTGGTGTAATGGGTTAAATATTATCACTTGCAAACTATTATTAAAAAATAATGACAAAATTTGTATTAGTAATTGATTTTCAAATTCACCCATCCACTCAGACTATTCACTCTCCTCTCCCTTTTAAATTTGACTTGTTCATGTCAATCATAGGAGCGACGGTACTGCCATACTGATGATTAGCTGATAACAATTTTCTATCTTTTTCTCACAACTCAACAAGATCTATCTCTCATTTATGATGGCTTCCTCAAATCAGCGACTCTCTTTGAGATAGGTAGGTGGATTTTTCAAAATGAGGGTGTTAGGATCTTAATGTGTTAGCATATTCTGCGCCAAAGTTTTCATGTAGTTAAACACTTAGGGTTTGTTTGGAATCAGCTTATTTCGCTGAAATTGAAAACTTTATGCTAAAAGTACTATAGATAAAGGTAAATGTTAGTTGAAATAATTCAGTGAGACTTATGAATAGTATCAAAAAGTGCAATGGGACCCATGAATAGTAGCAAAAATAAGCTAAATAGTAAAATAAGTTGGCAAAAAAAAAGCTAGTCAAACAGACACTTAGCCTCCGTTTGGGAAGTGCGTTTGCGTTTCCCAGCGGGGCATTTTTCACAAATTAGTGGGTCCCGTGCACTATTCACGGGACCCGTAAACTACTTTTTTTTTAAAAAAAAAAACTTTAAAACTGGGTCCCACAACACTATTTACACATTTAAAAATTATTTTACTATAGTGTTTTTAGTTTTCAGTAATAAGCGGTATCCAAACAAACCCTTAGTGTGTGTTTGGATACCAATGAAAAATTAAAATTATTTTACTATTCAACTTATTTTTGCTATTATTCATGGGCTCCACTGCACTTTTTGGTACTATTCATGGGCCATACTGTATTATTTCAACTAACTTTTACCTTTATCTATAATACTTTCAACAATAAGTTTTCAGTTTCAACAAAATAAGCGGTATCCAAACACACCCTTAGTGTTCGTTTAGGTTAAGATGAAAAATGAAAATTATTTTACTATTCAGTTTATTTTTGTGCCCCACTGTACTTTTTGGAACTATTTATGGGTCCCACTGTACTATTTCAACTAATTTTTACCTTTATCTACAGTACTTTCAGTAATAATTTTTCAATTTCAGCAAAATAAGCGATATTCAAATACACCCTTAATTGTCATTTATTTTGTATTTTGTGGGTCCATTTGTAATTGGGTTGAGGTCTCAAGAGCCAAGATTTTTTTATTTTATTTATTTATTTAATTATTTTGTATACAAGATAGAATTTCTACTCTAGCCTAATCTAAGTGTATATGTGTGTGAAACTCTTTCTTGAAAACTTGAACCCCGACTCTTATCCCTACACCCTACAAGAATTTATACTTGTAGAGTGACCACTGCACCAAGGGTGCGCGGTGGTTCAAGAGTCAAGATCTTAATATTATCATTATCATAAAAATTCTTTTTTTGAAAAATAGTTTTAACGTGGCTCTTAATATTATCATTAAATGAAGACAAATCTTAAAAATTGTACGGTTAAACTTACAGCTGAAACTTCCTTTCAATACGAAACGGTCCCAACTCCCAAGCACCCATTTATTTCAATATTGATTTCTAACCAGATCACATCAGACCCCTTTTGATAAATGCTTTCCAACCAGATCAACCACCATTCATTTATGCTGTCACCTTTTTTTTATTTGAGGAACATTTATGATGTCACCTATGTATCCAAAATGCAATTTCTTTGTTTTCCTCCACGCTGCGGATCCGGATCCTCTCCATTTCCCTTTGAAATGGAGAGGGTCCAGTTCACGGTGAGGATTTCTTTGAAAACTATCAAGGGTCTAAAACGTGCCACATTATTTAAAATGTTAAAAACTTAACTCAACAAATTCAAACTCTGGTTAAACTAAGGTTAACTCAGCATATTTTTTTCTCTCACCAGACTCACCTGAAATTTCAATGTTCAAACTCTCATCTCCAAAGGATTTTCTTTCTCCATCCCACGGTCCTCACCGTCGCCGGTGCCACCAGCCACCGTGCTATTCTTTTCTCTCACCAGCCCATCTGAAATTTCAAAGTTCAAACTCTCATCTCAAAGGATATTCTCTCTCCATCCCACGGCCCTCACCATCGCCGGTGCCAAAGGATGGGAATGGGTAAATGCGTTGGGAGTATAGGCCACGTGGGTTAGGACAGAGCCGAAGGTGAGGGATATGGGACAGTGGGGTTGGAATGTGGGAAGGAAAGTATAGTTGCCATTTGCGATTTGCCAAATGCAATCGAGAATTCCTGATCTAGTAAACAAAGGGTCTCAAACTTTCATCATCTCCTTTCTTTGTTTAGCAAAGTACACATCTTTCTTATATTAATTTTTTAGGTTGATTAGTATATATAATTTTAGGTCCTTATGGTTTTATACCTTTTTTAATTATTGAACTTATCGTTTACACTATATCTATTATCTACGACCAATGGAAAATCCTCACATATTAAACAAATTTTAAGGTGAAAATGCACTTTTCGTCCCTACATTTTGGGTCGATTTCTATTTTGGTCCCAAAATTGATTTCTTTGCAAATTTCATCCCCAAAATTTGAAAATCGTTTTTAAAATCGTCCTTCCCGTCAACCAACAGACGGAACCCTCCTATGTGGCAGACGGATATCCACGTGTCAAGCCCACCTATTAAAATAATAATATGTAAACCTACCTGGCAAGCCCACTCACCCTAAACTGCACATGCCCCTCACGTGAGGGACTTTGCAGCTTCCACATCAGCTTCCCGCGCTCCCAGCCCTCCCACGTGACCCCACGTGACCCTAGCTCTCCAACTACCTCAGTCATCCCACATTAAAATCCCCAAATTGCACTGAAAACCCTAAAATCCTCTCGTCGTCTTCCTCAGCTCGATCCCTCAAATCTTTGAATCTAACCCAGTACGACACGAACAGACTGAGGGAAGCTTGAGGAGCAAGAATAATGGAAGCTAGCTCTGCATGTGCCTCTGCATCATCAGAAAGAAGCTTGAGGAGGAGAGCACCACGCATGTGCTACTGCCCCTCCCCTCAGAAGCCCGTGCTAGTGGTTTCCTGGACAGATAACAATCCAGGGAGAAGGTTCTATGGGTGTCCCAATTACTGGGTAAGTGAAGTGCTAGTGTTTTTTGTTCATTTTGTTCACTTGGGTTTGTTGTTTGTTCATTTTGTTTTGAATTTGGGTTTAATTTCAGATTGGTAAGAAGTGCAAGTTCTTCCAATGGGTTGATGATGAGATTTGTGAGCGTGGGAAGGTGCTTATCCCAGAGATGAGGCAGAGAATTCTCAGACTCCAAGTCGAGGTTTCAACATGCAAGAAGAGAGAGAAGTGGCTAACAGTGTGTTTGATATTGGCACTGCTGCTGTGTGGGATATGTCTTTGTGTGATTCTATCTTTGGCGGGTTAGATGGGTGGGGTAGCATGTTTTGGACAATGTGGGTGTAGGCAGGGTTAGGACAGGGTTAGGAAAATGTGTTGTAGATGATGATGTTGTTATCCTCTGTATCCATTGATTTCCGTATGAATGAAATATGGAAGGACAGAGTTCATTTTGTTAATTTGGTCTATAATGTGGTGTAGATGATGTTGTTGTTATCCTATGTATCCCATTGATTTCAGGATGAATGAAATATGGAATGACATAGTTCATTCTGTTAATTTGGTATGTAATGTGGTGTAGATGATGATGTGTTAATTATCTTACTTGATTGCAATTAGATTACAATTTACCAAATTTGTAATATTGGTACGCTAACCATTGTAAATTTACCAAACTTGCAAAATTGATATACACAAGTTTACCAATTATGTTTGTGTATTGCAATTATGTGCTGCAATTATGTGTATTGCAAACTTGTAAATTATGTGCTGCAATTACGTGCTGCAATTATGTACTGCCCCTCCCCACAATTCTGCATATACTGCAATTCACAAACTTCACAAACCTGCAAATTCTACAATACACAATTCTGCATGTACCAATTCACAATTCTGCATGTACCAATTCACAATTCTGCATAGTCTGCAAATTCTGCAAATCACAATTAACAATTTAACATATACTGCAGCTCACAATTTTGCAATAGACAAATACTGCAATTCACAATCCATAAATATGCAATAAACATGCTTGCACTATCACTCAATTTTGCAATTCACAGATTTGCATTAATAAGTCATTCATAAATATGCAATACCAACATAGGCCAATTACACATGTCTGCCATAATTCAAGCAGTGACTTTAAACCTGAGTAAACCAAAAAATAGGCCATGTCTGCCATGTTTCAAGCAGTGAATTTAAACCAAAGTAAACCCACATATGGGCAATGTCTGCCAATTACAAAAAATAGGCAATGTCTGCCAATTACAAGAAAGTAGGCAATGTCTGCCAATTACAAAAAAATAGGCAATGTCTGCCATGTCCACCAGTCTATCCCCTTGGACCATGCACAGATGCCTGGCTGCCAGCACTCCTCAGTGCCTCCTTGTACCTTGATGCATTTCTTGAGGCAGTTAGAGTTTCATTTGTCATAGTCCCCCTCTTTCTCTTCCTTGGATTGCTGCTGCTTAGATTGCTTGGATTGGTGCTGGTTAGATTGCTGCTTGCAGGGTTGTTGCTTGCAGGGTTGCTGCTTGCAAGGTGGTTGGTTGATGGTTGCCGGCTGCTTCTAGGTTGTAACTTTGATGGCCTATTGCCTTGCTGGTTGGTCCTGGGTTGCTGGCTTGATGGCATACTTGTAGCATGTGGTTGCTCTTGGGTTGCTCTTTGGCCATTGCCATTTGTCTTCAAGCAGTAGCAAATACAACTAAGTTAGAAACAGGTATTTTTAATTTCAAAACATGCAGAATTAAAAAACACTAGTCTTACCTGCATTGGTCTATGTTTCCTTTGGTTTTGGGCACCAGGCAGTGAGGAATTACCTCCAACCTCACCCTTACAGCTTCTTTTGTTGTGGCCTATATTCCCACAGGTCTTGCACCTCTTGGCAATACCCAAGCCCTTGTTGTGACCCCTCCTTGGTTCATTGGGTTCTAAGATTCTCTTCTTCTTGGGCCTGCCTGGTGGCCTTCTCTTTATGGGAGGCTGCACAGGGGGGAGACCAGTTAAGATCCACATATTGGCACCATTGAGTGGATCAATGGTGTGCTCATAACATGCTTTGTATGTGCTGGTGTGGTAGCAGGCATTAGTGTATTTCTCAGCTTGCTCTCTATTGAAGAATATGCATGAAATTGCATGGCAGCATGGGATACCAGTGATATCCCATTTCCTACAGCTGCACACCCCCTTAGCCAAGTCTACAATGAAGCTCTGCAGTCCATTCTTCACCTCGAATTTGGTGTCAGAAGCCCAACATGCTAACCACCTACCACTGCCCACCTTCTCCCTATGTAGCCTTTTACAGATTTTAGGGCAGAGCTCAGATTCCACCCTCATAATACTGTTTCTGTTTTGCTGGACTCTGCTCATTAAGTATAACCTTATGTCCTCAAGCTACAGACAAGAAAAACCCACAAGTCAGTGCATGCAACAAGGTATACAGCTAACCAAACTATGCAAATTCCACCTACCAAAATCCAAAAATATACATACCATGCTAATGATGGGTTTCCCCCTGAATTTCAGTATCCTATTATTGAAACTCTCACACATGTTGTTGATGACAGTGTCACTCAATGCATCAGTTCTGAACATGTGTCTAGCCCATACTGTTGTGGTATGTCCTTTCAACCAATTATATGCACCCTCATCAATGTCCTTCATCTCATTCATTATCCTTTCAAATTCATGTGCATATGTGGCTTTAGCTGCTTTCCAAAATAACTCCTTAATAATTATGCCAGGATGTTGCTTCCTCAGATTGTTGTACAAGTGTCTACAACAAATTCTGTGCTCATATTGTGGCCATTTGTCTGCAAATGCCTGCACCAACCCCTGCCAAGAGAATCAACAATGTTTAGCATATATACATATTTCACTACTTGTTCAATGTAGTTAAGTTAAAAAATCAGTATGTAGTATAATGATACCTTTTGCTGGTCTGATATGAATGTCCACCTCTTCTCATCACCAATGTCTGCTAGTAGCAAGTTTATAAACCAAATCCATGAGTCCTTGGTTTCTGCTTCCACCACTGCAACCGCTAGAGGGAAATATTCTTCATTGGGGTCTCTGGCAATTGCAACCATCAGTTGGCCCCCTATCTTGGTCTTTAGGTGACAAGCATCCAACCCAATTATTGGCCTACAACCTACCCTAAACCCCTGCTTACACCCAGACCAGCATATGTAAAGTCTCTCAAAATAAGGTAGACCAGCCTGTAAGTTCATCTTAGCTGCTAACTCACCTTCATTGAATGTGTGTGTCTTCATTACAATTGTACTGCCAGGGCTGGACCTCCTCAGTTCTACACAGTAATCCCACAATTGATTGTACTGCTCTACATAGGACCCATCAACAAACTCTTGGGCCTTTTCCCTAGCCCTGCTGGCTTTTCTTGCACTAATATTTACAACATACTTCTCATGCACAACCTCTTGAATGTGCCTTAGTTTAATATCAAGTTGTCTCCTCACCTTCTTCATCAACTTCTTTGCAATGAAGTTGGCAGAACACTTAGGGTTTTTATAGCTCCTAGTGCATGTGTGCTCCATGTTCAGGGTCTTCAACTGCCAGCTCATCTCCCTTGGCAGCTTTGCAAGGTAAGCTGTAAATTTACAAGGAGGTTGGCATTTGGCTCTAACCCTAACTTTGTCATTCTTCACAAACTTCACCCCCCATCCACCTTTCACTGCATACTCAGTAATGGCCTCCTTGAACTGCTTAGCTGAGGTAAATAACATGTGCTTCTCAAATACCAAGTCATCAGGATTGGACACATGTCTAAACACAGGAAATGTATTCCTCCTTCTTCTGACATTGTCCACAACTGTTTCATTGACAGTAGCATCACTTTCACTGTCATAAATTCCATCACCCTGAAAGCCACCATCAGATGATGACTCACTTAGGCTCAACAGCTCCTCAGTAGTGTAGTCAGAGTTCATTACCCCATCCCCTATCTGTTCACGCATGTGCATCAGGTCCTCACTGTCACTGCTTGCACTATCTTCACCCACATTTCTCTGGTTGGGGTTCATTGATCTTGACCCTTCTACATCACTGTCCTCAGAACTGTCATTACTGTCAGTGGTGACAGCCCCATCCTGTTGTGGTTCCTCTACAATTGGTTCCTTCCCTGGTCTCCTGCACTCAAGTATTTCCACTTCATCATCATTATCATCATTCCTATTATCATTCCTATCATCATTCCTATCACCTGCATCCCTTGCACCACCACTGCCAAACTCATCACCATCCCTATCATCATCCCTACCACTAGCACTGCCACCAGCCCTACCACTACCACTGCCACCATCCCAGTGAGCATCACAACCATCCCAATTAGCAAAAAATTCACCCCAATGATCATTACCATCATCGGAGTCATCATCCTCAAAATTATCACCACTACTGGCATTGGCATAATAGCCCTGTCCATTATAATAACCATCACAAGAACGTTCAAGCTCATTAGAGCTGCAACTCTCAGAATCACTAACAACAAAAGGGTCATCATGATCAGGCCCTACAACAGTATCTACATGCAAACCATTACCATCATTAATAAGTATAGGTTCATAAACTGGGTGCTCTACATAGACATGAATCTGTCCATGACCCCTTACCAACTTAGTCATTGCCATTGCATCATGATCATCCTTAATTAGTTGGAACACCCCATCCTCCTCATTATCCTCAGGGCTTCTATACCATAGCCTACTCACATGTGTATACCCAAACTCTCTACAGATGGACTCAATTTCTAGCTTAGACCACTTGTCAGGATCACAATCATCTACTACCCCCACCTCACCCCCCACATATTTCTGAGGATTTACATCAAAATACCCACCATGATGCACATACAAAGTAAAGAGCTCGTCCATTCTGCATGCATGAGATATATAGTCAACATTATTTAAATAATCAACTACTCAGAAAACCAAACCAAACAGTCAACATTATTTAATTAAACCACTAAAGACCACTAAAGGCTACATCTTAGTAAACTACATTTTCATGCAAATAGTGATAAAGTCATAAACAACCAATTAAATAGTGGTCCCTATGCATATTGAGTGTGTCAAAAAAGTTAGAGAGAGACATATATAATGTGCAAAAGATACAGAGAGAGACAGAGTGACAAAGATACATGCACAGAGAGAGAGATAAAGTGGATAGAGCTACCTTTTCGAGCTTAAACCCACTGCTACAATCTTGAAACTGCTGCAGGTTTTGGATTGAAGCTCCAACCTTATCACAGTCTCCCTCGTTTTCTTCAGTTCTCAATGCTACAATCTTGAAACTGCTGTAGAGAAATTGATTTTTTTTTCTAGGGATTTCGTTGTTTTAGGGGTGTCTGTTCGTGTCGTACTGGGTTAGATTCAGAGATTTGAGGGATCGAGCTGAGGAAGACGACGAGAGGATTTTAGGGTTTTCAGTGCAATTTGGGGATTTTAATGTGGGATGACTGAGGTAGTTGGAGAGCTGGGGTCACGTGGGGTCACGTGGGAGGGCTGGGAGCGCGGGAAGCTGATGTGGAAGCTGAAAAGTCCCTCACGTGAGGGGCATGTGCAGTTTAGGGTGAGTGGGCTTGCCAGGTAGGTTTACATATTATTATTTTAATAGGTGGGCTTGACACGTGGATATCCGTCTGCCACGTAGGAGGGTTCCGTTTGTTGGTTGACGGGAAGGACGATTTTAAAAACGATTTTCAAATTTTAGGGATGAAATTTGCAAAGAAATCAATTTTGGGACCAAAATAGAAATTGACCCAAAATGTAGGGACGAAAAGTGCATTTTCGCCAAATTTTAAATAATTGAGGTTATTTTAGTGACACCGCCGTCATTGTTGCTTTGTTTTGCTTTGTGATAATGCTTTCTTGGGGTTTTTGATTTTCTTTTGAATTGGGATTAGTTTATATGCTTAAAATTTTTATATATTATCTCTGTTTGTGTGTTTTATGATGTGGTTATTAGAATGTTTGGTTCCATTTTTTTGGTTTGTGGGTATTTTTTTGGGTCTCACTATTATGTAAATGTTTGTGCTTTTGCATGGATTTTGATTTTATTTTTAATTGTTCACTTTATTATGAATGTATTGTGAATGTCTCTTTGTTTTCCCTGTCATGCCACTAATTGTAGAATTGGGTGTGTGTAAATTGTCCTTTAAATCTGCAATAAGGTGAGCAGAAAAAATATTCTTTATAAGGTGTAAATTATGTGCCATGGTGAAGGTTTCTATATTCATTCACTTTTGCTTAATACAGGATGTTGTGAGTGGTGGACAAAAAGATCGAAACAGGTTGCCATGTTGGAGTTTGATCGCATTCGGAAGTCAACTGGGCAAAACCGACTTCTTGTCAAGGTGAGTGTTATATTGTCGTCTTGCTGGTTTTTGTCAAAAGGATAATGTCTAATGTATAGCCCGTCTCCAAATTTCTTTTACAACTTGGTTTTGAATTTTGTTATTGCTGTTGGTAAAACGAGAAGAAAATTTAATGGTGTCTTTAATCTTTTCCTTCCAGTTAAGTATTGGTGGGTTGATTTCATTCATAGGAAGTATTGACTAGATAATTGACTTGTTATATTGTATGTTGTAACATATTATACTGATTGGACAAACAATAGAAATGTTTTGATAGGAACATTTCTATTAACGAAGATTTGATAGCATCATAGTTGTTCAACAGAATAGGTTCCTCCGATTACTATCAGAATATGACTGGACCTTTTCTGCTTTGGTTGTTGACATAAACGAAGATTTGAGCACAAAAGATGAGAAAGAGATAAGTGTAAGTTCTGTATTGAGTGAATTATTATTGAATAGTATACAATAATTTTGGTTCATTCTTTCTTAAATTTGTGATCTTATTTTTCACTGGATGTCCATTATCATTTTTTCAGAATAGCTTTATGTTGACTAGAAAAGGTTATGAAGAAAACAAACAAAATGTAAGTGCAGCAATGTTCCTGGCTACAGCTTACGACAAGGCATCTGAGGCTTGGACCAGATTCTCTCCAAACGTATCGGTTGGTAGTTCCTTTAAATTCAATTTGCTTGTGCTTATTTGACAATATTGTTACCTTTTTAATGAATATTCCTTTTCCATTAAAACATTTCTTGTGAGTTGTATTGTGAGAGTATCTTGGTAGCTTTCCTGCAAACATTGACGTGGCCAAGAGGAAATTCTTTGGTATCATCTAGATTTTGCTCAGTGGAGACACTCTCAACATCTATTTGCCTACATCCAGTTCTTTTTTTTATATGTGCAAATAGTGTTAGATTTAGTATGGATTGTGTCCTATTCTATATTGACACATGGAAATTGTTTTACTCAAAAGGAACTTAAAAGGTTGGTGGCTTATGCTAGAAGCAGTGCAAACTTGTTGAACAAACTCATCTTGCAGGACCAGATTGATTCCTATAAATGGGAGGTGAGTCTGAAACATTTGTCAGGTTTTAGAGGGTTATGGTTTTTTAATTTTTTTTAATTTCTACGTACATGAGTTGTTACAGCATCATTTTTTTCTTACAGTGCCTTTAGAGCTATGATACATCCCAAAGTTTTGATACCAAAAGAACTTACATAACAAAGAAGCATCATGCATTCATACCAAGAGATGGGGCAAGTTGTTTAACACGAGGCAAGTCGAAGTGATCAAGCTAAGATTGAAAATTGTAGACTTTGGATGGAATGTATAATCAAGAAGCAAGAGGTGGAATGTATAGTCAAGCAATAAGCAAACCAATTGTAGAAGTTTCATGTTATTATAATCAAAGTGTTTATTTCAATGGAATTCTTGTTATGTGATCAAAGTGTACATTTTAATAAAATTTGTCCATTTTTTTAATTAAATTCTCTTATTGTCTACTCTGTTGAATTGAATTTTGATTGTAATGCCAAGTAACTCATAGGGGTGCAACCCAAGTACACATATTAGCATTTTGGCCTTAAACTGCTTTGCACATGTGTACTTGCCTTAGAAATTTAAATAGTGCTTTATTGCAAAATAGTGCTCTTTGTGCATTGTGCCCTTTTAAAGCTGCTGGGAAATTTAAATAGTGCTCTTTGTGCCCTTTTAAACCTTAATTGCTAATTTTGCTGCTCTTTGTGCCCTTTCAAAACTACTGCTGTGAATGTGACAAATAATAATGGTGAATGGTTGTTATGATTGCATCTTGGTGCATTGGTTATTATATAGTCACCTGCATATTCAGTTTGAGTGTATTAATAGTTTAGGTTCCATTTTGTTGCTTGACAAACACACATGATATTTCTGCAGTCTCAAATTGCTATCTAAAACAGGACATTCAAACCAAGGCACAAACACTTCACAACAATGCAATAAATTGGTATACAAGTCATAGATTAATTAAAAAGACCATGTTCCATTGCTAAAGTCTCGGATTACAGAGAGAATTACACCAAAATTCAGGCATTTTCCCACTAATACATACCAACACAAATTCAGGCCAACACATACAAACACAAACATTCTGCCAAAACCTACCAACATACACAAACATTCTAGGTCTACTACATTTATACCAAATTCTCACAGCACACTTTATTAATTGGCCCTAGCCATTTCATCTGATCCTCTAAATAATATTGCCCATCCTTGTTCTTTCCTACATAAACCAATTCTAAGTTGATCCCAGTAGCCTCAGCTACAGCTTTTGCTGTAGTTGTGAATTTCTGATCCGGTTAATGTCCTCACCTCCATACAAGCATACAACTCTCCCTTTTGCCATCTGGTAAAGAAAGAAGCAACATATTAGTACTATAATTAGTGAGTTAATAAGAAAAAAAGTGCATATATATATGCACGCACAAGTACAAACCTTTAATTAAAAAATTCCATCAAACCCTTTTTCTTACATCTAAAAGACTAAAATATTGTACAAGAAAATTACCCCAGTTCTTTGTTGATTCAATCCTCCATTGGTTGCTATCGCCAAGTACCGATTGGGATGTGTTATAGCTTCAACTTCTGAAATTAATAAAATATAAAATAATCACAGTTAAACAAACAAACAAACAAACCCAGCATTCTACAAAACCCAGTCAAATTTTTTTTTTTTTAAATATTTTAATCAGAAGCTTACTAACAAGTAACAAGACATGCTAGTTAAAAGCATGGGATGATATCATGATACTGATTATACTAATAAGAGATGAGACAAAACCCTAACTAGCGAAACCAATAAAAGAATTTCGAAAACCAAGAGAAAAAAGGATAAGTTGCACTTAGTACGCACTTGGAAATTTGTTGTTGGCATTGTTGCATCCATGGTAGAATTTGGAATTTTTCGAAGTCCAAATTTGTTGCACTTTGTCCGATTTCATCCCTTGTTTCTAATGTCATTCTTACATAGTGAACCCATCCCCACCACTACCACCATCAAACCCACACATCCCACAACAAAAAATCAGCCACAAATCAAAAGCAACCACCATTGGCTACCCACAAATCAGCCACAATACCCACAACAAAAAATCAGCCACAAATCAAAAGCAACCACCATCGGCTACCCACAAATCAGCCACAATACCCACAACAAAAAATCAGCCACAAATCAAAAGCAACCACCATCGACTACCCACAAATCAGCCACAATACCCACAACAAAAAATCAAAGCGAAAAAGGAAACCCACCACATACCACCATAGACCCACCACACAAAATACCCATACCAAACCCACCACCATAGCACCGCCGATCTCCACAGAACAAAACCAAGCCACCGATCTGATAGAGAGGGAGAAAGAGAGCAAACCATCGAATCCACAACACTGCCGAGAGAGGGAGAAGGTTGCTATCCCAGATGCTTCTAGGGGTGCTTTCCCATCTCCAAGCTCTTGTCTACAAGTGGGGCATCGGTCTTGTGCCCTTGTTTTGCAAGTAGAACACAATTTATGTCCATAATGACACTGCAAAAATATAGAGGCAACAATCAGCTATTTCGAACCAAGTAGAGAACCAAGAAGAACATAAGTTACTTCATGGCATTCTATGATTGGTGGAGCATAACAATAAGTGGGACAAAGGATTTTTGCAAATCTTTCAAAAAATGGATTAGTCGGATGATACTTTAAATGATGGCCAATGGCATTATAGGATTTGTGAAAGAAAAAAAAAATTATTTTGTGAATTGGTCACTCTCTATTAGTCTATTTCATAAAGAGAGAATTCTAATTCAAAACTACAGGGGTGTGTTCCCATTGATGGTGAACATGTTGTCAAGGAGTATTGATTTACATCTAAGTGAATAGTGAGTGACGATGCAATTCTTTGCTTTGATAGATGAATTTTGTTGAGGTTACATCTTGCTGTGAATTTTTGCAAATCTTTTAGAAAATGGATCAGCCGGATGATACTTTAAATGATGGCAATGGCATTATAGGATTTGTGAAAGAAAAAAAAAGTTATTTTGTGAATTGGTCACTCTCTATTAGTCTATTTCATAAAGAGAGAATTCTAATTCAAAACTACGGGGGTGTGTTCCCATTGATGGTGAACATGTTGTCAAGGAGTATTGATTTACATCTAAGTGAATAGTGAGTGACAATGCAATTCTTTGCTTTGATAGATGAATTCTGTTGAGGTTATGTCTTGCTGTGAATGTTTGTCATTTTGGTCAATTATAAGTTTTAGCTTCTTGTTCTTGCAACACTTTACCCCTCTCTTGCATCTTTGTCCTCAATTGTCTAGTTTGTGTGATCTGAGAACGTATGGGAAGCAAACATGATCTGAGAAAGAGAGTTTGAAATATTGAGATGGGTTTGGTGAGAGAGAGTTTGAAAGAGAGTCTGAAACAGTTTGTCCTGTTGAGTGCCTCTAGTTTAAGTGGTGAACTTGAGTTAAAGTGTGTTTTAACTGGGGTTTAGAGTGGAGTTAACATTTTAAATGATGTGGCACATTTAGACCCTTGATAGTTTTCAAACAAATCCTCACCCTGAACTGGACCCTCTCCATTTCCTTTGAAATGGAGAGGATCCGGATCCCCACACTGCAAGCCTGCAACTGCAACGGGGGGGCCAACTTAAATGCAATGTTTGTCCCTTTCCTTTTCCTATATTTGCGGTTCCTTTATAAATCAATCAATAAATAATAAAATAATTTTTTTCCTTTTTTTTATTTTTTTATTATTGAAATATGTTTTTATACACTTGTTGATGTACCATTTGTACGCACAATATTCATGTTTTTAACATATGATATTCATTGAATATGTTTTGAAAATATTACTACCAGATTTCGTCACTAATCTCAAAAAAAAAAAAAAAAAAAAAGATTTGGTCACTAATGATACTTCTCTTGACTAAATGAAATTCTTTAAGAACTTATTAGTTTCCAACTTGGAACACGATTGCAATAAAGTTAACATTTCAATGAGAATTCATAGTTTCCTTTTCAAAATTTGTTTCAGGGTATGGTTGATTACTACAACGACATGCTTAAATAATTAATGATGTATTTGCATCACTTGGAATGAAAGATTCATGGTGGAAAAAATGCCTCTTATGTGTGAGTGTATTTTAGCGTGTCAATTCTTAATACGTATCGAATATATTCTCGAAAACACATTCTTAATATGTATTGAATATAATCTTGAAACACATACACAGTGATGGTTCAAGGTAGAAGACTTAAGGGCGAAGGATATATAACTTAGTATATGTTTGGATAGAGATTATCCCACGTCCATGTTTGCACTGTAGCGCGTTTTGCCTTTTTTTTTTTTGGTTCAGCCTGCAATTGTTGACAAGTCAACTGTGAACAGTGCTTCCGTACACTATTCACGAGTCTTACAAATTACACTTTTTAGCAACTTTTTCATTAAAAATGGGTCCCACAACACTATTCACACATTTAAAAAATATTTCGCTACAGTGTTTTCAATTTCCAGTTTTCAGTTTCCAGTTTTCAGTTTCAGCAAAATAAATTCTATCCAAACGGACCCTTAATGCATTTGGCTGTAAATAATGTATATTGGAAGCTTCAATGAGGATTAGGGATGTTCATGGTTTGGTTTAGTGTAGTTTTTGGCCATTTTTAGCACCATACTGCACCTCAGTTTTGTGGTTATAAGTGCGGTGCAGTTTGATTGGTTTAGGCTGGTATATTTTTCAAGATGTGATGACCAATTACTAGTTTAGTATTAATAACCACGAAAATATGACAGTAAGTTTCAAAAAATAGTAAAATATATAACATATGTAACAAAAAAAGTAACACAAATATATACAAGATAGGAAAAAAAAACCCATGATAAATTTATGGTAAACCAAAAGTACCACAAATATATACAAAAAAAAAAAAAAAATCCATGACACTAAACCATATACAATTATACATGTTAAACAAATAAACATGTAACACAAAAATGCTTAACAAGTGTACCATATAGACAACTAGTTATGCTTACTGAGAGTGAGAGAGTATCAGGAGAGAAGAGTGAGAGTATGAGATGGAGAAGTGAGTGAGGTTTTGAACTTTGATTTTGTATTTGACCAAAACAAAGAAGTTTTTAACGTGAAGTTGGAACACACTATCGCTAGGTTGACCACTTCATATAAAATTAAAATATTAAAATATATTTAATATATATTGTAGGGTTAGGATTTGTAGCCCAAGCCCAAAACAATGAATTTGTAGAGAGTGGGTGAAAGAGCTAGGTTAATTGTGAATTTAGCAACGGTTAACTATGATACCCATGTATGAACCAGCGTAAAAATACATGTTAGGTTCTAAGGTCTTAGGATTTTATGTATTTAGAACTCTAATTTGTAATGTTGGCAAATCATGATCAAAACAATGTATTTAGTCTTGTTTAGGCTTGCTCAAAGTTGGTTTATTATTGTAAAGTTGGAATCGAGTGGCTGCAGAAGTACTTGGGACTTTCGGCCTGGCTCGATCGATCGAAGAATAGACTCGATCAATCGAAAATCGCACAAGTTGATTTTTTTGCAGAATTTCCAACTCAACCTTACTTCATTAAACGTTTAGGGTTTTATGTTTTTACCCTAGGTATATAAACTAAACCCTAGCCACGTTTTTGAAGGTTGTCCATATTGCTTTGTTGCTCATACATTGCTGTTTTGTGTGAATCTCGTGTGAGATCTTTGAGGAGCCTTCCTTTACACAAAACTTAGGGTTTTCAAGGTAGAGATGATTTCAACATCTTGAAGATCATTATAGTTGCAACCATTGGAACTTAAAAGAAAAACAAGCGGGGAGCTTGTAGCTGATTGAGGAATTCAAGAAAGAAGGAGTCCGTGGATTCGGAGCTTGCACGTGGTCGTGTCAGTAAGTTCTACTAGTGGGTAGCATTAGGAAGTCGAGCGGGGAGCTTGTAGTCCTTTTGTAAGAACTTCAATTCTTTCATAGTGAATTCTGGTTTGCCTTGAGGATCGGTGGGTCAAATCCTCCCCAGGTTTTTACCGTGTGGTTTCCTGGGTGATCATATCATTGTGTTATTTATTATTCCGCTGCTTTATATGTTTGATATGATTATTTGATTGTTTTAACCTAGAATTGCATAATTTGACTAAGTAACAACTTGGCTAATTAATCTAGGCTACGCAATCTGGTTGTTTAAAGGGTCTAAATTTCTATCAAGTGGTATCAGAGCCAAGGTCATAAGTTCAAGTCGTTGGAGCCGCATTGTGAGGGAGGGATTGTGAGGGATTTCACAATTTGCTCCAATATCAATGGGCTTGGTCTGCGATCGAATGCTATAAAAGATTTGTGCCCCCTCATCTTTCACCAATTGGTCGTTGGATGGATTGGTAAGGCACACGGTCCGACAATACACGTAAAAGCTAAACAAATTGACGTACGAAGAGATATATTATTGATTGAACAGTGATTACAGTTCTTAGAACTACAGTAAAGTCTTTCTCCACCTCTTATTCTCTTTTTTCCGATCCCCCCTCTTTAGAGACCTTTCTCGTTTATATAGCTTTCTTCTAAATCATCTGCAGCGTACACTTGTTCTTCATCCAAGCAATCACTTGAGTATATGTCACATCAGATATCTTTTTTAGTTCTTCAGGAGTGTTGGTAGTTGAAGTTGCACTGTTCAGGGGTCTTCTCCACATAAATGTGGCCAGAAAAGTTGCTGCAGTGCATTAAACACGGTGGTAGCAGCTTTTTCTTTAGATATTTCTCTGTTCTTATCACCTCCAGACATGCCCAAAGCTTATCTTTATCATTGGAGTTGCTAGGAAGATCATTTGAACCTCTCAGGTACTTGTTTGATCGAGACGCTCTGTATCCGAGGAGAATACGCTCTTCGGCCGGCTAATGATCTCTTCAGACTATACTCCACAATCATTTCCAGGTACATCTCCCATGTGGAATCCTTCCCAATCATTTTCTTCTCTTCGGACATACCTTAAACCAAAAATGAGGCCCCAGGCCTAATACATAATGTTGGGCTTTTACCCCCACAATAGCCCCTTAAAATTTTAATTTTTCCCTCGCATCCGAGGAGAAAAATTTGGATTTTGATTTGTTACGAAATAAAAGCTTAAAGCACAAAGATCTCTAAGCTCACATGCGTATAGGCATAGATTTGGGCGCTTCATCATTGCTACTGTCGTTTCAGCATTCCCAAGGTGCTATTAATTACTTCAGGCAACGCTTTATTTCTGGTATCCAACGGTGGACTATTGATCCAACGGACATGGTTCTTCCTCAGAATTTGGGCGGGATGACTCCTACCCTTTCATTCGTCCCTATATAAAGCCTCAGGAGAGGTTATTTCTCCTTTACCTTGCAAATTCTCAGATTACCCAGCGAACTCAAGCACTCGAATCCACCAAGCTCTTCCAATCATCGAATCCAGAATTTAAAAGACTCTCTCCATGAGTTTAAAGATCATCCTCCGATTTAGTTTGTGTAAGTTCTCTTTTATTCAAAGCTTTCATCTTCTCTTCGGATAGCCTCCTCGGCCTTCGAGTAGTCATTTTCCAATCACTGCGTTTAGAGTTTCCCCCCTTTTTTTTTATTGAGATGGGTAGATTTCAGTATATGGTAGATAGCCCCGCCCAGATGGAGGAATTTAGGGCCACATATCAAATACCTCAAGACGTGGGTTTGAGATATTGTCCTCTGGAAAGGCTATTAACAGATCAAAGGGTGAGCGAAGTTATAATCCCCATCATCGCCTTCCTAGAAGGGGGAATGACTATCCCTATTGGCCGTATTACCAGAGATTATCTTCGAAACCATAGACTTAGCCCTGACCAATATGTGCCTAACGTCTTTAGAATCCTAGGAGCAATTGATGAACTAAACCGTCATCTAGGATTGAGACTCACCTGGCTCGACGTGGTGCATATGAATGAGTGTCATAGCCAGAAAGGAGCGAGATACTACCATAAATCCCGATCCGACGTTGTTAGGCTCGTCTCCTGCCTTCCCAAATCTAACAAAGGGATGGAAGACGATTATCTGATCGTCTCGAGCGCGTGGCATGACGGTCTTCATTGCCCAACTCAACCAGGAGAGCTAGGTGGGACATCCTAGATTTAGGTTTACTAACAGTAGATTTAGGATCTCCGTTTTTTACCAATTTTGTCTTCTCTTTGTATCATTACTTTCAAGTTTCTGACTAAGTTCTGTTGTGATGTGAACAGATAAAGACCACGTTTCTCCTAGGCTCAGCCTTACGAACGTCGCCGCGCTCAATTATCTACTCCGATCGGAAATTTTTGTGAGTGAAGATGGGTAACTCCGATCTGTTCCTCTCATTCTCGGTTTCACGCCGAAATCAACTGATTTCCAGCCGGTCGGCAACGCGATAAGACAGGGAGACCGTCGTATCAACCACATAGACGTTGCCTGAAAAGATTTTTTAGCTCCGTTTGACCTTGCCCTCGTGCCACATCCCAATTCGCAGGGTATACCACTGCTCGTCTAGCCGGTTCAGCAGGCTCCCCCTGAACTAGTAGTAGTAGGTGAAAAAGTCGCTTCTTCAACCTCTTCACTTGAGGAACAAATAGACAAGTTCAGATTTGAAGAAGAGGCTTCAGAAAGGGGTCCAGTTATACAAGTTTCAGAAGCCGAGGAGGAACCTGACAAGCAGTCTAATGCTCGCCCTCCTATTTTAATAACCGCTCTTCTAGACGACTCCATGGAAGAGGAAGAGGATATGGCCAGCTTGAAAGACTTGATGAAGAACAGAGGTAAAAAAGCTGGGCCCAAAGAGACCGGGACGTCTCAACCAGCTATTAAGCTTGCTTCACCACCTCCCCAAGTTCCTTTGGATCTCGGCGCAAAGTAGTTGCCAAATCCAAAGAAGAAGAGGCCCCTCACTGACAAGGAAGTAGGGGAGGTAGCGCCTCCGAAAGGGACTAAACAACAAAAGGTGGTTAAAAACCTCTGAAGCAAGAGGGCTCCGTTTACAGAGAGCCGAGACGAGGGTGTCGTGGCTGATGTACGCCAAGGGCCTCGCACTTGGTCCCCGAGGCTGGAATTGGATGGTGCTCCAATCCCCTGGGAGACCTCCCTCAGAAATTACAATGGGGAAAGGGCAGGTCTCGTTGCTGAGGCCTTGGAGCAGCCACTTCTCCTTCCAAAGGACATGGAGTCCTATAGGCGCTTCAACCAATACAAGCTCTTCCTATCCCTCAAGAGGGATTTAGCCATGGTAAGTGAACTGATCCGCTTAATTAAGGTGCTAATATTTTTTATTTAACCCCTTTTCTTTGCTCTATATTAAAAAAAAAATTGTTATATAGATTACTCAGCAAGTTTATGTAGCTGAGGAGTGGAACAAAAAGTCCTATATTGAAGCCCAAGCGGAGGCCCACTCTCGTTCTGAGGCAGAAAAATCATTGGGCGATTTGAAGGAGGACTATTCTCTGCTGTTCGAGCAGTTGAAAGAAATGACTAGACAGAGGGACAGTCTGGATGCAGGCCTTAAAAACACTGAGAAGCAGGCCGAAGAACAATGCAAAGAACTGCGCATGACCGAAATCAATCTGGCAACAGAGAGAGAGTTGGTCAAAAGTCTTCATGCTGAGTTTCAAAAAGCCAGGGAGACTACCAAATTGGCCGAGAAGAATGCTCAATTGGCCAAGGAGACGGTTGAGGCTGAAAGGCAGGCAGCATACAAGCTAGGGGTGGAGGAGACCCAAGTCAACCTTACTGAGTAGTTTGCCTCGGTTAGCCGAGAGTATTGCGATGTAACCTGGGGAAAAGCAATGGATGCTGCTGGGGTCCCTGCGGAATCTGACTTGAGACTGCCTGGGAGTATGTATTACGATCCTGATATTCACGAACTCCCAGGGTTTGATTCCTCTCCCCCCATGCAACTTCAAGAGGCTTCGGAGCAGTCCCCGATTGGCCAAGTCCCTCCAATCAATCCTGAGGCCCCTAAAGCGTCTGGTCAACCTAGTGATCAGGGCAAGTCATCTGGTCCGAGGACTTCAGGCATGATTGAATTTAAGTTTAAACACTTAGGATAAATGTACTGGAGTGTTAACTAACCCAAATCATCTGGTCCGAGGACTTCAGGCATGATTGAATTTAAGTTTAAACACTTAGGAGAAATGTAATGGAGTGTTAACTAACCCAAATCATCTGGTCCGAGAACTTCAGGCATGATTGGATTTAAGTTTAAACATTTAGGAGAAATGTACTGGAGTGTTAACTAACCCAAATCATCTGATCCGAGGACTTCAGGCATGATTGGATTTAAGTTTAAACACTTAGGAGAAATGTACTGGAGTGTTAACTAACCCAAATCATCTGGTCCGAGAACTTCAGGCATGATTGGATTTAAGTTTAAACACTTAGGAGAAATGTACTGGAGTGTTAACTAACCCAAATCATCTGGTCCGAGGACTTCAGGCATGATTGAATTTAAGTTTAAACACTTAGGAGAAATGTAATGGAGTGTTAACTAACCCAAATCATCTGGTCCGAGGACTTCAGGCATGATTGGATTTAAGTTTAAACACTTAGGAGAAATGTAATGGAGTGTTAACTAACCCAAATCATCTGGTCCGAGGACTTCAGGCATGATTAGATTTAAGTTTAAACACTTAGGAGAGATGTAAAAACTTTACATAAAAAACTGGCATATTGGTTAAAGTAAAGATTTGATTAATAATAGTACCTTTTAAGGTTGTTTACATTCTAGGGGCGTGGTAAATACGCCCCAATGCCAGCCCCTGAGATAATACGATATGACCCTTCCCAATTGGGTCCTAATTTTCCTTAAGCTAGATTCTTCGCAGTGCCCACAACTTTCCTGAGTACCAAATCACCAGGCTCTAGAGGCCTTAACTTTACGTTGGCATCATAGCCCTGCCTGAGCTTTTGTTGATAATGTGCTAATCGAACCATTGCATTTTCTCTCCTTTCTTCAATCAGATCCAAACTTTTTTCTAGCTGCTCATTGTTGCTGGTCGGACTGAACGAACTAGTTCTCATGGTTGGGAACCCAGTCTCCAGAGGTATGACAGCTTCAGCTCCATAGGTCATTGAAAAGGGGGTCTCTCCAGTAGACCTACGAGGTGTAGTTCTATATGCCCAAATTACATGTGACAATTCTTCCACCCATTTGCCCTTTGCCTCGTCTAGTCTCTTTTTTAATTCATTAACTATGACCTTGTTAACCGCTTCTGCTTGTCCATTCCCTTGGGGATAGGCAGGGGTGGAGTATCTATTTGTGATTCCCAGTTCGCTACAATAATTTCTGAATGCTTTGCTATCGAACTGTAGGTTATTGTCCGAGATGAGAGTATGAGGAACCCCAAACCGAGTGATAATATTCTTCCACACAAATTTTTGCACATCAACATCTCTGATATTGGCCAGAGGTTCAGCTTCGACCCATTTGGTGAAATAGTTTGTGCCGACCAGAAGATATTTCCTGTTTCCTGTGGCTTTTGGGAATGAACCTACGATATCTAAGCCCTATTGGGCGACAGGTCATGGGCTGGATAGCGGATTAAGGGTTCCCCCTGGCTGATGAATGTTTGGGGCAAACCGTTGACATTGGTCGCACTTCTTAACATACTCATGGGTTTCTTTTTGCATATTCGACCACCAATAACCTTGGGTAATGGCTCGATGAGCTAAGGACCTACCTCCAGTTTGGCTTCCATAGATTCCTTCATGTAGCTCTTCTAGTAGTAATTCAGCCGCTTCAGGATACATGCATAATAAGTATGGTCCTGAATAGAAGCGTTTATACAGTTTCTGGTCCTCAGATAGCCAGAACCTGGTCGCCTTCCTCTGAACTTTGTCAGCCTCCCCCCTTTCTTTGCGCAAAGTATCCTCCTTCAAGAATTTAATTATAGGATCCATCCAGCTGAGTTCGGCTTTGATTTGGTGAACCTGGACTACCTCTGTTCTTGCCTCTATAGGCCCATGCAGGTCCTCAACGAGGATAACTCTCGACAAATCTTGCGCCAAAGAGGTAGCGAGCGTGGCTAAAGAATCAGCATGTGCATTACCATTTCTGGGGATGTGCAGCAAATTAAAAGAATCGAACTCTAACTGTAGGCGCTTAACTCGGCTCAAGTATCCCTGCATTCTTTCATCCTTCGCTTCAAATTCACCTTGTACTTGACCAACGACCAATCTCGAGTCCAAGAACACCTCCACTGACTTTCCTCCCATTCTTCAAATCATAGCCATTCCCATCAGTAAAGCTTCGTACTCGGCCTCATTATTTGTGGCCGTGAAGTTCAGTCTTATTGACTTTCGATAATGATCTTCTCTAGAGATATTAACACCAGCCTTACACTAGAACCTTTTTGATTTGCTGCACCGTCTACATATACTTCCCAGGGTGATGGACCTCGTTGAAAAATCATGCCAACCGATTTTTCATCCATGTCCTTCTCTGCCGTTACCTCTTCTAAACTAGGTTCTATGAACTCGGCCACCAGATCTGCGAGAACCTGGCCCTTAACTGAAGTGCGAGGCAAGTATTTGATGTCAAAAGCCCCTAGGATAGTGCCCCATTTAGCTATTCTTCCTGTGTAGTCAGCGTCTCTAAGTATGGTTTTAAGCGGGAGTTGTGTGAGCACAACGATCGTATGTGCTTGGAAGTAATGAGGCAGCTTCCGTGTACCAAGTACTACTGCAAATATGGCCTTCTCCTACGACAAGTATCGAATCTCGGCCTCATGCAATGACTTACTCACATAGTAAACTGGCCTTTGCATGCCTTGGTCCACTCGTATCAATACCAAACTTACAGCACAGGGAGCCACAACAATGTAGGCAAACAAAACCTCATCTGGCTCAGGGCTGAACATGATTGGTGGCCGAGCCAAGTAGTCTTTGAGTTGTTGGAAGGCCAAAGCACACTCTTCAGTCCACTCAAACCCTTTCCATTTGTTGATCAACGAGAAGAAAGGTCTGCACCTATCTGCTGATCGAGAGATGAATTAGTTCAAGGCAGCGGTCATTCCAGTCAATTTCTGAACTTCTTTGGGATTCCGAGGAGATTGTAAATTGTGGATGACCTTTATCTGATCGGAGTTAACTTCAATTCCTCTGTGAGTCACCATGTACCCCAAGAATTTGCCTGATCCCACACCAAATGAGCATTTAGAAGCGTTTAGACGCAGCTTGTGCTTTCTTAGAACTTCAAAAATGTTTTCAAGGTCCTTTACATGCTCAGAAAGGACTTTGCTTTTCACCATCATGTCATCTATATAAATTTCGATACTTTTATCTAGCTGTGACTCAAACATCCTCGTCATCATTCTTTGGTAGGTAGATCCTGCATTTTTCAAACCAAATGACATCACTTTGTAATAGTAGTTACCGATAGGGGTGACAAAAGCAGCATTCTCCTAGTCATCCGGGGCTAACGGTATTTGGTGGTAGCCTTGGAAAGCATCCAAGAAACTCATCCGAGGATGGCTGACAGTGGCATCTACTAGCTGATCAATTTTTGGCATGAGGAATGGATCCTTAGGACAAGCCTTATTTAAGTCAGTGAAGTCTACACAGACTCGCCATTTCCCATTCTTCTTCTTCACCACCACAGTATTCGCTAACCACTCTGGATAAAAAACTTCTTTAATAGCTCCAGCTTTTTTAAGCTTTGTTACTTCTTCTCTCACTGCATCTGCATGTTTCTTAGATGGGCGTCGAGGAGGCTGCTTCTTGGGGATAATCAATGGGTTGACTTTCAGATGGTGGCATATGAATTCGGGATCCACTCTTGGAGCTTCGTAAGCATTCCAGGCAAATACATCAAGATTTCTTTTAAGAAACTCTATTAGCTCTTCCTTCTCCTGAAGAGGCAACTGAGATCCGACCTGAAAATTTTTTTCTGGATTGTCTCCGATAATAACTTTTATTAAATCTTCGCACCTAGCGCCTTCGGCTAGGTCTTCAATGGGCGATGCCCGAGGTTTTAACTGCTATAAACCCTCTTCAGCTTGAGCCGAGGCCTCAGTTTCAGGCTCATGTTGGATGGCAGCCACTAAGCATTGTCTGGCCGTAGACTGATCTCTTCAGATTTCACAAACCTGTCCTTCAGATAGATATTTAATTTTCTGATGCAGAGTAGAGGAAACAGCCCCTAGTGCATGAAGCCAAGGTCGAATACGCGTCTACAACTATGAAATCCACCTCTACCACCTCTGAGCCTGTCTACACAGGTAATCGTATTTGGCCTTTCGGGGTAACAACCCTTCCTTCAAAACTTATCAGGGGAGAATTATATGGTGTCAGGTCTTGAGGTTTTAGGTTCAGCCCCTTGTAGTGATCAGGATATATTATCTCTACCACGCTGCCCTAGTCAACCATTACCCTCTTCACATCATACCCTCCAATTCTAAGGGTGATTACTAAAGCATCATCATGAGGTTGGATGGTTCCAATCTTGTCTTCGTCCGAGAACCCTAAAATCGGTTGAGTATCTGGTTTAGCTCTCTTCAGACCTTAGCCAAAGTCCCCTGCGGGTAACCGAGCTACCGACATAACCTTGGATGGCCATGATCCTATTCTCCCCGGTGCCGCGAAGATGACATTGATAGTTCCCAATGGAGGCTTTGAAGGATTATCTCTTTGGGGCTCTGAGCTCATCTGACCTCCTCGGCCACTGGAGTGGTGCAGGAGGTGCCTCAATTTACCTTCGCGGACTAGTTGGTCCAAATAATCCCACAAGCTCTTGCAATCCTCAGTGGTATGCTTATGGTCTTGGTGGTACTGGCAATAGAGATTATGATTACGCCTCTCAGGGTTCCCCACCATCTTGTTCGGCCACTTAAAGAATGGTTCATTCTTAATCTTTTCCAAAACTTGGTGTACTGGCTCTTTGAATACAGTGTTGACTGCTTAAGGATTTGTTGATCCTGATTGCCCAGCAAAATCTCTCTGTGGTTTACTGTTATTGTAACGGTCCGACCTGAAATCCCTCCTCTCTTGGGAGATAACCTTGTCATTTCCCTTCCCTTGCTGTTGATCTTCTTCAACTCTTTTATATTTTTCAATACGGTCCATGACCTGACACATGTTAGTAACTGGCTTACTAGTTAAGGACTTCCTTAAACCATGATCAGTGGGGAGGCCGAGTTTAAACGTGCTAAGGGCCATTCCATCAAAATTGCTCTTCATATCATTAAACATCTCCTAGTACCTATCTGAGTACGTTTTCAAGGTCTCGCCCTCTTGCATGCTCAAGGATAGCAGTGAAGACAAAGGTCTGGCCACTCTTCGGCATGTGACAAAATGGGAACCAAATGCTTGAGTGAGCTCTTTGAAGGAATTGATGGAGTCTGCTTCTAGGCTGTCAAACCACCTCATTGCAACTAGGCCAAGACTAGAGGGAAAAACCTTGCACATCAGAGCTTCATCTCTGGAGTAGACAACCATCCTTTGATTAAAGTGACTCACATGTTCCACAGGGTCCGTTCTACCATTATAGATGGTGAACATCGGCTGGTTAAAACGCCGAGGAAGTCTCGCTTCTTCAATCCTACGTGTAAAGGGTGACCTAGAGATTTGATTCAAAGCCTTGCTCATGGCATCGTTCCCTACGCCTCCACTTGATGGGCTTCGAGGTTGCTTCTTGCGATGATGCTCTTCTTCATAGGAAAAGGATTCACTAACTGGTGTTCGAGATCTCTGCTTGTAAGTGACGTCCTGCTCGTCATCAGAATCTTCATTAGAATATGAAGAAATCTGTTTCCTCTTTGTATGGCATAACTCCCTCTTTAGCCTTTCAATTTCTAGTTGCATGTTTTGGTTCTTCTCTGCATGAGATATGTGACTTCTGCCATGTGACTGGCTTTGATCAATATGCGCAGTGTGTACACTACCTTCACGATCTTGTCTCTGCTCCAAATTAAGAAAAGGGTCAACATGTTGGGATGCCCTAGAGAATGGGTGAAAGAGTTAGGTTAATTGTGAATTTAGCAACGGTTAACTATGATACCCATGTATGAACCAACGTAAAAATACACATAAAAGCTAAACAAATTGACGTCCGAGGATATATATTATTGATTGAACAGTGATTACAGTTCTTAGAGCTACAATAAAGTCTTTCTCCACCTCTTATTCTCTTTTTTCCGATCCCCTTCCTTTAGAGACCTTTCTCGTTTATATATCTTTCTTCTAAATCATTTGCAGCGTACAATTGTTCTTCATCCAAGCAATTACTTGAGTATATGTCACATCAGATATCTTCTTTAGTTCTTCAAGAGTGTTGGTAGTTGAAGTTGTACTGTTCAGGGGTCTTCTCCACATAAATGCGGCCAAAAAAGTTGCTGCAGCGGCGATAGCAGCTTTTTCCTTTAGATATTTCTCTGTTCTTATCATCTCCAGACATGCTCAGAACTTATCTTTATCATTGGAGTTGCTAGGAAGATCACTTGAACCTCTCAGGTACTTGTTTGATCGAGACGCTCTGTATCCGAGGAGAATATGCTCTTCGGCCGGCTGATGATCTCTTCGAACTATACACCACAATTATTTCCAGGTACATCTCCCATGTGGAATCCTTCCTCGTCATTTTCTTTTCTTTGGACATACCTTAAACCAAAAATGAGGCCCTAGGCTCAATACATAATGTTGGGCTTTTACCCCCCCCCCCCCCACACACACACACACACACACACACATATATATATATAGGTACAAAGTGGTGCGATTTTGTACAGTTTTCTTATTATAAAATCGCACACCACACTATACAATGTGGTGCGGTTCACTACCACTTGCGATAGTGCTGTGCAATTACTGTATTTTGCAGACGGTTTTGTTTGGTTTGAGTGTGGTCATGCGGATTGGTAAACACTCCTAATGAGTACAATAATTATTATAAATGAATCATTATAATTCTATTAGTAAGTTGTACAAAATGGTGTGGCACTGCCGTTTGGCTGATGATTTTCTTTGGCAAAATGGTGAATTAAATCATTTATCAGAAAGCGGGTGAAAGAACATTCAGATTCACGCGCTGCAATTAAAACAAGGGAAATCAAAAGGCAATGGCAGGTGGACTGAGTCTACTGACATACTGCCCGAAGCTTTATTGTTTTTCCTTCGGTACACATAAGGCCAAAAGGAACATGGCACATTTGTCAATTTTTATTGGATTTACTCAGCCCATTTGTCAGTTATTCTGAATATAACGGGGAAAATAGTAAACTAATTTTTTTTTTCTAACTATTTTGTTAGTAATTTCGGTTTTCAAACTATATTTTTTTGTAGCATTTCGAGTCTAAGAGACTCGATTTAGGGTCTATAAATCGAGTTTTTGAGACTCGATTTTTATAAGTTGTTCCGGTCTGATGTGGCATTTTTTCCACGTAGGGACTACGTGGAAATCGAGTCTCTGAGACTCGATTTACAAACTAAAGAAAACCAAAAAAAAATTTTAAGTCTCAACTCTCAGCCATTTCCAGAAATACAAAAAAAAAAAAAAAAAAAAATGAAATCCAAGAAACGCACAGAGACACAACAGCAATCTCAGTTCCAGAAATTTAAAAAAAAAAAAAAAAAAAATCCAAGAAACGCATCACAATCAGATCAGAGACCTCAGCAAAATCAGATCACAGAGAAAGATCTAGATCTAGATAGATCTAGATAAAGATCTAGAGACCACAGGGCATTGGCCTTTACCCTGATGTGGGGTCACAATCATGGGGATGTTAAAGCCGTCAACGAGGCTAACAGCGTAGGAGGAGAGGTCAGTGTGGCCATTGTGGAGACTGAACTGAGCTAAAGTGGCTGGGGTGGCGCCGCCCAAGCCGTTGCACTCGAGGCGGTTGCCGCAGTCGCCGGTAGCGCAGGAGAAGCGGTTGTTGGCGTAGGTGCAGCCGGTACGGGCCCAGATCCGACCCGACCAGTGTTGAGTCGGGGTGGGGAAGGAGCGATGGGTGCGAGTGTTGAGAGCGAAGCCGCCGCGCTCGAGGACGCGGTTGCCGGAGTCGGGCTGGATGGCGGCCTGGGTCGCGCGCGGTGGTGGCTTCACTCCGATCTCAATCTCCTCTCTCTCTGTTTCTGGGTTTTTTTCTCTCTCTCTCTGGTTCTTCGCTGATGTTCTTGTGGTTCCACTGTGATTTGTTGTAACTTATAAGGGCTAGAAATCGAGTCTTAGAGACTCGATTTCTATGTTGTCCACGTGGAAAAATATGCCACGTTGGAAGTAATTAGAGCATAGAAATCGAGTCTTTGATGCTCGATTTATAAGCCAAAATCGAGTCTAAAAAACTCGAGATGCTAGTAAATAATATAGTTTGGAAACTAAAACTACTAACTAAATAGTTGGGAAATTATGGCTAATTACCAATTTCGTCCGAATATAACTTGTAATTGATAAAAAATATTTTGTCCCTAAACTTTTTATTGTTCTTAAAAGTTTTTTTGTTTTTTTTTGTTTGAAAAAGTAGTTTTTAAAAGTTAAACATCATAAATTGACAACTAAACATATTTATTTATATTTTATAGACTAAAGTTTAAACTACATTTCTAAAAATTTGAGACTTTTTGGATTTTACCCTATAAGTTTATTTGAATTTTATACTTTAATGTTTTATTCTCTTTGCTTCAGTAGCTTATTGATACATATTTTCCATTTAGTGTCACATAAATTTTTCATGCATATTTTGTTTGTTTAATAAAATGATACCAAATCATTTTTAGCATTTTTTTTGTCTTTTTATTTTATTTTATTGTAATTTATTTTTGTTTTAAATTTTTTTAGTTATTTTAAAAAATTTAGGCTATAAAAATGACACGATATTGTTTATTATACAAACTAAACATGCATGACAAGCTTATGTAGCACTTAAGGGAAAGTATGGACGGATGAACTGTTTATCCAAACGAAATATAGCTGTAAAATTAAAAAAATCACAAAACTTTAGGAGTGTAGTTGGTTTTTTAGCCTTATTTATAACTAAAAAAAACTTAGTTAACTAGACATATCTTTGGAGTTGACAGATAACTCAAAAGGAAAAAAAAAAACCAATTCTTTTTTTGGGGTCAATTAAAAAAAAAAAAGGTAACAAATGAAGTAATTCTCAAAAAAGAAAAAAAAAAGAAAAGAAGGTAACGAATGAGGTGATGGTTCACTTGCACTAAAAATATATATATATAAATATATATTACATGCACATACTCAAAAAATAGTCAAATACTAAAAAAAATCTAGATAACTTCGTTTGTTAAAAAATGTTAGAACCACAAAAAATTATACAACTTTTTCTACAACTTTTGTTACTTAAAAATTAAGAAATGGGAATTGCTCATAAATAAGTAAATGAGAGAAATAGGAAGAGGAATTAGAAGAAAAAGACATAGATCAACCCCAGAAACTTCCCTTTTCACATGAACAATTCTACCAAAAATATGAGTCAATTCGGCGTTAATTTAATGAGTCAAACTTGTCTGGCCTATTCAAAATTGAATGCAACTTCAATATTAATTAGCATCAACGTTCATGGGCATGGCATCCAATAAGTTCTCATGTTCACATATAAAATTTTGAAAACTGTACCCCATTTCATTCAAGCTTCATTCGCCTGAGGGGTTGTCCTTCTTGTTCATTGAAATTTGAAAAATATTGGTTCCAACCAGATCAACCAACCATTTATGAGGTTCACATCAACAAGAAGAACAACAAAATAATAATAATAATAATTGCACACCAACCATTTAGGCTGCCACCTACTTATGCAGCCAAGGTTTCCTACAACTGTAAGAGCGGCCAACTTAAATGCAATGTTTGTCCTTTTTCTTCACCGACTTTTGCGATTCCTTTATAGTCTGTTGTCCTTTCAAAATTATATATGAAGCTAAACTGTAAACTCACCTATTTCACCAATATATTAATTGTTTGAATAAATCAATAAACAGTAACATATAATTTTTTTTTGCTCTAATTATTTTTTATTGTTTAATGTGATGACCCTTTTACTTTTATAAGAAGACGAAGGCACTATCAGGATAATGATTATTTGCGCGCCAGAATATGCGAAGGCCTAAGTAACAAAATAGTTCTTATTTTTTCTCAACAAATAAAAAAAAAAGTTAGATTAACAATATAAAAGGATTGGTAGGCTAAAAAAATAAAAATAAAATAATAATAGAAAGATTACTTCACTTTTGGAAATACACAATTATGATAAGGGTCCCATTATCCCATACACGTAACAGACACAAATTTTATTTATTTATTTCTTTTATTGTTATTATTATCATTTTAAGAAGAAGGTCAATAAAAAAAGGCACGAAGGGACCTGATCTAATCTTGTGTGGCTAGTGCTAGTGCATGTTTCTGTTTGGGTTCCCTACTTATACGGCTATCATTGTTACTGTTAGTCTTTAACATCGCAATTCTTCTATAGCTTCCAAATAACGAGAGCTTATTTCTGACTTATCAGAGCACCAAACCAAAGATGGCTGAGACTATCCTTAGTGTTGTTGCTGAGGCAATAATAGGCAAGCTGATTTCAGTTGCTACTGAGCAGATCAGCCTTGCTTGGGGTTTCGAGGGGGAGTTGAGGGGGCTTCGTGAGTCAGTAGAGATGATTCAAGCTGTGCTGGCTGATGCGGAGAGAAGGCAAGTGAGCGAAGAGTTCGTGAAGCTTTGGCTGCGGAGGCTTAAAGATGTTGCTTATGATGCTGATTACGTGCTGGGCGAGTTAGATTACGAGATTCTCCGGCGAAAGGTAGAGATCCGAAACCAAATGAAGAGAAAGGTATGCTTCTTCTTTTCATTCTCAAACCCCATTGCTTTCCGTCTCAAGATGGCGAACAAAGTAAAGTCCATTCGTGAATCGCTAAAAAAGATTAATGATGAAGCAAAACAATATAATCTTGCTAAAGTGGGACCAGTAAATGCAAATCTTGAGATTATCCCAAAGCAGCTAGAGACAGACTCCTCTCTTGATCATTCTGAAGTTGTAGGAAGGAAAGATCTTGTCTCAGAAATAGTAGAGTTGTTGCTTAATGCAGCCAATCAACAACTTTCCGTCATTCCTATAGTAGGAATGGCAGGTTTGGGAAAAACAACTTTAGCAAAGCAAGTGTACAATGATGAGCGAGTAAAAAGACATTTTGATAAGAAAATATGGGTATGTGTCTCTAGTGATTTTGAAGATAAAAGGATTTTGAGAGAGATTCTTGAATCCCTTACTTGTAACTCAAGTTCATTAGAAAATAAGAATACAATACTTGAATGCCTTAAAAAAGAGTTACAAGATAAAAAGTATATTCTCGTACTTGATGATGTATGGAATGAAGATCCTCATAAATGGGAGACTTTAAGGAGTTGTTTGTTAGGAATGAATCTGAATGTTGGAAATAGTATTGTTGTAACAACCCGTAGTGACAAGGTGGCTGAAATTATGGAGCCACAGACTCGACGTCACTTAGAAAAACTATCAGAAGATGATTGTTGGCTCATAATTAAGAAAAAACTATCTCTTAATGAAAATATTCCACTAACTCTAGATTTGGAGGCTATTGGAAGGGAGATCGCAAAAAAATGTGGTGGGGTTCCATTACTTGCAAGAATTTTAGGAGGGACGATGTCTTGTAAAAAGGAGAAAAGTGAATGGTTGGCGATTAAAAACAGTAAGGTTTGGAATTCCCCAGATGTTAACAATGGAATCTTGCTGATACTTAAATTAAGCTTTGATCATCTTTATCCACCATCTCTAAAAAATTGTTTCACATATTGTGCAATATTTCCTAAAGATTATAACATGGGAAAGGAAGAACTAATTCAACATTGGATGGCAGAGGGGTTCCTTCAACAATCTGAAGGCATGGAGGATATTGGTTGTGAGTATTTTGATAAACTGTTGGCAAATTCCTTATTACAAGATATCAAAAGGAATGATTATGGTGATATTGTAAGTTGCAAGATGCATGATAGTGTCCACGATCTTGCCCTCTTAATTTCAAAGCAGGAAACCTTGCATTTGGAGGACAATATTCGACATTTATCCAATGACCAAACAACAACAACAATCCCACCACCAAAAGAAGACATGTCTCATATTCGAAGTTTTTCTCTTATATCCAATAACCAAGTAACACCAATAATCCCACTATCTAGAGATGTCATGCGTAGATTGCGCACAGTTTTTTTGATGCATGTTGATCTTGGCAATAAGTTATTGGACTTAAAATGTGTACACGATCTAACTTTATTTGGGAGGGAGATAGAAGAGTTGCCCAATTCAATTGGTGAGTTTAGACATTTGAGGCTTCTTCGCATCGAGCAGACCAAGATCAAAGTATTACCCAATTCTGTTACCAAGCTCTACAACTTGCAAACTCTAGTAATCAAGTATTGTCGTTATCTTCTGAAGCTTCCAAATGATCTACAAAATTTGATTAGCTTGAGACATATTGATATTGATCATCAGTGTATAAAACAATTGCCAATCAATATGGGGCGGTTGACTTCCCTTCAAACATTGCCTTTCTTTGTTATCGGTCAAGACGCTGGTCATCGAATTGAAGAAGTGGGATGCTTGAGCCTTCTTAGAGGAGGATTAAGTATTTACAATTTGGAGCATGTGAGAGATAAAGAAGAAGCCAAAACTGCAAATTTAGTGGGAAAGGCAGGAGTGCAAAAGTTGGGATTCTATTGGAATAGAGAAAGAGATGGAAACAATAACGATGAGGATGTACTGGAAGGCCTTCAACCTCACCCAAGTTTGAAAAGCTTAAAGATTAAAAATTTCAAGGGTGAGAAGTTCCCTTCATGGATATTGGCACGTGATAACAGTAGTGGTGGTTTGTTTGTTTTGGACCATCTGTTGGAAATCCGTTTAAAAAACTGTAACAAGTGCAACAAGATTCCTACACTTGGGCATTTACCCTGTCTCAAGGTTCTTCAAATAGAGGAGATGGATAACGTGAAATGTATAGGAACAGAGTTTTACATTAATTATGGTGGTGACAGATCAAGTAACAGTGGAGGTGGTAGTGGCAGAAATGTGGTGTTCCCAGCTTTGAAAACACTTGTTTTGGAGAAGTTGCCCAATCTAGTAGAATGGGAGGACGTGATGGAGTTGACAACAATAGAAACGGTGTTTCCTTGGCTTGAGGAGTTGACCATTAGTTCATGTGGCCAACTGACAAGTGCTCCATATAATTTTCCGTTTCTTAAGAAGTTAGATATTGAGGAAATCAAAAGCACAGCATTCGAAAGGATTATCAGCAAGCTTACCACACTCACCTCCCTCCAAATTGTGGATATTTCAAAACTTGTTTGTTTGCCAGAGCAGTTATTGCAGAATAATAGGAGTCTCATGTCTATAGACATATATTTTTGTTCTGATTTTGTTTCCATCTCGCTGCATCATGATTTAACCTCTCTCCGATCATTCAGAATATGTGGATGTGAGAAATTGAGTGAATTGTCGAACGCATTGCTCACCCTTCCTTCTCTTAAGATGTTTAATGTAAGTGATTGTCCTAATTTGAGATCCTTTCCAAGTCTACAAGGTGCAGGGTCCCTTCTCCGAAGTCTGGCAATATCGTGTGGTGACGAAGTTCTACCGACTGCGTTACAATCCTGCACGTCGCTTTCAAGTTTGAGTATAGAAGTGTGTCCAAATCTTATATTAATTCCAGAGCTACAAAAATTGCATTCTCTTACGGTGTTACAAATTTGCAATTGTCCTAATCTTATATTAATTCCAGAGCTACGAAAATTGCATTCTCTTACGGAGTTAGAAATTTGCGATTGTCCTAATCTGAAATCAATTCCAGATCTAGGAGAATTGCATTCTCTTACCCGTCTAAGCATTTTCCGTTGCCAAACGTTAAAGTTAACGTGTTTGCCAGAGGAGTTAGAGTGCGTCACCCGCTTAAAGTATTTGGCGACCGGTGGGTTTTGTGAAGAGTTGGATGCGTTCCCCAGTCTCAGTTCCATCCAACACTTGCACACATCCCTTGAAACACTAGATTTGTATGGGTGGGCTAAACTCAACTCTCTCCCGGACGAAATAAAACACTTCACTTCACTTGAATATCTGTGCATAACCAACTTTGATGGACTGGAAGCTTTGCCTGAGTGGTTGTGCGACTTTTCTTCTCTTCGAAGACTGGAACTTTGGTCCTGCAAGAACCTGATGTATCTGCCCACATCGCAAGCCATGCAACGCCTCACTAAATTACAATCATTGGAGATTTATTATTGTCCCAAATTAAAGGAAAGATGTGCAAGAGGTAGCGGGGCAGAGTGGTCCAAAATCGCCCATATTCCATATGTCGATGTCTAACGTTTTTGAGTGGTAAATTTACTGATACCTCAAATCCTCTTCTTCAGTTTTCCTGATTTCTCAAATACCCTATATTCTTAATTGCCCCCTAATTTCTTCCTTTCTGTCTTTCAGTTTTCCCAAAATATGTTTCCTGGCACTACGAAGAAGTAATTAATCTCATGGAATTTCAATCCACTCCCTAGAAATGGATGGGTAATATTTTATACCAAAGGGTAGCTGCGCAGATTTGTCCATAGCTTTAATGTTATTAAAGAGGAAGCAACTTGAGTGGTAAGTTTATATAATCTTCTCTTCTTTTCTTTTTCTATGATAATCTCATTTCATAATTGCCCCAAATTTTTGCTCTCTCTCTCTCTAGTTTTCACCCTTATTTTTAGCTTGATGTGTAGGCATTGGGGATGACATTTCTATTGTGTATAGCTGGAGGAAAAATCAATCAACTAATTCACTCTCAACTGTGAGAGCTAACAGTAGTTCATAAGAGCTGGTAAGTTTTCTCTTATGTTTACTCACCTGTTACTCAACAAAACAAAAAGGAAAAAAGAAGTAATTGTTAATCAATAGTTTTCTTGTAAAATTAATTTGGCATGATTAGTGTTGCTACTGGGCTGTTACTCAATTGGGGCAAGCCTCTATGAGATCTATAATGCAATACATTTAACAACCTAACTTGTCAAGTCACCACCAACCTCTTTTTTTTTTTTTTCCTAAGTTTTTGCTATTTAAAATTGATAATGTGGTTCTACTTCTCTTTTGTTAGTAGATAACCATTCATTTATTGGCATACATTAAGGCATTAAGCTCACCGTATGGCAGAAACTGCAGATATTTTACTGTTGCCATTGAAAGGAAGGATGTGCTGTGGGAAAAAGAGCTCTACGGGTCCTTTTTTCTATTAAATGAAAATGGAAAGTTTGAACAGCCAACAGATAGCATCTTATAGTTATCCATTGGTGAGTCCATCCAAAACAGACTTCCTACCTTTCTCTTTGCTATTAATTTTTTTTTTGACCAATAAATACTCAATGATCTGCTTGTCTTTCATGACATATCCACTTCTTGAAGTTAATCACAAAAATTGGGCATGATGTGTCGTTAGGGTTATTTGCTATTTGTTTTGCTACTGGGAGAATTGAGAGCCACCTGTGCACAAATAAGTCCAAATACTTCAACTACCATTGAAAATAAAATACATAACAAAGTGTAGGAGAATCATATGTTTTTTTTTAAGAAAATACAAACTGTCAGTCAAGTGTCCTGGAAAAAAGCTTTTACTGTCAGCTAATGATCAGGTTTTTATCCTTTTTTTTTTGAAGAATTGATCCAGTAATTGCTCATTTTTCTTGAAATCTAGCTACTTAGTGGCAATTTAAAATCATAGCATTATGCTTATAGTTATCAGCTTTTTAAAAGAAGGTAGCAAAACTAAAGCTAAAAGGAAATCGAAAATGGAAGATCACTAGCTACCAAGTATGTTCTTATTGGTGAATTAATTTTTCAATCCGAAAGCAGCCTTTCATCACAGTAAATATCTTTAAAATTCACTCACAAAATCAAATCTCCCAAATCAAGATTTAGTACATTCTGTATGAATGTATAAGAAAAGGTTAGGAAAATAAATCAGGAGCTCTTGCATGTCAGTAACATTTCATATTGAAAAAGAAAGAAAGCAAAAGAAAAAAGAATATGATACTTCCTGCTAAACTCAGTAAAGGCAGTAAGGATAGGGAATTTTTTTTTTTTTTCTTTCCCCTATAATAACAGATTCCTTGACCTGAGATATCATTGAGCCTTTTCAGTCTTCATACTGTGATATGTGTAATTTATAAGTGGAAGTGGTGATATCATTTAATCATTAAGCAATATTTTCAAATTTGTAATCCACAGGTAGCACTTGGCCATTCTTGTGAGCTAGTCACTTTTAGTTTTTGATTCAGCAGACCTTTCTTTTCCGATCCTTTACAGATCATCCAGTTTGGAGCCAAATCTTCTTTTGGTTACCTAAGCTGCTCGCCCAACAACGGAATCTCCCAGCAAAGCAATAGGTGTGTAATCCCTTTCTATGGAAAGCAAGGGTGTCCCAGTACTAGAGGATTGGTTGTAGTCCAAAAATCACAATAGAAGGAATTTTAAATTGGTTCCAATGATTATATTAAAATTTGTGAGTTAACCCAATCTCCTCTTCTCTTCTAATTTCTCTCTTCCAACAAAAATATCCTACTAAGATGCATTCCTTTATTTTTTTAATCTCCCTCCAATTTTGTATACCATTTACTAAATTAGTTGTTTATAATTTTGTATACCATTTACAGATGCTGGATATCCTTCATTCCCAATCAAAGGTGTACTTCAACATGCTAATTATCCAGCATTTCCCAATTAAAGGTGTACTAAAGCACAAAATGGTGCAAGATTGCCCTTAATCCAAATATTCAAAAAGATGTTTGAATCTTATTTTAAGCTAAAAAGAATAAAAAAACAGTATTTTTCTCTTAAGTGTCCTTTTGTCTAATGTTTCACATTTGGTGCATCATATTTTGTTGCATGGCATATGTAGATCTTCAAATATTACTGAAATAAGATTTTTTTTTTCTTTGCACAATTACGTCCTTGAATTTATTTTTGATTAGGTTTATATATGATGTGTAGGCATTGGGGATGACATTTCTATTGTGTATAGCTGAAGGAAAAATCAATCAACTAATTCACTCTCAACTATGAGAGCTAATAGTAGTTTATAAGAGTTGGTAATTTTTCTCTAATGTTTACTCACTTGTTACTCAAAAAAAGGAAAAAGAAAAATTGTTAATCAGTAGTTTTCTTATAAAATTAATTTGGCATGATTAGTGTTGGTATTGGGCTGTTAGCATGTTACTCAATTTGGGCAAGCCTTCATGAGATCTATAATGCAATACATTTGACAACCTAACTTGCCAAGTCACCACCAACCTCTTTTTTTTTTCCCCTGTTTTTGCTATTTAAAATTGATAATTTGGTTCTACTTCTCTTCTGTTATTAGGTAACCATTCATTTATAGGCATACATTAAGTTGATGCATTGCCTCACCATATGGTTGAAACTGCAGATATTTTACTGTCACCATTGAAAGGAAGAATGTGCTGTGGGAAAAAGAGCTCGACGGGTCCAAGAATGTCCGTATTAAATGAAAATAGAAAGTTTGAACATCCAACAGATAGCATCTTATAGTTATCCACTGGTGAGTCCATGCAAAACAGACTTTGTACTTTCTCTTTTACTATTATTATTATAATTTTTTTTTGAGCATCAAATACTCAAATGTATTGCATTATATATCCAATTTCTTTAAGTTATTCACAAAAATTGGGTATGTGTCTGTAGGGTTATTTAGTATTTGTGTTTTTACTAGGAGAATTGAGAGCCACCTGTGCACAAATAAGTTCAAATACTTCAACTACCCGTCAAAATAAGTAAACATAACAAAGTGTAGGAGAATCATATATTTAAAATATATATATATACAAACTGTCAGTCAAGTGTCCTGGAAAAAAGCTGCTAGTGTCAGCTAATGATCAGTTTTTTATCCTATTTTTTTGAACAATTGATCTAGTAATTGCTCAATTTTCTTGAAATCTAGCTTCTTAATTGAAGTTCAAAATCATAGCATTATGCTTATACTTGTCAGCTCTTTTTAAGAAATTAGCAAAATAATATATCTTTAAAAATCACTCACATAATCGAGTCTCCCAAATCAACATTTAGTATATTCTGTATGAGTGTATAAGAAAAGGGTTAGGAAAAGAAATTGGGTGTTCTTGCTAGTCAGTACATTTCATATTGAAAAATAGACCCTCTAGATCCAAAATGGACTGAACACGTTTGCCTTGATCAAATCCAAGATAGGGAAAAAAAAAAGAATATGATACTTCCTTCCGAACTTGGTAGGATAGGGAAAATTTTGTTTTCTTTCCCCTATAAGAATAGATTCCTTGACCTGCAAAGTTTTAACGTTATTTTGTAAGTTTAGATACCATTTCCCCTTTTCAATCTTCATACTCTGGTATATGTAATTTATAAGTGGCGATATCATTTTGTCATTGAACAATATTTTCAAATTAGTAATCCATAGGTAGCACTTGGCCATTCTTGTGAACTCGCCACTTGTAGTTTCTGATTCGGCAGACCTTTCTTTTCCAATGTCACAGACACTTTACAGATCATCCATTTTGGAGCCAAATCTTCTTCTGGTTACTGAAACTGTTTGGCCAACAATGGAATCTCCTAGCAAAGCAATATGCATGTAATCCCTTTCTCTGTAAAGCTAAGTTGAAGTTTTTTGGAGTGGTTGAGGATTTATTTCAATTTATAAAAAAATTAATTGGGTTCTTTTTAATTATAATTAATTAGTTAGCATTTTTATTTGTTGATTTAATAAAAACATTCACTAAAAAAAACTTGTGCTTATTTCTATTAAAACATTTAAAAACACTACCTCCAATTAAGTTTTTCCATCTATAATGGTCTTTTCTTCTTGTGAAGTTTTAAATTATTGTCTTACCAAACAGGTGACCATAATACTGGATGCTCTTGATTATGCAAACGTTCATAGGATAGATCCTAATCACTTGCATATAAGATAATGGACCTTTCTCTATAAACTAAAACGATTGGCTATTATTTGATATTTATAGTACCACATGGTTTCGTAACTCATGACTTAAGGCAAGAGTCAAATTATTTTATAATTTTAGTCACTCATGATCAGTATTGACATAAGTAATTTAAACAACCATGGTGTTGACTAATTCTGATGACTTTTGTCATGATTTTGAAAAATCCAAGAAGCACAGCTCATGGTCCAAGCATGGGTAAGTTCTCATTCTTGCCAATGAATTATTTGTCTTTGGTTATGGAGGATGCTAACAGAAAACATATCACAAAGGTTCTACTTTGTGTCTCGCCCATTAAAACTTTGGACAGCCAATGAGCTCTAGCTCAACTGGCACTTCCTCTCCTTATAAGTTTTAAGTGGAGGGTAAGGTCATGAGTTTAACACTCTCTTATTTTGTGCAATATTTTATATACAAAATTCTAATAACTTGTCACTATCTTTAAAGTTTGAAGTTATCAATTAGTGGTCTTTATGGCTCTTTATATTTGAACAAATTTGAAGGTTCAACCTTAGGTATATCTAGAATCTATGAGAAGAAATTCCAAATGTATAACTGAGTTCTAAGATTGTCATTAGGTGAGCCTAGAATTTCAAAATCATAATAGTTTGTTGATGTTGTGAATTAATTTGAAGTTTTTTTTTTTTTTAAAGAGATAATTTGAAGTTAATTTTCAAACTTGAAAAATAATTGATGACATTCATTTTTCATTTTTTCCTACAGTTTTACCCTTGCTTAAAAGTACTTGAAGTTAGTTTTCAAACTTGAAAATGCATCAATGACATACATTATTTATTCTGTCTTAATTTGAGTTTTACATGAAATTAAAAGTCTTGTTTACTGTGCTCCATAAGGAAGGGCATCTTTAGATTCTAATTAAATTGAATGAGACCCTGATTCCATATTTAATTTTTTGGGATCAAATTATGATACAGTATAAGCCATATTACCGTTAATTAAGATTGTCTTGAAGATTACATTGAAACTACGTTGATTAATTTGATTCTCTTTGAGTTTTCTTTTAATTTTTTCATAGAAACTTCTGTTTTTAGGTCAACTGGAGCCATATTGTATACGTATTTGCAAGTCTTGATCGCTGCACTATACTTGGAAACACTATCGGTAATGCATTAGGTGAGGCCTAGGTTTTTCCAATGCTTTCATGATCGTTGCTTTCATCTTCTATTCATGTATATAGTATTCCTAACAATTCCACCATGTTTCATTTCAAATGTTGATTTGTTATGGCTTTCTAACTTTTGAAGCGTCTATGCTGGTGACTTCAACACTTTACTAGACTATGAGGTAGACATCCATAGTTAGCCTTTTTATTTCGTCAAAACATTGCACTAAAAATTGCTTGTACATATCTCTATTAGAACATATGAAAATTCTATCTCCAATTAAAGTTTTCCATCTATAGTGGTTTTTTCTTCTTGCAAGCTTTATATTATTTTCTTGCCCAACAGGTGACCTTTGTATTGGATGCTCCAGATCAAGCAGACATTCAGAGGATAGTTCCTAATTGCTTGCATATAAGGTAATGGACCTATCTCTAATAACTAAAACCTATTGGCTAGTATTTGATATTATTAGTACAGTTTCGTTTATAGAAAAGCCAAATTTTCTATAAGTTTTGTCTCTTATGATCAGTATTGATATAAGTAGTTTGAACTACCTTGATTTTGATACTTGATAGACTTTGATGACTATTGTCATGGTTTTGAAAAAGGCAAGATCCAGCACATGCTCTAAGCAAGTGATAGATGGCAACTTCTTTGTTTTGAGCATACCTTTAAATTTACCAATCACGCATTATTGACTCCTAATCTCTTCATCACCATCCAATTTTCCTGAGTCTTTTCCTTTTTCAGAATTTTTCTTATTCTATCATAAAAATTATTCTGTTGTGATGTGTTGTAGGCACTTGAGGAAATTTATCTATTCTTTCTAGCTGGAGAAATAATTTATTATAGATGGGAGCTGATGAAAGTTGATTAAAGTTGGTAAGTTCTCTCAATTCTTCTCCTCTTTTATTGTCTTTCTTATTCTCAACCAATATATTGTTTATGCAGTTATTCTCATCCCTTGGTTTATCCTTCTTGTTTCTTGGAATGATTTTCATGTTTAAGGTTTAGAGACTATTATTCTATTGGTTTGCTGGAGCAAGAGCTTATGAATCTAATTTTTCTCATATTCCAACAATAGAGAATTAATTATAAGTAATACAATTTAAGTTCCTCTGTTTTTTATTTCTAAAATAAATAAATAAATTCCACATTGAAAATTTTAGATATAGCTAATAAAATCCATAATTGAGATTGTTAATAATTCTTCGTGTAAAAAGAGCTTCAAATTTGAGATATAGCTAATAAAATCCACAATTGAGATTGTTTTTTAATAGTTCTTTCTCATTTTCATTTTCAATATGCAGGCATAAACTTTTTGCCAGCTTCCTACAGATTTTTCAAAATTTTGGATATTAATACATGGCCATATATGCTAGTTGCAGTAACCTCTCCTAAATTGTTCCTATTTGTTGATGGATGATGTGTTTTTCATTTTTCCATAAATTAGAAAATCATTGAGTCATTGTTGTTGTGTTATAAGGCCCTTCAATGTTAATTAAGTAGTGTTAAACATAATTTTAATGCTTTATTTAAATAAGTTTTTATATTTAACAGAAGGCCCTCATATTTTGTCCAAATAGAGAAAAAGGAAAATTCTCTTCAAGTTCTGCACCCACAAAGTACTTATGATTTCAAGAAGCTGGTCTGTTCCCTTACAATATGCTGCTGATTTTTTGTTTCCCTCATTTAAAAGAAGGATATGCCAAGGGAAACGGTCCCTAGTATACCTGGATAGAGAAATCATAAAAAGCAAGTGATAAGTCCCTCCAAACTTGAAAATTCGTTAGTGCAGGAAACATGTTCAGGTACTTCTTTTTGCTGAGACCTTATTCTCTTCAACGTGGCATAATGCATAAGAAACTCAATTTTTTGTTCTTTACAGTTATATTTCCTTCATTTTCTTAAAAACATTATAATACAAGCGGATGACTGGTATTTTACAAATCTTATACAGTTAAAAAGGTTCAATCAAACTTGCAGTTTTTTGTCATTTACAACAGCTCTCCAAATAATTACTTATTTATCATAGATCTAGCTTTAGAATTGTTGTTCAAGGTCCTAGTAGTACATTTAGAACATTGCTGAATGCTGAAAATTGTACATATACAAATATATATATGATATTGGTGATTGTCCAACAACTATTTGGAAATTGGAGCTTTGATTTTGTCAATTGAGACACGTCTTGAACCCTTTCACCACACTTTAGTTTGTTACCAACAGCACCCAAATAGAATATCTCACATGAGAGAAAATCTTTTGTAATATAAAGGAAAAGCATAAGAATTGATCTTCTCTCTAGTCAATAACATGTCATTACAAACAAATAGGCTCATGTGGATGGCTTAATCTCAAGTCTTTGCTTCATCATTTTCAACTCACTACACTAACATATTTGAACATCATTGAATCAAATAAACTATCTTATATGGTAACTGGCAAACTTTCATTTATACATGAGCTGTTCATTTGCAAGAAGCTACAGAATCGACCCATATTTGAAGTGGCACATTGCCTCACTAAATTACAAATGCTAATGATATTTCGATTTCCCAATTTGTTGTCATGTAGGTTTGCACAAAATGTTCTAAGATTGCTCATGCTCTGAGTTATATATTATCCTTCTTTTTTCAAAAGTATTTTCCGAAGAGCCAAGTTGTGGTTAAGATGCAATGATATGTTTATAGGCATTAGCTATGTCTCATAAAAAATTTCAATTGTATTCTGCTCCTCTCCTCTGGAAACGGGCCTACCTTTTTCTACAGGACCTCTTTGCCATTTACTGGTATAACCTTCATTTTGCAAGCTGATAATTATTTTGAGCTTTAATAGCAGAATTATTTTTAATGCAGAATGAGCTTGGATTTCCCTGTTATTAATTTTCTTGCTGACACAATCATCATATGTTACATGGTGTACATATAGAGATCTCCTTCCTTTATCTAAAATGCATAACCTGCAACATAGTGTACATATGTTGACTACTCACTGTTAGATAAATTATTGACAATTTCTAAATGGGGATCAAGTACTTCAGACAACATTTCTTAGAGATTTGAGGAGGAAAACAATATATTTAGTGAAAATCATGATATCTAGATTAAAGTGACATTCATGTATGGGAGATTTGCCCTCTACCATTTTATCCATTAAATTTTTCTGTCAAGATACAAACCAAAGGAAGGGGGAAGGGGTGAAACAGAACTTTTGGCCTTTTAAGATGGGGTACATCTTTGGGAGGCAAAAAAATACCACTTGGCTATAAAAGGCGAGTGGTGAATTTAAGAATTACTCATTGTAGATAAACATCTGAATGATGCTTGCTGCACCCCACTTCAATTTGTTCTATATGGACTATGAAAACATACATTTACAGGCATTTATGATGTCTTTTAATCTTTATGTGCAGGTACTCTTACATGTCTGGATGGGTATATGGACATAGCAATGGTGCAAACATAAGAAAATGTCAAAGGGCAGTTGAAAATTAACTATGGTGATGCTTTCATTCACAGAAATAGCTGCATTTAAGAATTGTCTTGTTATTTCACTGTTATTATTCAACTTTCTTTTTTTGGTCCATGCCATATATTACTTGACAAACAATGATTGGGATATCTCTTTTTATGCAGTTCTCTATATTAGTATAAGCCACGTAGATCATCTGCAGTCATGCTTTTAATGTAAAGATAATGAGGATTTTGGAAATGAGGACTAGAAGATTCTCCAATGGAATGAGCTATCAAATGTTTGATTTGAAGAGTGATGCCTATTTGCTATTGTGATGAATGGTATCATTGATTTCACGGTATAATCAATGATGATGGTGATGATTGTTGAGTTGGGGGCTTGACATTGTTTAAGCAATGTTGCCAGTGTACTTGGTTTTAGATAGTGTGCACCATGTGACTTGCGCTCTACACAATGATTAGCCGGCCCTATTGGTTCATGTTGCAAACCTAACTATTATATATGCAGTCTTGTTAATTTTTTTGTGCCAAAAAATAGAGTTCAATAGTTTGAAAAAAAAAAAAAAAGAGTTCAAGCTGGGCTTTGTTTAAGAGAAATTATAGATTTCTCTTGTTACGTGCTTGTGGTGAGAGTAATCTTTAGGTGTAATGGGGTTTGGGTTTTGTGATTGTACCTTTATACTATCTTTGTAATCTCCCAAGTACTTAGTGAAACGTTTTCCTTGATACCACCCGTGGATGTAGGCCTATGGCCGAACCAAGTAAATTTTTGTGTTCCCGTGTGATTTTCTTTTTTATTTTTCTATTTCTATTTTGCATGAACAACCACTATTATTTGATTATACACAACAAATAAACATCAATGCTTTCACTACTATTGATGACTCCTCCTTAACAAATAAATTTATACATTGATGCTTGATGCATAACTTTTAGAGGCATCTTTTGTTTTTGGTGGTGTTCTACTATTGTGAATTTGTTTTGAGATGGTTTTAGTTTGCAAGAAAACTACTTCGCATTTTACGTAAGTTTTTACTCAAATTTTTGAACCAAGAAAACCATAATAAAATCATAATGGTTGGTTGGTAGCTAGTGTTTAGCTTGCTGCAAATATTTTTGTGAGAAGATGCGGGCCTTTCTTTATTTTGAAATTTAATTATCTATTTTTGGGTAGGGAAAATGATTTCGGAAATCACATTTGGATTTATATTCAAGACTTGGGAAGAATGATTTGAGAATGTTTAATTATAGGTGACTCTGAGTAGTTCTCAACTACGCCCCCACAAACTATCTGATGAAGGCCAAAATTTCACAAGAAAGTCCATTCTATGAAAAGTAAAGAAAGACCATGGGCTTTAACAAAAGAAGGCTCAATTCATGCAGCAAGAAGAATCGACATTGAGGCCCTATGTATGTTCAGATTTCCAGCAAAAAAGGCCATTAAAAATCCAGCAAAATCCAGTGAGAAAAACTGGGCCGGGATCCCCAGAGGCTGCCAGAGGCTCGGGATCCTCAGGACGTGTGCAGCTAAAGTGGGATTGAGACAGCTCAAAATGAGTACCATGAAATACAAGAAATGAAGAACAGATATGTCTCTCTCAAGCACCCAGTGGTGCAGCAAAGAATCAGAAAGCTTGGAGAGTAACAATTCATGAACAAAAGGCTGGTACCCCGGGAAACCCAGAATGAAGAACTATAAAAGGAAGTGGCTGGGAAAACCTTCAACCCAGCAGGAATGGATTCTACTCACTTGGGAAAAATGACAGCAAGATGGACAGCCAAAAAGCTAAGTCCAAGAGGTAAAAGGACTTGAAAGAACAGAGGGTAAACGTCAGCTATCCAAAATGGAAAGTCAGTAAGTGGCTTTTAGGAAAACAGGACTAAAAAATGAAAACTATGAGAAATAGAGAAAGAATCAACGGTCAGAAATGGTTGGCATGACAGAGGCTCTGGTACTCAAGGAGCCAAGGGGGAAGAATCAATGGTATTCAAACCCTAAAATGACACTATAAAAAGGGGGAAGTAGCCAACATTAAGGGGCATGATGCAGCAATAGAAAATTACAGAAAAGAATCGTTAAGATAACTCTGTAAAACTCAAGAAAAACAGAGGACTGTCTCTCGGTATCCCAGAAACAGCCACTATAGCACATGCTCGGATTCAACAAATTCAAACTTTGCAAGTCTTGGAAGCTTGAATAGCTATCAAAGTCTGTAATTTTTGAACTTAGTTGAACCTTGTATCACGTCTTAGTGAGCATATTGTAATCCACAATCAAGAAAATAATGAAATACCTCATATTGATTTGAGGATCTCTAACAATTACTTCGTGTATTTCTTTATTACGTTGTCTTCCTTTACTGTTTCTTGCTAAAATCTCTTTCACCTAACTATCTTGGAAAGCAAAGCCCAAGCAAAGCCACTCGGACTTGAGTTCCAAATCCCACAAGTCTTGTGCAAAAGCACCAAGTCTGTGAGAATTGGGGCCAGGATCCTCGTGACAGAATCATCCTCATGAAACTCATTTACATATATGTATATGTATTAAAATGTATATCCTAATCTAAGAAACTAACAATTATTTGAAGATATGTGTATTGTATAGTGTGTTTTTATGTAGCACCCATAGAGGTAAAAGGAAAGGACAAAGCTCTATTGCATAATAAACATGGAAAAAGATCATATAGTTCAGAGAACCAGAGCATTCTGGGTTCTTACAGGCCTAATACGCCTCGGGATCCCACGACAGTATGCCCGGGATCCCATGACAGTACGCCCCAGGGTACTAAGAGGAATTACATTTTTCATCTTGAGGAGCTTTATATGACTTGCGCACAACTTGGTTCGTAATCAGCCCCATTTAGCTGCGGTGAACCAAGCCCAGTCCACCAAAACAACAAGTATTTGGGCCCGGGATCCTTGTCTCTACTTGGGCCTGTGTGCTAAGAAAAAAAGCACTCTCACATTTTGGCGACTTCACTGGGGACTGGGAAAAAGGAAAGGGAAAAAGCAGTCCCTTCGCAAGCATGGCTCCAAAGCTAGGAAACACCTAGAGGAAGGAAAGTTTCTCTTAGTGCGTTCAACATCAAGATCCCAAAAGTGCGGGTTCCTCCAACGAACGTCCTACCAAGGGACTCTATATGGAATTTTGGGGAACTTCCCAACACAAAGATAAGTTTTATGCATCATTATTTTCTCCATTTTATATTTTGAACATAATGGACTGAAGTCTATGGTTTTCAAATGGATAGCTATCACTATGTTGCATGAAAGCAAAAGCATTGTATTGTTTAATAATAGATGTAGACACTTGTTCTACACAATATAGAATCATAGATAAGTTTAGTTGTCATACTCATCCTCCAATTAAATGGACCTCATTTAAAGATGTTCATAAAAGATAACTGCCCAGCTGAATCAATTAGTTTTGAAAAATAATAAATAAATAAAATGAGATCCTAAACTTTGATTAGCATTTATGCAGTTAGTTTAGTCCTAAACTTTGAAGTCCAAAACTTGAAGATTCTTATTAAATGAGGTATTGGTGGTGTGAAACTACTTTGTACCATTGGCCTCCAAAGGCAACTCACTGATCTCATAAAACTTAACTAATACTAAAGGTGTTTTGAGAGTACAGCCAACCTATATAGTACAACCAAAAAGTTGAAAAATAAATGTTGAACTCAGCTAGAAGAAACAAAATCTTGTTTCTCATGAGGATTCTACTCTTTACAAAAAGGGGGTAAGTGGGGTTATGTAATAATATTTTAACAATCAAAACATTGTCTCATTGCTAAAAAAAATGGAGAAGTGAACAAAAAAAAAAAGAGATTGATGGAATGAAGATTGTATGAGCTACACAGTAAAGCAATTGCCTCACGTCTGGGGGCTGATTTATTTTCTTTTAAAAAAAAAAATTCATAATATTGTTTCATTTCTTTTATAAAAAAAAAAAAAAAAAAAAGAAAAGAAAAGAAAGAGAAGTAAGCGAATCAAAGAGGTTTGATGAAATGTAAATTACATAGCAAAGCAATCGCCTCACGTTGTGGGGCTAAATAATTTTGCAGCAACTTGATAATAATATCATATGGCGCAGGTTAACAAAATGGACAAGTTTCCTTGGCTCCGCCCATGGATTTGGGCAAAATGGAGTAGTTCCATGATCCCAACAAAGCTGAGGAGATCCTTTATTCCAGCAAGGCTGAGTACACCTGCGATTCCAGCAAAACCTAGGAGATCCTTGATCCCAACAAAGCTGAGGAGATCCTTTATTCCAGCAAGGCTGAGTACACCCGCGATTCCAGCAAAGCCTAAGAGATCCTTGACTCCAGGAAGCAAAGCCTGGGAGATCCTTGATCCCAACAAAGCTGAGGAGATCCTTTATTCCAGCAAGGCTGAGTACACCTGCGATTCCAGCAAAGCCTAGGAGATCCTTGACTCCAGGAAGCAAAGCCTAGGAGATCCTTGATCCCAACAAAGCTGAGGAGATCCTTTATTCCAGCAAAGCTGAGTACACCCGCGATTCCAGCAAAGCCTAGGAGATCCTTGACTCCAGGAAGCAAAGCCTGGGAGATCCTTGATCCCAACAAAGCTGAGGAGATCCTTGATCCCAACAAAGCTGAGGAGATCCTTGATCCCAACAAAGCTGAGGAGATCCTTTATTCCAGCAAGGCTGAGTACACCTGCGATTCCAGCAAAGCCTAGGAGATCCTTGACTCCAGGAAGCAAAGCCTAGGAGATCCTTGATCCCAACAAAGCTGAGGAGATCCTTTATTCCAGCAAGGCTGAGTACACCCGCGATTCCAGCAAAGCCTAGGAGATCCTTGACTCCAGGAAGCAAAGTCTGGGAGATCCTTGATCCCAACAAAGCTGAGGAGATCCTTGATTCCAAATGAGATCCTAGATTCCAGTAAGAAGAAAAAAAAAAAAAAAAAAAAAAAAAAAAAGAGTAGTTCCCTGGGTCTAGACACAAATCCAACAAAAATAGAGTAGCTCTTTGATTTCAAAGAAGTTGAGTAGTTCCTTGGTTCCAACCATGGTTCTAGCAAAATGGAGTAGTTCTTTGGTTCCAAAAAAAAAATTCGAGTTGTTCCTTGATGGAATAGTTTTTCTAATTCTTGCAAAGTGGAACAATTCTTTGGTTCCAACAAAGTTGAAGTACCTCCATAGATCCAGCAAAGTTAAATGGTTATAAAAAAAAAATGGAGGCAAAAAAAAAAAAAAAAACTTTCATAGAAGTTCCACAATAACATCAAGAAAAGGTGGATCAAGCATGGTTCAACAACTACCTCATGTCCTGGGGGCTAAAGCCTATTGTGCAATGGGCCTTGAATATATTTTGAAGAAAATCAATAGAAACACTACATTGCAAGTCAGCAGCAAAATCAACATTATTGAAAGCTCAACAACTATACAGTACATCTATCATTTCTTATAGCTCAACAATTGGGCCCACCCATGGAAATAACAAAATTTGGAGGAGATACAGAGACCACTGAAGGGTGCCTACAACTAGCTCTGAAGGCCAACCATAACATCACAAGTATTGCCTAATCCCCTCAATGTACCACTAGTACATGAAAGGGGGATTGAATGGGAAGTCCACAAAAGTCACTGCCAATCCTAGTCCTTTCATCCAGCACAAAGTAAACTTTGTGGAAAATATACTCTATGATGAATCAGCTCCAGCTGAAAAATATCCCATCTCCAGGATCCCGAGAGGCTCCCATCCCGAGGATCCTAGGGGGCTCCTATCCCAGAAGAAGAAGAAACATGGAGGGAAGACAGAATTTTACTTATAAAGGCATGCGGGACTTGAATGTAGCCTACAAAAGGATCTCGGACCACCATCTTACATGACAGCCCAAGAAGAGATCCTGGAGGAACCTGGGGATACGATGAGTCAAAATATCCCATCTCCAGGATCCCAAGAGGCTCCCATCCCGAGGATCCTAGGGGGCTCCTATCCCAGAAGAAGAAGAAACCTGGAGGGAAGGCAGAATTTTACTTATAAAGGCATGCGGGACTTGAATGTAGCCTACAAAAGGATCTCGGACCACCATCTTACATGACAGCCCAAGAAGAGATCCTGGAGGAACCTGGGGATACGATGAGTCAAAATATCCCATCTCCAGGATCCCGAGGGGCTCCCATCCCAGAAGAGGGAAACAATACCCATGGTTTGAGGATCCCTTGGACAGAAAAAAGACAGAATGAGGAAGGCTAATATACTGCTTTTGAAGATCCCGGAGAAACTTATGGATATGGAAAGGAAGGCATAAATCCTACCAAAGGAAAAACTAAGAGGTGAACTTGGGGGTTGACCCAAGGAACCCGAGGCCTATCCTAAATCAGCAGTCAGTTATCGGTACAAAAAAAAAGCAACTGGTGTAGCTATTGAAAAAGATGAAGATTTATTGGCGTGAACTCCTCCAAATTAAATAAGGCATATCCAAAGGATAAATTTCCTTTGCCTAACATGGATCTCCTCATAGATCCAACTAAGGCAACAACAATATCAACTATGAAGAGGCATACCACAGTCAAGGAACTCAAGAGCTTCTTGGAAAGAGTTTCTTACATTAGGAAGTTCACACCAAGACCAGCCTTGGTCACTAGTGGACTATCCAAACTGTTGAAAAAGGAGAATGTTCTCATATGGGGAGCTGAGCATCCAATCATAAAACTTCAACATGAGTCATTTGCCTATCTTATGGGTACTAGTCCATGGCAAAATCATTATTGTTGTACCTGGGATCCTGATCCCAAGCATACAGAGCATTAAAGGAAACTGAAATGAGGTGTCCCAACATAGAAAGAGCACATTTGGCGGTCATGCATCTCAACAACTGAATCATTACTTTTTACCACCAAATCCTATTGGTGATAAGCTCTCATCCAATAAAAGCCCTCCTCCATCAGCCCTTGCGATCTTGAAGAGTGGTCCAATGGCTAATATTAATTTCCCAATACAACATAGGTCCGAGGGATCCCCAGTGCTGTCAAGAGCTAAGCTGTAGCAAACTTACTGGTCTAGTTCCCTGAAGAAGAGGAGTACCTATCGAGTGAGAAGATCTCTAAAAAGCAGTAGCGGTAGAGATCCTTATATAGAAACAGACTATGAGGTTTGTGAAGACAGCCGAGCATGCCTAGAGGAGGCCTTCCTCTTCCAGGATCCCCGTAAAAGGATCCCCCACTTGAAGAAAACACTATAACAGAATCATCTTGGTGGAGCTCCTGGCCATCAGTTCACCAGTGAGAGCAACCTTAAATGACTCATAAAAGAAGTTTATTTTCATAAAAGATTTGTTCACAGCCAAGAAAGGATATTTTAGAAGATCCTCGGAGAAGGAAACAAATCCTCAACCCTTTAAAGAAAAGAAAAGAAATCAGTTCAGTGAGTCCACTTGAGAACGAGGGGCTACGAAGGAACTTTCTCTGAAAATTGAAAAATTCAATGGTCATGAATAAACTTCACAAGTGGCATGGCCTAGGACTTGGGAAAGGGAAAATTTTCCATGTACCTAGCCCAGGACTTGATCATAATACAAATTCTTCCAAGTGACATGGCCTAGGACTTGAGAAAGGGCAAACTTTCCATGTACCTGGTACAGGACTTGACCAAAACAGAATTTTCCAAGTGGCATGGCCTAGGACTTGGGAAAGGGCAAATTTCCCATGTACCTAGCCCAGGACTTGATCAAAAAAACAAATTTTCCAAGTGGCATGGCCTAGGACTTGGGAAAGGGAAAATTTTCCATGTACCTAACCCAGGACTTGATCATAATACAAATTCTTCCAAGTGACATGGCCTAGGACTTGAGAAAGGGCAAACTTTCCATGTACCTGGTACAGGACTTGACCAAAACAGAATTTTCCAAGTGGCATGGCCTAGGACTTGGGAAAGGGCAAATTTCCCATGTACCTAGCCCAGGACTTTATCAAAAAACAAATTTTCCAAGTGGCATGGCCTAGGACTTGGGAAGAGCAAACTTTCCATGTACCTGGCGCAAGACTTGGCCTAGAACAAATTTTCTAAATACATGGCCCAGAAATTGGCCAAGAGGAAAAGTTTCCAAGTACGACCAAGAAAATGGTCAAAAGCAAAAGTTTATGGGTACAAGCTGTAGCACGTACCAACAATAGGTAAAAGTGCAGATTGTAAGCATATCCCAGTCATGGCTATAACTTGTAGCATGTACCAGCAATGGGTATAAACTGTAGCATGTACCAGAAATAGGTACAAGCCGTAGCACATCCCAGTAAAGGGTGCAAATTGTAAGTAAGACCCAACGAGGGGTACAAAGAGAAAGAGCCTCGAGTGGGTATGAAAAACCCAAAAATGGGTGTATAAAGTGCACAAGATTGACCTCCTTGAAAGGAATTGGTTTAAGAGAGCCTAAGGAAGCAAGGAAGGCGTAACTTAAAAAAAATTCTAAGAGTACATCACTCGAAGCCGTAAAAGCATGGGTACTTTTGCAAATCTCTATACAAAGAGATTAGTCAATGACATTGCAAACCAGCTAGCAGCATTTCCCTCCTCTTACAAGGTGTAAACTCACCAAAGGCTTGGAGGTACTTCAATTCAACAAAAGAAAGGTACCCTTTCGATGAGCCCACTCATTAATATCATGTTTGAATATATCAAAACACTGCAAAAAGTTGTGCAAGAGGTATCACTCATGCACTAATACTTTATTCACGTATATTAAAGTGAAAATTCTAATATTTTTGGTCTTCTTACTTGACCAATTATCAAAAATCAAAATTTGGAATTCTTGTGTGATTGAAATCCTCACATGATTTCATATACATGAAATAATTTTATTCCTATGTCTTATTTGGCAATTGGCTTTTCCAGTGCATACACTGGGGGCTAAGATAAGATTAAAAATTTTCCTTAGATATATCTTTCACTTGATGAAAATTGAGAAGCCTAGTGCAAACTTTACTATACTAAGTTCAACCACTGTTATTTTCTTTGGCTTATGAACTATATGGTATATAGCAATATAATTGGTGGCATGATATGTGAATAATTTGCTGCAATTTGAAATATTATATAATCTCTCACAATTTGGAAAAAGAATAAGGCAAAGATCAAGAGCATCCACAAGAAGAGCAAGGTCTTTAGCTAAAAGCAAGGCATGGAGATGTTCTTAAGCATTCTAAGCCATGTTCTCAGGGAAGTTTATGTCTCTTAATACATTTTGAGAAAGAATAGCTAGCCTTGATTTGACTTTAAATTAGCATGTTTATATGATTCAAAGACTTATGATATCATGGTCTCATTGGTAAGTCACTATTCATGGACTAAAATCTCATGTGCAAACATCTGGGTGTTATTCACCTTAGCCATAGCAAGCATGTACTACAATGCATAGAATATCTTTGGCAAAGTTCATGGGGGCTTCCCTCACTCAACCTATTTTATAAAACAAACAAAATCTTGTTGACAAAGCTATGCTATCTTATATTAAGACTTAATATGCATTCAATATGATTTTTGTATGCTACTTTCAAAAAAGGCGTATCCTAGAATTGCTAGCAAAAACACTAGTGCTAAAAATATACTCTTGGCATCAAATGCAATACCAATATAATTTTGGCTATATATGAATACTTCATTGTCGGCCTGACAAAATTGATTTGTTTTATGGAAAATTGAATACCAATCTACAGCTTAATACTAACATGAAGGTGAATTCTAATCTTTGGCAACATGTTAGTTCATTCCATGAAGGAAGTGTAGCAATTCATTTGGAGTTTCCCTCAAGAATTATTTGATCTATACATTGGTTCTACAAAGCAGGAAAGTGTCCAAAAACAATTTATTTGCTCGCGCGTGGGCTACAGGTAACCCACGAGCTCGGGGGGCTAATGATGAAGGCCAAAATTTCACAAGAAAGTCCATTCTATGAAAAGTAAAGAAAGACCATGGGCTTTAACAAAAGAAGGCTCAATTCATGCAGCAAGAAGAATCGACATTGAGGCCCTATGTATGTTCAGATTTCCAGCAAAAAAGGCCATTAAAAATCCAGCAAAATCCAGTGAGAAAAACTGGGCCGGGATCCCCAGAGGCTGCCAGAGGCTCGGGATCCTCAGGACGTGTGCAGCTAAAGTGGGATTGAGACAGCTCAAAATGAGTACCATGAAATACAAGAAATGAAGAACAGATATGTCTCTCTCAAGCACCCAGTGGTGCAGCAAAGAATCAGAAAGCTTGGAGAGTAACAATTCATGAACAAAAGGCTGGTACCCCCGGGAAACCCAGAATGAAGAACTATAAAAGGAAGTGGCTGGGAAAACCTTCAACCCAGCAGGAATGGATTCTACTCACTTGGGAAAAATGACAGCAAGATGGACAGCCAAAAAGCTAAGTCCAAGAGGTAAAAGGACTTGAAAGAACAGAGGGTAAACGTCAGCTATCCAAAATGGAAAGTCAGTAAGTGGCTTTTAGGAAAACAGGACTAAAAAATGAAAACTATGAGAAATAGAGAAAGAATCAACGGTCAGAAATGGTTGGCATGACAGAGGCTCTGGTACTCAAGGAGCCAAGGGGGAAGAATCAATGGTATTCAAACCCTAAAATGACACTATAAAAAGGGGGAAGTAGCCAACATTAAGGGGCATGATGCAGCAATAGAAAATTACAGAAAAGAATCGTTAAGATAACTCTGTAAAACTCAAGAAAAACAGAGGACTGTCTCTCGGTATCCCAGAAACAGCCACTATAGCACATGCTCGGATTCAACAAATTCAAACTTTGCAAGTCTTGGAAGCTTGAATAGCTATCAAAGTCTGTAATTTTTGAACTTAGTTGAACCTTGTATCACGTCTTAGTGAGCATATTGTAATCCACAATCAAGAAAATAATGAAATACCTCATATTGATTTGAGGATCTCTAACAATTACTTCGTGTATTTCTTTATTACGTTGTCTTCCTTTACTGTTTCTTGCTAAAATCTCTTTCACCTAACTATCTTGGAAAGCAAAGCCCAAGCAAAGCCACTCGGACTTGAGTTCCAAATCCCACAAGTCTTGTGCAAAAGCACCAAGTCTGTGAGAATTGGGGCCAGGATCCTCGTGACAGAATCATCCTCATGAAACTCATTTACATATATGTATATGTATTAAAATGTATATCCTAATCTAAGAAACTAACAATTATTTGAAGATATGTGTATTGTATAGTGTGTTTTTATGTAGCACCCATAGAGGTAAAAGGAAAGGACAAAGCTCTATTGCATAATAAACATGGAAAAAGATCATATAGTTCAGAGAACCAGAGCATTCTGGGTTCTTACAGGCCTAATACGCCTCGGGATCCCACGACAGTATGCCCGGGATCCCATGACAGTACGCCCCAGGGTACTAAGAGGAATTACATTTTTCATCTTGAGGAGCTTTATATGACTTGCGCACAACTTGGTTCGTAATCAGCCCCATTTAGCTGCGGTGAACCAAGCCCAGTCCACCAAAACAACAAGTATTTGGGCCCGGGATCCTTGTCTCTACATGGGCCTGTGTGCTAAGAAAAAAAGCACTCTCACACTATCCTCACACCTAAAGCTAGTTGATGGTTAGTTGTTAGTTACCATTACAAATCACCTCTTTAATATTGATAGCTAATTTCGATGGCTAAAGATCATATAGTGAATTCCCCTCCCCCCCCCCCCCCCCCCCCCCCCAAAAAAAAGAGAAGTAGTAGAGAAAAAATAAAAGATAGTATAATCAATAGCTAAAAAATTTAACATCATTAATAATGTTGTGACCAAATCAGACACTTGTGCTAGCATTTTATGCATTTCATAAATATATTTGTCAGAGATCCACATCCCTAAGAATTGAATTTGATTTGTTAATTCTTTTGGTATATAAATTTAGTCCCAAAAAGAGCTGAATGTTGAATTACTCTTTTGTTCACAAGGAAACATAACCTAATTAATCTATTTTCCACATTTTATATTGTTTCTTACAAAGGCCGGGGGCATGCATGTTAGCAACTTCCATTAATTCTTTGTACCCAATAAATAAAAAATAACTTATTAATAAAATCATCAGAGTTATCATATACATAAATCAAAAAATTAAAAAGAATCATATATAAATGTTGCCCACATCAATCACTCAAATAAAATAACCAAGATTCCTTATCAAAAAAAAAAAAAAAAAACTAAGATTAGGATTTTGCCAATGTTAGCACTACCTAGTGTTGCAAAAATCCAAAGTAGACAAGTAGGAATACAAACTGAGCCCAACAATATTGTCAACTTATGTTTGTATCCAAGCAAATTGGACTACCTAGGGATATCTTCCTAGTACTATTTCCCACTTCCAAGTTTTTTTTTTGGTTAACATCCCACTTTCAAGTTATAACCTTGCAATATTGTCAAAAGGCACAAGTCTCTTGCACATATTGTTCAGGGAGAAAATCGAAATTTACAATGAGTATAACGAAAAATAAAAAATCAATAATGGTTGGTATTAGAATTATGTTGTTATTCAGAATTCATAAATGTCGGTGGATCATGAGTTTTGCATTTTTCTGGAAATTAAAATTCTGGAGTTGACACTGCTTTAGTATAAGGCCTTCATGCATTAATTACGTGTAAATCATCTTTTTAACAGTTTTACAAATTAATTTAGCTTTATATGCTATTGAAGGCCCTCATATTTGATCCTAAAAGGAGAAAAAGTACTCACGATTTCAGTATGCTGATTCATCTGCGTCCATGTAATGTCCCCACAAATTATAGATGTTGTTGACTTTTTGTTGCCCTCATTTTATGGAAGGATATGCCAAGGGGAATGATGACTAGTGTCCCAAGATTTCCCATTTTCAAGCAATAGATATCTTAAAATGTAAGTACCTCTGAACTTGAACTCCTATTACTCCTACTCTCTTCTCTAATTATGTTTTCTTTTAAATCTAACTACCAAATATGTTTGTTTGTAAGTGATCTTGTATTTCTTTCTTATTATACTTGTTTTCATCAAGTTATTCGTAACATTTGGTCATTATGTCTCCAAGGGCTATTCTATAGCTATTTTTCAACTGGGAGCTAAAATTCATTAGAACAGGAAACAAATTCAAGTACTTCATTTCTCCTCTTTGCTGGGGTGTTTTTCTTTTCAACACGGCACAATACATTAGAAACTATTCATCTTTACTTGTACTTTACACTTATCTTTGCTTAGTTAACCTGAAGAAATTATTACACAAACAGGCTATTATGTGGATGGCCTACTCATATGTCCCTGTGTCATTGATTTCAACACTACACTAACATTTTTTAAAAATCATCGAATCAAATAAAGTGTTATATTTTCCATAATAACCGGGGAACCTTTTATTTCTACATGAGCAATAAATTTGCAAGAAGCTGCAATATCTGTCTACAAATGTTAGTGATCTTTCACCGTCCTAATTAGTGGTCATGTAGTTTAACGTAGAATGGTCTTAGTCATTCATGTAGTTGTTACAATTATTTTTTGTTCTCCTTTTTGCATTTTTTTTCCCTTGAAATCCATGTTGTGGTCATAATGTAAACATACAGGTATAATCATCAGTTGTGTCAGGGACTGACTGCCATTTTATAAAGTAATTTTTCTCTGGAATTTTCTGGTATTTCCTTTGTTTTGTAAACTGATAATCAATCTGAACTTTAACAAAAAAATATTTTTTAATGCGTGATTGGCTTTAAATATATGGATTTCTCCATTATTTTTCTCCTTTTGTCATAATCATCATCTATTACATAGGTTGTGATGAAAAATAAATATGAAGGAGAAGGACCAGTCGGTGGTGGGCTTATTAAATGAGCCCATAAACGATAATTGTGTGGAAGGGGTTAGACCACTGGGCTTTAGTGGTAATGGGCCACTCTTTCAACATGCTCAACCCATTATACACGAAGATATAGCCTATCTTTGGAATGCCAACAAGACAACAAGTACTACTTGTCTATTAATTTAGTAGTTTGGAAAATAAATTAATAGACAAGTAATACTTGTTGGGATTTAGCTTAAACTTTATGAATGTTCTTCTTTGGAATTCCAACCAATACTTTTTATATTTTAAAAAATACGTTATATTCTTTAATTTATTAGTTTGATTTATTTTGGATTTTGGGATTTAGTTTAAACTTTATGAATGTCATAGTTTAATTTATTTTCGTATTTTGAGCCTTAGTTTTGAAGAAATTGAAATATATTAGGTTCAACTATGTTAATTGTAATTATTAATTAATTAAAAGATTTGAATTGTTGAATAAAACCTAATTGTTTTTATTAGGTCTCCCAAATGGTGCCAACCCAATTCCCATGAGGTGGGATGCTTTTAAAGATAACATGGATTGGATTGAGTTGAAAAGTACTACAAATTCAGTCCAATTTGACCTGAGCAAACTACAACTTAGTGAACTGAAAGAATTTAAGCTTGTTTATCCAATAAGCTTGTTTATTCAAGAAATTTGAGTTACTAGCTAAGACCTTCCAATTCCCATCAGAGATAATTCTTGAAAATATAAGCCCATTTGCAAAAGAAATTACTTTTAGTAGTTACATTCAAATTAAATATATTACACAGGAAAAATAAAATAAAAGAAGTAAGCAGTAAATAGAATAAAAATAAAAATTAGACTATTAGAGTATGAAGTCAGAACCATTGATGTAATACACTTACGTACCATCTAATAGAGATGTGTTAATACTAATAGAACACTATAATAAAACTGGTATCTTAGATTGAGAACACATGTTGATGTGTAGAAAGAGAAAGGGAAAATAAAAGAATTAATGTGATTCTATGATTTCTATTCGACATTTTAAATCTTCTAAAAATAGCCTCAACATTTCTATAAAAAAATAAAAATATATTATAATCCTAAAATCATGGTGTACACACAATTTTCGTAAAAGACAAATCACACGATCACGAAATAGTGTAACAAATTATCAATATATATTAATTTGTATATATGTGAGTACAATCCTCTGTGTGACTCTTTACAAATGAAAGAATACAATAAACTCCTCTGATTCAATCTCCAAGAAAATTTATGATCCGAAGGGCTGTGGAGCTTGATCTTGAATCATGCCTTAATGCCTCCAAGTTGAATGAGTAGTTAAACGTACTTGATTTGATGCAAGGGCCATTGGCTTGATCTCAATTTAAATTGAAGGAAAATCCCTACCTTGATTTGAAAAAGTAGGAATGAGCTTGATTTTTGAGGGAGCAAGGGTGCTCTTTTGGACTTAGAGATGACTCTCTATTTTAGCAGAGTGTCAGTAGGGTTCTTCTCTCTAAGTTTCCACCTTTTCTCATATGAGAAGCCTCTATTTATAAGCAACTCAATAGTATTTAATTTGGAATTTTCTCTCAGCATTTATTAAGAATTAATTATGAATTTAATTTGGTCTTTCATTTAATTTGAACTTTCCATACAGGTCTTTTCTTCTGACATTGTCATATAGCTTTCTTCATTTGACATCGCCACGTGGCTTGAACATGTGTCATTTATATGTGAGTCATGGTAACTCAAAGACTTGACATGTGGCTTGATTTCATTTGCTGATTGTCCATTGTTGACACATCATCAAATGCGAACTAATTTGACCACAAGTATTTGATCATGATTAATTAAACAACTGTAAATGCATCATAAAATTTTGATGTCTACAAATGGTATCTCATGATATTACAAAACTACTATAAAATTGGTACATTACCAAATAGTCAACATTATATATGGTAATATCTCATAGAATATCCAAATAAAATCTGAGTACAATTGAGGGTTGGTTGGCTATATAAATAATTAGGAAAATAAAAAATGGCAAATTCTAAGAAATCTCGCACGACTGAGAAGCAGGTTAATTTTAGGCGAACCTCTTTTTATAATTGAAATTTGAAATTTGACACTCTCACTCGAAGTAGTCAATCTTTCTATCTAGATTTTAAATGCAGCACTTTGAATTTTTCATTTAGCACTTCAACCTTGTTTTTTATTTATTTTATGGGATCTTCAACCTCATTGAGTTGTTACAAGTTCAATTCAACTTAAATGAATGCATGGAAATGTTAGCAATTAATTTTCAAACTTTTGACATTGAATTTGCCAACACAATATTAACTTTAACAATTATGTTTTTTAAACAAAGGCATAGTTCCATGACTCCAAAAGTTTACATTATTATAAGAAAAAGTGTTAGGTTTTTTATTTATGTAATCATTTTCTATTATCCCAAAAAAGTTCTTAATCATTCTATACATCCATGTAATTTTTCAGGCTTTTTTTTGTTAACTATTAGTTTTTTGCCAATTAATTACTAAAGAACTTCTTTTGTAAGTTATTTAGTTAAAAATCAGATGAGTATGTTGCAAGACAGCAAGAGCCTCCACAAGGACAAAAATTTAGTTTGTTTATTTAAATAACAATACTCAAGTTTTTCCTTTAGTTAAATTGTAGCTAAAAAGTTATTTATTTATTTATTTTATTTAGTTAACTATTATATTTTCACAAATTATATTTCACTAGCCTCATCACACGCGTGCGATGAGGCTTTTTTTTTAGTGGTCCTATTTTGTTAAAAAAAAACCTGTATTTTTATTTTATATATATATTTAATTTGTATTTTGAGAATCTAATTTACAAATGGATAAATTAGAGTTAGAGTTGTATTTTTACCGGATTATCCTTTAGTTTTATCTCTATTTATACATAAGAATAAGAATGTAGGGGCATTTTTAAACAAAAAAATGAAAATTCCAAATAGAGGAAGCCCCTTAAATAGTAGTATAGATAAAAAAATAAATAAAAATATATTAAGCTTAATATTATAATCGTAAAATTATGGTAGCTCATGATATTACAAAACTGGATCATTCTACCATACCCTCCATTTTTTTTAGGGAGTATACTACCCACCTAAATCTGAACAATTAAATTAGCGTTTGACCTTAATTTATTTAATTTAAGGGAATACTTGTCACTGGTAAAGCAGGTCATATATTTAAACAAAGAAAAAAAAATCACTTTTTCTTTCTACGTTTTACAACTCTCTCTACGCTTCTATCTGTAAGCTTCTTCTCTCTCAACTTCTTTCTCATCCAAACCAGCTACAAGACCAGAGCCACCACTACTAAACAAGACTCTAAGCAAGACCCACAATATAAGAAACATAGTATTTTAATTCCAGTCGCTCTCTGCTCCGACGACGGTATTAACCTACACCATTAAGGCCGTCAAAAAGGTAACTCTCTCTCTCTCTTTTCTCCGACTAAGTTGATTTTAGTACTAATAAACGATTATTATGGTTTCTGAATATCAAGTTATGTTGCTATCTAACAACAATTGAGAACCAAAACATGAGATAATTATTGTTGCAATTTTGTGATTGTGTATGACTGACTTGCCTTGGTTGTTTTAATGAGTTGGCATGCAGGACAATTCAATCATGGCTTTAAAAAGAAGGCATGCCAAGTGCTTGAGGAAAGTTCTCATAGAGTTTCAAACAGGGGTTTCTCTCAACCTTTTATTTTGGACCTCTGTCCTTGAAAAAGGCACGCCAAAATCAATTGCCTAACTGAAGGGAGTTGATTGTTGTGTTGTTGTTTCGAGAAGGCATCAACGTTTTAAAGCTCGCATGCATCGTTTTGTTTTTTTTAATGTATTTGCTTTTAGATTGTTAGTACACCATGGCATGATGTGTTTCATTATGTATTCTTAAACGTTTTGTGGACAATGGGAAAAATATTTTAAAGTTTTTGTGTGATACTAAGCTTGTTTAATCATTTTGCAGTGGAGTTAGATTAAGTTCTATTATTGCAGCTTGATGGGAAGTATGACGTTTACTCTTACACTGGGTGGAGTGAAGAAGATTTTACCATCGAATGATGAAGTACATTGTTGTCTGTAGACAACCTATTAATAGGTGTTTTGAGGAAAGAGTTCCCAGTTATTTGAATCTAATCGCATAAAATGCATTTGACAAAGTTTTATACAATTTTTTTTTCTTTCTAAGGGTCCGTTTGGTTCCCGTAAAATATTTTCCGGAAAATACTTATTTTCTGGAAATGCTATTTTCCGGAAAAGAAAAATATTTTTAAGTGTTTGGTTGTATTATGAAAATTGTTGTGGAAAATATTTTCATGTGTTTGGTTCTATTAGGAAAATGCTATTTTCCTAAATTTTCACAATTTCCGGCAACAAATTCCGGCAACAATAACACAACAACAACAGCAAATTCCGGCAACAACAACAACAACAACAACAACAATCAGTTCATCAAAAAAAAAAAACAACAACAACAACAATCAAACTTAAAAAAAAAAACGGAGAGATCGAGGAAGAGGAAGCGATCGAGGAAGACGATGATCGACGATCGACGATCGACGGCGCGGCGCGGTGCGATCGAAGGTGCGAAGGTGCGACTGGATCGTGGGTTCGTGGTCACCGGCGATGGTCTCTCGACTTGGATCGGCAGTTCGTGGGTTCGTGGCCGCCGGCGATAGGCGCTGGGCTTGGATCGGCGATGGCGCTGGGCTCTCTCTTTCTTTCTCCCTCTCTCCCTTCGTGCTCTCTGTTGCTGAGTTTTCCGGAAAATAAGATTTGAAGTGAAAATAGAAACTGAATTCATTTTCACCCTTGACCACTGGTCAACGGAAATCAATTTCCGGAAAATTGATTTTTCGGGTGCAACCAAACACCCGTAATTACAGAAAAGCATTTTCGGAAATGCTTTTCACCCAAAACAAACACAGCCTAAATGGCAACCCCAGTATTCCTTTAAGGAGCTCTTCTTCTTCTTCTTCTTCTTCTTCTTCACCAATATAACTGCATTAAAATACTTCAAAAGGACCAAAGACAATGTACTTGAGGGTTAAGTGCAAAACCTGCCCTATCTGCCAGCAAGCCACAACTACAAGTTCATAAAAAAATAAATGTCATATTCTCCTTGGAAAAACATTTTGACAGTTGTTGAGGTATGCTAGATGAGACTTGCGTGTGTCCTGATCAAGGTGAAAATTGAAATTTGTACTTGGTGAAAATTGAAATGTGTACTTCCACTTGAAGGTGGGGTTAAGATTATTTTCATGAGGCCTTTGCTATAAGCCTATAACTAGGTGCTCTTAATGAGACCTGTAACTGCACTTTTACAGTCCAGGTATGTGCTTCGAAAAAACAAGTGTGTATTACCAATAGGTTAATGCCGCTAAGATGTATTAAATATATATATATATATATATATATATATATATAAACAAACAAACAAATAAATACATAATTAACTAATATATCCCTATTAATCTCACGTATTACTGTTAATCAGAAAAAGATACACATAAAGAAAGTAACCTCAACTATGTTATTATAGGGAGATATGCCTTGAATGTGATGGGAGCTATCAAGGGAGATATGTAGAAAGTTAATTGGTATATTTGAAGGTTTATGGAAGAAACCAAGATAATTTTAGCTGATTTTTTTTTTTTTTGGTGGATTTTGTTTATAGAAAGCATTTGAACACAACTTTAAAGTTGTCACTTGTGATTAGTAGAGAAAAAGTGATGGATGCATATGAAAGTAATTGTACATCACTCATATTTGACGACGAAGAGCCATTATGTTATGGTGGGAGCCACATATGCCGCTTTGTGGGAAACAAATTCCTCTACCAGAAGAATGAGATGGTATGGACCCTGTTAGCTTTTGTTTCATTCTTGTTAATGAAGTGAGTATTCAAGGGCCAAAAACATTAAAAGCATCAAAGTTTGACCAAAACCACCATTTTGAGTCCTTCAAGACTATCGCACTATCATATATAAAATCCTTAGAGTTTATAAAACAAATTCATCAAGAAATACAAGAAATAGATTAAATTGCATCTTCTCAGGTGGTCATTTACTATATCATATTATTTATGATACTAATACATATGTCTTTCTCTTTACTATCGATGTTTCTCTATTTCTCAGAGTCCATTTCAATAAGAGCTTATGCTCATATATATATATATATATATAATATTGAGGAGAAGATAAAGACCGAAGCAACTAAAAACAAACAAGGCCATAAATTGTATGGCTTAGTTTCAACTCCTAATAAATAGGTCTTGCTTACACTAAGGAGTTAGTGTAGGCTACTGTTAGTCACCCATGTGAATGAACAAAGTAGAGAGAGATGAAAATTGACCTTTTAACAACCAATTATGATAAAATTGGAATTTCCAATATGTTTTAGGAACAAATACCTTAAGGTTTGAGAATGAAGAGTTTGTAGAAACCTAAAAAGTTTTTGTTGTGGTATTGTATGTATATAGTAGTAGGTCAGTTTGCAACTTGCACCCAACACCTTGGTTAAACTGATTTGGACTTACCAATATGTTATTGGAAAACAAATGGAATAACAAAAGAATTAGAAATTGAATAAAAAGAGGTGAGACTTGTTGCAAAGACATTATGGTTGAAATGATAAACTATGAGAGAGAGAGAGAGAGAGAGAGAGAGAGAGAGAGAGAGAGAGAGAGATCAGTGCTTTTGTGGCACTGATATGTCTTCAACAAAGAAAATCTTTCATTGTTATCAGGGCTCTCTCAGACTTAGCTAGTGGAGACTCTGGTGACTCAAATGAGGCTGACATGTACTAACCCTAACTCCTCCTAAAAATTCCCATGGGTATTATAGCATCTATGTTCCTTTCTTAAATACTTTGCCTAACATTGGGAAAAAAATATTAAAAAAGGTAGTCAGTCTTGTTATAGAAAAACAACCCTAATACACAAAAATGAAAGGAGGAAAAGCTTTACGATTCATGCCACTTACCAGTTACCATAGTAATATAACTTCTTTTTTAAGCTTTTATATTGTCCAGGTTGTCAATTTGTTAGTTACCATACACTGCACTTTAGTGTTTAACTCCAAAAAATAATATATTTATATTCACAACTATTTGAATTATTCTAGAACCTCAATCAATACTACACATATTTTCACAACTATCCTATGTGGTAGACTACATTTAGTTGTCTATCACTTTCACATACTTGTATACAATTTTACATGTTATTGCTATACTCTTAACATATTTAGATTAATTTATTTTGAAGAATTAAATTAGATGCTTAAACTTTATGTATTTAGATTAATTTTTTACTTTGACTGTTAGTGACTATGCAACAGTTTCAAAATATGAAAAAGAGTCAAAGACTATTCGGAAATTTAACTTGGTATGAAAAATAAATTATAGTTTATATTTACATTAAATTTTGTATGATAATAACAGTTGTTTACAATTGTTTATTTGTTTGGTTATTGGTATTGATTATTTTTTTTAGTTATTTTTTTTAAAATATTTTCTTTAAATCTTGCCCTACCTAAACTGAATTTCTAGCTCTGCCACTGGTTTAGATTGCTGTGAATATTTTTGTGAGAGGATGGAATCCCTTTTTATATTTTGAAATTTAATGTTCTTTTTTTGGTTTAGGGTAATTGGTTTCAAAAATCACATTTAGTTTTTTTTTTTTTTAAATAAATGCTTGGGAAGAATGATTTAAGAATGTTTAATTATAGGTGACTCTGAGTAGCTCTTGACAACTCCCCGCAAAGTGTCCTTAGACTTAAAGCCAATTGCTAGTTAACCTTTGGATACCATTACTAATCACCTCTTCAATATTGTTGGCTAACTTTGATTGTTAAAAATTCATATTTCACAGTTAGAAAAATTATTTGGTAGAGAAGTTTTTTTTATGCCCATTAGTCAAAACAAGTCAAATTCGCAAAAGGAGGTTGAGGTGGGGGGGGGGGGGATCTTTGATGGTATTTATCTTCTATCACGAAGTTATTTAAAAAAAAAAAAAAAATTTGAACTATTTATTTATATTAAATTGCTAGAGAAGTGTACAATTTATTTAGTTTGGTAGTTGCATATTCTTTATCAAACCATAGGAATGATAAGATTCTTACAAATAATTTCTCAATTTTCAGTCTGAAACTTTGAATAACTAAGGATATATTTATTCTTTGAAAGATATGCTTTCCTGTTAGGCAACCTATGGCTTCCATGCTATAGGGGCCAAGCTAACTTAAAGCCAAGATGATTTTTATTTATTTTTTATTTTATTCTTTGTTATAAATATTTATTTTATTTTATTTTTGCTGTTTCCCCTTCATTCAAATTAGAAGCATGATATCCAAAAAAGAAAAAAAAAGAAGCAAGTTAAAATGTTTTAGGTGTTAAAGAGTATAGTATATATGGACAATCTAGGGATCATGTGTTGTACTGATCAAAAGTAAGAGTCTCTTACTCTTATCTCTCTATTTCCATTTTCCACATAAGTAGAGTTTCATTACAAATGCCTCTGCAATATATTTTGTAATTATTATAGATAAATTTATTTTCTCCACTTTATGAAAGTCATGCTAAATATGGGCTTCAAAAAATCACCTGTTGGTATATTTCACATACCACAAAATTTAACATCATTAATTATGTTGTAACCAAATCATACACTAGTGTTATCATTCCATGCATTTCATAAGCTTGTTTGTCAAAGGCTCACAACCTAGAACTGAACTTGATTTGTTAAATACATTTGTTATTTTTATTATTATTATTTATTTTTATTTTTATTTTAGTCCCAGAAAGAACGGTTTGCAGGCTTACACTCTTTTTCCCCCCAATAAATCAAAGATAATTTATTAATAAAATCATAAAAATGATCATATATGTATATCAAAAAAAAATTATTATCATATATGAATATTGCCCACGTCTTAACACTTAAAATAAACAAACTGAGCCCCACAGGAGAATGTTAGCACTACTCAATGTTGCAAAATCTGAAGTATACCTGCAAGAATACAACTGAGCCCTACAAGAGATTTGGTCCTCTTGAAGTGTATAATTTCGCAACTATGTTAGAAAAAAAAAATGGTGGACTTATGTTACAAGCCCATGAAAGAGAATTGTGTGGAAGGGAGTTGGATCCACAGTGGCACAGTGCTTTATTGGTAATGGGCCTTTTTCGAGGTCAACTACATGCACGACCCATTATTCACAAAAAAAAAAAAAAAAACAATCCAATGGACCAAAAGTGCATATGAAATGAAAGAAGTTGGGTCGTGCAGCCCAAATTCAGAAACTTTGGAGGACTGTGCACTGCTTATCGATGTGGGATTCGTTGGTAAAAAATTGACATGCTACAAGCCTACAACAATGGGGCTGGAGCAGCTACTACCGTATGGGAGTGACTGTTTTTTTTTTTTTTGGATAAGCATAGTGACTTGACAAAGTATGCAGGTACCACTATCATTTGCAATTATGATTTTTATGGTTGTATACTTGTATTGTAATTTATTCGTTGAAAGTTAGTTAAATTATTTTTTTACATACAAAAAAGTGAGGTTATAAAAGTTGTACATAATTAGTAAATAAACTTAAAATGATAGAAAAAAAAAATATATTGCTAGAGAGACGACATATTATTTTTAGATTACCTAGGATTGTAAGAAAATATTTTGTAACAAACTTTAGTTTTACTCAAATTTCACTAAAGAAGCAAGAGAACCATAGTGATTGGTGACCATTGTTCTTCGTTTACAGTTGTAAATATTGTTGTGAGATGATGGGTGACCTCTTTTTTTACTTTTAAATTTTATTTTTCTTTATTTATTTTGAGGGTTAACAGATAAATTTATTCATTGAAGCTTGTTGTTTAGCTTTTAGAAGCATTTTTCCTTTTTGGTATTGTTTGTTTGGAGATAACTTTTGATTACAAGTAAACTATTTTGCATTGTACTTATATTATACTCAAATTTTACTTGGGTATAATTTATTGTTATTTTGGAGAAATGGTTTTTAAAAACCTCTTTGTTTTTAGTTTTACATTGAAGGTATAGTATGAGCCCATGAAGTAGAATTTAGTGGAAGGGTTTGGACCCACGGGGCTTTAGTATTAGTGGCCTAAAGCCCATATGAAATGAAAGAAGGTGGTTCGTTCAGCCCAAAGCCGAAAGCTTTGCAGAATAAATTGGAGTGAGGTAGCAATATTAGAAGGAAAGGGAATGAGATAGCACATGTTTTTAGCAAGATATGCACGAGAGGTAGATGATTTTCATTATTGGCTAAAACTAGAAGAGACCCTCCAATGGTTGAAAACCTAATCCAAAAGTATATATTTAAGTAGAATTCTAATAAAACATATGCTGATTTTCTTCTCAAAAAAAGAAAAAAGAAATTCACTCTCTAGATTAGATATTTCTTTTAAAGGACTTATATAATATCAAGACCTTAGGTAGATTTTGGTTAATTTCTCCATCTGTTGATGAATTCCCACCTGAACAATGTCATTCACATTAAATTGCAAGATAAGTGTACAATTTATTTATTTTGGTACTTGAGTACATAAGATTGTTCTAAAGAATTTCTCAAAAAATCTTCAATTTTTTAGGTTTTTAAATTTTCACTTCATAAAAAAAAAAAAATTATATAGAATAAATAAATTATGTTGACACTTGCAAACCTATTATTAATAAGTTAAGATTTTGTTTTATTTTTATTTTTTATTTATAAGATTTTGTTACTATTAAGGAAGTATAGAACACTACCACGCACTTTTGGTGTGATGGGTTAAATATTATCACTTGCAAACTAATATTAAAAATAATGACTAAATTTGTATTATTAATTGATTTCCCAATTCACCCATCCACTCAAACTATTCACTCTCCTCTCCCTTTCAAATTTGACTTGTTCGTGTCAATCATAGGAGCGATGGTACTGCCATACTGATGATTAGTTGATAACAATTCTCTCTCTTTTTCTCACAACTCAGCAAGATTTATCTTTCATTGATGATGGCTTCCTCAAATCAACGACTCTCTTTGTAATAGGTAGGTGGATTTTTCAAAATGAGGGTGTAGGATCTTAATGTGTTAGCATATTTTGCGCCAAAGTTTTCATGTAATTAAACACTTAATTGTCCTTAATTTTGTATTTTGTGGGTCTATTTGTAATTGGGTTGAGGTTTCAAGTGCTGAAGTCGGGAAATACAAGGTAGACTTTTGGTTGAGTGAAAATGGAGATGTGTTCATGATTCAATCTTGAAAAGCTATTGGCTCGAGTGAAAATGAAGAAACTGGAGAGAATTCAGTTATGAATTCTCCTACTGTTACAACCTTTACCCACCTTATATATTCGTGGATTTTTTGCCCAATACCTTGGCTTTCCTCTTCATATACACTTCAGTGTGTTGTGATTGTTTTTATTTCCTATGATTGTGTTCAATTTTGATGGTAATCCATGCATGCTAGTGTTAATTGGCTAATCACTTAAACAAATGAACTCTGAATTGTGCAATTAGCTTTAAACCAACATTAGTAGTTAAAACTTAGGACTTAAATCGTAGTTGTATTTCTCAAGGGGAGAGTGAGTGAGGGGAAGAACAATGGGGGCATCGTGTTATGGGCTGAATCGGCTGATGGCCATGGGTTTTGTTTTTTAGGGGGGTACTTCCTCAAAGCCCACCTCGGTAGAAGGCAAAACACTAGTTGGGCAAATGAGAAAGTTTCAGCACATTCCACCGGGGACATCCGATACCACATCACTTTCCTCTCAAGACAAACACAAATAAGCCATTATTAATAGGACACTCAATAAAGGAGGACATTTCTAATCACTTGACAAGCCAGAACAATTCCTTAGGTTTTTTTTTTTAATTAAATTTAAATTCACAGTATTAACTTTAGTTGTCTTTGGAAAAAAAATATCTTTATTTGTATTCGTATGAGCCAGTACATCACCTATATAACTCTGGAATTTTAACTTATTAAAATTTTTACTATTAAGTTAAATTTTTTTTTTTATAGAAATCAAAAGTTAAAAATTCTTTACCATAAAAATTCTTTTTTTGAAAAATAGTTTTAGCGTGGCTCTTAATAATTACTTTTTATTATTAAATAAAGAGAAATCTAAAAATTGTACAGTTAAACTTAGAGCTGAAATGGTCCCAGCTCCCAAATACACATTTATTGATTTCTGACCAGATCACATCACATTATTGTGTTGTACGCCTTTTGATAAATGCTTTCCAACCAGATCAACTACCCGAGTCACTTGGGTAAATATTGCTTTTTTTTAAACTAATTTACGTTATAGTTATTGTTAGAAGTTTTTTAGGAAAGTGAGGAGAGAGATTGAATTTCGGCAACAGTGTTGTCGAAATTCAAGAAAAAGTAGGAGAGAGAATGAGAATATTGGAGGAGAGAGAAAAACTTGAATTATGGTAATGGTATTGCCGTAATTCCTCTGTCCAATTTGCCCGGGTTTGTGCGCGTGTGAGAAGTGCAATGTGTGAGTCCCCTTCCAAAAAAAAATCCCACAATTTCGGCAATACCATTGCCGAAATTGTGGGGAATTTTTTTTTTTTTTTTATTTGTGGCAATGGTATTTCGGCAATACCATTGCCACAATTGTGGGGAAATTTTTTTTTTTTTTTTTTTATTTGTGGCAATGGTATTTCGGCAATACCACAATTGTGGAAAATTTTTATTTTTTTATTTTTTTATTTATGCAATTGTGGGGAATTTTTTTTTTTTTTTATTTGTGGCAATGGTATTTCGGCAATACCATTGCCACAATTGTGGGAATTTTTTTATTTTTATTTTTATTTATGCAATTGTGGGGAAATTTTTTTTTTTTTTTTTTTTATTTGTGGCAATGGTATTTCGGCAATACCATTGCCACAATTGTGGGAAATTTTTTTTTTTTTTTTCAATTGTGGCAATACCATTACCGAAATTGTGGAGAAAAAACAATTTCGGCAATACCATTGCCACAATTGTGAGAATTTTTTTTTTTTTCAATTGTGGCAATACCATTACCGAAATTGTGGGGAAAAAACAATTTCGGCAATACCATTGCCACAATTGTGGGAAATAATAATCTATGTACTTTCTTAGCTTTTTTTTGTTTATAGCGTGCACATCAATCATTTTTTTCTTCCATATTGTAAAAATCTATATACTTTCTTTGCTTTTTTTGGTTTATAATGTGCACATTAATCATTTTTTTCTTTCCTATTGTAAGAATCTATATACTTTTTTTTTTTACAACGTGCACATCAATTATTTTTTCTTCTGTAAGAATGTATGTACTTTTTTTTGTTTTTATTTACAGCGTGCATATCAATCATTTTTTCTTCTTTATACTTTTTCTAAAATAAGAATCAATGTCCTCATTGTACTTGAATCCATCCTTATTTGTTTCATATGGTACTTTTACAATAAAGAAAAGAACATAACATACACACTACATCGGTCAAAAAAATAATGCTCTCCTCTATTTTAGAATAAGAATCAAGTTGCTCCTTATGGCAATTGTGGCAGTGCCATTGTCGAAAATTGGAGAAAAAAAAAAAAACTTTTTTTCCCAATTGTGGCAATGGTATTGCCGAAATACCATTGCCACAAATAAAAAAAAAAAAAAAAAAATTCCCCACAATTTCGGCAATGGTATTGCCGAAATTGTGGGATTTTTTTTTTTTTTTTTGGGCACTCACACATTACACTCCTCACACGCACAAACCCGGGCAAATTGGGCAGAGGAATTACGGCACCATTGCCGTAATTCGAGTTTTTCTCTCTCCTCCAATTTTCTCATTCTCTCTCCTACTTTTTCTTGAATTTCGGCAACACTGTTGCCGAAATTCAATCTCTCTCCTCACTCTCCTAAATAACTTCTAACAGTAACTATAACGCAAATTAGTTTAAAAAAAAACAATATTTACCCAAATGACTCTCAACTACCCATCATTTATGCTGTCACCTATGTATGCCGAATGCAATTTCTTCCTTTTCCTCCACGCTGCAAGCCTGTAACTGCAAGAGGGGGGCCAACTTAAATGCAATGTTTGTCCCTTTCCTTTTCCTATTTTCACGGTTCCTTTATAAATCAATCAATAAACAGTAAAAGAATTTTTTTTTCCTCCTTTTTCTTCTTATTATTGAAATATGTTTTTATGCACTTGTTGATGTACAATTTGTACACACAATGTTCTTGTTTTTAACATACGACATTCATTGAATATGTTTTGAAAATATTACTACCAAATTTGGTCACTAATGCTTTCTCTTGACTAAATGAAATTCTTTAGGAACCTATTAATTTCCAACTTGGAACACGATTGCAATAAAGTCAACATTGCTATGAGAATTCATAGTTTCCTTTTCAACATTAGTTTTAGGGTATGGTTGATTACTACAATGGCATGCTTAAATAATTAATGATGTATTTGCATCACTTGGAATGAAAGATTCATGGTGGAAAATATGCCTCTTATGTGTGGGTGCATTTTAGCGTATCAATTCTTAATATATATTGAATATATTCTTGAAAACAAATACACAGTGATGGTTCAAGGTAGAAGACTTAATGTCATGATGGTGAAGGATATATTACTTAATGCATTTGGCCATAAATAATGTTATGGGGCCTAAGAATTTGGCAACTCCGGCCCATTTTTTACACTAAGCTCAAGGCCCTCGCCGAGGAGGAAGAAACGTCTGAAGACAAACGAAGGGAGTCCGAAGTGCCAAGAAACATCGCCAATGACGATTCTGTCCTCAGCCAGCCGAGATTATAGAAGGGGAAAACAGCACGCCACCAAAGGCAGCCTCCCAAAGCATCCCAAAGAAAAGATAAGTACAATGGACCAGTCATAGAAGCATGATGGAGGAGCAATTCAAGGAGAAACTGTCACCTCCACATTAAATGCTCACAACTAACATTCTGGCCGCATTAATAAGGAAGTGACCCCTAAACACTGTTGTCTAAGTTGCTGCAGCTCACAGAAAGCTGAGGAAGGTGGCAATGGAACAAGCACTCAAGTAGTAACCCGCATGATCAACAGATAGAGGGCCAAGATCAACTAAGAGGGAGTATATAATGTAAGAAGTCCTCCAGAATAGAGGGAGGCAATTTAGAAGCGAAAAACACTGTAGTAGTTCGTATCATCTTAGAAACTTTTGTAACCGGACATTGAGAAAATAATAAGAACTTCAAGTTCCTCAGGGGAGGGCCGAGGACAAAATTTCACACCTTAAAACTGTTTCCTTGCTATTCAATCCACTCCTAGCCATGTTTAGTTGTTGTAACCCCAACTAAGGCCTAGTTCTTAAACCCATTCTCTACAAATTTATTGTATTGGGCTAGTTGGGCCTGAGTCCACTCATCCAATAGGAGAAGTGCTCAAACCCAGTTCCTACAAATGTATATTGGAAGCTTCAATGAGGATTAGGGGTGTTCATGGTGCGGTTTGGTGCAGTTTTTGGCCATTTTTAGCACCGTACTGCACCTCAGTTTTGTGGTCATAAATGTGGTGCAGTTTGGTCGGTTTTGGACTGGTATATTTTTCAAGATGTGATGACCAATTGCTTGTTTAGTATTAATTACCATGACAATATGACAATAAGTTTCAAACATATATATATATATAAACAAAAAAGTATCACAAATATATAAAAGATAGAAAAAAAAAATTCATGATAAACTAGAAGTACCACAAATATATACAAAAAAAAAATAATAATAATAATCCATGACGCTAAACCACATACAATTATACATCTTAAACAAATAAATATGTAACACAAAAATGCTTACAAGTGTACCATATACACAGCTAGTTATGCTTACTAGTGAGAGAGTATAAGAAGAAAAGTGTGAGAGTATGAGAGGGAGAAGTGAGTGAGGTTTTGAACTTTGATTTTGTATTTAACAAAAATGAAGAAGTTTTTAATGTGAAATTGGAATGCGCTAACGTTGGGTTGACCACTTCATATAAAATTAAATTATTAATATTATATGTATGAGAAATACTAACGAGTGTCCTTAGGGCACTGATTAATAATCCATTTAAAGAAAATTTTTATGAGAAATAAAAAAAAAAAAATTAATATTTTAACAATTTTTTTCATTTTTCATAAAAGTAGTATCAAAATTTTTTTCATTTTTCATAAATAGGTACGGAGTGGTGTGGTGCAATTCTGTGTAATTTTCTTATCATAAAATTGCACACTGCACCGCACAATGCGGTGCAGTTCACTACCACTTGTGGTAATGCTATATTGCTATGCAATTACTGTATTTTGCAGGCAATTTTATTTGGTTTAAGTGCGGTCATTGTAGTTTGATGAACACTCTTAATGAGTCAGATAATTATTATAAATGAATCATTACATTCTATTAGTAAGTTGTACAAAATGGTGTGGCATTGCCATTTGGCTAATGATTTTATTTGGCAAAAGGGTGAATTAATCATTTATCAGAAAGTGGGTGAGAGAACTCACGCGTTGTAATTAAAACAAGGGAAATCAAAAGGCAATGGCAGGTGGACTGAGTCAACTGACATACTGCCCGAAACTTTTTTTTTTTTTTTTTTTTTCCTTTGGTTCACACGAGGATGAAAGGGACACGACATCAACGGGCTATATATCTACTTCAAAAGCTTATAAAGAATAGCTAACAAGTAACAAGTTCACCTAACTTCATTAAAGTTTGTTGAATATTGCTGATACATAGCACATTTGTCAATTTTTCTATTGGATTCACTCAGCACATTTGTCAATTAATCTGAACATAACTTGTAATTGATGACAAATATTTAGGCTACAAAAATGAAGTTATATCATTTTATTAGACAAATTAAACATGCATGACAAATTTACGTAGTACTTAACAGAAAATATGAACAAATGGACTGTTTATCCAAACGAAATATAACTATAAAATTATAAAATTATAAAACTTTAGAAGTGTACTTTACATTTTAGCATTATTTGTCACCTAAAAAAAAAATTGAGTTAACTAAACATATCTTTGGAGTTGACAGATAACTCAAAAGAAAAAAAAATTTTCTTTTTTTGAGATCAATTTAAAAAAAAAAGGTAACAAATGAAGTCATTCTCAAAAAAGAAAAAAAAGAGGGTATATAACAAATGAAGTGGTGGTTCATTTGCACTAAAAATATATATAAAAAAAATAGTCAAATACTCAAAAAAAAATCTAAATAACCTCATTTGTTAAAAAAATGTTAGAACTACAAAAAATTATACAACTTTTTCTACAACTTCTGCTACATAGGGTAAAAATTAAGAAATGGGAATTGCCCATAAATAAATAAATGAGAGAAATGGGAAGAGAAATTAGAAGGAAAAGACATGAATCAACCCCATAAACTTCCCTTTTTACATGAACAATTCTACCATAAATATGAGTCAATACTGCGTTAATTTAATGAGTCAAACTTGTCAGGCCTATTCAAAATTGAATGCAACTTCAATATTAATTTGCATCAACGTTCATGGGCATGGCATCCAATAAGTTCTCATGTTCACATATAACATTTTGAAAACTGTACCCCATTTCATTCAAGCTTCATTCAGCCGAGTGGTTGTCCTTCTTCTTATAATGGAGTCTTTCGGTGAGTGGGCCTGCTTGTTCTATCAATTGAGAAATATTTATCCTACTTGTCAATGCATGGTAATACCGTGGTTGCTTCAATCATTTAAAAAGTTAATACAAGTCAAGTCATCAAAATTTAAGATGCAACTTAAATTTTACGACATTATTATTATTTTTTTTTTGGAAGGGAGTAAAACTTCATTTAAAACCAAACAGATATACAAAGGAGCCTGCTACGCAGGACAGAGAAAGAACTTGATAGCTTCCATACAGTCATACAAACATAAATTAAATCAAGCTCAAGGGCGGAGTCAAAAATTTTTGTTTGGGGGAGTCGATTTGTGTTGCTAATTTATTAGTCTATACAAACTTTTATACACATACACAAACACATGTATCTATACACATACACAAAAAATTAGTATCTTTCATAATGAATCTTTAAAATTAAATGCTTCATAGAATTAAATTAATCTTTCACCATCTTCCATAGTGAAATCCTTACAATTTTCATTTTCAATATAAGTTACCAAATTTTCTACCGTTGTGAGTAAAAAAATTTCAATTGAATTAATGAAGTGTTCACAGACATAAATGATCCAAAACTTTAAAAAATACGAGAACACATTTTACCATAAAAAATGAATTTGAGAAACAATACGTTCTCTATAATTACTAGACAAATTGGACAATTTTTTTTAAGAACATTATTGGACCAACTCAAATAGTTGGGAGGGCCAAGTCCCATTTTTGAAGGCTAATTATTAAAATATTAAATATTTCTATATAGTAAAAAAAAAATTTCAAAAATTTTGGGGGGCCATGGCCCCCCACCCTAACATGTAGCTCCGCCCCTGATCAAGCTGGCTCCATATCAGAACGCAGGAACGGTAGAACAAAGGAAGGGGCAGTGTACAGTGGCAGCTCTAGGAATTTTGTTGAAAAGGGTCATTAAGAAATTTAAATTTTTTTTAAAAAATTAATAAAAAGAAAACTTGAATATATTGAGTTATAGACAAAAAAAAAAAAACATTAATTTTTACAATTTTCTTCTACAAGTTTTCAAATTTTGAATTGTTACACGATAGTTCATTACGAGTATTTATTGCCAATATGAGTAGCTATAACCATTTTATTTTGTAAAGTTTGTCTAAATTTTTATTTTTATGCAATTAATATTACATATTTGTCATTGTTTTTATAAAAATATTTTAAACTAAATCACTAAACTCAACTCATTGGCTCTATATTAATTATTGACACACACAACCACACTCATTCATACATAAAATAATTCACTACGTGTTTACTTAATCAATTAAATGATTGAATAATCACTAACTTTGCAATTTTTTTCTTGAATTTTTCTAACTCATGACAAAAAGTTATTATAACATGATAACTATACACACTCATATAACAAATCCTCTATATTTCCTAATTATTAAATTAGATAAAGTTATATTATATTTATATTGCACACACAAACATCCACATACACATCATTATTTACACAAATGATATTATAAAAAAAAAGTAACGTACACAATTAATATTAGACACACTCATACACATATAATAAAAATTTATAATAAAAAATGACATTTACAATTTACAAACACTTACTCTTACTTTAGAGTAAAAAATACTTGTAATAAGAAAAAAATTAATGTATTAAACTAAAAAAAATATATTATATATATATATATATATATTTTTTTTTTGAAGTCAGGGGGTTCATTTGAACCCCCTGAACAAAGAGTAGAGCCGCCCGTGGCAATGTCTTTCCAAACTTGATGGCTTCCCGTTCTTCATGCATATTGAGCGAGCTCATGAGCCACAATGTTGTGATTTCTGCTTAAGTGCTTGAAATGGCAAGATTCAAAAGAGTCACAGACCTGAAGAATTCCCTGAATAAGGTGTCCATGGGTGCTTCCTATAGCCTTATCATTGATTGCTTGAATGACAGCCAAAGAGTCTGATTCAAAGACAACCCGAGGCAACTGAAGTTCTTGAGCAAGAAGGACACCTTGTTCCAATGCAAAGATTTCTGTAAGCTCAGCAGAGAAATAAGACTGAAGTGGCAAGCAAAGAGCAGCCACCACTTGACCATTGCTGTCTCTAATGGCAACTCCCACACTGGAAAAATAATCTTGCTCTGAAGATGCACCATCAACATTCACTTTGTGGACTCCAGGGGGTGGCGGGACCCATTTAGAGGGGGCTGGTCTTGATTGGTCAAAATCCCAACTGGCAGAGCAAGCATAGTCTTCCACAGTAGTTTTTGCCATATGCCAAACCTGGAGTGGAGAAAGGCTATCATCCTTGTGCACAATTCTGTTTCTATTGGACCATAAAACCCAAGCCGTGGCAAAGAAGAAATCCAAGCCTTGAGGCGTTGAGTGAGATAGGATAAATAAAGCTGAGTCCAGGAAGGATTTTTCATAGCCTTGCATTCGAAGAGGGCTTTCAGGCCAAAGGTTCCAAACTAAGAGTGAGAAAACACAACTAATAAGAGCATGATCAATATTTTCATCTTCATTACCACAAACCGGGCATACCTTATTCTGAGAAATCCCTCTGCTGAAAATGGCATCCATAGTGGGGAGACCATTGACACATGCTCTCCAAGCAAAAACTTTGATCTTTGCTGGCAGGTTGAGATGCCAAAGCCTTTTCCACAAAGGTTTGCACGGGTCCCCAGTTGAACTTTCTCCACGAACATTTGACACAATCAAATTATAGGCTACATGGTAAGTACTTTTGACTGAGAATTCTCCACGTCGATTTCCAATCTAGATTATTTTGTCTTATGGAAGTGTGTGACTTAGAGGGATCTTCAGTATTGTGTCAGCTTCAAAGGGGAGGAAGGATGCTCTTATCAAATCCACATTCCACCACCCAATGGATGTGTCTATGAGGGATGAGACCATTCGGAATTGAGGAATGCCATTTGGAGGGGAAATGACCTTGTAAGTGGAAGGGGTTGGAAGCCATTTGTCATCCCAAATGTGGATTAGTTTCCCGTTACCCACTCTCCAACAGGTACCTTCTCGAATAATATGTAGGCTGCTGTGGATGCTTCTCTATGAGTATGATGGGGAATTACCGACCTTGGCATTTAGGATATCGTCGGAAGGGAAATATCTAGATTTGAGGACTCTGGCCACAAGGGAATTTTGGTTTTTGCAGGATTCTCCATGCCTGCTTAGCAAGCATTGCTTTGTTAAAAGCTTGGAGGTTTCGGAACCCCATACCCCCATTAGCTTTCCGTTTGCACATTGTTTTCCAGCTAACCCAACTCATTTTATTTTCTCGCTGCTTCTGACCCCACCAGAAATTTCTCATCATGCTTTCTAAATCTTCGCAAAGATTTTGGGGAAGAAGGAAGCATCCCATTGTATACGCGGGAATTGCTTGTGTTACCGCTTTAATGAGAATTTCTTTCCCCCCCCCCATGGAGAGAAGTTTGCCCTTCCAGCCAACTAGCTTTTGCCCGATTCTTTTCTTGAGGATAGAAAACACTTGCTTCTTTAATCTTCCTATGAAGGATGGGAGGCCCAAGTATCTCGTGTGTCTAGAATCTTGCATAGGGCCAAGGGTGGCAAAAATCTCATCCTTAACACCTTGGGATGTGTTGGGGTTGAAGAATAAAGAGGATTTCTCAGTGTTTATTTTCTGACCTGATGCTTCCTCATATTTTTGAAGAATTTGCTTCAATACCCGACATTCCTCAGCAATAGCTTTGCAGAAGAGAATGCTATCATCCGCAAATAAAATGTGGGTGATTCTTGGACATCCCCTACTAATAGAAATGCCAGTCCACAACTGATTACGGGTGGCCATGTGAATAAGAGCAGAAAGCCCCTCTGTACAGATGAGAAAGAGAGTTGGAGAGAGAGGATCTCCTTGCCGAAGGCCTCGGGTAGGGGTAATATTCCTGCAAGCAACACCATTTATTAAGACAGAGTATGACACTGAGGTGATGCATCTTAAGATCAAATTTACCCACTTAGAACTAAAACCCATCTTCTCCATAACTGCCTGAATAAAACACCACTCAACCCTATTAAACGCCTTATTCATATCAAGTTTTGCCGCCATATATATATATATATATATAATGATACTGCATACACATATTTAAGAAAATAGATAAATACTCTAAAAAATTTAGATAACCGCGTTTGTTAAAAAAATGTTAGTGTAGGGGCCGGTTTTGAGCGCCCTCCGCGGATTGGGAGAGTGACCCAAGCCCAGTTAACCCTGCAATAAATTTGTAGAGTATGGGCTCAAGAGCTAGGCCCTAGTAAAGAATGCAACGGCCATGCATGGTTATTCGTGGGCTGTGATAACCTAAATGTGGGTTAGGAGGCATGGTAAGGCTTCTCGGACAGGATTGTAAAGGTTGAAGTTGTTCTTATTTCTCTCAAGTGAGTTTACAATGGCTGAGTGGAGACACACTGTTACAGCATATATTTCCCTTTGGTCCCCCGTCCGTCCGTCCCCTCTCTAGGGGGACTTCTTACATTATATATCCCTCTCTCAGCTGATCTTAGCCTTACATTTGTTGATCAATCCGGTCTCCACTTGAGTGCCTGTCCTATCAGCCGCATTCCTATCCCTCTGTGGGTTGCAGCGCCCAAGATGGCACTGTTCAGAGGTCCTGTCCTCATTAATGCGGCCAGGGCGTTAGTTGAGGGCATTTAATGTGGAGGTGACAGTTCGTCTGGGACTTGCTCCTCCGCCATGCCTCCATGTCCGGTGCTTGGCTCTTACTATATGCTCCTTGGATACTCTGGGAGATTCCCCTCGAGGGACTTCCGCTTGCGTATTCCCTGACTTCGGACTTCCGAGAATGTAATCATCCTCGGCATGGCTTCTTGGACCATAAGGCCTTCGCGCTTTGTCCTCGGATCTTAGACGCGTCCTCGGATCCCAGGCGGTCCTCGGCGTGGGCCTCTGGGCCTGGTTCAAGGTGGGCTGGGGTTGCTGACTCTTTCTGGCCCCACAATAGCCCCTCAAAATCTTGCTGTCCGCATCCTCGGGCGGAGAGGAGGATTTTGACGTCCTCGGATCTGTTCCGCGTCCCATCAAGTCCTGCCCCTTGTCAGCGTCGGAGGCTTTTCACCTGCTCGAGGCGCGTTACTGGCGCTTCGGTGTGGGTATCGTGCCTTGCATTAAATTCGGGCGGCTTTATGCTCCCCACGTTCAACGGGCAGATGGCAATCCAACGGTGGGGATGTATCTGGCATTTATGGGCGGGAAAACTCACGCGGCTTTTCCGCCTAGGGTATAAATACCCATTCGAACCGCTTTTTCCCTTCTCATTCACAATCAAGAGCTCTTGCGCCTCCAATCAGAGTTCAGCCAAATCTCCACCTATACATCCAGCACCAAAAGCCAGTCCGAGGAGCTCCTCCTCATTCCTGTAAGTCGCTCTATCCCTCTCTGAGCTTTTCCTTTCTATTCCTCCTTCTTTGATTTGCTTTCCCTTTAGTTCCCTAAGGCGTCATTTGGGATGGGTAGACTTAAGAAGTATGTCTTTACTGAGGAGGCGATGGAGAAATTCATCGCCGATTACAAGATACCGGCCAACGTGGGCTTAAGGTATTGTGAGGAGGGGGAGTGGCTGCTCCGGAGGCGAACGGGCCAGGTAGTGATACCCATCATCGCCTTCCTTGAAGGGGGGATGAGGATCCCCATGGGGCCGGTGATGAGGGGTTACCTTACATACTTTCGGTTAACCCCCACCCAATGCGCCTCCAACATGTTCAGAATTCTGGGCAGTGTGGATGCCCTTAATGAGAAGATGGGTCTAAGGCTGACTCATCATGATGTGAATTACTGCTACAACCTTCAACATCTGAAGGGCAAATCCTACTACATGAGGACGAGGGACGACAGGTTCCGGCTTATCCAGTGCCTCCCCGAGTCCAACAAGGGGATGAACGAGGATTTTCTCATCGTGTCTGGAGCGTGGCACGATGGCCTTCATTGTCCGACGACAGAGGGGACACCAGGTGGGGCGGTGGGAATAGGAGGGGGTTCAAAGAATCCGACTTGTTTCCTGCGTTGTTCCTTTTTGTACTGTTCGGTTACTAATGTGGATGTGTTTTCCTTTTGCAGATCCGCACGCCCTCGTGCCCAACTTCAGTTTGGTTAACTGGGAAGATTTGCAGAAGGCGATCAGGTCTGCGGCTTTTGAAAACGAGGTAAACCACCAGGTCAGAGCTGCTCATAAGATCTTGGGGTACACTCCGATCCAGAAGTCATTTGCGGCCCCCAAGTACGTGATTAGGGCAAAGGATCCTCGGCTACCGAAAATAGAAGTGACCGAGGACGGTTTCACGTTTCCCGAGGACTCCTCCACTTCCGAAGGCGTCACAGTAGCAGTCCCCTCCTCTTCCCACACATTCTCAGAGGCCGCGGGAGAGAATTTAGAGAGGGAAGGGGAAGCTGCAGATCCTGGTTTCGCCAAGGACGATTTCGGCGTTTTCGAGCAACTCCTCCAGTCCGAGGACCCCTCTGGAGACTTGGGTGATCCTCGTCTGTCCGAAGCAGAACTACTAGAGTCAGGGACATCTTCTCGGCCTAAGATGGGTTACAAAAAGAAGTTCCAACCCAGTCTGTCCGAGTTGATTGAGGGACAGCCGGGGAAGTCCAAGCCGAAGCTGCCTCTTCCCCCCCTAAGACTCGTGCTACCCACACCCGGTCGAGCTCATCCCAGTCTCGGCTGCCTCCTTCTCCGCCTCAGACGACCCCGCCATCAAGGCATGAACCTGCCGATCCTAAGCAGAGAAAGGATAAAGGCAAGAGGCCTGTGGAGGAGAGGTCTGGGCCCACGCGGGAGGGCGATGATGCCCGGCGGCCATCAAAGCAACTGAAGATTGGCCCCAAAGATTAGGATAAGCAGGTCGAGGCCCAGCCCGAGGTTCAGGCATGGCTCCCAGCCCCAATGCTCCGTGGGAGTCCCTTGAGGGATGACGCTTCCCTTAGGGATTTTAGAGAGGGCGATGGCGCATTCGTGGCCGACGCGGTAGGGAGGTGCCTACTGCTTCCTGCGGACATGGCGCAGCTGGGGACCATGAGAAGCAAGGATGTCTTCCTCTGCCTCAAGCGATACTTGGGGATGGTAAGATCCTTTGCACGTGCGTTTTGTCTGCCTTCAGTTTTGCGTTACTTTCCTTTTTGCGCTTGGCTAACCTTGTACCTGCTTTGCGTGGCAGGCTGTCCAGGCCACTTACAGGTTGGAGGAGGCGGCCCGCGACCATGGGAAGGCCATGGACGCCGAACGGGAGAAGCGTTTGCAGGCCACTGAGGTCCTCAAGACCTCCGAGTCAAACCTTGCCAAGGCCAGGGAGCAGCTGAAGGTGATGACCCAAGAACGGGACAGCGGGTATCTGGCCTCGAGGGTGCCCAGAGGCAGGCCGTGGATCAGACGAGGCGCCTGGGTGAGGCTGAGGATCAGCTCAGGATCGCCAAAGAGCTGATAGATGACCTCAAGAAGGAAAAGGCTGCTGCTGAGGAGGCCAAACTTGAGGCGGAGAAAGGAAGGGAGCAGGCCTTGGCCAGCAAGGAGGATGCCGAGGAGGCAGCCTATGCTGCTGGGGCAACTGAGACAGCAGCTGCTTACAAGTCCCAGGTCCCAGGGTTATGTAGGCACTACTGCTCTGAAACTTGGAGTGAGGCCCTTAGGCAAGCTGGGGTGGAGGCCTCTTCTGCTCTGTGGAAGGAGGAGAGCATCTACTACCCCCTCGTCATCCGTGAGGCTGCCACAGATGGCTCCGAGGCCGAGGAGACCGCTGTGGAATCTGTCGCAACTCCGGGCGAGGGGGGCCCGGATGCTGGAGCCACTGATGAGCCAGTCCAAGGGAGTGGTCCCTCCCCGGTGATCGAGTTGAGCGGCGGCTCTGATAAGGACAGGCCCCAGCAGGTTGAAGAGTCCTCCCCTGGCACCCAGGTTCCTTCTGCCGAGGGGGCAGCTGTCCCTGCCGTGCCTCCGCAGGCCATCCCCCTCGGTCAGGGCCTGGAGGACCCCGAGGCAGTTGCGGGCCAGCCCCCCAGCGAAGCGGGGAACTAAGTTGAAGGGCCCTGCCTGCTTTATTTTGCCTTCGCACCCTTCTTCTTTTCTTCCCTTTTTTTTTTTTTTAATGTGACCCTTCTTGTATAATACTTTTGGACTTAAATGAAATGAAAGTTTTGTTTCTTTTCCTGTGTTGTGGCTGTTTCGTTGCTTGTATATTATTCACTTTTGTTTATTCGTATAGTTTTAGCTAAAATTATATCTCGGCCAATCGTGGTACCAATCATTGCAACGTATCCCAGAGAACAGGTGGAATTTTCGAAGCAGACACTTAGGTTTTTTTTTTTTTTTTTAGCGGCTAGTTTCCCCATGGGACTGAGTCCGAGGACCACACAGTTCCTTGGTTCTGTCTAGCACTTAAGTCTTCTGAAGCAGTTAGTTTCCCCATAGGACTGAGTCCGTGGACCATGCAGTTCCTTGGTTCTGTCTAACGCCTAGCGTCCTTAAGCAGCTAGTTTCCCCATAGGGCTGAGTCCGAGGACAAAACAGTTCCTTGGTTCTGTCTAACACTTAGTTTTCTTTTTTAAACTGGTTAGTTTCCCCAAGGAACTGAGTCCGAGGACCATGCAGCTCCTTGGTTCTGTCTAACACTTAGTTTTCTTTTTTAAACTGGTTAGTTTCCCCAAGGAACTGAGTCCGAGGACCATGCAGCTCCTTGGTTCTGTCTAACACTTAGTTTTCTTTTTAAATTGGTTAGGATGCGAGGCACACAACTAAAATAAGCTAACAATATGAATCGAAGTAGTTCTTTTATTAATAGTAGTACCTTTTCAGGTTATTTACATTCCACGGACGAGGTACAGGCTTGTCATCTAAATCCTCCAAGTAGTACGCTCCTAGCCCTGCTATTGAGGTAATCCGGTAGGGCCCTTCCCAGTTGGGTCCCAGCTTTCCCCAAGAGGGGTTCTTGGCAGCTCCAACAACTTTTCTCAGCACCAGGTCCCCTGGTGCTAGTGGTCTGAGCTTCACATTGGCATCATATCCTTGTTTGAGCTTTTGCTGGTAATGGGCTAATTGGATCATGGCTCGCTCTCTTCGTTCATCCACCAGGTCCAGGCTCCGCTCTAACAGTCCGTCATTGCTAGCTGGAGTGTAGGAGCTCGTCCTTAGAGTCGGGAAATTTGTTTCCAGGGGGATCACCGCTTCGGCGCCATAGATCATGGCGAAAGGTGTTTCCCCTGTTGATCGCCGAGGCGTGGTTCGGTAGGTCCATAGCACGTGGGGTAGCTCCTCTACCCATCTCCCCTTCGCGTCATCCAGTCTTTTCTTTAGCCCATTGACGATGACCTTATTGACAGCCTCGGCCTGTCCGTTTCCCTGGGGGTAGGCCGGCGTCGAGTATCTGTTTGTGATCCCAAGTTCGCTACAGTACTTCCTGAAGGCCTTGCTGTCGAATTGGAGCCCATTGTCCGAGATGAGGGTATGAGGAGCCCCGAACCGCGTGACGATGTTCCTCCAAAGAAATCTCTTTGCGTCTACGTCCCTAATATTGGCAAGCGGCTCGGCCTCGACCCACTTGGTGAAGTAATCCGTGGCCACCAGCAGATACTTCTTATTCCCCGGCGCCTTGGGGAATGGCCCCACAATGTCCAAGCCCCATTGGGCGAATGGCCATGGGCTGGTCAAGGGGTTGAGGACCCCTCCCGGCTGATGAATACTCGGGGCGAATCTTTGGCACTGGTCACATTTCTTGACATATTCCTGGGCCTCCTGCTACATCCCTGGCCACCAGTAGCCTTGTGTGATGGCTCGGTGGGACAAAGACCTCCCCCCTGTGTGACTTCCGCATATTCCTTCGTGCAGCTCCTCGAGTAGCAATTCTGCCGCTTCGGGGTGGACGCACAGCAGGTATGGCCTAGAGTAGGAGCGCTTGTATAGCTTGTGATCCTCGGACAACCAGAACCGAGTGGCTTTCCTTCTAATTTTCTCAGCCTCTGACTTATCCTCGGGCAGGATGTCATCTTTGAGGAATCTCACTATGGGGTCCATCCAGCTGGAACCCGCCTCAATCTGATGGACGGGGATCCCTCCCCTTGGCGCTTCACCTGCCCTCCCCAAGTGCTCCACAAGTATTATCCTAGGCAGAGACCCTGCCGAGGAGGTGGCGAGCGTGGCCAACGAGTCGGCATGGCTGTTCCCGCTTCTGGGGATATGGGACAAGCTGTAAGGGCTGAACCCCAATCGCAAGCGCTTCACTCGGCCCAGGTATTCTTGCATTCGTGGCTCCCTGGCCTCCATCTCCCCATTCACCTGTCCTACCACCAATCCCGAGTCTGAGAACATCTCTATCGATTTTCCTCCCATCTTTTGCACCATGATCATCCCTTGTAGTAATACCTCATACTCGGCCTCGTTATTTGTGGCCGTGAATCCGAGCCTTAGGGATTTCTCTATGACGTGACCTTCGGGGGATACAAGGACCAGTCCCACTCCGGACCCTCGTTGGTTAGCCGCGCCATCGACATGCACCCTCCAACATGGTGACTCTGGGATGGAGATTGCCCCAACTAACTTCTCACCGCGACTCTCCTCCTAGGCCATAACCCCCACAGCTGGTTCAGCGAACTCGGCTGTCAAATCTGCCAGAACCTGGCCCTTTATTGAGGTCCGAGGCATGTATTTGACGTCGAAAGCCCCTAGAATCGTATTCCACTTCGCGATTCTTCCCGTGTAGTCAGTGGTTCGGAGCACAGATTTCAAAGGCAATTGGGTCAGGACAACCACGGTGTGAGCTTGGAAGTAATGGGGGAGCTTTCTCGTGGCGTGGACCACAGCCAGGATGGCCTTCTCTAGGGGTAGATATCTCACCTCCGCTTCGTGCAGCGACTTGCTGACGTAGTAGACTGGCTTTTGGACGCCATTGTCTTCCCGTATCAGTACTAGGCTCACCGCATGGGGCGCCACCGCAAGGTACGCGTATAGGACCTCGTCAGCCTCTGGATGGGACATGATAGGCGGCCGGGATAGATACTCCTTGAGTTGCCGGAAAGCTTCGACACATTCCTCGGACCACTCAAATCCCTTCCATTTGTTGATCAGGCGGTAGAAGGGCCTGCATCTGTCAGCCGACCTGGAAATAAATCGGTTCAGCGCTGCGATCATCCCAGCGAGCTTTTGTATCTCTTTGGGGTTCTGCGGAGGCTTCAGGTTGTGGATGGCCTTGATTTGGTCAGGGTTGACCTCGATCCCGCGGTGGGTGATCATGTACCCCAAGAACTTGCCAGAGCTAACGCCAAAGGAGCATTTCGAGGCATTAAGGCGCAGCTTGTGCTTCCTTAGGACGTCAAATGTGAGGCCGAGGTCCTCTAAGTGCTCGGATACCAGCTTGCTCTTGACCACCATATCGTCGACGTAGACCTCGATGCTCTTGCCCAACATCGGCTCGAACATTCTTATCATCATTCTTTGGTAGGTGGATCCGGCGTTTTTTAGGCCGAACGGCATGACCTTGTAGTGGTAGTTCCCGATGGGCGTCACAAAGGCTGTCTTCTCCTGGTCCTCCAAGGCTAGTGGGATTTGATGGTAGCCCTGAAAGGCATCAAGGAAGCTCATCCGAGGATGACCGGCTGTGGCGTCTACTAGCTGGTCTATCCGTGGCATTGGGAAGGGGTCCTTCGGGCATGCTTTGTTCAGGTCTGTGAAGTCCACACAAACCCTCCACTTTCCGCTCTTTTTCTTGACCACCACAGTGTTGGCCAACCATTTGGGGTAAAAGATCTCTTTGATGGCCCCCGCATGCTTAAGCTTATTGACCTCTTCTCTGATCGCCTCAGCGTGTTCCTTCGACGGGCGCCGAGGTGGTTGTTGCCTGGGGATCACGGATGGGTTGACGTTGAGGTGATGACAAATGAAAGATGGGTCAATCCCAGGGGCCTCGCAGGGGTCCCACGCGAACACATCAAGGTTCCTTTTGAGGAACTCAAGTAGCTCTTCCTTTTCCTGTGGAGGCAGTTGGGTTCCAACCTGGAAGAACTTCTCCGGGCTATCGCCAATTACCGCTTTCTCCAGGTCCTCACATCTCGCATCCTCGGCAGGTGCACCAGGAGGCACCGCCGAGGTCTTTGACTGCTATAAACCTTCCTCGGCGGGGGCCGAGGGCTGTGCATCAAGCCGATAGGATACGGCAGCCACCGTGCACTGCCTCGCCGTGGACTGGCATCCTCGGATCTCTAGGACCTGATCTCCGAATGGAAATTTCACCTTCTGATGCAAGGTGGAGGCAACTCCCCCTAAGGTGTGGAGCCAGGGCCTCCCCACGATGGCTGTGTAGGGGGCGTACGTGTCCACCACCACAAAGTTCACCTCCACCACTTCTGGGCCCGTCTGGATGGGCAGCCTGATCATGCCCTTTGGGGTGACGAGCTTTCCGTCGAAGGTCATTAGGGGGGAGCTATAGGGCGCCAGGTCCTCCGGTTTCAGCCCCAGCCCCTTGTAGAGGTCTGGGTACATGACCTCGGCCGCGCTGCCACCGTCCACCATCACTCTTCTTACGTCGTAGCCCCCAATCCTGAGGGTAACAATTAGAGCATCATCGTGGGGTTGGATGGTCCCGATCTTGTCCTCTTCCAAGAAACTCAAGACTGGTGGAACACTTTTCCTGGCCTTCTTTGGCTCTGTCCGGGAGTCCTCGGCGGGCTGGCAGACTATAGACAGCACCCGCGAAGGGTGCGTGCCTGTCCTTCCCGGTGCTGCCAAGATGACATTGATCGTCCCTGTGGGCTGACCCATGGCGAGGTCCCTCCGAGGCTCCTGGTAAGCCTGGTTTTGCTGGTTGCTGGAATGGTGGAGGAGGTGCTTCAACCTTCCCTCCCGGACTAGCTGGTCCAGGTGGTTCCAGAGGTTCCTGCAGTCCTCCGTATTATGTCCGTGGTCCTGGTGGTAGTGGCAGTAGCGATTCTGATTGCGCCTATCAGGCTCTCCAGCCATCTTGGTCGGCCACCTGAAGTACGGTTCGCCCTTTATCTTCTCCAGCACTTTGTGTACGGGTTCTCGGAACACCGCGCCGACCGTCTGCATGTTGGTTGCTCTAGCTTGCCCACTGAAATCCCTCCTCGGACGGGCGTTGTCATAACGGTCCGACCTGAAATCCCTTCTCTCCTGAGGGATAGCCTTCTCCTTTCCCTTGCCCTGCAGTAGGTCTTCTTCTACCCGCTTGTACTTATCGATCCGGTCCATCAGTTGCCGCACGCTGGTGGCGGGCTTACCAGTTAAGGACTTCCTCAGGCCGTGCCCCATTGGTAGTCCACTCTGGAAGGTATTGATTGCGACGGCGTCGTACTTGCCGTCCAGGTCATTGTAAATCTCCCAGTACTTGTCCGAGTAAGCTTTGAGGGTCTCCCCCTCGCGCATGGACAGGGACAGCAATGCGCTCATGGGCCGAGGAGGCCTGCTGTTTGTGACAAAGCGGGAACCGAAAGCCTGGGTCAGCTGCCTATACGAGTCTATGTAGCTCGTCCTTAGACCATTGAACCACCTCATGGCCACAGGTCCCAGGCTGGATGGGAAGACTTTGCACATCAGCGCTTCGTTTTTGGAGTGAACAGCCATTCTCTGGTTGAACTGGCTCACGTCCTCCACAGGGTCCGTTTTGCCGTTGTAAGCGATGAAGGTCGGCTGCTGGAACCGCCGAGGAAGCTTCGCCTCCTCTATACGACGCGTGAAGGGCGACTTAGAGAGCTGGTCAAGCGCCTTGCTCATGGCGTCGCCTCCTAAGCCCCTGGGGGTTGGGTTGGCAGGCCTACGCCTCTGGTAGCGTTCCTCCTCGTGGGAGAAAGTCTCGCTGGGGGGCGTCCTTGACCTCTGCCTGTATTCTTCATCGCTTTCGTCGTCGGAGAGCGGGTCAGGGCTGGGTTCGGACCGTCTACGCTGCGCACGGCGCAGCTTCCTCTTCAGATCATCTATCTCGCGTTGCATGGCCACCTTATCATCCTTTCTCTGGGAGGTGTGGCTGTGGGCCTCTTGTGATCGCGTGGCCTGGCCATCGTCGCGCTTCTGGGGAACGTGCCCGTCCCCTTGGCTTTCGCTCGCCGTTGGAGTATGCACGCTTCCTTCTCGAAATCGTCTGTTGTCATTCTGACCGCCTCCGGGGTCACCATAGCGACCCTGAGGCCGTGACTTCGCCGGTTCAGGTCGGTTGGGAGTTCCTTGGTGAGGGCCCGATCCTACCATGCTTAACTGTTGTCCTTACCAACGCACGAGCTCTTCCCATAGACGGCGCCAATTGTAGGGGCCGGTTTCGAGCGCCCTCCGCGGATTGGGAGAGTGACCCAAACCCAGTTATCCCCGCAATAAATTTGTAGAGTATGGGTTCAAGAGCTAGGCCCTAGTAAAGAATGCAACGGCCATGCATGGTTATTCGTGGGCTGTGATAACCTAGATGTGGGTTAGGAGGCACAGTAAGGCTTCTCGGACAGGATTGTAAAGGTTGAAGTTGTTCTTATTTCTCTCAAGTGAGTTTACAATGGCTCAGTGGAGACACAATGTTACAGCATATATTTCCCTTTGGTCCTCTGTCCTTCCGTCCCCCTCTCCAGGGGGACTTCTTACATTATATATCACTCTCTTAGCTGATCTTAGCCCTACATTTGTTGATCAATCCGGTCTCCACTTGAGTGCCTGTCCTATCAGCCGCATTCCCATCCCTCTGTGGGTTGCAGCGCCCAAGATGGCACTGTTCAGAGGTCCTATCCTCATTAATGCGGCCAGGGCGTTAGTTGAGGGCATTTAATGTGGAGGTGACAGTTCGTCTGGGACTTGCTCCTCCGCCATGCCTCCGTGTCCGGTGCTTGGCTCTTACTATATGCTCCTTGGATACTCTGGGAGATTCCCCTTGAGGGACTTCCACTTGCTTATTCCCTGACTTCGGATTTCCGAGGATGTAATCATCCTCGGCATGGCTTCTTGGACCTCAAGGCCTTCGCGCTTTGTCCTCGGATCTTGGGGTGTCCTCGGATCCCACGCGGTCCTCGGCGTGGGCCTATGGGCCTGGTTCAAGGTGGGCCGGGGTTGCTGACTCTTTCTGGCCCCACAGTTAGAATTACAAAAAATTATACAACTTTTTCTACATCTGCTGCTTAGCGTAAAAATTAAGAAATGGAAATTACTCATAAATAAATAAATGAGAGAAATGGGAAGAGAAATTAGAAGGAAAAGACATGGATCAACTCCCAGAAACTTCCTTTTTCACGTGAACAATTCTTCCAAAAATATGAGTTCGCATTAATTTAATGAGTCAAACTTGTCAGGCCTATTCAAAATTGAATGCAACTTCAATGTTAGCATCAACGTTCATGGGCATGGCATCCAATAAGTTCTCATGTTCACATGTAAAATTTTGAAAACTGTACCTCATTTCATTCAAGCTTTCATTCGGCTGAGTCGTTGTCCTTCTTGTTCTAATAATGGAGTCTTTCGGTGTGTGGGCCTGCTTTATTTTTATTTTTTTCCTTCGGTTCACACAAGGATGAAAGGCACATGACATCAACGGGCTACATATTCTTCAAAAGCTTTTATTATAAAGAATAGCTAACCAAGTTCACCAAACCTCATTAAAGTTTGTTGAATATTGCTGATACATAGCACATTTGTCAAGTTCTTATTGGATTTACTCCGCACATTTATCAATTATTCTAAACATAACTTGTCATTGATGAAAAATATTTTGTCCCTAAACTTTTTATAGTTCTTAATTTTTTTTTTTTGTTGAGAAAGTAGTTCTTAAAAGTTAAACATCATAAATTGACAAATAAACATATCTATTTATATTTTATAGACTAAAGTTTAAAAAATTTGAGACTTTTTGAATCTTACTCTAGAAGTTTATTTGACACAATCTAAATTTTTATTCTCTTTGCTTCAGTAGCTCATTAATACATATTTTCTATTTAGTGTCATATAAATTTGTCATGCATATTTTGTTCGTATAATAAAATGATACCACATCATTTTTAGAATTTGTTTTTTGCTTTGTTTTGATTTTATTGTAATTTATTTTTGTTTTAAATTTTTTTTAGTTATTTTAAAAATTTTAGGCTACAAAAATGATGTGATATTGTTTTATTAAATAAATTAAACATGCATGACAAGCAAATATGGATGGATGGACTGTTTATCCAATCGAAATATAACTGTAAAATTAAAAAATTACAAAACTTTAGAAGCGTAGTTTTATAACTTACAAAAAAAAAAAAAAAGTTGAGTTAGCTAAACATGTCTTTTGAGTTGACAGATAACTCAAAAGAAAGAAAAAACCAATTATTTTTTTGAGATCAATTAAAAAAAAAAAGTAACAAATGAATTCATTCTCAAAGAAAAAAAAAAGTAACAAATGAAGTGGTGGTTCACTTGCACTAAAAATATATTTATAAAAAATGATATTGCATACACATATTTAAGAAAATAGTTAAATACTTCAAAAATATCTAGATAATCTCGTTTGTTAAAAAAATGTTAAAATCACAAAAAATTTATACAACTTTTTGCTACTAAGGGTAAAAATTAAGAAATGAGAACTGCTCATAAATAAATAAATGAGAGAAATGGGAGGAGTAATTAGAAGGAAAAAACATGGATCAACCCCAGAAACTTCCCTTTTCAGTTTTCACGGAACAATTCTACCAAAAATATGTGTCAATACCGCGTTCATTTTAATGAGTCAAACTTGTCAGGCCGATTCAAAATTGAATGCAACTTCAATGTTAGCATCAACGTTCATTCACATATAAAATTTTGAAAACTGTACCCCATTTCATTCAAGCTTCATTCGGCTGAGTGGTTGTCCTTCTTGTCCTTCTTCTTCTAATAATGGAGTCTTTCAGTGAGTGGGCCTGCTTGTTCTATCAATTGAGAAATATTTGTCCTACTTTTTGTCAATACATGGTAATACTACCGAGCAGGCCTGCTTGTTCTATCAGTTGAGAAATATTGGTCCTACTTGGTATTTTCACACACATACATACGGGGAAGCTTCATTCGGCTGAGTTCTAATAATGGAGTCTTTCGGTGAGTGGGCCTCCTTGTTTTATCAATTGGGAAATATTTGTCCTACTTGTCAATACATGGTAATACCGTGGTTGTTTCATTCATTTAAAAAGTCAATACAAGTCAAGTCATCAAAATTTAAGATGCAACTTAAATTTTACGACATAAGAGATGTTTATCTAGCCCCACCAAGTCGTCTGTTTCTCACAGAAACATACTCTGTACTTTGCAGACCTCTTCATACCACTTTCTTTTGTACCGAGCAACCAGGAAAATATGGCTGAACATGTCCTAAGTGTTGTTGTAGATGGAGTAAAATCCAGTGCGATGTCACTAGCTAGTGAGCATATCAATTCTGTGTGGGGTTTCAAGGAGGAGCTAGGAAAGCTTCAAGTCTCATTCACCAAGATTCAAGCTTTGCTACATGATGCTGAGAGAAGACAAGTAAATGATGAGTCTGTGAGGATCTGGCTACAGGAGCTTAAAGATGTAGCTTATGAAGCTGACGATGTGCTAGATGAGTATGACTATGAGATTCTTCGACAAAAGGTAGAGACTCAAAACAAAATGAAGGTACGCAGATTCTTTTCACTCTCTAATCCCATTAGATTCCCCTTCAAGATGGGAAAAAGAATAAGGAGCATCAACGAATCATTGGATAGGATTAAGACTGAGGTAGCTCTCCTTGGTCTTAGAGGGGAATCTGTGAACTCAATCCCCCAGACTGGTCTGGACCGAGAGACAGACTCTTTCATTGATGATTCAAAAGTTGTAGGGCTCTCAGAAATTGTCAACTTGTTAATTGGTGCAAACAATCAACAAGTTATCTCTGTCATTCCTATTGTGGGTATGGCAGGTCTCGGAAAGACAACTATAGCAAAACTAGTTTACAATCATGAACTAGTAAAAAAACATTTTGATGTGAAGATGTGGGTATGTGTATCTGAAAATTTTGATGTTAAAAGGATTTAAAGAGAGATTCTTGAAGCCCTTGACCATAATTGTAGTGGGTTAGAAAATAAAAATGCTATACTTCAACACCTTAAAAAGAAGTTGCAAGGAAAAAGATATCTTCTCATACTTGATGATGTGTGGGATGAAGATCGTGAGAAATGGGATAGTTTAAGGAGTAGTTTGTTGGGAATTAATCAAAATAATGGAAATAATATTCTCGTAACTACTCGTAAGGACAATGTGGCACAAATCATGAAAACAAGTCTCATACATAAATTGGAAAATCTATCAGAAGATGAATGTTGGTTAATATTTAAGGAAAAGGCATTTGCAAATAAAAGAATTCCAGTAACTCCAGATTTGGAGGATATTGGAAGAAAGATTGCTAAAAGATGTGGAGGGAATCCATTGGCTGCAAGAGTTCTAGGAGGAATGATGCGCCTTAAAGAGGATAAAAGTGAATGGTTATTGATTCAAAATAGTAAGACTTGGGATTCAATGGAGGACAATAATGGAGTTTTTCCAATATTAAAGTTAAGCTTTGATCATCTCCCAACACCATCTCTAAAACAATGTTTTGCATATTGTTCAATTTTTCCCAAGGATTTTATTATTGAAAAGAAACTACTAGTTCAACTCTGGATGGCTGAAGGGTTCCTTCAAACATCTAAAAGAAGTTTTTCAGTGATAGAGGATATTGGTAACAAGTATTTTGATTTCTTAGTGGCAAATTCCTTATTTCAAGATCTAGAAAGGGATTTTTATGGTGGTATTAGAAGCTGCAAGATGCATGATCTTGTGCACGATCTTGTGCTCTCAATTTCAAAAGGGGAAACCTTGCATTTGGAGGGCAATTTGGGGGATGACATTGATGTCTCTCATACTCGACGTTTATCTCTTATATCCGATGGCCATACGACACCTGTAATCCCATTATCTGAAGATGGCATGGGTAGATTACGCACAATTTTTTTGAATTGGGTTGATCTTGGAGACAAATTATTGGAGTTTAAATGCGTGCGTGGTCTATCGTTATCTGGGTCATGCATAAAAAAGTTACCTGAGTCCATTGGTAAGTTGAGACATTTAAGGCTTCTTCGCATAGAGGACACCTACATCAAATTAATACCCAATTCTGTTACCATGCTCTACAACTTGCAAACTCTAGTAATCAAGAATTGTCGTCTTCTCAAAGAGCTTCCAAAAGATCTACGAAACTTGATTAACTTGAGACATATTGACATTGATCGTCGTTTTTACATTAAACAATTGCAGATTAATATGGGGCAGTTGACTTGCCTTCAAACACTGCCTTTCTTTGCCATTAGTCAAGATGTTGGTTATCGAATTGAAGAACTGGGATGCTTAAGCCAACTCAAAGAAGAATTATGTATATACAATCTAGAGCATGTGAGAGATAAAGAAGAAGCCAAAACTGCAAATTTAGCAGTAAAATCAAAAGTACACAAATTGGGATTCTATTGGGGTCGGGATAGAGGGGAAGGCAACAACAATGACGAGGATGTAATGGAAGGCCTTCAGCCTCACCCAAATTTGAAAAGCTTAGAGATACAAAATTTCAATGGTGAGAAGTTCCCTTCGTGGCTATTGGGGAGTGATAATATTAGGGGTGGCTTGTTATTTTTGGATCATCTATTGAAGATTTGCTTAAGCAGCTGTATGTGTGAAAAAATTCCCACACTTGGACATTTACCCAGTCTCAAAGTTCTTAAAATAGAGGGAATGGGTAACGTGAGATGCATAGGAACTGAATTTTACAGCTGTTATAATGGTGAGGGATCAAGTAATGGTAGAGGTGGCAGTGGCAACACAGTGTTGTTCCCAGCTTTGGAACGACTTGATTTAATGTACATGGTTAATCTAGTAGAATGGAATGGCGTGACGGAATCGACAGCACAAATAGGAATGATATTTCCTCGCCTTGAGAATTTGCAGGTTTCGCAATGCAAGAAACTAACAAGTGCTCCATCTCATTTTCCATCTCTTAAGGAATTATATATTTGCGAAATTAGAGGCCCAGCATTTGAAAAGATTATTAGCGAGCTTACCACACTCACGTCCCTCTCTATTCAGAAAGTTTCAGAACTTGCTTGTCTGCCAGAGCATTTTTTGCAAAAAAATACGAGTCTCATGGATTTGAATATATGGTATTGTGCTGATTTGGAGTCAATCTTGCCACATGAGCATGTATGGCCCGTCTGCACCTCTCTCCGATCACTCTCTATACATGGCTGTGACAAACTGAGAACATTGCCAGATGCACTGCACAACCTTCATTGCCTTGAGGGTATTAAGGTAAAATGTTGTCGTAACCTGAGGGCCTTTCCAAGTATACAAGGTATCGCATCCTTTCTTCAACGCTTGCAGATATCCTGTAGCGTTGAAGTTCTACCGATTGGGCTACAATCCTGTGTGTCTCTTCAAAATTTGTCTATAAGCGATTGCTCTCATCTGATGTCAATTCCAGATCTAAGAAATTTGCATTCTCTTACCCATTTACAAATTGACAGTTGCTCTAATCTGAAATCGATTCCAAATCTAAAAGAATGGCCTTCTCTTACCCAATTAGATATTCAGGTTTGTTCTAATTTGATATTGATTCCAGATCTAAAAGAATATCCCTCTCTTACTGAACTAAAAATTTCTGGTTGTCATAATCTGATATCAATTCCAGATATACGTGAACTTCATTTTCTTACCCATTTAGGAATTCGCAAATGCCAAAAGTTGAGGTATGTGCCAGACGGATTAGACTACCTCACTCACTTGAAGTGTTTGTGGATCGGTGACATTTGTAAGGAGTTAAATTCTTTCCCAAGTCTCAATTCCATCCTACACTCACGTGCGCCCCTTCAAAGATTACACTTGTATGGATGGGACAGTCTCAACTCTCTCCCAGAGGCAGTTAAATACTTCACTGCCCTTCAATTTCTAGAAATATCTGAATTTGGTGAAATGATCTCTTTGCCCGACTGGTTGGGCGATCTTTCTTCTCTTCAAACGCTCTACATTTATTATTGCAAGAATATGATGTATCTGCCCACAATGCAAGCCATGCAACGCCTCATCAAACTAGAAGAACTAGAAATTTATGAGTGCCCCAAATTGAAGAAAAGATGTGCAAAAGGGAATGGCACAGAGTGGCCTAAGATTGCCCATATTCCGATATTTTCTACTACGCATTGCAGAGATCATTATTTTTCATAGCAGTAAGTCTAGCTTGAAATGCTGTATCCTTGCCCAATGTTTATAATTTGAAAATCTAGTTTGAAAATCTTATAATAAATCATTTTTTATTTTTGTTTTGGTGCGTGTGTTTTTTGTTTTTTTATAAAGCAGTTTAAAACAATTAGGAATGCTATGATTACAAGCTCGCCCCAATTTCCAAACCAGCACAGAGTGGTCTAAAATTGATGGAAAATATATTGAAGGGTTGTAGCACAGATTGGTCCAAGACAGATGAGTGGTAACATTGTCAAACAGGATGTACTTTGAAGATTATATAGATTTTTATATTTTAAAAGTGATGAGTGGAAAGTTTAGTCATACATTATTTACTCTTCTCTTCTTTTGATCTGATATGATAACCTCATTTGATTTAAATCAAGTATCAACATAATTTCCCCTGAATTTTAACTTTCTCTCAGTTTTATACCTTAATGTGTATGCAGTGGGGATGGCATACCTATTGTGTTCTGCTCCAGCAAAAGGGAAAAGTTTACAACTGATAAGAGCTGGTAAGTTTTCCCTAATCTTTTTTCCCCTCACATTTCTCACAATATTTACTCACCTGTTACTTAACAAAACAAGAAGGAAAAATTGTTTATCCATTGTTTTTTCTGTATTTTACATAATATTATTCTGGCGTGATTAGTGTTTGTATTGGGCTGTTACTTAAATGGGGAGAGCCTTTATGAAATCTATATCTTGAGATAGTATTTTTATAATGCAAATATGCAATACAATTAACCATCTGACCTGCCAAATCACCACCAACCTTGTTCTTTTCTCCTCCGTTTTCACTCTTTAATAATGATAAAGTGGTTTCATTAAATTTTTGTGATTCAAATTTGATCTTTCAGTCATTGCCATACAGCCTTCCAACACAACAGCAAAGCCTTAGTCTTAAATTTTTGGGGTTGGCCATGGATCTCAACAACTTAGTCTAGGTTAACCAAATATATACATTAAGCCTTTTCGTTTTAAAAAATTTTAAATCCATCAAATTAAATAGAGAATTTTAGATTTTAAGAGCCATGTCTAAAGTGTAGGAATTTTCTAAGTCAATAAGAAACTATTATTCTTTGGATTGGCTTGCATCCGGTGCACTAGACAAAACCTTTACCCTTATTCTCTTTCTTGATTTTAGAGTGATACTTTCAACTTTCATTACATAAAATTTTCCCACTTTTTCATTTTCTAAAGACTTGACAAGATTGTTCTTCACTTTGGGTTCAAGAGTCAAGACTATACTCTTTCATTCTATGGAGATTTGATTAGATATTTACCTTAAGAAAATATATTCCCCAAATCTTTTTGGATGTTAATACCTGTCCACATACAATTTTTTATTGGGAACTCGTGAATCTTTTGTGTTTGTCTAGTTTTATTCTGCTGCGTTGTTTCTCATATTTGATTAGTTATTCAGAATATTCATGGCATAGTATCATGCTTTGAGCTTAGAAATTCATAAAATTAATAATAATAAATAGTATCATGCTTTGACCATAGTAGAAAGATCTTTTGGTACTTGTGGAATTAAAATCAATTTATCTATTACTGATGACCCTAATACTCTGCACTAGTAGAAAAATGAAGGATCTTTTATGTCCTGCATACACTACGTACTTATGATTGCGAAAATTTGATGTATCTGTACCTGCACAATGTCTCATCATTTTGCAGAAACTGCAAAGCATCTATTGTCCCCATATAAAGGAAGGATGTGTGAAGGGAAAGAGCCAGGTGGTCCTAAATTTGCACTAAGAAAATAAGTTCGCCAAATGTTATGGATATACCTAGCCACACAATATACAAAATGGTGAACTCATGAATCTTTTGTGTTTGTTTTGTTCAGTGCTGTTGAATTGTTATTTAGAATCAACATAACATAGAATCACGCTTTGTACATAGTAAAAGATTTCTTTAGCTATCGTGGAATTAAAGTAATTTTTTGTACTAATAGTGCTAATATTTTGCTCTATTAGCATTTGCAGCAGTGGTGCTAAATAGCTATATTGCTATTTTTTAGCACCACTGCACGCAAAAGAGGCGCACAGCAGTGGAGCAATAAACCAAATTTTTTGCTTCTCCACTACAGTGCACATCTATTTAAAAATAGATGTGCACTGTAGCTCAAAGGTAAAAAGAAAAATATTATTTTAATCCACCGGTTATTAAAATAATACCTCCCTCTATCTCTCTGTCTCTCTCATTCACTCTCATCTCTTCTTTGAACATCTCTCAAGCTCACTCTCTCACTCCGGTCTCTCACTCTCTCAACTCCAGCCTCTCACTCTCTCGCTCCGGTCTCGCCTCACTCCGGCCTCTCACTCTCTCACTCCGGTCTCGCCTCACTCCGGCCTCTCACTCTCTCACCCCGGTCTCTCACTCCGGCCTCTCACTCTCTCACTGCGTTCTCTCATTCTCTCAACTCCGGTCTCCCAAGCCGCCGATCGGATTGCTTGCTCGTGGATCGCCGACCCAGCTCGCCGACGTGATTGGAGTGCTTGCTCGCCGATCGGAGTGCTTGGAGATTTGGGTTTTTTTTTTTTTTTTTTTCTTCTTGCTGTGGACTGCTAGTAGTGGTGGTGGTGGTGGTGGTGTTGGTGTTGGTGGTGGCTGTGGCTGTGGCTGTGGTTGTGGTTGAGGAAAAAGATTGGAGATTTGGGGTTTTTTTTTTTTTCCTTGCTGTGGATTGGTGGCGGCGGCGGCGGCGGCTGTGGCTGTGGCTGTGGCCGTGGCCGTGGCTGGTGGTGGTGGTGGTGGTTGTTGTGGGTGTGGCTGATAGTAGAGTGGGTTTGTTTTGTGGCGCTGTGGGTTTTTTTTTTCCTGCTGTGGTGGTGGTGGTGGTGGTGGTGGTGTTAGTGCTAGTGGTGGTGGTGGTGGCGGTGATGGTGGCGGTGCCGTGAGGGGCTGTGGGTTGAAGAGAGGGCAGTGAGGGAGAAGACAGAGAGAAGATGAATAGTGAAAAAAATAATAAATAGCTGATTGTGGATATATATTATTTTATTGTGGTGTTTATATTATTTTATTGTGTTGAAAGCTAAAATAGATCCACTGCTGCAGCACGTGTGTAGTTAAAATAGATAAAGTGGTTTGTTGTGGTGCCAAATAGCTATAATTATTGCTCCACTGCTGTGGATGCTCTTAGGAAAAGGAAGGTTCTTTTCAAGGCCTGCTTATAGTAATTATGATTGCAAAAAGCTGATACAATGCCTCACCATATAGCGGAAACTGCAAATTTTTTATTGTTCCCCATTAAAAGGAAGGATGTGCCAAGGGAAAACTGAAAAGAGCCACGGTGGTCCAAGATTGTCCATATTTAATACAAATAGAGAGATTGTTCATTTTATGTCATAGAAGTCCACTGGTGAGTCAATCTAAAACAGACTTCCTATCATTCCCTTCTTCAATTTTTTTTTTCTTATTACTAAAATATTTGCTTAACTTTCCTAACATATCCCACTTTCTCGAAGTTAGTCACAATTTTGGGAATGCTGTGTCCGCCGAGATAGTTGGTACTTGATTTTAACTGGGAGAATTGAGGTCCACGTATGCACAAATAGTTTCAGGTACTTCAACTCTAATTTGAAGGCTACCCTCCCTCCCTCCCTCCTCACCTCTTCCAACAAAACCTACTTAGATTCCTCCCTTTTCTCTGGGTTAAATTTTTTATACTATTTACAGATGCCAGTTATCCTTCATATCCCAATTAGAGGTGCACTTCAGCACAATGTCAAACAAGATTTCCCTTGTTTTGAATTTCCAGATAAACTTTTGAATCCTAATGTAAGCTTAAAGAAATGAAAAACTGGATTTTTCTCTCAAATGTCCTTTTTTCTAATGTTTCACTTTGAAATATGTTAGTTGTTCCCTATTGCAACACCATATTTCTTAACCTTTTCACCAAATTACAGATGTTGCTGATTTCTAGTTGCCCTCATGTAAAAGAAGGATACGCCAAGGGAAAGGGTATCTTGTGTCCTAAGATTGCCTTAATTCAAATAATACAGACATCATAGAAAGCAAGGGATAAACGCCTCACGAGCTAACTTCCTACTCTCTTCTTTATATATTTTTCTGTGAAACCAAATACCAAATATGTGTTTCATAAGTGAAACCAAACCTCCTTGTATCTGCTTGCTGTTTCACTTTGAAGTCAACTAAATGTTCATGATTTGTTATCCTTTTTGCTTTCACTTGTTTGCTTTATATATATTGCCAATGATATCCAAAGAGTCTAGTGTCAAACCTTTAATTCATATTTTCTTAAACTTATTTTACTGCATAGCTTTTGTGTATTCTTAAATTTTAGCTCTATTTCTATTGTTCTTGAATTATCACTTCCCCTTATGTTTTCATGTTCATATTAAGTTTAAACTCTGATCTGCTTGTTAGAGCTGAAGATTTCAGAAAACTTTTCTACAAAACCAGCTACTTTCAAGCCAAAATTGGAAGGTCAACTCCGTATTTGATGAAATTTCAAGATGTTGTTCCTGACAAAGAAAGCCTCGTGTTGACTGGTGTTGCTTGAAATCCCTCTCCATTTGCACGGATGGTAGGACCCACTTCATGAGATCTTTTCTAGTTGTTATTGTTATTGTTGTAATTCAAGAATGACTCTTTGTTTTCTTTTTCTTTTTCTTTTTTTTAATTTTTTTTTATTTTTTATTTTTTATTTTTTTTATTTTATTTTATTTTTTATGTCTTTGAGCATCTGTTCTAGAAAGATTGTTGTAAACACATTATTCTATAGTGGAAGATTTTACTGGACTAAGTCCCGTGGTTTTTCCCTTTCCATTGAAGGGTTTTCCACGTAAAAATTTGGTGTCTTGATTGTGGGTTGTTTCTAAACTTTTTTTATTTTATTTTTAATTTTAAATATTTGTTATAATGTTTTGCTAGATTGTTTGAAATACCCATTGAATTTTCACCAAGAGAGAAAAAGAAAATAATCCCATTGTGTGATGAATTAATTGGCTATTTTTCTTGACTAAGGCTGATCTTCAAATTAGACCATTTTTGGTGCCTAACCCATTCCATTCACCATACCCTAATGTCGAATCCTCTATGGTTATATATATTAGATCTCTATATAGAGATCTAGACACTTCTTGGAACTAAAGAAATTGACAACTCTACGCTTTGCACTGAGCTTGAGTTCATTACATAATACCCTTTCCATGTGTTGGATGGATGTATATTGGATTACTCCAATTCACCACGTCTCAAAATAGTCTTTTTTAAGAAGTAAATAAACACTTTTATGACATTCATAACTTGCGCTTTCCTTTACATGAAAGTCAATATCTTATTAATTCAATTTGAGGGAAAAAAAATAATAAAAAAGTAGAAGAAAGCCAAAAATAGCATTAGAGGAAATGGTTTGCGAATTTTTAATCGTAGGTGACTCTGAGAATGTTTATTGTTCTCTCTTTGGTTCAGGGAAATGGTTTTGGACATCACATATGGTTTTACATTCAAAGCTTGGGAAGAATACTTGAAAACGTTTAATCGAATAGTTCTTTCCTAACCTTTTAACTATCCTAAGACCTAAAGCTAGTTAATGGTTAGTTACCGTTATTAATCATCCCTTCAATATTGTTGACTAACTTTGATGGTTAAAAATCATAGTTAATAGGAAAAAAAATTATCAACCATAAAATTTTTGTGTACGCCCATTAGTCAAAACAAGTCATTTTCACAAAAGGAGAATAAAAAAATAAATTAAAAAAAAAAAAAAAAGTATCTTGGACTGTATTCAATTTCATCTTCTATCAGGAAGTTACTTTGTTTGAAACAAACGTAAATTTTAAAGAATTTGAAATTTTATTCATATTAATTGCAAGAGAAGTGTAAAATTTATTTAATCAACAGTTTTCTAATATGGTTTTTTTTTTTTTTTTTAATTCTTTTAAAGATATGCTTTCCTATTAGGCAACCCATGGTTTCGCTACTATAGGTGCCTAAGCTAGATTAAAGTCACGATGTTTGTCATGTTCCTTTTTTTTTTCCCCCTCTCCTTCATTCAAATTAGAAGTAAAAATAGTGTAAGTGTTAAAAATGATTGTATATGAGGACAATCTATGATAAATATGAAAATTAATAGTCTTTTACTCTTCTATTGCCATATACATTGACTATAAACAAATCAATATACCACACTTCATTTCTTATTATTTTTCTGATTCAATGTCTCAAGGACCACTCTGTAGAAGGCCTTGCAACCGTGACATGAGAATGAGAAAGAAATATTGTTATAGATTACTAATCGTCGTAGTCGCAAACTTACGCAATATATGGGAATATATAATTATTTTGAGATGTGGTATAATGTATGATTTATTCTCTAAATTTTATTGTAAATAATTTGTTCTCCCTAAAAATTAAACTATTTTTAAAAGAAAATTATGACTCTATTTTTAAAAATATATAATTTTCTCATTTTTGGTGTTTTTTTTATTGATCTTATTCTTTTTTGAAACGTTCCATATTTTTTTAACTATTGTTCTTATGCATTATATTTGCCTAATTTATTGGTACAACTAAAATGTTTAAATTTCAAATTTATTATTCAAATTTCTCATTCTTTTAAGAAGATTATTATAATAATAAAAACTTATCAAATAATTAAAATTGATGTTACTCAAAATAGCAATTCAAACCTATCTTCTCCCATTTTTAAGTATGTACACCAGAGTGGACCAAAATGAACTTAATGGATTGAGATAGACCTAATAGACTGAAATGGACCTAATTGACCAAAGTGGACCTAATAGACCAAATTGGACCGAATAAACAGAAATTGACCGAATTGGACCAAATGCCAAACAGTAATTAGTAAACATAACTCAAAAAAATTAATAATAAATATAATAATAAAGTGATGTAAAACCATAATATGTGATAAGTAATGTATTCCAACATGATGGAAGTGGTTTGTTGTTAAAGTAACATCAATCAATTTTTTTATCACTTTAATATTTTTAACTAAATTTTTATGCATGCATTTATGATTCTAAGTACTTGTTGAAGGTTTTGTTCAAGTTGAATTTAGTTACATGTAGAGAATTTTTTTTTTTTCAGAAAGATGTAGAGAAAGTTGGCACACCACAAAAAGCATATCAGGAAAACCACTTGCATGTAATATTTTATACAAAAACAAAAAGAAACAAAAAAAAAAAAAAAAATCATTTGGGCTTTATTATCTCTATCTCTTGAAGTTATTGAAAAATGACATATGGTTCTCTAAATAGGAGTGGAACTAGACAACTTGGCCCTGAATACTATATTAGCATACAGATATGAATACAATTATGGAATGAGACTTTCTTTTAAAGTGACTATTGCTAAAAATAAATAAATGATGTCTCCATCCTTGGTATTTGTATTACATGTATTTTCTGTTATAGTTAAATTTAGGTTCAAGAATGTGCAAAGACAAGTTTGTGAAAATTGATGATCATATCATGATTGATAAGTTATAATTAGTTTTGGGATGGAGCAAAGAAATAATGCATTATTACATATATTGATATTTGTATAAAATTTTTTTTTAAAGAAATAATGGAAAGAAAATGGTAAAATAGCCACTGATGTGGTTCAACCGAAACGTAGCAACAATAAAGTGTTGCAATTTAGCTTTTAAATATAGATAATATTGGTATAGATATAGATTAACCTATTGTATGTAATAATTAAATAATTTGAGTTTATTTACCTTTTAACACAATAGTATTTCTTGTTTTTCATTATTTTATTTACCTTATAATACAATAGTATATCTTTTTTTTTTTTTTTTTTTTTTTTTGAAAAGAGTAATCTTGCTTTTAATTATTAGGAAAACCATGGTTCAAATTCCTATGTATGATTTAGTACCTATTAGCTACGACTTATTTCTTTAGCTTTTGGAAAATGGACCATTTGAAAGAGCCGTTTCTAAAAGAAGAAGGAAGTTTTAAAAAGTAGTACTCTGAAGAAATGTGGTTTCAAAACGAGATGTCAAAAGGGAACTAGTGTCATTATGTATAGTATATCTCTTATGCATTTTAGCTCTTTATTTTATTTATCTATCCTATCATATGTATATATGTCTTGTTCAACATGTGAGGATTTGCAAAGATGTTGAAGGCCGTGCTTATACATTATGTATTTTGAACAGTATGGATCAATTATTCATTATAGGCCGCTGAGTATTTTGCCCACTGGGCATAATGCCACTGTAAATAGGCTGGGTTTGCTCTCATATATATTTCCATTTGGGAAGCTTTTTTTTTTTTTAATTTTTTTAATTGACGTAGAACCTCACCAAAGCAAGGCTCTTTAGACCCATTCTTAGAGAGTAAACTATGGATATACGTTTCCACCCACCAGAGTCGTGTTTCCAGTAATTCAAAAGAACTGTTTGTGAATATCAAACCTAAGATGTCAGGGTCTATAGCTCATCCCAAGCTTCCAACCACTTAGGAAGCACCCTGATGGGTTGTTTGGAAAGCAAATTAAACTGGCTCCTCTAGATAAATATGTTGAAGCTTCTTTTGTTGCATACATAAGTTACATCCAGTTTTCCCTCGCATCCTTATGCTCCATTCTGAATCATTCAAATTGCATAAGGAAGATAAATATACGAAAGGAACTGAATTTTTTGAAGTTTCATAGTGGATGCTTTTGAAACATATTTTGTAATTATATAGATAAGGTAAAACTTGGTATATTTCCTTAAGACATATTATCTTTGGTTCTATAAATAAATTCAACCATATTATGTGTACGACAATGTAGCACAACCATGGGACTTTTGGCCAATGCACTTCCTTGAGTACAATTACAGCTTCCATGACTAGCTGGTTGAATTTAATCGAAAATTCCCAAGCTACAGCATCTAAAATACTTAAACTAAAATACTGTATTTAAGTGTTACCCCTTATAAATAAACTTATTGTCCACTTTATGTAAGTCTAGCCAAATATGGCCTAAGGTTGGTATATGGCACACTCAACAGAATTTAACATCATCAATCATGCTGTAACAAAATCGGACACTTGTGCTGCCATTACCAGCATTTTATAAATTTGTTTGTCAATGGTTCACAGCCTGAACTGAATTTAATTTGGTAACCTTTTTGGTTTATAACTTTAGTCCCTGAAAGACTTGCATGCAAACAAACTCTCTGTCCACAAGGACACATAATCTAATTAATTTTTTCCACAATTTTCATTATTTCTTACAAGGACCGGGATTATGCACCTCCCATTAATTGATTTTCCCCCAACAAATCCGAGATGCTTTATTAATAGCCTCACATTCTTTAGAATATACAAGGTGCATTTCATATAAAATGTCATAAAAAAGCAGAGTGCCGGCCTGAGAATGGCCCCAGTGAATTCTTTGCAGATATCGCTTTGCTGACCAACAGTGTCCACTTAGCCTCATCTTTCTTTGCTTGCTGCTGCATTTTTTCCTTGAAATGCTTGGAAGCAAGAGGGAAAAAAGAGAACTTATTAACAATATCATCAAATTTATCATATATGAATGTTGTCCACATGTATCACTCAAAATGAGCTGCTGCATTTTTTACTTGAAATGACTAGAAGCAGGAGAACATAAATAATCTTATTAAGACAATTATCAAATTTATCATATAGGAATGTTGCCCAAATCAATCACTCAAAATAAACACAATTAAGATTAGGATTCTGCCAGTGTTAGCACACTACCCAGTTACCAAGTCATCGGTTCAATGCCAACTAAGCATTGCCCTAGTGATTGAACTAACTACTCTCAAGTCTCTAGAATAGATCTTTTTTTTCTTTAATGTCTGTCGATAACTTAGGTGAAATTCAACCTGACTGCCATTCAATAGGAGGTTTTCACCTTTGATAATGATCTTATTGAGGAAATGTTAATCTGAGACTCTGGCGGACATGTGCACAACATGACATTCTACATCTTTCATCACTTTTTTTTTTTTTTTTTTGGGGGAAGTGGGAATTGGACTAATCATATACTTTCCCCAGACAATGAAGGGCATAGAGGCAAAGATAGAAGTTTCATGCTTACCTGCAAAGAGGGACCTTGCAAGAATCAGGGACACTGCACAAGCGAGAATGCAATTCAAGCAGCTACCACATGCGCTTGCAGTGAACACATCCACCAAGAACTCAGGTCTTACAACTGGAGAAGTGATGGACTAAAGTCTCAAGCCCTTTGCAAGTTGGGAAACCATAAGCAACCTGGCTTCCTTTCAAAACCTTGTCACAAGGCCCTATTGTTTTACACCCATCCCTGCATATGTGAAGGAGGGCTTCCATTGCCTCATGCAGTTGCAATTACACCTTTTTCTCTTCCATTCCCTTCAATCGGTCTTCTTTTCTTTGAAACTAAGAATCGAAGAAAAAGATTATGAAAGAAATGTAAGCTGATGATTTAGAACAAAAAACTTCGTTGTCCAACAAGTTGTTTATCAATGACTGAAGAATATGAGCTTTCTACTTATGAAAGTCACAAATTGACAAGTATACAATGTAAATAATTTTAAATTGACCTAAAATTAAAAAAGGGTAAACTATAATAGCCTCCCTCAAGGTTTGGGGAAATGTAAGAAAAAGCGTCTTATTTTTATAAATGAAAATCCACCTCTTTGAGGTTTCGATTTATATTAACAAATAAGTCCTTAAGATCATTTATGTCCATTACAAACGAAGTCAAAATACGTGTTTTTCAAATTAAATTCTCATCCAGGATAACCTCAATATCATGCTTACTATCCAAATTGGTTAAATGAAGAAAATTAAAACTACAAGGAGTAAGTGTAAATTTTAAAAATAAAAGTGGATTTCTAACATTTCCCTAAAACGCAAGGGAAGTTAATGTACTTTACCTAATTTGAGGGGAAAAAACATAGAGTTAATCCATTGATTAAAAAAGATAAAGAGCAGTTTTCAACAAATGGAGTGGGTCCTCTGTACTAATATGTGAAGGGTAGTGAGAAGGGTGGGGGGAAGGGGGGGAAAGAAAATAGTCTTCTATATTAATGTTTTGAAAAGCATAGATTTGGATATTTTTACACACTAGGACCAAGTAGATAGTCCATTGCAGGATATGTTGTGCAGATCCCAACAGCAAGAAAGTAAAGGTAGGATTTTTTTTAAAAATTTTTTTACAAGTCTTAAAAGTTAACTAACCATGAAGTTAGTATGTTGTGGATCCATTAGGAGGTTGTTGAGCCAGGGATCTACCACATACCCAGTGCAAAAACCTTCCTTGTTGCCTTAATTGTTACAAAATTCAACAGATAGTTAACATACATAAATTATAGAAAGCATATATTTATATATCCATTAAAATTTCCATGCTTAGTTCATGATGACAGATATAATTTTCCTTGAACAAAGAACAGGAACTGACTTACTGAATCTGCCTCAACAAGGCACTCTAGAAGTTCTTGTTCAAGTGCAGGATTAGCCCGCTTCATTACTTTCCAACCTTCAGTTGAAGATATAGTTTTGAAGTCTCTGATAATCATATGAACACAAATGAAAGAGAGCCGTGGTGCATCACAATTCCTCGCCAATTGAAGTACATCTATCACGTTTTCTTTGGTCAGCCAGCCCTGCTCCAGAACATATATACAAACTCTTTTCAGCGATGGGACTGAGTAGGAGTGTGATAGAACCAACAAATGGAGAACAAACTGCTTCATTTCATCGTCTTCATAGCTGCATTAGAATATTTAAGAAGAAATAACTTCGAGCATTTTAGCTAGAATCGCTATCTGAGAGAGAGATGGGGATGCAAAAAGATGGAAAAGGACAACTCCAACATACCAGGACGAGTAAATGAAACGGATAAAAGCATAGGCAGCTTGATAAGTCACCCCTGGAATCTTGATGTATTTCATACCATTCTTAACTTTTGATTGCTGTAGAATATTCCCCTGCACAGGAGATGCAACACTCTGCACAATGAAAAAAAAAAGCCTTTAGGCCCATCCCTGTTCAAAAATTCCTTAGCAACTAAAATAAAGAAATTCCAGGAATTTGCATGTGATGAAATTATAGTTTCAATAGTCCCATTGCCTCATTTAAACCACCATTTCTAGAAATTGAAAAGGCAGCAACTTTGTCAGTATAATATTTTCAAGTGAATGTCTTTACACTATTAAGTCAGGACCAGCAATAAAAATTGGGCTAGCTCAAAATTATAAAAGGAAGTTCAATCGACTCACCGGAATACTGGAATGAGCCAGAATATATGATTTGTCCTCTGTAATAATGTAGACATCTGAACCATATCCTTCCTTGAAAAGCTTGTCCCATGTATCTTTTGTTTCCTTGGGGACGGAGCTACACTCTGAAAGCCTATTGGAATATTTGATTATAATACAGGATTTACTAGGGAGAGAAGGTGGTTTTGGAATATTACATGTAGAGGATACAGAAGAGGAGGGAACTTCCAGCACAGGTAAAATATCGGCTGGATTATCTTCTTCTAGGTGTACATTAAAAGATCCACAGAAGGATTCACCAGTTGAGGATGGCCAATAGTCAAGTTCTGATGAAGCCATTAAATACTAGGTATTACGTACTACACAGCTATCAAATTCTAATCAAGGATCTGTATACAAGATAAAAACAGATTATGAGAAGTGTCAATTAATTGCAAGCAGCTAAAGTTCAAATTGATATTAAAAGTGTATCAATGAAACAAAGGGAACATGAGTGTGCATGGTATTTGACGATGACATTAATGACATAGTGATTATGTTGGAAACAAATCTAGATATATAGTTGCTTAAATGGGATCTAAAGTTTGCATCATAATGTCAAACTTCTTCAGAAAAGGAATGCCAAACAGATGTAAACAAACAAAGCAGAACACACTATATTATCAAATAGGAAAAAAATCAATTTCATACATCCTTTACTATTACTTGTAGAACATTCATAAAGTTGCTTTGCTTTGAGGTTACAGATTTCTTCCATGCCCACAAAACTCAATACTAGGAAAACCTTAATTTAGTCTGCCATAAAAGTTCAGAATCCACCCTATCCAGATACTTTACTTAATACCATAACAAATTGGTTAAATGAATCTTCCATAAATCTTACATGTGTCATTCACACGAATTTAGACGTTGAAATGTGTAATTCTGCATACATAGTTACATACTGTAACCTTTATAGGGGGAATGTGTTCAGAAGAATTAATCATAAAAGTACCAAACAAAAACACACGAGGATTATAGCATCTATTCCATTGATGACCAAAGTAATTAAAAAAAAAAAAAAAAGTAGTTGGAGATTACGATAGTGATTAAAGTGTCAAATTCAAGACAAAAGTCCACACTCACACACACATTAACAATTAAAAAATTACAAATGATACATATTGAATAATGATTACAAGAACATGCATAAAATGTAAATAAATAATAAATAAGACCTCCTTTTTATTTATTAAACAAAGATGATATCCACAGACCATTAAGAATTAAAAGGAATTTTTATATAGAAACCAAGTTTGGTAGTTAGTCAACCATTAATACAAAAGAAACCAGAATTGTGTGGTAGAATTTGCTTAAATGGCAAGGAAGTATAAGAAAAGAATTGAAAACTCCAAGTCTTACAAAAAGTATTTTCCTTTGGGGAAAAGTTCTGGTCAAGAATGAATTAATAACCTGATTAAAAAATTTACACTTTACCCACCTGATCTAATTGTATTTATTTTGGCTCGTGAGTCATGAGTTTAGTGTATTCATTACAATCTGTGTAAATTAGACAAGTGGGTAAATCGCACTTTGGTGGATCAAACTTTGACCCAAATCACATATGGGTTAAATTTAATTAGCTTTTTTTTATAACTTCATTTAAAATAATATAAATAATTCATTAAAATAATAAAGGAAGTGAGAAAATTTGAATTTTTTAATTGAAGGAAGAGATATAATCTTAATAAAATATTGTATTTTATTTTTAACAACTTACTACAGTTAAATGGTATTTATACTAGTTTAATGTAGTTACAAAAAATTTAGTTTTAACTTCTCCAATAACACATGATTTTTTGGTTCTTTGGTGGAAAAATATATTTTTTTTTTTGGGTTAAAATACAATTATTATCGTCAATATTTTTATTATTTTTGTTAAGTTTCTTAGTTGGATAATTACTATTTAGGTGAAGCTCGTTAAGCTTGTTGTGTAAAAATGGAGCCTAAGATTTTGGAAGGAGCTGACTACAAAAATAAAAAATATTATAACAAAAAAGGAAAATTTTGGACCCGGGGGCCGGCCCCCTTGGGTCCCACCTGGGTCCGTCCCAGGTTGAAGATATGCAAACACAAATGAAAGAGAGCCGTGGCCCGTGGTGCATCACAATTCCTTGCCAATTATATCACATTTTTCTTTTGTCAGCCAGCCCTGCTCCAGAACATATATACAAACTCTTTTCAGCGATGCAACTGAGCTTCATAGCTACATTAGAATATTTAAAAAGAAGAAATAGCTTTGAGCATGTAAGCTAGAATCTAAAACACACGTACACTGAAACAGTAATTAAAATGCAACACTCATTCTGCACAATTGACAAATAAAAAGCCTTTAGCCTTTATCCCTGTCCAAAAATTTCCTCAGCAACTAAAATAATTAATTCTGGGAATTTTTTTTACTCAGCAAAAAAAAAAAAAAAAAAAAATAGTCCCATGTGATGAAATTTTCAGCGACTTTGTCAGTATAATCTTTTCTCCAGTGAACAACTTAACACTATTTATGTCATTGGGCCAGCAATAAAAATTGGGCTCAGAATATATGATCCGTAATAATGTAGACATCTGAACCCACCCAACAAACCCGACCCGACCCGGTTCCACGTCAGCTGCAGACCCAATAAAAAAACACACACACGCGAACACAGTAAGCGACCCAGTGAGTTTGATTTTCCCTTCCAGCACAAAAAGGAACTGCCTGCATTGTTGTGTGTCAAAGATGAAGCAAGTTAATCAAAAGGGTATGTTTATTGATCTTTATCTCCTTCAATGTTCTTCGTAGGTTTAGTATTTGGGTTCAAGTTGAAATCTTTGTTTTTTTGTTTCTCGTTTTAGTGGTGAAATATGGATTTTAGAGTACTGTTTTCATTACTGTTTTGGTTCGGTTTTCAAAACAGTCAGATTCCTTCCTTTGTTCTAATTACAATTTTAGTTGTTCGTATACTATATACAGATGCTGGTATATCTGGAAGTTTTGGGAAGAAATGCTGAATATAGGACTAGGAATTCAAAGATTGTCACTAAGTGAACCACGTGTCGCACTTGGCAATTCAAGAGCTGCCAGTGGTAGTTTCTGATCTCACAGAATTTCTTTTCCAATGTCAAAGAAATTTTAAAGATACCCCATTTTAGAGCCTGACCATCTTTCAGTATCCTAGTGTCTACCTATGGTGGAAGTGGCACATAGCCTCACTTTAATTATAAATGCTAATGTCTTTCATTGTCCCAATTTGAGGTCATGTAGTTTTGCTCAAAATGGATTAAGATTGTTCATGGAGTTTGTTCCAATTATATATATTATTCTTCTTTTTTCAAAATTATTTTCCGAAAAGCAAATTGTCTAAAATACTTTCAATTGTCTTCAGGTCCTCTGGAAAGGGATCAGCTACCTTTTTCTGAAGGACTTTTTCTCTGGCATTTACTGGTATTTCCTTCATTTTGCAAGCTGGTACTTATTTTGAACTGTAATAGCGGAATTTTTTTTTAATGCTTGATTGATTTAAATTTATAGATTTCCCTGTTATTAATTTTCTTGCTGACCTATGAAAATATACATTCACAGGCTATTATGATGCCTTTTAATCTTCATGTACAGGTATTCTTGTATTTATGGATGGGTATGTGAATATAGCAATGGAGCAAACAGAAGAATGAGTTTAAAATGGCAATAAAAAAATAGTATGGTGATGCTTTCAGTTGTAAAACAACGGTAATTTAAAGGTTGGTTTGTTATTTTATTATTATTATTCAACTTTCTTTTTTTGGTCCATACTATATTTTACTGGACAGGCCATGATTAGGATAATCTCTTTTGATGCAGTTCTCTACATTAGTATAAGTCATGCAGATCATCTGCAGTCATGCTTTTAATGTAAGACAATGTGGATTTTGGAAATGATCTCCACTGGTATGAGCTATCAAATGTTTCATTTGAAGAGAGATGCCTTATTGCTATTGTGATGAATGGTATCATTGATTTAACAGTATAATCAATTATTATGATTATGATTGTTGAGTTGGTGGCTTGATATTGTTTAAGCAATGTGGCTGTGTACTTGGTTTCAGATAGTGTGCACCACATCACTTGTACTCCACTCAATGATTAGCCAACCTTATTGGTTCATGCGGCAAACATAAAATTTTATAAATGCAGTCTTGTTAATTGTTGTGTGTCAAAAAATAGAGTTCAAGCCGTGCTTTGTCTGAGAGAAATTTTAGATTTCTCTTGTCATGTGCTTATGGTGAAAGTCCTCTTTGGGTGTATTGGGTTTGTGATATTGCCTTTGTTCTATCTTTGTAATCTCCCTATTTTGTTGGTGAAACTTCTACTCGACGCCACCCATGGATGTAAGCCTATGGCTGAACCACATAAATCTTTGTGTGATTGTCTTTTCTGTTTTTCTATTTCTATTTTGCATAAACCCATTATCATTTGGTTACATGCAACAAATACGTACCAATGCTTCCGTTTTCAATGACTCCTTAATAGATAAATTTATACATTGAAGCTTGATGCATAACTTTTAGAGGCATCTTTTGTTTCTACTGGTGTTCGACTAGTGTGAATTTGTTTTGAGTTGGTTTTAGTTTCTAGAAAACTGCTTTGCATTGTACTTAAATTTAACTCAAATTTTACTTGAACCAAGAAAAGCAAAATGATTGGTTGGTTGCCAGTGTTTAGCTTGTGAAATTTTTGTGAGAAGATGGAGGCCCTTTTTCTTATTTTGAAATTTAATGTTTTTTTTTTTTTTTTAATTTTTTTTTTAGGGAAAATGGTTTTGGAAATCACATTTGGTTTTACATTCAAGGCTTGGGAAGAATGATTTGAGAATGTTTTATTATAGGTGAATCTGAGTAGCTTTTGACTACTTCCCCTCAAACTGTCTTCAAACCTAAAGTTAGTTGATGGTACCTTTAGTTATCATTAGTAATCACCTCTTCAATAGTGATGTCTATTTTTGATGGTTAAATATCATAGTCCACCATAAAATATCTTGTAGAAAAGATTTTTTTTATGCCCATTAGTCAAAACAAGTCTTTATTTATCTTCTATCAAGAAGTTACTTTCTTTGTAACAAATGGAAATTTAAGAATTTGAAATATTGATTCATATTCAATTGCTTGAGAAGTGTACAATGTACTTATTTTGGTGGTTGAATATTCTTCATCAAACAATGAGATTGTTGCAAATAATTTATCAATCTTCAATTTTCAACTTAGGGATATATTTATATTTTTGAGAGAGAAGCTTTCCTATTAGGCAACTTGTGACTTCCATGCTATAGGGGCCAAGCTAACTTAAAGCCTAGATGTTTGTCATGATTTATGATTCTCTCTTCTTCTTCTTCTTCTTTTCTTTTTTTTCCTCCCTCATTCAAATTAGAAGCAAGCTATCCATTAAAAAAAAAAAATGGAAGAAAGTTAAAATGTTTATAGGTGTTAAATAATGTCGTATATAGGGACAATTTATGGAAAATCAAAAATTAATAGCCTCTTACTCTCATCTTATCTATTTTCACATACATAGAGTTTTATTGCAGACTACTCTACAGCCTGTTTTGTAATTATCTATATATATATATATATAATTAAAGTCAAAGCTGATAGAAAATCCAATTAGATTTCAAATTGGATTCCAATTTTGCGTCATGTGTCCTATATAAGTTTTTTTTTTTTTTTAATTTTGTTCTAAGTGAGTTAATACGGTACAAAAGACTAAAAATTTAACATAAATAAACCACCAAAACCTCAGTAAACAAAGAAAGGAAGAAGAAAAAGTAAACTCAAGTGTATATCCAAAAAAAAAAAAAAACTATAAAAAAGAGAGAGAGAGAGAAAGAGAGAGTAAAACTCATCAATGACTTAAAAAATATATAACTATTATACCAGGTATAATTTGAACCCATATATGTATGTAATTGTTATTATTTTTAATTGTACTGTGAATATATACCGGTTATACACTAATAATATATAAATTTATTTTCTCCACTTTACAAAAATCACTTGTTGATATTGGTCACTTCCACAAAATTTAACATAATCAATCATTTTGTAACCAAATTAAACACTTGTGCTACCATTCAATATGGGATAGAATTCATACTAGTTAGTACTAATATGAGTGCCTTTTAATTGATATTCGATATTTTGTTATTCCTGAAACTAGATGAGGTATTAGTGTCTTATTGTTCTTACTGTTGTAAAACTTTTGTGCTTGGAAAATGAGTTTTGTAATTTCATTTCATTGGTTGAAGTTTTCTATTATGCTTTCTATAGAGTGAAGACTTCAACGTTTGGAGTCAAGTATATTATTGACATTAAGTGAGTGAAACATCTTACGCTGCAAATAAATTATAACTATTAGTATACTGTATATTGGCATGTTGAGCAGAGAAGAAAGTTGTGCTTGAACTATGGTCTAGGTTTTGCATGCCTCTCTGAGAGAAGTTGTTTACTTGGAGTTTTAAAACTAAGTTGGAGTAAATTCTCTTAGTCTTATTTGATGGCTAGTCCATTTATTTTAGTACATCATATTTTTTTAACCTTTTATGAGATGATATTGCTTAGACCAATTGGAGTTTATTTGTGAAGTTTATTAATAATTAGTTAATTTAACTTTTTCTATGTTATTGTTCTATCATCAGGGAGAGAGATCAGATTTTAGATAGGCAAAATGAGTGGAGGTGGAGAGAAAGGATCAGCAACTAGGAAACCCCTGGAGATTTCCTCAAATCAATTTGTGGGCGACCTGTTGTTGTTAAACTAAATTCTGGAGTAGATTATCGAGGTCAGTCTCCCTATTTCTTACTTGTGAAGTAGTGTTTCTAATCTCTGTTTGTGTATGTGTGGCTAGTTCTTGATGGAAGCGCAATTTGCCTTGTAGCAAACATTCTTCCCATTGAGGGATTCTTGATAACTCGAATTCTACAGGAAATCTCTTTTTTTTTTTTCTTTTTTTAATACAAACTGGCCAGTTAATATTTTAAAATTTTCTACATAAAAATGAAAGAGTTTGGTCACTTTTCTCATTTGAGAGAGGTGTTTTATGTTCTATTTTTCTTATGTAGTTATAATGACCATCTTTTTTTTTAATATTTCAATTATTTTCTCTCTGACTGGTATCTCCTTCAATATTTCTTTTCTTTGGAAAGAAGTTGCTGCCTTTTTCTAAGTACTTTTTCTTAGGCATTGACTGGTACCTCTTTCATTTTGCAAGCTGTAATTATTTTGAATTTTTACAGCTTTGAATGCATGGTTGATTTTAAATTTATCAATTTCCCCACTATTGACACAATTACCATCTATCACATAGTTTACATATAGAGGAGGTATCCTTCCCTTATATATACTGCATAACTTGGTCCTTATTGTTTATCAAATATACACAATATATTGATTACTGATTTTATTAGGTACATTATTTAAAGATTGTTTATCAGATATCCACAAATTTGTAAAAGGAAATTTTTGGCTAGTCTTTTGGTATATGGTACCTCTCTTTAAGATCTCCATGGTAGGCAAATGAAATTGGGTTATTGGAAGGGGAAGAAAAGGGGAAAAAAAAACCTAGGGGTTGGGGGTTGATGCAGGAGTATACATTACATGGATGATGATGACATGACATATTGAAGTGGCACAAGGCTTGGCTTGTGACGTGACATGACACTTGAAATTCGGCCATTAGGCATGGCTGGCCTTGTGCTATGTCACTTACTCGTGCCTCGTCACCTTGCCATGTCATCATCATCCATGTTACGCGATATATTCCTGCATCAAGGGGGAGGCTAGGTTTATACAGTGGTGATAAGTAATTAAATTTTATTCATTGATTTGTGTCTAACCCCACTTTTGCTTCTCAATAATAATAATAATAATAATAATTTCTGTCGAATGATAGAATATACTGCTAATGGGTTGAATCAGACCTCTAGTGATGGTTGGTGTGCCCTACTTTGTTTAGTTCTGCATGCACCATGAAAAGATGCACTCATAGGCTATTATGATGCCTTTAAATGTTCATGTGTAGGTATACTTGCATGTTTAGATGGGTATATGAATATAGCAATGGAGCAAACAGAAGAATACGTCAATGGGCAGTTGAAAAATAAGTATGGTATTGCCTTCATCCTTGGAAACGATGGTACTTTAAAGGATGACTTGTTATTTTACTGTTATTATTCAACTTTCTTTTTTTTGCCCCGTATCAATGATTGGGTTATCTCCTTTCATGCAGTTCTCTATGTTAGTCCATCAAAGAGGACATTGGCAGATCGGGCTTAGTTTTGATGTTTACCAATTCATGTAGATCATTAGCAGTCATAATATAATTTGGATTTTGGAAATGAGGACTAAAGAGCTACTCCAACTTGGAAAAATGAAACTTTTGTTATCTATTTTGTGATGGAATGAGGTATTAGATGTTTGATTTGAAGAGTGATGAATGGTTGTCATTACCTTAAAAATATAATTGATAATCATTCATGATCATGATATCATAGCCTTGCTTGCTAGATTTAGACCTTGAAGGGTGCGCAACCCATGCCGTAACCCAAACCCAAGATTTGAGACACTATCAATTGTAAAGAGTGTTGGGATAGAATGGCCTATAATTTAGTCTAGCGGGCTTGTTTTGGAATTGGATTGGACCTGTTTTCATCTCTATATATCTTTCTAGAAGTATTATTTAGGGGATAAAAATGACACGTCCAAAATCCATCTTCTTCATGTTGGTCCTACTTTTTATTTTTTATTTTTAAATTATGTGGTGGTAGGTGTCCTGCTGCTTCTAATAATTGGAGTCTTTCGGCTAGTGGTGGACCTCCTACTTTAGAAATACAAAAAAACCCATCTTCTTTCTGCAGGCGTTGGTCCTACTTGTTCTAACTTTTTGTAATTTTCAAGGAAAAAACAGCAGCATTAGGAGAGAGAAAAGAAAAGGAAAAGACATGGAAACTTCCCTTTTCACATGAACAATTCTAAGGAAAATATATTATTAGTCTATATATGTTTGCTTTTATAGATATGAAAGGTTTGAACATGCTTCGTGATGATTGCTTTTTAGAAAAGTGAAAAAAGCTGTCGTGTATGAGCCACAATCAAAACAATTCATTTTATACAGCAAAGAATATCCATTTATGATATCATCTAATTGGGTTCTTAAATATTCATTATTCCTTTTAAGGTGGTAAAATGTTTCAAATAATTTCTCTTTTAAGTCATCAATTTTCTAATGAAGACCAAGTATTCTTTTTTAAACATACCCTCGAAGCCACTCGATGAACCTATTTAAGATGCCTGCCAGACTGCCACTTGAGATTTCTTTATGAGCTGAGATACTGCTATGCAACCCATGTGAATATCAAGATAAATTCACCTATTGGACACCTCTTTGCTTATAATTTTTTTTTTTTTTTAAAGAACCACCAAAATCATCCAAAAGTAAAATTCACCGTATTGTTTTTGAATTCAGTGAATTAATGTTTTTTTTTTTTTTTTTGAGAAAACCCATCTAACTGGGAGAAATTTTACTTAACTGGAAAATCACTAAGTACAGAAAATAAAACATTTGGTGGAACATCCTCCATCCAAATGCGCAAAGGAAACGACAATCTAGCCTCCCTAGCTAATGCATGGGCCACATTGTTGCCCTGCCGCCTTACATGAGAGATAGAATAGGTTTGAAACAAACCCGCTATAGACATAAAGTCTTTTACCAGATGCCCAACAAAAGCACATGAGCTATCCTTAATACTAAGGCTTCTCACTACCCCCAAGGCATCACCCTCAAAACAAACATTCTTGAATCCCAGTTCTTGGACAAAGATGGCTGCTCTTCTGGCAGCCAGCATCTCGATCACCTCCACCGACGATGGCATCGCTATTTTCTCTGACAAAGAAGCCATCACCTCCCCCCGATCATTCCTGACCACCACCCCCACCCCTGCCTCATTGAGGTCTCCAAACACTGCACCATCAAAGTTTGCCTTCACTGAATTTTGAGGAGGAGGCTGCCAGTGGGACGGGCTAGCAAGGCCAAGAGAAACTAATTTTGGCTTCTGGAGCTGAAACTCGGCCAAGAGAGATATGGCTGATTGGAAAATCTTATGGACTGGTGTACTGGCTTCCTTGCTCCTCAGCTTGTTTCTCCGTTGCCAAATCGCCCATGCCACCATTGCAAACTTTTCAAGCTCACCGGTCTCTTCATGCACACAGCTAACCAAGTCGCACATGTTTTCCACGCTGGGATGATTTGTCCGAACTGATGCAAACGGAGCAGCCCAGACCGATTGGATACACTCACATCCCCAAACCGCATGGACCTCATTCTCTATTCCTTTCAAGCACTGGTCGCAAGTCACGCTATCAACAACCTTTCTTTTGAACAGCCCCACCTTCGTTGGTAATGCACTTGAGCATGCCCGCCAGAGAAATATTCTAACCTTATTTGGCACTTTGAGACGCCAAATGTTCTTCCAGAAATGCTTAACCCCCCCATCCGAAGACCCCGACGGTATCTCCTTCGCCTCCGATTCACACAGCAGCTTATAACCCGATTTTACAGAGTAGGACCCGGTTTTGCATTTCGGCCAAGCCACGCAATCATCTTGGTTAGTTACACAGATGGGTATTCCTTTAATCCTTTGAGCTTCGAACGGGAGGAACATGGCATCCACCAGCTGAGAATTCCAGCCACCACCACACGGATCCAGTAGCTTGCTTACCGTCCACCCCACAGTCTCACAAATTGAGGGCGAAACGATCTTAGCAGGTTCCTCCCCCGGCAGCCATCTCTCCCCATAAATCTTTATTTGTTTGCCATCCCCTATCCTCCACAGCATCCCCATTTGAACAAGTTTTTTTGCTTTAACAATGCTTTGCCAAGCATATGACCCCGAAGAGGGTTTTGCATCCAACACCGAGCCATTTGGGAAGTACTTGGCTCGGAAAACCCTATAAAATAAAGATGTATGATCCGTTAACAACCTCCAAATTTGTTTGCCCAACATTGCCTCGTTAAAATTCTCTAAGTCCTTAAAGCCCATTCCCCCCATTGCCTTCGGCTTACACAAAGACTCCCACTTCTTCCAATGGATTTTACGTTGATCACCCCGTTGCCCCCACCAAAATTTCCTAATCATCTTCTCAATGTCTTGAATGAGTCCCGTTGGTAGTTTGAAGCAACTCATTGCAAAAGTGGGAATTGCTTGGACCACCGCCTTGAGCAATACTTCTTTTCCCCCTTGAGATAAAAGCATCTCCTTCCACCCTTGGAGCTTATTCCACACCCTTTCTTTTATGTAGTTAAGGCTCTCTTTCTTATTGCGCCCCACCACGGCCGGTAGGCCAAGGTACTTCTCATACTCTCGAACCTCGTTCACTCCCAAAAATTCCACCAACTCCATCCTTCGATCCTCCTTGGTGGCCTTGCTAAAAAACACTGAAGTTTTTTCTCTATTTAGTTTTTGCCCCGAGGCTAGCTCGTACTTCTGTAAAATGTGAAGAATTACCTCTAACTCTCCCATAGATGCACGACAAAAGAGCAAGGTGTCATCGGCAAAAAATAAGTGGCTAATTCTTGGGCCATTTCGACACAAAGAGAAACCCCTAATTTCCTCGGCCCCGGCTGCATGCTGTAGCTGTTGATTTAGGGCCTCAGAGCAGATCAAAAAAAGAAATGGGGATAAAGGATCGCCTTGTCTAAGCCCCCTTGTTGGCCGAATATCTCCTTTTGGGGACCCATTCACCAAGATTTGATACGAGGCAGAACTAATGCAAGACATGATCAAACCCACCCACTGATTACAAAAGCCCATTTTTCTCATGGTTAGCTCTAAAAAACGCCATTCCACCCTGTCGTACGCCTTACTCATGTCTAACTTCAGGGCCATAAAACCTCCCTTCTTGGATTTTTGATTTTTCATATGATGCAGAGTCTCGAAGGCGACAAGAATGTTATCCGAAATTGCCTTATCAGATTGAAAGGCACTCTGAGAGTCCGATATGATAAGAGGTAATAAACCCTTCATCCTGTTTGCAACCACTTTTGATACAAGCTTATAGATAATGTTACATAGAGAAATAGGGCGAAAATCAGAAACTTTTGTAGGGCTTTTTACCTTTGGAATGAGAGTGATGAAAGTGCGATTGATGGATGGGGGAATAACCCCTGAAGATAGACAACTCAGCACTGCCTCAGTCACATCATCCCCCACAGCATGCCAATAGTGTTGGAAAAATAAAGGTGGAAGCCCATCCGGTCCCGGTGCTTTCAAAGGGTCCATTTGTTTCAATGCCACTACCACTTCTTCCCTTGTGAATTCCGCCAGGAGATCTCCATTCATCTCATCATTGATTGAGCTTGGGATATGATCAACCACAGCTTCAATCATGGTCGGGTTGGAGGAGGTAAAAAGTTGTTGGTAATAGTCTATCAAGATATTTGCTATACCATCTTCATCGCTGCACAATTCCCCATTTGCATCTTCCAAACTATCAATCCGATTCCTCCTAAATCTATGGGAAGCTCTACTATGGAAATACCTTGTGTTATTATCTCCTTCTTGAAGCCACAGGGCACGAGATCGTTGCTTCCACATTTGTTCCTCCCTCACTAAGAGTTTGGAAATTTCCTTTTTCAACCTCAACACCCGTGCTATACTTCCCCCTCTAGTAGCTTCAACTTCGGCTTGCCCCAACATAACCTTCTTCTCCTTTAGTTTTCTAGTCACATTCCCAAACGCCACCTTACTCCACCATTTTAGTTTCCTACGGCACCGATCAACTTTCCCTTCCACTCTATGAATGGCACTACCCTGGAGTTCATATGCCCAAGCCTCTTCGACCACTTCCCTACATCCTCCATCCTCCATCCACATTTGTTCGAACCTCCATGGTTTATTGATCTTTTTTGGCATGCCTGCTAGATATATCATAAGAGGTTTGTGGTCCGAGGACCCGCACTCCAAATGGACCACCTTAGATGCCGGGAACATGTCCATCCACGCCGCCGTACCCACTGCTCTATCTAACCGTTCCCACACCGTGCGGCCTTCTCCATGCCCATTACACCATGTAAACTTATTGCCCTTAAAACCGAGGTCTTGAAACCCACATTCGTCTAATACATCTCTAAAATCCTCCATTTGCTTACTCGGCCTTAACCTCCCTCCTAACTTCTCATGTGCCCTAGTTATTTCATTAAAATCACCAGCGCATAACCAAGGCAAGGAATATTTTGATTTCAATCTCCTTAATGTGGCCCAAGAAATATGGTGATTCCTCGTATCGGGTTCACCATAGAAACCGGTGAACCGCCACTCCTCTTCCTTACCCTTGTTTATAATAGCATCAATATGATTGGGTGAGTACGTGTCGACTGAAAAATCTACCTCTTTTCTCCACAAGACAGCCACACCACCACCTCTACCCTCCCTTGAAAATTCCAACAAACCTTCAAACTTTAGCTTATCCCGGATGAAAATTAGCCTAGCCTTATCAAGCCATGTTTCGGCTAAGAACACGACTGAGGGACCTTGAGCCCGAATGACATCACCAAGCTCTTGCTCTGTCTGGGGGTTCCCAAGCCCCCGACAGTTCCAACATAAGAGATTCATTGTTGTTGGCGGGGCTGATTAACAGCCTCCACCATTGATAAAAGTGAAGCTTGATCATAGAGGGAAACCGCCCTTTTTTTGCTTGGTAACCCACTGCAATCCTCCTCCCGAATTCTCTTTGAGCTAGTGGACTCCGAGGAATCCATGTACTCATCAGTGTTTTTCCTATAAACTTTCTTCTTTCTTTTCTTATGCTCATCCGAACCTTTTTTTTCAGTTCTACCCATTATATTTGTAATATCCCCCAAAATAACTTGCTTAATTGGAACACTTACCAGGTCAGCACCCTTTCCACATGGCTGTCCAGTTGGATTCGTACCCAAGTGCCTGCCAGTAGCCAGGTCAGCAGCCTTTCCATGTGACTTTCCACTCAGTTCCGTGCCCATGTGCCTTCCAACCAACCCCCCTTGAGTAGTCCCTTTCTCTGCATGTCTGCTCTGTTCCGAAACCACCTTTACTGCATGCTCAGAGCTGATGTTTTCCTCCAAGGTTTGGACCTCACCAATATCCGGTTCTAAGCTATTACCTTTGTCAAACATGTTCAATCCCTTGTCAATCTCCTCGATGCACTCCTCAAAGCCATCCCCGAAAACTTGGCTTTTTTCCACTCTCTCCAACGTTATCAGATCCTCGGTTTCAGCATCCACGTCCCTGACACGCTTTTCTTCCTGAAAATTCTCCCTTTCCTTGGGCTGTGGCAGCGCCACCACAGGAGGCTGCTGTGAACCCAGTACCACCACCGGTTTCAGAGTTGGCTCTGTCTTAGTCATCTGTTGTCTCTCCTTTTTTCTTGCTTCATAAAAACCAGGGACTTTGATCACCGTACTTCTTCCTCCAACAAACGGTGGAGCTCGGATCCAAGACCCATATGCCTGCTCCTCTTTTCTCAGCTTGCCTTCACTATCTATCCATAGTTCACAATCTTTATCAACATGGTTCAAGCACCCACACCAGTAGCATAGGTTAGGTAATCTTTCATACTTGAAAGAGGCCCACCCTTGTTTCCCCTGAGAAGAAGAGAATCGTCTTCCCCTGCTGAGAGGTTTGTTGATATCAATAAGGACTCTAACTCTCATGAAGCTCCCACCATCCATTTCTGTAATGTCATTTCCCTTGCACACTGTTCCCGCACCCTCACACAACTCTTCAGCCACCTTTTGATTCAAAAATCTCACCGGAATATCATGAACTTGAATCCATACTGGTATCGTCTCGAACTTTTGAGCCCCGATGGGAACCTCTCGGTCATACCATTGCAGTACCACAAGATGCTTGTCGAAGCTCCATGGTGCGCTGCTAAGGATTTTTTCCACTTCCTCCTTGTTATCAAACACAAACAACAGGACATGGTCCCCTGCTCTTCGCACCTCGAAACCCCTCGTAGATCGCCATAACGGACTGAATGTTCTAATGACTGCCTCCACACTCAGCGCCCTTTTCGTTAGGAATTTTGCAACCATAATAAACTCATTTGATGAGTTCTCTTCAGATAGTTCTAGGTTTTCATCTTCTTTGTCGTTCAGTGATAGTTTCTGCCAGTTCTCAGCTAAAATATTCATCTCTAAAACGCTCCTGCCCTCGTTTTTTCCAGTATCCAACAGATGGGAAAGGGAGACGTAGGCCCAAAAATAAAAGAAAAATATAACCTCAAAGTGACTACAGTAACCTGAGGTACAGATGAAATCCTCACACAAGGAACGGCTGTTCTACTATGTAAAGGAAGCTTCTCTGCTGCCCCAGAGAGAAACTAACCTAACAAGAGAAACTTGAGGAGTTGTTCTATTTTGAGTGAATTAATGTTACATATTTTGAACGCTCCTCATTTGCTTTGTTTCTCAAAAAAAAAATTCTACCTTTGAGAGTTACGTTGTAGAAACTAGAAAGGGCTAGGATTGAAGCACAAATTAGGGCGATTGAAGCTGGCCCATGAATAAACAATTACTTCTTCCATGAACAAACATTTCACCACAACTTGCATATTTGTCAATTTGTGATTGGATTTCATTATTTACACAAAGAACCACCATTGATAATGGTAAAAAAATACTTTAAATGACCACTTGACACATGTTCAAAACATACACACTAGACTCCCAAACAGAACAAAAATGAATTGCAGAAGTCCGTTATGACTTGTAGAAAACTGAAAAAATTTCTTTGCTTTGAGGTTAAAGATTTCATCCATGCCTGTAAAAATCAATACCAGGAAACCATTAGCAATCAATTAGGAAAGTTCACAATCCACTCAAACCAGACTCTTCACTTAAGATTATAACACATTGTTTAAATGAATCCTCCATAATGTTACAAAGGATCAAACTTAAAAGAATGTGAAACTATAATGTTGAAATTGTTTAATTTAAACTAAAAGACTAAATTGATACCAATATAGATTTGGGAACCAAGTTGTGGACTTGTATAAATTACAAGGAGGGAAACAAAGCATAAAATAAATGGACTTGTTTTGTTATTAAAAAAAAAAAAAACCCTCTTTACTAGGAATAAAAGAAACATGGTTGATCTTCTTAAAGACCTGGGGTCTTAAAAAAAATATTTGAAAACAATTTTTTTTTTAATATTTAGTAATCCAAGCTTCTTTCGGTGAGTTGTGGACCTGCTTGTTCTATCAATTGATAATTATTGGTCCTAATCATTTTGAGGTAAAGAAAAAACAATTAGGAGAGAGAAAAAGGAAAAGACATGGAAACACCCTCCGAACTTCACTTTTCATATGAACAATTCCACCGAAAATATTAGTCAATACATGGAAATACCGTGGTTGCTTCATTAATTTAAAAAGTAAATACAAGTCAAGTCATCAAAATTTAAAATGGAACTTAAATTTTACGACAATATTTTAAGGCATATTAATCAAATATTGCATTAGTCAGTTGACACAAATAATGTGAAGACAAACTAATATTTGAAGAGCAAAAATTAATAATCACTATAACCAAACTATCAAAAAAAAAAAAAAAAAAGAAGAAGAAAGAAATTATTGTCATTCAGATGTTTATCTAGCCCCACCAAGTCGTCTATTTCTCACAAAAATTGGGGTGAGGTAGCAATGTTAGAAGGAAAGGGAATGAGATAGCACATGTTTTTAGCAAGATATGCACAACAGGTAGATGATTTTCATTATTGGCTAAAACTAGAAGAGACCCTCCAATGGTTGGAATCCTAATCCTAAAGTATATAATTTAAGTAGAGTTCTAATAAAACGTATGCTGATTTTCTTCTAAAAAAAAAAAAATCACTCTCCAGATTTAAAAGACTTATATAATATCAAAACCTTAGGTAGATTTTGGTTAATTTCTCCATCTGTTGATGAATTCCCACCTGAACAATGTCATTCACACTAGATTGTTCTAAAGAATTTCTCAAAAAATCTTCAATTTTTTAGGTTTTTAAATTTTCACTTCATAAAAAAAAATTAAATAGAATAAATAAATTATGTTGACACTAGCAAACCTACTATTAATAAGTTAAGATTCTGTTACTGTTAAGGAAGTAAGGAACTAATATTATCACTTGCAAACTAACATTAAAAATAATGAAAAAAATTAATATTATTAATTGATTTTCCAATTCACCCATCCACTCAAATTGTTCACTCTCCTCTCCCTTTCAAATTTGACTTGTTCTTGTCAATCATAGGAGAGAGAGTGTTGTCATACTGATGATCATTAGCTAATAACAATTCTCTCTCTTTTTTTCTCACAACTCAGCAAGATCTATCTTTTACTGGCGATGGCTTCCTCAAATCAAACTCTCTTTGTGATAGGTAGGTGGATTTTTCAAAATGAGTGTGTTAGGATCTTAATGTGTTAACATATTCCGCGCCAAAGTTTTCATGTAATTAAACACTTAATTGTCTTTAAATTTGTATTTTGTGGGTCTATTCGTAATTGGGTTGAGGTTTCAAATGCTGGAGTCGGGAAATACAAAGGTAGATTTTTTGTGGTAATCCATGCATGCTAGTGTTAATTGGCTAATCACTTAAACAAATGAACTCTAAATTGTGCAATTAGCTTAAAACCAACATTAATTGTTAAAACTTGGGATCTAAATCATAGTTGTAATTCTCAAGGGGGCATCGTGTGATAGGTTGATGGCCGTTGTTTTTTTTTTGGGGGGGGGGGGGGGGGGGGGGAGGGGGGTACTTACTCAAAGCCCACCTCAGATGAAGGCAAAACACTAGTTGGGCAAATGAGAAACTCAAGGTCTGTTTGGTAATGTTGTTTAAACAACAGTTTTTATTATTTAAAAGGAAACGCTAATGAGTGCCCTTAGGGCACTAGTTAATAATCTATTTTAGAAAAAATTTTATATTACTTTTATGGAAAAAAAAAAAAACTGTCAAAATATTAATTACTTTTTTTTTTTTCATTTTTCATAAAAACTTTATTTAAATAGATTATTAACCAGTGCCTTAAGGGCATTCGTTAACATTTTCCTTATTTAAATACCACAACACGTATTTCTATAATATTTTTTTACTAACACATATTTTTATAACATTTAAACAATGTTATTACCTTCTCAAAAAAAAAAAACAATGTTATTAAAAATCTCTTACGAAACAGACTTTCAAAGTTTCATCACATTCCACTGGGACATCAGACTACCGCATCACTTTCCTCTCAAGACAAACTCAAATAAGCCATTACTAACAGGACACTCAATAAAGGAGGACATTTCTAATCACTTACGAAACAGACTCTCAAAGTTTCATCACATTCCATTGGGACATCAGACTACCGCATCACTTTCCTCTCAAGACAAACTCAAATAAGCCATTACTAACAGGACACTCAATAGAGGAGGACATTTCTAATCACTTGACATGCCAGTACAATTCCTTAGGTTTTTTTTTTAATTAAATTTAAATTCACAGTATTAACTTTAGTTGTCTTTGGGAAAAAAATATATTTATTTGTATTTGTACGGGTCAATACAGTTGTATGTTTGAATTTGATTGCAGTCCTTAAAAGTACATCACCTATAAACTTTAGAATTTTAACTTATTAACTATTAAGTTAAAATTCTTTATACCAAAAAAAAAAATTAAAATTCTTTATCATAAAAATTCTTTTTTTGAAAAATAGTTTTAATGTGGCTCTTAATAATTAATTTTTATCGTTAAATGAAGACTACTCTGTTAAACTTACTGCTGAAACTTCATTTCTATATGAAACGGTTCCAACTTCCAAGCAAACATTTATTGATTTCCAGCTAGATCACATCACATAATTGTGTTGTACGCCTTTTGATAAATGTTTTGCAGCCAGATCAACTACCCATTCAATTATGCTATCACCTATGCATGCAGAATGCAATTTCTTCGTTTTCCTCCACGCTGCAAGCCTGCAACTGCTAGAGGGGGGGGGGGGGGGGGGGGGGGGGGGGGGGGGGGTGTGAACTTAAATGCAATGTTTGCCTCTTTCCTTTTCCTATTTTCACGGTTCCTTTATAAATCAATAAACAATAAAAGAATTTTTTTTTCCTCTTTTTCTTTTTATTATTGAAATATGTTTTTATACACTTTTTTTTTTTTTTAGGGTGTTTTTTATACACTTGTTGATGAGCAATTTTTACACATTCAAGTTTTTAACAAATGACATTCATTGAATATGTTTTGAGTCAAACTGACATACTGCCCGAAACTTTATTGTTTTTCCTTTTCCTTTGGTTCACACAAGGACAGGGGCGTAGCCAGGAATAAATACATAGGGGGGCCGGGTTGTAACATAAATATACTAAATATAATTCTTAAGTGTATTGGATACAAAATTATCAACTTTCAAATAGCGAAAACAAAAAGCCAAAAGAAAAACAATCACACGCACAAGACAGTATTTACGTGGTTCGGCAATTTGCCTACGTCCACGGAGTTGCAGGGATTTCACTATTATCAAAAAAAATTACAATGTCCGGCTACAGTGTTTTGCTTTCTCAAAAACAACAACAAGACAAAACCCTAATCACAAAAAAAAGGCTTTTATATCCTGCGCACAGGATTCACAATGGGCTACAAAACGGGCCAAAAAAATTTTGTCTGCCCAAGCCTCTGCTCCATGGACTAAGCCTCAGTAATTCTCCCATTAAAATCCACACAACATTATTCAAGTCAGGTCGGGTCATCAACCGGATCAAATCATGCCTGACGACGATTTTTCATGGAATAAAATTCATCCATTATCATCTCCATAGTGAAATTCCCTGCAATTTCCTTCTCTATATAAACTATCATATTATCTGCCAAAAACTCATCCTCCATTCTATTGCGAAGTCTTGTTTTTAACAACTTCATAGCTGAGAAAGCTCGTTCTGTAGTTGCTGTAGAAACTGGAAGGGTCAACACAAGACGAATAAGTCTATCAATCAAAAAATAGATATTAGACTTTCCTGAAGTTTTTAATCCCCTACATAGCTCGGAAATTGTACTCATATTCTGAAAATCTGGATGTTTTATCACATCAATCTCATAATGTTGCAATTGAGACTCCAAAAGTTCTTGTTCATGTTCAGTAAAATCTTGAGGATAATATTTCTTAACTAAATTGCATATATGAACAATTTTGAATAATTTAAAAGCATCCTTGGGATTTAAAGCTGAACTAAGAATGACAAGTTCCGTTGTTAGCTCACAAAATCTACTTTTCAATTCTTGCAATTGAAAGTCTATTGCAACTGTAAATATGCAAATTCTAAAATGATGTTCCATTGTTAAATCTTCATCTTGACGACGATATCTACCTCGACCTTTAGTGTAACGAGCATTCATATCAGGAATATCAATTTCATGTTGCTCACAAAATGCTATAACACTAGCAAGTAAAGGCTCCCATCCATCATCTCTCAACTTTTGAATAAGTGATTTTGTAGTTGAAACTAAATGCATGGCATTTAAAAGGTCTTGAGAACGTTGTTGCAAAGCTTGACAAAGAACATTAGTAATTCCCATTATCTCTTTCATCAAATGCAAGATTAAAATAAATTCAAATGATGTTAATACCTGATAAGCTCCATCGGCATCACCGCGTTGTTTATAGTTAGCCCCTTCCTCAGAGATATTGTTGATAACTTTGCAAGTAGCATCAAACATGTTAATCAAACTACAAATAGATTGAAAATGAGATCCCCACCTAGTATCTCCAGCTCGTTGCAAAGTACCAATCTGGTTTGCACCTCTTCCAGTCTCAATTTCATTAGAAGCAATCATATTCTCAACTTGTTCTGCTTGAGCATATTGCAATTCATCATTACGCTTACTAGAAGCAACAACAATATTGATAATATTAACCAAATGATCAAAGAACTGATGAACATCTTTTACTTCTCTAGATGCTGTAACTAGAGCTAATTGCAACCTATGAGCCATACAGTGTACATAATAAGCATATGGGCACTCTTTAAGAAAAAGAGCTTGTAATCCATTCCATTCACCACGCATGTTACTAGCCCCATCATATCCTTGACCTCGAATATTTTCAATGTGGAGGTTGTAATGAGAAAGGACAGCACATATCTCATTCTTTAAAGTCAATGCAGTAGTGTCTCTAACATGCACAACATGAAAGAAACGCTCTTTAATGAAACCTTCTTTATCAACAAACCTCAAAATGATGGCCATTTGCTCTCTCTTTGACTCATCCCGAGCTTCATCAACAAGAATACAAAATTTTGCATCCCCAATTTCTTCACGAATAGCATTTCGCACATTACTAGCAAGAATATGCAAAATCTCCTTTTGAATTGTGGGTGATGTATATTTGGCATTTCCTGGTGCATTTTCTAAGACAACACTAGCTACTTTGTCATTGAAAGTTGATGTGAATTTTATCAATTCAATAAAATTACCTCTATTTTTTGAATCAAGGCTTTCATCATGACCTCTAAAAGCACAAGCTTGGAATGCTAGCCATCGAGCACACTCTACTGAGGTTTTGAGCCGCAACCGATTATTCTCTAATTCTTTTGACGTTTGTTTCTCAATCAGCTTGTCAATATGCCGTGAATGATTCTTTAAATTCTCGCAACAGTTCATAGCAATTTTATGTGGGGAGTTTGGTTCTTTCCCTTCATGACGAATTAAAGCACAATTCATTCCATCTTTCACCTTTTTCCAATTATTAAAACCTCGTGAAATGAATACATCTGATCCGGGACGACCTATTGGTTTCTTACTAAAAAGGTAGCAAGGTAGACAATATATCGCATCCATTGAAGGTGAGTATTCCAACCAATCCTTATGTGAACCAAACCATGAAGGTTGAAATCGACGACGATGAGTATCATCATTGTATGGATAGTCTATATCTTCAGGTTGATATGGACCTTCTTTGAGATAAGCTCGTCGGATTTCATCTTGTTGGTTGATAGGAAAGTCACATATTTGTTTACGTGATCCTGGATCACGATCTATCTCTTCAAATTGAAGTTTTGGACATTTGGAGGGGTGTTCATCAGGTATTGAAGTATTAAGATTTGTTTCTACAGCCACAGGTGTCCTAATTTCTGAATTGCTAGCATCTTTTTTCTTAAAGAATGCATCAATTGTTTTTCGTTTGCTCATAATTCTTTTAGCTTTAAGAATATGACTCAAAAATTAACCTGAAAAGAATTTAAAAAAAAAAATTAATTAGAAATTTTTACTTAGTTATATGAATGTTATTCATACTCAAGAAAAAAACAAAATTTTCACTATAATTTAAACAGTCAGCCCATTTTTAATACAACTTTAATTAATAATAACCCCTCAAACAAAAATAAAAATAATTTAATTAATTTGTCTTTTATAATATATTGGTTAATTTAATTATATAGCTTTAATTATTATTGTTTAGCTTTAATTTAATTTTCACTATAGCTTTAATTATATAGTTTTTATTATATATTGGTTAATTTAATTATATAGCTTTAATTATTATTGTTTAGCTTTAATTTAATTTTCACTATAGCTTTAATTATATAGCTTTTATTATATATTGGTTAATTTAATTACATTACTTTAATTATTATGCGGCACCCGGCCCATGTGCCCATAGCAACAAACAAGCACAAAATGCGCCCCAATCACAATAACTAGCTGCAATCAGAAAATTTCGCAATGCCAATTATAAATCATAACACACGTTACACTAACTAAATGACAATTAATATTTTACCAAACACCAAGTCACTGACCAACAACAAAAAGATAAGATAATGCCAAATTAAAAAAAAGACAAAAACACAAAAACAGACCAAAAGTAAAACCAGCCAGTGAGCCAATCAAAGAGCCACAATTCAAAAGGGAGACTGGGAGAGAGACACTTACCGAAATTAATGTGAGAGTGTGAGACATCAGAGGCTTAGATAAAGAATAAAGCTTCATAATCATAAATATTCATTTCATTTTCTCCTTCAGTGAAATAAAGAGAGAGAGACTGAGAGAGTCAGAGAGAGTTGGAGAGAAAAACCTTGAGGGAGGGCCGGGCCGGAGCGGAGGGAGCAACTGCCAACGAGCGCCGCTGCACCGGAGCACGATCTGCGATCGCCGATCTCCGATGAGGCACTGACAGCTACGATCTGCGAAAAAAAGATTTCAAATTTTCAGTGAGATAAAGAGAGAGAGACTGAGAGAGTTAGAGAGAAAAAGTGAGAAATACCTTGAGGGAAGGCCGGAGGGAGCACCGGAGCAGAGGCAGAGAACTCTGCGATCTCCGATCTCCGATCTGCGATGAGCGGCGACCGGGCGAGCAACGACGACGACGACGGCGACGTGACCGTGGTTACTGGGTTTGGTTTTGGTTTGTGTATTGGGGTTTGGGGGTTTTTTTTTTTTTTTTTGAGAAACACCTCTGTTTTGGGTTTTGGGGTTTGCTGGAGACTGGAGTGATTTCAGATTTGCGTTTTGGTTTGGGTTTGCTGGAGTGTTTTGCATTTTGGTTTGCTGAAGTAAGAGTTTGATGTGCATTGGGGTTTGATTTCTCTGCACTGCCAGGCGCCAGCGACGTGATGCTCTGTACTGATTTTTTTTTTTTTTTTTTTTTTTTTTTTTTTTGGTTGAGAATCCGTGGGCTTGCCGTGAGCGAGCTTGGGCTTGCCGTGAGCGAGCTTGGGCTCGCCGTGGGCTCTATCAAGCTCGCCGTGGGCTCTGTTACATATTTTAGTGCAAATTTGTTTTGGGCTTTTTTTTTTTTTTTTTTTTTTTTTTTGCTTGAAAGTAGAACAGTGTGAACAGATACATATATTTTTTTTAATTTGATGTGTTTCTAATTTTTGATTGGGGGCTGGGAAAATGGTTGAGAAATGGTAGGGGGGCCGGCTGGTTAATGATGGGGGGGCCTAATAATTTTTTCTTCCTACTCTAATGGGAAAATTTTTTTTTTTGCAGGGGCCTCGGCCCCCTCAAGCCACTATGTGGCTCCGCCCCTGCACAAGGATGAAAGAGATATGGCATCGAACGGGCCATATATCTTCTTCCAAGCATCCGTAGTAGATGTTGCAAAGCTTATTTTATTATTTTATCACATTATTTTATAACATCTTATTTATCAGATGTTTTATCATTCAATTTTATACATTAAAATAATATATTATCTCCTCCCTATCATCACCATCAACAACAACAACGGAACATCCACCACTGCCGCAATAACAGCCACCAACAGCAATAACACTGGCCAACCACCACTGGCACAAACCCACATCCACCAACGCCAACTTAAAAAAAAAAAAAAAAAAAAAAAAAAAAAAACGAAGAGATCGGCACAACCACAAATCTCAAACCCATTGGCACCATCCAAAATCTCAAATCCACAGCACCATCCCAAAATCCCAAATCACAGCGAGATGGTGGTAAGCAAGATCAGAGAGACCTGGACGATGAGACACGGCAGCGTTTTGGCCTTTCTCGTATTGGACGTCGGCGATGATGATGGCTCGTGCGTCGTGAGCGATGAACTCGCGAGCCATGTCCTCACCCATGCCGCTTGCGCCTCCAGTGATAATGGCCACCTTGCCTTGGAGCTTATTGTTTGAAGATGTGGAGAGTGTCATTTTGTTCTTTCTCTGTTGAGGGAGGAGCTGGGAATTTGATGTGAGAAGAGAGAGAAAAAATCAATTAAAGAAGTGAGAGGAGAGAGAAAGTCGAATAAAAAACATTATTTTGGTTTTAGCATTTGTGTCCGTACCGTTGCAAAAATATTTCCAACATTTAAAACATTTGCTGTGAGGTGTTTTTTGGTGTTTGGTGTGCCAAATATTTGGCATTTAACACATCTAGAACGTTTGCTGTGGATGCTCTCAAAAGCCTATAAAGAAAAGAATAGCAAACCAAGTACACGTAACTTAGGGCAACAGTTATCTCAAAAAAAATAACTGAAAACTGTTTTTAGTTTAAACACATGTTTTTAGTTTTTAAACAATAATATACGTATTTTCATATACTTTTTCACTCACACGTATTTTCAAAACAACTGAAAACTGTTATTTAAACACATGTACTAAATAGGCCCTTAAGGTTTGGGAGATTCTAGCATTTTGCCTTTATTTATTTATTTTTTTTTAATTTAGTGATATGTCTCTATTTTGAAACCATATAGGTTTATGTCCCTGTTTTGAAACTCGATTTTCTCAAAATTGAGTTTCAATGTAAAATTCGATTTGTAGAAAATCGAGTATGGGACGATCAAACTTATAAAAAAAAAAAAAAAAAAGGAACTCGAGTTCATGGAACTCAAGTTCTTTGAATGGAACTCGAGCTCCATGAACTCGATTTCCACAAATTATTTTATTTTATTATTTTTTTAAGTTTCATTTGGCATAACTCGATTTTAAACCAATCGAGTTTTACATTGAAATTCAATTTTCTCAAAATCGAGTTTCAAAACAGGGACATGGACCTAAATAGTTTCAAAACATGAACATATTGCTAATTTTTTTTTTAAAAAAAAAAAGGGCAAAATGCTAGAATTCCCTAAAGTTTGTTGAATATTGCTGATAAATAGCACAATTGTCAATTTTTTATTGGATTTACTCAGCACATGTGTCAATTATTCTGAACATAACTTGTAATTGATGAAAAATATTGTCCTTAAACTTTTTATAGTTCTTAAAAGAGTTTTTTTTTTTTGGGAGAAAGTAGTTCTTAAAAGTTAAACGTCATAAATTGACAACTAACATGATTATTTATATTTTATAGACTAAAGTTTAAACTACATTTTTAAAAATTTGAGATTTTTTGAATTTTACACTAGAAGTTTATTTGAATTTTACATTATAAAGTTTTATTCTTTTTGCTTCAGTAATTCATTAATACATATTTTCCATTTAGTGTCACATAAATTTGTTATGCATATTTTGTTCGTTTAATAAAATGATGTCATATCATTTTCAAAATTTTTTTTGTTTTGTTTTGGTTTTATTGTAATTTATTTTGGTTTTAAATTTTTTTTAGTTATTTTAAAAAATTTAGGCTACAAAAATGACATGATATCGTTTTATTAGACAAACTAAACATGCATAACAACTTATGTGGCACTTAACGAAAAATATAAACGGATAAACTATTTATTCAAACAAAATTTAGTTGTAAAATTAAAAAATATAAAATTTTAGAAATATAATTTACATTTTAGCCTTATTTATCACTAAAATAACTGAGTTAACTAAGCATATCTTTTGAGTTGACAGATAACTCAAAAGGAAAAAAAAATTATTATTATTTTTTTGAGATAAATTAAAAAAGAAGAAGGTAACAAATGAGCTGTTGGTTTACTTCCCTTTCCACATTGAATAATTCTACCAAAAATATGAGTCATTAGTCATTACTGTCAACTCAAAAGGAAAAAAAATTATTATTATTTTTTCGAGATAAATTAAAAAAGAAGAAGGTAACAAATGAGGTGGTGGTTTACTTCCCTTTCCACATTGAATAATTCTACCAAAAATATGAGTCATTACCGCATTAATTAAATAAGTCAAACTTGTCAGGCCTATTCAAAATTGAAAGCAACTTCAATGGTAGCATCAACGTTCATGGGCATGGCATCCGGTAAGTTCTCAATTCTCATGTTCACATGTAAAATTTTGAAAACTGCACCCCCTTTCATTCAAGCTTCATTCGGCTGAATGGTCGTCCTTCTTGTTCTAATAATGGAGTCTTTCGGTGAGCGGGCCTCCTTGTTCTATCAATTGAGAAATATTGGTCTTACTTGTCAATACATGGTAATACCGTGGTTGCTTCCTTCATATAAAAAGTCAATACAAGTCAAGTCATCAAAATTTAAGATGCAACTTAAATTTTACGACATTATTTGAAGGCATATTAATCAAATACTGCATTAGCCAGTTGACCCAAATAATGTGAAGACAAATTAATATTTGAGGAGGAATAATTAATAATCACAATATCAAAAATTAAGAAGGAAATTATTGTCATACAGATGTTTATCTAGCCCCACCACTATAGATATATAGGCTATGTTTGGATTTTCCAATTTTCATTACCAATTATTAAATTTTCATTACTCACTTTTAGTGGGATTCACAGCATTTATACTTGTTTGGCCTTGTTTTAGCTTCTTACTTTCCATTACTTATGACTCAAAAAATGAGTTAGGGTGTTTGGTATATGTATTTAAAAATATGTGTTTTATTATTTAAAAATATGTATAAAAATACGTGTGGATAAAAAAAAATATAAAAATACATTGTTTAAAAACTAAAAATATGTGTTTATGTGAAGGTAACAAACACCCCTTTAAAACAATGAAAAATGAAAACACATTCCCATCCAAAAAAAAGAAAAAAAAAAGAAAACACATTTCCATTGTTTCCGGATCATGAGAGATGAGTGATGGTGGCAAAGTTGTAATTAATTAAAGCCAAGTGGGTCCCAGCCAAAGGTCAAGTCCCGTCCCATACCATGCAGAGCAAGTGCAGAGAACTTACGCACTATTCCAATTTCAGCTTTAATGCAATCACCGCATTCACTCTCATTTCCTCTCTTCACTTTCACAAATTGCTCTGTTCAGCTTCCGAAACGTGAGAAAAGTTTGCTCATATTGCTCTGTTCTTCACGCATCTGGGTCCGGTTTTATTTTTTATTTTTTCTTTGCCGAAGCTGGTTCTCATTTTATAAGTTTGATCATATCTCTCTCTACTACTTCACATAAGGAAATTGCTAACAAATATTTTGTTGGTTTATTTTTCAGATCTGCTTCATATTCACCGATCTTCACGCATCTGGGTAGGCAAAATTGCCGTTCTGTACACTTGCTCTGCAATAAATTTTTGTGGGATCCAGTGATTGACATAAAGCAGTCGTTTATTTCTCACAGAAACATACTCTATACTTTGCAAACCTCTTCATACCACTTTCTCTTGTACCGAGCAACCAGGAAAATATGGCTGAACGAGTCCTAAGTGTTGTTGTAGATGGAGTAATAGCCAATGCTATGTCACTAGCTAGTGAGCATATCAGTTCTGTGTGGGGTTTCAAGGAGGAGATAGGAAAGCTTCAAGTCTCACTAACAAAGATTCAAGCTTTGCTACATGATGCTGAGAGAAGACAACTACATGATGAGTCTGTGAAGATCTGGCTACGGCAGCTTAAAGATGTAGCTTATGAAGCTGACGATGTGCTAGATGAGTATGACTACGAGATTCTTCGACAAAAGGTAGAGACTCAAAACCAGGTACGCAGCTTGTTTTCATCCTCCAATCCCGTTGTATTCCCTGTCAAGATGGCAAAAAGAATAAAGACCATCAACCAATCGTTGGATGAAATTAAGAATGATATACCTCTCCTTGGCCTTATAGCGTCTTTGAACCCAATCCCCCAGACTGGTCTGGACCGGGAGACAGACTCTTTTATTGATGGTTCAGAAGTTGTAGGACGAGGAGATGATGTCTTAAAAATTGTCAAATTGATGATTGGGGCAAACAATCAACAAGTTATCTCTGTCATTCCTATTGTCGGTATGGCAGGTCTCGGAAAGACAACTATAGCAAAACTAGTTTACAATGATGAACTAGTAAAGAAACATTTTGATGAAAAGATCTGGGTATGTGTATCTGAAAATTTTGATGTTAAAAGGATTTTAAGAGAGATTCTTGAAGCCCTTGACCATAATTGTAGTGGGTTAGAAAATAAAAATGCTATACTTCAAAAACTTCAAAAGAAGTTGCAGGGAAAAAGATATCTTCTCATACTTGATGATGTGTGGGATGAAGATCGTGAGAAATGGGATAGTTTAAGGAGTAGTTTGTTGGGAATTAATCAAAATAATGGAAATAATATTCTCGTAACTACTCGTAAGGACAATGTGGCACAAATCATGAAGACAAGTCTCATACATAAATTGGAAAAACTATCAGAAGATGAATGCTGGTTAATATTTAAGGAAAAGGCATTTGCAAATAAAAGAATTCCAGTAACTCCAGATTTGGAGGATATTGGAAGAAAGATTGCTAAAAGATGTGGAGGGAATCCATTGGCTGCAAGAGTTCTAGGAGGAATGATGCACCTTAAAGAGGATAAAAGTGAATGGTTATTGATTCAAAATAGTAAGACTTGGGATTCAATGGAGGACAATAATGGAGTTTTTCCAATATTAAAGTTAAGCTTTGATCATCTCCCAACACCATCTCTAAAACAATGTTTTGCATATTGTTCAATTTTTCCCAAAGATTTTATTATTGAAAAGAAACTACTAGTTCAACTTTGGATGGCTGAAGGGTTCCTTCAAACATCTAAAAGCAGTTTGTCAGTGATAGAGGATATTGGTAACAAAAATTTTGAATTCTTAGTGGCAAATTCCTTATTTCAAGATTTAGGAAGGGATTCTTATGGTGATATTAGAAGCTGCAAGATGCATGATCTTGTGCATGATCTTGCACTCTCAATTTCAGAAGGGGAAACCTTGCCTTTGGAGGGCAATTTGGGGGATGACATTGATGTCTCTCATACTCGACGTTTATCTCTTATATACGATGGCCATACGACACTTGCAATCCCATTATCTAAAGATGGCATGGGTAGATTACACATAGTTTTTTTGAATCGTGTTGATCTTGGAGACAAATTATTGGAGTTTAAATGCATACGTGGTCTATCGTTATCTGGGTCATGCATAAAAGAGCTACCCGAGTCCATTGGTAAGTTGAGACATTTAAGGCTTCTTCGCATCAAGTACACCCGCATCGAAGTAATACCCAATTCTGTTTGCATGCTCTACAACTTGCAAACTCTAGTAATCAAGGGTTGTCATCTTCTCAAAGAGCTTCCAAAAGATCTACGGAACTTGATTAACTTGAGGCATATTGATATTGACAATAGATTTATGGACAGAATGAAATTGCCGACTGATATTGGGCGGTTGACTTGCCTTCAAACACTGCCTTTCTTTGACGTTGGTCAAGACATTGGTGGTCAAATTGGAGAACTAGGATGCTTAAGCCAACTCAGAGGAGAATTGAGTGTTTATAATTTAGGGCACGTGAGAGATAAAGAAGAAGCCAAAACTGCAAATTTGGCAGAAAAACCGAACGTACACAAATTGGAATTCTGTTGGGGGGGAGGCAACAACAATGATGAGGATGTACTGGAAGGCCTTCAACCTCACCCAAATTTGAAAAGCTTACAGATACACCGTTTCAAAGGTGAGAAGTTCCCTTCATGGCTATTGGGGAGTGATAATATTAGGGGTGGCTTGTTACTTTTCGATCATCTATTGGATATTCGCTTAAGCAACTGTAGCAAGTGTGAAAAACTTCCTACACTTGGACATTTACCCAGTCTCAAGGTTCTTGAAATAGTGGGAATGTATAACGTGAGATGCATAGGAGCTGAATTTTACGGCAGTTATAATGGTGAGGGATCAAGTAATAGTAGAGGTGGCAGTGGCAGCACCGTGTTGTTCCTAGCTTTAGAAAAACTTGTTTTGGGTGGCATGCGTAATCTAGTAGAATGGAATGACGTGACGGAACCAACAGCAGAATTAGGAATGATATTTCCTCGCCTTGAGCGTTTGGAGGTTTGGGGATGCGAGAAACTAACAAGTGCTCCACATCATTTTCCGTCTCTTAAGAAATTATTTATTTCCGGAATCAGAGGCCCGGCATTTGAACAGATTATTAGCGAGCTTACCACACTCACGTCCCTCTCTATTAAGGAAGTTTCAGAACTTGCTTGTCTGCCAGAGCATTTTTTGCAAAAAAATAGGAGTCTCATGGATTTGAGAATATTGAATTGTGCTGATTTGAAGTCAATCTTGCCACGTGGCCATAAATGGCCCATCTGCACCTCTCTCCGATCACTCCATATATTTGGCTGTCACAAACTGAGGACATTGCCAGATGAACTGCGCAACCTTCATTGCCTTGAGAACTTTCAGGTACAATTTTGTCGTAACCTGAGTTCCTTTCCAAGTATAGAAGGTATCGGATCCTCTCTTCAACACTTATGTTTATGCTGTATTGATGAAGTTCTACCACCTGGGCTACAATCCTGTGTGTCTCTTCAAAATTTGTTTATATGCAATTGGCCTCATCTGATATCAATTCCAGATCTACGAAATTTGCATTCTCTTATCCATTTACAAATTGACTGTTGCCCTAATCTGATATCGATTCCAGATCCAAAAGAATTGCCTTCTCTTACCAATTTACATATTTCGAAGTGTTCTAATTTGATATCAATTCCAGTTCTAAAAGAATTGCCTTCTCTTACCCGATTAGCAATTATGTGCTGTTCTAAATTGGAATCGATTTCAGATCTGCCTTCTCTTACTCTACTAGAAATTTCTGATTGTCCTAATCTGATATCGATTCCAGATATGCGTGAATTGTCTTCTCTTACCCATTTAGAAATTGCCCATTGCCAAAAGTTGAGGCGTGTGCCAGACAGATTAGACTGCCTCACCCGCTTGAAGTGTTTGCGGATCGGTGGGTTTTTTAAGGAATTAAATTCTTTCCCCGGTCTCGATTTCATCCAACGCTCACATGCGCCCGTTGAAGAATTATACCTATATGGGTGGGCTAGTCTCAACTCTCTCCCGGAGGAAATTCAATCCTTCACTGCCGTCAAAATTCTTAACATATCTGAATTTGATGAAATGGACTCTTTGCCTGACTGGTTAGGCAATCTTTCTTCTATTCAAGAGCTATATATTCACGATTGCAAGAACATGATGTATCTGCCCACAACACAAGCCATGCAACGCCTCATCAAACTAGAACAACTATCCATTTTTAAATGCCCCAAATTGAAGGAAAGATGTGCAGAAGGGAGCGGCGCAGAGTGGTCTAAGATTGCCCATATTCCGGAATTTTCTTCTACTGTTAACCCGTAAGTCTACCTAATGCTATATCCTTGCCCAATGTTTATAATTTGAAACTCTAGTTTGAAAATCTTATAAATCATTTTTTGATTTTGTTTTGGTGTGTGTTTTTTTTTTTTTTTTTTTTTTAAATCAGTTTGGAACCATTAGGAATGCTATGATTACAAGCTCGCCCCAATTTGCACAACAGCACAGAGTGGTCTGAAATTGATGGAAAATATATTGAAGGGTTGTAGCGCAGATTGATCCAAGACAGATGAGGGGTAACATTGTCAAACAGGATGTACTTTGAAGATCATATAGATTTTTAATATTAAAAGTAATGAGTGGTAAGCTTAGTCATACCTTATATACACTTCTCTTCTTTTTATCTGATATGAATGATAACCTCATTTGATTTAAATCAAGTATCAACTTAATTTTCCCTGAATTTTAACTCTCTCAGTTTTTTCCCTTTTCTGTTTTTTACCTTAATGTGTACACAGTGGGGATGGCATACCTATTGTGTTCTGCTCCAGGAAAACGGAAAAGCTCATAACTCATAAGAGCTGGTAAGTTTTCCCTAATCTTTCTTCCCCCTCACATTTCTCGCAATATTTACTCACCTGTTACTTAACAAAACAAAAAGAAAAAATTGTTTATCCATTGTTTTTTCTGTATTTTACATCATATTATTCTGGCGTGATTAGTGTTGGTACTGGGGCAAGCCTTTATGAAATCTATATCTTGAGATAGTATTGTAATAATGCAAATATGCAATACAATTATCCATCTAACCTGCCAAGTCACCACCAACCTTGTTCTTTTCTCCTCCGCAACTAATTAACAGTGAATTTCTGATTTTAAGAGCCATGTATAAAGTGTAGGAAATTTCGAAGTCAAGAAGAAACTATTATTCTCTTTCTTGATTTTAGAGTGATACTTTCATTACATAAAATTTTCCCACTTTTTCATTTTCTAATGACTTGACAAGATTGTTCTTCACTTTGGATTCAAGACTATATACTCTTTCATTTTGTGGAGATTTGATTAGATATTTACCTTGAGAAAATATATTCCCCAAACGTTTTTGGATATTAATACATGTCCACATACAATTTTTAATGGTGAACTCATGAATCTTTTGTGTTTGCCTAGTTTTATTCTGTTGTATTGTTTCTCAAATTTGATAATTTATTCAGAATATTCATGGCATAGTATCATGCTTTGAGCTTTGAAATTCATAATAATAAATAGTGTCATGCTTTCACCATAGCGGAAAGATCTTTTGGTACTTGTGGAATTAAAATTAATTTATCTATTACTGATAGCCCTAATACTCTGCTTTAGTAGAAAAATGAAGGATCTTTTATACCCCGCATACACTACTTATGATTTCGAAAATTTGATGCATCTGTACCCACACAATGTCTCACCATTTTGCAGAAACTGCAAAGCATTTATTGTCCCCATCTAAAGGAAGGATGTGTGAAGGGAAAGAGCCAGGTGGTCCTGAATTTGCATGAAGAAAATAAGTTTGCCAAATTTTATGGATGTACCTGGCCACAATATATAAAATGGTGAACTCATGAATCTTTTGTGTTTGTCTTGTACAGTGCTGTTGAATTGTTATTTAGAATCAACATGACATAGAATCATGCTTTGTACATAGTAAAAGATTTCTTTAGCTATTGTGGAATTAAAGTAATTTTACGTACTAATGGTGCTAATACTTTGCTCTATTAGGAAAAGGAAGGTTCTTTTCAAGACCTGCTTATTGTAATTATGATTGCAAAAAGCTGATATAATGCCTCACCATATAGTGGAAACTGCAGATTTTTGTTGTCCCCCATTAAAAGGATGTGCCAAGGGAAAACTGAAAAGAGCCAGGGTGGTCCAAGATTGTCCAAATATAATACAAATAGAAAGATTGTTCATATTTTATCATAGAAATCCACTGGTAAGTCAATCTAAAACAGACTTCCTTCCATTCCCTTCTTCAACAATTTTTTTTCATATTACTAAAATATCAGCTTATCTTTCCTAACATATTCCACTTCCTTGAAGTTAGTCACAAATTTGGGAATGATGTGTCTGCAGGGATAGTTTCAGATACTCATTTTTTATCCGGGAGAATTGAGATCTACTTAAGCACAAATAGTTGCAGGTACTTCAACTCTAATTTGAAGGCTACCCTCCCGCTTCCTTCACCTCTTCCAATAAAACCTACTAAGATTCCTCCCTTTTCTCTAGGTTAAATTATTTATACTACTTACAGATGCCAATTATCCTTCATATCCTAATTCGAGGTGTACTTCAGCACAATGTTCTTCGAGATTTCCCTTGTTTTGAATATCCAGATAAACTCTCTCCAATGCCCTTTTGTCTAATGTTTCACTTTGGAATATGTTAGTTTTTCCTTATTGCCACACCGTATTTCTTAACCTGTTCACCAAAGTTGCTGATTTCTAGTTGCCTTCATGTAAAAGAAGGATATGCCAAGGGAAAGGGTATCTTGTGTCCTAAGATTGCCTAAATTCAAATAATACAGACATCATAGAAAGCAAGTGATAAACACCTCACAAGCTGACTTCCTACTCTCTTCTTTATTTATTTTTCTTATATGTGTTTCATAAGTGGTCTAGTATTGTTTTTTAACTAAAATAAGTGATCTAGTATTTTTTTTTTTTAATGAAAATAAGTGACCTAGAATTTCTTCACTGATATACTTGCTTTTATTAAGTTATTAACAACATTTGGGCATCATGCTCTTGAAGGGCTATTTTGTAGTTATTTTCAACTGGGAGGATAGTTCAAATCTATTTGGAACAAGTCGAGGTACTTATCTCTCCTTTTTACTAAGGCATTTTTCTTTTCATAATATAATGCATGAGAAACTGTGTTTTTGTTAGTTATTTTCTTACAATTGTCTTTGCCTAGTTCTGAAATAGTACTAATACATACACTTCAAATGACACTAGGTTTTTGTTCATTTGAACAATTTTTCTAACAATAGCTTGATTATCAGAGATCCAGCCTTAGAGGTGTACTTCAATGGACTATATTATATATAGAGCAAGCTGCTCCTTGCTAAAACATGTACATGTACAAATATATAAATGATATTAGTGATTATCCAGAAAGTAAATTGTAATTGGAGCTTATAAAATTTGTCAACCCTGATGCATCTTGAACCTCTTTGTCGCACTTGAATTTCTTCTTACCAGCAATACACAATTAAAATTTAAAATCAGAGGAATTCTTTTGTATTGTAAAAGGAAAAGTACAAGAGTCAGTCTTTTCTCTAGTCAGTAACATGTCAATAGTGTAAAATAGGCTCTTATATATGTGGGTGGCTTAATTTTTTTTCTACTCTTCATCTACGTTGAACACACTACAGTAACATATTTGAAAATCACATAACTGAATAGTGAGAATATCTTCTATAGTGGTGTAAGTGTCATTGTGTCACAAAATTACAAATACCGGTGATCTTTCATTGTCCCAAATTAGAGGTCTTTTAGTTTAGCACAAAATGGTCTAAAATTGCTCATGTTCCAGTGAATAAGATAAACCTTTGATGCATCCTACTCCAAGGCCAAAATCATTTAAATCTGGTTTGCTCTCTCAAACCTCCTTGTGTCTGCTTGCTTTTTCACTTTGAAGTCAACTAAATGTTCATGATTTGTTCTCCACTTTGCTTTCACTTGTTTGCTTTATATATATTGCCAATGATTTCCAAAGAGTCTAGTGTCAAACCTTTAATTCATATTTTTCAACATATTTTACTGCATAGCTTTTGTGTATCTTTAAATTTTAGCTCTATTTGTACAGTTCTTGAATTATCCCTTTCCCTTGTGTTTTCATGTTCATTAAACTCTGATCTGCTTGTTAGAGTTGAAGATTTCATAAAACTTTTCTTCAAAACCAGCTACTTTCAAGCCAAAATTGGAAGGTCAACTCCTATTTTGATGAAATTTCAGAATGTTGTTCCTGACAAAGAAAGCCTCATGTTGACTGGTGTTGCTTGAAATCCCTCTCCATTTGCACGGATGGTAGGACCCACTTCGTGAGATCTTTTCTAGTTGTTATTGTTATTGTTGTAATCCAAGAATGGCCTTTTTTTTATTATTTTTTTATTATTTTTTTTAATGTCTTTGTAGACTCTAGCATTTGTTCTAGACAGATTGTTGTAAACACATTATTCTATAGTGGAAGATTTTACTGGACTAGGTCCCGTGGTTTTTCCCTTCCCATTGAAGGGTTTTCCACGTAAAAATTTGGTGTCTTGATTGTGGGTTGTTTCTACACTTTTTTTTTTTTTTTAAATTTTAAATATTGGTTATTATGTTTTGCTAGTTTATTTGAAATACCCATTGAATTCTCATAAAGAGAGAAAAAGAAAATAATTCCATTGTGTGTTGAATTAATTGGCTATTTTTCTTGACAGAGGCTAATCTTCAAATTAGACAATTTTTGGTGTCTAACCTGTTCCATTCACCATACCCTAATGCCGAATCCTCTATGGTTATATATATTAGATCTCTATATAGAGGTCTAGCTACTTCTTGGAACTTAAGAAATTGACGACTCTACTCTTTGCACTGAGCTTGAGTTCATTATGTAATACCCTTTCCATGTGTTGGATGGATGTATATTGGATTACTCCAATTCACCACGTATCAAAATATTGTCTTTTTTAAAAAGTAAATAGACACTTTTATGACATTCATAACTTTTGCCTTCCTTTACTTGAAAGTCATTATCTTTTGTATTCAAGTTGAGGGAAAGAAAAAAAAATTAGAGGAAATCCAAAAATAACATTAGAGGAAATGGTTTGAGAATTTTTAATCATAGGTGACTCTGAGAATGTTTATTGTTCTCTCCTTAGTTTAGGGAAATGGTTTTGGACATCACATTTGGTTTTACATTCAAAGCTTGGGAAGAATACTAGAAAATGTTTAATCATGTGACTTTGAATAGTTCTCTGCTAACCTTTTAACTATCCTTAGACATAAAGCTAGTTAATGGCTAGTTATCTTTATTAATCACCCCTTCAATATTGTTGGCTAACTTTGATGGTTAAAGATCATAGTCAATAGGTAAAAAATTATCAAGCATAAAATTTTTGTGTACACCCGTTAGTCAAAACAAGTCATTTTCACAACAAAAAAAAAAATGGTATCTTGGACTTTATTCAATTTCATCTTCTACCAGGAAGTTACTTTGTTTGAAACAAACGTAAATTTTAAAGAATTTGAAATTTTTATTCATATTAATTGCTAGAGATGAGTACAATTTACTTAATCAACAATTTTCTAATATGGATTTTTTTATTCTTTTAAAGATATGCTTTCCTGTTAGGCAACCCATGGTTTCGCTGCTTTAGGTGCCTAAGCTAGATTAAAGCCAAGATGTTTGTCATGTTCCTTTTTTTTGTCCCCCTCCCCTTCATTCAAATTAGAAGTTAAAATGGTGTAAGTGTTAAAGATGATTGTATACGAGGAGAATCTATGATAATCTGCTGCAATATGAAAATTAATAGTCTTTTACTCTTCTATTGCCATATACATTGACTGTGAACAAATCAATAAACCACACTTCATTTCTTATTATTTTTCTTATTCAATGTCACAAGGACCACTTTATAGGCCTTGCAACTATGACATGAGAATGAGAAAGAAATGTTGTTATAGATTACCAGTCGGCGTAGTCGCAAACTTATGCAATATATGAGAATATATAATTATTTTGAGATGCGGTATAATGTATGATTTATTCTCTAAATTTTATTGTAAATAATTTGTTCTCCCTAAAAATTAAACAATTTTTAAAAGAAATTTATGACTCTATTTTTAAATATATATATAAGTTTATCATTTTTGGTGTTTTTTATTGATCTTATTCTTTTTTGGAATGTTCCATATTTTTTTAGCTATTGTTCTTATGCATTATATTTGCCTAATTTATTTTGGTACAACTAAAATGTTTAAATTTCAAATCTATTATTCAAATTTCTCATTCTTTTAAAAAGATTATTATAATAATCAAAACTTATCAAATAATTAAAATTGATATTGCTCAAATAACTGATAGCACTCTTAATTCAAACCTATTTTCTCCCATTTTTAAGTAAGTACACCAGAGTGGACCAAAATGAATTTAATGGAGCAAGATAGATCTAATAAACTAAAATGGACCTAATTGATCAAAGTGGACTGAATGAACCGAAATTGACCAAATTGGACCAAATTCCAAACCGTACTTGGTAAACATAACTCAAAAAAATTCATGATAATTATATTAATAAAGTGATGTAAAAACCATAATATGTGATAAGTAATGTATTCCAACATGATGGAAGTGGTTTGTTGTTAAAGTAACATCAATCAAATTTTTAACTAAATTATTATGTATGCATTTATGATTCTATGTACTTGTTGAAGGTTTTATTCAAGTCAAATTTAGTTACATGTAGAGTTTTTTTTTTTTTTTTTTTTGAAAGATGTAGAGAATGTTGGTATACCACAAAAAAGCGTATCAAGAAAACCACTTGCATGTAATATTTTATACAAAAACAAAAAGAAATGAAAAAAAAAAAAAATCATTTGGCCTTTATTATCTCTATCTCTTGAAGTTATTAAACTAGAAAACTTGGCCTTAAATACTATATTAGCATACATATATGAATACAATTATGGAATGAGACTTTCTTTTAAAGTAACTATAAACTAAAAATAAATAAATGATGTCGCCATCCTAGGTATTTGTATTACATGTATTTTCTATTATAGTTAAATTGAGGTTGAAGAATGTGCAAAGACAAGCTTGTGAAAGTTGATGATCATATCATGATTGATAAGTTATAATTAGTTTTGGGATGGAGTAAAGGCATAATGCATTATTACAAATATTGATATTTATATAAATATTTTTTAAAGAAATAATGAAAGGAAAATGATAAAATAGCCACTGATGTGGCTCAACAGAAATGTAGCAACAATAACGTGTTGCAATTTAGCTTTTAAATATAGATAATATTGGTATAAGAAAGACTTAGGTACAGTACTTAGGTTTTGTTCCTTAGGTTTTCCTTTTAAGATTTTGCAATGTAGATTTTTTCTCATGAGAAGAAAGTGTATTTTTTTAATTAAGTAGCCACATGGCTGAATCTTAAAAAGAGAACCCAATGAACAGCACCTAAGGTACTGTACTTAAGTTTTGTCCTATTGGTATAGATATAGATTAACTTGTTGTATATAATAATTAAAGAATTTGAGTTTATTTACCTTATAACACAATAGTATATCTTGTTTTTCATTATTTTATTTACTTTATAACACAATAGTATATCTTGTTTTTAATTATTAGGAAAACCATGGTTCAAATTCCTATATATGATTTAGTAGTTATTAGCTACGACTTACTTCTTTTGCATTTTAAAAATGGACCATTTAAAAGAGCTGTTTCTAAAAGAAAAAGGAACTTTTAAAAAGTAATACTTTGAAGAAATGTGGTTTCAAAATGGGACGTCAAAAGGAACTAGTGTCATTATGTATAGTATATCTCTTATGCATTTTAGCTCTTTATTTTACTCATCTATTCTATCATATGCATATATGTCTGGTTCAACATGTAAGGATTTGCAAAGACGCTGAAAGCCATGCTTATACATTATGTATTTTGAACAGTATGGATCAATTATTCATTATAGGCCGCTAAGTATTTTGCCCACTGGGTATAATACCACCGTAAATAGGCTGGGTTTGCTCTCATATATATTTCCATTTGGGAAGTGCTTTTTTTTTTTTTTTAAATTGACATAGAACCTCACAAAGGCAAGGTCCTTTAGACCCATTCTTAGAGAGTAAACTATGGATACGCGTTCCCACCCACTAGACCTGTGTATCAAGTAATTCAAAAGAACTATTAGGGACCCATTCTTAGAGAGTAAACTATGGATACGCGTTCCCACCCACCAGAGCCGTGTATCAAGTAATTCATAAGAACCATTAGTGAATATCGAACCTAAGATGTCAAGGTCTATAGCTCACCCCAAGCTTCCAACCACTTAGGCTGCACCCTGATGGGTTGTTTGGAAAGCAAATTAAATTGGCTCCTCTAAATAAACATGTTGAAGCTTCTTTTGTTGCATACATAAGTTACATCCAGTTTTCCCCTGCATCCTTATGCTCCATTCTGGATCATTCAAATTTCATGAAAAATCATATTGCATAAGGAAGATAGATATACGAAAGGAATTGAATTTTTTGAAGTTTCATAGTGGATGCTTTTGAAACATGTTTTGTAATTATATAGATAAGGTAAAACTTGGTATATTTCCTTAAGACATTATATCTTTGGTTCTATAAATAAATTCAACCATATTACGTATACGACAGTGTAGCACAATCATGGGACTTTTGGCCAATGCACTTCCTTGAGTATAATTACAGCTTCCATGGCTAGCAAGTTGAATTTAATTGAAAATTCCCAAGTTACAACACCTAAAATACTTGAACTAAAATACTGTCTTTAAGTGTTAGCCTTATAAATAAACTTATTCTATCCACTTTATGTAAGTCAAGCGAAATATGGCCTCAGGTTGGTATGTGGCACATTCAACAGAATTTAACATCATCAATCATGCAGTAACAAAATCAGACACTTGTGCTGCCATTACAAGCATTTTATAAGTTTGTTTGTCAATGGTTCACAACCTGAACTGAATTTAATTTGGTAACCTTTTTGGTTTATAACTTTAGTCCCTGAAAGACTTGCATGCAAACAAACTCTCTTTGTCCACAAGGACACATAATCTAATTAATTTTTTCCACAATTTTCATTATTTCTTACGAGGACCGGGATTGTGCACCTCCCGTTAATTCATTTTCCCCCAACAAATCCAAGATGCTTCATTAATCGCCTCACATTCTTTAGAATATACAAGGTGCATTCTACATCTTTCATCACTCTTTTTTTGGGGAAGTGGGGATTGGACTAGTCATATACTTTCCCCAGACAATGAAGGGCATAGAGGCAAAGATAGAAATTTCATGCTTACCTGCAAAGAGGGACCTTGCAAGAATCAGGGTCATTGCACAAACGAGAATGCAATTCAATCAGCTGCCACATGCGCTTGCAGTGAACACATCCACCACGAGCTTTGTCTTACAACTGGAGAAGTGACGGACTAAAGTCTCGAGCCCTTTGCAAGTTGGGAAACCACAAGCAACCTGGCTTCCTTTCAGAATCTTGTCACGAGGCCGTATTGTTCTACACCCATTCCTGCATATGTGAATGAGGGCTTCCATCGCCTCATGTAGTTGCAAGTACACCTTTTTCTCTTCCATTCTCTTCAATTGGTCTTCTTTTTCTCTGAAACAAAGAATCGAAGAAAATGATTATGAAAGAAATGTAAACTGATGATTGAGAACAAAAAAAATTCGTTGTCCAAAAAATTGTTTATCAATGACTGAAGAATATGAGCTTTCTACTTATGAAAGTCACAAATTGACAAGTATACAATGTAAATAATTTTAAATTGACCTAAAATTAAAAGGGGTAAACTATAATAGCCTCCCTCAAGGGTTGGGGAAATGTAAGAAAAACACTCTTATTTTTATAAATGAAAATCCACCTCTTTGAGGTTTTGATTTATATTAACAAATAAGTCCTTAAGATCATTTATGTCCATTACAAATGAAGTCAAAATACATGTTTTTCAAATTAATTTCTCATCCAGGATAACCTCAATATAATGCTTACTATCCAAATTGGTTATATGAAGAAAATTAAAACTACAAGGAGTAAGAGTGAATTTTAAAAATTAAAACTACAAGGAATAAGTTAATGTACTTTAATTAATTTGAGGGAAAAAAATAGAGCTAATTAATCCATTGATTAAAAAAGATAAGGAGTAGTTTTCAACAAATGGAGTGGGTCCTCTGTACTAATATGTGAAGGGTAGTGAGAAGGGTGGGGGGAAGTAAATAATCTTCTATATTAATGTTATAAAAAGCATAGATTTGGATATTTTTACACACTAGGACCAAGTAGATAGTCCATTGCAGGATATGTTGTGCAGATCCCAACAGTAAGAAAGTAAAGGTAGGATTTTTTTTTTTTTTTTTTTTTACAAGGCTTAAAAGTTAACTAACCAGGAAGTTAGTATGTTGTGGATCCATTAGGAGGTTGTTGAGCCAGGGATCTACCACATACCCAGTGCAAAAACCTTGTTGCCTTAATTGGTACGAAATTCAACAGATAGTTAACGTACATAAATTATAGCAAGCATATATTTATATATCCATTAAAATTTCCATGCTTAGTTCATGATGACAGATATAGTTTTCCTTGAACAAAGAACAGGAATTGACTTACTGAATCTGCCTCAACAAGGCACTCTAGAAGTTCTTGTTCAAGTACAGGATTAGCCCGCTTCATTACTTTCCAACCTTCAGTTGAAGATATAGTTTTGAAGTCTCTGATAATCATATGAACACAAATGAAAGAGAGCCATGGTGCATCACAATTCCTTGCCAATTGAAGTACATCTATCACGTTTTCTTTGGTCAGCCAGCCCTGCTCCAGAACATATATACAAACTCTTTTCAGCGCTAGGACTGAGTAGGAGTGTGATAAAACCAACAAATGGAGAACAAACCGCTTCATTTCATCCTCTTCATAGCTGCATTAGAATATTTAAGAAGAAATAACTTTGAGCATTTTAGCTAGAATCGCTATCTGAGAAAGAGATGGGGATGCAAAAAGATGGAAAAGGACAACTCCAACATACCAGGACGAGTAAATAAAACGGATAAAAGCATAGGCAACTTGATAAGGCACCCCGGGAATCTTGATGTATCTCATACCATTATTAACTTTTGATTGCTGTAGAATATTCTCCAGCACAGGAGATGCAACACTGTGCATAGTGAAAAAAAAAAAAAAAAAAAACCTTTAGGCCCATCCCTGTTCAAAAATTCCTCAGCAACTAAAAAAAAGAAATTCCAGGAATTTGCAAGTGATGAAATTATAGTTTCCATAGTCCCATTGCCTCATTTAAACCACCATTTCTAGAAATTGAAAAGGCAGCAACTTTGTCAGTATAATATTTTCAAGTGAATGTCTTTACACTATTAAGTCAGGACTAGCAATAAAAATTGGGCTAGCTCAAAATTATAAAAGGAAGTTCAATCGACTCACCAGAATACTGGGATGAGCCAGAATATATGATTTGTCCTCTGTAATAATATAGACATCTGAACCATATCCTTCCTTGAAAAGCTTGTCCCATGTATCTTTTGTTTCCTTGGGGACGGAGCTACACTTTGAAAGCCTATTGGAATATTTGATTCTAATACAGGATTTACTAGGGAGAGAAGGTGGTTTTGGAATATTACATTTAGAGGATACAGAAGAAGAGGGAACTTCCAGCACTGGTAAAATATCGGCTGGATTATCTTCTTCTAGGTGTATATTAAAAGATCCACAGAAAGATTACCAGTTGAGGATGGCCAGGGATAGTCAAGATCTGATGAAGCCATTAAATACTAGGTATTACGTACTACACAGCTATCAAATTCTAACCAAGGATCTGCATACAAGATAAAAACAGATTATTAGAAGTGTCAATTAATTGCAAGCGGCTAAAGTTCAAAATGATATTAAAAGAGTATCAATGAAACAAAGGGGACATAGTGTGCATGGTATTTGACGATGATATTAATGAAACAGTGATTATGTTGGAAACAAATCTAGATATATTTGCTTAAATGGGATCTAAAGTTTGCATCATAATGTCAAACTTCTTCAGAAAAGGAATGCCAAACAGATGTAAACAAACAAAGCAGAACACCCTATATTATCAAATAGGAAAAGAATCAATTTCATATATCCTTTACTATGACTTGTAGAACATTCATAAAGTTGATTTGCTTTGAAGTTACAGATTTCTTCCATGCCCACAAAGCTCAATACTAGGAAAACCTTAATTTAGTCTGCCACAAAAGTTCAGAATCCACCCTAACCAGATACTTCACTTTAAACCATAACAAATTGGTTAAATGAATCTTCCATAAATTTTACATGTGCCATTCACACAAATTTAGACATTGAAATGTGTAATTGTGCATACATACTGTAACCTTTATAGGGGAATGTGTTCAGAAGAATTAATCATAAAAGTACCAAACGAAAACGTACAAGGATTATAGCATCTATTCCATTGATGACCAAAGTAATTATAAAAAAAAAAGTAGTTGGAGATTACGATAATGATTAAAGTGTCAAATTCAAGACAAAAGTTCACACTCACACACACATTAACAATTAAAGAATTGCAAATGATACATATTGAATAATGATTACAAGAACATGCATAAAATGTAAATAAATAATAAATAAGACTTCCTTTTTATTTATTAATCAAAGATGATATCCACTGAACATGAAGAATTAAAAGGAATTTTTATATAGAAACCAAGTTTGGTAGTTAGTCAACCATTAATACAAAAGAAACCAGAATTATATGGTAGAATTTGCTTAAATGGCAAGGAAGTATAAGAAAAGAAACGAAAACTCCAAGTCTTACAAAAAGTATTTTCCTCTAGGGAAAAATTCTGGTCAAGTATGAATTAACAACTTGATTCAAAAATTTACACTTTACCCACTTGGGTCTAACTGTATTTAGTTTTGGTTCACGAGTCATGAATTTAGTATAGTCATTACAATCTGTGTAAATTAGACCCAAGTGGGTAAATTACACTTTGGCGGATCAAACTTTGACCCAAATCACAGGTGGGTTAAATTTAATTAACTTTTTAATTAACTTTTTTTTATAACTTCATTTAAAATAATATAAATAATTCATTAAAGTAATAAAGGAAGCGAGAAAATATGAGTTTTTTAATTGAAGGAAGAGATATAATCTTAAATAGAATATTGTATTTTATTTTTAACAACTTACTACAGTTAAATGGTATTTATACAAGTTTACTGTAGTTACAAAAAATTTAGTTTTGGCTTCTTCAACAATACATGATTTTTTGGTTCTTTGGTGGAAAAATAGATTTTTCTTTTGAAAAAATACAATTACCATTATGAATATTTTTGTTGTTTTTGTTAAGTTTTTTGGTTGGATAATTACTATTTGGATGAAATTAGTTAAACTTATTGTTTAAAAATGGGACATAGGATTTTGGAAGGAGATAATTACAAAAAATATATATATATATATATATTATAACAAAAAAAAAAAAAAGGACCTAGGGTGGGGCCGGGCCCCCTTGGGCCCACCTGAGCCCGTCCCTGGTTGAAGATATACAAGCACAAATGAAAGAGAGCCGTGGTGCATCACAATTCCTTGCCAATTATATCACATTTTCTTTTGTCAGCCAGCCCTGCTCCAGAACATATATATACAAACTCTTCTCAGCGATGGAACTGAGCTTCGTAGCTGCGTTAGAATATTTAAAAGAAGAAATAGCTTGAGCATTTAAGCTAGAATCTAAAACACACAAACTGAAACAGTGACTAAAATGCAACACTCTCTCTGCACAATTGAAAAATAAAAAGCCGTTAGCCTTTATCCCTGTTCAAAAGTTTCCTCAGCAACTAAAATAATTAATTCTGGGAATTTTTTTTACTCAGCCAAAAAAAAAAAAAAAGATATAGTCCCATGTGATGAAATTTTCAGCAACTTCGTCAGTATAATCTTTTCTCGAGTGAACAACTTTACACTATTTATGTCATTGGGCCAGCGATAGAAATAGGGCTTAGAATATATGATCCGTAATAATGTAGACATCCAAACCGACCCAACAAACCCGACCCGAACCGTTTCCACGTCAGCTGCATTCCCGATATAAAAAACACACACACGGACACAGATTCCTTCCTTTGTTCTAATTACAATTTTAGTTGTTCGTATACTATATACAGATGCTGGTATATCTGGAACTTTTGGGAAGAAATGCTGAATATAGGACTAGGAATTCAAAGATTGTCACTAAGTGAACCACGTGTCGCACTTGGCAATTCAAGAGCTGCCAGTGGTAGTTTCTGATCTCACAGAATTTCTTTTCCAATGTCAAAGAAATTTTAAAGATACCCCATTTTAGAGCCTGACCATCTTTCAGTATCCTAGTGTCTACCTATGGTGGAAGTGGCACATAGCCTCACTTTAATTATAAATGCTAATGTCTTTCATTGTCCCAATTTGAGGTCATGTAGTTTTGCTCAAAATGGATTAAGATTGTTCATGGAGTTTGTTCCAATTGTATATTATATTCTTCTTTTTTCAAAATTATTTTCTGAAAAGCCAAGTTGTCTAAAATACTTTCAATTGTCTTCAGGTCCTCTGGAAAGGGATCAGCTACCTTTTTCTGAAGGACTTTTTCTCTGGCATTTACTGGTATTTCCTTCATTTTGCAAGCTGGTACTTATTTTGAACTATAATAGCGTAATTTTTTTTAATGCGTGTTTGATTTTTATAGATTTCCCTGTTATTAATTTTCTTGCTGACCCATGAAAATATACATTCACAGGCTATTATGATGACTTTTAATCTTCGTGTACAGGTATTCTTGTATTTATGGATGGGTATATAAGCACGGTGATGATTTCAGTTGCAAAACAACGGTAATTTAAAGGTTGGTTTGTTATTTTATTATTATTATTAAACTTTCTTTTTTTGGTCCATACTATATTTTACTGGACAGGCCATGATTAGGATAATCTCTTTTGATGCAGTTCTCTACATTAGTATAAGTCATATAGATCATCTGCAGTCATGCTTTTAATGTAAGACAATGTGGATTTTGGAAATGATCTCCAATGGTATGAGCTATCGAATGTTTGATTTGAAGAGAGATGCCTTATTGCTATTGTGATGAATGGTATCATTGATTTAACTATATAATCAATGATGATGATTATGATTGTTGAGTTGGTGGCTTGATATTGTTTAAGCAATGTGGTTGTGTACTTGGTTTCAGATAGTGTGCACCATGTCACTTGTACTCCGCACAAAGATTAGCCGAGCTTATTGGTTCATGCAGCAAACCTAAAATTTTGTATATGCGGTCTTGTTGACTGTTGTGTGTCAAAAAATAGAGTTCAAGCTGTGCTTTGTTTGAGAGAAATTTTAGGTTTCTCTTGTCACGTGCTTATGGTGAGAGCCCTCTTTGGGAGTATTGGGGTTTGGGTTTGTGATATTGCCTTTGTTCTAACTTTTTAATCTCCCTATTTTGTTGTTGAAACTTTCTCCTTGACAATGCCCGTGGATGTAAGTCTATGGCCGAACCACGTAAATCTTTGTGTTTCTTTTGTGATTTTCTTTTTTGTTTTTCTATTTCTATTTTGCATAAACCCACTATCATTTGGTTACACACAAAAAATAAGTATCAATGCTTCCGTTATTGATGACTCCTTCCTAATACATAAATTTATACATTGAGGCTTGATGCATAACTTTTAGAGGCATCTTTTGTTTCTGCTGTTGTTCGACTAGTGTGAATTTATTTTGAGATGGTTCTTGTCTCCAGAAAATTGCTTTGCATTGTACTTAAATTTAAATCAAAATTTACTTGAACCAAGAAAAGCATAATGATTGGTTGGTTGCCAGTGTTTAGCTTGCTGTAAATTTTTTGTGAGAAGATGAAAGCCCTTTTTTCTTATTTTGAAATTTAATGTTCTTTTTTTAGTTTAGGGAAAATGGTTTCAGAAATCACATTTGAATTTACATTCAAGACATGGGAAGAATGATTTGAGATTGTTTTATTATAGGTGAATCTGAGTTGTTTTTGACTACTTTCCCTCAAACTGTCTTCAAACCTAAAGTTAGTTGATGGTTAACCATTAGTAATCACCACTTCAATAGTGATGGCTATTTTTGATGGTTAAATAGTCCTCTGTAAAATATCTAGTAGAAAAGATTTTTTTATGCCCATTAGTCAAAACAAGTCATTTTCAAAACAAGTCTTCATTTATCTTATATCAAGAAGTTACTTTCTTTGTAACTAATGGAAATTTAAAGAATTTGAAATATAGATTCATATTTAATTGCTTGAGAAGTGTACAATGTACTTATTTTGGTGGTTTAATATTCTTTATCAAATAATGAGATTGAGAGAGAAGCTTTCCTGTTAGGCAACTTTTGACTTCCATGCTATAGGGGCCAAGCTAACTTAAAGCCCAGATGTTTGTCGTGATTCGTGATTCTCTCTTCTTCTTATTTTCTTTACTCCCTCATTCAAATTAGAAGCAAGCTATCCATGAAATAAAAAAAAAAATGGAAGCAAGTTAAAATGTTTATAGGTGTTAAAGAATGTCGTATATAGGGAAAAATTTATGGAAAATCAAAATTAATAGCCTATTACTCTCATCTCATCTATTTTCACATGCATAGTGTTAAAGAATGTCGTATATAGAGTGAAGACTTCAACGTTTGGAGTCAAGTATATTATTGACATTGAGTGAGTGAAACATCTTACACTGCAAATAAATTATAACTATTAGTATACTGTATATTGGCATGCTGAGCAGAGAAGAAAGTTGTGCTTGGACTATGGTCTAGGTTTTGCATGCCTCTCTAAGAGAAGTTGTTTAGTTGGAGTTTTAAAACTAAGTTGGAGTAAATTCTCTTAGTCTTGTTTGATGGCTAGTCTATTTATTTTAGTACATCATATTTTGTTAACCTTTTATGAGATAATATTGCTTAGACCAATTGGAGTTTATTTGTGAAGTTTATTAATAATTAGTTAATTTAACTTTTGCTATGTTAGTGTTCTATCATCGGGGAGAGAAAGATCAGATTTTAGATAGGCAAAATGAGTAGAGGTGGAGAGAAAGGATCAGCAACTACGAAAACCCCTAGAGATTTCCTCAAATCAATTTATGGGCGATCTGTTATTGTTAAATTGAATTCTAGAGTAGATATCAAGGTCAGTCTCCCTATTTATTATTTGTGAAGTAGTGTTTCTAATCTCTGTTTGTGTATGTGTGGCTAGTTCTTGATGGAAGTGTAATTTGCCTCGTATCAAACATTCTTCCCATTGAGGGATTCTTGATAACTCCAATTCTACAGGAAATCTTTTTTTTTTTTTTTTTAATATGGACTGGCAAGTTAATATTATATATATATATATATATTTTTTTTTTCTACATAAAAATGAAAGATTTTGGTCACTTTTCTCATTCGAGAGAGGTGTTTTATGTTTTATTTTTCTTATATAGTTATAATGACCATCTTTGTTTCAATATTTCAATTTTTCTCTCACTGAGCTCACCTTCTTTTCTTTGGAAATTAAGAAATTGCTGCCTTTTTCTAAGTACTTCTTCTTAGGCTTTAACTGGTATATTCTTCATTTTGCAAGCTGTAATTATTTTGAATTTTTATAGCTTTGAATGCATGATTGATTTTAAATTCATCGATTTCCCCACTATTGGCACAATTACCTTCTATCACATAGTTTACATATAGAGGAGGTATCCTTCCCTCATATATACTGCATAACTTGGTCCTTATTGTTTATCAAATATACACAATATATTGATTACTAATTTTATTAGGTACATTATTTAAAGATTGTTTATCAGATAACCACAAATTTGTAAGAGGAAAATTTTGGCTTGTCTTTTGGTATTTGGTACCTCTCTTTAAGATCTCCATGGTAGGCAAATGAAATTGGGTTATTGAAAGGGGAAGAAAAGGGAGGGGGGGGGGGGGGGGTGGGGTGGAAACCTAGGAGTGGGGGGTTGATGCAGGAGTATACATAGCATGGATGATGATGACATGGCATATTGAAGTGGCACGGGGCTTGGCTTGGCTTGTGACGTGACCTGACACTTGAAATTCAGCCATTTGACTTGGCTGGCCTTGTGCCATGTCAATTACTTGTGCCTCGTCACCTTGCCATGTCATCATCATCCATGTTACGCTATATATTCCTGCATCAAGGGGGAGGCTAGGCTTATATGGCGGTGATAAGTAATTAAATTTTATTTATTGATTTGTGTCTAACCCCACTTTTGCTTCCCAAAAAAAAAAAATCTGTTGAATGATAGATGTAGGGACAAGGGGCCCAGATACATTTTTGGGCCTTGGGCCTTGTCTGAGGAGGCTTAGTGGTCCGAGGGTAGATCAGTAGTAAGGAAAACGTAGGATTGTAAGCTTCACGAGTAAGTTATGACTGTAAAGGCTGGGGAAGTTGGTCCGAGGAGGAATATCCTCTTAGCTAAACAAAGCAAAGATCAAAATGTGTGTCCTATCATCCAAGATGACCTATTAAGAAGTTCTATTGATAAGGATATGCACTGTGAACGTACAGGACAGATGGGAGTTAAGAAATATCTAAGAGATTGCTGCTACCACCGCATTGAATGCTCTGTAGCTAACTCCTTGGCCGTATTAATGAGGAAGTGATGTCTGAACAGTGCTTTTCAGCCTTACAGTTACCTCCAAAGACTTCAGAAGGGTGCTAATGGGACAAGGATCAACACAAGTAATTTGTTGTCCACGTGGAGGGTAGAGATGAAAGGGGAGATGTAGTATAAATTAGAAGGGAGGCCCTAAGAGGAAGAGATTGAGAAATTAAGAGAAAAATACTGTAGCAATTAAGAACTGAATTTGTAATCAAATTTGAGAGAAATACATAAAAGCTGATCTCCTCGGACAGTGCCGAGGACGATTTTCTTTAGTTTAAATCAATCTATCTTTCTTTTCTTGTCATCTGAATCTACTTTACTTGTTGTCCAACTCATTTAAGCCTAGCTTTCCAACCCACTATTTACAAATTCTTTGTATTGGACTTTTTGGGCCTAAGTTCATTTATCATTTGGGCTGGGGACCTAAATTGCGTCCTTACAATAGAATATACTGCTGATGGGTCGAATCAGACCTTTAGTGATGGTTGGTGTGCCCTACTTTGTTTAGTTCTGCATGCACCATGAAAACATGCACTCATAGGCTATTATAATGCTTTTAAATGTTCATGTGTAGGTATCCTTGCATGTCTAGATGGGTATATGAATATAGCAATGGAGCAAACAGAAGAATATGTCAATGGGCAGTTGAAAAATAAGTATGATAATGCCTTCATCCGTGGAAACAATGGTACTTTAAAGGATGACTTGTTATTTTACTGTTATTATTCAACTTTCTTTTTTTGCCCCATATCAATGATTGGGTTATCTCCTTTCATGCAGTTCTCTACATTAGTAAATCAAAGAGGACATTGGCAGATGGGGCTTAGTTTTGATGTTTATTAAGTCATGTAGATCATTAGCAGTCATAAGATAAGTTGGATTTTGGAAATGAGGATTAGAAAGAGCTACTCCAACTTGGAAAAATGAAACTTTGGTTATCTATTTTGTGATGGAATGAGGTGTTAGATGTTTGATTTGAAGAGTGATGAATGATTGTCATTGCCTTAAGAATATAATTGATAATCATTCATGATCATGATATCATAGCCTTGCTTACTAGATTTAGACATTAAGGGGTGCACGCAACCTATGCAGTAACCCAAACCCAAGATTTTGAGAGGGCTGGGATCTTAGATGATATTTCGTCCCTTTTGCAAGGGAGTCGATTCCGTACCGTACCGGCAAGCATACCGGTACATGTAACCCCCTTGTTTCGTACCGGAAAAAATACCAGGCGTACCGGCCATGTACCGGCCAATTTCGGGAAATACCGGCCGGTACTGGGCGTACCGGCCAGTACAGAAAAAAAAGTTTTTTTTTTTTTTTTTTTTTTAAGTTTTGCAATTTTTGAATTTTTATTAGGGCAGAATGGTAACTTATTTGCATTAACTTATTAGTATTATTTGTTTTTTTAGTATGCAATGGTAACTTTTAAGCTTTCTATTTTTTATATTGTGTTTTTTTTTTTTAATTGATATCAAAGTCTAAAACCATGAATAATTAGTTCTAAATTGAGGAAATGTTTTATGGTAAACTTTTATATTTATTATACATACATACATACGTACATACATATATACATATATATATATATATATATATACATATTTATTTATTTATTTATAAATATAAAAAATAGCAGTAAACCCGAAACGGTACACCGGTATTGACCGGTATCCGAAATATATTGTACTGCTGGCCAAACCGGTACAGCCATCGGTACGGTATTGACTCCCTTGCCCTTTTGTCATAAATTTTTGGACATTATCAATTGTAAAAAGAGAGTTGAATAGAATGGCATATAATTTAGTCGAGTGGGCTGGTTTTTGTAATTGGATTGGACCTGTTTTCATCTCTATGTATTTTTCTAGAAGTATTATTTAGGGGATGAAAATGACACGTCCAGATCCAGTCCAAAACCCATCTTCTTAGGCTATATGTTGGCCCTGCTTTTTATTTTTTTTGTTTTTAAATTATGTGGTGGTAGCCTAGTAGGTGTCCTTCGACGTCTAATAATGGGAGTCTTTCGGCTAGTGGTGGACTTCCTACTTTAGAAATAGAAAGAAACCCGTCTCCATTATATGCAAGCGTTGGTCCTACTTGTTCTAACTTTTAGTAATTTTCAAGGAAAAAACAGCATCATTTGGAGAGAGAAAAGAAAAAGGAAAAGACATGGAATTTTCCCTTTTCACATGAACAATTCTAAGGAAAATATATTATTAGTCTATATATGTTTGCTTTTATAGATATGAAAGATTTGAACATGCTTCGTGGTGATAGCTCTTTAGAAAAGAAAAAAGTTGTGAGTATGCGCTGCAATCAAAGCAATTCATTTTTCACAGCAAAGGAAAAAAAAGTTAGAAAGTAAGAAGAAGACTTTGACTGAAATAATTTTCTACCTGGAAGTAACTTTCTACGAAACTAAGTAACAAGCCGAACCTAATTTCAAAGAATATCCATTTATGATATCATCTTAAATAATCCATGATTTTCAGTTGTTTGAGACACATCCGATTTATTTAATTGGGTTCTTAAATATTCATTATTCATTTCAAAGCATAAGGTGGAAAAATGTTTCAAATAATCTCTTAAGTCATCAATTTTCTAATGAAGACCAAGTATTCTTTTCCAAATATATATACCCTTTCAAGCCACTCCAAGAACCTATTTAAGATGCCTGCCACTTGAGATTCCTTTATGAGCTTCTTTTTCTTTTTTTCTTTTTTTTTTTTTTTTTTTTTTTTTTTTTTTTTTTTTTAATTTTAAATCAAGATAACTGAACTTTCATTTAAACTGAGGTAATGCTCAAATGAGCTACATCATACAACAATTGGTTTGCAATAACCGGTGGAGTATCTTCCACCCGTACACAACTATCAGTTACAGATTTGGCATATTTTGCCATGAGATGTGCTGCAGAATTTCTAGTCCTGCAGACGTGGTTTACTTCCCACGAGTCAAAACCACTGAGATCCAATTTTATCCCTTCAATCACCTTTTGGATAGAGCTCGCTGGACTCTGTACATTGAAAGATTTTACAACAACCTAGGCATCACTTTCCACACTAATATTTCTTAGGCTGAGATCCCTTGCAAAGATGATGCCCTCCTCCAAAGCTTTTGCTTCCGTTTCCAACGCCTTCAAAGGCAACTCCACCCTTTTGCTCATTGCGCCCATCACTTGTCCTTCCTCATTTCTGATGACCACACCCACCCCACAACAGCCCAAATCTTTAAACACAGCCCCATCAACATTAACCTTATAGCTCCCCCTTCTTGGTGGAGTCCAAGTTTGTCTTGCTGAATGTGAGGGTCTCCTCTGAACCTCGTGATTCTGCTTAACTTCCTTCGCATATGCAGTCACTTCTCGGGCTATCACATCCGTTGCTTTGTTCTTTCCTCCATGACATATTGAGTTTCTATTGCTCCACAAGCTCCATGCTGTGATTGCAAATAATTCCTAGTCTATATCAGGCTTCTTGAGCTTGGTTTCCCACACAACATCTATGAAATCTCTGGGTGTAGTCTTAAAAAAATGGCAACTTTAGTCTTATATTTCCCCAGACATCCCCTGCCAAATTGCACCCCCACAAAGCATGTCCCGACATTTCACAGCTACCACACAACACACAATTATCATCTCGCCCAATGCCCCTGCATCTTAGTTGGTATTTGGTTGGGAGAATGTTCAAGTAAGCTTTCCACATAAAATGTTTTACCTTGTGAGGACAGTTCAAGCCCCAAATTAGCTTCCAAAAACTTTGCCTACCTGAATTGTTTGAGCTCTCCCCCCATTCCAGCTTGTGATTTGCCTCTCTCAACAGTAATTGGGCTACTTTGTAAGCACTATTGACAGTGAAGTTGCCACTTGGAGTCCAGGCCCATGTCAGCGAGTCCTGGGGTAGCCTAGGACTGATGGGGATGCCTAGAATTGTTTGGGCTTCTTGTGGCATGAAGGTATTTCTCACTTTTGTTACATCCCACCCTCTCCTATCCGTGTCAATGAGACTTGCCACCAGCTCGGATTCAGCCTGAGGGGGTCTTTGGCTTACAACTTTGAAAGAGCTCGAGGTTGGAAGCAAACGATCACTCCAAATGCGAACCTGTTCCCCATTCCCAATAGCCCATTTTGACCCCCTTTCTACTACCTCCCTAGCTGCCATGATGCTTCGCCATGCGTAGGACGACCTCCTTCCCAATTGGGCTTCCATATAGGAGCTATGTGCGAAGTATTTTGCTTTGAAGACCCTATAGACCAAAGAGTTCTGATTTTTCTGGATACGCCAGCCTTGCTTAGCAAGTAGGGCCAAGTTAAAAGCTTTCAAATCCCTAAAACCCATACCTCCCCTTTCCTTTGGAGTGCACAATTTTTTCCATGAGATCCATGCCATCTTCCTTTCCCTATCCTTCTGCCCCCACCAAAAGTTACTAATCATGGAGTTTAGTTCGTTACACAAAGTGTCCGGGAGTTTGAAGCAGCTCATCGTATACGTGGGCGTGGCTTGGGCCACAGCCTTGATGAGGATCTCCCTACCAGCATTTGACAACAACTTTCCTTTCCAACCAGCTAAATGCCTCCCCACTTGATCCTTAATTTGGTTGAAAGCTTTACGTTTTCCTCTACCAATTAATGGTGGCAATCCTAGGTATTTCTCATGGTGGTGGACAATTTGAGCTCTAAATTTTTGCTGCACATACTCTTGGGTCTCTCTAGGAGTGTTCTTGCTAAAAAAGAGGGAGGTTTTCTCCTTGTTAAGCTTCTGCCCCGAATCACCTTCATACTCCTCCAGTACTTTGATTAGCCTATCACATTCTTCCACTGATGCTTTACAGAAAACTATACTGTCATTAGCAAATAGCAAGTGGGATAAACGCGGGGCGCCTCTCCATACAGCCACTCCCTTGATCTGCCCATTCCTCTCTTCCTTCTTAAGCATAGCAGGTAACCCTTCGGCACAGATCAGGAAAAGGTAAGGGGATATAGGGTTCCCTTGTCTCAGACCTCTAGTTGGGTTTATTTTTCCTTTTGCTTCCCCATTAATCAGAACCGAGTACTCCACAGTGGTCACACACATCATAATGAGAGAAATCCACCTCTCATGAAAGCCCATCCTCCTCATCATTGCCTCTAAATAAACCCATTCAACCCTATCATAAACTTTACTCATATCTAGCTTCACTGCCATAAGAGCTTCTTTCCCCTTCCTCCTTTGGTCTATGCTATGCATAGTTTCGAAAGCCACCAAGACATTATCCGAAATGAGCCTACCCGGTACAAAGGCACTTTGGGACTCATCAATAATCTCTGCAAGCTTACTTTTAAGCCTATTAGCAAGCACTTTAGAAATTATTTTGTATATAACATTGCATAGACTGATAGGTCTGTATTCTGTAATTTTTTGGGGTGATTTTACTTTAGGAATAAGGCAAATATACGTTTCATTAAGTCCACATGGCATCACACCAGAATTTAGAGTATTTAGAACACAGCTTATCACCTCAGGACCCATAATATCCCAATATTGTTGGAAAAAGATCGGGGACATACCGTCTAGCCCTGGGGCCTTTGTGGGGTGCATTTGCTTTAAAGCTCGCCAAACCTCCCCTGCCTTGAACTCAGCTATCAGGATTTCATTCATCACCGGGGATACCCTCTGATTTATGGCATTCAGGCTTGTTTCAAAATTGGAGGGTTGATCAGACTTGAAAATTCCTTCGAAATACTCTAGGATAATACTTTCCACATTCTCCGGATTCTCCTGCCATTCCCCATTTGCATTCTGTAACCCCCCCAATTCTGTTTCTTCGTCTTCTTTGGCTAGTTGTAGCATGAAAGAATTTTGTGTTGCGGTCACCCCATTTAATCCACGATGCTCTGGACCTTTGGCTCCACATAATTTCTTCCCTGACCAACATTTCATTAATTTCTTTTCTTAATCCTTGTATTTCCTCTACTTTCTCGTGTAGATTGACAGATTTTCCAGTTGCTGAAGTCTATCTTTTTTTTGCTTCAAGAGTCTGTTAACATTTCCAAAAGTCTTCCAATTCCACTGTTGTATATTCACTTGGCAATTCTTGAGTCTGTCTGTGACTTTGTCCTCCTCATCCCCCTGATATGGATCCCATGCTTCTTCCACCACCTCCCTACATCCCGCTTCCCTAACCCACATGGCCTCAAAAAGAAAGCGCTTTCTAGTTGGTTTCTTTCGTTGCCCAACCTTCAGAGAAAGAATCAGCAAGCAATGATCCGAACTTGACATTGAGTGATGGCGCACACAGGCTTCTTGGAAGAGCGCGGACCAGCTTGCATTAGCCACCATTCGATCGAGTCTAAGTAATGTTCTGTGGTCCCCCAAACGCTCATTACACCAAGTGAACCATTGCCCCACAAAGCCCAAATCAAACAATCCACACCTACTTAAGCATTCTCTAAACCCTGCCATCTAATTAACATCCCTCTCCAACCACCCAATTTTCTCATGTTGGTGCGTGATTTCATTGAAATCACCAAACACTACCCATGGCATCAAACATTGATCCCTCAAGGTTTCCAACAATTTCCCAGAGGAGTGTCGCTTGCTTGCATCGGGATGACCATAGAATCCGGTAGCACGCCATGGGATCGTCGATGACTCTTCTCGGACTACCACATCAATATGGGAATGTGAGCAGCTCTTAAAAGTCACCTTCGTGCCCTCCCTCCACAACTAGGCCAATCCTTCGCTCCTTCCGTCACTCGGTACCACTATCCCTTGCGTAAAGTTTATTTTATTTTGAATTCCCTTGATCCTACCTGTACCTGTCTTTGTCTCTGATAGAAAAACCAACAACGGATCCATTTCTTTCACCGCATCTGTGAGTGTGCGAACTGCTAGGGAGGATCCGAGACCCCGACAATTCCAAGCAAAAATACTCATGAGGCTCGGCGGTGCCTGCGGACCACTCCGCCATCCATACTCTTTGTTTCTTTCTCTGGTACTTCATTCTCTAGGTTACTCTCCATCTGTTTCAGACCTTTCCTTCGTTTCTGATCTATAGTATTCGGGTCCAACTCTTGTAACGGGGTTGGGCCCTCACGTTTTCCAGATTTCGAACCCTTTTTACCTTTGGGCTTGGCTTGATTCACTTCTCTTGCTAATCGTTTCCAGTGCCTGCTTTTTGGGCCGAGTTCAGCAGCCACCCATCCCTCCATTGGGTTATAACTTAAGGCCATCGGGCCCATCCCAGCATCTTTATCAGCTGGGCCTTCCACATTATTTCTAATCACTTCGTTTGGCGCCAAAGCATATTTGAAGTTTGGCTCCTTCGCTGAACAAGGTGTTGTCTCCCAATGCATAAAAGCTGACTGGTCTTTCTGATTTGTGGATGAGTCCGAGACGCTTTCGCTTGATTGAGCTATATTCTCATGCTTCTTTTCAACACCCTCACACTCCTTTCCTTTTCCGTGTAAAACCTCCTCTGATTGACGTGAAAACCAGGCTTTGACTCTCCCAAAGCGATTGGTAGGTCTCTTTGACCTGTTTGCTTTTCCACGTAAGCCCTACCAACCTCAGTTTGGTGGTTTAGAGTTGGTGCCGTAGTAACCCCCTGTTCCGTTTCGCCGCCAGAGGCCACTTTTCTGTTTGGTGGAGCACCATGCATTATCGGTTTCAATACCTCATATCCTCCCCTCCTACTTGGTTCACCCCTCAACCAGGCCCCGTACTGCATTTGACTTTCATCCATCTGGTAGTTCGATCCAACTGACTCCGGGCAGTCCCTAATCGCATGGCTGAGGAGACCACATCTGTAGCAGAAATTAGGTAGTCTTTCGTATTTGAAATGTACCCATCTACTCTCCCCTCCCTCGATAGTAATTTTCTTCCCACGCACTAATTTTTTGGTAACATCCATCTTTACTCTTACCCGGAGGTATTTTCCCCATTGAACCCCTGTATCCGAGACATCCACCTCCATCACTGACCCCAGTTTAGACTCGATTTCCCATGCCGTCTCCTTTGTTTTGCATTTTAGTGGCAGGTTATAAAACTGGACCCAAAAGGGAGACCATCTCATCTCGATTTCTTTCGGTGTTAACTCCCCCTCAAACTCCTGTAAAAGGACGAGTTGTTTCTCAAAGCTCCATGGGCTCATATCAAGCACTCTCCTTTTGTCCCTTTCGTCCCCAAACTCCACCAAGAACAAATCCTCCTCAAGCTCACTGAATTTTACACCCTTGCTTGGTTTCCACAGCATGTTTAGATTCTTTCTAAGAACTTCAATGTTAACACATCTGTGGGATAAGATTTTTAGAACCACACAAAACCTCCCCTGTTCTCTGGCTGCCTTGGTACTGTTACTTCCAAGTGTGATACTCGCATCTTCCTCTTCAGTAAAAAACAGTTTACTCCACAACTCCTCTAGCTCCTCTGCCATGTTTCCTTACAGCAAGACCCCACTTTCACCTCTTACACACACCCTCACACACCCTCACCTGAAAGGAGGGCACTCAACTTCTTGCACTGGGCAAGAACACTCACCTGCTTCTACGTGCCCGAGAGCCCGAGAGCACCTGTAATTTCGCAACAAAAGATAATTTGGTAGTAACTATACTGTATGACTCCAATGATTCCTTTATGAGCTGAGATACTGCTATGCAACCTATGTGAATATCATGATAATTCACCTATTGGACACCTCTTTGCTTAAAAAAAAAAAAAAAAAAAAAAAAAAAAAAACCAACCAAAAGTAAAATTCACCGTATTGTTTTTGAATTCAATGAATTAATGTTACATATTTTGAACGCTCCTCATTTGCTTTGTTTCTCAAAAAAAAAAAATCTAGCTTTGAGAGTTACATGCAAGAACCACTTTGTCATATACTATTGAGATGTGGCTGCATTATGCAAGAAGAACTATGTGCATGTCATCCATGTACCACTTTTTTTTTTTTTTTTTTTTTTTTTTTTTTTTTTTTTTTTTAATTTATTGATGATTATGAATTTTACTTGTAGAAACTAGAAAGGGCTAGGATTGAATCCCAAATTAGAGCGATTGAAGCTGCCCCATGAAAAAACAACTATTTCTTTCATGGACAAACACTCACCACAACTTGCATATTTGTTAATTTGTGATTGGATTTCATTACTTACGCATAGGACCACCATTGATATTGGTAAAAAAAAAACTTCAATGGCCACTTGACACGTGCAAAACATACACCCTAAACTCCCAACAGGAAAAAAATGAAGTGCAGAAGTCCTTTATGACTTGTAGAAAACTCACAAAATTTCTTTGCTTTGAGTTTAAATATTTCATCCATGCCTGCAAAAATCAATGCCAGGAAACCGTAAGCAATCAGTTAGGAAAGTTCACAATCCATTCAAATCAGACGCTTCACTTAAGATTATAACACATCGGTTAAATGAATCCTCCACTATATTACAACGGATCAAACTGAAACAGATGTGAAACTATAATGTTGAAATTGTTTAATTTAAACTAAAAGACTAAATTGATACCGATATAGATTTGGGAACCAAATTGTGGACTCGTATAAATTACAAGTAGGGAAACAGAGCAGAAAATAAATGGACTTGTTTTGTTATTAAAATAAAATTAAAAAATTAAAAAACTTATTAAAAAAAAAAAAAAACTAAGAATAAGAGAAACATGGTTTGATCTTTTAAAAGACCTAGGGTCTTCAAAAAAAAAAAAAAAAAAAAAAAATTGAATTTCCCATTTACAGTAACAATAAAATGACAAATACTAGTTATTCTCCTCTTAAAATTCACTTCGGCCCCCTCTGAGATTTCGAGAGAAAAACTGAAAAACATATACCGGTTAGTGCCCTTTTAGAATTCACTTCACCTCCCTCAAGTTTTAGAAATGGTTCCAAAAAAAAAAAAAAAAACACAGAAACAACATGACATATTAATACAAAAAACCCAAAAAATTTAACGCATGGCCCATTTCCCCTTTAAATAGAAACAACACAACATATTTAATAAATTTCCAAATCAACAATATCAAATGTTATCCTTCCATAGACTTCTAATGAATTCTGTGTTTCAATTGCTAAAACTTTAAATGTGGAACCCTTGAGAAAATCCCAAAGTTGAAAACAGAAAAAAAAAAAAAAAAAAAAAAAAGATATGTGATCCTAAATTACAAAACCGATATGAGAATATCTTGATTCAACATCCAAATCTAAAGAAATTATTATGCTAAAGATTGGTGAGAGTTAGAAAATTAACAATTTACCCAAGTCTTAATGGATTGATTAGAGACTTGTATTGATGATCAAAAAATATTACCCTTGTATTTACTCTTACTATTTTAACAACTTTTAGTACATGAAAGAAAGTAGGTTGGCTTGGCCCCCCTAGGAAAAATTTCTGATTTCGCCATTGCTGTGTACTCTTTTTTTGTGAATTTGAAAACAGATATTTATTACAGGAGAACCAAAATACCTTTGAAAACCCAAAAGGCCAGGCATGGAACATGTTTGCACCAACGTTCATGGGCATGGCATCCAATAAGTTCTCATGTTCACATAGGCAACATCCAAGCTTCTTTCGGCTGAATGGTTGTCCTACTTGTTCTAATAATGGAGTCTTTCGGTGAGTGGTGGCCCTCCAAATTTAGGAAAACAAATGAGAAATATTGGTCCTACTTGTTCTGATAATCGATAAAAAGAAAGAAACCCATTTCCACAATGCGAGTGTTGGTCCTACTCTCTCTAACTTCTAATCATTTTGAAGTAAATAAAGAACGGTTAGGAGAGAGAAAAGGAAAAGACATGGAATGACCCTCCAAACTTCACTTTTCACATAAACAATTCTACCGAATATATTAGTCAATACATGGCAATACCGTGGTTGCTTCATTAATTTAAAAAGTCAATACAAGTCAAGTCATCAAAATTTAAATTGCAACTTAAATTTTACGACATTATTTGAAGGCATATTAATCAAATACTGCATTAGCCAGTTGACACAAATAACGAGAAGACAAATTAATATTTGAAGAGAGTAATTAATAATCACTATAGCAAAAATTAAGAAGGAAACTATAGTCATACAAATGTTTATCTAGCCCCACGCCACTATAGATATATAGTCGTTTATTTCTCACAGAAACATACTCTATACTTTGCAAACCTCTTAATAACACTTTTCTGTTGTGCTGAGCAAAGAAGAAAATATGGCTGAATTTGTCCTTAGTGTTGTTGCAAAGGGATTAATGGCCAAGGTGATGTCACTAGCTAGTGAGCATATCAGTACTGCATGGGGTTTCAAGGACGAGCTAGGAAAGCTTCAAGTCTCATTAACCAAGATTCAAGCTGTTCTACATGATGCTGAGAAAAGGCAAGTAAGTGATGAGTCTGTGAAGATCTGGCTACTAGAGCTTAAAGATGTAGCTTATAAAGCTGACAATGTGCTAGATAAGTTTGGCTATGAGATTCTTCGACAAAAGGTAGAGACTCAAAACAGAAAGAAGGTACGCAACTTCTTTTCACCCTCCAATCCTATTGTATTCCCCTTTAAGATGGGAAACAAAATAAAAAACATCAACCAATTGTTGGATAGAATTAAGACTGATGTAACTCTCCTTGGCCTTAGAGAGTCTTTGAACCCAATCCCCAAGATCGGTCTAGATCGGGAGACAGACTCTTTTATTGATGATTTGGAAGTTGTAGGCCGAGGAGATGATGTCTTAAAAATTGTCAACTTGTTGATCGGTGCAAATATTCAACAAGTTATCTCTGTTATTCCTATTGTGGGTATGGCAGGTCTTGGAAAGACAACTATAGCAAAATTAGTTTACAATCATGAACTAGTAAAGAAACATTTTGATGTGCAGATGTGGGTATGTGTATCTGATAATTTTGATGTTAAAAGGATTTTAAGAGAGATTCTTGAAATCCTTGACAATAATTGTAGTGGGTTAGAAAATAAAAATGCTATACTTCACCATCTTCAAAAGAAGTTGGAGGGAAAAAGATATCTTCTCATACTTGATGATGTGTGGAATGAAGATAGTGAGAAATGGGATAGTTTAAGGAGTAGTTTGTTGGCAATTAATCAAAATAATGGAAATAACATTATTGTAACTACTCGTAGTGACAATGTGGCACAAATCATGGAGACAAGTCCTAGACATAAATTGGAAAAACTATTAGAAGATGAATGTTGGCTACTATTAAAAAAAAAGGCATTTGCAAATGAAAGAATTCTAGTAACTCCAGAGTTGGAGGATATTGGAAGAAAGATCGCTAAAAGATGTGGAGGGAATCCACTGGCCACAAAAGTTTTAGGAGGAATGATGCGGTTCAAAGAGGATAAAAGTGAATGGCTAGCGATTCAAAATAGTAAAACTTGGGATTCAATGGAGGACAATAATGGAGTCTTTCCAATATTAAAGTTAAGCTTTGATCATCTCCCAACACCATTTCTAAAACAATGTTTTGCATATTGTTCAATTTTTCCCAAGGATTTTGTTATTGAAAAGAAACTACTAGTTCAACTCTGGATGGCTGAAGGATTCCTTCAAACATCTAAAAGATGTTTTTCGGAGATGGAGGATATTGGTAACAAGTATTTTGATTTGTTATTGGCAAATTCCTTATTTCAAGATCCAAAAAAGGATTTTTGTGGTGATATTACAAGGTGCAAGATGCACGATCTTGTGCACGATCTTGCGCTCTCAATTTCGGAAGGGGAAACCTTGCATTTGGAGGGAAATTTGGGGGATGACATTGATGCCTCTCATATTCGACGTTTATCTCTTAAATCTAATGACCATACGACACATGCAATCCCACTATCTAAAGATGGCATGGGTAGGTTACGCACAATTTTTTTGAATCGTGTTGATCTTGGAGACAAATTATTGGCGTTTAAATGCGTACGTGGTCTATCGTTATTTGGGTCATGTATAAAAGAGTTGCCCGAGTCCATTGGCAAGTTGAGACATTTAAGGCTTCTTCGCATAGAGCACACCTACATCAAATTAATACCCAAGTCTGTTACCATGCTCTACAACTTGCAAACTCTAGTAATCAAGAATTGTCGTTTACTCCAAGAGCTTCCAAAAGATCTACGAAACTTGATTAACTTGAGACATATTGACATTGACAATGCCAATGACATTGGCATTCTTCATTGGTACAGAATGAAATTGCCGATTGATTTGGGCCGGTTGACTTGTCTTCAAACATTGCCTTTCTTTGACATTGGTCAAGACGTTGGTAGTCAAATTGAAGAACTGGGATGCTTAAGCCAACTTAGAGGAGGAGTACGTATTTACAATCTAGAGCATGTGAGAGATAAAGAAGAAGCCAAAACTGCAAATTTAGCGGTAAAATCAAAAGTACACAAATTGGGATTCTATTGGAGTTGGTATAGAGGGGAAGGCAATAACAATGACGAGGATGTAATGGAAGGCCTTCAGCCTCACCCAAATTTGAAAAGCTTAAAGATAGAAAATTTCAATGGTGAGAAGTTCCCTTCGTGGCTATTGGGGAGTGATAATATTAGGGGTGGCTTGTTATTTTTTGATCATCTATTGGAGATTTGCTTAAGCCGCTGTAAGAAGTGTGAAAAAATTCCTACACTTGGACATTTACCCAGTCTCAAAGTTCTTGAAATAGGGGAAATGGATAACGTGAGATGCATAGGAACTGAATTTTACAGGAGTTATAATGGTGAGGGATCGAGTAATAGTAGAGGTGGCAGTGGCAGCACTGTGTTGTTCCCTGCTTTGGAAATACTTGTTTTGAATAGCATGCATAATCTGGTAGAATGGAATGGCGTGACGGAACCAACAGTAGAAATAGGAATGATATTTCCTCGCCTTAAGTATTTGAAGGTTTGGGAATGCGAGAAACTAACAAGTGGTCCATGTCATTTTCCATCTCTTAAGGAAGTAGTTATTTACAAAATCAGAGGCTCGGCATTTGAAAAGATTATTAGCGAGCTTACCACACTCACGTCCATCCAGATTCAAAAAGTTTCAGAACTTGCTTCTCTGCCAGAGCATTTTTTGCAAAAAAATACGAGTCTCGTGTATTTGAATATATGGTATTGTGCTGATTTGGAGTCAATCTTGCCACATGAGCATGTATTTCCCATCTGCACCTCTCTCCGATCACTCTCTATACATGGCTGTGACAAACTGACTACATTGCCAGATGCACTGCACAACCTTCATTGCCTTGAGGGTATTGATGTATATCGCTGTCGTAACTTGAGGTGCTTTCCAAGTATACAAGGTATCGCATCCCTTCTTCAAAGCTTGCGGATTTCCTGTAGTGATGTAGTTCTACCAACTGGGCTACAATCCTGTATGTCTCTTCAATATTTGATCATATGCAATTGCCCTCATCTAATATCAATTCCAGATCTACGAAATTTGCATTCTCTTACCCATTTAGAAATTGACAGTTGCCCTAATCTGATATTGATTCCAGATCTGAAAGAATTGCCTTCTGTTACTCGATTAAAAATTAGGAGTTGTTCTAAATTGAAATCAATTCCAGATTTAAAAGAATTGCCTTCTCTTACCCAATTAGATATTTGTGATTGTTTTGATTTGGTATTGATTCCAGATCTAAAAGAATTGTCTTCTTTTACCCAACTAAAAATTTCTGGTTGTCATAATTTGATATCAATTCCAGATATACGTGAACTTCGTTCTCTTACCCATTTAGGTATTCGCCAATGCCAAAATATGAGGTGTGTGCCAGATGGATTAGCCTGCCTCACCCGCTTGAAGTGTTTGTGGATCGGTGACTTTTGTCAGGAGTTAAATTCTTTCCCAAGTCTCAATTCCATCCAACACTCACATGCGCCCCTTCAAAGATTACATTTGTATGGATGGGATAGTCTCAACTCTCTCCCAGAGGCAATTAAATACTTCACTGCCCTTCAAATTCTAGAAATATCTGAATTTGGTGAAATGATCTCTTTGCCTGACTGGCTAGGCAACCTTTCTTCTATTCGAGAGCTATATATTTACAATTGCAAGAACCTGATGTATCTGCCCAAAATGCAAGTCATGCGACGTCTCATCAAACTAGAACAACTATCCATTTTGCAATGCCCCAAATTGGAGGAAAGATGTGCAAAAGGGAGTGGCGCAGAGTGGTCTAAGATTGCCCATATTCCGAAATTTTCTTCTAATGCTTGGATCGATCATTATAATTCATAGCAGTAAGTCTAGCTTTAAATGCTATATCCTTGTCCAATGTTTATAATTTGAAACTCTAGTTTGAAAATCGTATAAATCATTTTATGTTTTTGTTTTGGTGCGTGTGTTTTTTGTTTTTTTCTAAAGCAGTTTAAAACAATTAGGAATGCTATGATTACAAGCTTGCCCCAATTTGCACACAAGCACAGAGTGGTCTGGAATTGATGGAAAATATATTGAAGGGTTGTAGCGCAGATTGGTCCAAGACAGATGAGTGGCAACAATGTCAAACAGGACGCACTTTAAAGATCATATGGATTTTCAAATATCAATAGTGATGAGTGGTAAGTTTAGTCATACCTTATATACTCTTCTCTTCTTTTTATCTGATATGATAACCTCATTTGATTTAAATCAAGTATCAACATAATTTTCCCTGAATTTTAACTCTCTCAGATTTTTACCATAATGTGTAAGCAGTGGGGATGGCATACCTATTGTGTTCGGCTCCAGGAAAACGGAAAGTTCATAACTCATAAGAGCTGGTAAGTTTTCTATAATCTTTCTTCCCCCTCACATTTCTCACAGTATTTATTCACCTGTTACCTAACAAAACAAAAAGAAAAAAAATTGTCTATCCATTGTTTTTTTTTTCTTTATTTATTTATTTTATAATATTATTCTAGCATGATTAAATTGGGGAGAGCCTTTATGAAATCTATATCTTGAGATACTATCATTATAATGCAAATCTGCATTACAATTAACCATCTAACCTGCCAAGTCACCACCAACCTTGTTCTTTTCTCCTCTGTTTTCGCTCCTTAAAAATGATAAAGTGGTTTCACTAATTTTTTGTGATTCAAATTTGATCATTTAGTCATTGCCATGCATTAAGCCTTCCAACACAACAGCAAAGCCTTAGTCTTAAATTTTTGGGGTTGGCCATGGATCTCAACAACTTAGTCTGGGTTAGCCAAAAGTATACATTAAGCCTCTTCATTTTGAAAAATTTTAAATCCATCGAATTAAACAGAGGATTTTAGATTTTAAGAGCCATGTCTAAAGTATAGGAATTTTCCAAGTCTAGAAGAAACTATTATTCTTTGGATTGGCTTGCATCCAGTGCACTAGACAAAAGCTTTACCCTTATTCTCTTTCTTGATTTTAGAGTGATACTTTCATTTGAAACTTTCATTACATAAAATATTCCCACTTTCTCATTTTCTAAAGGCTTGACAAGATTGTTCTTCACTTTGGGTTCAAGAATGTATTCTTTCATTCTGTGGAGATTTGATTAGATATTTACCTTGAGAAAATATATTCCCCAAACTTTTTTGGGTGTTAATACCTGTCCACATACAATTTTTAATGATGAACTCATGAATCTTTTGTGTTTGCCTAGTTCTATTCTGCTGGGTTGTTTCTCATATTTGATAAGTTATTTAGAATATTCATGGCATAGTATCATGCTTTGAGCTTTGAAATTCATAATAAATAGTATCATGCTTTGACCATACCAGAAAGATCTTTTGGTACTTGTGGAATTAAAACCAATTTATCTATTATTGATGACCCTAAGACTCTGCTCTAGTAGAAAAATGAAGGATCTTTTATGTCCTGCATACACTACTTATGATTGCGAAAATTTGATGCATCTGTACCTGCACAATGTCTCATCATTTTGCAGAAACTGCAAAGAATTTATTGTCCCCATCTAAAGGAAGGATGTGTGAAGGGAAAGAGCTAGTTGGTCCTGAATTTGCACTAAGAAAATAATTTCGCCAAATGTTACGGATATACCTGGCCACACAATATATAAAATGGTGAACTCATGAATCTTTTGTGTTTGTCTTGTTTAGTGTTGTTGAATTGTTATTTAGAATCAACATAACATAGAATCACACTTTGTACGTAGTAAAAGATTTCTTTAGCTATTGTGGAATTAAAGTAATTTTTTGTACTAATAGGAAGAGGAAGGTTCTTGTCAAGGCCTGCTTATGGTAATTATGATTGCAAAAAGCTTATACAATGCCTCAACATGTAGTGGAAACAACAGATTTTTTATTGTTCCCCATTAAAAGGAAGGATGTGCCAAGGGAAAACTGAAAAGAGCCAGGGTGGTCCAAGATTGTCCATATTTAATACAAATAGAGAGATTGTTCATATTATGTCATAGAAGTCCACTGGTAAGTCAATCTAAAACAGACTTCCTATCATTCCCTTCTTCAATTTTTTTTTTTCTTATTACTAAAATATTTGCTTATCTTTCCTAACATATTCCACTTTCTCGAAGTTAGTCACAAATTTGGGAATGATGTGTTTGCAGGGATAGTTGGTACTTGATTTTAACTGGGAGAATTGAGGTCCACTTATGCACAAATAGTTTCAGGTACTTCAACTCTAATTTGAAGGCTACCCTCCCTCCCCCCTCACCTCTTCCAACAAAACCTACTTAGATTCCTCCCTTTTCTCTGGGTTAAATTTTTTATACTATTTACAAATGCCAGTTATCCTTCATATCCCAATTAGAGGTGCACTTCAGCACAATGTCAAACAAGATTTCCCTTGTTTTAATTTCCAGATAAACTTTTGAATCCTAATGTAAGCTTAAAGAAATGAAAAACTGGATTTTTCTCTCAAATGTCCTTTTTTCTAATGTTTCACTTTGAAATATGTTAGTTGTTCCCTATTGCAACACCATATTTCTTAACCTTTTCACCAAATTACATATGTTGCTGATTTGTAGTTGCCCTTATGTAAAAGAAGAATATGCCAAGAGAAAGGGTATCTTGTGTCCTAAGATTGCCTTAATTCAAATAATACAAACATCATAGAAAGCAAGTGATGAACACCTCACAAGCTGATTTCCTACTCTCTTCTTTATATATATTTCTTTGAAACCAAATATTAAATATGTGTTTCATAAGTGATCTAGTATTGTTTTTTAAAATATATGAAAATAAGTGATCTAGTATTACTTGACTGATATACTCCCTTTCATTAAGTTATTAGCACATTTGGGCATCACGTTTTTGAATGGCTATTTGATAGTTATTTTCAACTGAGAGGATAGCTGAAATCTATTTGGAACAAGTCTAGGTACTTCATCTCTCCTTTTTATAAGCCATTTTTCTTTTCATAACATAGTGCTTAAGAAACTGTGTTTTTTTGTTAGTTATTTTTTACACTTATCTTTGCCTAGTTCTGAAATAGTACTAATACATACACTTGATTGTTATTTCACAAATGTTTAACCTACTTCAAATGACACTCAAGTTTTTGTTCATTTGAACAATTTTTTTTTAATAATTAATGCTTAATTATCAGAGATCCAGCCTTAAGAGTTTTAGTTCAATGTACTATAGTATGTAGAGAAAGTAGTTCCTTGCTAAAAAGTGTACTAGTACAAATATATAAATGATATCAGTGATTACCCAGCAAGTAAATTGTAAAATCTTTGTCAACCTTGATGCATCTTGAACCTCTTCATCACACTTGAATTTCTTCTTACCAGCAATACACAACTAAAATCTCACATCGGAGGATTTCTTTTGTATTATAAAATGAAAAGTACAAGAATATCAATCTTTTCTCTAGTCAATAAAATGTCAATAGTGAAAAATAGGCTATTATATATGTGGATGGCTTAATTTTCTTTTCTACTCTTCATCTATGTTGAACACACTACGGTAACAGATTTGATAAATACAAAACTGAATAGTGACAATATCCTCTATAGTGGTGTAAGTGTCATTGTGTTACAAAATTACAAATACCGGTGATCTTTCATTGTCCCAAATTAGCAAAAAATGGTCTAAGATTGCTCATGTTCCAGTGAATAAGATAAACCTTTGATGCATCCTACTCCAAGGTCAAAATCATTTAAATCTAGTTTGCTCTCACAAACCTCCTTGTATCTGCTTGCTGTTTCACTTTGAAGTCAACTAAATGTTCATGATTTGTTCTCCTTTTTGCTTTCACTTGTTTGCTTTATATATATTGCCAATGATATCCAAAGAGTCTAGTGTCAAACCTTTAATTCATATTTTCTTAAACTTATTTTACTACATAGCTTTTCTGTATTCTTAAATTTTAGCTCTATTTGTACTGTTCTTGAATTATCACTTCCCCTTATGTTTTCATGTTCATATTAATATTAAACTCTGATCTGCTTGTTAGAGTTGAAGATTTCAGAAAACTTTTCTACAAAACCAGCTACTTTCAAGCCAAAATTGGAAGGTCAACTCCGATTTTGATGAAATTTCAGAATGTTGTACCTGACAAAGAAAGCCTCGTGTTGACTGGTGTTGCTTGAAATCCCTCTCCATTTGCACGGATGGTAGGACCCACTTCATGAGATCTTTTCTAGTTGTTATTGTTATTGTTGTAATCCAAGAATGACTTTTTTTTTTTTTTTTAAAATGTCTTTGTAGACTCTAGCATTTGTTCTAGAAAGATTGTTGTAAACAAATTATTCTATAGTGGAATATTTTACTGGACTAAGTCCCGTGGTTTTTCCCTTCCCATTGAAGGGTTTTTCCACGTAAAAATTTGGTGTCTTGATTATGAGTTGTTTCTAAACTTTTTTTTTTTTTTTTAAATTTTAAATATTGTTTATTATGTTTTGCTAGTTTCTTAGAAATACCCATTGAATTTTCACAAAGAGAGAAAAAGAAAATAATTTCATTGTGTTGAATTAATTGGCTATTTTTCTTGACAGAGGCTGATCTTCAAATTAGACAATTTTTGGTGCGTATCCCATTCCATTCACCAAACCCTAATGCCAAATCCTCTATGGTTATATATATTAGATCTCTGTATAGAGGTCTAGCTACTTCTTGGAACTTAAGAAATTGACAACTCTACTCTTTGCATTGAGCTTGAGTTCATTACGTAATACCCTTTCCATGTGTTGGATGGATGTATATGGGATTACTCCAATTCACCACGTCTCAAAATAGTCTTTTTTAAGAAATAAATAAACACTTTTATGACATTCGTAACTTGTGCTTTCCTTTACTTGAAAGTCAATATCTTATTTATTCAAGTTTAGGGAAAGGAAAAAAAAAAAAAAATTAGAGGAAAGCCAAAAATAGCATTAGAGGAAATGGTTTGTGAATTTTTAATCGTAGGTGACTCTGAGAATGTTTATTGTTCTCTCTTTGGTTAAGGGAAATGGTTTTGGACATTACATTTGGTTTACATTCAAAGCTTGGGAAGAATACTTGAAAATGTTTAATCATATGTGACTTTGAATAGTTCTCTGCTAACCTTTTAACTATCCTAAGACCTAAAGCTAGTTAATGATTAGTTACCGTTATTAATCACCCCTTCAATATTGTTGGCTAACTTTGGTGGTTAAAAATCGTAGTTAATAGGTAAAAATTATCAAGCATAAAATTTTTGTGTACACCCATTAGTCAAAACAAGTCATTTTCACAAAAGGAGAATTAATATATATATATATATATATATATATATCTCTTGGACTGTATTCAATTTCATCTTCTATCAGGAAGTTACTTTGTTTAAAACAAACGCAAGTTTTAAAGAATTTTAAATTTTATTCATATTAATTGCCAGAGAAGTGTACAATTTACTTAATCAACAGTTTTCTAATATGGATTTTTTTATTATTCTTTTAAAGATATGTTTTCCTATTAGGCAACCCATGGTTTCGCTACTATAGGTGCCTAAGCTAGACTAAAGCCAAGATGTTTGTCATGTTCCTTTTTTTTTTTTTTGTCCCCCTCCCTTTCATTCAAATTAGAAGTTAAAATGGTGTAAGTGTTAAACATGATTGTATACGAGGACAATCTATGGTAATCTACTGCAATATGAAAATTAATAGTCTTTTACTCTTCTATTGCCATATACATTGACGGTGAACAAATCAATAAACCACACTTCATTTCTTATTATTTTTCTTATTCAAAGTAACAAGGACCACTTTATAGAAGACCTTGCAACTGTGACATAAGAATGAGAAAGAAATGTTGTTATAGATTATTAGTTTGCGTAGTCGCAAACTCACGCAATATATGAGAATATATAATTATTTTGAGATGTGGTATAATATATGATTTATTCTCTAAATTTTATTGTAAATAATTTGTTCTCCCTAAAAATTAAAAAAAAATTTAAAATAAAATTATGACTATTTTTAAAAATATATAATTTTATCATTTTTGGTGTTTTTTTTATTGATCTTATTCATTTTTGAAATGTTCCATTTTTTTTTTAACAATTGTTCTTATGCATTATATTTGCCTAATTTATTTTGGTATAACTAAAATGTTTAAGTTTCAAATTTATTATTCAAATTTCTCATTTTTTTTTTAAGAAGATTATTATAATAATAAAAACTTATCAAATAATTAAAATTGATATTACTCAAATAACTGATAGAAATTCAAACCTATCTTCTCCTATCTTTAAGTAAGTACACTAGAGTAGACCAAAATGAATTTAATGGATCAAGATAGACCTAATAGACTGAAATGGACCTAATTGACCAAATTGGACCAAATAGACCAAATTGGACTGAATGAACCAAAATTGACCGAATTGGACCAAATGTCAAACCGTAATTAGTAAACATAACTCAAAAAATTAATAATAATTATATTAATAAAGTGATGTAAAAATCATAATATGTGATAAGTAATGTATTCCAACATAATGGAAGTGGTTTGTTGTTAAAGGAACATCAATCAAATTTTTATCACATCAATATTTTTAACTAAATTATTATGCATGCATTTATGATTCTATGTACTTGTTGAAGTTTTTATTCAAGTCGAATTTAGTTACGTGTAGAGAAAGTTCATTTTAAAAAAAAAAAAAATAAAGTTGGTACACCACAAAAAAGCATATCAGGAAAACCACTTGCATGTAATATTTTATACAAAAACAAAAAGAAATTGTTTGTTTTTAGACCCCTTAAAACACAACCAGATTAACCTAATTAATTAGCCAAGTGATTACTTAGTCAAATTAAACAGTTCTAGGTTAACACAAAACAATCATATCATGTAAAGTGCAAAAAATAAAGAACACACGATATGATAACCTAGGAAAACCAAACCGGTAAAAAACCTGGGGAGGATTTAACTTAGCTATCCTCAAGGTAAAACTGAATCCACTATGAAAGAATCGAAATTTATACAATAGCGACTTAGACCACTAATATCTTATTGCTACCTCATGTAGAAAACTTACTGACACGACCACGTGCAAACTCTAAGACCACGGACTCCTTCTTTCTTGGATTCTCTAGCAAGTACAAGCACTCCCGCTTGCGTATCTTTAAGCTCTTTAGTGCAGCAACTAAATAATTATCAAGCTTTCAATGAAATCTCTTTCTTGATAATCCTAAGCATGTGTGAAGTTACATCTCAGATCTCACAAGAGATTCATACACACAGCAAATACAGCAACCTCAAAAACGTGGCTAGGGTTTCCCTTTTATACCTAGGGAAAAACATAAAAACTTACACGTCATATGGGCTTAGGGCTGAGTTGGAAATTCTACAGAAAAAACATTCTGCCCAACTTTCGATCGATCAAGTCTAATTCTCGATCGATCGAGCCAGTCAGAATTGCACACTCAATTCTGCAGTTAACTTGATTCCAACTTTACATAAAAAACATACTTTGAGCAAATCTAAAACGCGACTAAAAACCTATTTTGATCATGGTTTGCCAACAATACAAATTTGAGTTCTAATACATTAGTTCCTAAGTACTTAGAACCTAACAGAAACGAGAAAAAAAAAAAAAATCGTTTGGCCTTTATTATCTCTATCTCTTGAAGTTATTGAACAATGACATATGGTTCTCTAAATAGGAGTGGAACTAGACAACTTGGCCTTGAATACTATATTAGCATACAGATATGAATACAATTATGGAATGAGACTTTCTTTTAAAGTGACTATAAACTAAAAATAAATAAATGATGTCTCCATCCTAGGTATTTGTATTACATGTATTTTCTATTATAGTTAAATATAGGTTCTAGAATGTGCAAAGACAAGTTTGTGAAAATTGATGATCATATCATGATTGATAAGTTACAATTAGTTTTGTGATGGAGTAAAGGCATAATGCATTATTACATATATTGATATTTATATAAATATTTTTTAAGGAAATAATGGAAAGAAAATGATAAAATAGCCATTGATGTGGCTCAACTGAAACGTAGCAACAATAAAGTGTTGCAATTTAGCTTTTAAATAGAGATAATATTGGTATAGATATAGATTAACTTGTTGTATGTAATAATTAAAGAATTTGAGTTTATTTACCTTATAACAGAATAGTATATCTTGTTTTTAATTATTTTATTTACCTTATAACACAATAGTATTTCTTGTTTCTAATTATTAGGAAAACCATGGTTCAAATTCCCATATATGATTTAGTACCTATTAGCTACGACTTACTTCTTTAGCTTTTTGAAAATGGACCATTTGACAGGGCTGTTTCTAAAAGAGAAAGGAAGTTTTAAAAAGTAGTACTTTGAAGAAATGTGGTTTCAAAACGGGACATCAAAAGGGAACTAGTGTCATTATGTATAGTATATCTCTTATGCATTTTAGCTCTTTATTTTACTCATCTATTCTATCATATGCATATATGTCGGGTTCAACATGTGAGAATTTGCAAAGATGCTGAAGGCCATGCTTATACATTATGTATTTTGAACAGTATGGATCAATTATTCATTATAGGGCGTTGAGTATTTTGCCCACCAGACATAATGCCATTGTAAATAGGCTGGGTTTGCTCTCATATATATTTCCATCTGGGAAGCTTTTTTTTTTTTTTTTTTAATTGACGTAGAACCTCACCAAGGCAAGGCCCTTTAAACCCATTATTTAGAGAGCAAACTATGGATACATGTTCCCACCCACCAGAGTTGTGTATCAAGTAATTCAAAAGAACTATTAGTGAACATTGAACCTAAGATGTCAGGGTCTATAGCTCACCCCAAGCTTCCAACCACTTAGGTTGCACCCTGATGGGTTGTTTGGAAAGAAAATTAAACTGGCTCCTCTAAATAAACATGTTGAAGCTTCTTTTGTTGCATACATAAGTTACATCCAGTTTTCCCCTGCATCCTTATGCTCCATTCTGAATCATTCAAATTTCATGAAAAATCAAATTGCATAAGGAAGATAGATATACGAAAGGAATTGAATTTTTTGAAATTTCATAGTGGATGCTTTTGAAACATGTTTTGTAATTATATAGATAACTAGATAAGGTTAAACTTGGTATAATTACTTAAGACATTACATCTTTGGTTCTATAAATAAATTCAACCACATGACGCGTACAACAATGTAGCACAACCATTGGGACTTTTGGCGAATGCACTTCCTTGAGTATAATTACAGATTCCATGGATAGCTGGTTGAATTTAATTGAAAATTCCCAAGCTACAACACCTAAAATACTGTATTTAAGTGTTTCCCTTGTAAATAAACTTATTGTCCACTTTATGTAAGTCAAGCCAAATATGACCTTAGGTTGGTATATGGCACATTCAACAGAATTTAACATCATCAATCATGCTTTAACAAAATCAGACACTTGTGCTGCCATTACAAGCATTTTATAAGTTTGTTTGTTAATGGTTTACAGCCTGAACTGAATTTAATTTGGTAACCTTTTTGGTTTATAACTTTAGTCCCTAAAAGACTTGCATACAAGGACATATAATCTAATTAATTTTTTCCACAATTTTCATTATTTCTTACAAGGACCAAGATTATGCACCTTCCGTTAATTCATTTTCCCCCAACAAATCCGAGATGCTTTATTAATAGCCTCACATTCTTTAGAATATACAACGTGCATTTCATATAAAAGGTCATAAAAAAGTAGAGCGCCGACCGAAGAATGGCCCCAGTGAATTCTTTGCAGATATCACTTTGCTGACCAACAGTCTCCACTTAGCCTTATCTTTCTTTGCCTGCTGCTGCATTTTTTCCTTGAAATGCCTGGAAGCAAGAGGGAAAAAAGAGAACTTATTAACAATATCATCAAATTTATCATACATAATGTTGTCCACATGTATCACTCAAAATGAGCTACTGCATTTTTTACTTGAAATGACTAGAAGCAGGAGAACATAAATAATCTTATTAAGACAATTATCAAATTTATCATATAGGAATGTTGCCCAAATCAATCACTCAAAATAAACACAACTAAGATTAGGATTCTGCCAATTTTAGCGCACTACCCAGTTACCAAGTCATCGATTCAATGCCAACGAAGCATTGCCCAAGTGATTGAACTAACTACTCTCAAGACTCTAGAATATATTTTTTTTTCTATAATGTCTATCGATAACTTAGGTGAAATTCAACCTGACTGCCATTCAATTGGAGGGTTTCACCTTTGATAATGATCTTATTGAGAAAATGTTAATCTAAGGCTCTGGTTGACATGTGCACAACATGACATTCTACATCTTTCATCACTTTTTTTTTTGGGGGAAGTGGGGATTGGACTAATCATATACTTTCCCCAGACAATGAAGGGCATAGAGGCAAAGATAGAAGTTTCATGCTTACCTGTAAAGAGGGACCTTGCAAGAATCTGTTGGGTTACACGTGTAAGTGAAGTCCCACATTGAATAAAGATGAGAAGAATGAGTGGTTAATATAACAAAATTGAGCACATACCCATTGGGCTTAGGCCTTTTGGGTTAAAGTGTGTCTCTATATGTTATATTAATTACTCAAGGAAGCACCCCAAGGTGTTTATCTCCCCGACAAGTGGTATCAGAGCCCATGGTGGTGTGCGGCGAAGGTGGTGAGGTGTTCATGGTCCCTACCCAGCAGGGACAGAAAAAGCCTAGACGGTCCACACACAAAAATCCTGGAGAAGAAAAAAAAAAAGAAAAAAAACCAAACAAATGAATATTGTTAATGGTGCTAAATAATGGTGTGATGCGAGGTTCCCATGGACATGGACGTGCGGGGTTCTCATGGATGGCGTACGAGAGACCCGTGGATGACGCGTCGATGAAGTGAAAAGCCTATTAGTCAAGGAGGAGTGAGTAGGACTTCTTCATGGCCCACAGAGAGGTCTTGAAGCTCATAGAGAGGTAGACTCACACGTGAGGGGGAGATTGTTGGGTTACACGTGTGAGTGAAGTCCCACATTGAATAAAAATGAGAAGAATGAGTGGTTAATATAACATAATTGAGCACATACCCATTGGGCTTAGGCCTTTTCGGATAAAGTGTGTCTCTATATGTTATATTAATTACTCAAGGAAGCACCCTAAGGGTCATTGCACAAGTGAGAATGCAATTCAAGTAGCTGCCACATGCGCTTGCAATGAACACATCCACCAGGAACTCGGGTCTTACAATTGGAGAAGTGACGGACTAAAGTCTCAAGCCCTTTGCAAGCTGGGAAACCACAAGCAACTTGGCTTCCTTTCAGAACCTTGTCACGTGGCCCTATTGTTCTACACCCATCTCTACATATGGGAAGGAGGGCTTCCATTGCCTCATGCAGTTGCAAGTACACCTTTTTCTCTTCCATTCTCTTCAATCAGTCTTCTTTTCTCTGAAACAAAGAATCGAAGAAAAAGATTATGAAAGAAATGTAAGCTGATGATTGAGAACAAAAAACTTCATTGTCCAACAAATTGTTTATCAATGACTGAAGAATATGAGCTTTCTACTTATGAAAGTCACAAATTGACAAGTATACAATGTAAATAATTTTAAATTGACCTAAAATTAAAAAGGGTAAACTATAATAGCCTCCCTTAAGGTTTGGGGAAATGTAAGAAAACCCCTCTTATTTTTATAAATGAAAATCCACCTCTTTGAGGTTTTGATTTATATTAACAAATATGTCCTTAAGATCATTTATGTCTATTACAAATGAAGTCAAAATACATGTTTTTCAAATTAAATTCTCATCCAGGATAACCTCAATATAATGCTTACTCTCCAAATTGGTTATATGAAGAAAATTAAAACTACATGGAGTAAGTGTAAATTTTAAAAATAAAAGTGGATTTCTAACATTTCCCCAAAACACAAGGGAAGTTAATGTACTTTACCTAATTTGAGGAGAAAAAACATAGAGTTAATCCATTGATTAAAAAAGATAAAGAGTAGTTTTCAACAAATGGAGTGGGTCCTCTGTACTAACATATGAAGAGTAGTGAGAAGGGTGGGGGGATGGGGGGGATGTAAATAATCTTCTATATTAATGTTATGAAAAGCATAGATTTGGATATTTTTACACACTAGGACCAAGTAGATAGTCCATTGCAGGATATGTTGTGCAGATCCGAACAGTAAGAAAGTAAAGGTAGGATTTTTTTTAATTATTTTTTACAAGGCTTAAAAGTTAACTAACCAGGAAGTTAGTATGTTGTGGATCCATTAGGAGGTTGTTGAGCCAGGGATCTACCACATACCCAGTGCAAAAACCTTCCTTGTTGCCTTAATTGTTACGAAATTCAACAGATAGTTAACGTACATAAATTATAGAAAGCATATATTTATATATCCATTGAAATTTCCATGTTTAATCTGGCTCAACAAGGCACTCTGGAAGTTCTTGTTCAAGTGCAGGATTAGCCCGCTTCATTACTTTCCAACCATCAGTTGAAGATATAGTTTTGAAGTCTCTGATAATCATATGAACACAAATCAAAGAGAGCTGTGGTGCATCACAATTCCTTGCCAATTGAAGTACATCTATCATGTTTTCTTTGGTCAGCCAGCCCTGCTCCAGAACATATATACAAACTCTTTTCAGCAATGGGACTGAGTACGAGTGCGATAAAACCAACAAATGGAGAACAAACTGCTTCATTTCATCCTCTTCATAGCTGCATTAGAATATTTAAGAAGAAATAACTTTGAGCATTTGAGCTAGAATCGCTATCTGAGAGAGAGATGGGGATGCAAAAAGATGGAAAAGGACAACTCCAACATACCAGGACAAGTAAATAAAACGGATAAAAGCATAGGCAGCTTGATAAGGCACCCCGGGTATCTTGATGTATCTCATACCATTCTTAACTTTTGATTGCTGTAGAATATTCCCCAGCACAGGAGATGCAACACTCTGCATAGTGAAAAAAAAAAAAAAAAAAAAAAAAAGCCTTTAGGCCCATCCCTTTTAAAAAATTCCTCAGAAACTAAAATAAAGAAATTCCAGGAATTTGCATGTGATGAAATTATAGTTTCAATAGTCCCATTGCCTCATTTAAACCACCATTTCTAGAAATTGAAAAGGCAGCAACTTTGTCAGTATAATATTTTCAAGTGAATGTCTTTACACTATTAAGTCAGGACCAGCAATAAAAATTAGGCTAGCTCAAAATTATAAAAGGAAGTCAAATCGACTCACCAGAATACTGGAATGAGCCAGAATATATGATTTGTCCTCTGTAATAATATAGACATCTGAACCATATCCTTCCTTGAAAAGCTTGTCCCGAGTATCTTTGATTCTAATACAGGATTTACTAGGGAGAGAAGGTGGTTTTGGAATATTACATTTAGAGGATATAGAAGAGGAGGGAACTTCCAGCACAGGTAAAATATCGGCTGGATTATCTTCTTCTAGGTGTATATTAAAAGATCCACAGAAGGATTCACCAGTTGAGGGTGGCCAGGGATAGTCAAGATCTGATGAAGCCATTATATTCTAGGTATTACGTACTACACAGCTATCAAATTCTAACCAAGGATCTGCATACAAGATAAAAACAGATTATGAGAAGTGTAAATTAATTGCAAGCGGATAAAGTTCAAAATAATATTAAAAGAGTATCAATGAAACAAAGGGAACATAGTGTGCATGGTATTTGACGATGATATTAATGAAACAGTGATTATGATTGAAACAAATCTAGATATATAGTTGCTTAAATGGGATCTAAAGTTTGCATCATAATGTCAAACTTCTTCAGAAAAGGAATGCCAAACAGATGTAAACAAACAAAGCAGAACACCCTATATTATCAAATAGGAAAAGAATCAATTTCATACATCCTTTACTATGACTTGTAGAACATTCATAAAGTTGCTTTGCTTTGAGGTTACAGATTTCTTCCATGCCCGCAAAACTCAATACTAGGAAAACCTTAATTTAGTTTGCCATAAAAGTTCAGAATCCACCCTAACCAGATACTTACTTAAAACCATAACAAATCAATTAAATGAATCTTCCTTAAATCTTACATGTGCCATTCACACAAATTTAGACGTTGAAATGTGCAATTGTGCATACATACTGTAACCTTTATAGGGGAATGTGTTCAGAAGAATTAATCATAAAAGTACCAAACAAAAACATACAAGGATTATAGCATCTATTCCACTGATGACCAAATTAATTTAAAAAAAAAAAAGTAGTTGGAGATTGCGATAATGATTAAAGTGTCAAATTCAAGACAAAAGTCCACACTCACACACACATTATCAATTAAAAAATTGCAAATGATACATACTGAATAATGATTACAAGAACATGCATAAAATGTAAATAAATAATAAATAAGACTTCCTTTTTATTTATTAAACAAAGATGATATCCACAGAACATGAAGAATTAAAAGGAATTTTTATATAGAAACCAAGTTTGGTTAATCAACCAATTATACAAAGGAAACCAGAATTATATGGTAGAATTTGCTTAAATGGCAAGGAAGTATAAGAAAAGAAATGAAAACTCCAAGTCTTACAAAAAGTATTTTCCATTGGGGAAAAGTTCTGGTCAAGTATGAATTAACAACCTGATTCATAAATTTACACTTTACCCACCTAAGTCTAATTGTATTTAGTTTTGGCTCATGAGTCATGAGTTTAGTGTAGTCATTACAATCTGTGTAAATTAGACCCAAGTGGGTAAATCACACTTTGTTGGATCAAACTTTGACCCAAATCACAGGTGGGTTAAATTTAATTAATTTTTTAATTAAATTTTTCTTATAACTTCATTTAAAATAATATAAATAATTCATTAAAGTAATAAAGGAAGCGAGAAAATTTGAGTTTTTTAATTGAAGGAAGAGATATAATCTTAATAAAATATTGTATTTTATTTTTAACAACTTGCTACAGTTAAATGGTATTTATACCAGTTTACTGTAGTTACAAAAAATTTAGCTTTGGCTCCTCCAACAACACATGATTTTTTGATTCTTTGGTGGAAAAATAGATTTTTTTTTTTTTTTTGGTTAAAATACAATTACCATCGTGAATATTTGTATTGTTTTTGTTAAGTTATCGAAGTAGAAGTAATGGCAGCAAGGAGGGCCTTGGAACTTGCTTTGGAATGTGGCTTTCGGCGCATAGTCTTGGAAGGAGACTCTGAGGTTCTATACAAAGCTTTGCAACAGGGGAATAGAAGCCTAGCACACTATGGCCACCTCATAACAGATATACAGTTTCTTATTTCACACTTCAACGCTTTTAAACTATTTGTTGTGCGTAGACATTGTAATAAGCTTGCTCATGCTTTAGCAAGACGAGCAACAATCCCGCCTTCTATGTCCGTCTGGATGGAAGATGTACCACCAGACTTGTTACCTGTATTCCAGGCTGATTTCAACAGCCTTCTTTAATAATATGCACCGACTTCTTTCTCAAAAAAAAAAAAGAAAAAGTTAAGCTTGTTGTGAAAAAATGGGGCCTAATGTTTTGGAAGGAGCTAACTACAAAAATAAAAAATATTATAACAAAAGAGGAAAAATTTAGACCCAGATTGAAGATATACAAACACAAATGAAAGAGAGCTGTGGTGCATCACAATTCCTTGCCAATTATGTCACGTTTTTCTTTTGTCAGCCAGCCCTGCTCCAGAACATATATACAAACTCTTTTCAGTGATGGAACTGAGCTTCATAGCTGCATTAGAATATTTAAAAAGAAGAAATCGCTTTGGGCATTTAAGCTAGAATCTAAAACACACACTGAAACAGTAATTAAAATGCAACACTCATTCTGCACAATTGACAAATAAAAAGCCTTTAGCCTCTATCCCTGTTCAAAAATTTCCTTAGTAACTAAAATAATTAATTCTGGGAATTTTTTTTACTCAGAAAAAAAAAAAAAAAAAATTCCCATGTGATGAAATTTTCAGCAACTTTTTCAGTATAGGCTGTGTTTGTTTCGTGTAAAACGAAATGCTATTTTCCGGAAAAGGAAAATATTTTTAAGTGTTTGGTTGAATTATGAAAATTGTTGTGGAAAATATTTTCATGTGTTTGGTTCTATTAGGAAAATGCTATTTTCCTACCATTTTTTCACAATTTTCGGCAACAAATTCCGGCAACAACAACAACACAACAACAACAACAACAATCAGTTCATCAAAAAAAAAAAACAACAACAACACAAAACCCACAGAAAATCCACCATCCACACCACCGCAACGAAAAAAAAAAAAAAAAAAATCAGAGGAGGACGAGAGGGCGGCGCGATCGAGACGACGATGAGATCGAAGATGATGATCTGACCCAGAGGAGGACGGCGTGATCTCGCAGGCACGAACTTGGCGCCGTGATCGCGATCTTGGCGCGATCGAGAGGGCGGCGCGATCTTGGCGCGATCGAGTGACGAAGGAGGCGACGGCGTTGATCGGCTAGGTGAGGTATGGGTTTCTCGGATCGGGATGTGGATCGGACTGCGTGATTATGAGGGGTGGTGGTGGAATGGCGTTTATGAGTGGTGGTGGTGGAACGCCGTGGATCGGGTTTGGTCTCTTCTCTCGGCGTCGAGCTCTGGTGTCGATTTCTCGGATGGTCTCGCCGTGGAGGATGGGTTCTTCAAGTTTCTTGGCTCTCTCTTTTGTGCATTCTCTCTCAACTTCTCTGGCTCTCTCTTTCGTTTCTCTGTTTTGTGCGTGTTGTGCGAGATTTTCGGAAATCATTTGAAGGGAAAATAAGGGCGTAAAATGATTTCCGGGTCAAAGGAGTAAATACGGTCAAACTGAAGCTGATTTTCCGGAAAATAAAATTTTCCTTTCCTGCCAAACACTGGGGTCAGGTGGTAAATGATTTCCGGAAATCATTTACCACCAAAACAAACACAGCCTAATCTTTTTCTCAAGTGAACAACTTTACACTATTTATGTCATTGGGCCAGCAATAGAAATCGGGCTTAGAATATATGAACCGTAATAATGTAGACTTCTAAACCGACCCAAAAAACCCAACCCGACCAGTTTTCACGTCAGCTGCAGACCCAATAGAAAAGACACACACACAGACACAGTAAGCGACCCAGTGAGTTTGATTTTCCCTTCCAGCACAAAAAGGAACTGCGCGCATGTTCTGTGTCAAAGATGAAGCAAGTTAATCAAATGGGTATGTTTATTGATCTTTATCTCCTTCCATGTTCTTCGTACTTTTAGAGCATTCACATCAGCTCATGTAAAATTTCTGTCTATTTTACACAAAAAACCTACTTTTTCTATTTTACACGTTCACTCTTACAATACACCCACATTAGTTCATCTATTCTATCACTTCTTTTATTTAAATAATCAATTTTTTCAATTATTTTATTATTTCTCAACTAACCCCTTTTTATACGCGCTCTATCTCTCTCTCTTTCCATTTTTTTTTTATTCTCTATACCTATCTCTCTCTCTCTCGGTCTAATCCACACTAGCTCCAATCACAAGTTTCGATCTACAACTCCGATCCACAGCTCCGATCTCCCTAACTCCGATCCACAAGCACCGGTCTCCCTAGCTCCGATCAGGCTCCGATCCATAGCTCCGATCATAGGCTCCGATCCACAGCTCCGATCACAAGCACCGATCCACAGCTCCGATCCACAGCTGCACCGATCCACAACTCCGATCACAAGCAACGATCCACAGCTCCGATCTCCCTAGCTCTAATCAGGCAAGACCCATACCCACGAGCTCCGATCAAGACAGACCCACAAGCTCCAATCATTCCAGTCAAGCACTGATCGTTCCGATAAGCACCGATCTGTCTCTTTGTTGTTTGTCTGTTTGGGTTTGTTTGTGTGTGGGTGTGTTTGTGTATCTTTGTTTTTTTTTTTTTTTTTTTTTTTTTTTTTTTTTTTTTGAGCAAGTATATCTCTGTGTTGATTGGTCTGTATGGATGTGTTTGTGTGTTGGTGTGTTTGTGTGCATCTGAGGAAAAGAAGATGAGGAGGAGCTGAGGTTGTTGTGCACGGAGAAGAGAGAAAAAAAATTGGTGCGAACGGATAATATTATTTTAATATATACACGAGCTACAATACCCGTGTATATTTACACGGGTACTGTAGCTCATGGAAAAATATGACCGGTTTTACACATTTTTACATCCACTGATGTGGGTGTTTTTTTTGCTCAAAATGTGTAAAATTTGCACTGTAGATGTATTTTAGAAGACTATAGCTGATCTGATGTGAATGCTTTTAGTATTTGGGTTCTAGTTGAAATCTTTGTTTTTTTGTTTCTCGTTTTAGTGGTGAAATATGGGTTTTAGAGTACTGTTTTCATTACTGTTTTGGTTCGGTTTTCAAAACAGTAAGATTCCTTCCTTTGTTCTAAATAAATATTTTCTCTAATGTTTTTCTTTGAAATAGACTAGTTGTTCCCTATTTTCTCACTTACCATTGAAGAAATGCTGAATATAGGACTACGAATTCAAAGATTGTCACTAAGAGAACCGCATGTCGCACTTGGCAATTCAAGAGCTGCCAGTGGTAGTTTCTGATCTCACAGAATTTCTTTTCCAAAGTCAAAGAAATTTTAAAGATATCCCATTTTAAGGCCTGACCATCTTTCAGTATCCTAATGTCTACCTATGGTGGAAGTGGCACAGAGCCTCACTTTAATTATAAATGCTTATGTCTTTCGTTGGTATTTCTTTTTTTAATGCGTGATTGATTTAAATTTATAGATTTCCCTGTTATTAATTTTCTTGCTGACCTATGAAAATATACATTCACAGCCTATTATGATGCCTTTTAATCTTCATGTACAGGTATTCTTGTATTTATGGATGGGTATATGAATATAGCAATGGAGCAAACAGAAGAATGATTTAAAAATGGCAATAAAAAAAAAAGTATGGTGATGCTTTCAGTTGCAAAACAACGGTAATTTAAAGGTTGGTTTGTTGTTTTATTATTATTATTCAACTTTCTTTTTTTGGTCCATTCTATATTTTACTGGACAGGGACAGGTTGTGATTAGGATAATCTCTTTTGATGCAGTTCTCTACATTAGTATAAGTCATGTAGATCATCTGCAGTCATGCTTTTAATGTAAGACAATGTGGATTTTGGAAATGATCTCCAACGGCATGTGTTATCAAATGTTTGATTTGAAGAGAGATGCCTTATTGCTATTGTGATGAATGGTATCATTGATTTAACAGTATAATCAATGATGATGATTATGATTGTTGAGTTTATTGGGAAAAATTCGATATAACAGTGAATAAATTTCAGCAAGTACAGTAGAAGCACAACCACATAATAACACAAATATTTACGTGGAAACCCTTTCTCCTTGAAGGGAAAAATCACAGGACAAACTCCGAATAATTTTACTATATTAAATAGAGATTACAGTATTTAGAAATACAACTTGAGTAAAGAAAAACTCTCTTTTTCTTCTCACTCACTGCTCTATTCCTCATTGTGTATTTTCTCTAACTCTCTCTATTTTTCTCTTCTCTTTTTGGCTTGCTCTTACTCACGTACTAGTCCTCACACTTTGGGACTTCACTCTTTTTTCTTCCCACTGGGACTTCACTTCTTCAGCCCCTACACCTTCAAATGGCCGAAACTTCTCCCTTTTATTTCTTTCACCTTTTCTTCTTTTCTTCCTTTCACACTCTTCTCTTCAAATCACAATAAATGCAAGCCACTTACTTTGACTTTGCTTCGACCAAAATCTCTTTTCTTCCTGCCATAGCCGAATCTTTTCTTGCTTTTGCTTCCTTCTTTTCTTTTGTCTTCAGCATGTTGGACACTTTGGCTCACTTCTCATTCAGAGAAGTCATGGAGTGCCATGCTCATTAAATGAGCTCTTGTAAAAACAGCATGTGGGCTGGACCCACGGTGCAGTGCACCTAACAATCTCCCCCTCCAGCCCACTACAGAGGAGATCTTCAGTCCAACTCTTCAGTTAAAATTCATTTAGGCTAAGCCAACACCAGGCTCAACCTTCTTCATTATTTTCACTAATATTGAGAAAATATTATCAAAACTAATACCTTTCATTCTCAAATAGTTTACTTCACCTTGGATATCCTTAATCCAATTTTTTGGCTCCCTTGCTCAAGACCTTCATGATCTTTCACTTCATCGTGCTTTTTAGCATCATGATATTTTTCATCAAATATCACTTTCTCATTTAAATCACTTTCAGGTAGAGAGAATTTTACTCTCTTAGTCTTGGCTACAACACCATTACTATCAACTCTCAACTGTGAAGTTTTCTCAAAAACTTTGACTGCATTGGACTTTTTCTTACAAGCTCTCACATGAGTTCTGTACATGCCACAACAAGCACGCCCTCTAGTAATAACTAATAATCCTTTAAAAAGTTTCCATCTTCCATTGCCAAGATGGTTACTATAACCCGCTTGATCTAAAGCAAAAGTAGACAACACATTCATCCTTAAATCTGGAACATGCCGCACATCCTTCAATATCAACGTGCAACCAACATTGGTCTTGATGCACACATCACCAATTCCCACAATTTTTGAATAACTAGAGTTACCCATCTTCACAACACCAAAGTCGCCTGTTTTGTATGTGAACAACCTTTTTGTGGGGATAACATGGTGAGAAGTTGCTGAATCAACAACCCACTCAACATCATTCTTAGCAACATGCTTACACTTTTGCTCTTCAAGAGAGAGCATTAGAACATCGTCATGAAACACAACTGCTGCAGTATTCTTCTCATCATCATTCTTTTCATCTTTCTCTTCATTTTGTTCCTTATTCCAATGCCAGCAGTTTCTTTTTACGTGACCCTTTTTCCCACAATGGAAACATTCTCTTATCTTTTTAAACTGAGATCTACCTTTTGACTGTGACCTATCATTGGATTTGGCTCGATCATCAAGCCCTCTGCTTCTATTTCTGCCCCTATTCTCCATAACAAGAGCTTGATCTTATGCATTGTTTATACCAGCATCTCTTCTGCGAACCTCCTCACTTAGAATCAAATCTCGAATATCATCATATTTGAGTTTGCTTTTTCCTGTAGAATTGCTCACTGCCATTCTCATGGCCTCCCAAGTGTTTGGCAAAGAAGCCAAAACAATTAATGCACGGATCTTATCGTCAAAATCAATCTCCACGGAGGACAATTGATTTGTGATGGTGTTAAACTCATTCAAATGCTGAGCCACAGGAGTACCTTCTACCATCTTCAGATTAAACAACTTCTTCATCAGATGCACCTTATTGTTAGCCAAAGGCTTTTCATACATACTAGACAAAGCCTTCATCAAATCCACTGTCGTCTTTTCCATCATAACATTGTGTGCAACTGATCTTGTTAGAGTTAATCGTATAACTCCTAGCACTTGTCTATCAAGAAGACTCCATTTTTCTTCTTCCATACTATCTGGTTTCCTTCCCAAAAGAGGAAGATGTAATTTCTTCCTATACAGATAATCTTCGATCTGCATCTTCCAATAGCCAAAGTTTGTGCTGTCAAACTTCTCGATTCCTGACGTCTTTCCTTCTTCTCCGGCCATTGCTCCCAATCGAACCTACGCTCTGATACCATTTGTTGGGAAAAATTCTATATAACAGTGAATAAATTTCAGCGCACAGCGGAAGCACAACCATACAATAACATAAATATTTACGTGGAACCCTTTTTCCTTGAAGGGAAAAACTATGGGACAAACTCTGAATAATTTCACTGTATTAAATAGAGATTACAGTATTTAAAAATACAACTTGAGTAAAGAAAAACTCTCTTTTTCTTCTCACTCACTGCTCTATTCCTCAATGTTTATTTTCTCTAACTCTCTCTATTTTTCTCTTCTCTTTTTGGCTTGCTCTTACTCACGTACTAGTCCTCACACTTTGGGACTTCACTCTTTTTTCTTTCCACTGGGACTTCACTTCTTCAGCCCCTACACCTTCAAATGGCCGAAACTTCTCCCTTTTATTTCTTTCACCTTTTCTTCTTTTCTTCCTTTCACACTCTTCTCTTCAAATCACAATAAATGCAAGCCACTTACTTTGACTTTGCTTCAACCAAAATCTCTTTTCTTCCTGCCATAGCCGAATCTTTTCTTGCTTTTGCTTCTTTCTTTTCTTTTGTCTTCAGCGTGTTGGACACTTAGGCTCACTTCTCATTAAGAGAAGTCATGGAGTGCCATGCTCATTAAATGAGCTCTTGTAAAAACAGCATGTGGGCTGGACCCACGGTGCAGTGCACCTAACAGAGTTGGTGGCTTGATATTGTTTAAGCAATGAGGCTGTGTACTTAGTTTCAGATGGTGTGCACCATGTCACTTGTACTCCACACAAAGATTAGCCGACCTTATTGGTTCATGCGGCAAACCTAAAATTTTATATATGCAGTCTTGTTGACTGTTGTGTGTCAAAAAATAGAGTTCAAGCTGTGCTTTGTTTGAGAGAAATTTTAGGTTTCTCTTGTCATGTGCTTATGGTGAGAGCCCTCTTTGGGAGTATTGGGGTTTGGGTTTGTGATATTGCCTCTGTTCTAACTTTTTAATCTCCCTATTTTGTTGTTGAAACTTTCTCCTTTATGCCGCCCATGGATGTAAGCCATGGCCGAACCACATAAATCTTTGTGTTCCTTTTGTCATTGTCTTTGTTTTTCTTTTTTTTTTTTGCTATTTCTATTTTGCATAAACCCACTATCATTTGGTTACACACAACAAATAAGTATCAATGCTTCTGTTATCGATGACTCCTTCTTAATAGATAAATTTATACATTGAGGCTTGATGCATAACTTTTAGAGGCATCATTTGTTTCTGCTGGTGTTCGACTAGTGTGAATTAGTTTTGAGATGGTTTTAGTTTCTAGAAAATTGCTTTGCATTGTACTTGGGAAGAATGATTCAGAATGTTTTATTATAGGTGAATGATTTGACTACTTCCCCTCAAACTGTCTTCAAACCTAAAGTTAGTTGATGGTACCTTTAGTTATCATTAGTAATCAACTCTTCAATAGTGATGGCTATTTTTGATGGTTAAAGATCATAGTCCACCATAAAATATTTAGTAGAAAAGATTTTTTTTTTTTATGGCCATTAGTCAAAACAAGTCTTTATTTATCTTCTATCAAGAAGTTACTTTCTTTGTAACAAATGGAAATTTAAAGAATTTGAAATATTGATTCATATTCAATTGCTTGGGAAGTGTACAATGTACTTATTTTGGTGGTTGAATATTCTTTATCAAACAATGAGATTGTTGCAAATAATTTATCAATCTTCAATTTTTCAACTTAAGGATATATTTATATTTTTGAGAAAGAAGCTTTCCTGTTAGGCAACTTGTGACTTCCATGCTATAGGGGCCAAGCTAACTTAAAGCCCAGATGTTTGTCGTGATTCGTGATTCTCTCTTCTTCTTCTTCCCTTTTTTTTCTCCTCCCTCATTCAAATTAGAAGCAAGCTATCCATAAAAAAAATGGAAGCAAGTTAAAATGTTTATAGGTGTTAAATAATGTTGTATACAAGTACAATTTATGGAAAATCAAAATTAATAGCCTCTTACTCTCATCTCATCTATTTTCACATACATAGAGTTTTATTGCAGATTACTCTACAGCCCGTTTTGTAATTATCTATATATATATATATATATATAAAGTCAAAATTGATAGAAAATTCAATTAGATTTCAAATTGGATTCCAATTTTGCGTCATGTGTCCTATTTAAGTTTTTTTTTTTTTTTTTTTTTAAATTTTGTTCTAAGCAAGTTAATACTGTACAAAAGACTAAGAATTTAACATAAATAAACCACCAGAACCCCAGTAAACAAAAAAAGTAAGAAGAAAAAATAAACACATGTATATCCCAAAATATATATATATATATATATATATATATATAAAAGAGAGAGAGAAAGAGAGAGTAAAACTCATCAATGACTTAAAATAGGTGTAACTATTACACTAGGTATAATTTGAACCCATATATGTACGTAATTGTTACTGTTTTTAATTGTACCGTGAATATATGCTGGTTATACACTAATAATATATACATTTTTTTTCTCCACTTTACAAAAATCACCTGTTGATATATGTCACTTCCACAAAATTTAACATAATCAATCATGTTGTATCCAAATTAAACACTTGTGCTACCATTCAATATGGGATAGAATTCTTACTAGTTAGTACTTATGTGAGTGCCTTTTAATTGATATTCGGTATTTTGTTATTCCTGAAACTAGATGAGGTATTAGTGTCTTACTGTTCTTACTGTTGTAAAACTTTTGTGCGTAGAAAATGAGTTTTGTAATTTCTTTGCATTGGTTGAAGTTTTCTATTATGCTTTCTATAGAATGAAGACTTCAACGTTTGGAGTCAAGTATCTTATTGACATTAAGTGAGTGAAACATCTTATGCTGCAAATAAATTATAACTATTAGTATACTGTATATTGGCATGCTGAGCAGAGAAGAAAGTTGTGCTCGGTCTATGGTCTAGGTTTTGCATGCCTCTCTGAGAGAAGTTGTTTACTTGGAGTTTTAAAACTAAGTTGGAGTAAATCTCTTAGTCTTGTTTGATGGCTAGTCCATTTAATTTTGTAAATCATATTTTTTTTAACCTTTTATGTGATGATATTGCTTAGACCAATTGGAGTTTATTTGAGAAGTTTATTAATAATTAGTTAATTTAACTTTTTCTATGTTATTGTTCTATCATTAGGGAGAGAAAGATCAGATTTTAGATAGGCAAAATGAATGGAGGTGGAGAGAAAGGATCAGCAACTACGAAAACTCCTGGAGATTTCCTCAAATCAATTTGTTGGCGACCTGTTGTTGTTAAACTGAATTATGGAGTAGATTATCAAGGTCAGTCTCCCTATTTCTTATTTGTGAAGTCGACTCACCGACGTAAGTTTTTTCTCCAAGTGATTGTCCTACATATTCTGATAAACCATCTCCATTATTCAAGTGTTGGGTCCTACTTTTAAATTTTGAAGGAAAAAAAAGTAGCATTTGGTGAGAGAGAAGGAAAACACATGGAATGGCCCTCCAAACTTCCCTTTTCACATGAACAATTCTATGGAAAATATTAGTCAATACGCGTCTGTATTGCTTGTTTTTCCTTCTCTCATTTTATAGTAATAGTATAACATAAATTAGGAAATTTTTTTTTTTTTACATATATTTTTCATGTAAATTTTATATTGTCATTGTACACATTTGCAAGAATAAGGGTTGTTCTCTTACATATTTCCACTTGGGAAGCAAATTAAACAGGCTCTTCTAAATACACATGTTGAAGCTTCTTTTGTAACTTACATAAGTTACATCCAGTTTTCCTCTGCCTCTTTAAGCTCCATAATATGTTCATTTGGATAATTCAAATTTCTGGAAAATTCAATTGAGCATAAGAGAGAGAGTTTCATCACAGATGTCTTTGTAACCTGTTTTGTAATAATTATAGATAAATTTGTTCCTTCATATTGTGGACTGGAATCCTGATTGGAGATTTACCTTATGAAAATAAATTTGCCAAGTTTTCTAAGTATTTAAAACCTGGCCACATACGATTTTTAATGGTGAACTCATGAATCTTTTGTGTTTGCCTGGTTCTATGCGGCTGCATTGTCTGTCATATTAGATACTTATTCAGAATCATCATTGCATAGCATGACGATGACTCACCATATATGCAGATTTTTTATTGTCCTATTCTTCCTCGTTTTACTATATTTTCCTCAGCTTCAAATACACATTTCTATTCGTAAACAATATCCTTTTCTTTTTTAACTTATCATTTTTCTTCAAGTTGTTCACAAATTTTGGGCATGTGTTTGTTGGGTTATTTGCAATTTGTTTTTCTAATTGGCGAATCTGTGACCCACTTAATTTACCTAAACCAAAAAAAAAAAAAAAATCTATGAGTGTCAGGTAGTTCAACTCTCTCAACATAACAAACTCTTGCTTAGTATCCTTGAAAAATCTATGAGTGACAGCTAATCATCAGGTTTTTTGCCTATTTTTTGAACCACTGACCCAGTAATTGATCTTTTTCCTTAAAGAGAACAGCTTGTGTCCACTGGCCAGTTTCACTGAACATGTTGAGATACAGACACATATCCATATCCCAACGGTCTTGGATACGTGTCTATATCCCAACGTGTCCAGTGGAACTAGCCACTGGACACAAGTGCCACCCTTCCTTGAAATATAGCTTCTTATTTCTTGTCCAAAAACATAGCATTATATTTATAGTTAGCAAAACTAGAGCTAAAAGGGGAACATAAACAGAAGATCAATAATTACCAAGTTCCTATGCTATTATTGGAGAATTCTTTTGTCAACCCTATTGCAACCATTCATCACACTAAATATTTTTATAAAGTCACACATAAAATGGAATTGGCTCTGACGTATTCTTGATAAAATCCAAGAGAGAGAAAATGAATATGATACTTCATGCTGAACTTAGTAAGGATAGGAAATTTTTCCTTTTCGTTACCCATACTAATAACAGATTCCTTGACCTGCAAAATTTTAAGGTGAGTTATCTTTGCAGCCTTTCAACCTTGATATTTTCTTTTGTCTTTATTTATAGATAATTCAACCTTGATATTCTAATATATGGAGTTTATCTTCCAGAACTGAAGTTCAAGTGTAAGTTCTACCATCTACTACTAGCAAAGCAAGAGGTATAATCCCTTTCTATGGAAAGCCAAGTTGAACTTTCCCAGAGTATTTTAGGATATGTTTCAACATATATCCATGTGAGGGCTTAGAATACAATTGAAGCTTGATTTTTTTTTACTGTTCTCTGGAAGGGAGATGGAAGGAGCGAGAGTGTCCCAGTGGTAGTAGTTTTGCTGTAGTTCAAGAGTCACAATGCAGGGAATCTAAAATTGATCAGTGCAATATTTCTTTAAATTTTGTGAGTTCTCTCAATCTCCTCTTCTCCTCTCATTTGTCTCTTTCAACAAAAAGAACCTACTAAGATTCCTACCTTTGTTCTAATTACAATTTTGTATTATATTTACACAATTAGTTGTTCGTATACTATATACAGATGCTGGTTATCATTCATTCTCAGAGGTGTACTTCAGCATGTTAGCTATCCTTCATTTTCCAATTAGAGGTATATACTTAAGCACAAGGTGGACCAAGATCGCTTCTGTTCCAAATATCCAGATAAACTTTTATTTCCCTTTCTAAGCTCAAGTTAATCTAAATAAATATTTTCTCTAATGTTTTGCTTTGAAATTGACTAGTTGTTCCCTATTTTCTCACTTACAATATTTATTATCCACTTTTTTTTTTTTGAGAGATATGCTTTCCTCTTAGTGTTAGGCAACTTGTGATTTCCATGCTACAGGGGCCAAGCTAACTTAAAGCCCATATGTTTGTTGTGACTCTCTCTTCTTCTTCTTTTTACTCATTCAAATAAGAAGCAAGCTATCCATTAAAAAAGAAAAAAGAAAAAAAAAGGATAGTTAAAATGTTTTTAGGTGTTAAAATTGTCGTATATGGGGACAATTTATGGAAAATCAAAATTAGTAGTCTCTTACTCTCATCTCTTCTATTTTCACATACATAGAGTTTTAATGTAGACGCCTCTACAGCCTGTTTTGTAATTATAATATATAAATTTACTCTCTCCACTATAGAAAAATCACCGGTTGATATATGTCACATTCCACAAAATTTAACATAATCAATCATGTTGTAACCAAATTAGACACTTGTGCTACCATTCCATGCATTTCATAAATATGTTCGTCAAAGGTTCAAAACCTAGAACCGAATTTGATTATTTTATTTGAAGGGCACGTAGCGGTGGGCTTATAATATGAGCCCACAAAGGAGAATAGTGTGGAAGGGGTTGGACCCATGGGGCTTTGCTAGTAATGGGTCTCTCTTTTGAGTTCACCAACATATGTGACCAATTACCCAGTGTGCCAAAGGCACATATGAACAAAGAGGACATTGGCAGACAAGTATGGTTTTGAAAAATTTGGAACACCAGCATCTGTTAAAATATTTCCATGCTTGTTTTGTGACTTTTGGGATATTCTATGTTCCATTGTTAAAACCTACCTTTTGAATTGGTGTCTAATTCTTTATGGTTTGTGACAACCTATCAACTTCAATATGGGATAGAATTCTTAGTAATTAGTACTAATGTGAGTGCCTTTTAATTGATATTTGGTATTTTGCTATTCCTAAAAACAGACAAAGTATTGGTGTCTTACTGTTCTCTCTGTTGTAAAACTTTTGTGCTTAGAAAATGAGTTTTGTAATTTCTTTTCATTGGTGGAAGTTTTCTATTATGCTTTCTATAGAGTGAAGACTTCAATGTTTGGAGTCAAGTAGATCATTGACAATAAGTGAGTAAAACATTTTATGCTGCAAATAAATTACAACCATTAGTATACTACTATTGGCATGATGAGCAGAGAAGAAAGTTGTGCATGCCTCTCTGAGAGGACTTGTTTTACTTGGAGTTTTAAAACCAAATTGGAGTAAACTCTCCTAGTCTTGTTTGATGACTAATCCATTTATTTCAGTACATCATATTTTGTTAACCTTTTACGAGATAATATTGCTTAGACCAATTGGAACTCATTTCATTTGTGGTGTTTATTAATAATTAGTTAATTTCACTTTTGCTATTTTATTGTTCTATCATCAGGGAGAGAAAGATCAGATTTTAGATTGGCAAAATGAGTGGAGGTGGAGAGGAAAGGTCAGCAACTCCGAAAACACCTTGAGATTTCCTCAAATCAATTCATGGACGACCTGTTGTTAATTAAACTGAATTGTGGAGTAGATTTCCTCAAAGCTTAGAAAAAATTGTTGCTAGAGAGACAACATATTATTTTTGAGATTACCTAGGATTTTAAGAAAATACTTTGCAACGAACTTTAGTTTTACTCAAATTTTGCTAAAGAAACATGAGGAACATAGTGATTGGTGACCATTTTCTTCACTTATAGTCGCAAATATTGTTGTTAGATGATGGATGACCTCTTTTTTCACTTTAAAATTTTATTCTTCTTTATTTGGTTTGGGGGTTACTAGATAAATTTATTCATTGAAGCTTGTTGTATAGCTTTCAGAAGTATTTTTCTTTTTTTGTATTGTTTGTTTAGAGATAACTTTTGATTACAAGTAAACTATTTTGCATTGTATATTATACTCAAATTTTACTTGAACCAAAAGGAGCATTATGGTTGGTGACCACTGACCAGTCTTCGGTTTACGGGTTTAGTCAAACTTTACGCTTCAAATTTATTGTTCTCTATTTGATTTTGGAGAAATGGTTTTGAAAACCTCTTTATTTTTAGTTTTACATTGAAGGTATGGTATGAGCCCATGAAGAAGAATTGTGTGGAAGGAGTTGGACCTATGGGGCTTTAGTATTAATGGGCCTAAAGCCCATATGAAATGAAAGAAGGTGGTTCATACAGCCCAAAGCCGAAAAGCTTTGGATGACTGTGCAGTCATCGATGTGGGATTCATACAACAATGGAGCTGGAGCAGCAACCATACCCATATGGGAGTGAATTGATAGGGTACCATCGGGAGGGATTAGAAGAATGGAAGGACGCCATAATGGAATTGAACTAACCATTGAATAAGGAGAAGATTATGTTGAAGCAAGAATAAGTGACTATCATTCATGGCTTCCACATGGTCACTAGGAACACCAAATTCTGCCATGTTAAAGCCACAAGAAGGAAGCTTTGCAAAACGATAAATGGGTTTAAGAATAACATAGGTGTACAACATGAGGATATGGGCAGCATTGAGCAAATTGTTCAACATCACTTTGAATCCAGCAGGCTCATTGGCCATATTGTGGATGATGTCAAAATCTTTGTGGAAGAAATTGGGGTGAGGTAGCAATGTTAGAAGGGAAGGGAATGAGATAGCACATGTTTTAGCAAGGTATGCACGAGAGGTAGATAATTTTCATAATTTTCTAGAACAAGAGAATTGTCCAATTTATTAATTTTGGCACTTGAGTTCATAAGATTGTTCCAAAGAATTTCTCAATCATCAATTTTGTAGGTTTTTAAATTTTCACTTCGTAAAAAAAAATTAAAAAATTAAAAAATTAAAAAAAAATTATACTGACACTTGCCAACCTATTAATAAGCTAAGATTTTGTTACTGTTAAGGATGTAAGGAACACCATTGCTTATTATTAGCATGATGGTTACTTCACAAGTACAAGTTCTTGTATGGTTGGAGAGGCAAGAGACAAAGTGTTGTGTAGGAGTGATTTTTAACATTTTTTGTTGTTTAGAGCATTTGGGGGAAATGCTTAGGACATTTGGCAATTTGAATTTATAGTGCTAAATTGCTTTAAAATGTTAAAATTGTATGGTTACCAATTGCCAAAGAGCTTATATATGTGAGAAATTGACAAAAACTGACATAATATTAAAGACATATATTTTTATGCTTGAATCCAGTTAATTTTCTAAATGGATAATGTTTATTCAATTTATTATTATTTAAATAAACATGTATATTTAGCCGGCAACAACTCTATGTCTTTTTCTCATAACTCGGCAAGATCTCTCTCTCTCTCACTCTCTCTCATTGATGATGGCTTCCTCAAATCAACGACTCTATTTGTGATATATAGTTGGATTTTTCAAAATGAGGGTGTTAGGATCTTAGTGTTTTAGCATATTCGCACCAAAGTTTTCATGTAATTAAACACTTAATTTTTTTAAAATTTTATTTTGTGGAACTATTTGTAATTGGGTTTAGGTTTGTTGGAATTATGTAAGGAAGATTTTTGGCCCAGCAAAAATGGAGATGTGTCCGGTGAAATGACATGTGATTCAGTCTTAAAAAGCTATTGGCTTGAGCAAAAATGTAAAAACTAGAGTGAATTTAGTTACAAATTCTCTTGTTGTTCTAGCTTTTATCCACTTTATATATTAGTGGTTTTTCCACCCGATGCCCTAGGTTTTCTCTTTGTAAAGTGTAAACACTTATGGTATATTGTGATTGTTTTGATTTTTTGTGGTTGTGTTCAATTTTATGGGAACCCACGCATGCTCGTGTTAATTGTCTAATCACTTAAACAAATGGGCTCTAAATCATTCAATTAGCTTAAAATCAACATTTTAGTTGTTAAAACTTGGGATCTAAATCATAGTTGTATTTCTCAAAGCTTATTGTGTGTGAGAATTACTCTCTCATGCAAAAAAAAAGTGTGCGAGAATTACTATGACTATCTCATTTGGCAAAATGGTGAATAAATCATTTATTAGAAAGCAGGTGAAAGAACTTTCAGATTCACATGTTGTAATTAGATTTATCAGAAAGGTGTTGGAAGGTGGACTGAGTTGACTGACATACTGCCCGAAGCTTTATTGTTTTTCCTTCAATTCACACAAGGATGAAGGGGACATGACCTCAACGGGCTACTCCCCGTCCCAATTTTATTTTTGTGCTGTTTCAAAAATTCAACTTTTTAAAAGAATATTATTTATTGTTTTTTTCTATGGTATGAAAATGTATAAATTTTCAAAACTACCTTTAAATAAATTTATCAAAAATTATTTTGGAAATAAATTAGGGGTATAATAGGAACATTAGTAAATTAATGATTTTTAATTTTAGAAACAGGACAATATTTTGAGATATTCTAAAATGAAATAAAGGACAAATAAATTGGGATGGAGGGAGCATATATCTACGTCAAAAGCCTATAAAGAATAGCAAACCAAGTTCACGAAACTTATCATTCTCAAAAAAAAAAAAAAAAGTTCACGTAACTTACTATAAAGGTTGTTAAATAATGCTAATACATTGGACATCTGTCAATTTTTTTTATTGGATTTACAAAGCACATTTGTCAATTATTCAGAACATAACTTGTAATTTTTTTTTTTTTTTTTTTTGAATGAACATAACTTGTAATTGAAGAAAAAGATTTTGTCCCTAAAATTTTTATAGTTCGTAAAGTTTTTTTTTTTTTTTTTGGTTAAAGAAAAGTAGTTTTAAAGTTTCAACCTCGGAAACTTCCCTTTTTCACATGAACAGTTCTACAAAAAAAATATGAGTCAATACCACGATAATTTAACGTGTCAAACTTGTCAAGCCTTATTCAAAATTGAATGCAACTTCAACATTTTTAGGTATTGAATGCATCATCATTGTTCATTGAATCAGATGCACTCTTCATTGTTCAATCCATCCAACAAAAGGTGACAAACGGCACTTTTGGTCATATCCTTCAAGGGACGTTGTCTGCTCTTTCTATTTTTAGTTCTTGGAAAATTCAGCATTTGAAAAGGGAGTTCAACAGGGTTGCTCATGAGCTTGCCCATCTAGCTAGATCTAGTGGGGTAACTCAAATTTGGAGAGGGACTAAAATCCTCCTCGTATCCGGCATCTTCTTTGGCAAGAATGTCCTTAATTTCCCCCTTCCTCTCTGTATTTAATCTCCCTGTTGTACTTCAATTTCAATCTTGAATGAATTTCAAATTTCTCATTAAAAAAAAAAAATGTCTTCTTTTTCCCCCCTTAAAATCCTCAAAGTCTCTTAGAAATCCAACTTAATAAAATATTGGATAAAAAAATTGTTTCCTTCTAATCCTATAATATTGTTGTCATTCTATTGTTTCAATTAACTTAATTAATGAAGCTTTTTTTGTCATTGAATAACAAATTTAAAATTCAAATACTACCTAGGTAAAAAACTAAGGCTCCGCTTGGGAGGAGGGAATAGAATGGAATGGAATGGAAAGAAAAGAATATTTTTAGAATATTCTTTCCTTCTTTTTGCTTGGGAGTTTTAACGGAGGGAATGGAAAGTCCATTCCCTTGTTTGCGAGTTTAGGTGGGAGGGAATGGAATGGTTAAGAGGGAATACTCATTCCCTCCTAAGCCCTCAAATTCTCAAATTTTTGTTCCCCCCAAATTGGGAGGAATAGGAGGGAATGGATTTAGGTTTAATAAAATTTTTATTGAAATCCCTAAACTACCCCTTGAATCTTAGCCCTCTTTATTCTCAGCCAGCCGTACCAATATTTTTGCTCTCACTTTGCCACTCCTTTCTCACGCTGCTGCTAATCACAACCAGCCGTACCAATATTTTTGCTCTCTCTTTGCCGCTCCTTTCTCACGTTGCTGCTAATCCCAATTGTGAGTTTTTCAACTGTTTTGATTTCATTGATTTATTTACTATTAAAAAGTTTTTCAATTGTTTCAATTGTTTTGCTTTCATTGTTTCAATTGTTTTGTTTCGTTTTTTTTTTCCTTTCATTCCCCTGTATTCGGTATGCTGGATTGATTAGTTGATTAGTTGACTTGTCTTCTGGATTTGATCACAAACTGCTTGATTTTGAAAAGAACCCTCTTTCTCCTCAACTTGATCTTGCTCTCCCAGAAGTTTGAAACATTTTTTTTATAGTACTCTTCGTTGTGTAGGGTGATACTGATACATTACTTAAAAAGAGTAACATGGTAATGACTAGTCTTGTAATTAAGTCACAGCCTTTGGTAAATCCAGCATCACCTTATATATAGTTAGGCTAGTAAGTTTTAGTAGTATGTAATGAAAAGCAAATGGTGGCTTGACTGTTTTATTGCCTGTACACTTGTTAGTTTGTCTTCCTATAAAGATATAAGCATAACATGTTAGTGAGTAAGAGAGGAAGGGTTTTAGTTGGTTTACAAATTTTACACTCGTTGGGGGCTATCCAAATAGTGCTATTTGCCTTTCATGTTAGGAGATATGCTCTGTTTTTCGGTCAAGAAACAGAGTATTTTTTAAGTCAGCCATCTTTTCATTAGGCGAGGGTGAGGGCTACAGAGAGGGTTTTTGTTAGATGATATTCCTCTCAGGTTAATGAATTTAGTTTAAACTAATATATTATATTAGTTTAAGCTAATATAATGCAGATGCTTCAGGAAAGGTTGGGTCAGCTATAGCTTCGTAGTTGAGAAAATAAAGGATGTGGACTATACTGGTACAGATGTATGAGGGAATTCTCCGAAGATTAATAATGTAAAAATACAAATGCTAACTCATGATTAGCAGAAGGCCAATGCCAACAAGCATTTGTATTCTTACAACGTAGAACAATCACTTATATATATAAGTGATTGTTCCACGTTGAAAGAATACAAATGCCAACATTCTTACAACGTAGAACACTTATATATATAAGTGATTGTTCTACGTTGTAAGAATACAAATGCTTGTTGGCATTGGCCTTCTGCTGATCATGTCTAGTTCGCCGAATTTTGTATTAATAATGTACTAAAATACATGTATATTATGTATTTGTTTATTATCTTGTAACCTTGCCCCACTGAACTAAAATCCTAACTCATAATTGAGAAAATATAATATGAATTCAACAAAAGGCACAAGAAGTCCTATATGTGGTGTAATAATTATTTAATTAGAGTTTCTCAATTTGTTATAAAAAATAATATCAGTTAGGTATGAAACTAGCAACTTTCTCTTAGAGCCCTCCATTTAATTAAGCGTATACTTTACATCCTTTTTTGACTTTGAACCCTGACTCGGTTAGAGGCAGCTCCAGCTAAATCTAAACTTATAATTAGTTAGACTAATAACGTAACTATTTTTTTTAGAACATGTGCCCATAATTTTTTAAGTTGGACTGATAACATAACTATTTTTTGTACATAGATGGATTTGAATGATGAGGTACTTAAGACCATAATTTTTTCGGACTTTATGCGAAAACTAGCCTTGGTTCATGCTGCATGCCGTTATTTGTGTTACATTATCCATCAAAGGCAATGACTAAAAAGAAGGCGTGCTCCCCACATTCCTACACAGTCAACCATAGAAAGACAGAAAGTTCGTCATGAAATAATGTCTCGACTTAGGAATAGTGAAAAATGCTATGATGTTATACGCATGGGTCCACAAGCTTTTCAAGGTTTGTGTGACATTTTACGGAGAGATGGTGATCTTCAAGACACACAGCGTGCCACGGTTGAAAAGCAAGTTGGCAAGTTTCTTCACATGCTAGCACATAATCAAACGCATCGTACAATGTCCTTCTTTTTTTGTCGTTCCCGTGAGACCATTAGTCGCCATTTTCATAAGGTGTTAAGATCAATAATTATGTTAGAGGATCAATTCCTTCGACAACCTGACGGAACCCAAGTGCCACTTGAAATACTACAAAGTAGTAGGTTCAACCCATATTTTAAGGTAAATGTATCATGCATATAACTTATATTTGATAGTAGTTTAGTACAGATATATTTTAAGGTAAATGTTTTTGAGAGATAATGTTAATCTCAGGATTGTATTGGGGCACTTGATGGAACACATGTTCGTGTCAAAGTGTCTAATGAGGATGCACCAAGATATCGGGGTAGGAAAGGTTACACAACACAAAATGTGTTGGCGGCATGCTCATTTGATTTAAAATTCACATATGTATTACCGGGTTGGGAAGGAACTGCTTCAGATTCAAGAATAATAAAGAGTGCTTTAACTAGAAACGATAACTTGAAAATTCCACAAGGTAAATTTAATTCAAATACGTATTAGGGTGTATTCTTTATAATTAAAAAATTTGTAGTATATAATTAATGGTTGTTATTGTTGATTAGGTAAATATTATCTTGTTGATGCGGGATACATGAATAGAAGTCGCCTGATTGCACCTTATAGGGGAGTGCGTTATCATTTAAAAGAGTACTCTGTTCGTCCCCCTGAAAATGCTAAAGAATTGTTTAATTTGCGACATGCGTCATTGCACACTGCTATTGAAAGAGCATTTGGTGTACTTAAAAAGAGATTTCCTATCATAGCAAGTACTACAGAGCCTAATTATTGTGTTGACACACAAAACGAAATCATTTTAGCATGTTGCATACTTCACAATTATTTAATGGGTGTCGATCCTGATGAAAGTATTATTGCTGAAGTTGATGAAGAGGTTTTGCATTCTCATCGTGAACGTGTGGCCCCTACTCCAAGAGAAGATGATGAGGATGCTACGCAAGGAGATATTATAAGAGATTCTATAGCATCAGCCATGTGGCAAAATTATGTCCAAATGTGATAGATTTTAGGTTTATTGTTGTCATGTCGTTTAAGACTATGCTATGTTTCAATTACTTAGACCTAAATGTTATGCAAATTTCTCTTTTCATTTTGATATTGCTCTCTATCTTTTGATAATTAATATTAATATTTACACAATATTTTATATGTGTTTTTTGTTCTATTAATTATAGCATGGGTAAGATATCAAAGAAGAATGGTGGAGATCCAAGCAAAGAAGTACAATGGAGTAGTGTTATGGATGATGCTTTAGTGGATGCTTTTTTACATCAGGTGATCATAGGTGGTAGAGTTAATGGAACTTTTACCTCTAAGGCATATGATGACATAGTGAAAGAGTTGGTTGAAAAATTTAACATGGAGATTAACAAGGATAAGGTGAAAAATCGACAGAACACACTGAAGAAGAATTTTCATGAATGCTATGACATATTTAAAGATGGATTGAGTGGTTTTGGATGGAATGATTCTTTAAATATGTGGACAGCTGAACCAGAAGTTTGGGAGCCACTCATAGCGGAAAATTACCATTTTTTTTTAGTTTAATTTTGTATTACATAATTATATCTGTTGTTTAACCATTTGTCTTGGTTTGTAACAGTCTAAACCTGCAGCCAAGAAGTGGATGACAACACCTATACCCAACTACTCTAAGATGGCACAACTTTGGGCTAAAGATAGAGCAAAAGGTGATCATGCTGAAACTGCAAAGGAGAAACGTGCTAGGTATGCTGCATCGACCACTATTGATGAGATTGATAATTTGATATCTCAAAATGAAGTTTCTTTGGAGAACTTTGAAGTGGAAGATGATCAGAGGTCACCAGAAATTAATGTTGCACGTTCTCGAGTGTCATCACAGGATGCAATGTCTTCTAAAAGCAAGAAAAGACGACTGGCAGAAGATGATGAACTCGGGAATGTAATTTCCCAGTCATTCGATAATGTATCAAAGGCAATTGATAGGGCGACTGAGGTTATGGCAAAGTGTTTTTCAAAGTCATATGGAGCAGAAGTTCATGCAGCTTTGGGCGTATTGGACTTAGATCCAATATCAAAGACTGAGGCCTACATATTTTTGATGGAAAATCCAACATATAAGGAGATGTTCTTTGGTTGCCCAGATCATGAGCGCAAATGTGTCTTATTGACACTGATGTCTAGGCCTAAAAATTAAAAAAAGTGAGGGATTTTTTTACCATCCTTAGTTTTGGAATGGATTATGTTGTTTTGTTTTGTTTTGGCAAGACTCATTACCGGAGTTTTTTTTTTTTTTAAAAGATATTTGTTTGCATTTTTAGACTATTTATTTTGTTGAGAATAAATATGTGATGCGTGAATTGCTTTACAACATAGAAATATATATAACTTGTTTTTTAGCTACAATAAATTTTTCTTTTTTCCTTAAACTAGAATTATTTTAGTTTTATATCAAGAAATTGATATGTTAATAGTTCTATCAACTCTGGTCTTAGCATGATGCAATCTATTCACCTTGAAAATCTATATTGTAATTCAATAATCTAACATAGACCCAATTGTGGCTAACTAGTTTCACATTATCCACTAAATACTAAATATTTCAAAGCAATTATAAGTTGTCATTGATTATTTTTTATGTTCTTTAAAATGAGGGGTATAATAGTAATGTTATTATAAAATGATTTCATTCCATTCCTTCCAATGTCACTTCCAAACAGTATTACTTACTTTTCATTCCATTCCATTCCTTTCCATTCCTTTATTTTATAACATCCAAACAAGATTTTTAAATTTCATTCCATTCCATTCCTTTCCCTACTAAATCCATTCCATTCCATTCCTTTAATGATCATTCCATTCCATTCCTTTATAAACTCCTAAGCGGAGCCTAAGGGTCATGTTAATAGGTGTCTTTAGGACAATTGTTAATAAACTATATCTGGAAAGTTTTTAACATCACTTTCATGAAAAATATAAAAAGCTATCAGAAAAATTAATTGCTTTATCATTTTTCCATAAAATATTTCTAAAAATAGTTTCAAACCAATATTCTTAAGGCATTCATTAACATTTCTCAAAAACTAATTGGCTAATGGGTTCAAATCGTGTCTATCCCATGTTGAGGAACAAATTTTTGGGCCCTAATTTCATTAGTCCACTCACAAAAATACCCATACAAGCCCATAAGCTATTTTGAGCCCACATAAATATTTCCCACATATTACTCAAATATTCTCCATGTTATTGGGCTCCCACAAATACTCTCTATACAAGCCCCATAAATTACCTTGAGCCCTCTCACAAATATTACCAATTATATCCAATTTGGATCTTTCACAAAAAACACTTACCACATTGCTACCAAAATTGGGCCACAAAATTACATTATCTCTACACAAAAAAAACCCAAATCATTTACCTTACTCTCTCATAAAGCCCGTTGCTACACGGCACCTCTAAAAGCATGTTGCTACACGGCACCTCTAAAAGCCCGTTGCTACACGACACCTTTAAAGCTCGTTGTTACACAGCAATATTTTTACAAAATCCTATAAAGCCCAAATACTAATTTGACACCTATTTTATAAAGCCCAAATACTATTTTTGCACCTATTTTACAAAACCCAAATACTAATTTGGCACTTATTTTACAAAGCACAACTACTAATTTGGCACCTATTTTATAAAGCCCAAATATTATTTTGGCACCTATTTTATAAAACCCAAATATTATTTTTGGCAACTACTCATAAAGCCCAATAATACTTTGGCACCTATTTACAAAAGCTCAAATATTATTTTGGCAAAAACAATTGCATTATACTCAAAGCCCAAAACTATTTCTTGGCAAATTCATATACTAAGGCCCTTAACTCATGGGAAATATAAATTATTCATTTCTCAAAAATATTTCTTTTACAAAATTTATGGGAACTATGCTTATTTTTCCATAATCAATGTTGAGGTACAAATTTTCGGGCCTAGACTTCTATTAAACCCACTCACAAAATACCCACATGAGCCCACACATTATTTTAAGCCCGCGTAAATATTCTCATATATATTACCCAAATATTCCCTATGCTATTAGGGCTTCATAAATACTCCATACACAAGCCCATAAATTGCCTTGGGCCCTCTCACAAATATTACCCATTATAGCCCACATATTATCCAACTTGGGTTTTCAACAAAATACTCACCATACCACTATCACAGTCGGGCCACAAAATTTCATTATCTCCACAAAGAGCCCAAAATCATTTAGCTTGAGGGCAAAACCCAAAGAAGGCCCAAACTCCCTAAAGTCCCACTACGATGTGGCTAATTCAAAGTCCCACTATGATGTGGCTAATTCAATGTCCCACGACGATGTGGCAAATTCAAAAAGCCTGCTACGATGTGGCACCATTTACAAAGAACCCGTTACGATATGGTACTTCTACCAAGTCCGTTGCTACACGGCAAATATTTTACAAAATTCTAAATCATATTACAAAGCCCAAATATTCATTTGGCACTATTTAATAAAGCCCAAATATTCATTTGGCACAATTTTTATAAAACCCAAATATTCATTTGGCATTATTTTACAAAGCCCAAAAATTCATTTGGCACTATTATTTATTTGGCACTATTTCTAAAAGCCCAATATTATTTTGGCACAATCAAATACTATTTCCACACTTGCTTTACATATACAAAGTCCCTAACTCATGGGAAATATAAATTACTCATCTCTCAAAAATATTGCTCTTACAAAATTTGTGGGAAACTATGTCTATTCTCTTCAACTAACTACTAAGCCCGTGAATATCACCCATGGCAAAACTACTCATTTGTAGGGTTAACCAAGCCCAAGCAAGCTTATTTACAAAGCCCAGCTGGGTCAGCCCAGCCCACACATAGAATCCAGTAGCTGAAAGCTTACGTAAAGTAATCAGCCAAAATACCAACACAAACAGCTGGAGCCTTTCCTATCAAGTCCCAACTTGTCTAAATCAAATCAGAAGCAGACCTATGTCCCTTAAGGGCTGAATCCTTCCTTCACAAGCTGGAATCCCATCACTCCTCATGTGACATAAAGCTGAAGTGGATGTGACAGAAAGCTGAAAAGCTTCAGCCAGCTATCACTTCTTCTTCAACCCATTTCAGTCAAAGACTCAAAGCTGCCATGACAAGGCCTTCAAAGCTTCTGAAACAAAATGAAACTAGCTTATTTTTATACTAAAAATATGTAATCTCTGGTTCACAAACCAAGCCCATGAACCCCAAATGGGGAAACTTAGGGAAATGTGGTTTGGAGGGCACTAAGGGGATCCCAGCAGAGTTCTTAGCAAGGGCTCCAAGGTTGACACCTGGCTTGGAGTGGTCTAATCTGCCCTTGGGAACTTTGATTCTAGTTGCAGCATACCCAAGATCATTAGCCCCAAGCATGCTCTAATCCAATCAGCCAAGGCTAATCAGCATTTAATGCTAAGCCAGAAATCCAGCTGTTATTGCCCAAAACAGTAATAAACTTCTAAAAGTGAGCTTACTACTCTTAGCTAAAAATCCTAAGAACGTTTTTCTAAGGATTTCCTGAAGATTGGCAAAGATTATTTTGCTAATCACCCCCTAAAAACTCAGGTATAAATGGAACTCTCCATTAATGCTACAACTAACTTACAACAAACACTCAACCAACTCACTAAGCTGAAGACCTATTTGCAAAATGCCCTCTCTAAGCTCTAAAGAATGACTAAGTTCTTAGTTTCAAGATGAGAAACTAAGTTCCCCAGCTCTTAGTTCACAAACACTTCTCATAGCTCTACTCATAAAACGTTTACTTGCCCTAGCAAAAAGCTCAATCAGCTTTTGCCATACTCTCTCACTCATTGCTTACACTACTCACTCATTGCTATACATTCTCACTCATACTACTCACTATGTTCTCTCACTCATTGCTCATATTACTCACAAATGATTATCTCTACTACTACATATACTATACTTATGAGCATGCCATGGCACCATAATGATCTTGCTGCGCTAGCTGGGATCTCTCTCTCCCCCTTCATCTCACACTAAGTTTTCTCCATTATTTGTTATTATGGAATGCATGACATTTATTTATTCATTTACTATAAATGGTTATGATGTAACTGTTACTATAGAATTTTTCCCTCATATTGTCGTATTAGAAGACTCTTCTCTAGAGCTAATAGAAGATGAGTCTGAAAACATAAACATTTCCCTTGATTTGTGAAGTAGTCAACAGATTGAAGCTTATTCTGCTTGTATTACTTTACCGCTGGGCCGTTTTTCTGTAGAAACATTTTACCGCTGGGCTATTTTCTGCAGAACCATTTTACTGCTGGGCTATTTCATACAGAATGCTTTTTTAAACTGTGCTAACGTATCCGCTGCAGGGATTGTTCATGGGCCACTCTTGTCAGTTCCAATCTAAGCTCAAGACATAAAATATAGTGGACTTCTTGGACTTTCACCCATAGCCTTTGGGCCGTGCATCAAGCCCATCGTTGAGTTTCGGTTTAGACCTCCCAACCCATTATAAATCTTATTTGTCGGAAGGAAAACTTTTTCGCTCCTGACATTTTGGCGACTCCGCTGGGAAGTCTATTGAAACCAAGAGTTCATCATGCCTTCTAGGTTGTGGAGCAGCCGGCAAGAGGGGACAAGAAACACCAGTCTCCCAGCGACACAAAGTCATCACAGTCAAGCTCCACAAGGAGAACAAGCTAACCAACATGAGGTCAACCAAGAAGATTCTGATCGCTAATTCTCTTTCCTCTTAGAAGCCATACAAGGAACGCAGCAAGCTCAATTCGAATTTGCTAATCTTTAAGGGTCTTGAGAAAAACTCAAAGGCCAACGCCCCAGCCATTACATGAAGAACCAGATCCTAGAACACAGCCAGAGGGGGGGATCAGCCGCTGGGAATCCCCAGTCGGGTGAGCAAAATGCCTCTCTTCCATAGTTTGTTACACTATCCGACCTTACTACTTTGCTAGAAAGGGAAAGGCTTAGCTAACCGAAGGAACCAAGGCACTTCGTCTATAGGCCTCCTTACCCAGCTGAGTTGCTGAGCAAGCCATACTCGGACAAGTATGAAACTCCCACCTTCTCTCTTTATGATGGGAGGAAGGAGAATGCGATCGAACATGTCAACAAGTTCCTTGATTCTATGGGACCTTTTGCTGGAAACGGTGTCTTTGCTTAAGGGAATTCTCAAAATCTCTTACCGATCGTGCCTACACATGGTACTCCACTTTACAACCAGGTTCCATTGCTTCCTGGGATGATATGGTTGAAAGATTTTGCTCCAAGTATTTTCATGGAGAGGAAAAGGTTACTATCCTTACTATCCATAACACTAAGCAAAAGTCCTCCGAAGGACTCCTTGATTTCATCTGGCAGTTTAGGGATGCTGCCCTTGATTGTTATAGGTAGTTTAAAGAGCAAGAGCTGGTTGAGATATGCATTGACAACATGTCCCATGAATACCGAGCCCATTTGGAGAATCTTGACATTATCCAGTTTGCCCAGCTGCTCCAGAAGGCTCGCAAGACAGCTGTATCAGTCAAGCCTTCTGTGGCTGAAAAGCCCAAATCAGAAAAGAAAAATACTCCTCAGGCTCTCACTGTCTCCACTGATGAACCAAGGGTGGGAGAGAAGCGAAAGAGGGAATAAGAGGAAGAGTATTCTCCCATTCCGTGCACCGATGAAGAAATGAATGCTGTCATTGATAAATGGGTAGCTGATGGAGTGCTTAGGCCCTTCAGGCCTATCCGAGAGCCTACTCCGGAAGATATGCAAAAACCCCTTTATTGTCGGTATCATAGATATGTGGGTCATGGCACTAGAGATTGTAGAACAATCCGGAGAACGTTCCACAAGAAAATTTCAGATGGTACTTTAACCCTCACTCGTGAGCAAGAGGTCCAGCGGAACCTACTGCCTCAACATCATAGAGGGAAAGCCACAGCCGCGATACTTTTTCATAATGGGGCTGATGAGAGTGAGACTGCCAGCGGTACAAGCATGCCTCCAGCAGCTATCTCTGCCCTTCAAAGAAGCCTTGCCTTTCGAACTTTGTTCAATCAGTTGGGGCTCAAGAAGGAGTCAAGGAGATCAACAACCAAAGCTCTTGTATCCATCGCTGCCAGCTCTGGAACACATTGCCTCACAGCTGAAGCTCATGCCAGCCGTGCCTTCCTAGAGACTACTAATGCCATCACCTTCACCGAAGAGGATATGGAGGTACAACACCCTGATCACAGTAAACCATTATATATTGCTGCTCAGATTAATGATGTTCACATAAGAAGAGCACTGGTCGACACTAGTGCATCGCTTAACCTTATTCCAGCCAACACGCTCAAAGCAGCTGGGATCCCACTCAGCAGAGTAGCTGGGGCTCCTATTGAGGTTTTCGGTTTTGCTGGAGTTCATGAATGCACTCTTGGGAGTATACAGTTAGTTCTTAAAACAGGACCCATCGTTGCTCTCACCAGATTTCATGTTATCGATTCGCTTGTTTCATATCATGCTTTACTTGGGAGGCCATGGCTCCATAAACACAAGCTTGTGCCATCTACTTACCACCAATGTGTCAAAGGAAGATTTAATGGTAAGCTTATACGTATCCCTGCAAATCCTACACCTTTTGATCTATCTGAAGCACACTACTTTGAGGCCACTTTTTATGATGAATTCACCCCAAGTGGAGAAGATTCCACTTTAAAGCCCGTTGGGATTCCTTTACCTAGCTGGCAAGATATTCAGAATAATCCAAATATAAACATGAGGTCTTTCCTTGATCAAAGGAAGAAGAAAAGAGAAAGTGGGGAAACCTCCAGTAGTGCCTCACAACCACGTTGTGTACAAGTCCAGCTGCCGGATGGTCATTTGGGGTATCGATTATGACAGTACATAGGGCCTACCTGTCTCAAACAGAAAGGTCCCAGACTGAATGAAGCAAGCACTACACCAATATGCTGTTGTGCACAGGAAACAAAAGAATATTTGCCCAGCAGTCTGGCAAAATTGTCTGAAGAGCCCCCAGCGGTAACTAATTTCTCACCTGATGTGGAGCTGGAAACCATTAATCTCAGTGATGATCCCAGTGTCCAGCGACCAACTTCAGTGAATGCGACCTTGCCACCGCTAGAAAAAGCTCAGCTCATTTCACTATTAAAAGAGTACATTGATGTCTTCACTTGGGAGTACCATGAGATGCTCGGTTTGGATCCTAACCTAATAGCACATGCTCTTAATGTGGAACCAGGGCTAAAGCCAGTAGTACAGCTCATGCGGACCTTCCACCCTAATGTTGAAGTTCAAATCACTCGAGAAATCTAGAAACTTCTCACGGCTGGGTTCATTAAGCCTATCATGCATCCAAAGTGGCTTTCAAATATTGTATCAGTCAAGAAAAAGAATGGACAAATACGATGCTGTGTCGACTTTCGAAATCTCAATAAAGCATGCCCTAAAGATGAATTTCCACTCCTCAACATGGTTATGTTCATTGATTCAGCTGCTGGGCATGCTATGTTTTCATTCATGGATGGCTTCAGCGGCTATAACCAGATCAGAATGTCATCCAAAGATGCAGCCAAAATAGCCTTTCGAACTCCTATTGGTAATTTTTATTACACCGTCATGCCCTTCGGTCTCAAAAATGTCAGAGCCACATATCAAAGGGCTATGACCGAAATCTTTCATGACATGATGCACAAAGAGATCGAGGACTACGTGGATGACATTGTTGTGAAGTCAAAAACCAGAGGAGATCATCTTGCTATCTTACGAAAGGTCTTTGAAAGGTGTCGACTTTACAAGCTTCGCATGAATCCACTCAAATGTGTTTTTGGAGTTACAGCTGGGAAATTTCTGGGATTTCTTGTACACCAAAGAGGCATAGATGTTGATCCTAACAAAGTACAAGCCATTACTACTATGAAGCCACCTGCAACACTCACATAGCTGAAAAGTTTCCTTGGTAAACTCTCATACATTTGGCGGTTCATTCCAGGTCTCGTTGCCCTCACAACTGCCTTTGTACCATTGCTAAAGAAGGGGAAACCCTTTCGCTGGGGTCCCAGATATCAGCAGGCATTTCTCCAGCTGCAGCAACTTATGACCAAACTGTCAACCGTGTGTGCACCCATACCAGGGAAACCACTCAAACTGTATTTGGCTTCTAATAGCGAAGCAATAGGGGCACTCATAGCCCAAGATGATCAAGAAGGGGTAGAGTAGCCGGTTTATTATGTTAGCAGGAAATTAGAGGATGCTGAAACCCGCTACCCAAGGGTTGAAAGGGCTTGTCTTGCTCTGATATATGCTGCCCAGCAACTGCGCCATTACCTGCTAGCTCACACGGTACAGCTCTTAACAAAATCTCATCCAATCCACTCACTCTTGAGGCGACTGGTTCTTTTCGGAAGACTAGCACAATGGCTCTTGCAATTATCTGAGTTTGAGATCATAGCAATCACCCCAACAATTGTGAGGGGTCAAGCCATCGCTGATTTATTGTCAAATTTCCCTGGTGAGGACAGCTGGGACATTGCTGATGATGTACCTAGAGAGCTGCCAGCAGTTGCACTGGTGGAAACAGCTGGGGCAGTTTGGACTTTGCATTTTGATAGATCCTCTACCACTTCTGAAGGTGGGGCTGGGATAGTCCTATCCAAAAGTATCGAAGAGACAGTAGGTATGTCATTCAAGCTTGACTTTCCATGCACCAACAACATGGTTGAATATGAGGCATATCTCACGGGCCTAGCGGTAGCTCGTGAAATGGGTATCAAACGTCTTCAAGTGATTGGAGACACAAACCTGGTTGTTTGCCAAGTGAGAGGAGATTTTGCACTCAAAGAACCATCTTTAGCTCCATATAGAGCTATGGCTCAAAGGTTGGAGGACTCTTTTGAAGAATTCAATATTGAACACTCCCTAAGGTTCGACAACCGCTTTGCCGATGCCTTAGCCACATTGGGGTCGAAAATCAGATTTGAAGGTGCAACTACAGATGTTACTGTTGTGAAAAGGCCAATTCCAGTGGTAGAAATGCTGAAGGAAGAATTCTTTGATCAACCGCTGGGACAGACAGATTGGCGGGCTTCCATTAAAGAGGCCCTATTATCACCAGATGAGAAGAATCATTTGAAACTACTCAAAGATTATGCTCTAATGGCAGGAGAATTGTATAGAAAGCTGCCTGGAGGAGTTCTAGCTAGATGCTTGAGCCCTGGTGAATCCACTAAATGATTAAAAGAAGTTCATGAGAAATCTTGTGGCCCTAACGATTCTGTCAGTCTCTACAGACGCCTCTAGCGGTTAGGCTATTACTGGCCAGAAATGGGCAAATAGGCTGCCACTGTCCAAGAGCTATGCACCAATTGCCAAAATGTCTTCGATCAGATAGAATCATGTGCAGTTCTTACTACCAACGATTGGCGTGTACCCTTCCTTGAGTATTTTATAGAAGGCATCTTACCCGACAATCATGAAGAAGCCTACCGCTTGAAAAAGTTGGCCACTCGTTATTTTGTGGAAGGAGGTATTCTTTTTAGGAAGGGGCTCAGTAGGGAGCCTTTGAGATGCCTAGGAACCCCTGAAGCACAATCAGTTTTGCAAGAGGTACATGCGGAAGAGTGTAGTGACCATCAAGGCAAAAGGCGACTTCTTTACCAGCTGCTCAATCTGGGGTATTTCTGGCCCACAATGAAGCAAGATGCAGCTGAATGTGTGAAGACATGTCATACTTGCCAAGTCCATGGGAATCTCATACATACTCACCCCACTAACCTCCAAAACATGATGACTCCTTGGCCATTTCATACTTGGGGGCTTGACCTAATAGGCCCAATTAATCCACCATCTAAGGGTCATATTTGGATACTAGTGGCCACCGAATACTTCACAAAGTAGGTTGAGGCCTTCGCTCTAAAGAAGGCTACAGGCCCAGCTGTTGCAAATTTCATCCGAGAACACATAATCTGCAGGTTTGGTATTCCTCACAAGATTGTTACTGATAATGGCACTCCCTTTGTCAACAAGGATGTTTGGAAACTGCTAGACCATCGTCACATCAAGCACCGCAAGTCCACTCCTTATTATCCACAAGGCAATGGTCAAGCGGAAGCTACCAACCGAGTGCTATTGAGAATTCTCAGCAAGATGGTGCATGAATATGAGGGTGGCTGGACAGAACACCTGCTGGAAACCCTATGGGCATACCGAAGTTCAAGCAAAACGGCCACTGGGCTATCACCATTTTCTCTTGTATACAGTACTGAGGCCATATCCCCCGTTGAGCTATTGGTTCCCACACTAAGGGTTATTCATGGACAAGAAACAGACATAGATGTTGCCACTTGTGCAGAAATCAGAGCTACCAACCTTTAAACCTTGGAGGAGATGCGAAATCTTGCCTATAACCGCACCCAGCGATACTAGCGGTAGATGGCCAATGCTTACAACAAGGCCAGGAAATCCAAGGTTTTCGTCAAAGGACAAATGGTTTTGAAGGTAGCAGACCATATTAAGAGGAATCTTTCAGCACCCTCTAAGTTTGCCCCAAGTTGGGAAAGGCCCTATCTTATAAGGGAAGCCAGTGCTAGCGGTTATTATCGTCTAGCTACGGTGGATGGTGAAAGTCTCATGGAACCTATCAATGGCAAATAGCTTAAGTTGTACTATGCTTAATTTGACTTTCAAGTATGTACCCATTAACTCTCTTTTGTATGGTTTTAAACCACTACTACTACTATGCCAATAAAGAATCAAGCATTGCCTTTTGCCTCAAACGCGAACTTCTCATACTTACAAATACTCCAATATTTTTTTTCATACACAAATATGCTTACCCTGAATTGTGAATAAAGTAACGGCCCTAACGGCTGGGCACCTCAAACCAAAGTAGTCATGAACATAGCGAGTATTTGCAAAACTATATGTATGACTTCCATGACTATATTTTAGCTTGAACATACCATTCCTTGACAAATGAATTATCTTTCATAAGATAAATTCATATACTTGTTCATAAAACCAAAAACACAGCTCGTACAGCTGGGAAAATTTTGGGTTACTATACAAAGCTTATACGGCTGGTGCATAGCTACACAAAACACAGCCTACATCATTAAACAAACCCAAGATAAATGAATGATTTCATTACATCATGACAAACTATCCAAAAAACCAACTAATAATAATGACAAATAAAAGAGAAAAAAGAAAAAAAAAGAAGCTAGTCAAATAAGCCATCGCCAAAGGTTCCCTCTGAGAAAGAAACACCTCCAACTGACGATGACTGCATCAATGCATCTCTCTGACTCAGCAATAGTGCAAGCTCAGCGCTCTTTGTTGCTATCTCTCTCTCAAGATCAGCTATTTTCCTTGAGAACTCATCATCTCGGGTAATACAAGCCTCGGCAGCAGCTTAAATCTTGTCAAGAATGAATTGAACTCCAAATTTCATAAACAACAAGTCTTTAAGAGCACTCTTCCACTCAAGTACTCTTTGCAAGTTTGAGCTATCAAGCTTTGTGCACTGCATGTCCAGCAGCACTGCAACAAGCAATTTGAGACCAGATTTCCTCAAAAAAGCCCCTAACTTACAGCCAGCCATGAAGTGTGGGTGTTTCCTCATAATTGCTGCCAGCAGTGGTTGGCCTTCTACCGGAATTTCTGACCACTGCAATATGACAGTGTCACTCGAAAGAGAATGAAAGTCAGCTGCCACGTTCTCATTCTCTACGTCCTCCGCAAATTTTTCCAAAAATTCTTCAAGGCTCATTCCCTTAGCAGCACCACCCGAAGACTCAACCTATGGCTCTGTGAGGAAAAGACATGATTATACCCCCAGCAATGACAGAAAAGCATTCACGCAGCCAAGTGTTATTGAACAAGAAGCTTATTTTACTATGCAAGTGAACAACTCAAAGATATCATACCTAGAGGTTCTTTGTCATGGTGTGCATCATTAACAGTTGGAGAAGCAGCTTGTCCCTGGCTGGGCACACCAGCAACAGTTTCTCCAACGGTAACAGTAACATCCAGGTCATTGCCAGCAGATTCCTCGCTGGGTTCCCCAGTAACACTTTCTCCAGCAGCGTCTGCAGCAGTAGGGCTTTCACCAGCCGTCTCTATGTCTACATCAATGGGACCTAGAGAACAAAGGACGTCAGCAGAGGAAACGCAGGAAGAAACCGAAGCGAGGAATAGTAGTTTACCAAAATCAGCAGCTGTACCCCCAGAATCATGCCCCTTGGAGTGCATTTCCTCACCAGACTGTTGCAGCCATAAGAACACATAATTAGCACCAAAGAATGAAGGCAAAGAAGAAAAGAAAAAAAGAAAAGCAGAATAGAAAGACTGTAAGAAGATAAAGGCTCTGAAAGAATACCTCTTCTGAAGTTTCGGGGATCTGTACCCTATTGGCACCGGTTTTCCTTCTATAATGCATTGTTGGTGATGAGGAGCTAGCAGGGACATCAGCTGGGGCACTGGACTTAGTAACCCGAGCAACACCAAAGCTGGATTGAGCAACCACTAAGGGCTTGGGGCTGCCAGCCTTAGACTTTTCGACACCTGCTCTTTGTCGTCTCACCTTCTTGGATTTGTCCTCAGATAAAGGTGATTTACCACGAGGTCTTTTAGGTGCACTAGTAGCTGGGTTGGACTCGGGGACTTTTGCGATAATATTCTTTTCACTCCATTCTACGGGAATATCACCCCCATGGACCACCCAACCATTCAAATCAACTCTCCACTCAGCAAAACCTAAGTTCTGTCTAGCAGCCCAAGCTGAGGCTGCCTTCGTATTTGGAATGAGTTGGGCATTTGAAGAAAGCCCTCTCAAGGGAGGACCTATCACCACCTCATCAACTTCTCAACTTTTCATAAAGCCTTCAAAGGTATTCATTACTCTCTCCCAATACAATTTCATATTTGGGGTCGCATACCCCTTACGGTGCTTGCTTAGGACCAAAATCCTCTCTATCTTATTAGCCCAATACTCTAGGGTTGTACTATGCACTAACGGTCGCACTGCATCAGTCAAAGCATAGACTGTGGCGTTAATATCTGGAACATCCTGGTCAAATTCGAACTGTCTCATGACTCTATGAGGGTTGTACTGTGTTAAGCCGAATCCGTCACCTCTCATGTATGGAATAAATGAAAGCGATATGATGAGCAAGAGATTGGGGATCTTTTCATTCTCATTCAATCCAAACTTGTGGGATCCAGGTTTGGCACTCGGAAATGGGTTCGGACATTGAAACCCAGCAGCAACATATGAGTAGGGCTTCCAAGCGAAGTGGCCTCCATCATCCAATAGTGTAATGGAAGGGAGGTTCCACACTTTCAGCCCCATCCATTTCATCAATAAGGGTAAGCCATGTTCAAACCCAAGAAACCAAAGCTCACTGTCAGGACCAGCAGGTCCGATCACCCAATTGCTCGCCTTTATGTCACCAACATCTTTACTAACATCAGTGTAATCCTTCAAATGCTCCCACATGGAAGTTTGAAGCAATACCACATTGATACTTGACTCTATGATATGATAGGGAGATCCCTCAAGCTCATCATTAGGTAGCTTATCTAGCTCAGAACACAAGGTGCCTAAACATAGGGTACCTAAAGGCAACGATGCACCTTTGCATAACACTATAGCCAATGGGAAAGCAAAAGGCTTCATGAATTGAACCGGCGCTGTATTGAATACACACTTACTCATCCATAAAGCCAAGAATGCGGCTCTTCTGACATCACTGTTCTCAAAATTTATAAACTCAGAAATCCAAAAAGAAAACCGAGCTCTATTACCTCCCCAGGAAGCAGAGGCACCTCCGAATGTCTCCAATAATTTGCCAGCAATCTCAGACTCTACAGCAGACAACTCCAACTCTAAAGAATGGACATCTCCCATGCTAGGCAGCAAGCATATCCTCTCCACATCTTCAAGGGTGACTGTGGTCTCATCCCAAGGAAAGAAAAAAGTGTGGGTATCAGTGTGCCAATGTCGTACCATGAATCGGAGCGCCCTCACATCCCTATACATTTTCCATCCACGAGATAGGACCACAGCTTCAAATATTCTGGCATTCCTCAAAATTTGGCAAAAACCTTCATCAGCGACTTCTTGCTCCACCCAATCAGACCAACCACTAGTTGTACCACAAGGGCACAAGAACTGGATAGGGGCTGGTAGGAGATCCTTTTACTGAAACCGCAAGTCAAGTACCCCAGCAGCAGCTGGGATCCACGCTGTCTCTAGGCTGGGGGCTTCACCCTTTAGGATCCATTTTTTTGAAACACCGGGTGGACTAACCTCAGGGACCCCAACTGCTGGAACAGAGGGGATGAACAATACCATAGATCCTATAACGGCAACAAGGGTTCCCCTGGTCCAACCTCCATGTCACCGCCCCCAGTAGCTGCCTTAGCCACACCCCCAGCCGCAGCATCTTTTTCTGGCACATCTGCACCAGCAGTGCTGACATCACCAGAACCCAGCGATTCTTCTCCTTCTACCATGGCTTACAAAACCAGAGGTGCTATTTTTCAGAGAAAAGAGAGAAGAAGCAGAAAAATACCCGCGGCCACCACGGGAAGCAAGAAAAAAATCCTGGGTCTTTCTCTCACTTGGCCGAAATCAACAAGGGAAAAGAGAAATAAGTGGTCCCTAACTAAACCCTGGCCGCCGCTCTCTCTCTCTCTCTCTCTCTCTCTCACTATTGATCAAAGACAATGGGAAAGAATAAGAAAAGTCTCTAGTTATCTCTCTGTTTGGCCGAAAATTTCAGTCACTCTCTTTCTGCCTCAGTTGAAATTGGTATTACTCTCTTACCCTTGGCCGAAAATAGAAACGGAAAGAGGAAAAGATGTTTTCTCTGCGTTTCTCACTCTGTTTTTCGATCCAAGCACAAAATAAAAGAAGAAATAGCTGAGGCCAGCCCTTTACTGGTAAACGTGAAGGGTACAGATGACAAGACATGGAAAAGAGACCAGCATTTAGTGTCATAAACCTGAGGAGTAACTGACGACCCACTAAATGCTGAATGTGGGAGAGTACTGGACGTGGGAAAATTGCAGAAGCCCACTATTTACAACTGCCACCAAAATTTCAAACTCACACATGTGACCAAGAAGAAACTGCTCACACATGACTCGGGGGGCTAAATGTTGAGATACAAATTTTCGGGCCTAGATTTCTATTAAGCCTACTCACAAAATATCCACATGAGCCCACACATTATTTTAAGCCCGCGTAAATATTCTCATATATATTACCCAAATATTCCCTATGCTATTGGGGCTTCATAAATACTCCATACACAAGCCCATAAATTGCCTTGGGCCCTCTCACAAATATTACCCATTATAGCCCACATATTATCCAACTTGGATTTTCACAAAAATACTCACCATACCACAATCACAGTCGGGCCACAAAATTACATTATCTCCACAAAGAGCCCAAAATCATTTAGCTTGAGGGCAAAACCCAAAGAAGGCCCAAACTCCCTAAAGTCCCACTATGATGTGGCTAATTCAAAGTCCCACTACGATGTGGCTAATTCAATGTCCCACGATGATGTGACAAATTCAAAAAGCCCGCTACGATGCGGTACCATTTACAAAGCCCGTTATGATACGGCACTTCTACCAAGTCCGTTGCTACACGGCAAATATTTTACAAAATTCTAAATCATATTACAAAGCCCAAATATTCATTTGGCACTATTTTTACAAAGCCCAAATATTCATTTGGCACTATTTTATAAAGCCCAAATATTCATTTGGCACAATTTTTACAAAGCCCAAATATTCGTTTGGCACTATTTTACAAAGCCCAAAAATTCATTTGGCATTATTATTTATTTGGCACTATTTCTAAAAGCCCAATAGTATTTTGGCACAATCAAATACTATTTCCACACTTGCTTTACATATACAAAGTCCCTAACTCATGGGAAATATAAATTACTCATCTCTCAAAAATATTGCTCTCACAAAATTTGTGGGAAACTATGTCTATTCTCTTCAACTAACTACTAATCCCGTGAATATCACCCATGGCAAAACTACTCATTTTGTAAGGTTAACCAAGCCCAAGCAAGCTTATTTACAAAGCCCAGCTGGGTCAGCCCAACCCACACACAGAATCCAGCAGCTGAAAGCTTACGTAAAGTAATCAGCCAAAATCCCAGCACAAACAGCTGGAGCCTTTCCTATCAAGTCCCAACTTATCTAAATCAAATCAGAAGCAGACATGTGTCCCTCAAGGGCTGAATCCTTCCTTCACAAGCTGGAATCCCATCACTCCTCATGTGACATTAAGCTGAAGTGGATGTGACAGAAAGCTGAAAAGCTTCAGCCAGCTATCACTTCTTCTTCAACCCATTTCAGTCAAAGACTCAAAGCTGCCATGACAAGGCCTTCAAAGCTCCTGAAACAAGATGAAACCAGCTTATTTCTATACTAAAAATATGTAATCTTTGGTTCACGAACCAAGCCCATGAACTCCAAATGGGGGAACTTAGGGAAATGTGGTTTGAAGGGCACCAAGGGGATCCCAGCAGAGTTCTCAGCAAGGGATCCAAGGTTGACACGTGGCTTGGGGTGGTCCAATCTGCCCTTGGGAACTCTGATTCTAGTTGTAGCATACCCAAGATCATTAGCCCCAAGCATGCTCTAATCCAATCAGCCAAGGCTAATAAGCATTTAATGCTAAGCCAGAAACCCAGATGTTATTGCTCAGAACAACAATAAACTTCTAAAAGTGAGCTTACTACTCTTTGCTAAAAATCCTAAGAACGTTTTTCTAAGGATTTTTAGAAGATTGGCAAAGATTATTTTGCTAATCACCCCTTAAAAACTCAGGTATAAATGGAACTCTCCATTAATGCTACAAGTAACTTACAACAAACACTCAACCAACTCACTAAGCTGAAGACCTGTCTGCAAAATGCCCTCTCTAAACTTTGAAGAATGACTAAGTTCTTAGTTTCAAGATGAGAAACTAAGTTCCCCAGCTCTTAGTTCACAAATACTTCTCATAGCTCTACTCATAAAACGTTTACTTGCCCCAGCAGAAAGCTCAATCAGCTTTTGCCATACACTCTCACTCATTGCTTACACTACTCATTCATTGTTGTACATTCTCACCCATACTACTCACTATATTTTCTCAGTCATTGCTCATATTACTCACAAATGATTATCTCTACTCACTACATATACTATACTCATGAGCATGCCATGGCACTATAATGATCTTACTGCGCTAGCTAGGATCTCTCTCTCTCTCCCTTCATCCCACACTAAGTTTTCTCCATTATTTGTTATTATGAAACCCATGACATTTATTTATTCATTTACTATTAATGGTTATAATGTAACTGTTACTATAGAATTTTTCCCCCATATTGTCGTATTAGAAGACTCTTCTCTAAAGCTAACAGAAGATGAGTCTGAAAACATAGACATTTCCCTTGATTTGTGAAGTAGTCAACAGATTGAAGCTTATTCTGCTTGTATTACTTTACCGCTGGGCCGTTTTTCTGCAGAAACATTTTACCGCTAGGCTATTTTCTGCAGAACCATTTTACTGCTGGGCTATTTCATACAGAATGCTTTTTAAACTGTGCTGACGTATCCGCTGCAGGGATTGTTCATGGGACACTCTTGTAAGTTCCAATCTAAGCCCAAGGCATAAAATATAGTGGACTTCTTGGACTTTCACCGATAGCCTTTGGGCCGTGCATCAAGCCTATCGTTAAGTTTCAGTTTACACCCCCCAACCCGTTATAAATCTTATTTGTCGGAAGGAAAACTTTTTTGCCCTCGACAATCAACTAACTACAAAAGCCCATGTATATTACCTATGGCAAAACCATTCATTTTTGTAGGGATGACCAAGTCCAAAGAAGCTCAACTACAAAGCCCAGCTCATATACAAATCCCAACAGCTAAAGCTCATGTGAGCTGACCAATCAAGTCTCAGCACAACCTGATAGTTGGAGCCCATCACCATCAGTTCCAGTTTGTCCAATCAGATCAGAAGAGGGACATGTGTCCAGCAGGGGTTAAACCCTTCCTTACCAAGTTCATTTTCATCATTTCTCATGTGACATAAAGCTGAGGTGACATGACAAAAGCTGGGAAGCTTCAGCTAGCTGTATCTCCTTCCTTCTCCAACCCATTCAGTCAAGGACCAAGGGCAGCCATAACCAGGCCATGAAAGCTTCTGGAACAACTTTAAATCAGTATATTATCATGCCAAAAACGTGTACTTTCTGGTTCATAAACCAAGAACATGAACTTAAATGAGGAAACTTAGGGAAATGTGGTTTGGAGGACACCAAGGGGATCCCAGCAGAGTTCCCAGCATAGGGCTCCAAGATTGATACCTAGCTTGGGGTGATACAATCTGTCCTAGGGAGCTCTGATTCTAGCAACAGCATAACCAAGATCATTAGCCTAATGTATGCTTTAATCCCATTAGCTAAGGCCAATCAGCATTCAATGCTAGTTAAGAACCCCAGCTATTATTACCCAAAACAGCAAGAACATTCTAAAAGCTAAGCTTACCACTCTTGGCCAAAATCCTAGGAATGGTTCTCTAAGGATTTTCTGAAGATTGAGGAAGATTTAGCAAAGATTATTTGCTAATTACCCCCTAAAACTCAACTATAAATGGAACTCTCCATTAACACTTCAAGGGGGGGACCAATACAGACTAAGAGATACACTAATAGAAAAGAGTTCTTCCTTAACTTCTCTGTTCAACCTTCTCTAAGCTTTGGCAAAGTTCTGAGTTCTTAGTTTCAAGCTTAGAAACTAAGGTCTCCAACTTCTAGCTCACAAACACTCCTCCAACATCTACTCATAAACACTTATCTGTCCCCAGTAGAAAGCTCCAGCAGTTTTACTAAACACTCTCATTGCTCATACTACCCAAAATGACTCTCACTACTCACTACACATACTATACCCACAAGCATGCCTTGACACCATAATGATCTTGCTGCGCTATCTGGAATCTCTCTCTCTCCCTTCATCTCACACTAAGTTTTCCTCATTATTTGTTATAATGGAGCCCATAATATTCATTTACTCATTTACTATTGAAGGTTATGATGTAACTGTCACTATAGAATTTTTTCCTCATATTATTGTATTAGAAGACTCTTCTCCAGAGTCCACGGATAATAAGTTTGAAGATGTAGATATTTTCCTTAATCTGTGAAATAGCTAAACAACTAGAGGTTTATTCTGTTTTGTCTCACTTTACCGCTGGGACATTTTACCGCTGGGCTAATTTACTGCAGAAACATTTTATCGTTGGGCTAACTGCAAAAACATTTTACTGCTGGGCTATTTCTTGCAGTATACTTTTTAATCATGCTGACGTGTCTGCTATAGGAATTGTTTATGGGCCATCCTTGTCAGCCTCAACCTAAGCCCAAGGCATAAAATAAAGTGAATTCTTCGGAACTTCACCGATAGCCTTTGGGCTTTGCCTCAAGCCCATCGTCGAGTTTCGGTTTAGGCCTCTAACCCAACACAAATCTCATTTGTCAGAAGGAAAAACTTTTTCGCCCCCGACACCCCAAAGCTAATTGATGTATTAAGCTTAAAAGATAAAAGAGTAATGGTTATGGGCGGTTGAATTTTTATTGCATTCATTAATATATATATATATATATATATATATATATAACTTTCGTACCTAGCTAGTTTAGAAATTAATAATCACTCCAGCTCAAGCATATAGATAATAACCTAAGGCCATAAATGGAAAAATGCCCCCAAATTTTAACCAATAGATATTTTTGTCTTTAACGAATGAGAATATAAATTTAAACCATATATATATATATATATATTATTTATCAAAAAATCAATTGGAAAAACAAAAACTTTTTGTTGAATGTGCTGAACAGTTTGTTTTCTCTATGAGTAAAATGTAAAACTCATTAACTTTCTACACATACTACTGAAAATCTCTCTCTCTCTCTCTCTCTCTCTCTCTCTCTCTCTCTCTCTCTCTCTCTCTCTCTCTCTCTCTCTCTAGTAAACTAAAAGCAAAAGGCCCTAAAAAAATTCAATCTTAGACCTCAAATTTTTTTACTGATTATTGAGAAATTTTGCGCTCTTTACATTTTAAGAGAAAAAGTAGTTTTAGAAGTCTTCTTTGTTGTCGCCTTTGGACCTTCAGATCTCCTTCTTTGTTGGGCATTCCCTTTAGTTTGCTTTCTTTTATTTCTGGTTGTTAGTGGTAGATAAGATACACTTCTGATCCATACATTTTGACAAGAAACAGGTGGGCACGTAGGTATTGGCCCTATTGGATAGCATAGGTTTTATTTTAAAGGTAGTTACACTCCCATCCTTTAAGGTTTGGAGAAATGACACTCTACCTCAAACTTGAAAGGAAAAAACACTTTACCCCAGTAACATCCATTTGACCAAACTTTGTTAAATTAATATTAAAAATATTGTGCAACTAAGCTATCATTTGTTTAAGGGTAGGTTTCCAAAATTGTCCTCAATTTCAGAATTAAATAAGTTGTTTTAAATTTTTAATTAAAGTGTATTTTAATATATTAAGAATGGCTTTTGCTTCTCCCACCCCCCCCCCCTTTTTTAATGGGTAATGGAATGATTTGTCATTGCTTCTTTTTTTATTTAAAAAAAAAAAAAAAATCCGCCAAATCTATCCATACTTATTTGAGAATCTTTGGGTTTTTTTTTTTTTTTTTTTTTTTTTTTAAATTAAAATTTTAGCTTCAATTTCTTTATTATTATTATTATACTGTGCTTCATTATTATATGCACTCCTACACAGGTGGTTTATCTCCAAACTTTTATATATACTTCCTTCTTTGATTTTCTTAGTATATAAATTCTTAGTTGTTCAAAAATAATTAACTTTTGTAAAAAAAAAACAAATAAATATATAATTAATTATTTCTTATATATATATATAGATCAAGCTATTTTTTTTTTCCCATTCATAATAGGTTTGAACAGTTTAAAAAATATGAAGATATTTTTTGTTTTTATTTAATTTTAAAAAATTAAAATTACTAAACCGTGATAATAGTTTGAAAAGTATTGTTTATAATATCTTGAATTTTATTTCGAACATGATATCTATTATAATATTGATGGCTTATATTTATTGATATAATTTTATTTTAGATCGATTATGTCATTCATTCTATAAAAAAAAATGGATTAATCATATTATATGGAAATGTTAGTGGAACTTGAATGCATTTGATTAATAATGTTGCATCCCAAAAATAAGAAAATTAGGCTTTAAATAAATAAAAAAATGATATTAAAATTTAAATAAAAATGATTTAATTTATATTTGATTATTAAAATAGGGATAGGCTCCACTTGAAGTGGTCAAAGGCTCATGATTCATTGAAGCCGCCCTGAATCACCTTGTCCGAAATTAAGAAGTAAAAAAATTGACATAAAGGTGTTTATCAAGCGCCACCATTATCATTAAGTAGTCGCTTATTTGTAGCAGAAACATACTTTACACCAGCTAATCCCTTCATAACACTTTTCTCTTGTGCTGAGCAAGGAAGAAAATATGGCTGAATTTGTCCTCAGTGTTGTTGCAGTGGGAATCTTAGCCAAGGCGATGTCATCATGTCACTAGCCAGTGAGCATGTCAAATCTGTGTGGGGTTTCAAGGAGGAGCTAGGAAAGCTTCAAGTCTCATTCACCAAGATTCGAGCTTTGCTACATGATGCTGAGAGAAGACAACTACATGATGAGTCTGTGAAGATCTGGCTACGGCAGCTTAAAGATGTAGCTCACGAAGTTGACGATGTGCTAGATGAGTATGACTACGAGATTCTTCGACAAAAGGTAGAGACTCAAAACAAAATGAAGGTACGCAGCTTCTTTTCACTCTCCACTAATCCCATGGTATTCCCCTTCAAGATGGCAAAAAGAATAAAGACCATCAACCAATCGTTGGATGAAATTAAGAATGATGTACCTCTCCTTGGCCTCAGAGAGTCTTTGAACCCAATCCTCCAGACTGGTCTGGACCGGGAGACAGACTCTGTTATTGGTGGTTCAGAAGTTGTAGGACGAAGAGATGATGTCTTAAAAATTGTCAACTTTTTGATTGGTGCAAACAATCAACAAGTTATCTCTGTCATTCCTATTGTAGGTATGGCCGGTCTTGGAAAGACAACTATAGCAAAACTAGTTTACAATCATGAAATAGTAAAGAAACATTTTGATGTGAAGATGTGGGTATGTGTATCTGATAATTTTGACGTTAAAAGGATTTTAAGAGAGATTCTTGACATCCTTGACAATAATTGTAGTGGGTTAGAAAATAAAAATGCTATACTTCACCATCTTCAAAAGAAGTTGGAGGGAAAAAGATATCTTCTCATACTTGATGATGTGTGGAATGAAGATGGTGAGAAATGGGATAATTTAAAGAGTAGTTTGTTGGGAATTAATCAAAATAATGGAAATAACATTATTGTAACTACTTGTAGTGACAATGTGATACAAATCATGGAGACAAGTCCCAAAAGATGAATGTTGGTTAATATTTAAGGAAAAGGCATTTGCAAATGAAAGAATTCCAGTAACTTCAGATTTGGAGGATATTGGAAGAAAGATTGCTAAAAGATGTGGAGGGAATCCATTGGCTGCAAGAGTTCTAGGAGGAATGATGCGCTTTAAAGAGGATAAAAGTGAATGGTTATTGATTCAAAATAGTAAAACTTGGGATTCAGTGGAGGACAATAATGGAATCTTTCCAATATTAAAATTAAGCTTTGATCATCTTCTAACACCATCTCTAAAACAATGTTTTGCACATTGTTCAATTTTTCCCAAGGATTTTGTTATTGAAAAGAAACTACTAGTTCAACATTGGATGGTTGAAGGGTTCCTTCAAACATCTAAAAGAAGTTTTTCGGTGATAGAGGATATTGGTAACAAGTATTATGATTTCTTACTGGCAAATTCATTATTTCAAGATCCAGAAAAGGATTTTTGTGGTGATTTTACAAGGTGCAAGATGCATGATCTTGTGCATGATCTTGTGCATGATCTTGCGCTCTCAATTTCAGAAGGGGAAACCTTGCATTTAAAGGGCAATTTGTGGGATGACATTGATGTCTCTCATATTCGACATTTATCTCTTATATCCGATGGTCATACGACACATGCAATCCCATTATCTAAAGATGGCATGGGTAGATTACACAATTTTTTTGATTGGCGCTGATCTTGCTGACAAGTTATTGGACTTTAAATGCCTACGTGGTCTATCGTTATCTGGGACATGTATAAAAGAGTTGCCTGATTCAATTTGTAATTTGATACATTTAAGACTTCTTCGCATCAAGAGGATTAGTGTCAAAGCATTACCCAAATCTCTCACCAAGCTCTATAACTTGCAAACTCTAAGAATTGACTATTGCCCTTGTCTTAAAGAGCTTCCAAAAGATCTACAAATTTTGATTAGCTTGAGACATCTTGATATTGATCGTCAATACATAGAGCAATTGCCAATAAATATGGGGCGATTGACTTGCCTTCAAACGTTGCCTTTTTTTGTCATCAATCAAGACATTGGTTATCGAATTGAAGAACTAGGATGCTTAAGCCAACTCCAAGGAGAATTAAGAATTGATAATCTAGAGCATGAGAAAGATAAAAAAGAAGCCAAAACTGCAAATTTAGCGAGAAAGATAAGAGTACACAAGTTAGGATTTCATTGGAGTAGAGAAAGAGAAAGCAACAATGATGAGGATGTATTGGAAGGCCTTCAGCCTCACCCAAATTTGAAAAGCTTAGAGATTGTAAACTTTGGGAGTGAGAAGTTCCCTTCATGGTTATTAATGCGTGAAAACAGTAGTGGTGATTTGTTACTTTTTGACCATTTGTTGGAAATCCGCTTAGAAAATTGTAACAAGTGCAAAAGAATTCCTTCACTTGGGCAACTACCTTGTCTCAAGGTTCTTAAGATAAATGGAATGGATAACTTGAAATGTATAGGAGCAGAATTTTACAGCAGTTATAGTGCTGAGGGATCAAGTAATAGTGGAGTTGGCAGCAATGTGGTGTTCCCAGCTTTGAAAAGACTTGTTTTGGAGAGGATGCCCAATCTAATGGAATGGAAGGACCCAATGGAGCCAACAACAACAAGAAGAACAGTGTTTCCTTGCATTGAGGAGTTGACCCTCTTGGATTGCAAGAAACTAATAAGTGCTCCATGTCATTTTCCGTCTCTTCAGAAATTAGTTATTTCTCGTATTAGGAGCACGGTATTCGAAAACATTACCAGCAGGCTTACCACACTCACAACCCTTAATATAACAAGCGTATCAGAACTTGCTTGTCTGTCAGATCAGTTACCACAAAATAATTCTAGTCTCACGTATCTGACAATATGGGGTTGTGATGAATTGGTGTCCATCTCATCACATCAAAATGTCTGGGTCTTTTGTACCTATCTTCGATCAATCAGAATAATTGGATGTCATAAATTGAGTGATTTACCAATCGCACTACACACCCTTCGTTCTCTTGAGAAATTTGAAGTAATTGGTTGTCCAAATTTGAGGTCCTTTCCAAGTCTACAAGGCGTGGGATCTCTTCTTCGAAGTCTGGGGATATCGTGTGTTGATGAAGTTCTACCAACGGGGCTGCAATCCTGTACATCTCTTTCAGAGTTGCGTATAAAATACTGTCCTAATCTGATATCAATTCCAGATCTAGGTGAATTACATTCTCTTACCGGATTAGAAATCAGCGATTGTCCTAATTTGAAATCAATTCCAAATCTACGACAACTGCATTCTCTTACCGAATTAAGAATTATGCGTTGCCAAAATTTGACCCATCTGCCTCACCTGCTTAGAGTTTTTGGAGATCGGTGGGTTTTGTGAGGAGCTGGATGCTTTCCCCAGTCTCAGTTCAACTTCCATCCAACACTTGTACGCATCCCTTGAAAAACTATACTTGTATGGGTGGGATAAACTCCAATCTCTCCCAGATGATATTCAATGCTTCACTGCACTTAGAACTCTGTGGATAGCTAAATTTGATAGAATGGAAGCTCTACCTGAGTGGTTGGGCAACCTTTTTTCTCTTCAAAACCTGGATATTTTTTGCTGCGAGAACTTAATGTATATGGCCACAATCCAACGCCTCACCAAATTAACGATTCTACAGATTTCTAATTGCCCCAAATTAAAGGAAAGATGTGCAAAGGGCACTGGTGCAGAGTGGTCAAACATTGCCCATATTCCATTAATCACCATCGACGGTAATGATATTTGAAGATGCTATAAATTATTATGGAAAGAGATGAGCGGTAAGTTTACTCATACAGTCATACCTCGAATCCTGGTCTCTTTTTTTCTCTAATGCTTTCATTTAAATCAGCCCATGATTAATTATATTCCTAATTCCCCCAATTCCTTCCTTTTCTTACTTTTGTTTTTGAAGCTAACGGAAGTTCGTAAGTGCTGGAAAACTTATGGAATTTCAATCCATTCCCAAAAAATTGATGGAGAACAATATTTATCAAAGAGTAGCAGCGTAGATTGGTCCAGGACAGAGGAGCAGTTAAGTGTACCCAATACGGTACCTAATATCCTCTCCTCTTCTTTTCTCTGATATCTTGTTTGATTTAAATCAACCTAATAACCTAGGATTATAACTTCCCCAAATTCTTACTTTCACTCTGAGTTTTCCCCTTACTTTTACTTTGATGTTTAGGCATGGGGATGGCATATCTATTGTGTTCAGATGGAGGAAAAATCAATTAAACAATCCACTCTCAAGCTAACAAGTGGTAAGTTTTCTTTAATCTATCTTCCCTTTCACTTTTCCCGCAATATTTACTCACCTGTTACTTAATAAAACAAAAAGAATAATTTTTTGATCCATAGATTTTTTTTTTTTTTCCTGATAAAAATTATTAATTGTGCTAATATTTTGCTCAAGTAGAAAGATCTACAATTGTGAAAAGCTGAGTTTTTACTGTTCCCATTAAAAGGAAGGATGTACCAAGGGAAAAGAGCCCAAGTGGACCAAGATTTCATATTTAATAAAAATGGAAAGTTGGATCATCCAACTGATAGCATCTTGAAGTTTGTGTGATATCATACAAATCCACTGGTAAGTCCATCGAAAATGGAAACCGAACATTTTTTGTTTTTTTTTTAGTATCAAGTACAAATTTCTGTTAGTAAGCAATCTGGTTTTCCTTCTTAACTTATCGTTTTTCACCTATTTTTTTGAACATCTGACTCAATAATTCACCAATTTTCTTGAAATCTAGCTTCTTATTTCTAGTTCAAAGTCATAGAATTATATTTATCGTTACCAAAACTAAAGCTAAAGGAAAACATAAATGGAAGTTCACTAACTTCCATGCTCCTATGTTATTATTGGAGAATTAGTTTGTCAACCCTCTTGCAGCCATTCATCACACTAAATATTTTTAGAAAGTCACACACGTGGAATCTCCCAAATCAACATTTAGTATATTTCCTAAAAGTGTAGAGGGATAGGAATTGGCCATAACATGTTCTTGATGAAATCCAAGAGGGAAAAAATGAATATGATACCTCCTTCTGAACTTAATAAGGATGGGAAAATTTTTTCTTTTCTTTCGCCAAACTGATATAAGATTCCATGACCTGCAAAATTTTAAGGTGAGTTCGTATGTTTAGATATCTTTCAGCTTTTTCAACCTTGATTTTTTAATTTTATTTTATAAGAGATTATTAAACCTTGATATTCTAATATATGTAGTTTACTAGTGGTGATATTATTTCATTCAAACATTATTGTAAAAGTTTGTAATCCTCGGGTACCGCTGGGCAATTCAGAGCTGGCCTATGGTAGTTTCTGATGTCATAGAGGATTGTTTTCCAATGTCAAAGATATTTTTACAAATCACCCATTTTAGAGCCTAATCTTCTTTCTGTATCCTAGACTGTTCCCCCAACTTTGAAACATTATGTCTTTAGTTGGAGGATTTAAATTTGGTTTTGTTGGAGTTGGAACCTTTCAATAGTGGTGGGTAACTTTTCATATCTTCAAGAACTGAAGTTTGGGTGTTAGAAGTCCTACCATCTACTAGCAAAGCAAGAGGTATAATCCCTTTCTAGGGAAAGCCAAGTTGAACTTTCCCAGAGTGCTTGAGGATTTATTTCAACATATCCTTGCAAAGGCTTAGAATACAATCAAAGCTTGATTTTTTTTTACTGTTATTTGAAAGGAAGTTGGAAGGAGCAAGAGTGTTCCAGTGGTAGAAGATAGGTTGAGTACAAGGATCACAATAAAGTTCAATCAATGCAATTATTTCATTAAAATTTGTGAGTTGTCTCAATCTCTTCTTCTCTTCCCATTTTGCTCTTCCAACAAAAAGAACCTACTAAGCTTCCTTCCTTTGTTCCACTTACTTTTTTGTATCCTTTTTACTAAATTAGTTGTTTGTATACTATTTACAGATGCTGGATATCCTTCACTCTCAATTAGAGGTGTACATCCGCATGTTAGCTATCCTACATTTCCCAATTAGAAATTTACTTAAGCACAAAGTGGACCAAGGTTGCCCCTGTTCCAAATATCCAAATAACTTTTGATTCCTTTTCTAAGCTCAAAATAATCTAAATGGATATTTCTCTAATATTTTTCTTTGAAATAGACTAGTTCTATTTGTTCCCTATTTTGTCAATTGCCATATTTCTTATTCTCTTGTTCTGTCATTAATACTTTATAAAAAAAATATATTTATAGTAATCTTGAAGGTTCACCATTGGGGTATATTTGGAACTTATGGAAGAAATGCTGAATGTAGGACTACGAATTTGAAGATTGTCACAAAGTGAACCACATGTAGCACCTGGCAATTCAAGAGCTGGCCACTGGTAGTTTCTGATCTCACAGAAATTCTTTTCCAGTGTCAAAGATATTTTACAGATCTACCATTTTAGAGCCAAATCTTATTTCAGTATCCTAAACTGTTCACCAACTTAGAGAAATATAGGGAAAAAGCTGATGACTTGCTCTTTAGGAAAGATAGCCAGAAACAAGAATGGGTAAAAAGTGGTATTTTCTTCTTGTAATTTATATATTATTGTCTTTCCAAATAGGTGAGCATTATACTGGATACTCTAGATGATGGATGCAAATGTTCAGAGGTAGTTCCTAATTGCTTGCATATAGGGTATGGACCTGTCTCTAACTGTAAATGATTGGCTATTATTCAATATTTTGTGTACAATTTGGTTTTGTAACTCTTAACCCAAATTTCTGTAAGTTTATTCACCTATGATCAGTTTTGACTTATGTAGGTTGAACTACCATGGAGTTGAGAGATTCTGATGACTTCTGTCATGATTTAGAAAAAGGCAAGGTGCAGTATATGCTCCAAGCATGGGTAACTTCTTATTCTTGTCAATGAGCTCAATGTCTTCGGTTATTAAGGATGTTAATAGAGAACAGACCAACTTGTGTCACACTTTTTTGAAACATTAGGCAATTAATTACTCCAACTTTGTGCTACTATGACCTATCATGCTAGCTCTTTCATACCATTGATAGCTCCTGAAACTGTCAATCATAGTCCCTAGCAAAAAATAACAAGAGCCTTGGAGATACAGGCCTCTATTTGGGTCTTCTCATGATTGTTTTGAGCACACCTTTGAATCAACCAATCACACTTTTTATTGACTTCCAAAATTTTGGCTCATTAATACATGGCCATATATGTTAGATGCAGTAAGCTCTCCTAAATCTTTCGTATTTGTTGGTGGATGATGTGTTTTGCATTTTTCCTGAAATTAGAAAATCATTTAGAGTCATTGTTGTTGTAGTATAAAGCCTTCTAAGTTAATTAAGTAGTGTTAAACATCTTTTTAGCATTTTTGACATTTAAATAAGTTTTATATTTAACAGAAGGCCCTCATGTTTTGTCCCAGAAAAAGAAAAAGGAAAATTCTCTTCAAGTGCTGCACAAAGTACTTATGATTTCAAGAAGCTGATTTGCTCCCTTACAATATGCTGCTGATTTTTTTTTCCCTTATTTAAAAGAAGGATATGCCAAGGGAAACGCTCCCTAGTATCCCTGGATTGCTCTTATTCAAATGATAGAGATATCATAAAATGCAAGTGATAAGTCCCTCCAAACTTGATGTCTAATCTCCTTTTTTTTTTTTTTTTAATGTCAAATACCAAATATATACTATTCATCAGTGATCATGGATTTCATTTCTAACATACTCATTTTTACTAAGTCATTCATCACATTGGGGCATATTATCTCTGCAGGGCTATTGTTACTTTTCATTTTCGAGAAGTGTGGAAATTCATTGGTGCGGGAAACATGTTCAGGTACTTTGTTTTGCTTAGACTTTATTCTCTTCAACATGTCATAATGCATGTGAAAATTAGTTTTTTTTTTTTTAATAATTCTTTGCACTTATGTTTGCTTCATTTTCCTAAAAAACATTATAATGCAACTACAAGCACATGATTGGTATTTTACAAATCTTATCCAGTTAAAAAGGTTCAATCAAACTTAGTTTTTTGTCTTTTTCAAAAGTTCTACAAATAGTTGCTTATTTATCATAGATCTAGCCTTAGAATTGTTGTCCAAGGTCCTAGTAGTACTTGGAGCTTTGATTTTATTAATCCTCATGCATCTTGAACCCTTTCACCACACTTTAGTTTGTTACCAACAACACAATTGAAATATCTCATATGGGAGAAAATCTTTTGTAATATAAAAGGAAAAGTATAAAAATCAGTCTTTTCTCTAGTCAATAACATGTCATTACGAAAAAAAAATAGCTATCATGTGGATGGCTTAATCTCAAGTCTTTGCTTCATTTTTTTCAACTCACTACAGGAACATATTTGAGCGTAATTGAATCAAATAAACTATCTTACATGGTAACTAGCAAACTTTCATTTCTACACGAGCTATACATCTACAAGATGCTATAGAATCTAGCTATGGTGGAAGTGGCACATTGCCTTACAAAACTACAAATGCTAATGATCTTTCAATTTCCCATTTTGAGGTCATGTAGGTTTGTCCAAGTTATATATTATCCTTCTTTTTTCAAAAATATTTTCCAAAAAGCCAAGTTGTGTTAAGATCCAATGATATGGTTATAAGCATTAGCAATGTCTCATAAAAAATTTCAATTTGTGTTCAGCTCCTGACCTTTGGAGAGGAATTGGCTGCCTTTATCTAAAGGATTTCTTTGCCATTACTGGTATAACCTTCATTTTGCAAACTGATAATAATTTTGAGCTTTAATAGAAGAATGATTTTTAATGCATGATTGATTTAAATTTATGGGATTTCCCTGCTATTAATTTTCTTGCTGACACAACCATCATTTGTTTACTATTACATAGTGTATATATAGAGCTCTCCTCCTTTTATCTGAAATCCATAACCTGCAATGTAGTGTACATATGCTGACTACTCATTTTTGATAAATTTTATTAGCAAACCTGCGCAATGTGTGGAAATATATAATTATTTATGGTATAATGTATAATTTATTCACAAAATTATATTGTAGATAATTTTTTCTCCCTAAAAATTAAACAATTTCTATCTCTCTATTTTTACAAATATATAACTTTATCATTTTTGGTATTTTTGATTGATATTATTCTTTTTTGAAGTGGTTCATATTCTTCTAACTATTGTTTTTATGCATTATATTTTCCTAATTTCTTTTGGTCAACTAAAATTTATAAATTTCAAATTTATTATTCAAAATTCTCATTATCTTAAGAAAATTATCATGGTAATCAAAACTTATCATATAATTAAAATTGATAATACTCTCAACCTAATCCTGTTTTTTCCCATTCTTAAGTAAATACACTAAAGGATCTACATTAATATTTCTATACATATTTTTTTAAAGAAATTATGAAAATAAAATGATGACTTGACTGCTAACATAACTCAATAGATTCCTAAATGGGGATCAAGTACTTTGGACAACGTTGCTTGGCGAAAATCATGATATCTAGATAAAAGTGACATTCATATATGGGACATTTGCCCTCTGCTATTTTCTCCATTAAAATTTTCTTTTTGTCAATATACAAACCAAAGGAAGGGGGAAGGGGTGAAACTGAACTTCTGGCCAATCTTTTAAGCTAGAGTGCATCTTTGGAAGGCCAAGAAATACAACTTGGCTATAAAAGTGGAGTGGTGAATTTTAGAATTACTCTTTCTAGATAAGCATCTGAATGATATTTGCTGCACCCCACTTCGTTTTGTTCGGTATGGACTATGAAAGCATTCATTTACAAGCGTTTATGATGCCTCTTAATCTTTATGCGCAGGTATTCTTACATGTCTGGATGGCTATATGGACATAGCAATGGTTCAAATTTAAGAGTGTCAAATGGCAATTGAACGTTAACTATGGTGATGCTTTAATTTGCAGAAATAACGGTAATTAAGAATTGTCTTGTTATTTTACTGTTATTATTCAACTTTATTTTTTTGGTCCATACCATAATTTACTTGACTGACAATGATTGGGATATCTCTTTTGATGCAGTTCTCTACATTAGTGTGAGTGATATAGATCATCAGCAGTCATGCTTTTAATGTAAGATATTGTGGATTTGGGAAATGAGGACTAGAAGAGCTTCTCTAATGGAATGAACTATCAAATGTTTGATTTAAAGAGTAATGCCTTATTACTACCGTGATGAATGGTATCATTGATTTAACAATATAATCAATGATGATGAAAATTGAGTTGGTGGCTTGATATTGTTTAAGCAATGTTGCCATGGACTTGGTTTCAGATAGTGTGCACCATGTCACTTATGCTCCACACAAATATTAGTGGACCTTATTGCTTCATGCGGCAAACCTAAACTATTATATATATATATATATGCAGTCTTGTTAATTGTTGTGAGAGAAATTTTAGGTTTCTTTTGTCATGTGCTTATGGTGACAGCGCTCTTTGGGTGTATGGTGTTTGGGTTTTGTAATAGTGCCTTTGTACAATCTTTGTAATCTCCATTTTTTTAGTGAAACTTTCTCCTCAACGTTGCTTGTGGATGTAGGCCTATGGCTGAACCACGTAAATTATTGGGTTCTCTGTGTGATTGTCTTTTCTATTTTTTATTTTTATTTTAATTTCTATTTCGCATAAACCCACTATCATTTGGTTACACGACAAATAAGTTTCAATGCTTCCATTATCGATGACACTTCTTAACAGATAAATTTTTACATTGAAGCTTGATGCATAACTTTTAGAAGCATCTTTTGTTTTTGGGGATGCTCTACTAATGTGAATTTGTTTTTGAGATGGTTTTAGTGTGCAAGAAAACTACTTTGCACTGTACTTAAATTTTTACTCAAATTTTACTTGCACCAAGAAAAGATAATGGTTATTTGGGAGCCAATGTTCAGCTTGCTGCAAATATTTTTTTGAGAAGATGGAGGCCCTTTTTCTTATTTTGAAATTTAATCTAATGTTATGTATTTATTTATTTATTTATTTTTGGTTTAGGGAAAATGGTTTTGGAAATCACATTTGGTTTTACATTAAAGGCTTGAGAATATTGATTTGAGAATCTTTAATTATAGGTGGCTTTGAGTAGTTTTTGGCTACTCCCCCTCAAATTGCCCTCAAACCTTAATCCAGTTGATATCTAACCTTTAGTTACCATTACTAATCACCTCTTCAAAATTAAAATTATTATATATGAATGATGCCCACATTGATCACATAAAATAATCAGAACTAAGATCAGGATGATTTTGCTAGTGTTAGCACTACACAATGTTGCAAGAATTCAAACTAGACCAGTAAAAATAAAAAATGAGCCTCACATGAGATTTGGTCCTCCTGAGGTGAATAATTTCAACTTATGTTTGTTTACAAGCAAATTGGACTACATAGATATGGATTGTCAAATAGACAAGTCTATGAAGTGTACTATTTCCCACTTCTAATAAGTTCCAAGTTCTAACCTTACGATGTTGACAAAAGGCATTAATGGTCCGTTTGGATACAGGGGGTGGGAGGGGGAGTAAAGTATTTTTAACCAACTCTATTCTACTCTCCTCCACTCCCCCTCATTTCCCCCTCTATCCAAATAGGCCATAAAGTCTTTGAAAGAACACGTGCTCATGGGCTTATTGTATGAGCCCATGAAGGAGAATTTTGAGGAATGGGTTGGACCACAAGGCTAAGCCCATGATGGTGATGGTGTTGCACCTGCGGATGACTCATCCAGGACAAGGCTTACTTCTTTTTTTGCTTTCGCACAGTGTATCCTCAAATCTTTTAACAAGAGACTAATCACTGTTCGTGTTGGGTGGGCCCACGAAAGGGTAAAGCACTGGCCCAGGAAATTCTTTTCAAAGTGCAGGTAGCAGGGCTCAAACTGGAGAGCACACCCAGTCGAGCCCAGTACAAGCACCTTGAGACCGAGAGCCCAACCAACTCGGCCAACCCCCTGGGTTGGACAAGGCTTACTTCTGAACTTTTGAACTTCCACATTTAAATTGTAACGTAAGATAAATATGGATTTTGGTGATAAGGAAGATTAGAAGAGCTACTCCAATTTGGACAAATGAATATTGTGCTATCTATTATGTGCAATGGAATAAGTTGTCAAATGTTTGATTTAAAACATTCAAAGATTCAAACCAAAGAAAGCAGAAAGGAGTGAAATAGAAATTTTCCTGTGGAAGGTGGAGAAATACCACTTGTCTATATATACAGGCCAGTGGTGAATTTAGACATACTCTTTGGTAGATAAACACCTGACCGATTCTTGCTGAGTCCCACTTAATTTAGTTTAGTATGGACCATGAAAATATACATTCACAGGCTATTATGATTCTATGATGTCTACTCCTATTAGTTGATGGCTACATTCACTTTCCTTCACTGATCACCTCTTCAATATTGACTAGCATAGTCAATTTTTAAAGAGAATTGTCACTATTTATAACATTTTTATAACACTTTCACAACAAATCGTAAGTAGCAGGAAATATTTCAGTGGTGGGTTTAGATTAATACTAATAATAACCTGTCACATAAGATTTGTTGTGAAAATGTTATAAACGTAGCTTTTTTCATGTTTGAAATCAAAAAGTGGAAAATATTCTATCCGGAAAAAAAAAAAAAAGAAGGTGGAAAATTTTATTTATATGCAACTATGCCCATCAATAAAAACAAGTAATTTAAAAAAAACAAACCAAAAAAGTCTTACATTGAAGTCATTTTCTATTATTTTGAAGTCACTTTCTATTAAACAAGCATAACCTAACTTTATTCAGGGAAAAAAAACTTATTTTTCAAACAATATTCTATTCCAATACCATATTAATAATTGATAATTTTAAGTTGATAGAGATCATACCATTTATTTATTTAGGTGGTTGAATAATTGTTCATATCAAATTAATAATTTTTTTTTCAAAGACTTTCTTACTGGTCATCAATTTTGTATTTTCTAATGAAGACAAAGAATTATTTACAATAATATGTTTTTCCAGCCTTATCAAGAAAATATTTTTTCTGCCACTTGCAGATTTGTTAATAAGCTGATATATTGTTAATTAAGCAAACCGGTGTTTTCCTATTTGTCCTTTTTCTCGTGAATCCTTTTTATTTTTATTTTTTTAAAATTTTTTTAAATCAGATTAGTTTGTACCGAGGACAATCTACGATAGCATGTGCCTTAATAATTAAGAGGCTTTTGCTTTCACCCACTTTTAAACCTAATAATTATTTAAATAAATGTTGGATTAAAAGATTTAAAAATAATATAGCACTAGTGGGTTAAACCATCGAATAGAGTGGAAGTCCAATTCTTATTTCCAACTTTTCATTGTGCGACTTTAGGTTGCCAATCAAAAAATTACATAGTTGCTTTTGAATAAAAAATGTTTATCTCTTGAGTCTTATCTCGTTTTTGTTCATGGCCCCGTGAAAGTGTCGGTTGATAGAATTTTATTTAAATTCTTATGTTAAAAATTAAGATTTCTAGAGGTATATTGATTTACCAAATATACAAAAATTTCAAAATCAAGCCGAGCAAAAACCTTGAAATGTGGTGGTATTATTATTATTATGTTTTTTACTTTTTTATTATTAAGTTTTTAAGTGGGTATCAATGAATTAGTGAAAACCTTGAAATTTGGTATTATTATTATTATGTATTTTATTATTAATTTTTTAAGAAGTAGGTAATTCAATGAATTAGCTCAGATGGGAGTTCCTCCATCCAAACTTGAATGGACCCTATAAATGAGAAAAGTTATGCCATCTAAAATAATGAGATTGAGCCTACATGAAATAGGGATATTTTATGAGGAAGACACATTCTTTGAATATCATTATTGTTATATTATAGAGCTTTATTTAACTTAAATCATTGCTATTATTTTTTTTTCTCCAAGTCTACGGTAGTAAGTAGGTGGTCTTATACTATAAAATGGTATTAGGGAACCTTGGGAAGATATAAAATTTTGTATCATCCCTTTGAATACTATAATGGAACCTCTTGTTTTCATCAAGACTTGTTGTAGCACTCTTTTATCCTCTTCTTTTCATTTTGATCCTGGCTTGACAAACCATGAATTGAGGTAGAGTTATATTGTTGAATCAAGTCTCACATATCTTTCCACTAATCATTTTACTTTAGTCGGAGGCCCTACCTGCTCCACGTTAGGTAGCTTCTAAGGTTAGGTGTGACTCTTACAGAAATCTTGGTTTCAGATCTCCCAGTAAACAAATATGTATATATATATATATATATATATGATTTGTATGTTGAACATTTTGGAGCTTAACGTAATTCATGGTCTGTCTTATAATTTAAATCTTCATTGAATCTAGAGTTGGTTTTAGTGGATCTTGATCAATGTTTATTGACATGCCTCAGGCATGCCCGCCAGCAGAATATCTGGAGTCCAAAAAAAACAAAAAGCATATGACCAGGGGAGGATTAATTAGGGAAGTTTGAGATTAATTTTTTGGAAATTTCATATAGATTTGATTAATACTGTTAAAATTGAGAATCAATTCTCTATATACTGATTTGTTGAACACCGTACAATTGACTACTTTTTATATAGACAAATATAAGAGAGTTTTGTATAATTAATATGAGTGTCAAGAGTCTTGTTGCTCAACTAGAATTTCTTGGTATTTCTAATAGAAACATCTAGAGTCCAAGTTTTCATCTTCCATTGTAATTATTGAATTTTAAAATTAAAAAAAAAAAACCTGTAATAGGAGTTTAGTACAAATATGGTAGAACTGGCTTCGGAGTTTGGAAACCTTGGGTACACTACTAGAACAAAAAAAAAAAAAAAAAAAAAAAAATCAAATTTCAGATTGGGAATAGAATATAGGCTATTATTCAGAACTCATTCATAACTGTCAGTACATAATCCCGACTCATATTTATTTCATTTCTAACATCTGAAATACATCCTATCCAAAATTCATGCTTTTCTACGACTGTTGCTCTACTTGAGACATACAAGGAAGTCCATCTTCTTTTTTGCAAGTGATTCTCTGAGTGGGTGAACAGAGACAAAAATACAGTGAGGCCAAATGGCTTTGAATGTGTCATACTTCACCATAGTTTCCATGATGTTTCTGAATGAGTCTTTCATTTGAGAGGAAAAAAAAAATTAACTATAAAATGGCGGTCCTTCTTGACAAATGGAAAGAAGAATCAGAAGGAAAAGAGACATGGATAAATCCTCGAAACTTCCCTTTTCACAAGAACAATTCTATGGAAAATTCCTCGTTTTTTTAGTTAATTTAATGCTACGGACTTAGAGTCTGTTTGGGATTCGTTTATTTTGTTAAAACTGAAAACTTTTTGCTAAACTGTAGATATAGGTAAAAGTTAACTAAAATAGTATAGTGAGATCCATAAATAGTATCAAAAAGTGCAGTAAGACTCATGAATAGTAGCAAAAATAAGCTGAATAATAAAATAAGTTAGCAAAAATAATTTTTGCCAAGCACACACTTATTGTAATTCAAGGAAAAGACATGGAATGGCCCGGCTGGAAACTTTTCTTTCACATGAACAATTTATAAGTTTCCAAGGTTTCTTAATGTGGTGAGACACCAATAGAGTTTCCTCGAGCTTGGAGATCAATGTTTGTCCTAATCCTCATTTATTAATTTCTCAAATCAGATGAGTATGGTTTAGACCATTACATTACATAAATGATAAATCTCTTCGATTTTTTTTTTTTGGAGAAGGCTTTGAAATTCAATTTAAAGGAAACACTTAAGTGCAGTTCTTTATGTATTCATCTTAAGTTAAGTTTCTCGATTTTAATTTAAATATTTGACTTTATTGATCACTACAAATACAACACAAATAAAACACTTAAAGAATTGTACTTAAATTAATCCTTTAATTTATATAAAAACATTATCCGTCAATTAGATCGTAGCTAAAAAGTTATTTTTTTTTCTAGTTTATCTATGTTTCATAACCACATGAATCTTTTTTTTATTTTTTTATTTAACCCTCTGGCTCTGAATATATCCACATGCATCGAATTCTACCTTCAGTTTCACACATTCATCCATATTTTCAAAATCATTAGGCTTTGGCTCTCACCAATTTTCATATATATTAATTGTTTACATAAATTAAAAATATAAACAATAAAATGAAAAAAAAAAAAATTCTCTTTTTATTATTATTGAATTTTTATCGTGATGACCCTTTTTAAAAAGAACCAGATAGTATTTGCGTCATTGCGTGTAATGGTGGAATAGGCTTAGCAAGATAATTCATTAAATAAACAAATAAAGTAGATAGCAATATTAAAAGGTTCGGTTGGCTAAATGTGCCACGCTTCACCCTTTGATTGCTGTGTGCTATACGGCTTTCAACTCTCAAGACAAATGGCCGGCATAATTTGTCTCTTTAGACGACCTTTTTTTTTTTTCAATGTTTTTCTTTACATGAAAAAAGAGATAAGAAAATTCTTTATACTTGTCATGTGTGCAGTGTGCAAGTTTGATATGTTCATTTTTAGGTCCTCTGATTCTAATTACCTATATCATTGTTGCTGCCTTTAACATTAAATTTTTTTACTATTATTCCAAGTACTTTCAGCTTATTTCTTGCTTATCTGTGTACCAAAGGAAAGATGACTGAGATTGCTCTCGTTAATGTTGTTGTTGGGGAAATACTAAAGAAGGTGATTTCACTTGCTACTGAGCAGATCAGCCTTGCTTGGGGTTTCAAAGATGAGCTGACATGGCTTCGTAACTCATTAACCACGATTCAAGCTGTGTTGGCTGATGCAGAGAGAAGGCAAGTGAGAGAAGAGTTCGTGAGGCTTTGGTTGCAGAGGCTTAAGGATATTGCTTATGATGTTGATGATGTGTTGGATGAGCTTGCTTACGAGAATCTCCACCGAAAGGTAGAGATTCAAAACCAAATGAAGAGAAAGGTATGCTTCTTCTTTACACTTTCAAACCCTATTGTGTTTTGTTTCAAAATGGCCAACAAAGTTAAGACTATTCGCGAATCGCTAAAATTGATTAATGATGAAGCTAATCAATATGGACTTACAAGGGCGGGACCAGTAAATGTAAATCCAGAGATGATCCTAAACCGAGAGACAGACTCCTCTCTTGATCATTCTGAGGTTGTAGGAAGGGAAGATCTTGTCTCAGAAATAGTAGAGTTGTTGCTTAATGCAACCAATCAACAACTCTCGGTCATTCCTATAGTAGGAATGGCAGGTTTGGGAAAAACAACTTTAGCAAAACAAGTGTACAATCACGAGTTAGTAAAAAAGAATTTTGATAAGACAATATGGGTATGTGTCTCAGATGATTTTGATGATAAAAAGATTTTGAAACAGATTTTTGAATCCCTTACTTGTAACTCAAGTTCATTAGAAAATAAGAATACAATACTTGAAAGCCTTAAAAAGGAGTTACAAGGTAAAAAGTATATTCTTGTACTTGATGATGTATGGAATGAAGATCCTTTGAAATGGGAGAGTTTAAAGAGTTGTTTGTTAGGAATGAATTTGAATGTTGGAAATAGTGTTCTTGTAACAACCCGTAATGACAAGGTGGCTAAAATTATGGAAACACTTCCTCAATATGATTTAGAAAAACTATCAGATGATGAATGTTGGTCTATAATCAAGAAATGTTGTAATGAAATAACTCCAGATTTGGAAGTTATTGGAAGGGAGATTGCTAAAAAATGTGGTGGGGTTCCATTAGTTGCGAGAGTTTTAGGAGGGACTATGTCTTGGAAGGAGGAAAGTGAATGGTTGGCAATTCAAAACAATAGGGTTTGGGATTCCCTGAATGATAGCAATGAAATCTTATCGATACTAAAATTAAGCTTTGATCATCTTTCTCCACCATCTCTAAAAAGTTGTTTCACATATTGTGCAATTTTTCCTAAAGATTATGAAATGAAAAAGGAAGAATTAATTCAACATTGGATGGCTGAAGGGTTCCTTCAATTGTCTCCAGGAAGATTAGTAATGGAGGATATTGGTAACGAGTATTTTAATATTTTGCTGGCAAATTCCTTATTCCAAGATATAAAAAGGGATATCTATGGTGATATTATAAGTTGTAAGATGCATGATCTTGTACATGATCTTGCCCTCTCACTTTCAAAATGGGAAACCTTGCATTTTGAGGGCATTGTGGGGGATGCCATTGACATGTCTCATATTCGACGGTTATGTTTTATATATAATCATCAAACAACACCAAGAATCTCACTATCTAGAGATGACATACGTAAATTGCGCACAATTTTTTCAATTCGTGCTAATCTTGGTGACAAGTTATTGGATTTAAAATGTGTACGTTGTCTAACTTTATCTGGGCGACATGTAGAAGAGTTGCCCAAGTCAATTGGTGAGTTTAGACATTTGAGGCTTCTACGCATCGAGCAGACCAACATCAAAGCATTACCCAATTCTATAACCAAGCTCTATAACTTGCAAACTTTAACAATCAAGTCTTGTGATCTTCTCCAAAAGCTTCCAAATGATCTACGGAATTTGACTAACTTGAGGCATATAAACATTGGGCATGAGTACATAAAACAACTGCCAATCAATATGGGGCAGTTGACTTGCCTTCAAACATTGTCTTTCTTTGTCATTGGTCAAGATGATGGTCATCGAATTGAGGAAGTGGGATGCTTAAGCCAACTTAGAGGAGGATTAAGGATCTACAATCTACAGCATGTGAGAGATAAAGAAGAAGCCAAAACTGCAAATTTGTTGGGAAAGACAAAATTACACACATTGAGATTCCATTGGAATAGTGAAAGAGAAGGCAACAATAACGATGAGGACATATTAGAAGGCCTTCAACCTCACCCATATTTGAAAAGCTTAGAGATAGAAAATTTTGGGGGTGAGAAGTTCCCTTTGTGGATATTGGCAAGTGATAACAATAGTGGTGGTTTGTTTCTTTTCGACCATCTGGTGAAAATATATTTGAAAAACTGTAACAAGTGTAAAAAAGTTCCTACACTTGGGCATTTATCTTGTCTCAAGGTTCTTGAAATAAAGGGAATGGATAAGGTGACATGTATAGGAACAGAATTTTACATCAATTATAGTGGTGAGAGATCAAGTAATAATGAAGGTGTTAGTTACAGAAATGTGGTGTTCCCAGCTTTGAAAACACTTGTTTTGGAGAAGATGCCCAATCTTGTGGAATGGAGGGACGCGTTGGAGCCAGCAACAAAAGGAATTGTGTTTCCTTGTCTTGAGGAGTTGACCATTCGAAGTTGTAGCCAACTGACGAGTGCTCCATATAATTTTCCGTCTCTCAAGAAGTTAAATATTTCTACAATCTGCAAATCAGCGTTTGAAAACATTTGTAGCAAGCTTACCACACTCACGCGTCTCTATATTTGGGATATAATAGGACTTGCTTGTTTGACAGACCAGTTATTGCAAAATAATACAAGTCTCAAGTTTTTGCACATATACAATTGTGCTGAATTAGTGTCCATCTCGTCACATCGGTATCTATCCTCTCTCAAATTTATTAGAATATTTAGTTGTCCAAATTTGAGGGATTTGCTGAACGCACTGCTCACCCTTCCTTCTCTTGAGACATTTGAAGTACTTAGTTGTCCACATTTGAGGCCCTTTCCAAGTATACAAGATTTGGGTTCCCTTCTTCAAAATTTGATTATATCGTGCGGTGATGAAGTTTTATCGACTGGGCTGCAATCCTGTACATCTCTTTCACGTTTAGCCATAGAGAATTGTCCTAATCTGATATCAATTCCAGATCTATGCAAATTGCATTCCCTCATCGAATTTGGAATTTACAATTGTCCTAATCTGAAATCAATTCCAAATCTACGAGATTTGCATTCTCTTACTGCATTACAAATTCTAAATTGCCAAAAGTTGACGCGATTGCCAGAGGAATTACACTGCCTCACCTGCTTGAAGTCTTTGTGGATAGGTGGGTTTTGTGAGGAGTTGGATGCTTTCCCCAGTCTCAGTTCCACTTCCCTCAAACATTTGCACTCGTCCCTTGAAGCACTAGATTTGTGTGGGTGGGATAAACTTAACTCCCTACCGAATGATATTCAATGCTTCACTGTGCTTACACATTTGTTCATAGATAAATTTGATGTAATGGAAACTTTGCCTGAGTGGTTGGGGAATCTTTATTCTCTTCAAATCCTGTCAGTTTCATATTGCAAGAACCTGATGTATTTGCCCACAGCGCAAGCCATGCGGCGTCTCACCAAATTAGAATCATTGGAGATTAATCAATGTCCCAAATTAAGGGAAAGATGTGCAAAGGGTAGCGGGGCCGAGTGGTACAAAATTTCCCATATTCCAAAATTCACCATCAACGAAACCGAATGAGTGGTAAGTTTAATCATACCTCAAATCTTCTTCTTTAGTGTCCCCAAATTTTTTCGATACCCTGTATTCTTAATTGCCCCCAATTTCTTCCTTTCTTTCTACAGTTTTCCCAAAACATGTTTCCTGGCACTACAAAGAAGTAATTAATCTTATGGAATTTCAATTATGAGCAGTTTGAGGCATAAGTTTATTCATACCTTATATCCTCCTCTTCTTTTCTCTGATAATCTCATTTAGTAATTGCCCCAAATTCTTACTTTCTCTCTTAGTTTTCTACTCCCAAGCTAAATTAGTTGTTTGTAACTTTTATACTATTTACAGATGCTGATTATTATTCATTCCCAATCAAAGGTGTACTTCAACATGTGAATTATTCAGCATTTCCCAATTAAAGGTGTACTGAAGTAGAAAATTGTGTAAGATTGCCCTTTGTTCCAAATATTCAAAAAGTCTTTTGAAGCTTGTTCTAAGCTCAAAATAATCAAAAATCAGTATTTTCTCTCAAATGTCCTTTTGTCTAATGTTTTGCTTTGGAATTGACTAGTTCTTCCCTATTTTCTCACATAGCATATAATTTTTTGTTTCAAATTTGTATTCACATTTACTGCATCGTATTTTGCTGCGTGGCATATGTAGATGTTCAATTATTACTGAACTATGAAAAGATATATATATTTTTTATTTGCACAATTACTTCTTTGAATTTATTCTTGATTAGTTTTATATATAAAAAATTCCGGTCAACTTGTTATTATATAAAAACTTTTAAGTCATCAATTTTGTAGTAATGAGGAATTTATATTTGATGAAATTAAAAATGTATGTAGTAATTAGGGTTCTTTGTTAATAAAACTACTTATTTTTACCTTAATGTGTATGCAGTGGGGATAGCATACCTATTGTGTTCCACTCCAGGAAAACGGAAAAGTTCATAACTCATAAAAGCTAGTAAGTTTTTCCTATCTTTCTTCCCCCTCACATTTCTAGCAATATTTACTCACCTGTTACTTTACAAAACAAAAAGAAATAATTGTTTATCCATTGTTTTTTCTGTATTTTACATAATATTATTCTGGCGTGATTAGTGTTGGTACTGGGCTGTTACTTAAATGGGGCAAGCCTTTCTGAAATCTATATCTTGAGATGGTATTTTTATAGTGCAAATATGCAATACAATTAACCATCTAACCTGCCAAGTCACCACCAACATTGTTCTTTTCTCCTCTGTTTTCGCTCTTTAAAAATGATAAAGTGGTGTAGACATTAAAATTTTATGATGTATTCACAGCCGTCCGATTGTCCATGATAAAATATTTGTGATCAAATTAATCTTCAATTGATGAGGTGGACGATCAGCAAATGAAATCAAGCCATGTGGCAACATCAAATAAGAAAGCCATATGGCAATGTCAGAAGAAAAGACCTATATGGAAAGTTCTTATTAAATGGGAGACTAAATTAAATCCATAATTAGCTCTCAATAAATGCTGAGAGAAAATTACAAATTAAATATTATTGAAGTTGCCTATAAATAGAGACTTCTCATATGAGAAAAGGGAGAACACTTAGAGAGAAAACACTACCGACACTCTGCCAAAATAGAGAGTCATCTTTAAGTTCACAAGAATTCCATTATTCATCAAGGCTTATTCCTACTTCTTCAAATCAAAGCGGGGATTCTCCTTTAATCCAGTTCGAGATTAAGCCAACGGCCCTTGCATCAAGTTAAGCATGTTCATATATTCATTCAACTTGGAGACATTAAAGCACGATTAAATATCAAGCTTTATAGCCCCTTCAGATCGTAAAGTTTCTTGGAGACCGAATTAGAGGAATTTATTGTACTCTTTTATTGTAAAGATTCATACAGAGGATTGTACTTACATATATAAAAATCAATACAAATTGATTATTTATTACACTATTTCGTGACCGTGTGATTTATCTTTTACGAAAATTGTGTGTACAAATTTCTGGCACGCCCAGTAGGACGTCTCTGCCTCTTATCTCTGTCTCCATCCTAGAAATCTTCAAGTCTCCAATCCACCTAGTTTAATGGCCTTGAAGAAGTCTCAGATGTCCAAGAATGCTACCAAAAGCGTTGGGGGGTCAACAAGCAGCAGTATTTCCACAGGTCTCATGACTCGAAACAAAGCTAAGGCAATGAGACTCCTCACATCACAAGAAGTTGAGGGAAAAGCCCCACTGACGAAACTCATAAGTGCCCCAGCCTAGCCAAAGACTGTCATCTCCTGGAGCACTTTGAGGACAAGCAAGCACACTTCCTCTAGGAAGGGAGATTCATCATTCGTTCCAAAGGACTCAACAATTGGGAGCGAATATCACTATTCTGCATCATATGCTGGGTTGAGTAATGCTTCACAGTCAGGTTCTTCCCAAGGATCTCCCCGAGAAGTCACTTCATTTATCTTCTCAGAAAATTCTTCTCATATGATAGCTATGGTGGCCATGATGACAGAGACTGCCACCATTGACAAAAAGATTGCTGAAATAGGACATGCTACAACTAAGCTTACCAAGACTGTGGAGGAGAAGGACCTTCAAATCGCCACACTTATGAACAAGCTTAAGGTTCAAAATTGAAGGGAGTCTAGCAAAGGCCATTCTCACACGCATCAACATACATCCCAAGATGCTCACACATCTTATCCAAAGAAGGCTGGTGGTCCACAAGGGAGCTCTACCTTAATTTCATCTCTATCGGTCCAGCAGTTACAAGACATGATAATGAACACCATTCGAGCTCAATATGGTGGGGCACCACAAAACTCTCTGATGTATTCAAAACCATACACTAAGAGGATTGACATTTTACAGATGCCTGCAGGTTACCAACCTCCTAAGTTTCAACAGTTCGACGGGAAAGGGAATCTGAAGCAACATATCGCTCATTTTATCGAGACTTGCAATAACGCCGGTACGGATGGGGACTTGCTCATGAAGCAATTCGTGCATACCCTTCGAGGAAATGCTTTTGATTGGTACACGGATCTTGAACCCGAGTCCATTGATAGTTGGGAGCAAATGGAAAGGGAATTCTTGAACCGTTTCTACAGTACCCGACGTACCGTAAGCATGCTGGAATTAACCAACACGAAGCAATGGAAAGATGAACCAGTGGTAGACTACATCAATCGTTGGCGCTCACTGAGTCTCGACTGCAAAGATCGCCTTTCCGAGTCTTCAGGAGTGGTGATGTGCATCCAAGGTATGCACTGGGGGTTGCTTTACATCCTCCAAGGAATCAAACCTCACACCTTTGAGGAACTTGCTACCCGAGCCCATGACATGGAGCTTAGTCTATCTAGCCATGGAGAAAAGGGCTTACCTGTTGACCAGCAGCGTAAAGAGAAGAAAGATATGAGGAGGGGGGATAAGTCTTCCAGATCCATGGTTAAGAAATCTATGGCCATTGCTGTCGACCCTATGAAGATCTCCAGTAAAGAGAATAAGAGAATGGAGAAAAGGGCCGGTCCAATGCAAGAATGGGAGAAGCGACGATTGACTTTGAAGGAGATGGAAGAAAGGACGTATCCGTTTCCAGATGCCAATGTTCAAGGCATGCTCGAGGACTTATTAGAGAAGAATGTGATCAAACTTCCAGAATGTAAGCGTCCACATGAAATGGGGCGTACCAACGACCCAAAATATTGCGTATACCATCGAGTTGTAAGTCACCCTGTGGAAAAATGTTTTGTTCTAAAGGACCTTATACTAAGGCTTGCAAAGGAGGGTAAAATTCTTTTAGACTTGGATGAAACTGCTGAGGCAAATCATGCTACGTTCGCTGTCGGATCCCCAATTTCTGTGAAGTCACCAACTCCAACGGAAGTACGGTCTACCTTGCCATCAACATCAAGGGCATATTGCAAGCACATCCAATTTGGGACGTTTGAGCCTATGCACACGTCATGTTTCAACCTTCAAGATGATGATAGAGCTGACGACGAATTGGTAGGTGACGAAGAAGGTTGGACTTTTGTGACCTACAAGAGATTTCGAAAACAGCGTAACCCAAAACCCAATGTTCCTTACAAGAAAAGGGAACTTCAAGCAAACGATTCAAAAGTTGCTCCCAAGGGGAAGGGAACAAATGGTCTGAAGAAACAAAGAAAGGGAGCTCGTCCGAATGAAGGCCCCCTGTCGATCACATTGCATGAGTTTTTCCCTAAAGGCTTTCTTACAGAAAGCTTAATGACAACCACTTACATGGTCTCTTGCCATGATGCTGATGATCAAGAAGACCTCACCGAAAAGGAGGAAAAAGTGAACCTTGAAGAAACCAGGGGAGCAAAGGAAGAGGAAAGTGAAACCCATGCCTCGGAAGAAACAATTGCTATATGTGCTCACTGCCACGACAAGATGACGTTTGCTGATGAGGATCTCCTATTGGGCTCTAAACCACACAATCGGCCACTTTTTGTCTCAGGTTACACACGGGGGGAAAAAGTAAGCCGCATCCTCATAGACGATGGGTCTGCTGTCAACATAATGCCCAAAGGAACAATGAGGCGCCTAGGCATATCCATGGAAGAGTTATCCAAAAGCCGACTCGTCATCCAGGGCTTCAACCAAGAAGGACAAAGGGCAATCGGCATGATTCGGTTAGATGTGACTATTGATGAGTTGAAAGCAAGGCCTCTCTTCCATGTGATCGATTCGAAGACCTCTTATAACTTGTTGTTAGGACGACCATGGATTCATGGGAATGGTGTTGTACCTTCTACATTGCATCAATGCTTCAAGTATTGCGACGGCAAGCAAGTAAAGGTGGTGACAGCAGATTTGCAACCATTTACAGTGGTAGAATCTCACTTTGCAGACGCCAAGTCTTACTTGGATTGCGACACAATCTACGATGTACCACAAGAGGAGTCTATGGAAAAGAAGAAGGCAAAATGTAAGGAAGGAGGTGAGCCCCTCACGGAAGGTCCAAAACCTAACTCTGAAGTAAGACATAACTTTCATGAAGAGAAGAAAGAGGCACCCATGGTCTTACGATATGTGCCTGCGTCTAAATGAAAGGAAGGCCAATCGCCATTCGGGTTGACAATGGAGACTAAGGATAAGTGCAAAAAGTCTATTCAAGAGGAAGATATCGCTATCCTTAAAAGTGATTTCACCTTACCATTACCGAAGTTAGGCCAAGTGGCATCCACAAAACCCCCACTCAAAGGTTTCATTAGAGCCACATGTAACCTTGTTGAAGAAGATTCATTGCTAGTCAGAAGAACAGAAGAGGGTTTCAACCCTAAAGCGTATACACTTTTGGCAAAATCAGGCTATGATTTCCAAAAGCCTCCACAATTAGGGCAACTTTATTCAGATTACGTGGAAGAGAAGTCACATGGACTTAACTCAACCCAAAGCAAACTGAAGCAACAAGGTTATACGATCGAAATTCCTAGAACCGAGCTAGGGTATTCATCACAAGAGCCAGTTCGAATCTCGGCCAAAGGGAAAGGAAAAAAGCCGACATCACAACACATCACCTTTGAAGTTAAGGAGGAGGGGAAGTTGAAGCCTGTGTCAAGATATTCTGTATTTGATCATCTAGGAACATTTGCTCCTCGAGAGTCGGTATTTAATAGATTAAGCATCTCTCTCCCTACGAAGGAAGGAACCTCACGTACACATAGGTCGGCATTTGATAGGCTTGGGTCTACAAGTAGCTTAACTGACACCCCACAACCCAAAGAGGAGAAAAGTGGCCTACAAAATAGAAAGGGCACCGAAGCTTACAGCCTTATCCCTTCACGCATGAAACTCCCTTAAAGTAAAGTGGCGGAATATTGTGCACACACGAGAGCTCGAGAAGCAAGTTGACGATGGGGAGGAGGATCACGAGACACTAGTCCTTCCTTCTTGCCATGTGACAACGGAAACTGATTCTGAATCAGATGCATAAGACGATGAACCAAATGAAGCCCTTCGAGCAATAAAAGACGGGGGGCAAGCTACTGTAGATGAGCTCAAAGAATTAAACTTAGGGACTGACGAGGAACCTCGCCCGATCTACGTGAGTTCGCTTTTGACACCGAAGGAAGAAAGCAAATACTTTGAGCTTTTAATATAGTACAAAGATGTGTTCGCTTGGACATACAAGGAGATGCCAGGTTTAGACCCAACAATTGCAGTTCACCGGTTAGCAATAAAGCAAGGAATGAGCCCAATCAAGCAGGCCCAATGCTACTTTCGACCCGAACTCCTCCCACAAATTGAGGCAGAAGTTAACAAACTCGAGCAGGCAGGATTCATTCGGGAGGTACAATTCCCGAAGTGGATTGCAAACATTGTCCCTATCAAAAAGAAGAATGGACAAATTCAAGTTTGTGTTGATTTTCGGGACTTGAATAGAGCGTGCCCAAAGGATGACTTCCCACTTCCAAATACAGAACTTATGGTTGATGCGACTATTGGTCATGAAGTATTATCATTCATGGGTGGCTCATCAGGATACAACCAAATTCGAATGGCACCTGAGGATGAAGAGCTCACTGCTTTTTGAACTCTAAAGGGGATCTACTGTTATAAGGTGATGCCTTTTGGGTTCAAGAATGCTGGTGCAACATATCAACGGGCAATGCAACGAATTTTTCATGACATACTCCACAAAATTGTGCAATGTTATGTTGACGATTTAGTTGTTAAGACAAAGAAAAGAGGGGATCATTTACGGGACTTGCGCATCATATTTAATCGGCTAAGGAAATATCAACTCAAAATGAATCCTCTCAAATGCGTGTTTGGTGTCACATCTGGGAAGTTTCTAGGCTTTATTGTTCGACATCGAGGTATTGAAGTGGATCAATCTAAAATAGACGCTATCCAAAGGATGCCTGAACCAAAGAACCTACGAGAGCTTCGAAGCTTACAAGGCCATCTTGCATACATTCGACGTTTCATATCTAATCTAGCAGGACGGTGTCAACCATTCAGTCGATTAATGAGGAAAGATGCCACCTTTGAATGGGATGAGGCTTGCAGGAATGCATTTGAGAGCATTAAAAGATATCTGCTTAACCCGCCTGTTTTAGGAGTGCCCATGCCAGGAAAACCTCTAGTGCTCTACATTGCTACACAAGAACAATCACTTGGGGCCCTCTTAGCTCAGAAAAATGAAGAAGAAAAAGAGAAAGCATTGTATTACCTTAGTAAAAGCTAACTGGGGTAGAACTAAGGTATTCTCCAATAGAGAAGATGTGTCTTGCACTTTTCTTCTCCATTCAAAAATTAAGGCACTATATGCAAGCACACGTAATACACTTGGTTGCAAAGATAGATCCGGTAAAATACGTCTTGTCTAGGGCAATCATGTCTGGGCGGTTGGCAAAATGGGTTGTGGCCTTTCAAGAGTTTGAAATCGTGTATGTGCCCCAAAAGGCCATCAAGGGGCAAGCCCTAGCAAATTTCCTTGCTTATCATCCCATTCCTGCCAATTGGGAGCTTTTAGATGATTTTCCAAATGAAGATGTATTGTACACTGAAGTCCTCCCACCTTGGATGATGTTCTTTGATGGAGCCGCACGACAAGAGGAATCCAGTGCTGAGGTTGTTTTCGTGTTGCTGCAGAAACAAGTGTTACCATTTGCCTTTGTGTTTAGTGAACCATGTTCAAACAATGTTGCTGAGTATCAAGCCCTTATTACCGGCCTCCAAATGGCCCTTGATATGAAGATCTCATACTTAGAAGTCTACGGTGATTCCAAGTTGGTAATCAATCAACTTTTGACACAATATGAAGTTAAACATGAGGGTTTGATTCCTTACTTTCAGATGGCTACACGATTAATTGAGAAGTTCGACGGAGTTTCCTTGGAGCATATCCCCAGAAATGAGAATAGGATGGCAGATGCTCTAGCCAACCTAGCCACCACGTTGGCTCTATTGGAGGGTGAAAAGGCAAATGTCCCTGTCTGTAACCGTTGGGTGCTCTCTTACATAGAAGAAGACGTGAGTGCAAAGAATGCCATATCAATATGTATAGTGGAGGATGAGGACTGGCACCAACCCCTAATTGATTACTTGGAACATGGTAAGCTACCTGAAGATCCCCGCCACAAGACTGAGGTACGGCGAAGGGCGCCCCGTTTTATACACTATAAGGGCACATTATACAGGAGGTCTTTTGACAGTCTATTCTTACGATGTCTTAGGAAGGAGGAAGGTGATCAAGCCATGGAAGAGGCTCATTCAGGAGTGTGTGGCGCCCATCAGTCTGGCCCCAAGTTGTATCACCGGATAAAACGAATGGGTTATTATTGGCCCACCATGGTCAAGGATTGTATGGACTATGCAAAGACATGTGAAGCATGCCAGCTTCATGCGAACTACATCCATCAACCACCGGAGCCCCTGCACCCCACAGTTGCATCTTGGCCTTTTGATGCATGGGGACTCGATGTTGTAGGACCATTGCCTAAGTCGTCAGGGGGTCACCTGTACATATTAGCTGCGATCGACTATTTTTCTAAATGGGCGGAAGCCATACCTCTCAGGGAAGTAAAGAAGGAAAATGTGGTGAACTTCATTCGGACTCACTTGATCTATCGATATGGTGTCCCTCGCTATATCATCACGGATAACGGTAAGCCATTCTACAATAGTTTGGTGACCCAATTATGCGGGAAGTTTGAGTTCAAGCAATACAAGTCATCCATGTATAACGCGCCAGCCAACGGTCTTGCTGAGACTTTCAATAAGACGCTTTGCAATTTGTTGAAAAAGGTAGTAGAGCGCTCGAAGAGGGATTGGCATGAAAAGATTGGAGAAGCTTTATGGGCATACCGAACAACATACTAGACACCCATGCAAGCCATTCCGTATTCATTAGTATATGGTGTTGAAGCAGTCCTGCCTTTGGAGTGACAAATCCCATCACTTCGAATTGCTATCCAAGAAGGGCTCACAAATGAAGAAAATGCACGTTTAAGACTCGAAGAGTTGGAAGCACTTGATGAAAAGAGATTGGAAGCTCAACAACGTCTTGAATGCTACCAAGCGCGGCTTTCACGAGCGTTCAACAAGAGAGTCCGACCTCGATCTTTCCAAGTAAGGGACCTAGTACTTGCTATACGAAGGCCCATCAACATCTCTCACAAGATTGGGAACAAGTTCACATCAAAATGGGATGACCCCTATGTCGTACAGGAGGTCTACACTAATGGTGCTTACAAGATAGTCGATGGGGATGGCCTGAGGGTAGGTCCCATAAATGCAAAGTTCCTGAAGCGATACTATGCATGAAGTATTGGAGATGCTCCTCGGTAAGAGCTTAAACTGCCCACCAAAAAAAAAAATTTCCCGCTAGGTTGAAAACCTTGAAAGAGGCGACCTAGGCAAAAGTTAGGGACCAAAAAAAAAAAAAAAAATTCTCGCTAGGTTGAAAACCTTGAAAGAGGCGACCTAGGCAAAAGTTAGAGAAAAAAAAAAAAAAAAAAAAACTACTCCCTTGAACTACGTTATGACTTGATCCCTTTTGGGTACGTAGGCAGCTTGGTATTCGTTACTAAGTTCAGTCACATATGTACTTTAAATTTTTTTTTTTTAAATAAGTCCTTTTGAACTACGTTATGACTTGATCTCTTTTGGGTACGTAGACAGCCTAGCATCCTTTGCCAAGCATAGTCGCAAAAAAAAAAAAAAAAAAAAAAAAAAAAAGGGAGCAAACATTGAGCCGGAAATAAATGAATTTCTTTATTAATAATGAGATAGGTGTCGTTACATTGTAATGACTACATCAAAAAAAAAAAAAAAAAAAGATTAACCTATCCAATCTAAATGCCTCAACTCCTCTTTGCTAGTCTCTAGTAATCCTTGTAGCTCTCTAAGTTTTGCATCATCAGAAGCTTCTAAGGTTGGAGTGGCCTCAATCTTGGAAACCTCCCCCTTGATTTGAGAAATAATCACTTGTTGTTGGACCAGTTCTGTATCACAAAGGGTGCTCGACGCTGTAAACTCTGCCTTTTGCATTGAAAGTGACTCAAGTTCCTTCTTCAATTCAATCTCTCTAGCTAAGGTCTTGTCTAAGTTCGCCTTGATTGCAACTTTCTGATCGATCTTAATGGCTTCCGAGTCGAGGGCAAGAATGAGACGATGTCGAGCGTCAGTAAGCTTCCGTTCCTTGTCTTCAGGTGCGATGCCTTGTGAAAGAGCATGATGGAGGGAAGAATATCGGTCTACATCATCCATATATTTCGAAATACGCTCTCTTAAAGGCGTTGCGTCCACAACTTTTATTTGTGCGATAACTTGAAGGATCTTCTCGACTCCATCTCTAAATGAAGTCACAAGAGTAAAAGGGGTTTTGACGACCTTCTCAATTAGTTCCCCTCCTAGCATTTTTGCACGCTGTCGATCGGCCTTCGAAATCAAATCATCAGGTTCAAACTTCGTGACAGTTGAAGTGGTTGGAATGCTTGAGCTACACATAATGGATTTATTTCGAGTCATGTCCCTTGAAGGCTTGTGAATAGGTTCGGAAGAAAGAGTGGCGTTAGTCTTCCCTGAATGTGATGGGTCAATTTCCTTAGTAGCCAAATCAAAGGCTGTCGGACCTTGAATGGAAAACTCGCTCGTAGAAGGACTAGTGGCAACCGGTGTACACTTCTCTCCTGCTCTTTTCGAAGGGTAATTGTCATCCTGCATTGGAAGAATTCCAAGATTGTCATTCTCAAAAAGTTCTTGGACACCAGAAGTAGCTTCAAGGTCATCGTGAAGGAAACAAAGGTCTTTAATGGGTTCAAGATCAAAATCATCAAAAAGAGAATTAAGACTCACTTGTGCACTGCCACCAGAAGGGTCAGGAAGCGAATCCATATCGACACCACGGTCAGTCGCTTGGGTGACCCCTTCATGATCCAGATTCTTGCTAGGATTGTCCCTCTGCCTTTTGCGTCTCCAGTGAGAATCTGAGTTGCCACTATTTCGCTCGGAATCTGACGCATCCTTACCTTTGGTCACCTCCACGTCTTGAGGTGTTGAGACTATGCAAGAAGGCCCACACTTAGGAGAATGTACCTTGTCCACACACACTCCTCCTAAGGACTCATCAATAGCCTCTGAAATCCCAAAAGAGGGCTTCCCATTGCTTCAGCGCTTCACAGGCTTAACTACTTCATTGGGCTGTTTTATTTTGAGTCTTATCTTGCTCAGGTTAACATTCCCAATCGGTTGCTCAGCAGTACTTGAAAAGAAACCATCAAATCTTCTAGCCCACCAATTCATATAGTCCTTCGTGCACGGAGCCCCATGCTCAAATGGGCAGGCAGGGATCAAGAACTTTGAATTGGTAACAAGATGAAGACATCGGCGCCAGAAGCATACCACTTGCTCTAAGGTGACGGTGCGACAGTCCTCATTAAGCTCCCCAGGGATGTGTTGATTGAAACCGAACTGTCGACCAAAGTGATGAGGGCTATATGGTTCAACTATACATATACTTCCGCGATGAGAGGCCAAGTAGCTAGAGCATTGGCTAATGAAGTAATCTGCATAAAAGCTAGGTAGCTTGTCATCATCCACCAGAATTTCTCGATGGCCTTTAAAAAGGCCCAAGCGATGAAACTTGAAGCTACTAACGGCACGAAATAGCTTACGGGCCATAACCTCGTCGTAATGCTTGGTTGCACCCTCTCCGAAGTATCAAAACATGCGTGGAATAGCCTTGGAGCGAGACCCTTCGAGTTCAAAGTGAGTGTCGAAGTATTCGGCCAACCAAGCATTCAAGTAGTGTGCAGGAAAAGTGGCATCACATTTACTAGGAGTCTTAGAAGACACAATTTCATTCAAGCCCCTGTAAATGTTGGCTAGGACTGGGACTGCAAGGCAGTATCTCTTACCACGAGCCATCATACTTGCGCTCTTGAAAACACCAGGCCTGATTAAGTTTGGTCCTCCATCGAGAAGAGCAAACTCACACAGCCAACACGAGATCAAAGCAACTAACCAAGTCTCTTCTATAGGCCTTCTCTCCACTTCGAGCACATTGAAGGGAGCCTCGTCTTCTTTAGTCAGAATTCTGGGGGCATCAATTTTAACAGAGGGGTTATGAGATTGCTTGCATCTTGCATTCCTCTTTAGTGACCTTCTAGACGGAAGTTTCTGATATTTAGACTTGCCACGGAACCAAAACTTCACCCATGAGGCCGTAGTGACCAAGTGCGAACCACCAAGCTCAAGACTAAGGTGATGGAAGGCGGCAAATAGATGATGACAGCATGAGGGGAGAGATAATATGTCTTTCGAGTTTGGAACAACCTATTCATAAAATGAGCCGTACACGGGAAGCCCACAGATCGAATGCAAGTCCCATAAGCTAATGGAGACTTCTCCTACAGACGTGTGCAATGTGTTCGTAGCTGTACACCAACACTCTAGGAAGGCTTGCATGACATGGGTGTTCCGATCATATGTGAATAACGATGCGAGGGCTCGTAAAGATGGGCATCACTTAAGACTTTAGTATTGCGGCTCAATATTTCTTCTAGCCACTCCCAATATTTAGGGAGGTAGAAAAACTCACCCTTATATTGGAGTGGAGGAGTCTTGGAAGAAGGTAAGGCCCATTGTACTTCTCCCGCAATTATCTGACGGCCAAGGAGAGGAAATGGACTGATGTGGTCCGCGGTTGAGTGAAGGTTGTAGGCCAAAGTAAACGTCCTCGAAACGACATGCGAATCCTTTCTAGTTGGGTCGTTTAGTTTGTGCAATGATTCGACCCACCATTGAGATAGACTCGGAGGACAAGGAATGGCAATAGACGAGGATGAAGGGACACTGCTATTAAGTGGATGGACTTTCAAGACGACGCCTTTCTCCAGGGGTTCATTCGTAGAGCGCAAGAGAGTCACAGATTGATCATTGAGAGTCCTCGATGAGTCGTAAAAGATGACCATGATGAAGTGCACTTGATGGCAGCCACTTGGAGAAGACAAAGCTCGTAGAGGTCACAACTTGAGCAAACGTAGAAGAGACACAAAGTTAAGCAAAGGGTTGGCAAGCTTGAATCACCTGACACACTTGATAGCAAACGAAAGGAAATGATGAATACCTTATTCATTCAAAGGCTCTTTACTAAAAAAAAAAAAAGAAGAAGCACGTGCGGTCCTGGCTTATTAAAAAAAAAAAAGAAAAAAAAGAAAAAAAAAAGGGGCCTGTGGCATCTGACTAAAAACCACAAGCAAGATATGTTAACATTCAAGCACCTAAAGCTATATTAACATACAAGTGGAAGTTTGCATGTTGTATACTAAGTCTAAAGGTCACGTGTACCGTGGCTTATTAACCATTAAATATAGTATTCAAGTTCAAAACCACAAAGAGGTCACCATGCTTCTCGTGAAATTAAAGTGTGGGGCGTGTCAATAATATGGCATAGGCTATTACATGCAAAACTATGGAAATCACGAAGGTGGGGCCTTCTCCCTTATAGAAGTGGGGTCGATGAAACAAGCAAATATTTCGACATTAACATGCAAACATCATGTAGTAGGTGTTGAAATAACCATATGATGGACACGTAGAGGCTTGCATTAACATGCATGTGAAGAGAAAGACCCACGGAGGCTTGCATGTCCACTATCCAAACTTGGAAAACCATGTTATAGCTTATTGGTCATTAGGTGTGGCATTGAAATTCAAGGCTACAAGGAAACCATGTGTCCGCATGGGGGCATTGAAGCTTTAGGCGTGTATTTAGTGTGCACCTTGGTTGTCACGTGAATATGTAGACAGCAACACAAAGTCTAAGAGGAAGGCAGCAGCACAAAGTCCAGGATGAAACCGCCGATGCTCGAATCCGCAAGACGCTGAAAGAAGAGGAGCTTAGTTAGATGAAGCAGAAATCTCACTGCAGTATTGCCTCCAAGAGATAACAATTGGTGCTTGAATCTGATGTGGCTCTCTCTGATGGGAATGACGAAACCAGTGACATCATGACGAGGAAGTCTTTCAGTGACGAGGCTAGACGAGACAAACGAAGGAATGCTCGGACGATCATATCTTATATCCACGTCACTAACGAGGAAAACACAAGACATTCATTACGACACAATTAAGTTCAAAATGGTTATAGAGCCAACTGAATGAGCCGTTGTAACACATTAAAGTCACATTACACCAGACCAGACGTTACGAGGAGGAGCATTAAGATCTCCATAACTACTCCAACGGCTAGAAGCCATGAAGGTATGCATATAAAGCCCTCTCATTGTCAAGGACAAGGTACATACACAGATACACTGAAAGAGAACTATTATTTCTTGCATTATCCATTCTCTAAGATTTTCTTGCATACTAACTTTGGCATCAGAGGCGTGGTGGCAGGCACCACACCGGTGACCCTTTCAAGAGGCTGCAGATTGGCTTCATCCGACCACATTGACTGACGAGTTCACGCCCCATCAGTTTGGCGCCGTCAGTGGGGAAGACATTTTTCGTATTCAGTCGCGAAAAGGTAGTTTCCTGTCAAATACTTATTTCAGATGGAGTCCAATCAAGATTCCGCAGCCTTGGCGCAGCAAATTCAGGCCCTTGCAGCTACCGTCGAAGAATTGTCCAAACAAAATGAGGAAATGAAGCAGAGGCTTCAACAGGAAGAGAACCGGTCCAAGGGAAATCGAGATGACGAAGGGGATAGCCATCGAAGAATCGACCACCGAAGGCCTACCCCACCAACCGAGCAAAACTCGGATCTACTTCAGGAGATGAGGAAGGAGATGGACGAGCTTAGGAACGCCATCAAAGAAAAAACTGAACGGAGTGTGGATCGACTGGTGAGGGCAACAGATTCGCCATTCACTGTGGCCGTCCTCGACTGTCTAGTGCCGTCAAAATTTTGGCTACCCCAACTTGAACCCTTTGACGGGCTAAAAGATCCCCAGGATCATCTTAACACATTTAAGACGACCCTAGGACTCCAGTAGCCCCCAGACGAGATTTTGTGTCGTTCCTTCCCAACCACTTTCAAGGGAGCCGCACGGGAATGGTTCACAAAGCTGCCCACATCGTCCATCGACACCTTCGAACAGTTGAGCAATGCCTTCCTGCGTCACTTCATTGGAGGACAACGACCAAAGAGAACCGCGGATCATTTACTCACCATCAGGCAGGGAGAGAAGGAAACTTTGAGGTCATATGTGAAACGTTTCACCCGGGAGACACTGGAAGTAGACGAGGCTGATGACAAGGTGCAGCTAACGACCTTTAAGGCGGGGTTGAGATCCAGAGAGCTCGTCTCGTCACTTGCAAAAAATCCCCCGAAAACGATGGCTGAAATGCTCCTCAAAGCACAGAAGTACATGAACGCGGAAGACGCACTAGCCGCCATCAGGGACATTGAGAGGCCAGGAGACAAGGGTAGAAAGGAAGACGACCGTAGGGGGCAAAAGTGCGAGCGTCCAGGTCGCCGAATCAGTGACGGAATCAGAAGAAAAGATGATAAGAATCCTCGAACGGTAAAATTTACTCCTCTTGTTATGCCTGTTGATCAAATCCTAACGCAGATTAAGGACGAGCATTACCTAAAGTGGCCGCGGCCTTTACACTCGTCTCCCAACGTCCGTGATAAGAACAAGTACTGCCGGTTCCACAAAGACCATGGCCATTACACCGAGGACTATCAGGACCTCAAAGAGCAGGTAGAGGAGCTAATACGAAAGGGGATGTTGCAGAAATTTGTAAAGAAGGGTGAGTATAGTAGATTTCGGGACGGGAACAAAGGCCAGCCTGAGGCTTCATCAAGAGGGAATGACCGTCAGTCCCAACCTCCTCAAAATGTGGTCGGAGAAATACAGACGATCACAGGGGGACCCGTCACCGGAGGTTCGTTCAGGTCCCTTCAAAAAGCATGCCAACGTCAGGTGAACAGCGTCCATACTACTCCCCCGTCGAAGCAGAGACGAACCGATCAAGACATGACTTTCAATGAAAACGACGCAAGGGGAGTGAAGCAGCCCTACAATGACCCCCTGCTCATAATGCTTACCATAGAAGGGTTCAACACCAAAAGGATCCTCGTGGACAATGGTAGCTCTGCTGACATCATTTACTTCCCTGCATTTCAACAATTGAAGCTAGACCCCAGAAGGTTACGTCCTTTTGATTCCCCCCTCGTCAGTTTCAGTGGTGACAGGGTCTACCCCAAGGGCATAGTAACGTTGACAGTGACAGTGGGGACATACCCGAAGCAACTGACTCGTCAGCTGGACTTCTTGGTGGTGGATTGCCCCTCCTCCTACAACGTCATCATTGGAAGACCTGCCCTCAACAAGTGGAAGGCGTCCACATCTACCTACTGCTTAAAGGTGAAGTTCCCTGTGGAAAACGGGGTTGGTGAAGTTAAGGGAGACCAAGTCTTAGCTCGAGAATGCTACCAGGCCGTGTTGGCCGCAAAGAAAAACCACACCTGGATAATTGAAGAAAAGGAGGAAGAAAAGGTGGAGGCTCTAGAAACAGTGCAACTAACTGAGGAAGAAACAACCAAAACAACCAGGATAGGGACGACCTTAAGCCCCGAGATGAGAACAAAGCTCGTCCAGTTTCTTAAGCAAAACCTGGACGTCTTCGCCTGGAGCCATGACGACATGCTAGGTATATCCCTGGAAATCATCCAACACAGGTTGAATGTAGACCCAGAGAAGAAGCCCGTCAAGCAGAGACGAAGAGTCTTCGCACCAGAAAGAGATCAGGCAGTCCCTGACGAAGTGAAGAAGCTCTTGACTGCAGGTTTCATCAGGGAAGTGTACTATCCAGACTGGCTGGCCAACACTGTTCTGGTAAAGAAAGCAAATGGGAAGTGGAGGATGTGCGTAGATTTCACGGACCTGAACAGGGCCTGCCCGAAGGATAGTTTCCCCCTTCCAAGAATAGACCAGCTCGTAGACTCCACAGCCGGGCACAAGCTATTGACGTTCATGGATGCTTTCTCAGGATATAACCAGATAAAAATGGCTGACGAGGATGAGGAGAAAACGGCCTTCGTCACCAGCCAAGGCCTCTATTGCTATAAGGTAATGCCTTTCGGACTAAAGAATGCAGGCGCTACTTATCAGAGATTAGTGAACAGAATGTTCAGCAGGCAGATAGGTAGGAATATGGAGGTCTACGTGGATGACATGCTCGTCAAGAGCAAGGAAGAGCTTACCCATCTGGACGACCTCAGGGAAACATTCGCCACTCTCAAACAATACCAAATGAAGCTGAATCCAAGTAAGTGTGTGTTTGGTGTAGCCTCAGGGAAGTTCCTGGGATTCATGGTATCCCAGATAGGAATAGAAGCAAATCCGGAGAAGGTTCAGGCCATAATCAACATGGCGTCACCCAAGACCGTCAAGGAGGTCCAAAAGCTCACGGGACGGATCGCCGCCCTCAACAGATTCGTCTCTAGAGCAACGGATAAATGCCTCCCCTTCTTCAAGACCCTGAAGCAGGCCTTCGCCTGGACCGACGAATGTGAAGCAGCTTTCCAAGAGCTCAAACGCTACTTGAGCAATCCACCTCTCCTAAGCCCGTCAAAAGAAGGTGAGAACTTGTATCTGTACCTAGCTGTTTCGTCTACAGCCGTCAGCGCAGCCCTGATCCGAGAAGAAAACAGAATACAACTCCCCATTTATTATATCAGCCAAGCCTTCCAAGGGGCTGAGTCCAGGTACCCAAAAATCGAAAAAATCACGTTTGCGTTGATAATTGCCTTACGCAAGCTCAGGCAGTATTTCCAGGCAAATCCGATCTGGGTAATGACGGACCAACCTATCAAGAAGTCCATGAGCAAACCCGAGGCAGCAGGGAGAATGGTCCAATGGGCGATTGAATTGAGCCAATTCGATATAGAGTACCATCCCAGGGCAGCCATTAAAGCACAGGCTCTGGCAGACTTTATCGCTGAGTTCACCCTTCCGGACGAACAAAACCTGGCCAGTAAGGGCAAGCCTTGGGTAATACAGACCGACGGTTCGTCGGCCCAAAAGCGGGGAGGAGTAGGGGTCGTCATAACTACCCCTGACGGAGAAGTATTGAGGTATGGAGTTCAGCTGAAATTCCCGGCGACCAACAACGAAGCCGAGTATGAAGGAATTCTGACGGGGTTGAGGCTAGGGAAAGTGTTTGGAGCCAAGACCCTGTTAGTCCAGAACGGCTCAAAACTAGTAATTGGGCAGATCAAGGGAGAATACGAAGCAAAGGAAGAGAGAATGCAGAAGTACCTCAGGTTGACGAAGCACTTGACTCAAGAGTTCGAAGAGGTAGAGTTCGTCCAGATTCCCAGAAGCCAGAATATGGCAGCAGACGAAGTATCGAAGATAGCCTCGTCAGAAGGAACAGGGTCGAATGCAGACTTGATGATGGAAGTACAGAAAAACCCCAGCATAGAAGAAGTCCCAACCTCCGCAATCCAGAACATAAGTAGCTGGATGACGCCCATTGTATCTTTCCTTCGGGATGGGCACCTCCCTGAAGACACAACTGAAGCCAGGAAGATCAAGAAGAGGTCTGCCAGATTCACAATCCTTAATGACACTTTGTACAAGAGGGGCTTCTCCATGCCCTATTTAAGGTGCGTGAACGAAGAAGACGCTGAGTACATCATGAGAGAGGTCCATGAAGGAATCTGCGGAGATCACGCAGGCCCTAGATCATTGGTAGGCAAAATTATGCGAACAAGTTATTTCTGGCCTACTATGCAGGTGGACGCAATGGAATTCGTCAAGAAGTGTGACAAGTGCCAGCGATTTGGGAATATTCAACGACTGCCAGCCGAAAGACTGACGACGATAGCGTCCCCTTGGCCATTCGCACAGTGGGGAATTGACATCGTTGGCCCATTACCCTTGGGCAAAGGCCAGGTAAAATTCTTACTCGTCGCTATAGATTACTTCACAAAATGGGTTGAGGCAGAGCCACTGGCAACTATCACTGAAGCAAAGATCCGGAGCTTCGTATGGAAGAACATAGTCTGCAAGTTTGGGATTCCAAAGACGATCATATCGGACAACGGGCGACAGTTCGACAGCCAAGGCTTCAAGGATTTCTGCTCTGGCCTGGGCATCAAGAACCATTTCTCATCGCCAGGCCACCCTCAAGCAAATGGATAGACAGAAGTGACGAACCGGACTCTACTCAAAATCATAAAGACGAAACTAGATGATGCGAAGGGTTCTTGGCCAGACGAACTACCCAACGTCTTGTGGGCCTACAAAACAACAGCAAGAACCCCGACGGGAGAGACCCCGTTCAGACTTACTTACGGGACTGAAGCAGTGATCCCGGTCGAAGTCGGAGTAACCAGCACCAGGCGAGAGATGTTCAGCGAGGAAGACAATGACGATCGTCTACGAGTCAACCTGGACTGCCTAGACGAAGTCAGAGATAAAGCCTGCAGCAAGATGACGGATTACAAGAAAAAGATGACAGAGTATTACAATAAAAGGGTGAAACTCCGACGACTCAACATCGGCGACCTCGTCCTGCGTGAAGTAACTCTGGCGACCAAGGATCCAACTCAAGGGAAACTTGGCCCCACATGGGAAGGACCGTACCGGGTTGTTCATTACTCCAGACAGGGAAGCTACCACCTTGAAACTCTGGACGGACAAAGACTCCCGAGGCCATGGAACATTGAACACTTAAAGAAGTACCATCAATAGACGTAACAATCAAATGTACTTGTTATCAAAATCAATAAAGAATCCATTCAGCTGATATTATTCTATGAGCAGGTCTAGGCAACCGAAGGTAGCTGACGAAGGCAATATCCCTAACAAGGGTGTAAGCCACAAAAAGCCAAAAAAATGGCTAAGTAACAAAATTCCGCCTTGACGGATGTAAGTTACTGACGAAGGTAATATCCCTAACAAGGGTGTAAGTCACAAAAAGCCAAAAAATGGCTAAGTAACAAAATTCCGCCTTGACGGATGTAAGTTACTGACGAAGGTAATATCCCTAACAAGGGTGTAAGCCACAAAAAGCCAAAAAATGGCTAAGTAACAAAATTCCGCCTTGACGGATGTAAGTTACTGACGAAGGCAATATCCCTAACAAGGTAACAAAATTCCGCTGTGACGGATGTAAGTTACTGACGAAGGTATATAAGGATATAAAAAAAATGGCTAAGTATCACGACGAAGGTAATTACTTCAAAAAACAGGTAAGTGATATTAAATTAAAGCCTGAAATAGACTGAGTCATCATTGTCTTTTACAACTAAAAGCCCATAAACACTGGGCTAAAAATCTTTCCTGTTGTTCCCAAAATAGACAGAAGGTAAAATTGTTCAGAAATTAGATTTACATAACTGCCCAAAACATGAAGGGCATCTCAAAAAAAAAAAAAAAAACTTTCTAAGTGTCAGGCTCGTGTAGAGGCATCGTCATCAGGAGCATGCTCACGGGCATCACCACCAGCAGGAACCTCTCCAGGAGCATCAGTTTGAACAGCAGAAGATGGAGCGGCCTCGTCAGCGGCCATCTCTTGATCCACCTCTTCTAGGTCCAGAGTGTCCATGTTTACTCCGGAAGGATGCTTGGCGAGGTATCTTCTAAGGAGCTCGAAGCCTTTAAAGTACCAGCTGAACAGGACGGTCTGGTACTCGTCCGTAGTCTGGAAAGCCTCTACAGACCTCGCAGCAATAGTCTTCAGACTTTCTTTAGCATTCAGAAGCTGTTCGTCCTTCTCTGAAGTCAGCTGACGCTCAACCCTCAGGTCGTTGTTCAAAATTTTGACATTCTCCTTTAAAGAGGTGGCCGCGTCCATAGACTCAACAAGGTTCTTCTTCAGCTCCGAGTTCTCCTTCTCCAAAGCCTCCATCCTAGAGGTCAAGGATGCCACCCTAGCCTCTTGTGTAAGATGCTCAGAGGTAATGTGAATGCTTTCCCCCAACACCTGGAAAGGAATGTGAGGACGTTGTTAAAAAAAAAAAAAAAAAAAAAAAAAAAAAAAAAAAAAAAATCTTTTTGATAGTACAGAGAACACTCTACCTGGACGAGCCTCTGAAGATGACGAGAGGCGACGTCGTTGAAAGGCACACCAGAGAAGACCTTAAGATCATCCGCCGTCAACACCTCGTGGGCCCTGTCCACGGCCAATCTCTCGTCATCCCATATTGTGGACGACCGTGAATCAGCTTTCTCCTTCCCTGATGTTCGCTGCTTCTTCGAGGCCGGAGTAGGGATCTCCTCAATCGAGGTAGCCGGAGAAGCCGTCCTCGTCGGTTCAGTGACGGGGACTATGGCGTTGACGGGGACATTTGGGCTGGCAGGAGTAGCCATCCCCTTGACACGCATCGCCCTCTTCCCAATACTGGATAATGGCTCGTCCTTCTTATCTCTCTTCTTCGCGTACATGTCCTTTTTAAACTTGGTCGTCATTTCTGCAAGAAGGAAATGGTTAGGAAAAAGTCCACATATGCATAAAGGAAGCAGAGCTTGACGAGGTTAGTACTTACTTTTCTTGCCTTCAATACCAATGGAACGAAGAACGTAAGGAGACAGATCTGGCCCGAGGTGATAAAAAGCCAAAGTACGTGGGTTTACCAGGTCGTCCCAGCTCTCTATCGTCTGGGCGTATCCAATGGCGGTCTCAACGCGCTCTTTATGCCTGCTCTTGAGCTTAGGCCGTCTCTTAACTACACACAGCAAGGGGCAAAGGGGTCAGCAACATCACATAGCAGAAAACATCAAAACTGAAAACGACGAATAGAAAGACTGACGCACCTAAAGCCGGGGTTCCCCACTGACGATGCAACCTTGGTACATCACCCCAATCCGCGCTGGATTGAGTCTCAAAATCGTCCCCCGACACAAAGAAAAACCTGGATTTCCAGTACCTAAAGGACGAAGGCAAACCCCTGACGATCCTAGTATTCCTCGCCCAGGGAACTAACTCATAATACCTATACTCCTTGGACTCTTTCAAGCGATATAGATATGTAAGTTCGTCTATCCTGATCATATCTCCATTAGCAGCCAACCATATCTCCATACAGTTCACCACTATTCTCCATGAATTGGGCATGAGCTGCCCAGGAGCAATGCCAAAACGATCCAAAAGTTCCATCAGGAACGGATGGACGGGGAATCTAAGCCCGCAGGTAAAGGCTGACTCATAAAAACACACCTCACCCGGAAAGAAGTGGCAGGCCCTATCCTCGTCACTAGGTAGACGAACGCGCACCCTTTCTGGAAATTGAAACCTATCCTTAAATCTAGCCACACTATCCGCGTCCAAACCACACGCCTCCTCGAGGGCGTGAAAAACCCTAACCTCTCGAGGGGAAGAGACGACTGAACCTCCCTCCGCTGGATCACCGTTCGACGATAATCCAGTCTCAAGGTCGCTAGACCTAACTTTAGACATCGTTTCTCCCTCTCTCACTAGACCCTCGAACCAATCAACCGATTGATGAAGCAAAGACAATAGATCAGCCAATGCAACGCCCAAATAGTTACCCTCAAAAACAAAATTTTCTAAGTGTGGGAAATTCCCCAAAGACCCTCCTAATCGCGCAAATAGGAAGGAAATTGAGGGGCAGTCTATCCTAACTTCAGAGCTACGGACCATGGAAATGCAAAAAACGCAAGAAGAAAATGACACTTGCTAAAAACCCAAAAAGAAAAGAAATCGAGTATATAAAAAGGAAAAAGAAGAGTAAATCAGAAACCACAGCAAGGCAGAAGAGAAAAGGAAAATTCAAAAAGGGAAAGAAAAACTCAAAAAGGGAAAGAAAAACGTACCTTAAAACAACGGCGAACGGCGCACCGGTATGAAGAAGAATGGCAGAATAGAGCTCACCAAGGGACACTCAGCAAAAGTTTTTGTTTGAGAAATGAAAAGGTGCAAAGTGGAGAAGTTTTTAACCCAAAAACTAAGGCAACTGAAAAACGGCGGGAAACCCAAGGGTCACAAGAATGACCCCACCAATCCACACACAACACGTGGCAACCACGCAGAGAATGCCATCACTGCGCAGTTAATACGGCACGGAAGCCCAACAGGCACTTTTGGCCCAGGAGACTTTTTATCTTCCACGGCCAACATGACATGTCATGATGACCATGGAATCCGGGGGCAACTGATGGGAATGACGAAACCAGTGACATCATGACGAGAAAGTCTTTCAGTGACGAGGCTAGACGAGACAGACGAAGGAATGCTCGGACGATCATATCTTATATCCACGTCACTGACGAGGAAAACACAAGACATTCATTACGACACAATTAAGTTCAAAACGGTTATAGAGCCAACTGAATGAGCTGTTGTAATACATTAAAGTCATATTACACCAGACCAGACGTTACGAGGAGGAGCATTAAGATCTCCATAACTACTCCAACGGCTAGAAGCCATGAAGGTATGCATATAAAGCCCTCTCATTGTCAAGGACAAGGTACATACACAGATACACTAAAAGAGAACTATTATTTCTTGCATTATCCATTTTTCTGAGATTTTCTTGCATACTAACTTTGGCATCGGAGGCGTGGTGGCAGGCACCACACCGGTGACCCTTCCAAGAGGCTGCAGATTGGCTTCATCCGACCACATTGACTGACGAGTTCACGCTCCATCAGAATAAATCAAGTCATTCAGCACAAAATAATAACAAAGAAAATACAAAGACAAACACAAGAAAGAATGGAAAAAGAGGAAGAATGCCTGCTACGGCTGAAGAAAAAAAAAACTCAAGAAAAAAAAAACGGCACTCAATTGCCTCTAACCCATAAAACATCACCTCCTTTTATAGAGGTGGCGCTCGCAAGAAGCCCTAGTGATTCGCAAGAGTGCGTCTAAAGAAAATACATGCTTGCTGAGCAAGACAATTGCGGCACCGACTTGCCTAACCAAAACTAAGGTGGGCTTGCACTCCAAAGAGGACGTCCCTTGTGTGTGACCAGGCCCCTGAAAGTGAAACCCAATGCTCAACTAAAAAAAAAAAAAAGGGCCCTTGCCGAGCAAGACAACTTCAACGGCCAAAATGGCCCATTACCATCAATTTTTGAAATATTTTGCCAAAAAACACTGTTTCGGAAATAATTGGCGAACTACCACTTTTTTAAGTACTCGAGTTTGGTGAACTCGAGTACTATGTTTTTTACTTCCACCGTGGCACGCTGACATGGCAGCTGATTCAAAAATTCCAAACAGTACTCGAGCTTCCTGAGCTCGAGTACTGTTCAATGAGATACCCGAGTTCACTAAACTCGGGTATTAATCTGTATTGGCACCAATTGCTTGTAGCCTTGGATTTAAAAAATTCCAAACAGTACTCGAGGTCGGGAAACTCGATACTGTTTAAAAAAATTTAGACAGTACTCGAGCTCCTGAGCTCGAGTACTGTTTAAAAAAATTTCCCAGGTCCGCTTAAACTCATTTTTATTTCTAATACCTAAACCCATTTCTCACTCACTTCCCACTCTCAGAATACCAGAATACCAGAACGCCCTCACCCTCTCCCTCTCCTTCACACATTCACACAAAGCCCAAACCCTCACATCGGCGGCGGCAGAAAACCCGTTGCAGCAGAACACTCTCGTCGGTGGCAGAAGACTCTACGGCGACCGAACTCTACGGCAGAAGACTCTCACTCTCTGTCACACCCAAACTTAAAAACCCCAAATCCTCACTCCATCGGCGGCGGAAGACGCTCGTCGGCGACCTCTCACTGTCTCGCACTAAGGTAAGTTTTTTAGTTTTAGGGTTACGTATTTCATTTGAAATTTTAATGGATTGAAAATTAGAAATATTGAGGAAAAAAAACACAGATTAGGACCCCAATAAATTTGTGCTAATGCATAGAATAGAATGAGCTAATGGTGAAGAAATGCTATTTAGTCTAAATTTGAGTACTTTGGTGAAGAATGAGCTAATGGTGAAGAAATGCTAATGGTGAGCTAATGAGCTAATGAGCTATTTACTCTCAAATTTATTGGGGTCTCAACAAAGTACATAGAATAGAATGAGCTAATGAGCTAATGGTGAAGAAATGCTAATGGTGAAGAAATGCTATTTACTCTGAGACCCCAAAAAATTTGAGACTAGGACTTAGTTATTGGTATTGTAGTATTTCACCCTCCATTTTGTGCTTATGGTGAAGAAATGCTATTTAGTCTAAATTTTCTTAATGATGAATTATTATTACTCATGTAAAAAAAATCCATGATTTTCGAAATGGGGTCTCATATGTAGGGTTTGAGAGAAGTTTAAAAAAGAAAAAGAAAAAAAAAAAGTGGTACATACCTCATAGTTATGATTGTTATAGCTAGTTATTTTCAAATGAGTCTTCACTAGATAAGTGTTTCTATGGGTATTTATATTTATTTGTCAACAACTATAATATTAAATAAATAAAATAATAATTATGATAATAAAAACCTTAAGTGGACCACATTAAACATATCTCTCTAGTCCTACTTAGAACCATTAAAAAAACAAATATTGAAGATTATAAATTGTAATGGATATGACTCAAAATTGTGGTTGTCATGTTTATATTATACCTCAAGGTTGGTGACAATGACTAGGTTGAAACAACAGAGTCTTCCTTTTTGAAGCTAGATACATAACAACCGCTAGTGAGTATTGACACATAAAAAGGTACTAGAAATCTTGAAATTGTGGTGGATGTGGACCTTTTTGAAAGATATCATGAGCATAAGGTTCTTTGGTACACATTAATACTTGAAATGATAAAGAAGATAATTTGAGTTCAGTGGATGTGTATTTAGCTTGTATCCTAAGAATAAGCAGTTGTTGACAAAGCCAATTTCTTTCTTAGCCTTTAAAAAAGAATTGAGAGTAATTTTGTTGGGCAACCCATGTGGTTGGTAATTGCTACTTTATATAGATCCTTATAAGTTTTATAGTAGAGGACCATAAAAAAATGGTAATAGAAAAAGTTTTCATACCTAGATTGGGGGTTAATAGATAGGTCAGTGAGGGAAAAAAGAAAAGGAGAATAAAGAATAAAGGATAAAGGTAACCTATTTATGCTATAATTTTTTTATATGGCTCATTTGTAAAACTTGTCAATCATTTAATAACAGCACTGATTTTTGTGTTACTTTGTGTTCCTCTATGGTTTTGGCCAAATTTAATATGCAAGCTTGATTTGAAGCTGTACACTTTGCACACACCTACCAAATTCAATTTAATTAACTTTTGTGGGCCACTTAAGAGTTTAAATGCATGCCTGAGGCACACATGTAAAGTTTTGTCCCACTGCCATAGTACATTTGCTAGCAATTTAAATAATGATCAATCTTGGGACATGATACTCAATGAACAAGGTTTTCTTTCTTTCTTTCTTTCTTTGTTTTGATTGAATTATTGTATAGACAAAGTTGAATGAAAATTTCCATTATCTAGGTCATAACTAAGGCTGATACTGAATTGATAAATGTGAGAGCTGTGGTAAGTATTGGTGGGTGAGGGAAGATAGGTAGTTGTAATTGCAGTTTAGAGATTTTAGGTGTGAGGGCTCAATCCACATTCTTAACCATAAGTTTTTGAAGTATTTATATTTAATCAATAATCATGATTGATTGATTGTAGTCATATTTTTAATATCACCTAATGACTATTCTATAATTGTACTCTTTAAGTTAAGTGGTTCATAGGGCTGTTAAGTTGCAAAAGAATCTGAGAGACTGATTTTATAATATTGATCCTCAGTCACAACTTTGGTCAGTTAGAATATTATTTTCAAACAAAGACTAGAAAATTTTGCTTACTACCGACGACATAAAATATGCAACTTCAAAATTAGTAGAGCTAGTCTTTGTATTTTCAAACAAAATATGCTTTGTATTTGACCTAATGGGCCATTAATCACCTTTAATTTATGCCAGATATGGACCCACCTAGAGCGGGACCCTCTCTACGGGATGTCTTGACGAGGCAGGATGCGCATCGTTCAAGTTTGCTTTGGGATGCTTCTTTGGCAGGCGAGGTATGCACTTGTCCAAAATCGTTGTCAATATATGTAGTAGAAAGATTTTTGGCATTTAAGTTTGAAGCGTAATTATTTTGTGCTTAGTGAATGCTATTATTAATACTAAGTTGCTTTGTTTGCAGGAAGTGCCAGGTGTACTGACTTGCCGTCACCGAGACAAAGGTTTGCTTGAAGGTCTGTTTGAAGGTGGGTTAGACCCACGTATCGCTGCTCATATCACGGATGCAGGATTAGATGGATTACTTCGGGTTCCAAATATAGACATTGACCATAGCTTGATCACGGCTTTGGTGGTGAGATGGCGGCCGGAGACCCACTCATTCCACTTGCCCCTCGGTGAGATGACCATCACGCTGCAAGACATAGAAGTTATAATGGGGGTTCCTGTAGATGGGTTGCCGGTGGTGGGATATACCCATATGACTGATTGGGGTGACCTATGTGCCAACATGCTAGGGCATAGGCCGCTGAGAGGTGTTCGTGGAGTTACAGTCGTTAAGAACGCTGGAGTGATGGAAGGGCCAAGGATAAAAGCCAAGTGGCTTGAGGATCGGTTTAGGGACCCTCTCCCGGCTGATGCCAGTGAGGAGCTTGTGCAGCAGTATGCTCGGTTTTACATACTGGAGATGTTGGCTGGTATATTGTTTATGGACAAGTCTGGCGAACGACACTTAATTATGTATTTGCAATTTTTCAATCCAATTAGCAATGGAAAGAGATATAGTTGGGGTAGTGCAGCATTAAGTTGGTTATATAGACACCTTTGTAATGCATCAGAGAAGGAAGCCAAGCAGATTGGCGGTGCCGTGCTATTGGTGCAGTTGTGGGCATGGGAGAGGTTTCCACACATATGTCCTATGATGAGGCATCCACACCAGGCACTGCCTCCAGGTCCACTTGCTATCAGGTATGTAGGATCTTAGATAGTTACCGTTTTAAATTTTTGTATTATCTTTTTCGCATGGGAATTATGTAAGTACCTAATATGAAGGTTATGTCTGTGTTGTTTGGTAGATGGAAAGGGGCTAAGATAACAACTGAACATCCAATGCATGTCCTACGAGCCTATCGTTTGTCGCTCATTTCGCTACGGCCAAATCAGGTATCGTGCGTTACAAGTAGGAATCGCTTTGGCATGTAGTTGTCGTACTTACAAGTGGCAATGAATAAACATTTTTTATTTCAGAGTTAAACATTGTTGTTATGTATTGTTCACATCCGTTACACATTTTTTCTAATTATATTGTTAATATGGTTGTTTGCATCTGTTGAATCATTGCAGATTGTCTGGGAGCCATACAGAAATTATTTGGGTTCCCTGCCCGCATATTGTACGGCAGGCCAACGCATATGGAGGTCTATCGTGCCGCTCATACATTTTTGGGTGGTCGAAGGCCATCACCCAGAATGTGTTCTCCGACAGTTTGGGATGAAGCAAGACATACCGATCAATGTCGATACTTCAACTGAATTTCACAAGATAACACTTCAGGGCAAACATGAAAAAAACTGGGCTGTTGAACATAGAACACATATTGCTAAATGGGCGGCGCATGCCACAATTGCCGATGCACCGCCCTTTCATGGGGAGATGAGCTACAATGACGATTATATGGTGTGGTTTCGTCCTCGCACTGTTCGCCATATTACGAGAGAGACCTCGTACTGGGACACTTTGGTAAGTTTACAAACACTGTTCTGTTATAAATGTACCTCGCTTCGCATAGTTTAGTTCAACCTACTAACACTATTCTTGTATACTTGTGACAAGTTGAATCACAGTTGAGGATTATGGAGAAGTGCGAACCAGGGTCTGAGATCTACAATGATTGTATTAATGCCTTGCGAGCTGTTGAAGAGCTCGGTCGGTTGACATTGGACGATGCACGCACTGTGGGCAACACAAGTGAACCGGTTGTAGGGTGTGGTCGGCAAGCAGGTAGACGTCAATGGCAAGGAGGCCGTCAATCTAGTCAGCGTCCCACATCTAGTCGGCGTCAGACACCCGGCCCCATATCTGCTAGGCGTCAGACACCCATGCCCACATCTGGTCGGCGTCAGATACCTGGTCCGCGTCAAACACTCGTGCTTGACCACACCATGGAGGAAGCAAGTCAGACATCAGATGAGATGTGTTTGGACATTGGTTATGACATGGGCTCCATGGCACACGATGATGCGGGTCCATCCCATACATTTGCCCATGGGGACACATCTCGGTCCCCATCCATGAGGGGCGATGATACTTGCCCACCCACATTCCCTACTACATCTCCATTGCCCACCGTCCATATGTCTCCCCCAGTGACTACCGGCACTGCCCCCGCCGATGTACATGGTAGAGATGAGATGAGATTCATGCCCACCCCTGGTGCTGTCCCCCCTGAGTTTGTGCATACCGAGTTCATCCAGACACAGATACCCGCCGCCCCATCAGAGGCTTCGCACATTCAGGATCGGCCGCGAAGGCCGCAACGGACACGGACACATCCTCCTGATTGTGGGACTGGACATGGTATGATACTTCGATTCAATTCCGATTATATATAATAGATAAATGATTTGCATATTAATATTTGCTTGTGTTCTTTTAAGGCAAGGTGTGACCAGTTAAGCAACCAGTGAGGAGAAGAAAACGGGAATGATTTTCGATGGACAAGAATAACTTATGTAAGTTATTTTTCAGTTGCACAACTTGTCCATTTCTGTTGAATTGCAGGCATTAAATAAACTTGTCCATTTCTGTTGCATTGCAGGCATTAAATAAACCTGAAGATTTTTCTTACTACAGGGCATATAGAAATAGTTTTAGGCCTGGGGAATATATTGTTAAAATTGTTTGTGGGTTTTGTTTGATTTGTTTGTGCATCTTTTTTCATGGTATTTTCAATGATTTGTTTTGGGTTTGTGTTTATTTACTTATTGTATTTTCATTTGTCGGCGTGGGTAAGGTCTTGGGTGATAGTTCAGTTTTGTGGCTGGGAGTTTGTGTGAGGTTTTGCCCATTTGGGTCATTTTGCTCATTGCGCTGGTAGAGAAATTTGTAATCATGGAGTAGGCTGGGTCAGTTTTGCTAGGAAGAAGAAAACCGATACAGTTTTGCTGCCTATTCAGATTACTTTGCTGGTATGTTGCATTTATCTTAATTTACACCCAATCATTAATGTGAATCTGAAAATAATCAATTGAATAGTACTATTTTAAATAATAGAAAAGATAATTAATTAAATTGTTTCTCAGTGAACTATGAATGTTTCATAATTTATCCTTGAAAAATATATATAATTTTTTATAACATAAACGGTAGGATAGTTGGCAAAATCTAAGTTTTTAATTCGTAATTATAATTTGGCATTGTTTACCTTTCCAATTATGGGGTTATTTATAATTATTCTGTCCCCGTTTGTGGTTTTACAATTTTATAAGTCAAAGCCCCCCAGTTGTGATTTTGGGTTTGCACGTGCAATGTCCACGAATACTGTTGTTTTGAGATCCATAAAAGGTTTGTCCAATCTTTGCATTAAATTTCTGGTTACCTTTCTATTTTGTGAACTTTTATTGAGATGCTATGATATCCTTGAGGAATTAAGGTGTTCTAATACAGGCACTCCACTGTATATGGCTCCGGAACTGGTACGGGAACAGCCTTACAACCACACAGCTGATTTATGGTCCGGAACTGTATGTTGAATCTCATTGATTGTACTTTGGAATTGTTTATTGCTAAAGTAGTTGGATTGGATGCTTGGTAGTGCTTTTGAATCTTTTTCATTTGAACTGTAACTTGGTCTAAGAAATTTTCTAATTTGATTGATTGCTTGCATTCTATTCTTTATTTTAGTTTACTTCAAGTTTTGACTCTCATCCAGTTGCACTTGGGCTGGGGTGTTTGGCTACTCTTTGAGAGACCTGATCAACTCCTGAAGAGAACTCAGCTTATGGAACGTTGGGCAAGGTGGGAGGTATGAGTTCAGAGTGAACTTCACATTGTCAGGAATATTGTTTGCAGTTATATAGCTTTAGTGCTTTCATTTCTTAAATTTTAATATGTCCCATAAAGAGATGAGAATAATAATCTGTATAATCACAACTCTCATGAAGATCAGCAATTTTGAATATCTGATGCAGCTGAATACCCTGGCTGGTCGTAGTTATAATGACATCACTCAGGTTGATTTTTCTCAACAGTTGTTCATTTTATATGGAGAAATTCTGAGCATCTGTTACTAAGTTTTTTTCATTTTTCTTGCAGTATCCAGTTTTCCCTTGGATTCTTTCTGACTACAGTTCAAAGAGTTTGGATCTCGCTAATCCTTCTTCTTATCAAGATCTTTCAAAGGTGGCATCATTTGAATATTTCTTCCCGTCATTGTAGAATTATGAATTTTATGGTGTCATTAAAACCTTATATTTTACAGCCTGTCGGTGCTTTGAATCCTGACCGTCTCAAAAAATTCCAATAGAGATATTCTAGCTTTGAGGATCCCGTCATCCCCAAATTCCATTATGGGTCACACTATTCAAGTGCTGGAACAGTAGGTGTTCCCTTGTATTGATTTTTTTGTATTAGTGTTTTTGCTGTGTTAATATATTGTAATTGCTGTGCCCAATGAGTTATAGCTCATCTGAAACTCCATTCTCCGATAGTAATTGGTTGGAGGGCGAGCTCGGGGGTTCAAATTACTAAAGTGAGGAATTCGATGATTGCTGCAAGTTGGAGACTGCGAGCCGTGGACCTTCCATTGAGGAATTTGATGATATTTGATATTTCTTTATTTGCTTTGCAAAATATCATGTTGCTTGTGTGTAATCCATAATTAAAAAAAAATTATTATTTATATATTGAAAATTTTTCTGGTTTGATTTCAGGATCCTATTTTGCTAGGGTAGTAGTGAATTATGACAATTCACAAATTCAAGAGTAATTTGAACTTTTCTTGCTAAAAGTTAGCATGAAAGTTTGCTTCCATCCATTGTTTGCCTTAGTTTGTATGAAATGTTGCTTGTTTTTCAATTTTGTTGTCATTTTCAAATTATTTCAAAGTTAAAATACCTTTTATTCTTTGGTTATTCGGCTGTGTGCACTGAAAATTTTGCAATTTATCCTGGATCCTAGTTTGCTAGTTACTAGTGAATTGAGAGACTTGAACTTTCCTTGCTAAATGTTCACAGGAAGTTCTAGGTACATGTCAAATGTTGCCTGTTTACTAATTAGGTTGTCATTTTCTCAGAGCATAGATCTCAAATTATTTCAAAGTTAAAACACCTTTTTATTCTTTGGTAATTCAGCTGTCTACACCGAAAATTTGCAATTCACACTGGACCCTAGATTGCTAGTTATTGAATTGAGAAAAACTTGAGCTTTCCTTGCTGAAAGTTCATGTGAAATTCTAGGTACATCTATTATCTTTTATATCACCTATGAAGGGACAGTTGATATTGATAAGATCTTGGACCCAGTAAGTCTATTTTGCTGGCCATAATTGCTCTTCGATTTTTCTGCTTCTTACTTATGTTCATTTTGTTTTCCTCTTTTGTACCAACAAAAGGTACAACAGCGTGCTACACAAGACCAGAAGTTCTTGGTGGATTAGAGAGTGGTGTGCTCACCCTTAAAAGAAAGGGAATTTGGGTATCAAGAAGCTTAGCTCTTTTAATTTGGCACTCTTAGGGAAGTGGCCTTGGAGGTTTGGAGCGGAAAGGGACCATCTCTGGAGGAGAGTAATCTATGCTGAATATGGTGAAGTTTGGGGAGGGTTGATAACAGAGCAGCCTTGGGGTCAGAAGAGTATCAGTGGGGGATGGAAGCCATTCTTCAAATTCTCATGGTTCGTATAAGCCAGCTCTCGAGTAAGATTTTGGACAAGGAGGCTTCAACATCTTAATTGTTCAATACCTATGAGGGTGAGGTCCAATACATTAATCCTCATGTCATCAGGTCCAATACATTAATCTTCAACATCTTGCTGTTGACCACATTAAATAGGACTAAAATTGATTATTTGCCCATCCAGATGATAAAATAAGAGTGGGTTGGGCTAAATAAAGTAAAGAAGTGTGAGTGTAAATATTGCAAGATGCCCCAGTAAGGCTAAATGGTACATCCATGATGATAATAATGATGATAACGGTGTACTGCTATTGTACATCCTTCGTGCAGGAGTTGTCTTCTCCCTCCTCCCTGCCCCCCCCAAATACAACCCCTTATCAAAAAAATAATAAAAGCTCCTTTCACTTGAGTTTTCATGTTAACATTGAGGTTTCAGCTGTTATGGTGTCTGTTATCTGATAAAGCATATACTTAAAAGATGATCCTGATTGTAGTTTTACTTGTCAGACCATCTTTCGCAATCCTGAAGAAGTCAAACCATATGCTATTCCAACACCTGAACGCTGCAATCTACCTGCAGCTGCCATTCATGCTTCTTCAGATACTGTTGTAATTGTTGATATCAATGCTCCAGCAGCGTGTGTTTCAACATGGCAAAGCCTCAGCCAGCTCTGCTGGTGGAACATTTCTGCGCATGTTCAAAGGACCAGCTGGATCTGGTGCTGACGAGTGGCACTTTCCTCAAGCTCTAGCATTTGCCACAACTGGGATAAGAAGCTCAGCTATAGTTTCAATTACATGTGACAATGAAATTATTACTGGTAAGCATATATTTTGTTTTTATTCTAACATTACGTACTTTGAATTTAATACATCAAGTCTTGGCTAATAGGTGCACAGTACATGCATGCATTAAACTAGTAATAAATTTGGAATTTAATGTTTAAAAGCAGTAGACCCTTAGAAAATTCTGAGCTGCATTTGAGGAGAACCAAATAATGGAATTGGAAGAAAAAGAATGGAAAGCTAATTTGGTACTTGTTTCTGAATACATCAATTTTGGGGGTAACTTTATCACTGGCGACCTTTTTATTTTTGGATTTTCTATTTATTCAATTTCAGATTCATCTAATTCTTATATTACATTAGGATGTTTGACATATTTTTTTATCAATGGTAACAGTGCATTTTCCATCAAATTTTATGTGTGTTTGCTCTATCTATTAGTTTGATTTCTGATAAGGAATTTGGAAATGCCTATAAGAGAGAATGAAATTTTTGGAATCCACATACCCGAACCCTGAATAATTCTCTTTTTTTTTTTTTTTCCTTTTCTATTTTCTTTCTTTGCTCATTCATTTTCACACTAAAGGAAGACTAACGTTAGAAATGTGTAGGTGTGTCTGTGTGATATTTCTGCTTAGTTTGATTCCCTAGAAGATAGTGGAAAAGACAAAGGAAACAGTGTAGAATTTTGAATTGACATAATCTATTTCTATCACTTGTGTTTTCATTTTCTTTGCCATTCTGTTGTTCCTGGAAACCTGGTGGAGCCTAACAAGAACATGTCTACATATTACTTGGATTTGTTAGTTAGTCCTTTCCAATGTCATGTTAATGTTACTTTTGTCTTTTATTACTTGGATTTGATGGACTTAATCCTCCCCTGGGCCCTACGGAAGGTTATTAACTTACAATATATTGATGTTATTGTTGTTATTTGCACTATGGTTGTTTGGATTTTCTACATATATCTGTAGTGTGAACTCTTTTTCCACTGCTGCATGTTAAAATTCAGCCTATATTGAATTTGATGACTGAGATAAGTATTTGCTATTGCACTTCTAGGAGGATCTTAAGGCTGAATAAATGTAATGGCAATAAGTAAGATCTGAATCCTGAGATTTATCAAAGAATCCGTCAAACTGGCCCTTCAAGACTGGTTCTTACAATAAGACCATAAAGGAGACTTATTGGGGATCCAAAGGGTCTATTATGTAACTTGCTTTAACTTTTTTTGCTTTTGTGAAGAATATGACATTTTTTTGCTCTAGCATGTATTGTGTCCACTAGTCTACAATGCCATGATGGCTTCTTCTTCCTCTCACTTTATTATGCATTCATCAATTTACTTGCCCCTGAGTTTATGACACTTCATTCTTGTAGTATCCATATTTCCAACACTTTGCTTTCTTATTGCATATATATGTTTAAGACATTACAAAAAATTAATATTTTTGTCTTCTTTGTGTCTATTGATGCATAGACAACACTATGGAGTGCCTTATTATAACCATTTTTTTCACTGCTGGAGGCAATGAATTGTTCTTCTTATAATTGTGTGTTTGCTTACAAAGCCAAGTGCGCAACAGTTGGATATGTTCATTTTAGTATTATACATTGCTATGCTCCATACCTACACTTTTAGAGAGAGCCTGACACTGGTGTTGGTGTACAAAGGTGAAAGCACTACTTGGAAACACACATCAAAATATGGGCTGCAGGCATGGCTAAGGAGACTTGTGTAGGTGAGGTTTCTAGGGATATGTTGGAGTCTGAAAAGAGTTTGCAGACTGCATCTCAGGAAGCAGAAGAGGCAACAAAACTTTGTCATCAAAGGGAGCAAAAACGTAATGCAGCCAAGGCAGCCTTAGAGATGGCAAGAATTAAGCTTCGGCAGTGATTGTATATTAACCATTCTCAATGTAAAATACAACAATGGTGTTTATATATGTAGATTATGCTGTATGATAGTGTAGATTGATGTGTCTCCTTAGTCCTTTCCCCCTTTTCTCTTTCAAAGTAGAAATGCTAACCAACTTTTTGCAAGCTTGGTAACTGAATATAGCTCATGAAAGAATTTGTTCTAAATTACTCGCTTATACACACATGCAAACCGTTATCTGACCTATATTTGGGAACCGTTTATGTAGGTCTTTTGCTAAATTTGTTTTTATGATGGTGGGGTACAGTATACTTATAAAAAAATTGAAAATAATGAGAAAAAAGAACCAACAAAAATGAAGTTTTAAAAAGATGTATAGAAAAGTTACAAACTGAAGCTTAATGTTAGGACCTTGATCTGATTGATCGAAGCACCTTAAACTGTGCATGCAGGTTTAAAAAAAAGGGACATTTTATAAAAAATGAAAAAAAAGGACATTTTATAAAAACACTCGAGAACCAAGTAAAATATTTGTGTGTGAGCTTCTCTTATTTTCTTAAGGCAGATTGGTACCCGAGTATGTGAAACTCGGGTACCAATCTGCCTGACATATTTTTTTTAAAACATTGAGCCAAAAAACACTGAGCGAGCTGCCAACTTTGGGCAGTTTTAACAAGGTACTCGAGTCCTTGAAACTCGAGTACCTACTCCCATAGTTATTGCCCACCTACTCACATACGAACGAACTGGCTCCAACGGTACGAGTAAATGCTACTTAATGGTACTCGAGTTCTTTGAGCTCGAGTACCATTTAACCATATACCAACCCATCAACATTAAGACATTTTCTGTAGAAAGCTCTTGAGAAACTCCATGTGCGAGTCAGCCATTATCAGCATAAGCTTGACTGTTTGGTCACCATCTACAAGTCCTTGAGCTGGTTGGTGTCTCCATCAATCAACGTGCTATCCATTCCACCGGTGAGTCAATTCTTTTGTGACCAGTACATAGATGTATTTGTTAAATGCTTAGTTTTTAAATTTTTTTGCATGAGTTAAAAGACCTCAATGAGTTTTTAGATTGTGTTTGTATGAGATTTTTATGCATGACTTTCATGTAATGAGTTTTGCAATATTAACTGTGTACAACTGCTGATACATACATGGTTCTATATATATAGTGGAAATTTAACTGTGTAATGAGTTTGGCCATTTTCACCTCAAAAGGAGTATTAAATTTAATTACATAATATAATAGTTGAAATGTCAACTGAATCATCTTTTTATTATTACCACATAGTCACACATCCAGATGGTTTTGAATGTTGGCCTTGTAATCTATATACGGCCAGAACTGCAAGTATAACTCATTGGCATTAATAGTTTAGAACCATCAATATAAAATTAATATGAAAATTGACAAGAAGTATTTTCTAGCTATATGCTAAACATAAATAAAGAAATGAAAACATAAATCATATCGATAGCATTTACTCGTTCAAGGTTAGAAATTTCAGAATTGTACTTCACTAATGTGAACTTCTTATCTTTAAGGTAAACTGAAAAAAAAATTTCTAATAAAATTCTAATAACATTAACTATTTTTTTAGATGAAGTAAAAAACAAAATAATAATATGCAATTAATATAAACTTATAAATTATGTAAACTCCTTTTTTCTTTCTATTTATATCAAGTTATCAATTTCTTCACAATTTAAAATTATCTGATATAAAAGTGGGGCTGTATATACAGTTTGGTATATTTTTTCCTTTTCCTACCGTACAGTTTCTTAATATAATCTTTCCTTCTCATACTTACCTTACCTATGAAACTTGCATATAATATGAATTCATTACTCATCAAAGAAATTGGGTTAATAAAATAAAGTCGAAATGGTTGACATTTTATTATTTTATTTGTGTATAGAATATATATATGGTTAAGTGCACATTATGATCGAGATTCAATTATTTATATGTCTATACCAGTGGCGGAGCCAGGATTTGACCTTAGGGGGGGAAAAATTTATAACTAATGTACATGTGTCTCCATAAACAAATACATATTGTGTATGTAGCATACAACATATGCATTATATATACAAAATATTAACCAAACTTGACAATTAAATGCCAGTATTATGAATAGTAAGTGATCATTCAATATTGAAAGATCCCTAAAATCATTGCATATCATTATATTGCATATATTTTATTAGTTTTTTTTTTAATATATAGCCAATAATATAATCCCCTACTATATTTTATGGAATTTTTCATGTAATTGTTTCCAAATTTTATTGCTTAATACTTTTGAAAGGAAACTTTTTTTTTTGGGGGTGGTATTTTTGTCTCTTCAATTGAGACTTTTTCTTCTTTATTTAAGTTTATTTTTTAGCATTGTTTATTTATTTTTTTATTTTTTTTAAATTTGAACTTTAAAAAATATTGATAAAGTAAAAAAAAGATATGAAGATATATATATATATATATATATATATATAACTATTTATAGATTATGACAACTTTTAATATTGTTAATAACAGGTCGGTGATGGATTTTCACTTTTTCTATGTGTACTACGATGGAGAGACGTATTATCATGAGTTAAATGGGTTGTCATATCAAGGCTCAAACCAAAAGCAAAAATGTGTTAAGGTGAAGCGTGGGATAGGCCTTATGAATTTGAAACGAAGAATATTGAAGGCGATGGGGTTAGACCAGTGTAGGCATAACATTTCCATCGTGTATCGAGCACCTCAACTAGTTGTAGGCACCCAGGTTGTCTACAAGTCACTACAGTTATCGTGTGGCGCCGAAGTGAAGATGATGTGGGAAGTTGTTGAACAAATGGTGGTGAAAGGATTTGTTGCTTTGGAGCTCCATGTCACTGTTGAGCCCACCATAGTAGAGGCTGGAGAGGGTTCACAACATACTGTTTTGGATGGAACTACAAATGAGCATATTGAGTCAATACCACTACAGTCTTATCAAGGGTGTGCAGAGAACACAGGAGATGGGTATGGCAATGAACCATGGCAGACATTTCCTAGTGTGAACTCAACTGATGAGGAGGCAGGGCGCCATGAAGTGCATGAAGGAGAGCATTTATCTCATGATGATCTGCATGGGGGCACATTCGAAAATGAAGATGATTACAGAGTTGCTGATGATGCAACCCATATTGATGTTACTAGGGATGAGTTCGAGGAGTTCCTAGATACCATGGGTGAACATGAGGATGTTGATCATATCGAAGATGTGGTTGTAGAAGAGAATAGAGACACATGCCCAGGTCCTGATCCTACACCAGAATGGTTCACTAAAAACACTTAGGATAATATGTTTGATCCATCACCGGTTATGCAAGCGGAAGTATCAAGTTGGACGCCTGGGGAGCAGCCACTGAAAGGGATGGTATTCGCCAATAAATTGGCAGTAAAATTTGCGTTGACTTGGTACGCATTGCGAGAGAATTTTAGCTTCAAGACTGAGCATTCAGACTTAGAGAGGCTCATAGTGAGTTGTGAGGATGATTCCTATCCATGGTCAGTCCGTGCGACTTGTTGCAAGGGAGACAATGTCTGGAAGATCGCAAAATGCAAGGGCCCCCACACGTGCGACAAAATTCAAAATGCTCACGATGGTCGGATGATTGATTCGGTGTTCCTAGCATACGTACTTGAGCGCTATATACGAGAAGACCCTGCATATAAGATAAAGAACTTACGCCACGTTGTTTTGGCAGACTTAAAACACGAAGTATCTCAGTACAAGGTATTATTTAATTTGCATTCTTTTTTCAGTACAATGTAGAGACATGCAGACCAGTCTAGTATAACCAAGATACTTTTTCCCAAAACCCATGAATACTTTATATTATGAAAATTGAAATTGAAAAAGAAAAAGAAAAAAACGAATAAAGAGGAAGAAATATTATATTCATCTTATAGCCTTACAAGTCTTCATTTGTTTTCTTCAACTATAATGATTTAACGTGTATTCATTTCTAACGTAATCATTATGGTTCACATACAAGGTATGGGATGCCAAACAAAAGGCCGTTGCAGCTATATACGGAGATTTTAAGGAGTCTTATGCAGAGTTGCCGCGTTTTTTGGCAGGACTTACGGATGCAAGTCCGGGTACACAGTATAACTTACTACTGGACGATAATTATGAACGGGGAACCTGTACATTCAAGTCTGTATTTTGGGCGTTTCGTCCATGTATTGTTGGGTTCAAGAAGTGTAGGCCTGTGATTAGCATTGATGCAACCCACCTCTATGGAAAATATAAAGGGAAATTGATGATTGCAATGGTGACAGATGCTAATAATAAGATTTATCCACTAGCCTCTGCCGTTGTCGAGAGCGAGAGCATAGAGACTTGGGGTTGGTTCTTGGCTTGTATAAGAACGTATGTTACCGACCGAAGAGACTTGTGTGTCATATCTGACAGACACCCTGGGATACAAGCTATGTTCAGAGACACTAATCGAGACGTCTCCCTGCGACCTCCCATGACAGAACATCGTTACTGCCTTCGTCATCTATGCAGTAATGTTAACACTAGATGGAAAAATGAAACTTTAAAGAATCTAGTATGGAGGGCAGCAAGTGCTACCCAAGAGTGAAAGTTCAATGCCACTTTCGATTCAATTGAGAATGTCAACCGGGATGCGCACCGATATCTGAAGGATGTGCCCAAAGAGAAATGGGCTCTAACTTTTGACAACGGTTACCGTTATGGGGCGATGACTACAAACGTGTCCGAGTGCTTCAATGGTGTTCTAAAGGGTGCTCGTAGCCTGCCTATTACGGCAATGGTGAAATACACATGGTTCAAACTAAATGCCTACTTTGATGATCGTCGTAATAAGAGCATAGCGCAGTTGAAATCGGGTCAAAGATGGACTAAATATGCCTTGGATATCTTCATGAGAAATAAGGCGAAGGCGGAGAATCACAGGGTGACGAGATTGAGCGCGTAACAACAATCATATCAAGTAGATACACCGCATAATGCAGGGACTGATGGACATGGGGATCACACACATGGAGTTAATCTGTTGCAAAGAACTTGCACATGTTAGAAATGGAAACTGTACAAGATACCATGTTCACATGTCATTGCAGTTTGTATTAGGTATCGACATGATGCAGAGCAGTACATTGACCCATGCTATAGCGTGGACGCACTATTCTGGAGCTATGCTCCCGTTTTCCCTGTGTTGAAAGATAGATTATCATGGCCGGATCCTACAGAAACTCGAAAGGTCCTCCCTAACCCCCGATTAATCCGAGAGAAAGGTTGCCCTGTCTCAACACGAATTAGGAATGAGATGGACGAGGGCGGGAGACGGCCAAGAACCACACCATGGAAGGAGGGGGGGAGGAAGGTGCAATGCGGGTTGTGTGACCAAGAGGGGCATAACCGAAGAACATGCCCTAAGCGGAATGAGGTACCGACGAGTGGTGGTCTCGCGGACTAGGTGAACTGTGGCATCCTTTTAAATGTAAAATTTTTCCTTTTTTTTAATGCTGATCGTAGAAGTTCTAACTTCTGACTTGTTCTTAAACATTGCTACGAATCAAAGGAATTGCCTACACTTTAGTTCCTCCTAAATGTCTTTGATTGCACTAGTTCAAAACTTCAAATTATTATGCTTATGATGATGATGACTTTCTCTTTATATTTAAATTATTGAACTTGTGTATGGTTTCTATTTAAATTATAATGTGCTGTCCTCAAGCTTGGCATTTTGAGCCATCCCACTATGCCCTGAAGAAACTAGGCATAATGACACCAAGTGAAAAGAAAACCCAAAAAGTTGAGTGACAAAGTTAATGAAGAAGTTCATGACTGACTTCTACAATGCATGTGCATAAGTTCATGGCTGACTTCTACAATGCATGTGCATATGTGTTATATATATAGGAGTTATAATAAGTCAGACTGTTGACTTAACTATAATCCAAAACCTTTTCGTAGTTAGCTGGATTTGGCTATTGAAATCTTATTCACCAATGACTCTATCTACGATCATATCTCTTGTTAAATCAATGGCTGTAATGAAAACTTAGGTCAGTCAGTGTTGTTACTACACAGTTCCTCTGTTGCTTTGATTTCCTTTGATAAGTAATCACCTTCGCTAATTTTGTGTTTCGGAAATTTGAATTTCCTTCAAGCAAAAAGTACAAATATAACTCTGCCCTTCTACTTTATTACATGTGAAAGGCCTGTGTAAGTAAATTAAATGGAATTTGAAGCATACCATATCGCCAATTTCCAGTCGACTGACATTCCAAAAACACTTTATACTTTGAAAATTTCGTAGTCCTTATGCAAATTGTTTCAGTCTGCAGCTCATGTTATAACATATCATAGTTGTTTTATTAACTAATGCATTTGGCAATACTATTAGGTTGATCCAACCACTGGTGAGACAGAGGATGATGGTGTTGAAGATGAATACCAGCTAGAGGACCTGGAGGTTGTAGCAGCTGATTACATGTTGAAAGTGGGGGTCTCCAATTTCAGAAATGCATGGAAAGCATGGGTGATGACTACCATGCATTCTACTATTACTGGCAGGGGAGATTTTCTCTTTTTGTTTTTCTTGGGGGGGGGGGGGGGGGAGGATATACTCTACCAAACAACACCTACTTATTTTGGGTTTGCCTTAACATCTTAGTGATCTTAATTTTTGGTCTTTTTTTTGGGGTCCTGAGTCTTCCTCTTAATATTTTTCATGTGTATGTGTCATGTGCGTCTTGTACATAAACACAATATAAAATGCAATGTAATGTATTTTTTGCAACTGTGGAAATTGTAAAAACAAGGCTTTTGAAGTATTTAAATAAGGAATTACATGAAGTTTCCTACGCCTGAGCAAAAAAGAGAGTTCCTATATGACATGTTCTGTGGTATGGTTCTGTTTTAAGCAAATGTGAGATCTTGTGCATTATCCAGAAATTGGCATACAGGGAATTTTTTGGCTCAGGGTTTTTTTGCTCAGGGAAATTTTCCAAAAAAGTTGGTAAGGCAGCTTGGTACCCAAGTTACAGAAACTCGAGTATCAATCTGCCTTATAAAATTGGGCCATTGTTTAAAATTTGCCAAACACTTGGTCATTTTTAAGAAAAAAAATGTCATAATTCCATATCAATATTTGAACCTGATTAAATTATGAATCGAAAATATCAGTTTGGCCCAAATGAAGTGTAATTGGAAAGAGTGAGAAGTGAGAAGTGGAAATGGTTTAGGTATTAGAAATAAAAATGAGTTTAAGCGGACCTGGGAAATATTTTTAAACAATACTCGAGCTCAGGAAGCTCGAGTACTGTCTAAATTTTTTTTAAACAGTACTCGAGCTTCCCAAACTCGAGTACTGTAGTGAATTTTTTAAATCCAATTGCTACTAGCAATTGGCGCCAATACAGATTAATACCCGAGTTTAGTGAACTCGGGTATCTCATTGAACAGTACTCGAGCTTAGCAAGCTCGAGTACTGTTTGGAATTTTTGAATCAGCTGCCATGTCAGCGTGCCACGGTGGAAGTAAATTTCATAGTACTCGAGTTCACCAAACTCGAGTACTTAAAAAGGTGGTACATCTCCAATTATTTCCGAAACAGTGTTTTTGGGCCAAATATTTCCAAAATTGATGGTAATGGGCCATTTTGGCCCAACTTCAACACTAACTCTACTAAGGAGTAAGGAGACCAACGTGGGCTTATGGTTAAAAAATAAAAATAAAAAAAATAAAAAAATAAAAAAAGAAAAAAAGAAAGAAAGAAGGGGTCTCTTGTGCAATCAAGCCCACAAGGTGTCAACTGTCTAAAAAATAAAATAAAATAAATAAATAAAAAAGAAACGAAAAAAGACAAGTTGAAATCGTTCTTATACGTGGATGAACTGTCAACGGTCTAAATCCTTCATTTCATGTACGTGGATTAAGGTCTTGCTTTCCGTGAACTTAGTCCAAATTGAGATTAATAAAATACTTCAAGCCTCGTCTTCCTTGCACGACAATTGGGAGCAAAGCCGAATCTTGAAGTGGGGGCATTTGTAGACATTAAAATTTTATGATGTATTCACAGTCATCCGATTGTTCATGATAAAATATTTGTGATCAAATTAATTTCCAATTGGTGAGGTGGACGATCAGCAAATGAAATCAAGCCATGTGGCAACATCAAATAAGAAAGCCATATGGCAATGTCAGAAGAAAAGACCTATATGGAAAGTTCTTATTAAATGGGAGACTAAATTAAATCCATAATTAGCTCTCAATAAATGCTGAGAGAAAATTCCAAATTAAATATTATTGAGTTGCCTATAAATAGAGGCTTCTCATTTGAGAAAAGGGAGAACACTTAGAGAGAACACTGCTGACACTCTGCCAAAATAGAGAGTCATCTCTAAAGTTCACAAGAATTTCATTGTTCATCAAGGCTTATTCCTACTTCTTCAAATCAAAGTGGGGATTCTCCTTTAATCTAGTTCGAGATCAAGCCAACGGCCCTCGCATCAAATCAAGCACGTTCAACTATTCATTCAACTTGGAGACATCAAAGCATGATTCAAGATCAAGCTTCATAGCCCCTTTGGATCGTAACGTTTCTTGGAGATCGAATCAGAGGAATTTATTGTACTCTTTCATTGTAAAGATTCATACATAGGATTGTACTCACACACACACACACACACACATATATATATATATATATATATAAATCAAATACAAATTGATTATTTGTTACACTATTTCGTGATCGTGTGATTTATTTTTTACGAAAATTGTGTGTACAGGTGGTTTCACTAATTTTTTGTGATTCAAATTTGATCATTCAGTCATTGTCATACTTTAAGCCTTCCAAAACAACAACACAACAACAAAGCCTTAGTCCTAAATTTTTGGGGTTAGCCATGGATCCTCAACAGATTAGTCTAGGTTAGCCACATATATACATTAAGCCTTTTCATTTTGAAAAGTTTTAAATCCAACCAATTAAACAAAGAATTTCAGATTTTAAGAGCCATGTATAAAGAAGAAACTATTATTCTTTGGATTGGCTTGCATCCAGCGCAATAAACAGAAGCTTTACCCTTATTCTCTTTCTTGATTTTAGAGTGATACTTTCATTTGAAACTTTCATTACATAAAATTTTCCGGCTTTTTCATTTTCTAAAGGCTTGACAAGATTGTTCTTCACTTTGGGCTCAAGACTATACTCTTTCATTCTGTGGAGATTTGATTAGATATTTACCTCGAGAAAATATATTCCCAAAACATTTTTGGATGTTAATACCTGTCCACATACAATTTTTAATGGAGAACTCGTGAATCTTTTGTGTTTGCCTAGTTTTATTCTGCTTCATTGTTTCTCATATTTGATAAGCTATTCAGAACATTCATGGCATAATATCATGCTTTGAGCTTTGAAATTCATAATAATAATAATAATAATAATAATAATAAATAGTATCATGCTTTGAGCCTTTGAACATAGCAGAAAGATCTTTTGGTACTTGTGGAATTAAAATGGTGGGACCCATAGAAAAATGTCCGTTTGGCTGCACAATTTCTCTGTTTTCATAACTCTGTTTCCAACACTCAATTCTCTAATTTTTGAGTTATGAGTTATGGAAACTGAAAACACATTTTGGCTGTTTTCAGTTTCCAATTCTCATAACTCAATGGCATTTTTGTAATTAAACACATATGAGGGACCTACTCAGCCGCACCTTTTGACCAAAACAACTCTTCTTTTTTCTTTCTTTCTTCTCCTGGGTTCGGTCTCCCCGTGTTCTTCCTCTCTCTTTTTTCCCCCCTTTCTTCTCCTGGGTTCGGTCTCCCCTTCCTTTTTTTTTTTTCCCCTTTCCCCTTTCTTCTCCTGGGTTCGTTCTTCCCTTCTTTTTCTTTTTTTTTTCCCTTTCTTCTCCTAGGTTCGGTCTCCCTTGTTCTTCCTTTTTTTTTTTTTTTTTTTTTCCTTTCTTCTTTCACTAGTTTGGGTTTGTGGGTACTGGAAAAAAAAAAAAAAAAAAGCTGCACCAGTGACAGGTATGGGGCCCACAAATAGTGTGAAAATATTGAGTGATGAAAATTGAGTGATGGTGCCAAACAGCCTTGGTATTTTAGAGTGATGAGTGATGAGTGATGAGTGAGGAGTGATGAAAATTGAGTGACGGAAATTGAGTGATGAAAAATGTGGAGCCAAACAGCCTCTAATACTCTGCTCTAGTAGAAAAATGAAGGATCTTTTATGTCCTTCATACACTACTTATGATTGCGAAAATTTGATGCATCTGTACCCATACAATGTCTTACCATTTTGCAGAAACTGCAAAGCATCTATTGTCCCCATATAAAGGAAGGATGTGTGAAGGGAAAGAACCAGGTGGTCCTGAATTTGCACTAAGAAAATAAGTTCACCAAATGTTATGGATAAACCTGGCCACACAATATATAAAATAATGAACTCATGAATCTTTTGTGTTTGTCTTGTTCAGTGCTGTTGAATTGTTATTTAGAATCAACATAACATAGAATCACACTTTGTACATAGTAAAAGATTTCTTTAGCTATTGTGGAATTAAAGTAATTTTTTGTACTAATAGTGCTAGTATTTTGCTCTATTAGGAAAAGGGAGGTTCTTTTCAAGGCCTGCTTATAGTAATTATGATTGCAAAAAGCTGATACAATGCCTCACCATATAGCGAAAACTGCTGATTTTTTATTGTCCCCATTAAAAGGAAGGATGTGCCAAGGGAAAACTAAAAAGAGCAAGGGTGGTCCAAGATTGTCCATATTTAATACAAATAGAGAGATTGTTCATATTATGTCATAGAAATCCACTGGTAAGTCAATCTAAAACAGACTTCCTACCATTCCTTTCTTCAAAATTTTTTTTGTCATATTACTAAAATATCTGCCTATCTTTCCTAACATATTCCACTTTCTTGAAGTTAGTCACAAATTTGGGAATGATGTGTCTACAGGGATAGTTGGTACCCATTTTTTAACTGGGAGAGTTGAGGTCCACCTATGCACAAATAGTTTCAGGTAATTCAACTCTAATTTGAAGGCTACCCTCCCTCCCACTCACCTCTCCCACTCACCTACTAAGGTTCCTCCCTTTTCTTTGGGTTAAATTTTTTATACTATTTACAGATGCTAGTTATTCTTCATATCCCAATTAGAGGTGTACTTCAGCACAATGTCATACAAGATTTCCCTTGTTTTGAATATCCAAATGAACTTTTGAATCCTATTGTAAGTTTAAAAAAAAATCTAAAACTGGAATTTTCTCTCAAATGTCATTTTGTCTAATGTTTCACTTTGGAATATGTTAGTTTTTCCCTATTCCCACACCGTATTTCTTAACCTCTTCACCAAATTACAAATGTTGTTGATTTTTAGTTGTCCTCATGTAAAAGAAGGATATGCCAAGTGAAAGGGTACCTTGTGTCCTAAGATTGTCTAAATTCAAATAATACAGACAACATACAAAGCAAGTGATAAACACATCACAAGCTGACTTCCTACTCTCTTCTTTATTTATTTTTCTTTGAAACCAAATACCAAACATAAATGTTTCATAAGTGATATAGTATAGTTTTTAAAATATATGAAAATAAGTGATCTAGTATTTCTTGACTGATATACTCACTTTCATTAAGTTATTAACACATTTGGGCATCATGTTTTTGAACGGCTATTTGATAGTTATTTTCAACTAGGAGGATAGCTGAAATCTATTTGGAACAAGTCTAGGTACTTGATCTCTCCTTTTTACTAAGGCATTTTTCTTTTCATAACATAATGCTTGAGAAACTATGTTTTTTTATTAGTCATTTCTTACACTTTTCTTTGCCTAGTTATGAAATAGTACCAATACATACACTTGATTGTTATTTCACAAATTTTTAAATTGCTTCAAATGGCACTCAAGTTTTTGTTCATTTGAACAATTTTTCTAATAATTAATGCTTAATTATCAGAGATCCATCCTTAAGAGTTTTAGTTCAATGTACTATAGTATGTAGAGAAAGTAGTTCCTTGCTAAAAAGTGTACTTGTACAAATATATAAATGATATCAGTGATTATCCAGCAAGTAAATTGTAAAATCTTTGTCAACCCTGATGCATCTTGAACCTCTTCATCACACTTGAATTTCTTCTTACCAACAATACACAACTAAAATCTCACATCGGAGGATTTCTTTTGTATTATAAAATGAAAAGTACAAGAATCAATCCTTTCTCTAGTCAATAACATGTCAACAGTGAAAAATAGGCTATTATATATGTGGATGGCTTAATTTTCTTTTCTACTCTTCATCTACATTGAACGCACTACAGTAACATATTTGAAAATCACAGAATTGAATAGTGAGAATATCTACTATGGTGGTGTAAGTGTCATTGTCACAAAATTACAAATACCGGTGATCTTTCATTGTCCCAAATTAGAGGTCTTTTAGTTTAGCACAAAATGGTCTAAGATTTCTCATGTTCCAGTGAATAAGATAAACCTTTGATGCATCCTACTCCAAGGTCAAAATCATTTAAATCTGGTTTGCTCTCTCAAACCTCCTTGTATCTGCTTGTTGTTTGACTTTGAAGTCAACTAAATGTTAATGATTTGTTCTCCACTTTGCTTTCACTTGTTTGCTTTATATATATTGCCAATGATATCCAAAGAGTCTAGTGTCAAAGCTTTAATTCATATTTTCTTAAACTTATTTTACTACATAGCTTTTGTGTATTCTTAAATTTTAGCTCTATTTGTACTGTTCTTGAATTATCAATTCCCCTTATGTTTTCATGTTCGTATTAATATTAAACTCTGATATGCTTGTTAGAGTTGAAGATTTCAGAAAACTTTTCTACAAAACCAACTACTTTCAAGCCAAAACTGGAAGGTCAACACCGATTTTGATGAAATTTCAGTTTTTCCTGACAAAGAAAGCTTCATGTTGACTGGTGTTGTTGCTTGAGATCACTTTCCATTTGCACGGATGGTAGGACCCACTTTGTGAGATCTGTTCTAGTTGTTATTGTTATTGTTGTAATCCAAGAATGGCTTCTTTTTTTCTTTTTCTTTTTTGGGTCTTTGTAGACTCTAGCATTTGTTCCAGAAAGATTGTTGTAACTTGTAAACACATTATTCTATAGTAAAAGATTTTACTGGACTAGGTCCCGTGGTTTTTCCCTTTCCATTGAAGGGTTTTCCACTTAAAAATTTGGTGTCTTGATTGTGGGTTGTTTCTTAACTTTTTCTTTTCTTTTTTTATTTATTTTTTTATTTTTAATATTCATTATTATGCTTTGCTAGTTTATTTGAAATACCCATTGAATTTTCACAAAGAGGGAAAAGAAAATAATTCCATTGTGTGTTGAATTAATTGGCTATACTTCCCGATAGAGGCTGATCCTCAGATTAGACAATTTTTGGTGCCTAACCCTTTCCATTCACCATACCCTAACGCCGAACCCTCTATGGTTATATATATTAGATCTCTGCATAGAGGTCTAGCTACTTCTTGGAACTAAAGAAATTGACAACTCTACTATTTGCACCGAGCTTGAGTTCATTACATAACATCCTATCCATGTGTAGGATGGATGTATATTGGATTACTCTAATTCACCACGTCTCAAAATATTGTCTTTTTTTAAGAAGTATATAGACACTTTTTATGACATTCATTACTTGCACATTCCTTTACTTGAAAGTCAACACCTTTTTTATTCAACTTGAGGGAACCAAAAAAAAAAAAGTTGAGGAAAGCCAAAAATAACATTAGGGAAAATCGTTTGAGAATTTGTAATCATAGGTGACTTTGAGAATGATAATTGTTCTCTCTTTGGTTTAGGGGAAATGGTTTTGGAAATCACATTTGGTTTTACATTTAAATCTTGAGAAGAAAACTTGAGAATGTTTAATCATATGTGAAAGCTCTAAAATGTGTTGAAAACACAAGAGCTGTTTAGACCCCCAATTAAAATTACGGTTTGATTGATTTTACACAAACTTAATAATCAGTGCGGAAACGTGTAAACACAAGTGTAAAAGCAATAAGCTACTCTAATCCATAAACTAAGCAACACAGCAGTATAATGGAATATAAAAGAGTAGGGAAGAAAGATGCAAACACAGAAAACACCAAGATGTGTTTTCGAAGAGGAAATCGAAGAATTCGGCGAAAAACCTCTCCGCCGCCCTCCAAGCGGAAATCGATCCACTAGATAATCAGTTGGGATACATGAGTAAGCAAAAGACCCTCCAAGCCTAATCTACCCGATGCACCTAAGCCCTCCAAGCTCCTACTCCAACAAAGCTTCTCGGAACCGTGTCTTGTCTAGTTCTCCGGATCCCGCAACAAGCTCCATGTTGCATCTGCTATCCTTGGCTTCTTCCAATGCTTCCCAGCAGCACCAAAACGTCACTCAACACTCTCAAAATGTGTGGTAAGTGTTTGGGCTATTAACCTCTCAATGGTGTGGAAATGGAGAGGGAAGGGTTGAGGAGATACCACAAGCAAGTGTATAGAGAAAGGTGGGGATCACAATCTCTAATTGCAAATGTGTTTGGCTAGGGTTTTCTCTCTGAAGCATTCCTCAACATTTGTGGGTAATGGGGGTTTATATAGGATAGGTGCAGAATGTGTGAGTCAGTCAGTACAGGCTGGCAGAACAGCATGTCTCGCGGGTGTCTCGCGGGAAGGCCTTACCCGCGAGATACTCGCGAGAGACAGCTGTCTCCACCTGGCCTGACTCTTCGCATTCCAGCATGTGCAGGGCACATGCCTCACTTCGCGGGAAGCTTAGTCGCGACATACCCGCGAGATTCCATCAGCTTCCACTTTGCTTGAGTCTTCACACACTCTCTATCACACACCCCTTACATCAATTCCCACAACAAATACAGGGTATAAACAATTGATAGTAAATACAATCAAATTTGGCACGGAATAAAAGCCAACAAAACACATAGTTGTAAATCACAACTTTACAATATGTGACTTTGAATAATTCTCTGCTAACCCTCCAAATATCCTCAGACCTAAAGCTAGTTAACGGTTAACCTTTAGTTACCGTTATTAATCACCCATGCAATATTGTTTGCTAACGTTAATGGTTAAAGATATTAGTCAATAGGTAAAAAATTATCAAGCATTAAATTTTTGTGTATGCCCATTAGTCAAAACAAGTCATTTTCACAAAAAAAGAATAAAAAAGAAAGTATCCTAGACTGTATTCAATTTCATCTTCTACCAGGAAGTTACTTTCTTTACAAAAAAAAAACTAAATTTTAAAGAATTTGAAATTTTTTTTTTTTTTTGAAAGAGTTTCAACCTTGGTGTCCGCTTTTGATAATAACTTTTTTATTATCAAATCAAGATATTAGTCGGTTTTTAATGTAGACGGGGATTGAATCACGGATCTCTTATTCAACCATCAGAAACTTTACCATTGACCTAACTGGAACCCACAAGAATTTGAAATTTTGATTCATTTTAATTGCTAGAGAAGTGTACAATTTACTTAATCAACAGTTTTTTAACAATGGATTGTTTTTTATTCTTTTAAAGATATGCTTTCCTGTTAGGCAACCCATGGTTTCGCTACAATAGGTGCCAAGCTAGATTAAAGCCAAGATATTTGTCATGTCCCTTCATTTAAATTAGAAGCAAGTTAAAATGGTGTAAGTGTTAAAAGATGATTTTATACAAGGACAATCTATGAAAATCTTCTGCCATATCAAAATTAATAGTCTTTTACTCTTCTATTGCCATATACACTGATTGTGAACAAATCATTAATAAACCACGCACTGCATTTCTTATTATTTTTCTTATTTAATGTCACAAGGACCACTGTATAGAGGACCTTACAACCGTAACATGAGAAAGCTAATGCTATTATAGATTACTAGTTGCAAACTCACACAATGTGTGGGAACATATAATATTTTGAGATGTGATATAATGTGTGATTTATTCTCTAAATTTTATCGTAGATAATTTGTTTTCCCTAAAAATTAAATATTTTACAAATATATAATTTTATCATTTTTGGTATTTTTGATTAATATTATTCTTTTTTGAAGTGATTTATATTTTTCTAATTATTGTTCTTATGCATTATATTTTCCTAATTTATTTTGGTATAACTAAATTTTTTAAGTTTCAAATTTATCATTCAAATATCTCATTCTGTTGAGGAGATTATTATGATAATAAAAACTTATCAAATAATTACAATTGATATTACTCAAATAACTGATAGTACTCTTAACCCAAACCTATCTTCTCCCATTTTTAAGTAAGTACATTGGAGTGAATGAAAATGAACTTAATGGACCGCGATAAACCAAATGGACTAAAATGTATTGAATTGACCAAAATGGACCAAATTGAACTGGATGAACTATATCGAAATGGACCAAATGTCAAACCGTAATTAGTAAATATATCTCAAAAAATTAATAATAATTTTAATAATAAAATGATGTAAAACCATAATATGTGATAAGTAATGTATTCCAACATATGGAAGTGGTTTGTTGTTAAAGTAACATCAATCAAATTTGTTATCACATTAATATTTTTGACTAAATTATTATGCATACATATGTGATTCTATATGCCTATTAAAGGTTTTATTCAAGTTGAATTCAATTACATGTAGAGAAATTTGGTACACCACAAAAAAACATATCAAGACCACTTGCATGTAATATTTTATACAAAAAGATAGACAAAAGGAAAGAAAAAAACATTTGGGCTTTATTATCTCTATCTCCTAAAGTTATTGAAAATGACATATGGTTCTCTAAGTAAAAGCGGTACTAGACCCTTTAACTTGGCCTTAAATACTACATTAGCATATAGATATAAATACAATGGGGCAATGAGATTTTTTTTTAGGTGACTATAAAATAAAAATAAATAAATGATGTCTCTACCCTAAGTATTTATATTACCTGTATTTTCTATTATAGTTACATTTATGTTCAAGAATGTGTACAGACAAGTTAGTGAAAATTGATGGTCATATCATGATTGATAAGTTATAATTAGTTTTGAGAATAAGTAAAAGCATAATGCATTATTACATACATTAATATTTATATAAATATTTTTTAACGAAATGATGGAAAGAAAATTGATTGCCATATCATGATTGAAGCTTCTTTTGTAGTATACATAAGTTACAACCAGTTTTCCCCTGCATCTTTATGCTCCATTCTGGATCATTCAAATTTCATGAAAAATCAAATTGCATAAGGATGATAGATATACGAAAGGAAATGAATTTATTTTTTTCAAGTTTCATCATAGGTTTTGTAATTATATAGATAAGCCAAAACTTAGTAGATTTCCTTAAGACATTATATCTTTGGTTCTATAAATAAATTCGACCATATTACGTATACCACAATGTAGCACAACCATAGGACTTATTGGCCAATGCAATTCCTTGAGCATAATTACAGCTTCCATGGCTAGCTAGTTGAATGTAATTGAAAATTCCCAAGCTACAACACCTAACATATTGTTTCTAAGTGTTACCCTTATAAATAAACTTATTATGTCCACTTTATATAAGTCAAGCCATATATGGCCTTAGGTTGGTATATGGCACATTCAACGGAATTTAACATCATCAATCATGCTGTAACAAAATCACACCTGTGCTGCCATTACAAGCATTTTATAAGTCTGTTTGTCAATGGTTCACAGCCTGAACTAACTTTAATTTGGTAACCTTACTGAATTTAATTTAGTCCCTGAAAGACTTGCATGCAGACAAACTCTCTTTGTCCACAAGGACACATCATCTAATTAATTTTTTCTACAATTTTCATTATTTCTTACAAGGACCAGGAGCATGCACCTCCCATTAATTCATTTTCCCCAACAAATCTTATATGCTTTATTAATAGCCTCACATTCTTTTGAACATACAAGGTGCACTTCATATAAAAGGTCATAAAAAACCATAGCGCGGACCTAAGAATGGCCCCTATGAATTCTTTGCAGATATCACTTTGTTGAACAACAGTTTCCACTTAGCCTCATCTTTCTTTGCTTGCTGCTGCATTTTTTCCTTGAAATGCCTGGAAGCAAGAGGGGAAAAAGAGAACTTATTAACAATATCATCAAATTTATCATATATGAATGTTGTCCACATGTATCACTCAAAATGAATTGCTGCATTTTTTAATTGACATGGCTAGAAGCCGAAGAACAAAAATAATCTTATTAAGACAATTATCAAATTTGTTTGCCCACATCAATCACTCAGGGTCATTGCAGAAGTGAGAATGCAATTCAAGCAACTGTCACATGCGCTTGCAGTGAACACATCCACCAAGAACTTGAGTCTTACAATTGGAGAAGTGTCGGACTAAAGTCTCAAGCCCTTTGCAAGCTGGGAAACCACAAGCAACTTGGCATCCTTAATTCAGAACCTTGTCATGAGGCCCTATTGTTCTACACCTATCCCTGCATATGTGAAGGAGGGCTTCCATTGCCTCATGCAATTGCAAGTACACCTTTTTCTCTTCCATTCCCTTCAATTGGTCTTCTTTTATCTGAAACAAAGAATCGAAGAAAAGGATTATGAAAGAAATGTAAGCTGATGATTCAGAACAAAAAACTTCGTTATCCAACAAATTGTTTATCAATGACCAAAGAATATGAGCTTTCTACTAAAGAAAGTCACAAATTGACAAGTATAAAATTTAAATAATTTTAAATCACCTAAAATTAAAAAGGGTAAACTACAATAGCCTCCCTTAAGGTCTCGGAAAATATAAGAAAAACCCCCTTATTTTTATAAATGAAAATCCACCCCTTTGAGGTTTTGATTTATATTAACAAATAACTCCTTATATAAGATCATTTACGTCCATTACAAATGAAGTCAAAATTCATGTTTTTCAAATTAAATTCTCATCCAGAATAACCTCAATATAATGCTTACTATCCAAATTGGTTATGATGATGCACAGAAAATTAGTAGGCTGAATTCTCTAGGCTTTAATGGGCTTTGAGTTATTCGAAAGGCCTGAAAAGAAAGAAACACACAATCAAAGGAAATCGGGGTGAACCGGCCAAGAATCCTCTGATGCTTAAGTCAGATTTCTCTCTTGAACTCAGGAATTCCAACCTTGTGAGTGGTAAAAACGTACCTTAAATTGATATGGCTGAGTCCTTTTATAGTGAGTTTTGGAGTGGTTACTTGTTTGGTAACTTCCCTAACATGGGTGGAAGTTAGAAAGTTCAGACTTAACTTTTACAACTGCTATGAGAAGTTAAAATTTTAGTGGGAAGTTAGGCGAAGAATAAGGAATTTACCCCCACTTCAAAATAGTAGAATGTGGTTTGAATTATAAGCTTTGGATAGAAATTCACTATGAAAATCTATAAGTGTTGGGTGGTGATCCAGGGCACTTCGTGAGCTGGACGACCTTTCTGGTCCTAGACAACCCTTCTGGTCCTGGACAACTTTTCTGGTCTTAGATGACCTCTTCGAAGGCACTTATAAACTAAACCTTCGTTATGACCCTGGATGTACAATATTATGGGTGGATGATCCTTCCTTAGACAACTTGACGGATGAATTGGAGATAGGCTAGTTTTTTGTTCACTATCAATTGCCCCCTTGTCCAAGAGTAATCCTGGTCACTGCAGCAAAATTATTCTTCACTGTTCATTTTTGACACGTGTCGATGTTTCATTTGTCAATTGGCATGCCACATGGTGTCACTATTGTGGTCGGTTTTCGACGCCTCAGATTGTGCTACATGTCATGATCTCATTGACCAACATATTATGTCGATTCAATTACTGAGGAGATTGCCACGTGTCAGCTTCTGTTGGTCCACATCAACCCGTTGACCCTCCTTAGAGCCTATAAATAGGTACAATCTCACTCTTGCCCTTTCATTTTTCTGATATTTTGCTCTCTGCCATCTCGTCCAGGAGCCTCATCTAGTCATCCTTGTCCTTAGGCTTTCGTCAGGTACTTCTTCTTTTTCTTCTTCCTTAGGTTTGCTTGAGAAAATTCTGTATTTTTTCTATCATGTCTTCGTCTAGTGGTAGTATTGAGAGAGAGATAGACGAGTATCAGGACGAGTCTAATGGTAGTAGTGGTAGCACCGAGGGTAGTAGTAGTAACTTTAGTTCCCAAGACAAGCATTATTCGTCTGGGGTTCCTAGAAATCCTTTAGAGGTCTTCTAGGAAGAGATGAGTCGGAGGGCAGCTTCCAGTTCTAGAGCTAGCTCGTCCAAGAAGGTTGAATCATCCAAGACTCCTTCTTAGGACGAGGAGGAGAATGTCATCTATAGTTGTGCTATAGAAGTCGCGTCTACTGTTAGAGAGGATAGGTTAAGAATTCTTGTAGATAGATACCAGATTACTGCTGAGTTCAATCCTCATCTTCCTAAGAAGGGAGAGTGGTGTTTTTCTCCTCTTTTTGGCTTTAGTGTATACGTGTCTTACTTATTAGCTGGTCTTAGGTTTCCCTAAACACTTTTTGTAAAGAACTCCTTCATAGGTTGGGTATGGGACCAAACCAGCTCATCCCCAATGGTTGGAGGACGATAGTAGCCATGCAAGTGTTATGGAGCGAGGTATTCAAGTGGAATCGTCCAATCACTGTGGACAAGTTCCTCTACTATTATAAACCCTTAGAAATTACTAAGTCTGTAGGTTTTTACCAGTTTTCTTCTAGAGGTCCATAATTTAATTTGATTAGGGGTTGTAGTTCTTCTGATAGGTTATGGAAGACATAATTTTTCTTCGTCTTTGGAAATTGGGCTGGGGGCCCAATTGATGTAAATAGAACCCCCTTCCTTCCTTTTACCAGTGCTCTAGGTCATCTTCGTCCTGAGGGTATGTTTTCTTTGAACTTTACTTCGTCTTTTCATTTGCTCTTTCCCTCGTCTAACAATTCTTCTTGTCCATGCAGCTGTTACTCGTTCACACTTAGACGACTATAGAAAAAACTCACAGTTATCCTGATAGATCCTTCCATAATTTGGTAACGTTGCGTCGTCTTGTTGCCTGGGGACTTAGCCCTGAGCCCACTGAGGAGAATCTCAATCACGAGGAGACTACTCGTCGAAGTAAGAGTCGTCTTTCAAAAAACAATTTTTTTTAGTCATCTAACTCTTTATTCTTTCTCCATTATAGGGCTAGCCACCATGAAGGAGAACAAGGGTAAGAACGTTGCCAGTGGGACTGAGGAGGAGGAGGAGGAAGTCCAAGTCCTCTAGGACAAACCAATTCCTTTGGTCGTCCAGAGCCCCACCATCCAACCTTATGCTGGGAAGAGGAAGGGTATCTCTAGAGATGTGGACCTTGGAAGTCTTCCTAGTCATCGACATCTGAAGAAGGTCAGAATTGACAAGGCCCCTTCTAAGACCCCCCTCGTCCAAGGCCCCCAAATCCAAAGATGCGACGGAATACCTAGACGACCCGGTTCTGAACTTAATCCCTTCTGAAGTTCCTCCTTTAGTTGTCCAGACTGAAGCTCTTCCTCCTTTTGTTGGTAGAACTCCTCGCAAGACTCATCCTTCACCTCCTGTTGAAGCTCCTCCTACCTTGGTGTTGGACGAAGGCCATACCTAGAAAACATTTAAGGGATCATCACTGAGGATGACATGAAGGCCTGCTATAACATGTCCGTGAAGGACTTTGAGCATTTAGCCGTCCATGATCTCTTTAAAGTATGTAATAACATTTTCTTTGTTGATTTTTTTTAAGAGAAAATTTCGAACTTTTCCTCGTCCATCCCTATGTCAGGCGATGGTAAAGTTTTATGTTGCGTCCTAGCAGGCTAGGGAGTTGCGTGACGATGTTAAGGTTCTGGCCAAAAAGAACAAGGATTTGGAGGACAAGCTTTGTCTAAAAAAGGGAGAGAGGATCAGGCTTGGCAAGGAGCTTACTCGTATTTAGGCAGTAAAGAAGGAGCTGGGGAATCAAGTTAAGGAGCTCAAGGCTGACTTTATTAAAAAGGAGACTCGTGTTGGTCACCTTGAAGGAAAATGCCAAGAGTTATCCTTGTCTTTAGAGAAAGCAAAGGACGAAGCAATCGAAGCCTTCAAAATGTCTGACGAGTTCACTAGGCGTTTGGACGAGCAATATGCTGCTGGCAATGAGGACTTTCACTCCGATGCTAAGGAAGCCTATCCTGAGATGGACTTTAATGTCTTCAAGGTTCCAACTGCTGCTGAGAGTTCTTTGCTTCAGACGAGCTCTGAGGATGTAAATATCTTGGATGATGCCTCTACTAAGCCTTCCAAGGACGATCCAAAGTATGGGGATGCCCCCAATGGTTTATCAAAGTAATCTTCAATTTAACTTTGTTTTTATATATTGTTCATGATGCCCTTTTTTCGGGCTTATTTTAAGTTTTATCCAAGTACAATCTTCTTGTCCAAATGTATGGACGTACGATAACATATACAACTGCCTTTATTGGCATGCATAATTTAAGGGTTTTTGGATGATGGTCGTCCACCCTTTTTATGCTTTTATGAATTTGCACTTTCATTTCATATCCATTGTTGAACATATTTCTTTTTATGCTTGAACGAATTTTCTGAAGTTCACATCGTCCAAATTATATTCAATGGTTTTTTAAGTGTGGTCCGTCCACTTGTGAATGGCATTTGGTCTGTCCATGTTGGGACAACCCTTTTATGTTGAACATTTTACCATTCATAATATAACTGTTAGATTTTACAAGTATAATTCGTCTATGAATGGAACTTCTATCACCAGCTTTCCTCGTCCATGGTTTGACTGTTATAGCTAGTGTTAATTTTCTTCTATAGGTTAGACGTCTTATTATTCGTCTTTGAGCAAGACGCTTCCAGCATTTCCTCGTCCAAAAATTGGATCGTCTGGCTAGTTACACCATCCATGGATTTAAATATTTTTGCATGCATACTTTGCCTCGTCCATTAGTTAGACGAAGATACCTTATGGTTTATTTTGTTTTGCCTTTACCTCATCTAAGGAAGGCTTATAGACGTTACATCTTTGCGTCCAGAGATTTTACTCGTCTTGGGCCTTTAGCCTTCTTGTGGATTAACTTAGATGAAAATTTTAACAACACAAATTGAAATTTCACACGACTTTATATACATTGGGAATCCAAATTGTATTTACATAACATAAACATTGTCCACAAGCATGGCACATGCTGGACACTAGTGCCTTTAGGGAATTGAAAACACTACGTATAAACGGACTAAGTTCATGACCTCATCCTAGAAGGTGCATATGCTAGAAGCTATTGTACTTTAGGGAATTGAAATGCTGGAAAGCATAAAATATTGATAAAAAACATAAGTAGATAGAAACAAAAACATAACAAATCTTAGCTGGAAGACGTCCAAGGTGATGCTCGTCCAGGATGGTTCTCGTCCAGGATGTCTTTCACGGATGCTCTAGCCTTCGTCCATTCAGGGCTTCCAAGTAGTACGGTCCTCGTCTCTTGTAGTTGATTACCCTGTATGGTCCTTCCTAATTAGGCCTCAGTTTCCCGTGAGCTGGGTTTTTGGTTGCTAGAGACATTCTTTTTAGGATGAGATCTCCAATGTTGAACTGCCTGGGCTTCACCATAGCATCATACTGCCTAGCCATAAGGTTTTTGTACCTTGCCGTCCTCTGCTCTGCGTCCATCCTTACCTCGTCTATCAAGTCAAGGTTGAGACGGAGCTGTTCCTCATTGTTTTCGTTTTTGTACTGTGCCACCTTGTGATTAGCCAAATGAACTTCTACTGGCATGACTGCGTCATTTTCATAGGCTAGCTTGAAGGAAGTCTCCCCAGTAGGGGTCCTTACAGTCGTCCTGTATGCCCATAGGACGTTGGGTAGTTCGTCTGGCCATATTCCCTTTGCCCCCTTAAGCCGAGTTTTGATGATCTTCAACAAGGATCGGTTTGCAACTTCAGCTTGTCCATTGGCTTGTGGGTGGGAGGATGAGGAATAGTTATTCCTTATTCCAAATTGCTCACAGAAATCTCTAAAGGGTATTATCAAATTGCCTTCCATTGTCTAACACTAGTACCCTAGGAACCCCAAATCAACAGACGATGTTCTTCCAGATGAAGTTCTTGACGTTCTGCTGCGTAATCTTTGCTAAGGGTTCGACTTTTACCCATTTAGTGAAGTAATCAATCCCCACTACTAAAAATTTCATTTGTCTGGTCCCCATTGGAAAGGGACCTAAGATATCTAATCCATATTGTGCAAAGGGCCATGGGGCCATCATTTGGGTAATGTACTCCAAGGGTCATCTAGGGACATTACTAAAGCATTGGCACTGATCACATACCTTGACGTAGGCCTTAGCGTATGCTTGGATGGTTGGCCAATAATAACCTGCACGGATGATCTTGTGGACGAGGACTCTTGCTCTTGAGTGGTTTCCACATGCTCCTTCATGAACCTCCCTCAATATATAGTTTGATTCGTCTGGAGCTAGGCATCTTAAATAAGGCTGAGAGAAGCCCCTTTTATACAGTACCTCGTCCATGAGGACATACCTAGCTGCTTTGACCCTTAGCTTTTTGGCCTCGTCCTTAACTTCTAGAAGCCTTCCATCCTTAAGGTAAGCCACTATCAAGGTCATCCAGTTTTCTTCCCCTTCAATTTTTTACACTTCTGGAAGATCTATGATGGGCATGTATTGGACTTTGTCACACTCGTCCATTGATCCGTTCGCCAATGCTGCCTTTGCTAAGGCATCTGCTTCCATGTTTTCTTCTTTCGAAATCTTAAGAAAATTGGCTTCCTTGAACTTCTTGACACACTGTTTGACTTTATTTTTTTCATCCGCTCTTCCTTAACTTCACATATTCCATTCACTTGACCCATGATCAGTTGAGAATCCCCTTGGACGACTATTGACTCTGCCCCTAAGGACTTAGCCAATTCCAATCCTTTGAGGAGGGCTTTATATTCAACTTCGTTGTTGGTCGTTTGATACTATAGATGAATTGCATATTCTAAATTATCCACTTTCGGAGATTGCAGTATCACTCTTGTAGACACTTCATTTTGCACCCATGATTTAATTAAGGAGGATGACTAGAATGACCATCCATATACCCCAAAAATCATGATTGCATTACATGAATTAATTCGTTCATTGCATATCATTAAAATGATCTTGAAATTCTAATGGTTGCGACGATATGTTTGGTTTTCAAATTGGACCGTCGAATCGAAAGATATCACATGATCAAGTTTGCACGGTCAGCATGCATTGTGTCTAGGTAGAGTCAACTATGCATGATTAATTTAAATTAATTCTAATTGGTTAAACAATTAAAATTAATTAAATAATTTTGTGATTGGTTGATAATTAGTGTTTAAAATAGGATTGCTTGCATGGGAATAAAGGGAATAATTGGATAACAATAAAATTGTGGATAATCTGAACTTTATCAAGATTTATTTTAGAGTATTTATCTACAAGATAATTGTTGCTGAAAAGACCTGAATTATCCATAAAAGAGTTCAAAAAATTAGAATACGAATTAAAAACGCATCAAAGTGCATGTCCCGGCTCAAGAAAACCCTAAAAGAGGAGTCCAAAACGCATTCGAACACGGAAGTGCGATTGGCATCCAAGAGTACCATTTGGCACTTTTGGAGTGCCGATTGGCACTTTCAAAGTGCCGAATGGCACCCTTAAGGGCTTTGGCCCAACGCTCTTCGGGTGACGATAAGGCACGTCCTTGTTGACTTTTTCGCAGAAAGACGCATCCCGATTCGCATTCTAAGCATCGTTGCTCATTTTTTAAGCATTCCAGCCTCTATAAATAGGGACTGGATCTCAAAATTCAGGAGACTTTTTGACACATTTTTTCTAGGGGAGAGAGACACGTTTTTACACTCTCAAATTACTCATATTTCTGACTCCCCTTTCTAATATTCTCTCTCCTAAAGCTAGGGTTTTAGGGTTTTAAAGATAATTGCATAAATTTCTTTGAACCCTGAAACATCCTCTCAAGAAGAAGAGTGCTCCATGCAAGAGGTTGTTTTCTATTAACCCTTTCTTCTTATGTTTCTATCTTCTTCTTCTTTTTTTTCTTTTTTTTTTGGTGATGATGCATGTTTATATATATTTTTAGTTTATTAGTTTCAAATATTCATACAATGAACTGTTGATTTTTTGTTGTTGAAACATGTTCTTAATTCTTTTTATTATTGTATGATCCCTTTCTTAGTTTCAAAAATCTGCATGTTACCACTTCTTTTTCTCAAATAAAAAAATGGATCTACATCTTCATTAGGTGTAGATCTGGATTTTTCTCAAAATTAAAATGGATCTAGATCTTCATTAGATGTAGATCTAGATTTTTCTCAAATAAAATTGGATCTACATCTTCATTAGATGAGATGTAGATCTGAATTTTTCAAAATAAAAACGGATTTGCATCTTCATTAGATGCAAATATGCTTTTTTTCCCAAAATAAAAACTAATTTGTACCTTCATTGGATACAGATCTGAATTTTTTTTAAACATAGCAAATTTTGGAAATTAAAAAAAAGGATCATGAATGGTTTTGTTTGTTGTGTTTGTTTTATTTAATATATGTATTATGAATTTATTTAATGAATGAAATTCTCTTCTTAAGAAATCTATTTCGTATTTTTTTGAACATATAAAAACATATCTGATTTAAAAAAAAAAAAAATACAAATCTGATTTTTCTTTGTTATCACAAAACAGATCTAGATTTTTACAAATCAAAAACCATTTTTTAAGTCCTCAAATTTTTTTTTTTTTTTTTTTTCTAAACTGAATTCAAAATTTTTTTTTTAATCACAAAAACAAATCTGAATTTTTTACAAAGAAGAGGATGCATTCATAAATAAATTCATGTGATTTAATTTTGTTCATGTGTTCAACATATCATTCATGTCATGCATAAAAAGGGGTGCATTGGTCACAAGAGTCTAGAAGACTAGACTCTGTCTGGGTGGAATGGGTGCCTAACACCTTCCCATTCTGTAACCTAACCTCCGAATTTAGTGTCTTTGGATAGGTAGGTCTATGCCTTGTCTTTATTTTTGTTTTGGGTAGATTGTAACTAGGACAAAAAGCCATGTAATTATTTGGTAGTTTGTAACTAGGACCCAAAGCCATGTAATTTTCAAATTTTCAAATATGTATTCTTTTTACTCAATCAATGAAACGAAACAATTCAATCATGTTTTTTTTTTTTTTTTTTTTTAGTTTTTCTTATTTTTTGTATATAAAAAATAAGTGGCGACTCCACACCACTTACCCAAAAAGAGAGGTGCCCTAAAAGCACTCCCAAAAATCTCTCTTTTTTGAGAGGCACTTTCGAGGCCTCTCACAGTGGCGACTCCACTGGGGATGTCGAGGGCTAAACTTCGTGGTAGACTTAAGTGACCAAATGTGTACCCTTGTTTTGCATGGTCTTGCATGATATTGTTGTTTGTTTGTTTATTTATATTTGTTCTATATTTGTTGAGATGTTGTGTGATATTTTGTTGTTTGTATTGATTGTTAAAAGCTTTTCCTAACTGTCATAATGTGTGCCATCCAAACAATATGTATGCACCCTTTTCAAAAACTTGTGGTGGTAGTAACCATGGATCACCAGTCTTCATTAGATTCGGGTACCTAGTGGTGAACTCACCAACTTATAGCCTAAAGTCACTAGATCATTTCCTGTTGAATGTAAAGGAAAAACTATGCCGTTTGGACCAACGCAATGTTCATTACATTACACGTTGGGAGGTGTAACGTCCTAGCTATGGGAAACAATGAAACAACAAACCCACCCTACAATGTAATGACCTAGAACCTACACTTAGGGCAGTCTCGGTTAAAATTGCATTGCATGTTGTATGTGTTTGTTTGGTTAATTGATTGATGTGGATGGGGACTTAACTTTGATTAACCCGACCAAGTCTGTCCTTAGGGGAGAATTTGGTCAAGATCTGAAGGAAGGCTGCAAAGAGAACCTATGCCCGATACTTAAGCCAGTAGCTCCAGTTCCAAGACCGTCACTCCCATTACGGTACTGAATCTTGTAAGCTTAGAAGAAACTCTGCTGCTGCAACATCACAACCCCATCTTCGACTTACAAGACAGTTCAAGCCACAAGAAGTCTTAAGCTCCTAGCACTATGGCGGAAGTGAGAGAACACCCAAACACCGAGGAATCCATGAACACTCAAGAGCTACTTAACACCATGATAACTAGTCAAATCTAGTTGAGGGAGGACATGAACTGTATGTTGCAATAGTTTCAGAACTTGAAGAGTAATCAAGAGGAGAACAAGGACAATCATGATCCACTAGCCATGGAGAGTGAGAAGAAGATCAATGAGAGAATGAACAAAATGGAGGAGATGATTAGAAGGGCTCGTAAGATGGAAGACCTTATGGACTACGATTACCTCTCACTTTTCCCTAATGTGAGACTATCTCCCAAGTTCAAGATGTCGACCTTGGACAAGTTTGACGGGACCGGTTGCCCAAAGTCCCATCTGAAGATGTACATGAGGACTATGCAGCCCCTTGGCGCAACTGAAGAAATAATTGCTCAGATGTTCCAAAACACCTTGACCAAAGCCGCTCTTAGGTGGTTCCTCAATCTAGATAATGCTAGAGCAAGAAGTTGGGAAGACATCTCCCGTGAGTTTCACAAGCAATACAAGTACAGTATAGAAGTGGACATAACAAGGAGAGATCTCGAGACCACTAAGCAAGAGCCAAAAGAATCTTTCTCTACTTTCATCATTAAGTGGAGAGCCAAGGCAGCATGGATGATGAATAGGCCAAGTGAGGAGGAACAGTTAGCTATGGTTGTAAAGAATTTATTACCTATATACCATAAGTACTTGTTTGCACAATACTTTCCTAATTTTAAAGCTTTGATTGCTGCTGGAACCCAAATTGAGGATGCAATAAACAACTATAAAGAATGATGACCTACCAAGGTTTAAAAAGAATGTAGGATCTAATTCTAAGGCTGTAGAAATTTCTAATATCCATAAAAATGATCATTATCAACTGATTGCACCCATTGCACCTGTGCAAGTATCACAAGGACCTAAACCTAGGAGGGAGTTTCATGAATTGTATATCTATAAGCCAAGTGTTTGACAAGTTAAAAGCAAAAGTGTTACTGAAACGCTTAGCACCAAGACCAATTCCAAATCCTTTGCCTTCAAGATTTGATGCAAATAAAAGATGTGCTTACCACTAAGGCCCTGGCCATGATACTGACAATTGTTTTGGCCTTCGTCATGCAATTCAAGACCTAATAGACAACAAGGTGATTGCGCCACCAACAAGGTGATTGCGCCGCCTACAAGGCCTAGCATCACTAATAATCCCTTACCCAATCACAATTTTGGAAAAGACCAAGGATTAATTGCCTGATGATCAAAAAGGAAAGTAAGGAAGACCCATCTGAACTAATCTATGACCTACCGGAATGCTTTATGATGACATAGGAAGAATTAATGTATAGGACATCTACCACCACCACAGGATATGATATATGGAATGAAGAAATACTAGAACCCAAGAATAACCAAACACTCATAAATGGGAGGAGACACTTTAAACCCCCAATCAAGTTATCCAACACCCACAAACGGGGGGAGACACTTTAAACCCCAAGTAAATAGCCAAACACCCACAAATGGGAGGAGAAACTTCAAAACCCCACATTTGGAGACAGAGAATTCGGTAGACCCGTTGAATAAATCCACCCAACAAACACCTGCTGAGGAAGATGAGGTCCTCAAGCAACTACAGAAGACACAGGCCAACATATCCTTATGGGGTTTACTCATGGCCTCATACAAACATTGTCAAAATCTAGTAGACCTTCTCAACCAAATCCAAGTCCCTACAACCACAACTTCCCAAGATCTGAATGCTATGATTAGGTCCATAAATTGGGAACTCACTATTTTCTATTCTGACAAGGATCTGACCAAGAAGGGGAAGCACCACAACGACCCGTTGCATATCACTGTAGATGCCAAAGGGAGAGGATACCAATGGTCTTGATAGATGATGGAACTACTTTAAATGTGTGTCCTTTAAAGACTGCAAGTTGCTTTGGTTTAAGCATTGAAGACTTTGTGCCTACCGATCAACATGTGAGGACATATGACAACAGTAGAAGAGAGGTCTTGGGAACCATAACATTAGAACTCACTATAGGACCAATGGTCAAGAAGGTGGAGTTTCAAGTCCTTAACATAGCCTCATGCTTCAATATGCTCATTGGGCGACCATGGATCCATGACACAGAGGCCGTATTTTCCTCTCTATACCAAAAGGTTCGGTTTCCACATGAAGGAGCTATTGTGACCATATATGGTGATACTTTTGACAGTGCCTAAGCCTATTTATGGTATCGACTCTGAGAAAGAGCCATTAACCTTAGATGGCTTTGAGATTGAGAGACCTGGTTTTGAAAAAAGAGAAGAGGAAATTGAGAAGATCCCGATGGAATTTTCTCCCTACAGCAACAACAATGTTGTAGCAATGATGAGAAGGATGAACTACCTTCCGCGATGAACTTAGGGAGAACTGTGAAGAAGCCTACTATTCATGTCCCGATAATTCCTATTGCCACACCACCTTTTGGGCTAGGCTATAAGCCCACTGATGATGACTTGTTAGAGATGAAAGTGAGAAAGATGGCCCGCGCCAAAGCCAAAGCAAAGGGACTTGTCTCCAGGAACCCCTAAAGCCCTATACTCCTACATTGAATGGGAAGTTTGTCAAAGCTGGAGAAAATCAACGCTATTAGGGATTCCCTAAACCAAGATTTTATCATGACGAAGACATTGGTGCCTGGGTTTGAATTACTACTTGAGCAACAACAAGATTCCAGAACTAAAAAAGGAAAACACAACTTGGGTTCCAACTAATTGGGCTGATTACATGGACCCTGATGCTATGACTACACTCCTTGGAGATGCCATTTACAATATCGAAGATGAAGAGTATTAGGAGGCTAGTCAGCATGCGTTGAAGAGCCCGTATGAATTAAGGGCCCATAATGAAGATAAAGAAATGGGAGCAGCCCCTAGTGATGAAGATGAAGGAAGTGATGATGAGAGTAATAGTAGTAGTGACGACAGTAGCAGTGATAGTGGACATGATGATGACGACAGCAACAGCGATAGTGAGAGTAACAACAGTGAAGATTATGATAGCCAATACAGTGGTAACGACTGGGGTGAACCCCCTAGTGATAGAGAAAATGAAGATGCAGATCTATTCTATGAAGAATATGATGATGATGTGGACTACTATGATGAAGATATTGAAGATGATGCTGAAGCTAATAGGTGGAGTGACATCGATGGTGACCAATACAGGTTGGTGAATGTATTAGAGAATGCAAGAGAGGAGAATCAACAAGCCAATGATATATACTATGAGGAATACCTCTATGGGCACCTTTCAGATTGGAGCTGTATCATTGATGTCAGTTCAAGATTCGGCCCTCGATATGACAAGCATGGAAAAGAGATGCCAGAATTGGGGTCGTATTACAATTCAGAACCTAGCTCACAGACTCCACGAGCCGAAGAAGAAGATGATATAGATGCTAGGTTGGCCGCTCTAGACCAAAAACTGATGGTCCACAGTCTCAGAATCATGACACTTGAGAACGCTAAAGATGACAACGAGAAGATGGAGGGGGACGAGCCACAACATCTCCCTCAACACACCTACTTGGGTAACAAAGGGAAGCACGCTCTGTTTGATAAGTAAATGGATAGTATAGAGTGCCTGGATACTATTGTGATCGACAATCCAACAGACATGGAGATTGACGAAGAAGCCACGAATTATATGAATGAAGATCCTGCGGTACTGATGCTGAGGGAAGAAGGAACATATTGGGAGCCACCTGCCATCATTGAAGCCACTTTTGAGTTCCATTATTGAAGCCACGACTGAGTTGAAGAATTGGGCATGGGAGGGAGCCGCCCACCCCATGGAGGACTCCATGAAGAAGATCAAGACCATCAAGTCAGTTACTTTTGCCAAGAAGATCAAGATCACCGAGCCAGTCACCCCTACCAAGGACCTTGTTTCTATCCCTATTGAGTCTATTTCTGCTAGTATTTCTATTCTTGTTAAGAATGTTTGTGATAGTTTTCCAGTTGAGTCTGATTTAGTTAAGTCTATCAAGTCTGTTGAGAACTCTTTTCCTTTTAATATGATTTTTTATTCTACTTATTTGTTGGCTTTGAATGTTTTTATTTCTGAAATTGGTAAAGAAACTCTTAATAATAAGGAATTAAAACATGGACACCTAGAACCCATAAAAGAAGAAACCCAACCTATTAACCTGGGAATTGATGATGAACGTAAAATAATACAAGTGGGCAATACCCTAACCACTTTTGAGAAAGATGCGTTAGTGGCATTGCTGACAGAATTCAAAGAAGTCTTTGCGTGGTCATAAGAAGACATGCCTGGGATTGATACAGATATAGTACAACACTGCATTCCAACAGATCTAACCATAAAGCCGATCAAGCAAAAGTTGAGAAGAATGAAGCCAGAGTGGACCCTCAAGATCAAGAAGGAAGTTGAGAAATAGTACAATGCTGGATTCTTGAGGGTGGTCAACTATCTAGAGTGGTTGGCTAATGTTGTTCTGGTACCAAAGAAGGATAGGAATGTCAAAATGTGTGTAGATTTTCGAGATATGAATAAGGCCAGCCTAAAGGATGACTTTCCTTTGCCTCACATTGACATCTTGGTTGACAATACAGCAGGTCATGCCTTACTATCATTTATGGACGGATTTTTAGGGTACAATCAAATTAAGATGGCTCTAGAAGATATGGAGAAAGCCTCCTTTATTACTCCATGGGGGACATATTGCTACAAGGTCATGTCATTTGGCCTTAAAAATGCTGGTGCTACTTACCAATGTGCAACCACCACCTTGCTACATGACTTAATCCACAAAGAAGTAAAAGTTTATGTTGATGATATGATAATGAAGTCCAAAGACCGTGAAGGGCATATGCCAGCTTTACAGAAATTTTTTGAAAGAATCTGGTTCTATAAGTTACTATTGAATCCCAAGAAATGCACTTTCGAAGTCATATCTGGAAAACCGTTAAGATTTATGGTAAGCCAAAAAGGAATAGAAGTTAATCCTAACAAAATCAAGGCAATAGTAGAGATGAAACCTCCAAGAACTGAGAAGGAGATTAGAGGATTTCTAGGGAGGATACAGTATATCAGTAGGTTTATAGCCCAGCTCACCATGACATGTGAACTAATCTTCCAACTACATAAGAAAGAGGTTCCTACAATGTGGAATGAACAATGCCAAGAAGCCTTTGAAAAGATCAAGGATTATCTAATGAAACCACCAATACATGTCCCATCGATACTTGAAAAGCCGTTGTTATTGTATCTCACCACTACAGATACAGCAACGGGGGCTTTACTTGCTCCATACGTAGAGGAAACCAGAAAGGAAAATGCAATATACTACATTAGCAGGAAGATGTTGCCTTATGAAGAAAAATATTCACCCTTAAAGAAGACACGCGTAGTACTTGTATGGGCAACTCGCAAACTCAGACATTATATGCTTGCCTACAAGGTCTTGCTAATTGCAAGAATGGATCCTTTGAAGTACTTAATGGAAAAGCTTGTGCAAGATGGGAAGACTGTTAAATGGGTTCTACTTTTGTCAGAATTTGATATCAAATATGTGACTCAGAAATCTGTGAAGGGGAGGGCAATTGCTGATCACTTAGCTCATTGTTCACTAGAAGAAACTGAAGAAATCCGAGGGGACTTTCCAGATGAAGATATCATGGGGATTGAGGTAGAATCATGGAAGATGTACTTTTATGGAGCAACAAATCAAAATGGAAGTGGCATTGGAGTTTTCTTGATTTCTCCAAAAGGGACACACATCCCATTTTTTGGCAGACTCAACTTTCTTGCCACTAAAAATACCCCTGAATATGAAGCCTACATCATGGGGTTACGAGTAGCCCTAGGCCTTGGAGTGAAAGAGTTAGAAGTATATGGTGACTTAGCCCTGATAATCTCCCAAATTCAAAATAAATGGAAGATCAAAGAAGAAAGGCTGATGCCTTATCATGAATGTCTTCATAAGTGGGCCTCAAAATTCAGCAAGGTCCAATATCAATATGTGCCAAGGATGTAGAATCAGATTGTAGATGCTTTAGCAACAATGGCATCTATGATGAATGGACCTAAAGAAGATGAAACAAGATCGATAGTGGTGGAACAAAAAGAGGAACTGGCTTATTGCATGACAATAGAAGAAGATGAAGAAAAGAATGGGGAAGGCGAATGGTATTCAGACATCTTACAATACATCAAGGATGGGACATGCCCACCATCTGTAGACAAGAATGACCAATTGACCATTCGAAGGTTGTTCGCTAATTACATTATTTGTGGCGAAAGACTTTACAGAAGATCATATGATGAAATTCATCTCCTTTGTGTAATCTCTAAGGAAGCACATAAAATAATTGAAGAGGTTCATGAATCAAGCTATGGGCCACATATGAATGCACACATGCTACCAAGGAAGATAATGAAACAAGGCTATTATTGGACCACTATGGAAGCCAACTGTGTGGCTCATGTTCAAAAATGCCATCAATGCCAAGTCCATGGAGAACTGAAGCACATGCCACCCATGCCACTACATACCATGACATCACCTTAGCCCTTCTCTACATGGGGGTTAGACATTATTTGTAAGATTCACCCAACTACATTTAATGGCCATGAATTCATATTTGTAGCCATTGATTACTTCACTAAATGGGTAGAAGCTGCCTCATATAAGGTTCTGAATTCAAAGGAAGTTACTCAATTCATTCAGACCAATATCATCTGCAGATATAGGATACCACATGAAATTATCTCAGACAATAGGTAGCATTTCAAGGGAGAAACAGAGAAGCTGCTACGACAGTTTAACATTCAGCATCATAAGTCTTCACCATATCGTCCTCAGACTAATTGAGCAGTTGAGGCTACAAACAAAAACATAGGGTGAATTTTGAAGAAAAGCACAAAAAATTACAAGGACTGGCACTTGCAATTACCCTATGCGCATTGGGGGAATAGAACATCAATTCGATCTTCCACAGGAGCCACTCCTTATTCACTGGTGTATGGGATGGAAGCAGTCCTTCCCATTGAAACGGGTGTTCGTTTACTAAAGACAGTATTGGAAAGCGAAATCCCCGAAGCAGATTGGTTGCAAAACAGATATGACCAGTTATGCATGCTAGATGAGAAAAGACTCAAAGCCCTGTATCACATTCAGGGATACCAAAGGAGGCTCAGGAAAGCTTTTGACAAAAAAGTAAGAACAAGAGATTTGAAGTAGGGGGATCTAGTGTTGAAAGAAATCTGAGTCCCGGTTCAAGATGTAAACGGGAAGTTCAAGCAAAATTGGGCAAGCCCATACATTATCAAGCAAATATAGTCTAGGGGAGTAGTAAGGTTGATGGACTTAGATGCAAACCCTTTCACTGAGCCAACCAACATGGACCAATTGAAGAAATACCACATTTGAGGTGGTAGATTGAAAATGCCACGTCTGAAGTGGTTGTAAATTATGTTATTGACAAGAAAAAAAAAAACAAAAAAAAGGTAGGTTGAAAACCCGAAAGGGCAATCTACACAAAAAGAGAGTAAAAAAAAGAGTGTGAAAGAGCCTGCTATGCTGAAAACCCAAAAGGGAGGCCTAGGCAAAATTTAAGGCAAATAAAAAAAATAAATGAACTACATGATGACCTGATCCTTCTACCAACAAGGTATGTAGGCAACCATGCATTGGTTCGGTCACAATTTCCCAAAACCACCATTTGCCCATTAAACAAAATTTTCTCAAAAGTTCAACCATTCCATTAAACCATGTCATTACATAAAATCCAAGAAACCAAACCCTAAAAAAAGAACTAGACCCGAAACCGAACCAAACCTCAAGAACCTAAACCCTAAACCAAAAAAAAAAAAAAAAAAAAAAAACAAAAACAAAAACCTACATCTTAAATAGAATCCTTAACCTACAAGTCCTAAATAATTCTTAAACATAAGAGTTTTTCCATCAACTCTAAAATAAACATGTTCAAAGTCAAAAATAAGAAGGTCACTCTATCTTCAGTCTTTTCTCTTTTAGTTGATCATTGATTTCTTCTGTGTTAGGTATTTTGTCATTCTTGTCCCTTCTTTTGAATTCATAGTTGTCTTCATCATGTCTTTCCTGGTTGTCTCTAAGAAACTGCTTTCTCATAGCAACCATCTTAGTTTCCTTGTCAACAATCTTGTCCACCAACCAGTTAGAGTATCTTGTAGTCCTCTTGTGAAAGTGAACCTTGACAAAAGACTGGTCTACTCGGTCAGCCATCTCCAAGCCCAACAGCATATTCTTTATAGAAGCAGGATTTGTGTCCACAGGAGTGAAAGATCTTCTTCTTTTTCCGCCTAGCATTCCTTGTTCATATTGGAACTGCCTTAAGATTCTATCTGCCTCATAGAAAGTGGTCCTCTGCAATCCAACAATGAGGATGTGATCTGATCCTAGAGACCAAAGTAGAGGGGGTGGACACTTCCACCAATAACAGTCCCATCAAATTGAAGAACTGGATTTCTTGCTCAAAAACTTCACCTAGTCACTCTTAGTTTGGCACTCAGCTTTGATGACAGTCCTGCTTGGAAAATTGTTAGGACCATAATTACCAGTTGTAGGCCTGGCAATCATATCTAGTCGCTCCATCAGCCATATCTGCAAAGTCAAGGGACTCCCAAGAAAGTTTTGAGATTCTCCACCATGAAACACATAATCTAATCTTAGAAGAGTTTTTGCCAATATCAAAGGAACAGGATTGTCACCATCCTTAGTTTGACTCACAACACTTATGGCTCAAGCATCCACAAAACCGTGTCTTCTAGAGCAAAGCAAAAATTCTCCCACGAAGCATAGGGCCAAGCCAAAATTTTTTTGGATATTATCGGTCACTCCATAAGTGCGTTTGTTAATCAGTCTTGAAATAACTGCACAAAGATTTACCATATGTCCTTCAACCATACTACTAGTGATGGAAGTAGGAAGACCGAGAGCATCAGACAAGGATTCCCTATGCCTAGGATCATAAGAAACTGCTATAGATTTTTTGCTTGGATCATAGCCCAAGATAGCAGAAAATTCTTCTATTGTGGGACAAATTTTAGCAGTTTTAAAACGGAACATGTGATCTTCGGGATCCCAGAATTTCACAGTAGCACAAAGGAAGTCCCACTTGATTTTGACGTTCCTCAAAGCCTTAATTCCCTCTAATTTATAAGCTGTAAAATTGGTCTTGGTGCTGAAATCAAAGTTACGAACTCATCTATTGATATCATGAATTGTTGAATAAGAAAATTGTTGACTGCTAGCCATGGATGACTTTTGTGTGTGAATATTGTGTTTTGCTAACCTTTATGTAGAGAGTTTTTGTAGGGAAGATTGCTAAAATAAGCTATGTCAGTTCTTGATCAGGTTTAAATAGGTTTCAAAGAGTTTGTAGCTTAGTAAGGAGAGTGTTTCATGATCCTAAACGAAGAAAATATTTTTCAAATATCCCAAAAATGCAAAACATGCGTCCAAAAGGTGTGAGGAGTCGGCCCACCACTGCGTAAGCCTGAGGGCATGACCAGGTGCCATTCGGCACTCTAAAAGTGCCGAATGGAACTCCTCAAGCGCCAAGTGGCACCCAACTCTGCCATCACTTATTTACGTAATTCCATGAAATTTTGCGTTCTTGAGCATTTTTTTTTAGACCGTAAAACACTCAAAAAGTTTTTTTTATTTATTAAACTGGGGCATTCTGATACGCCTAACCCATTTGTTTTAAAAAAAAAATCATCACTTGCATCATTGTTTTCAAAGAAAAAAAATTTTCAAATCAAAATTTTTCAAGACCACTGGTTCATGTCCCAAACTAGGGGCATTGGACCAGGCCTCATTCATTTTCAAAAAAATACCATCACCATCTTTTCAAAAAATATCATCATCGTCAAGGTTTCCAAAAAAAAACATGCATTCATTTTTAAACTAGGGGCATTCGGCTCTGCCTCATCCAAGTAAGTGCAAATTCCATTAGAGTCAATCAAGATAAGTTTAAGTTGTTACCACAAGACCTCATCAGGTGAATTCTAAACTTATCTCATTTCAAAGTTTTTACATGATCCAAGGCCATTCCAAGGACAAAGAGTTGAACATGGAAATTAATACTAGATTGTCTAATGAACACTTCCTTTTGTTTTGTAGGAAAAATAAAAATACAACTCAAACATCATTGGGCGAGAAGACCTCCTCGATCCACCTCTAGAGGAGCCACCTTTAGTATTTCCCTCTTGATTTGTGAAGAATCGAGGATCATACTGACGGTTCTCAAGTTCAATGTTCCTGATCCTTTCCTCCAAAGTCCTTATGGTGGAATCAGTAGCTTCCATTTGATGTACCTGAAAAGTCAGCAAAATCAAGTGTTAATTCCATCATCAAGAAAAGTCCAAGCAAAAGACACTCAGAAAGCATCATTTCATAACCAGCTCGTCTCATTGAGCATATATTGGGAAGACTAACTACGAACCAACGATTGCAAGCCTCCAATCATTCACATACTTTCCTCCACAAGACATCAACCTGAAGCACAAATCTACTAGATCTTGAGCCATTCAATAAGCCAAGAAGAAATAAGGACAAAGAACTAAACATGCAAGAACATATCGGATCGGGCTAAGGAACGTTTAGTGTGTGCTCTGGCCTATTCAAAGGCATGGAACTATACATTCCATCAAGATTCATCACATCATATTGCCATGCTGGAAAATGAGGATAAGTCTCCTTGAAAGAACTACAAGAGCTACCAGCATGGTAAGGAGAGGGAATCTTTTCCTCTTCCTTTCCCCCTTCCTCTCCTTCAAAAGATGGAGGCTAAAAATCCAACATGCAAATATTTTCACCAAGCTGAAATATGGAAAAGGAATATACAAGGTGAAAATTTGACTTCAGAAAGGGAAAAGAAGTATCGATATGCTAGCCAAGAAACCTTGCAGCTGAGTTCGAACAAATTCAGAATATGTCCCTGCTATTCCTGGAACAATGTAGCCTGCACGAGCTTGAGCAATCTCTTCATCAGTCAAAAGGTCAGCCAACCGGAAGGAGGGATAAGGAGGAACTGGAATTGTTGTAGGGGGGATATGCATGTTAAACTTGGGGTAACACCCGATCACCAAGATACCAATACCTTCCTTGCCTACACTCAAACAATACCTAACAACCATTTAGCTCCAAAGCCCACTCACACTCGGCATACACCTCACATCCAATCCAAGGATCCAAAGACATCTGAAAAATCACAAAAGAACCTAGAATGAGAAACATACCAAACCATAATCAAACACCAAAGATCCCACACACAAGAAAAAAAGGGGGGAAAGGACTCACATCATCAATAGTCAAATTGTCAATCACCATACGCCACATCTCCAAAGAACGCCTGAAAGGTGTTGACAAATGGTATTAGGGCAACCACCGAAGGAATCTAGGAAAAATGCCGTTAACCTCCTCCCAAATTGCAGGACCAACTCCAAAGTACTCATACATCCAGACCTGAAAAAAAATCTCACAACACCATTACCACATAGCCAAAATAATTTTCCAAAACCCACACATAGCCAAAAATTCCAAACCTCACCTGCCATAGAAATGGAGCCCCACCCAAGCTTGAAAGGCTGCGCCTGGAAAGTTAAGTCAATAAATGCAAAAAGGGGTAGAATAAGCCATACCACCCCATCATAATTCTTGATTTGCTCAATGTTTCTCAAGCTCTATAAATTACGCAGATTCACTGTACTGCCTAGGTCTAGGCATAAGAAAGTCCCAATGAAAAGAAGCATAAACAAGGGGCTTCTCCTGTTTGGAACGGATTTTTTTTTTTTGGTTCCAAAATACCCCTACAGACTACGTTTAAGTAGGGGCAAAACTTGAGGATGATGATAGGCCAAAAACGTATTGACCCCTTGTGATAAATTAATTGATTAATTAGCCAAGTTTATTAATTAATCAAATTAACATGCAATGTACGTGGTAGCACAAAAAAATCACCAATTAAACTAAGTATGCAGCGGAAATTAAATTGACACGGTGATTTGTTTACGAATGGGGAAAACCTACACGGCAAAAACCTCATCGGGTGATTTTAAGGTCATTACTCCTGAGAATCCACTATTATCAAAACAAGCGGTTATGAGTAAAGGAATCACAGTACCTTATACCAACCTACAGTTGAACCCTTACCCCAATACCCAATTGGACTTGTTCTATAGTGACAATCTCGCATATTCAATGCACGGCTCCCAATACGTGACTAACCAATTGCGCGGGTCCCAATACGCAACTTGATCACCAACTTGAGAAGGATGTTGGCTGCAAAGTTCTTCTATTCATTACATGATGAAGATCATGAAGTTGCTTGGTCACAAAACCCTATGGTGTACAAACACAGCAGCTTCTTGAAGAGAATGAAGAATTAGGGCAAACTAGGTCACCGCTCACACCTTTCACACACTTGTGGAATTGTGCTTTTGTGCAACTGTGCGTTACCTTTTACGGCCCTTAAAATAATCTTTATATATGTTTAGAGTTATGAGAAAAGAAAGCCCAAACATATACCCACGGATTGGATGAAAATCAGCTTGAAGAACTGAACTTCATAAATCTCGACAGATACCCTATCTGTCGAGTAGCTGTTGAGCCTCGGGCTGAAACAGCTCTCTTTAAGCCTCAATAGATGCTAGCTATCGAGTTTTAAAATCCTGCACTTTCTGATTTGATTCTAGGACAAACTTGTATGGCTTTAACCCTTGAACTTGAAACCTTGTTTCTTGAAGCATTAAACACATCCTAGATCTACCCAATTACATGTAAAGTGCATTTTGTCAAAGGATTAGCCAATTACATAAAATATTGACATATGTTTCTAACATCAAATCACATATGTTCGAACAATCTCCCCCTTTGGTATTCCATGACAAAACTAGAACAAACAAATGAACATATGAGAGAAGTCATAAATCACTCAACTCATATTCACTTGTTCAATACAATAAAATCTATCCTAACACAAACTCTTGAAAAACTTTGCAAGAGGAGAGTTTATGGCAAGCAGACTTTGACAACCTGTATTTTTGAAACACTTTAAACAAAACTCATCACGGCATCTTAGTGAAAAACAGAAATATAAGATTGCATACAAGATATAAGAAACATGTGTATAAAAAAAGAAAAGAAACAACACATGGAGAGATAGGTGAAAGACTTGTTATAACAACCTCAAATGTATATATATCAACAAGCACAAGGTTTGCTGTCACAATATGATCACAAGATCTAAGGTACATGAACAATGTATCTAAAAAGATAGAAAAGAAAAAGATATATAAAATCCTCACTACATCCCTCAAAAAAATATGAACACTCCCCCTAACAAAAATCTCCTAATACTAACCCTTCCCCTATGAGTATGACTACTTTCATATCCAAAACTACTTCCCCTTTTTGTCACGAGTGACAAAGGGTAAGAGTATTAAGTAGACATCTCATCAGCACCGGTGTTAACGTATATATTATATTGTGGACTTTAGGCCCAGTTAGGTTACTTGTATAGCACACATATGCCTCCTATATAAAGGCACTTATGTATATTCTTTCATAAGGAAATACAATACAATTACATTCAGTATTTCTAACATGGTATCAGAGCCACTGCTCTAATTTTCTTGTGTCTTGCAGTCTTGTCTTTGTTGGTATTTTCCGCTGCCTCGACTTCTTCGGTCAGTAAACCTTTTCCGTGCCCTCTTCTGACTGCTCCACCGCCATCAAAGGTGCCCAAGGTTGAATCTTCACCGTCAGAAGCTCGATCACCGCCACCAAGATCACTGCCTCCGTCGGATCTTCCACATCGGACCTCTGATTAAGACATAAGACATATCACCTTGTAGATTTTCAACCAGTCTACACAAATCAGCCGGAAAATTCATCATCTGATCCTCCACGCGCCGGTCACAGAATCAGAAGTTTCTTCCACGCGCCACATGCGCCTCCGTATTGCTCCGATTAACTCACCGCCGCCGTCATCGGTATCGTCTTTCTCCGATCTACATCATCGGAAAAGAACCGGCCTTATCGGACTTTGAACGCGCTCTCACGCGCCACCAAAAGCTTCGGCGAAGACTGACCACGCGCCTCACGCGCCGCTGGGTCACCTGCTGACGTCATCTCTGACGTCATCATTGCCACGTCAGCATCCACGTAAGCCCTAGCTGACGTCATCTTGATGACGTCATCACAGGAGTTGACTTTGACCGTTGACCATTGACTTGCTCAGAGTTGACTTTTGCAGTCCAGGTCCTCCTTACCCAGTTTTTCGCGTAGATTTCATTTTTGCATATTTTGCTTCTAAATGAAGAATAAGGGCAGGACTTCTTCTTATTGCAACAATCATCGCTGCCAATCCATCAAACGTTTTTGCAAATTTTGCAAACGTTTTGGCCACAATATTGAGACTTGCTATCATCGCAACAAATCAGCTGTTTCAATTTCTGCTGCTACTGTTGCTAACACTGAGAGTGTCCAACCAATGGCTCCTGTCTCTGCACAGTCTAAGTCTTCGGGATCCACTTTCTCCATTTCCAGAGATGACCTTATAAATATCATCGCCAATGTCATTCGTATGGTTGGTAATGCATCTTATTCCTCTTCTCTCTCAGCTTTATCTGGTATGTCTTCTACCTCTTGGCTTATGGATTCTGCTTGTTGCAATCACATGAAACCTCACTCGTCCTTATTTTCTGACCTTAAACCTGCACCGCACACTCTTAATATTCACACAGCAAATGGTTCCACAATGTCTGGTCATAATATAGGTTCAGTTTCAACTTCCAACCTCTCAGTTCCTGGAGTTTTTAATGTTCCTGACCTTTCTTATAATTTATTTTCTGTGGGACAATTAGCTGAGTTGGGTTATCGCATTACATTTGATTATTCTGGGTGTATTGTGCAGGATCCGAGGACGGGATAAGAGCTTGGGACCGGTCCTAGAGTTGGGCATATGTTTCCCGTGGACAACCTTTGTCTTCCACTTGTTGCTCTTGTTTCTATTGTTGCAGCTGCTGCAATTTCTTCAACTCCTTCCCTTGAACTTTGGCATGCTTGACTTTGTCACGCATCTTCCTCTTGGGTACAACAATTGGCTTCTAGAGGTTTGTTATGTTCAGTGTCTACAGAAAATTTTGATTGTGTTTCATGTCAGTTAGGAAAACAACCAGCTTTGCCTTTTAATACTAGTGAATCAATATCCACTGATATCTTTGACCTTATTCATTCTGATGTTTGGGGGCCTTCCTCTGTCTCTAGTCTTGGTGGGTCTCGTCATTTTGTTGTCTTTATTGATGATTACTCTCGCTACAGCTGGATTTTAATATGAAACATTGTTCTGAATTATTGCAAGTATATTCTAATTTTGCAAAAATGGTTGAAACTCAGTTTTCCAAACGCATCAAAATTTTTCAATTTGATAATGCTCTTGAATACACTCAATATGCTTTCCAAGCTATTTTGCATTATGGCACTGTTCATCAACTAACTTGTCCAGGTACCTCTTAGCAAAATGGTAGAGCCAAACGAAAACTTCGTCATATTCTTGACACTGTTCGTGCTCTCCTTCTCTCTGCCAAAGTTCCTGCTCATTTTTAGGGCGAAACTGCTCTTCATGCTATTCATGCTATTAATTGCATTCCAAGTCCTGTTATCCAAAATCAAACTCTATATGAGCGCCTTTTTGGGTCACCTCCTGACTATCACAATCTTCGCTCCTTCTGTTCTGTTTGTTTCGTTCTTCTTCAGCTACATGAGTATAAAAAACTTGAGCCTCGGTCAAGGCTTTGTTGTTTTCTTGGCTATGGCGAAACTCAAAAAGGGTATAGGTGTTATGATCCTGTCTCTCATCGTCTTCGTATCTCCCGTAATGTTGTCTTTTGGGAACATCGCCTTTTTGTTGAGCTCTCTCATTTCAGTGCTTCCCTGTCTTCCTCCTCTGTATTAGATCTTTTTTCAGATGAGGCACATATTCCTTCTGTAGTTGCTTATGATCCTCCTATAGTTGCTCATGATTCTGTTGCTGTAGACTTCTCTGTCCAACCACCAGATATCACCGATCCCTTTCCTAGTTCACCCTTTAATGAACAGGTGGAAGATGAACAGGTTGAAGACGAGCTACCCAACCCCAATCCTGAGCTTGGGTCTCCTGCTCCTGCTCCGCCTGAAGATCTTGCACAAGACATTCCACCTCATCACTCAACTCGGGTAAGATCTATTCCTACACATTTACTTGACTATCATTGTTACACTGCCCTTGCTACAATACACGAGTCTTACACCTATCGTGAGGCTTCCACTGACCCTTTATGGCAGATTGCAATGAAAGAGGAACTTGATGCATTATCTAAAAACCATACTTGGGATTTGGTGACACTTCCTCCTAGGAAATCTGTGGTTGGTTGTAAGTGGATCTACAAGATTAAGACTCGCTCTGATGGGTCCATTGAGCACTACAAAGCTCGTCTTGTTGCAAAAGGTTTTACACAGGAGTATGGGATTGATTATGAAGAAACCTTTGCTCCGGTTGCTCGTATCTCATCTGTTCGTGCCCTCTTAGCTGTTGCTGCTGCCAGTAAATGAGACCTTTCTCAGATGGATGTCAAAAATGCATTCCTTAATGGGGATTTAAGTGAAGAAGTGTATATGCAACCTCCTCCCGGTCTCTCTATTGACTCAAACAAGGTTTGTCACATTCGACGTGCACTTTATGGCCTTAAACAAGCTCCACGAGCTTGGTTTGCCAAATTCAGCTCTACCATCTCTCACTTGGGTTACATGGCCAGTCACAATGATTCTGCATTATTTCTTCTTCGCACTGATAAAGGCATTATTTTACTTCTCTTATATGTGGATGATATGATCATAACTGGTGATGACCTCAGTGGCATTCAAGAACTCAAGGCTTTTCTCAGTCAGCAGGTGACTGTATTTCTAACAACCGGAAGAGCTAGCATCTCCATCCTTATCATCATCATCGTCCTCGGATGCCTCGGGGGGAGGAGAGGGAGACTCCACAAAGCCACTAAGGCGAGCCTGCCGTCTGGTAATACGACCAACACGAGTGTTCACCTGACACAACTCATCCCTGAGAGTGTCAAGGTGAGCATCCATGTGCTAAAGCTTCGCCATAATCGCATCGAGAGTCACACCACCCACAGAGGAAGAGGGAGCGGAGGTGGATGGAGCTGAAGGAGTAGGAGCAACTGCCGACTCGGACCACCTCGAATGAAACTGCGCCTCGCTCCGTTTAACGGTAACGACGTCTATGGCACACATAACATGGAAATGGTCGGAAATGGGAAAGGGAATAGAAAAATGGCGTAAAATCCTTGTGATAGCCGAAGGGAAGATGAGCTTATCACGGGTCATTGTATCCCTAAATACATCTATGATGGAAAGAATAAAATGAGAGGGAAAATCTATAGTAAGATGTTCTAAAAGGGAAAGCAAAAATCGAGCACGGGGCTTGGTAATGGAGTTATAATGAGATAAAGGATGTAAAACAAAAGTCATAACCATGTTAAGAAACCGAGGACCTTTAGCAAAGGCCATACAAGAAGTAAACTGACGATCACCCCAATCAGAGGGACGCTCATAAAAAGAAGATATAAGCTCGTCTTTGGACACAGTCCTCAGACGCTCACAACCGGGGTAGTTAGGATGCGCTACCCTCGGGACGTAGAGCACCTCGGATACAATATATGAAGTGACCATAATGCACATACCTCGAATGTGAGTAATAAAAAGAGTTACTGAATAATCAAATCCATGCATGTTAAAGTAGAACTCCTGGATAAGCACGGATGGAAAAATGACCGAAACGTCACACAGTGACTCCCAACCCCTACTGTAAATGACAGTGGGTAGGTCAGTGTCGAAGAAGTCCGAAAAAATGACTTGGCGTTCTGAATGAATGCCTCATCTAGAGAACTTCTTAAAGAAGTCCGATTTGGCCTTCTCATCACGAAACTGGATAAAAGAAGGAATGGGGTCAGAAGAGGTGGATGCCTCGGAACGAAGAGGGTTCCTGGACGGAGTAGATTTACGTTTAGGTGTCATAACGCAACTAACATAAAAAAAAAGACAGAGAGGGAGAGAGAGGCACGCAGAAAAGCACCAAATACAATCAATATATAAGAATATAGAGAATGTAAGGTACATATGCATGAAAATGCATGAGCATGTGATATGCAATAGTAAAAGTATCATGGGCTTAGCCCAATCCAATCCTACCAGCACACAATCAGTTCAACAAAGTAAACACACACATATAATGCATGAAACATTGTTATAATGCAATGAGATGCAATGCATGATGTTTTGAGATCAAATATACAAAACCCATCCCAAAATTTTTACATAAACTCATCAATTTTGAAAAACCCTAAAAAATTCTTCAAAACTCAAAACTTAGGTCAGAAAAGAGTGAAATGCATGATTAATGAGTGAGAAGGAATCATACCAGATGAGGAACACTTGATTTAGGCCGAAGATCAAGTGAGGAATGTGAAGGGTATGAGCTTGAGAAATTTTGGAGTGAGAAAAGAGAGAAACTGTCGAGAGAGATCAAAGAAATGAGATCTAAAATCGCGAAGCACGTATTTATAGAAATCTCATAATTCTCGACAGATCGAGAGGTGTCGAGCTTTAAAGGCTTAAAAAGATACAGCTATCGAGCAGCTGTCTAGAGGTGTCCACAGTAAAAACAAGCTCGATGGATCGAGGAGCTATCGAGAATCTATCGAGGAGGCAGAAACTTTCTCGATGGATTGAGGTGCTATCGAGGAGCTGTTGAGATTGCGATTAAAAGAAGCTGAAGAACTTAATAAATAAGCCAGGTGTCGAGAGGTGTCAAGGAGCTGTCGAGATTGCTCAAAACAGTTTTTCAAAGAAGAGAAAAAAACACAGACATGAATGCAATCAAGCATGCTACTCAACCAAAGATCCAAACAATATTTTAAGCTCTCAAAAACATCTCTGAACAATAAAAATGATGGGCATTTAGATCAAAAACACACACACACACACTAAACAAGTCTAACCAATTTTATATTTCAAAAATAAGTTAAGACAGTTCAGTGAGCATACATTAACACATGTATTCCTTTTGATGGCCAAATCACATTATACCTGCACATGTATTAGGAGTAGCAAAGAATATTGCGTGTTGTGTGTGAAAAACATCGCAAGATTGCGTAAGTGTCTATATGTTATGACGATTTGAGATATGAGAAAATCACTTTAATTCACACACAATCATAACTATTTGATGGGGATTATCACCTTCGAGGTACGTCCTATAACTCCCACATCTCCTAGAATACACGCTTGCAATCATATATAAAGCATTTTGATCTTTTTGCTTTTTATTTTTCTTTGCATATTTTTTCTTTTAAGCATATCATGCATGTGCATATAAGAGAGAGAAAAGAAATACCCAATTCTGTTAAGCATTTGACATTCCACTTTTGCTATGCTGAAGCATACAAATGTCATTTCATGATTGGCGGGCAATAGTGGTGAGATGGTTATTTATGCATTTCTCTTAGGATTTTCTAGTCCTTCCCGTCAAAAGGAGTGATACAAGTGTTAAGTACAAGAAATTACTTAATCTTACTCATCACAAACACGAGCCACAAATCTCACTTGCTTAATTGTGCATAGAGATGCTCATCTAAGCTATAAAAGATACAAAGTTTAGAAAACTTTGTTTCAATGGACATCCAAGGTACACAAGAACCAATGTACACATACACACTGTTTTTGTATTTTTCAATTTTTCAAAATTTTTATTTTTATTTTTATATGAAAAACAAAATAAAGCAAAACTGAAAACTAACCAAACAAAAACATGTTAAACGAACAAAGCAATGCATAAAACTAAACTGACTCAAAACAATAAAGCAAAACACATAAGTAATGCAAAAACAAAACATAAGAAGGGGAGAGAGAGAGAAGAAGTGACAGAATCACTTGGAGCCCTTTTCCTTCCACACATTGGAAGAACATTTCCTTTGTTCAAACCCTTGAACCAGTGGTGCGGGGGAAGAATTGAAACCGTTCAAGTTCGACAGGAAGATGAGGGCTTTGAGAAGATCTCCAAGAGGAGCAAAAGAGGATGGAAACTGATTTTGGTTTCCCGACACGATCATGTTGTTGCTCTGTTGAGTGGCTAACCACTTGTAGCAATTAGGTCGAGTATGTCCAGCTGCTCCACAGTGATGACAGAAATGCTACTTGTTCTGTTTTGGCTTTTGAGAGTTTCCCTTCTTAGCCCTAGGGTTCTTAATCTCTTTCTTATCAAGCTTTTGGGGTGCTCCTAAGATAGATTTACTCTTGTCTACGTTCTCACTAGGTAATTCATTCTTAACATCATTATTCTCAGTTTCAAAATTATTAGCAGGAGGAACAAAAACAGTAGTACTAGTAGAAGCAATACTAGGAGAAGAGAAATCATACCTTAAACCGGTTTGATCAGAAGCAGATTTCTAAAAAATGAGCATCTCATCGAGCTTAGCGCTTGAAGTCCTTTCTAGCTGAGCTCTGATTTGGAACAGTTCTGCCACAAACTTCTTGGTCTTCTCAGCCAAGAAATTATTCTCAAATATCAGTGCTCCAATAGTCTGATTGGCTTCATCAAACTTTGTAGAAATTTCTTCTCTCTCAAGCTCCACATCACTAAGCTTCTTGGTGGTCAACCTATACAACCTCTCATGCTTTTCGGAGACCTTGTATAACTTTGCATAAGCTGTATGGATGTCATCTTGTTCATCCATCTTCTCAAACTTGGACTCCACCAATTCCTCTTCTTCATCCACATCTTCAACAATCCCCTCAGTAGGATTTACAGTGGCAGTAAAGGCATTCAGGATTTCATCATCCTCATTATCGGAGTCATCCTCAGGCTCAGTGTCACTCTAGGTAGTAGTAAGTGCCTTGCTTTTTTCAATGGTCTTAAGATAAGTAGGGCACTCTTGTTTCATATGACCGAAACCATGACACCCAAAGTACTTTGGTCCTGAAGGCACAGTGTACTGACCGCCATCCCTAGACTCCTTTTTCCCTTTGTCTTGGCTCTTAGACTGAGAAGAACTTGATTGCCTATGGTCCTTGTCGAAGCCCTTTACATTGGCATTCTCCACAAACTTCTTGAATTACCTGGTGATGTAGGACTTCATCTTAAAATCTCCATCATTAGAAGACTCATCGGTATCACTGCTCTTGGCCTTCAATGCTATGCTCTTGCTCTTGCTCTGGCTCTTGCTCGATTTCCCGATCCTTATCAAACCCAACTCATAGGTCTGCAGATTGCCAACCAATTTTGTCAAAGGAATTTTTTCAATATTCTTTGTTTCCTCAATTGCGGTGATCTTGGCATGAAATCTTTCAGGTAGAGATCTGAGCACCTTTCTCACAATCTTGGGTTCAGGAATGGTTTCCCCAAGATTAAAAGCTGAATTCACTATGTCCTTGAACTTGGCATAGAACTCATCAAATGACTCATCCTCTTCCATCTTGATCTCTTCAAAGCTTGTAGTAAGCCTTTGAAGTTTTGAATCCTTGACAGCCTTGGTTCCTTCATAGGTTGTCTGGAGAATGGTCCATGCTTCCTTAGCAGTTTCAGTAGAGGAAATCTTCTTGAATTCCTCATTCGTGACTACACTGAATAACGCATTCAATGCCCTACTGTTGAAATTTGCCGCCTTGATCTTAGCATCATCCCAGTCAGCTGACGCTTCTGTAGGCTTGGTCCAGCCTATCTCCACAGCTTGCCACCCTTTTCTCATCTAAAGACTACAAGAAAACTCTCATGCGTACTTTCTAGTATGCATAGTTAGTGCTATCAAATAAATGAGGTATAATAAAAGACTGTCCTCTATCCATGACAAACAGGGGTTAATGGATCACACAGCAAAGATTAATATCTAATCAGAGTGTGCATGCTTTGATACCACTTGATAGGCCAAAAACGTATTTGACCCCTTGCGATATATTAATTGATTAATTAGCAAAATTTATTAATTAATCTAATTAACATGCAATGTACGTGGCAGCACAAACAAATCACCAATTAAACTAAGTATGCAGCGGAAATTAAATTGATAAGGTGATTTGTTTACGAATGGGGAAAACCTACACCGAGTGATTTTAAGGTCATCACTCTTGAAAATCCACTATTATCAAAACAAGCTGTTACAAGTAAAAGAATCCTAGTACCTTATACCAATCTACAGTTGAACCCTTACCCCAATACCCAATTGGACTAGTTTTGTAGTGACAATCTCTACTTTTTAATGCACAGCTCTTAGTACGTGACTAACCAATTACACAGATCTCAGTATGCGACTTGATCACCAACTTGAGAAGGGTGTTGGCTGCAAAGTTTTTCTATTCATCACACGATGAAGATCATAAAGTTGCTTGGTCACAAAACCCTATGGTGTACAAATAGAGCAACTTCTTGAAGAGAATGAAGAACTAGGGCAAACTAGGTCACCGGTCACACATTTCACACACTTGTGGAATTGTGCTCTTATGCAACTGTGCATTACCTTTTACGGCCCTTAAAATAATCATTATATATGTTTAGGGTTGTGAGAAAAGAAAGCCCAAACATATACCCATAGATTGGATAAAAAACAACTTGAAAAACTGAACTTCATAAATCTCGACAGATACCCTTTCTGTCGAGCAGCTATCGAGCCTCGGGCTGAAACAGCTCTCTTTAAGCCTCGATAGATGCTAGCTGTTGAGCTTTAAAATCCTGCACTTTCTAACTTGATTCTTGGACAAACTTGCATGGTTTTAACACTTGAACTTGAAACCTTATTTCTTAAAACATTAAACACATCCCAGATCTACCCAATTACAAGTAAAGTGCGTTTTGTCAAAGGATTAGCCAATTACATAAAATGTTGACATATGTTCCTAATAGATAACTTAGTAAAAATATATCTCTAACTCTCACCTAAAACATTTCCTATAAAATAGGATCACTCTCCCACTAACCCACTTCTTCAAAACAACTATATATTTGTTGTTATTTCTTTTTTCCTTTAAAAAAAATCATCCTCACATTATCTTCAAATCAAAATTTAAAAAAAAATAAATAAATAAATAAAGCATCCTCAAGTTTATCCCACAAAAAAAAAAAAAAAAAAAAAAAAAAAAAAAAAAAACTAAACTAAATAGATATATATTACAATTTATTTAAACTATTTTAAACTTCTTTTAAAAATTAAAAACAAAAAATCTAATAAAATAAATAAATAAATAAAAACCCACGTTTCTATCAAAAAATCTATTCTTCCTCAAATTGAAGACATTCAGTTTAGCTCTACATCCTCTTCTTTCTTCTTCTTCTACTTTCAGATTTGGTTTCTAAATAATTTAAACAGACTTTGTCAGAGGCTCCTTCTTATACTTTTAGATTTGGTTTCTAAACAATTTAAACAAATATGGTCAGAGGCTCCAACAACTTTGCAGATTCTATCTTTTGTAAGTTCCCTTTTCTTTTCCTTTTTTTCTTTTCTTTATCATTGACTTTGTTTGAGTTCTTACCTGTCATGGCTGTCAAGTATTCAGAGTTTGAGAAGTACTTACCCGTGGGTGAATGTGATTTTTTTATAGGAATTTGAGGTTGTTTCAATGCTTGCTTATTATCCATTGCTGACTTAAAAATTTCAATCAAGAGGGTTTGTGCTTGAGAAAGGATACTGGTAAGGATTATTTCTATTTGTAGTTTGCACCAACGTGTTTCCAAACATTTGCTTTTTATTTTTTATTTTATAAGGAATACGTTCTTTATTTTTTAAATGATTAACATTGGATTTTTTTTTTTTTAAGTACAAACCTTTCTCTCAAACACAAACTCTTTTTTAGTTTTTCTTTATAGGAATTTACGTTACTTTGGTTTCCCAATTTAATTATGTTTTGCTTTTTTTTTAAAAAAAAAATGATAACCTAAAAAAATAAAAAAAATGAAAACTTCAACGTGTTTGTGAACCACTTTCCCATCATTGTTGATTAATTCAAAGTCATTCAACATGTTTGTGAACCAAAAAAGTCATTCAAGGTCATTCAACGTGGTTATCAAAAAAAAAAGTCATTCAATGTCATTCCATTTATAAAGATTGCTTTTTTTTCAATTTTAAAATACTTGATTTATCTATACTACTATTTAAGGGAATTTCCCTGTTTGGATTACTCAATTTTGATGCCTAAAATACCCTCATCAGACCCACTTACAAGCTTTCAACTAACGGGGATAAATTTGTAAATTAAAACTCCTCCACTTTAAGACCCACAAACTCACGTACGCTTTGCCAGTTTCTATCTCAGTTTCTATCTCTCAGTTTCTATCTCTCATTCTTCTTCAGATTGAAGACATTCAGTTTAGCTCTACATCCTCTTTTCTTTTCTTTTTCTTCTACTTTTGGATTTGGTTTCTAAACAATTTAAACGGACACTATCAAAGACTCCATCAACTTTTCAAGTTCTATCTTTTACAAGTTCCTCTTTGTTTTCTTTTCTTTTCCAAGTTCCTCTTTGTTTTCTTTTCTTTTCTTTTGTTTATCATTAACTTTCTTTGTTTATCATAGTTTGAGGAGTACTTACCCGTGGGTGAATGTGACTAGGGATTCAAGGGTGTTTGACGGTGGGTTATTACCCGTGGATGACTTTGAAATTTCAAAAGGACGGTTTGTGCTTGAACTAACTCCTTGAAAAAGAATATTGGCAAGGGTTCTTTCTTTTTGTTTTGGCCTAGATTTAAACACAAACTCTTTTTTGCCTTTTTTTTGGGTTGAAATTTACGCTTTTTTTTTAGGGGATTACACTACTTGGTTTGCAGATAAAACACAAATAGTGATTCTTTGTTTCGTGTTTTGGATCCTTGCGATTGCTATGACTTTCTTCTTCAGTTCAAGAGCCGAAAACTCATTCCGTGGACCTCCTCCGACTTGAACTATATATAATGGTGAGAACTTTCATCACACTGTGATAAGCCTTTTTATATATAGTGATTCTGCATTGAACTGTATGGTCAGTCCCACATTGACAAGATGTGTAAATGGAAAAGTAATTTGGTTGAATAATGTTTCACAAAATTGAATTGAAAACTTGGTTAATGCAGCACGTATCAATATTACTTAAGATGTGAATTGTTAAATTTTCGTTTTGTAATTTACTGGGTTTTCTTTTTTAATACAAAAGGCTCGCCTTGGCTCACACATAAATTGTAATCCTATTTTATCAATAGCGTGTCATATTCAAGGTTTTCAGACCCGGACCGTTCATTGAATCGTAAAAGGGAGAGGTTCAAGATTTTTGAGGTTGAACTGAGGTCGAACCGGGGTCGAACCGTGATGACGTCATAATTAATTTAATAATTAATTAAAGCCTAAATATAGATATTAAATTTATAAAACTAGCAAAATTGACTAATATATCTATATATGTGAGGGAAATTTAATGATTTTCAAGCATATATTTAATAATTAAATAAGAAAGTTAATAAAATAAAATAATAACCATGAAAACATTAAAATTTATGATTAATTTTTGAAGTAAAGTTGAATATCTTTGAAGGATTTTAATTATAATTTTTTATATTCCTTGTAAGAGATGGATAATTTAATTAAATAGAATAAAATTGTGTTAAGTTGTTTTTATAAAAAAAAAAAAAAAAAAAAAAAAAAATTGCTAAGGGGTTGGACCGCACGGTTCTTGACCGGTTCGTACGGTCCAACCCCGGTTTTAGGGGTTCACGGAATTGTCACATATGCCCGGTTTCTTATGCTTAAAAAACCGGTTTTCATCCCGGTTCTTATTTTTCACGGTTCGACCTTCTGGTCCAGTCCGGTTCTGAGAACTATGGTCACATTGTGATCCATAAGAACAAAATTTTCCTACTATCCATTGATCATGATTAATCCAATCAATAAATATTCGCTACTTCATTTGATTTTCAATTTAAAACAAACACAAACTCTTTTTTTGTTTTATTACAGTTTCCTTTTTTTTTCTAACTCTTTTATCTCTTTCAGGTTGACGTATACACAAATTTATTGGATTGCATTGAAGAGGCATTAGAATGGAATACGGAGTATTAGATAAGTTCGGGTGACAGACTTTACAAGAATTATTGTGTGATTCAAACCTCACATAAAGTGGTTGTTATATAAGAAATTGTTGTAAAAAAATTTATTTTCATTTTTAACATAAACTATATTTATCATTTGTATTCTTCTATGTGAAATTCAATTTACATTTTTTTTATAATTATTAATTTACTACTCCATAAAAAATGTTACATACATTTTCTCAATTTTAAAGGTAGTTTATATATTTGAAATTTAAACTCTTTTTAACTTTTGGTATGGATGTGTAGTAAGTAGCTAACTTTTAGGATTAAAACACTAAATTTTAGGATTAAGATTGAGCCTTTTACCGTAAAAGAAAAAAAAAATGGTAGTTGCTAAATTTTAAACATAAGCTCTTTTTAAATTTTTGTTATGGATGTAGAGTACATGGCTAAATTTTAGGATTAAAACATTGCATTTTAGGATTAAATACAACTTGATAACTGTCATAAATAAAGAAGAAGAACAACACCACTAAAAAGAAAAAAAAACGTGGATGATCCTTTCCTTAACCAAAAAAAAAAAAAAAAAAAAAAAACAACAACAACAAAAATTTGAGTCTTTTACCGTAAAAGAAAAAAAAAAAGGTAGTTGCTAAATTGTAAATGTAAGCTCTTTTTAACATTTTGTTATGGATGTGTAGTACACCTGGCTAAATTTTAGGATTAAAACACATTTTAGGATTAAATTCAACTTGATAACTGTCATAAATAAAAGAACAACAACAACACCACTAAAAAGAAAAAAAACGTGGATGCACATCTGGAGCCTTTCCATAACCAAAAACAAAAACAAAACAAAAAACAAAACTAAAACAAAAAAAATTTGAGTCTTTTACCATAAAAGAAAAAAAAATGGCAGTTGTTAAATTTTAAATTTAAGCTCTTTTTAACTTTTTGGTATGGATGTGCAGTACATGGCTAAATTTTAGGATTAAAATACTACATTTTAAATAAAATCAAATTAAAACAAAAAAAAAACAAAAAACAACGCCTACAACAACACTCAAACAAAAACAAACGTGGATCTTTCATTTAACAATATGACCAATTCCATGTTTCTAATGTAGTGAATTATTTTTCAATTTGACCTGATGTAAATATTTCAAGTTTCTACATTGATTTATCAACTTTTTCATAATAGCTTTTGTAAATTTTTTCACTTTATAGAACATTATAAGATTTGCTCAGATGGTCTTTTTTTCTTTTTTCTTTTTTCTTTTTTCTCCCCCTAAAGGTTAATACTAAACTAGCCCCATGCGCGTGCTTAGAGACTCTTCTATTTTTTGTGTAAAGGTTAATAGTGTTTATTCATCATAATTCAAAGTTGCTATATTTTTCAATCACAAAAATATCTAGGAGTGTGATGAGATTTATGCATTTGTGATTTGGGTTAATTTAGAGCATTTATTGTAATTTGGGATTATTACATTTTCCAATCACACACACACACACAAAACACTAGGGGTGTGATGAGTATTATATGTGGTGAAATAAATTTTTATCATACCCCTAGATTTTTTTTATGATTGGAAAATGTAGTAATCCCAAATGTTAGGACATATGTGATTCAATGTTAGGAACATATGTCAATATTTTATGTAATTGACTAATTATTTGATAAAATATACTTTGCTTGTAATTGGGTAGATCTAGGATGTGTTTAATGTTTCAAGAAATAAGGTTTCAAGTTCAAGTGTTAAAGCCATGCAAGTCTGTCCAAGAATCAAGTAATGAAGTGCTGGATTTTAAAGCTCGACAGCTAGCATCTATCGAGGTTTAAAAGCTGCTGAAGCCCGTGGCTCGACAGCTAGCTCGATAGATGGCTATCTATCGAGGTTTATGAAACTCAGTTTTTCAGAGCTGATTTTCATCCAATCCGTGAGTATGTGTTTAGGTTTTCTTTTCTCACAACCCTAAACATATATAAGGATTATTTTGAGGGCCGTCAAAGGTTGCACAGTTGCACAAGTGTAAAGCAAAGTCTTGTTCATGCAAATTGTGACCGGAGACAGAATTTGCCCTAGTTCATCTTTCTCTTGAAGAAGCTGCTGTGTTTGTACACTGTAGGGTTTTGTGACCAAGGAGCTTCTTGATCTTCATCATCTGGATGAACTGAAGAACTTTGCAGCCAACATCCTTCTCAAGTTGGTGATTAAGTCACGTACTGGGATCCGCGCATCTATTGGTTAGTCACGTACTAGGAGCCGTGCATTGAAAATGAGAGATTGTCACTACAGAACAAGTCCAATTGGGTATTGGGGTAAGGGTTCAACTGTAGGTTGGTATAAGGTACTGGGATTCTTTTACCTGTAACAGCTAATAGTGACTTCTCGGGAGTGGTGACCTTAAAATCACCCGGTGGGGTTTTTGCCGTGTAGGTTTTCCCCATTCGTAAACAAATCACCGTGTCAATTTATTTTCCACTGCATACTTTAGATAATTGGTGATTTGTTTGTGCTACCATGCACTTTACATGTTAAATTGATTAATTGATAAACTTGGCTAATTAATCAATTAATATATCACAAGTGGTCAATACATTGAGTTCAAATCTTCTGTCCCACATTTGTGTTCCACTCTATACTCCACCAATAAAAACTTGTCACATGTTCACCTAATTAATTAAATACTACCATTAATTAATAATGGTAGTATTAATAAGTCAATAATGGTAGCATTTAATTAATTAGGTGAACATGTGGCAAGTTTTCATTGGTGGAGTATAGAGTGGAGCAGGAAAAGTGGGACAGAAGATTTGGATTCCAATACATTCTTGGCCTATCACCAAATTATAATAAATACTCTAAATTAACCCTTACCCAAAAAATAGAAGAGCCTTTGAGCACAAGCGTGAGCGCGTGCTCAAAGGCTAGTTATATATAAATTTGTTCCTTCATATTGTGGACTGGAATCCTGATTGGAGATTTACCTTTTGAAAACAAATTTTCCAAATTTCCTAAGTATTTAAACCTGGCCACATACGATTTTTAATAGTGAACTCATGAATCTTTTGTGTTTGCCTGGTTCTATGCTGCTACATTGTCTGTCATATTAGATACTTATTCAGAATCATCATTGCATAGCATGACGATGACTCACCATATATGCAGATTTTTTATTGTCCTATTCTTCCTCGTTTTACTTTTTTTTTTTTTTCCTCAGCTTCAAATACACATTTCTATTCGTAAACAATATGCTTTTCTTTTTTAACTAATCATTTTTCTTCAAGTTGTTCACAAATTTTGGGCATGTGTCTGTTGGGTATTTGCAATTTATTTTTCTACTCGGGGAATCTGTGGCCCACTCATAAGCAAATAAGTTTAGGTAGTTCAACTCTCTGAGCATAACAAACTATTTCTTAGTATCCTTGAAAAATCTATGAGTGTCAGCTAATCATCAGGTTTTTTGCCTATTTTTTGAACCATTGACCCAATAATTAATCTTGTCAGGTTGAATTTAATTAACCATCTTGTTGGCTTTATTCCGTGCCAAATTTACTTGTATTGTAGCAATTAGTAACCCTGTATTTAGGTGGGATTCATGTAAGGGTAGTGTGTGAGAGAGTGTGAAGAATTGCTCAAGATTGTGTAAGGATGCAGAGACTCGAGGCTAGAACTCGCGGTTGACTCGTGGTTAGGACTCGCGGTTGACTCGCGACTGGTAAGCCGCCAACTGCAGCACACGTGAGAAGCATGCGGGGAGCTGAAGGGTCACACCAACTATTGCACTACAGGACAAAAGTCCCAGGCTGGCCAGGCTGTTAACTCGCGGCTTGAACTCGCGACTTAGACCAATTGCGAGGCCAAGCCACCAGACCACCCTATTTGGGAAAAACTGTCTCTTCGTATTCCAAACACACACCACTATATATAGACCCTTATACCCACAAAATGTAGAGAGCTTCCAGAGAGAATTTTGAGAGAGAAAACCTAGAGAAAAACAAGATTGATTCATCCACAATCTTCATCTAAGAGACTCTTCAAATTCCTCTGATGGAGCGTGAGCTCTTCAGTCAATGTGGTCGGATGAAGTCAACCTGCAGCCTCCTGAAAGGGTCACCGGTGTGGTGCCTGTCACCACGCCTCCGATGCCAAAGTTAGTATGCAAGAAAATCTCAGAAAAATGGAGAATGCAAGAGATAACAGTGCTCGCTTAGTGTATCTGTGTATGTACCTTGTTCTTGACAATGAGAGGGCTTTATATGCATACCTTCATGGCTTCTAGCCGTTGGAGTAGTTATGGAGGTCTTAATGCTCCTCCTCGTAACGTCTGGTCTGGTTGTAATGTGACTTTAATGTGCTACAACGGCTCATACAGTTGGCTCTATAACCGTTCTTAACTTAATTGTGCTGTAATGAATGTATGGTGTTTTCCTCGTCAGTGACGTGGATATAAGATATGCTCGTCCGAGCATGCCTTCGTCTGTCTTGTCTAGCCTCGTCACTAAAGACTTCCTCGTCACGATGTCACTGGATTCGTCATTCCCATCAGTTGCCCCCGGATTCCATGGTCGTCATGACATGTCATGTTGGCCGTGGAAGATGAAAAGTCTCCTGGGCCAAAAGTGCCTGTTGGGCTTCCGTGCCGTATTAACTGCGCAATGATGGCGTTTTCTGCGTGGTTGCCACGTGTTGGGTGTGGATTGGTAGGGTCATTCTTGTGACCCTTGGGTTTCCCACCGTTTTTCAGTTGCCTTAGTTTTTGGGTTAAAAACTTCTCCTCTTTGTACCTTTTCATTTCCCAAACAAAAACTCTTGCTGAGTGTCCCTTGGTGAGCTTCCTTCTGTCATTCTTCTTCAGACCGACGCGCCGTTTGCCGCTGCTTTAAGGTATGTTTTTCTTTCCCCTTTTTTGCGTTTTTCCTTTTCTCTTCTGTTTTGCTTGTGGTTTCTGATTTACTCTTCTTTTTTCCTTTTTATGTACTCGATTTCTTTTCTTTTTGGGTTTTTAGCAAGTGTCATTTTTTCTTGCGTTTTCTGCATTTCCATGGTCCGTAGCTCTGAAGTTAGGATAGACTGCCCCTCAATTTCCTTCCTATTTGCGCGATTAAGAGGGTCTTTGGGGAATTTCCCATACTTAGAAAATTTTGTTTTTGAGGGTAACTGTTTGGGCGTTGCATTGGCTGATCTATTGTCTTTGCTTCGTCAATCGGTTAATTGGTTCGAGGGTCTAGTGAGAGAGGGAGAAACGATGTCTGAAGTTAGGTCTAGCGACCTTGAGACTGGATTATCGTCGAACGGTGATCCAGCGGAGGGGGGTTCAGTCGTCTCTTCCCCTCGTGAGGTTAGGGTTTTTCACGCCCTCGGGGAGGCGTGTGGTTTGGACGCGGATAGTGTGGCTAGATTTAAGGATAGGTTTCAATTTCCAGCAAGGGTTCGTGTTCGTCTACCTAGTGACGAGGATAGGGCCTGCCATTTCTTTCCGGGTGAGGTGTGTTTTTATGAGTCAGCCTTTACCTGCGGGCTTAGATTCCCCGTCCATCCATTCTTGATGGAACTTTTGGATCGTTTTGGCATTGCTCCTGGGTAGCTCATGCCCAATTCGTGGAGAATAGTGGTGAATTGTATGGAGATATGGTTGGCTGCTAATGGAGATATGATCAGGATAGACGAACTTACATATCTATATCGCTTGAAAGAGTCCAAGGAGTATGGGTATTATGAGTTAGTTCCCTGGGCGAGGGATACTAGGATCGTCAGGGGTTTGCCTTCGTCCTTCAGGTACTGGAAATCCAGGTTTTTCTTTGTGTCGGGGGACGATTTTGAGACTCAATCCAGCGCGGATTGGGGTGATGTACCAAGGTTGCATCGTCGGTGGGGAACCCCGGCTTTAGGTGCGTCAGTCTTTCTATTCGTCGTTTTCAATTTTGATGTTTTCTGCTATGTGATGTTGCTGACCCCTTTGCCCCTTGCTGTGTGTAGTTAAGAGACGGCCTAAGCTCAAGAGCAGGCATAAAGAGCGCGTTGAGACCGCCATTGGATACGCCCAGACGATAGAGAGCTGGGACGACCTTGTCAACCCAAGTACTTTGGCTTTTTATCACCTCGGGCCAGATCCGTCTCCTTACGTTCTTCGTTCCATTGGAATTGAAGGCAAGAAAAGTAAGTACTAACCTCGTCAAGTTTTACTTCCTTTATGCATATGTGGACTTTTTCCTAACCATTTCCTTCTTGCAGAAATGACGACCAAGTTCAAGAAGGACATGTACGCGAAGATGAGAGATAAGAAGGACAAGCCTTTATCCAGCATCGGGAAGAAAGCAGTGCGTGTCAAGGGGATGAACACTCCTGCCAGCTCCAATGTCCCCGTCAACGCCATAGTCCCCGTCACTGAACCGACGAGGACGTCTTCTCCGGCTACCTCGATTGAGGAGATCCCTACTCCGGCCTCGAAGAAGCAGCGAACATCAGGGAAGGAGAAAGTTGATTCGCGGTCGTCCACAATATGGGACGACGAGAGATTGGCCGTGGACAGGGCCCACGAGATGTTGACGGCGGATGATCTTAAGGTCTTCTCTGGTGTGTCTTTCAATGACGTCGCCTCTCGTCACATTTAGAGACTCGTCCAGGTAGAGTGTTCTCTGTACTTAAAAAGATTTTTTTTTTTTTAACAACGTCCTCACATTCCTTTCCAGGTGCTAGGGGAAAGCATTCACATTACCTCTAAGCATCTTACACAAGAGGCTAGGGTGGCATCCTTAACCTCTAGGATGGCATCCTTAACCTCTAGGATGGAAGCTTTGGAGAAGGAGAACTCGGAGCTGAAGAAGAACCTTGTTGAGTCTATGGACGCGGCCACCTCTTTAAAGGAGAAGGTCAAAGTTTTGAACAACGACCTGAGGGTTGAGCGTCAGCTGACTTCGGAGAAGGACGAACAGCTTCTGAATGCTAAAGAAAGTCTTAAGACTATTGCTGCGAGGTCTATAGAGGCTTTCCAGACTACGGACGAGTACCAGACCGTCCTGTTCAGCTGGTATTTTAAAGGCTTCGAGCTCCTTAGAAGATACCTCGCCAAGCATCCTTCCGGAGTAAACATGGACACTCTGGACCTAGAAGAAGTGGATCAAGAGATGGCCGCTGACGAGGCCGCTCCTTCTTCTGCTGTTCAAACTGATGCTCCTAGAGAGGTTCCTATTGGTGGTGATGCCCATGAGAATGCTCCTGATGACGATGCCTTTACACGAACCTAATACTTAGAAAATTTTTTCTTTCTTTCCTTCTTTTTGGGATGCCCTTCTTTTTTTGGGCAGTTATGTAAATCTAATTTTTGAACAATTTTACCTTCTGTCTATTTTGGGAACAACAGGAAAGATTTTTAGCCCAGCGTTTATGGGCTTTTAGTTGTAAAAGACAATGATGACTCAGCCTATTTCAGGCTTTTAATTTAATATCACTTACCTGTTTTTTGAAGTAATTACCTTCGTCGTGATATTAGCCTTTTTTTTTTTTTTTGAATATCTTCGTTGTAATACCTTCGTCGGTAACTTACATCCGTCAAGGCGGAATTTTGTTACTTAGCCAGTTTTTGGCTTTTTGTGGCTTACACCCTTGTTAGGGATATTGCCTTCGTCAGTAACTTACATCCGTCAAGGCGGAATTTTGTTACTTAGCCATTTTTTGGCTTTTTGTGGCTTACACCCTTGTTAGGGATATTGCCTTTGTCAGTAACTTACATCCGTCAAGGCGGAATTTTGTTACTTAGCCATTTTTTGGCTTTTTGTTTAGCCATTTTTTTGGCTTTTTGTGGCTTACACCCTTGTTAGGGATATTGCCTTCGTCGGCTACATTCGGTTGCCTAGACCTGCTCATAGAATAACATCAGCTGAATGAATTCTTTATTGATTTTGATAACAAGTACATTTGATTGCTACGTCTATTGTTGGTACTTCTTTAGGTGTTCAATGTTCCATGGCCTCGGGAGCCTTTATCCATCCAGAGTTTCAAGGTGGTAGCTTCCTTGTCTGGAGTAATGAACAACCCGGTATGGTCCTTCCCATGTGGGGCCAAGTTTCCCTTGAGTTGGATCCTTGGTCGCCAGAGTTACTTCACGTAGGACGAGGTCGCCGATATTGAGTCGTCGGAGCTTCACCCTTTTATTGTAATACTCTGTCATCTTTTTCTTGTAATCCGTCATTCTGCTGCAGGCTTTATCTCTGACTTCGTCCAGGCAGTCCAGGTTGACTCGTAGACGATCGTCATTGTCTTCCTCGCTAAACATCTCCCGCTTGGTGCTGGTTACTCCGACCTCGACCGGGATCACTGCCTCAGTCCCGTAAGTAAGTCTGAACGGGGTCTCTCCCGTCGGGGTTCTTGCTGTTGTTCTGTAGGCCCACAAGACGTTGGGTAGTTCGTCTGGCCAAGAGCCCTTTGCGTCATCTAGCTTCGTCTTTATGATTTTGAGTAGAGTCCGGTTCGTCACTTCTGTCTGTCCATTTGCTTGAGGGTGGCCTGGCGATGAGAAATGGTTCTTGATGCCCAGGTCAGAGCAGAAATCCTTGAAGCCTTGGCAGTCGAACTGTCGCCCGTTGTCTGATATGATTGTCCTTGGGATCTCGAATCTGCAAACTATGTTCTTCCATACGAAGCTCCGGATCTTTGCCTCAGTGATAGTTACCAGTGGCTCTGCCTCAACCCATTTTGTGAAGTAATCTATAGCGACGAGTAAGAATTTTACCTGGCCTTTGCCCAAGGGTAATGGGCCAACGATGTCAATTCCCCACTGTGCGAATGGCCAAGGGGACGCTATCGTCGTCAGTCTCTCGGCTGGCAGTCGTTAAATATTCCCGAATCTTTGGCACTTGTCACACTTCTTGACGAACTCCATTGCGTCCACCTGCATAGTAGGCCAGAAATAACCTGTTCGCATAATTTTGCTTACCAAGGATCTAGGGCCTGCATGATCTCCACAGATTCCTTCATGGACCTCTCTTAGGATGTACTCAGCGTCTTCTTCGTTCACACACCTTAAGTAGGGCATGGAGAAGCCCCTCTTGTACAAAGTGTCATTAAGGATTGTGAATCTGGTAGACCTTTTCTTGATCTTCCTGGCTTCATTTGTGTCTTGAGGGAGGTGTCCATCCCGAAGGAAAGATACAATGGGCGTCATCCAGCTACTTGTGTTCTGGATGGCAAAGGTTGGAATTTCTTCTATGCTGGGGTTCTTTTGTACTTCCATCATCAAGTCTGCATTCGACCCCGTTCCTTCTGACGAGGCTATCTTCGATACTTCGTCTGCCGCCATATTCTGGCTTCTGGGAATCTGGACGAACTCTACCTCTTCGAACTCTTGAGTCAAGTGTTTCGTCAACCTGAGGTACTTCTGCATTCTTTCTTCCTTTGCTTCGTATTCTCCCTTGATCTGCCCAATTACTAGCTTTGAGTCGTTCTGGACTAACAGGGTCTTGGCTCCGAACACTTTCCCTAGCCTCAACCCCGTCAGAATCCCCTCATACTCGGCTTCGTTATTAGTCGCCGGGAATTTCAGCTGAACTCCATACTTCAACACTTCTCCGTCAGGGGTGGTTATGACGACCCCTACTCCTCCCCGCTTTTGGGCCGACGAACCGTCGGTCTGTATTACCCAAGGCTTGCCCTTGCTGGCAAGGTTTTGTTCGTCCGGGAGGGTGAACTCGGCGATAAAGTCTGCCAGAGCCTGTGCTTTAATGGCTGCCCTGGGATGATACTCTATATCAAACTGGCTAAGTTCAATCGCCCATTGGACCATTCTCCCTGCTGCCTCGGGCTTGCTCATGGACTTCTTAATAGGTTGGTCCGTCATTACCCAGATTGGATTTGCCTGGAAATACTGCCTGAGCTTGCGTGAGGCAACTATCAACGCGAACGTGATTTTTTCGATTTTTGGGTACCTGGATTCAGCCCCCTGGAAGGCTTGGCTGATATAATAAACGGGGAGTTGAATTCTGTTTTCTTCGCGGATCAGGGCTGCGCTGACAGCTGTAGACGAAACAGCTAGGTACAGATACAAGTTCTCACCTTCTTTTGACGGGCTTAGGAGAGGTAGATTGCTCAAGTAGCGCTTGAGCTCTTGGAAAGCCGCTTCACATTCGTCAGTCCAGGCGAAGGCCTGCTTCAGGGTCTTGAAGAAGGGGAGGCATTTATCCGTTGCTCTAGAGACGAATCTGTTGAGGGCGGCGATCCGTCCTGTGAGCTTTTGGACCTCCTTGACGGTCTTGGGTGACGCCATGTTGATTATGGCCTGAACCTTCTCCGGATTTGCTTCTATTCCTCTCTGGGATACCATGAATCCCAAGAACTTCCCTGAGGCTACACCAAACACACACTTACTTGGATTCAGCTTCATTTGGTATTGTTTGAGAGTGGCAAATGTCTCCCTGAGGTCGTCCAGATGGGTAAGCTCTTCTTTGCTCTTGACGAGCATATCATCCACGTAAACCTCCATGTTCCTGCCTATCTGCTTGCTGAACATTCTGTTCACTAATCTCTGATAAGTAGCGCCTGCATTCTTTAGTCCGAAAGGCATCACCTTATAGCAATAGAGGCCTTGGCTGGTGACGAAGGCCGTTTTCTCCTCATCCTCGTCAGCCATTTTTATCTGGTTATATCCTGAGAAAGCATCCATGAACGTCAATAGCTTGTGCCCGGCTGTGGAGTCTACGAGCTGGTCTATTCTTGGAAGGGGGAAACTATCCTTCGGGCAGGCCCTATTCAGGTCCGTGAAATCTACGCACATCCTCCACTTCCCATTTGCTTTCTTTACCAGAACAGTATTGGCCAGCCAGTCTGGATAGTACACTTCCCTGATGAAACCTGCAGTCAAGAGCTTCTTCACTTCGTCAGCGACTGCCTGATCTCTTTCTGGTGCGAAGACTCTTCGTCTCTGCTTGACGGGTTTCTTCTCTGGGTCTACATTCAACCTGTGTCGGATGATTTCCGGGGATATACCTGGCATGTCGTCATGGCTCCAAGCAAAGACGTCCAGGTTTTGCTTAAGAAACTGGACGAGCTTTGTTCTCATTTCGGGGCTCAAGGTCGTCCCTATCCTGGTTGTTTTGGTCGTTTCTCCCTCAATTAGTTGCACTGTTTCTAGAGCCTCCACTTTTTCTTCCTCCTTCTCTTCAATTATCCAGGTGTGGTTTTCCTTTGCAGCCAACACGGCCTGGTAGCATTCTCGAGCTAAGACTTGGTCTCCCTTAACTTCACCAACCCCGTTTTCCACAGGGAACTTTACCTTTAAGCAGTAGGTAGATGTGGACGCCTTCCACTTGTTGAGGGCAGGTCTTCCAATGATGACATTGTAGGAGGAGGGGCAATCCACCACTAAGAAGTCCAGCTGACGGGTCAGTTGCTTCGAGTATGTCCCCACTGTCACCGTCAACGTTACTATGCCCTTGGGGTAGACCCTATCACCACTGAAACTGACGAGGGGGGAATCAAAAGGACGTAGCCTTCTGGGGTCCAGCCTCAATTGTTGAAATGCAGGGAAGTAAATGATGTCAGCAGAGCTACCATTGTCCACGAGGATCCTTTTGGTGTTGAACCCTTCTATGGTAAGCATTATGACCAGGGGGTCGTTGTGGGGCTGCTTCACTCCCCTGGCGTCGTTTTTATTGAAAGTCATGTCTTGCTCGGTTCGTCTCTGCTTCAACGGGGGAGTCGTGTGGACGCTGTTCACCTGACGTTGGCATGCTTTTTGAAGGGACCTGAACGAACCTCCGGTGACGGGTCCCCCTGTGATCGTCTGTATTTCCCCGACCACATTTTGAGGAGGTTGGGACTGACGGTCATTCCCTCTTGACGAAGCCTCGGGCTGGCCTTTGTTCCCGTCCCGAAATCTACTATACTCACCATTCTTTACAAATTTCTGCAACTTCCCTTTTCGTATCAGCTCCTCTACCTGCTCTTTGAGGTCCCGACAGTCCTCGGTGTAATGGCCATGGTCTTTGTGGAACCGGCAGTACTTGTTCTTATCGCGGACATTGGGAGACGAGTGTAAAGGCCGCGGCCACTTTAGGTAATACTCGTCCTTAATCTGCGTTAGGATTTTATCAACAGGCATAACAAGAGGAGTAAATTTTACCGTTTGAGGATTCTTATCATCTTTTCTTCTGATTCCGTCATTGATTCGGCGATCTGGACGCTCACGCTTTTGCCCCCTACGGTCGTCTTCCTTTCTACCCTTGTCTCCTGGCCTTTCAATGTCCCTGATGGCGGCCAGTGCGTCTTCCGCGTTCATGTACTTCTGTGCTTTGAGGAGCATTTCAGCCATTGTTTTCGGGGGATTTTTTGCAAGTGACGAGACGAGCTCTCTGGATCTCAACCCCGCCTTAAAGGTCGTTAGCTGCACCTTGTCATCAGCCTCGTCTACTTCCAGTGTCTCCCGGGTGAAGCGTTTCACATATGACCTCAAAGTTTCCCTCTCTCCCTGCCTGATGGTGAGTAAGTGATCTGCGGTTCTCTTTGGTCGTTGTCCTCCAATGAAGTGACGCAGGAAGGCATTGCTCAACTGTTCGAAGGTGTCGATGGACGATGTGGGCAGCTTTGTGAACCATTCTCGTGCAGCTCCCTTGAAAGTGGTTGGAAAGGAACGACACAAAATCTCGTCTGGGGGCTGCTGGAGTCCTAAGGTCATCTTAAATGTGTTAAGATGATCCTGGGGATCTTTTAGCCCGTCAAACGGTTCAAGTTGAGGCAGCCGAAATTTTGACGGTACTGGACAGTCGAGGACGGCCGCAGTGAATGGCGAATCTGTTGCCCTGACCAGTCGGTCCACACTCCGTTCAGTTTTTTCTTTGATGGCGTTCCTAAGCTCGTCCATCTCCTTCCTCATCTCCTGAAGTAGATCCGAGTTCTGCTCGGTTGGAGTGGTAGGCCTTCGATGGTCAATTCTTCTATGGCTATCCCCTTCGTCATCTCGATTTCCCTTAGACCGATTCTCTTCGTGCTGAAGCCTCTGCTTCATTTCCTCATTTTGTTTGGACAATTCCTCGACGGTAGCTGCAAGGGCCTGAATTTGCTGTGCCAAGGCTGCGAAATCTTGATTGGACTCCATCTGAAATAAGTATTTCACAGGAAACTACCTTTTCGCGACTGAATGCGAAAAATGTCGTCCCTACAGACGGCGCCAAACTGATGGAGCGTGAGCTCGTCAGTCAATGTGGTCGGATGAAGTCAACCTGTAGCCTCCTGAAAGGGTCACCGGTGTGGTGCCTACCACCACGCCTCCGATGCCAAAGTTAGTATGCAAGAAAATCTCAGAAAAATGGAGAATGCAAAAGATAATAGTTCTCTCTTAGTGTATCTGTGTATATATCTTGTTCTTGACAATGAGAGGGCTTTATATGCATACCTTCATGGCTTCTAGCCGTTGGAGTAGTTATGGAGGTCTTAATGCTCCTCCTCGTAACGTCTGGTCTGGTTGTAATGTGACTTTAATGTGCTACAACGGCTCATACAGTTGGCTCTATAACCGTTCTTAACTTAATTATGCTGTAATGAATGTATTGTGTTTTCCTCGTCAGTGACGTGGGTATAAGATATGCTCGTCCGAGCATGCCTTCGTCTGTCTTGTCTAGCCTCGTCACGATGTCACTGGATTCGTCATTCCCATCATCCTCTACTCTCACCCTCTCCATTGTTAAATCCTTGAGAGGTTCTTAGCCAAATCCTTTTCTCACAATACCCATATCTACGAGAAGGTTTATTTGGTGCTTTGGGAAGCAGTTATGAAGGGACCAATTCATATTGGTTGATGTTATGGGCTATAGCGGAATCCGGTAAGCTAGAAAAGAAATAGGTTCGGCGTAACCTCGTTGGAGCAAGAAGCTTGGAGGGCTTAGGTACACTGGGTAGATTAGGCTTGGAGGGTCTTTTGTTGTTCATGTATTCTAACTACATTCTTTAGTGGATTATTTACCGCTTGGAGGGCAGCGGAGAGGTTTTACGCCGAGGGCTTCGGTTTCCTCTTCAATAACACATCGCATGTTGTTCTTGTGTTTGCATATTTCTTCCCTTTATCTTTGCCTTTTATTTTCTGTTGTGGATGTGATTATAATTGGCTTAGATTGTTTATCAATTCTGTGTTTGGCTTATGTTCACGTTCCGCACATTAATTGTGTGATAAAAAGCTTGAATTGATATTTTGTAATTTAGGGTGTAAACGTTCAAGGGTATTTTACACACATATTGAACATTCAATTGGTATTAGAGCGGGTACACTTGTTGTGGTTTAAATACCTAAGTGTGATCCTTGACCCCTTGTGTTCATTTGTCATGGATTGTGTTTTATATGACTCTTTATATGATTTGGTTGATGATAAATGTAACATGCCACGTGTTTGTGAAAATGCCTCTATGAGTGATAATCCTCATGATTGTGATGCTATATTACATGAATCTTTGGATGTTGTTGATATTCCTAACATCAAACCCTTGAAGAAAATTGCTAAGAAATTTCAAAAGAATTTGAACAAATTATTTTGTGAAAAGGATGATTTGATTGCTAAACTCAATGAATCCAACTAATTGGTTGAAAAATATAAGAAACTTGCTGAAAATTCTCTTGAAAAGCTGAAAGAGTTTGAATGTTTGAATATGGACTTGGATGCTAAACTTGTTTTGTCTAACAAACTTGTTGATGAGCTAAAATGTGAAAATGAGTCTTTCAAGATGCATGCCAAGTGTTTGATTGCTGAACCTATTGATAAAAAGGATGAAAATATTTGTTGCAATCATGTTGTGGTACCCGATATTGTGCCTATTGTGTGTTCTAACTCAAAGGACAAATCGGTGTATATTCCTCCACACAAAAGAAATCAAAAGGTGGAGAGAAAGGCTCCTAAGTCAAAGCCTCCGTTAAAGCCTCCGTTTAGGTCTCAACCTAAGGTTTTGGATGGATCTAAGTTTGTTCCAACTTGCCACCATTGTGGTGTGATTGGTCATATAATATCTCAATGTTATAAGTTGAGGAGAGAACAAACCATGTCGCTAGATCCCTTTCCAAAAAACCTAGTGGACCTAAACACATTGTGTGACACCATTGTGGTGCTTCTGGTCATCTAAGACCTCATTGCTTTAAGTTTCATGCTCTTAAAAGAATTAAAAGAAAAGAAAAACTTGAGCTTCTTGGAAGTTATGCTAAAAATGGTAAACCGGTTTTGAGTGAAGATAACATGTTGTTAAAGAAATTGTTTAATGCTCTTAACTCCTTGACTATGTGCATCTTCGATTCTCATTCTTCCAATCCTCGTCTCACTTCTAATGAGGCACCCATTCCAAACAATCGTTCCGTTTGGATGAGGAATAGTTCCTATGGTTGAGCTCTTGCTCTTTTGGTCCTTGATCTAATTTTTTTTATCTTTGTAGGACCCTTCTTGCATTAGATATGTCATTGTCATGCATTTATGCATCATGCATATCTTTATTTGCACTGTTTTGGTTTTATTTTTTATCTTACTTTTATATCTTTGTTTTGTGTGAGTAAAAATCCAAAACCACATAAAAAGTGAAAATTTCAAAAAGTTTGATCGTATATGTTTGAGCGCATATCACATGTGAGTTTTGCCTTGTACCTTTGTACTAATGGTTTTGTGCATCTACGAGCTTAGCTTGCTCTTTATGCACTTATATCTTTGTAGGAAATATCTTGACATCTTTGTGTGATTGTTGTAAATCGATCTTCAAGCTTATCATGAATGATTAGTCAATAGTCACGTTGGTTTTGATACATGCATAGACTTGTGCCTATATATCTTCTCACTCTTTTATTTTTTATTTTTTGCTTAAAGAGCTCAACAAATGTAAATCTCAAAATTAAAAGAGATAATGAGCTGCAAAAGCCGTCGCACATACTAGTATTTGACTAGGAAAAAGAGAAAGCGACTTTTTATGAAATTGTATGATGCCCAAAAGGCCAAAGGCTTGTTCATCAAATTGAAATATAAAAAATTTTAGGCATCGATCTCAAAATGAGATGTATTGATTCGAAATGATCAAATGCTATGATTTGTAAAGAAGCCAAATGAAAAGGTTCAAAGATATGTAATCATTTTCTTGTGGGAGGTCATATATGTTCATTTCTATAATTGAGATAGACCACTTGTCTTAGTACTAGTTGTGTATGACTTGGTTGAATTGATCATTGAAGTTTATTTCTAGACTATGGACTTTTCCACACTTGATACACACACACAACACACATGCCTAATGTTCAATGAATGCTTTATTCATTTGTTCAATTGTACTTGTTTAAATGTGATGTGTGTGTGCTCAACCATATATGGATTAATCCAAAAAGATTTTTGATCATTTTATATGTTTTTGGAAGTGATTTTTATCACTCTTTGTGTTCATGTTTAGTGCTTACTTTGTTTTTCATAGTTTAAACATGTTTTGGGTTGAAAAACAAGTGTCAGAATTTTAGGCAACTCATTTTGGCGACTTGCAAGCTGCAAGTCCCAGCTGCGAGTTTTGGCGACTTGCCCAGTCGCAAGTTCACACAAAATGGTTTCGCGACTCAGCTCACGACTTGCCAGTCACGAAACGCCCATAATTAGTTTTTAAAGAGCTTCATTTTCTCATTCATCTCGCACCCCTCATGCATCATTGCACCCCTCATACATCATTATCATTGTTCAAACCTTCATCTCTTGCCCTTGTTTCTCCTTGACCCTTTGTCTATTCCTGACAAAAAAGGGGAGAGTATACTCTAGAGAGTATACCGGAGAGTTTTTGTCATTTCTATATGACCTTTGTGCACATTCTTAGGGGGAGAAATTCTATTTCTTGTGCACATTTGTAGGGAGAGAGATATTCCATATGGGAGATACATATACCAAGGGGGAAAAGACATTGTGTTAATAAGAAAACTTTGTTTTACCGTTTGGTGTATGATCAAGTTGTTACATTATACTTGTCCGTTTATTACTTGCTTTACCTTGAAGGTCTAATGTGTTTTGTGCAAGTGTTTCAGGTTACAGGTATATATGTTCCAAGTTCATCACAACTCCTATGATTCATGATAGGGGAAGTGATATGATAAGGAAGTATTTTATAATTTGTACCTTTGCATTTGTATGGTACATTTGTAACCTTTTGCTTTTGTAAGCTTTTAGGTGTTTGTACCATTGCTATGTGGCTTAAGTACTTGTTGCTAAATGTTATGCATTTTCTTTAGTACTTCACTCTTGTGCCCTTGTAGAATTGTTCGTAGATGCATATATGTTTTATGCATTGGTTAAGTGTTGGACATGCAAATGATACTTTGCAAATAAACTTATTAGCTTGCATGTCCGAATGTTCATGCCTTGTGTGAATGAGCAATGTGATCACTATTGTGTAGTGATTGCTTGTTTGGTCAAGCCATGGTCTATTACTTTATTCCATTTTGCTTGATCGCATTATGCTTGCTTCATATGCATTTCAAGTTTTTCTGCATACAGTGATCAAAGTGTGTTATTGTATTTCAGGAGATACTTGTTCATATGTTTCAAGAGCTTTTCAGAATCAAAAGTTAGGCGTAAGTGAGTTTTGTTCAACTGTTCCCAACTCATGCATTAAGTCTAGAGTCTGTTGTAGGGTTTTGTCACGGAATAGCCAAAGGGGGAGATTGTAAGGTTGAATTTAATCAACCATCTTGTTGGCTTTATTCCGTGCCAAATTTGCTTGTATTTTAGCAATTAGTAACCCTGTATTTAGGTGGGATTCATGTAAGGGTAGTGTGTGAGAGAGTGTGAAGAAATGCTCAAATTTGTGCAAGGATGCAGAGACTCGCGGCTAGGACTCGCGGGTGACTCGCGACTGGAAGCCGCCAACTGCAGCACACGTGAGAAGCATGCGGGGAGCTGAAGGGTCACGCCAGCTGTCGCACTACAGGACAAAAGTCCCAGGCTGGCCAGGCCGTTAACTCGCGGCTGGAACTCGCGACTCAGACCAGTCGCGAGGCCAAGCCGCCAGACCACCCTGTTTGGGAAAAACTGTCTCTTCGTATTCCAAACACTCACCACTATATATAGACCCTTATACCCACAAAATGTAGAGAGCTTCCAGAGAGAATTTTGAGAGAGAAACCCTAGAGAAAAACAAGATTGATTCATCCACAATCTTCATCTAAGAGACTCTTCAAATTCCTCTACTCTCACCCTCTCCATTGTTAAATCCTTGAGAGGTTCTTAGCCAAATCTTTTTCTCACCATACCCATATCTGTGAGAAGGTTTATTTGGTGCTTTGGGAAGTAGTTATGAAGGGACCAATTCATATTGGTTGATGCTATGGGCTATAGCGGAATCCGGTAAGCTAGAAAAGAAAAAGGTTCGGCGCAACCTCGTTGGAGCAGGAAGCTTGGAGGGCTTAGGTACACTGGGTAGATTAGGCTTGGAGGGTCTATTGCTGTTCATGTATCCCAACTACATTTTCTAGTGGATTATTGACCGCTTGGAGGGCGGCGGAGAGGTTTTACGCCGAGGGCTTCAGTTTCCTCTTCGATAACACATCGAGTGTTGTCCTTGTGTTTGCATCTCTCTTCCCTTTATCTTTGCCATTTATTTTCTGTTGTGAATGTGATTATATTTGGCTTAGATTGTTTATCAATTCTGTGTTTAGCTTATGTTCATGTTCCGCACGTTAATTGTTTGATATTAAGCTTGAATTGATATTTTGTAATTTGGGGTCTAAACGTTCAAGGGTGTTTTACACACATTTTGAACATTCAAATCTATTTCCTTGAATTTTTTTTTTTTTTTTGGTTTCCCACAGTGTTTCCTCAAAGCTTTCAACCAGAGACTAATCACTATTCGCGACGGGTGGGCCCATAGCGAGGTAAATCGCTGGCCCAGGGAGTTTTTTCAAAGTACTGGTGTCCGGACTTGAACTAGGGAGCTACTAGTCAACCCTAAGACAGCCACTTTGAGACCAAAAAGAGCTCCTTGAAATTTAGCTTCTTATTTCTAGTTCAAAAACATAGCATTATATTTAAAGTTAAAAGGAGAACGTAAACAAAAGATCACTAACTACCAAGCTGTCATGTTATTATTGGAGAATTTTTTGTCAACCTTGATGCAACCATTCATCACAATAAATAATTTTATAAAGTTACAAAACGGAATATCCCAAATCAACATTTAGTATATTTCCTATAAGCGTAGAAGGAAAGGAATTGGGCATAACATATTCTTGATGAAATCCAAGAGGGAAAAAAAGAATATGATACTTCCTGCTGAACTTAGTAAGGGTAAGAAATTTTTCCTTTTCTTTCCCCATACTAATAATAGATTCCTTGACCTGCAAAATTTTAAGGTGAGTTGTAAATTTAGATATCTTTGCATCTTTTCTACCTTGATATTTTCTTCTCTTTATTTATAGATAATTCAACGTTGATATTCTAATATATGTAGTCCACAGGTAGCACTTGGCAATTAATAGCTGGCCACTGGTATTTCTGATCTCACAGAGGAGTAATTATCTTCCCAAACTGAAGTTTGAGTGTAAGAAGTTCCCATTTTATGGAATCCAAGATGAACTTTCCCAGAGTATTTTAGGACATGTTTCAACAATTGAAGCTTGATTTTTTTTACTGTTCTTTGAAAGGGAGATGGAAGGAGTGAGAGTGTCCCAGTGGTAGAATATATGTTGTAGAGCAAGAATCGCAATACAAGGAATCTTAAATTGATCAGTGCAATTATTTCATTAAATTTTGTGAGTTCTGTCAATCTCCTCTTCTCTTCCATTTCTCTCTTCCAACAAAAAGAACCTACTAAGATTCCTTCCTTTGTACTTCATCGTGTTAGCTATCCTTCAGTTCCCAATTAGAGGGATACTTAAGCACAAGGTGGACCAAGATTGCCCCTGTTCCGAATATCCAGATAATCTTTTAATTCCTTTTCTAAACTCAAATTAATCTAAATAAATATTTTCTCTAATGTTTTGCTTTGAAATAGACTAGTTCTTCCCTATTTTCTCACTTACCATATTTATTATCCTTTTTTTTTCTGTCATTAATATTTTTAGTAATTTTGAATGTTCACCATTGAGGTATATCAGGAACTTATGGGAAGCAATGTGGAATGTAGGACTACAAATTCAAAGATTATCACTAAGTGAACCACATGTCACAATTGGCAATTCAAGAGCTGGCCACTAGTATTTTCTAATCTCACAGAAATTCTTTTCCAATGTCAAAGATATTTTACAGATCTCCCATTTTACAAATGTTAATATCTTTCATTGTCCCAATTTGAGGTCATGTAGGTTTGCACAAAATGGTTTAAGATTGCTCATGGAGTTTGTCAAAATTATTTTCTGAAAAGCCAAGTTGTCTTAAAAACTTTCAATTGTCTTGAAAGCTATTGGCTGCCTTTTTCTGAAGGACTTTCACACTGGCATTTACTGGTATCTCATTCATTTTGCAAACTGGTGACTATTTTGAACTGTAATAGCAGAATGTTTTTTAAAGCATGATTGATTTAAATTTATGGATTTCGCTGTTATTAATTTTCTTGCTGACACAATCATCATCTGTTATGTAGTGTACATGTAGAGCACGCCTTCCTTTATCTATAATGCATAACCTGCACCGTATTGTTTATTAAGTATCCTCAATACATTGTCTACTCATTGTTGATACATTATTAGCAATTCCTAAATGGGGATCTAATACTTCAGACAACATTACTTTAAGTTTTTAGGAGGAAAAAAAGCTACAAGGTGAAAATCATGATATCTAGATAAAAGTGACATTCCATGTATGGGGACATTTGCCCTCTCCCATTTTTTATTAATTTTTTCCGTCAAGAAACAAACCAAAGGTAGGGGGGAAGTGGTGAAACAGAACATTTTGGCCAATCTTTCATGATAGAGTGCATCTTAGGTAGGCCTAGAAATACCACTTGGCTATAAAGGCAAGTGATGAATTTTAGACTTACTCTTTGTAGATGAACATCATGCTGATGTTTGGTGTACCCCCTTCATTTTTGTTCGGTATGACCTATGAAAACATACATTCGCAGGCTATTATGATGCCTAGTAATCTTCATGAGCAGGTATTCATGTATGTTTGGATGGGTATATGAATATAGCAATGGAGCAAACAGAAGAATGCACCAAAAGGTCAATTTAAAAAAAGTATGGTGATGCTTTCCTTTGCAAAACAATGGTAATTTAAAGGATTGATATGTTATTTTATTGTTATTATTCGACATTTTTTTTTTAGGTCTATACAATATTTTACTGGACAGGCCATGATTGGGATATCTCTTTTAATGTAGTTCTCTACATTAGTATAAGTCATGTAGATCATCTGCAATCATGATTTTAATGTAAGATAATGTGGATTTTGGAAATGAGGACTAGAAGAGCTTCTCCAATGGAATGAGCTATCAAATGTTTGATTTGAAGAGTGATGCCTTGTTGCTACTGTGATGGATGTTATCATTGATTTAACAATATAATCAATGATGATGATGATGATTGTTGAGTCGGCGGCTTGATATTGTTTAAGCAACGTGGCCGTGTACTTGGTTTCAAATAGTGTGCACCACGTCACTTGTTCTCCACACAAAGATCTGTTGACCATACTAGTTTAGATACCATTACTAAAGCCAGTTGATGGCTAACTTTGATGGTTAAATATCATAGTCCACTGTTAGAAAAATTATCAGGTAGAAAAGTGTTGTCTTTTGCCATTGGTCAAAACAAGTCATTTTTCACAAAAGGAGGGGGGGAAATATCTTTGACTGGATTAATCCTCTATTAGGAAGTTGTTAGGTTCTAAGACTTTAGGTTTAAATGTATTAAAACTTCATTTTGTAATATTGGTAAACCATGATCAAAACGTTTAGTCTTGTTTTAGACTTGCTCAAAGTGTGTTTATGTGTAAAGTTGGAATTGAGTATACTACAGGATTTACTATGTAAATCTGTCAGGCTCGATCGATCGAAAATTAGACTCGATCGATCGTAGCTCATACAGATTGTTTTTCTACAGAATTTCCAACTCAGCCCAAGCCCGTATGACATGTAGGGTTTTATATTTTGCCTTAAGTATAAAAGGAAAAACCCTAGCCACGTTTTACAGTTGTTGTTTATGCTGTGTATGTGAATCTCTTGTGAGATCTCGAGGTGTTTGCCTTCACATATACTTAGGGTTTCCAATCTCAAGATTGATGTCGAGAGCTTGGTGATCATCTCTGTAAAGTTGTGATTTACAACTATGTGTTTTGTTGGCTTTTATTCCGTGCCAAATTTGATTGTAATTACTTTCAATTGTTTATACCCTGTATTTGTTGTGGGAATTGTTGTAAGGGGTGTGTGATAGAGAGTGTGTGAAGACTCAAGCAAAGTGGAAGCTGATGGAATCTCGCGGGTATGTCGCGACTAAGCTTCCCGCGAAGTGAAGCATGTGCCTTGCACATGCTGGAATGCGAAGAGTCAGGACAGATGGAGACAGCTGTCTCTCGCGAGTATCTCGCGGGTAAGGCCTTCCCGCGAGACACCCGCGAGACATGCTGTTCTGCCAGCCTGTACTGACTGACTCACACATTCTGCACCTATCCTATATAAACCCCCATTACCCACAAATGTTGAGGAATGCTTCAGAGAGAAAACCCTAGCCAAACACATTTGCAATTAGAGATTGTCATCCCCACCTTTCTCTATACACTTGCTTGTGGTATCTCATCAACCCTTCCCTCTCCATTTCCACACCATTGAGAGGAAGATAGCCCAAACACTTACCACACCTTTTGAGAGTGTTGAGTGACGTTTTGGTGCTGCTGGGAAGCATTGGAAGAAGCCAAGGATGGTAGATGCAACATGGAGCTTGTTGCGGGATCCGGAGAACTAGACAAGACACGGTTCCGAGAAGCCTTGTTGGAGTAGGAGCTTGGAGGGCTTAGGTGCATCGGGTAGATTAGGCTTGGAGGGTCTTTTGCTCACTCATGTATCCCAACTGATTGTCTAGTGGATCGATTTCCGCTTGGAGGGCGGCGGAGAGGTTTTTCGCCGAGCTCTTCGGTTTCCTCTTCGAAAACACGTCTTGGTGTTTTCTGTGTTTGCATCTTTCTTCCCTACTCTTTTATATTCCATTATACTGCTGTGTTGCTTAGTTTATGGATTAGAGTAGCTTATTGATTATACGCTTGTGTTTACACGTTTCCGCACTTAGTATTAAGTTTGTGTAAAATCAACCAAGCCGTAATTTTAATTGGGGGTCTAAACAGCTCTTGTGTTTTTCAACACTTTTTAGAGCTTTCAATTGGTATCAGAGCGGGTACACTTGCTTGGTTTAAACACCTTAGTGTGATCCTTGACCCTATTTGAGATGGACCGGTCTCAATCGCTTAATGTTCCACCATTTTTTGATGGGAACAATTACGCATTCTGGAAAGTCAGAATGAGAGCATTTCTATGCTCTATAGAAGATACCGTTTGGGATGCGGTAGAGCTCGGCTGGACTAAGCCGGAAGCTCCTAAGGCTAATTGGGATAAGGCGGCTCTTGCAGCAGCCAATGCTAATAGTAAAGCTTTAAATGCTATATTTTGTGCTGTGTCTCCTGATGAATTCCACAGGATTTCTCACATGACGGTAGCCAAAGAAGCTTGGGAGATTTTGGAGACCACTTATGAGGGTACAAAGAAAGTTAAGGACACAAAGCTTCAGATGCTTACCACCAAATTTGAAGAGCTCAAGATGGGTGATGATGAACCGTTTGATTCATTCTATGGGAAGCTCAATGAAATTGTGATTGCTAAACTCAATCTTGGGGAGAAGATTGAAGATGCTAAGGTGGTGAGAAAAGTGTTGAGGTCCTTGCCTGAAAGTTTTAGAGCAAAAGTTACAGCCATAGAGGAAAGCAAGGATTTGGATGAGATTAAAATTCAAGAATTAGTTGGGTCTCTCCAAACATATCAGATGGGACTGCCTTCCCATAAGATGAGTAAATCACTTGCTCTTAAAACCATCACCGAAAGGATGGGTGATTCCTCCGAAGAAGATGGGATGGAGAAGGAAGTAGCATTTCTTGCGAAAAACTTCCGGAAATTTCTGAAGATGAAGAACAGTAGGAAACCATTCAACAAAGGAAAATTTTCATCTTCAAGAGGTGATAGGAAAGAGTTTCCAAGAAAAGAAGGGAGGGAGTTTCAACCTTCTTCAGAAATTATATGCTATGAGTGCAATGGCCATGGACATCTAAAGAAGGAGTGTCCAAATTTTCTAAGGGGAAAAGGCAAAGCTTACGCCACAACACTCAGTGATTCAGAATCCTCTGATTCTGACTCGGAAGAGAGCTGTGACGGAGAGGGAAACTACTCCGCATTCATGACCATTGCTCATGTGGAGTCATCGGATGATTTGGGTACTCTTGTGAAGGAGCTTGGTGAACATTCAGATTCAGAGTCTATTGAGAATGTGAAGGTTGAGAAGAAGAATGTGAGTGAGCAACGAATGGTGAATAAGCCCCGAAATCACTCCATGGGTAGACATGAAACCAGAGGAAGGTCTCTCCCAAGATCACAACGGAATCCTAGAACGGACTATGTGTGTTATTACTGCGGAATGCAAGGACATACCAGACCCAACTGTCAAAAGCTGAGATCAGACAACAATTCAAGCGCACCTCGGTCACGAGGAAGGAGAAATGACATGAGGTCTTGGGGTGGTGAACAACCGAGAAGTCAGAATCGTGATCCTGGCATGATGGACGTGATGAAAATGATTGGTGCCTACACCACCTGCTTGGAGAGTTTCACCAGAAGGTTTGATAGTCCAAATTCTCGTACCCAATCCGTTAAGGATATCACCCCAAACGCACGTGACGTGTGGGTGAAAAGGGGTGCTCATGCATAAGCATTATAACATGTCCACGCATAAATTCTTTCAATTTTTAGGGACATTTGCTGTTGCATCTTTATCATGCATCTTTTATTGTGTCCGGTTGATTTGTACCGGTTGTCTTTGTTTTTTTTTTTTTTCGTTGTTCTGTTTTGGGTGTGTTCAAAAATTCAAAATCACATAAAAAATAGAAAATCCAAAAAGTTTGATCACTTTGTTGAGTTTTGTCTCAAAGCATGATTTGCCCTGTACCTTTGTACTTATGGCTTTGTGCATTTAACGAGCTTAGCTTGTCTCTCATGCACTCATATCATTATGGAAGAAATTCTGAAATCTATGTGACTGTTGTAAATAGATCTTCAACCTTGTCATGAATGATTAGTGAATGTTTTTGCTGATCTTGAGACATGCATAGACTCATGCCTATATATCTTCCCACTTTTAATTTTTTTTTCTTAAAAGAGCTCTCTAATTGTAAATCTCCAAATGAAAAGAGATATAGAGCTGCAAAAGCCTGTCGCACAAACTAGTATTCGACTAGGAAAAAGGGAAAGCGACCAAAATAAAATGTATGATGCCCAACAAGCCAAAGGCTAACTCATAAATTGAAATATCAAAAATTTCAGGCATCTTTCTCTAAATGAGATTCTCTTTGCTCAAAAGTTGCAAATGATATGTTAAATATGGAGCCAAATGAAAAGCTTCAATGAGTTGTTGTCAAGTACGTGTGGGAGGTCATATATGCATGTTTCTATAATTGAGATAGATCACATAATCTAGTGCTAGTTGTGTATGCCTTGATTGAATTGATCATTGAAGCTTCACATTGGACTAAGGACTATCTCATTTTTGATATTCACACACAACACACAAGTCTATGTTCAATGAATGCCTTATTCATTTGTGTGATTGTACTTGTTTAAATGTGTTTTCACATGCTCAATCTTTGTTGATCAAACCCAAAAAGATTTTTGATTGTTTTATTTGTTTTTGAAAGTGATTTTATACTTTCTTGTCATTTGTTTTTCATTAAAAAACATGTTTTTGTGTGTCTTCAAAAAACTGGTTCAGGGGTTGTTTCGCGAGAAGCTCGCGACTTAGAGCTTCCCGCGAAAAGGAGTTGAGGGAATTTTTTATCTTAACATGTCACACAGAAACTTTCGCGACTGTTTCGCGACTGTCTCGCGACCAAAAGCTACTCGCGAAATACTGTTTGGCTAAAATTGGATTTTTCCAATTTCAGACAGAAGTTACCGCGACTGTCTCGCGACTGTTTCGCGACCTAATGCTTCTCGCGAAATTTTTTATGCTTCAGTGGCTCTTCTCGCGACTGTTTCGCGACTGTGTCGCCACTCTCTAACCCGCGAAAAACGCGTGTTTTCAGTTTTTATATAGCTGATGTGACAGTTTTTCAAAACTATCAAACTTCCCTCGCTCAACCTTTGTCGAACCTTTTTCAACCCAAGATCATTTTTTTCAAAACCCTTCATCTTTAAGTATCTTTTCTGCATTTCCATCTTCAAGGTATGTCTTCTAATGCATTTCCATTCAAGTTTTTGTCTTATTTTTGCAGATTTTTCGTTAGGGTTTCAACAATTTGGGGTTTTTCGAAAATTTGAATTTTTTTCAAAATTGGGTGAATGTTTGTCAAATCTTTTGCTTGGGCTGTGTCCCATTGGTTATTTCTGCTTCTGTGTTGGCCCCTAGTGGCATTTTATCTTGTATTGAGGGCAGATTTTCCCTTGTTCATGCATTGCTCATGTCTTATTTGTTGTTGTGCACACTAAGTGTTTGTCAAAATGTCCGAGTGACATTTTTGTGCTATTCTGAAACCAAGTGATTTCAATCTATAGACTTTCACTTGTTTGACCTTATTTCACTCAATTTGGTCATTGATAGTGTGTCACATGCATCTTGCACTTGCTCTCACATACATACTCATGCACATTTGCTGAGATCCATGCATTGTGTCTATACATTCAGCAGTGTTACTTCTGTTTTGTCCTCACTTGACTCTAATTAAGTTCTGTGCTCTGTGGTCTATGGGTTGTGCTCCTGTCTCCTGTTTGTTTTGTGGTGCACAGATGTCTCCATTCAAGACTTCCGCTGTGAAAGGAGGCCGCGACAAAGGGAAAGAACCGATCATTGACGTTGATGCTGATTCACCTAGACCGAAGCGAACTCGTGGCTCAACAGGAACTTTTGATCCTCACTTGTTCAAGTCTCATGCTGCTTTTGAATCCTTCAAGAACCACTTTCAGGGTGCTCCTTTGATAGTTGAGAGGGGGGTTGACCAGCAATCACTCAAAGACACACAAATACCTATTTGGTTTGCCACGAAAGATTGGAACTATCTGTTGTCAACTTTCGAGGATACCTATGAGAACATGGTTAAGGAATTCTATGCCAATGCCAGTGTCGTCGGCGATGAGATTAAATGTTGGGTTCGGGGAAAGACTTTTTCTGTCACACCAATGTACTTGGCAGAAATTCTACACATCAACCGGCCAATACTCCCCATTCCGCCGGTCTATGATGAGCTGAACCCCGATGAAGAATATCTACGACAGTCTTTAGGAGCTGAATTGGAATTCTCATCCACTAGAAAGTCAATCAATGTGGCATCTCTTTCTTCCGAGCTACGACTTCTATCAATGATCATGTGTAGCAATCTCTATCCCCTGTCCAGCACTGGATATATGAACCTTGGACGAGCTTTGTTTTTGAACGATCTGATCATGGATGTCGAGATTGATGTGTGCTCTCACATCTTTCACATTTTGGCCAAAACAGTTGACCGGACAGCTTCAAGGAATTGTCTTCCTTTTTCTCGTCTTATTTCAAAGATTTTGAAGCTCAAAGGTGTCCGCCCATTGGATGATGAACGTCCATATCCAAGGCCAAGTCCAATCAACATTCGGTCTCTCCATGCTAGTATGAGCCATGCCAAGAAGAACCCCAAGCAAGAAACTCATGCACCATCGGGTTCCTCGAGTTCTGCAGCTCGTATCAATGATGAACAGATCAACAATATCTTTACTGCTCTTCAAGAGTTGAGTACAAAGATGTCCGGGTTTGGGACTATCATGTACACTCACCACCGACGTCTTGATGCATAACTCACAGCTCTCCAAACTCAGATGGATGAAATTCAACGGAAGCTAGAAGGGGATGACTAGCTATTCCTTGACAAAAAGGGGGAGATGATGTCTTTGATAGGGGGAGTATGGAGATAGGGGGAGAAGAAGTCAACTGTTCCTATGTTTATTTTGTTCATTAAAAGCCTTGATACTATGCTTTATTTAAGTTTTATTTCAGATATTTGTTGTGTTATTCTCTATGCTTTGTAGCATACTTTGCATGTACCCATGTTGCTTTTGTAAGCTTTAAGGGTTGTTTTGTTTCATTGCATGATTTGTAGGCTTTCATGGTTTGTGCCATGTATTTGCAATACTTTGCTTATGCAGCCTTTATGCTTGTGTTTTTGAAGTTTAATGTCATACATTTACTTCAATACATCACTCTTGTGCCCTAGTAGGATTGTTCCTAGATGCATATACGTTCTATGCATTGGTTGAGTGATGAACACTCTTGTGCCCATGTAGGATTGTTCCTAGATGCAAATACTTTGAGTATTTTGCATTGGTTGAGTGTTGGATTTGCAAATGGTACTCTTCATATGAGCTTATCATCTTGCATATCTGGATGTTCATTCCTTGTGTGAATGAGCATAGTAATTGCTTGTGTATAGTGATTACTTGTTTGATCTTGCCATGATCTAGTGATTTCTATTTCATCTTGCTTAATCATGCTATTGATGCTCCATATGCTTTTCAAGTTTTCTGTATACAATGATAATATTTTGTTGTTGTGTTTCAAAAGTTACTTGTTCATATGTTTCAAGAGCTTATCAGAATCTAGAATTAAGTGTGAGTGAGTTTTGCCTGTGTTCCCAAACTCACGGTTAAGTCTAGAGTCTGTTTTAGGGTTTTGTCACGGAATAGCCAAAGGGGGAGATTGTAAAGTTGTGATTTACAACTATGTGTTTTGTTGGCTTTTATTCCGTGCCAAATTTGATTGTAATTACTTTCAATTGTTTATACCCTGTATTTGTTGTGGGAATTGATGTAAGGGGTGTGTGATAGAGAGTGTGTGAAGACTCAAGCAAAGTGGAAGCTGATGGAATCTCGCGGGTATGTCGCGACTAAGCTTCCCGCGAAGTGAAGCATGTGCCTTGCACATGCTGGAATGCGAAGAGTCAGGACAGATGGAGACAGCTGTCTCTCGCGAGTATCTCGCGGGTAAGGCCTTCCCGCGAGACACCCGCAAGACATGCTGTTCTGCCAGCCTGTACTGACTGACTCACACATTCTGCACCTATCCTATATAAACCCCCATTACCCACAAATGTTGAGGAATGCTTCAGAGAGAAAACCCTAGCCAAACACATTTGCAATTAGAGATTGTCATCCCCACCTTTCTCTATACACTTGCTTGTGGTATCTCCTCAACCCTTCCCTCTCCATTTCCACACCATTGAGAGGAAGATAGCCCAAACACTTACCACACCTTTTGAGAGTGTTGAGTGACGTTTTGGTGCTGCTGGGAAGCATTGGAAGAAGCCAAGGATGGCAGATGCAACATGGAGCTTGTTGCGGGATCCGGAGAACTAGACAAGACACGGTTCCGAGAAGCCTTGTTGGAGTAGGAGCTTGGAGGGCTTAGGTGCATCGGGTAGATTAGGCTTGGAGGGTCTTTTGCTCACTCATGTATCCCAACTGATTGTCTAGTGGATCGATTTCCGCTTGGAGGGCGGCGGAGAGGTTTTTCGCCGAGCTCTTCGGTTTCCTCTTCGAAAACACGTCTTGGTGTTTTCTGTGTTTGCATCTTTCTTCCCTACTCTTTTATATTCCATTATACTGCTGTGTTGCTTAGTTTATGGATTAGAGTAGCTTATTGATTATACGCTTGTGTTTACACGTTTCCGCACTTAGTATTAAGTTTGTGTAAAATCAACCAAGCCGTAATTTTAATTGGGGGTCTAAACAGCTCTTGTGTTTTTCAACACTTTTTAGAGCTTTCAATCTCAGTTGCTACATAAAGAGCTTAAAGAAAACACAAGTGGGAGTACTTGTGGTTGCTGTGAATCCAAGAAAGAAGTAGTCCATGGACTCGGAGCTGTCACGTGATTGTGGTGTAAGTTTCCTACTCGAGGTAGCAATAGGATGTTAGTGGTCTAAATCGCAATTGTGTAAACTTCAATTTTTTCATAATGGATCTGTTTTACCTTGAGGATAACTAGGTTAAATCATTCTCAGGTTTTTTACCGGTTTGGTTTTCCTGGATTATTATATCATTGTGTTATTTATTTTCCGCACTGTTCAATGATATGATTTATATATGTTAACCTAGATCTGCATAATTTACCTAAGTTAATCACTTGGCTAAGTAGCTAGGTTAATCTATTTGTGTTTAAGGGTTTAAAAACGTACAGAAGTTACTTTCTTTGAAACAATTTGAAATTTTAAAGAATTAGAAATATTGGTTCATATTAGATTGCTAGAGAAGTGTACAATTTATTTATTTTGGTAGTTGAATATTCTTTGTCAAACCATAAGATAAGATTGTTACAAATAATTTCTCAATATTCAGTTTTTAAACTAAGGATATATTATTTCTATGAAAGACCAGCTTCCCTGTTAGGCAACTTGTGGTTTCCATGCTATAGGCACCAAGCTAACTTAAAACCAAGATATTTTTCATGATCCTTTTCCCCCCTTCATTCAAAATAGAAGCATCAAGCAAGTTATTCCAAAAAAACAAAAATATGTAAACAAGTTAAAATGTTGTGTTAAAGATGATCGAATGCTAGGGCAATCTATGGATCATGTGATGTACTAATCAAAACTTATAGTCTCATACTCTCATCTTATCTATTTCCAATACATGGGGTTTCATTATTGAAGCCTCTGCAACCTGTTATGTAATGATTATAGATAAATTTATTCTCTCTACTTTATGAAGGTCAAGCCAAATATGGCATTAGAAAGTCACATGTTGGTGTATATCACATTCCTTACAATAATTCATTTTCCCCAATATATCAAAGATAGTTCATCAATAAAATCATCAAAATTATCATATATATATATATATATATATATGAATGTTGCCCACACCTATCACTCAAAATGAACATAAGTAAGATTAGGATTTGGCCAGTGTTAGCACTATAGTGTTGCAAAATTCAAATAGATCACCAAGAATACAAACTGAGATCCACTTGAGATTTGATCCTAATGAAGTGAATAATTTCAATTTATGTTTGTATCCAAGCTAATTGGATTACCTAGATATCATCCTAGTCAAACAATTAAGTCTATGAAGAGTACTATTTCCCACTTCTAAGTTCTAATTTCAGAATATTGTCAAAACGCATAAGTAAAACATTGACTAGGTACCAAGTCTTGTACAAACCATGTTTCTGCCCATGGAATTGGACATTCTGGCCTTTTGCCCCTCTTGGGCAAAATAATTGGCCTTATGCCCCTGTTTCGAAACTATATAGGGGCGTGCCCCTGTTTCGATACTCGATCACCCTAAGGCCGAGTTACTTAAAATACTCGATCATTCCAGGGCCGAGTTATGTGCAGGTTCCTGCCACGCTGGTCCTCCAGCGTGGATTTTGGGAAATAAAATATTCCTGCGTAATTGTTTATAACTCGGCATTGTACAAATCGAGTTATATGCAGAATATGCTCCCATTTTGAATGTAACGTCTCCCACACAGTTTGTCTTCCTCCTTCCTCAGTCCATCTCCCAAACAGTTTGTCTTCCTCCTTCCTCAGTCCGATCAGTAGCCACCCTCAGTTCAATGCATCTTCATCTTCAAATTCTCTTATTTCTACCCGTACCCAAACCAAACCGTTCAGTATACCCTTTCCGAACCTCAACCCAAACCCACACCTTTCACTCTCACCATAACCCTCACCATCGGCGTAGCTGAACCCAATCCATCTTCAGAGTTAAAGGATTAGAAACATATTAAGGTAATTTGTAAATGCCGAGTTCAATTTTTTTTCCCTTTGCATTTAATCTGAGTTATGTGGTGCTTGTGCATGTACTCTGATTTGAGTGTGGGTGTGGCTTATTAAGTTTTTCTCTGTTAGAGTTATCTCTATTCATTATTATTGTTGCTGTTTTAGCTTTGCTGGGTTTGGTTTTGAACTGGGTTTTGGGTACGGGTGTTCATTTGGCATGACAATGGTGTTCATTATTAGGGAAAATTGCTTTTTAATGCCCTGTATATCTACTGTCATTTCAGTCAGGTTTTGATGAATTATACTGACTTGTGAACGAAATTTTTGTATTATGTATCCAAAAGGTGTTTGTCATTGTAATTGATGTTTACTTTTCTCTTTTTCTGATTTTTGTTAAAGAGAATATGGAATTATGCCAAGAGGCTTCTAGGTAAGGCATTGCCCGATTCTCCCAATGAATAGAACTTGGGCTCAAATTATTGGAAAAATTAATGTCAGTTGTTTAAATTGTGCTTCTCTGCTAGACTTTCAGTGAATGAATGCATATTAAACTTATGTGGTTGCATGTGTAAGAAATTTGCTAATTGGGAACATATGTTCAAAAGCTGAAATAGGACTTTTTAACATGTTTACAGAGATATTGAGTTGTAATCATAAGTCTGGAACTAGACTCTTACCTTCTTCTGCTTCTTTTCCCCCTTGGAACTGACCTAATTTATCTATATTGTAAAACTCTACATTGGATTTAAATCATAGCTCTTTGTTTAATGTGTTTATCCATTGGTGATGTGATTATCCTGTGCTTAATTTATTTAGTTTTCATAGAATTATTGTAATCCTACTCTATCATTTGGACTCATGAATTTCATAATATATTTAAGAAGGATTTGTTCCTAGTTCTGTTTTATGTTATGCTTTTTTGCTAGTACTAGAATCTCAATTTTTTTTGTTATATGGAATATGTTTGTGAAACCTTATCGACCCCAATGTATTTCAAAACCTGGCATTCACGTAAGGCTACTACACTACAAAACAGACAGTATAGCCAATTATAGAATAGAGAAAATTATAAAAACTTGGAACAAATTAGATCGAATGAAGACTCTAAGCTGTGATTGCTATTTGCCTGTTAGATTTTTGGGTGTTAGATTTTTTTGTATTCAAATTTTTCTCTAAACTTGGAACAAATTATATCGAACAAAGTATATGGAATATGTTGTATGAAAGGGGTCCCTCCTTTTCCCCTTTCCCCTTTCCCCTTTCCCTTGGGACCAAAACTTAATAAATAAACAAATAAAAGCGTGAATGCTTTACGTTCCCACCATTTTGTAATTTTTTAAATATCCTTATCTTTTCAAATATTGTTTTGTGCTGAAAGCTGCATTTTAGTTGTTTTGTTAGTTGTTTTGATACTTTCATAGTTAATATGTAATAAGGTTTTACTTATATTCCCTTTGAAACAAGTTCTATGTTTTTCGCAAGTCCTAACTCTATTGGAAATTACGAATGTTAATAATTGCAAGTCCAACGAACTTTGTTAATGTCTGCTTGTGGTCAACGGTATATTAACATGATTGCATGCGTGTCAGATATGCAGCAACTGCAAGGTCTGGACCCGCAAATGGTACACAGTTGACGCGGCAGCCGGTGCATCGATCCACGACACTGTGGGAGACACCTGTCGGTCAGGTACGTACTTGTATAGAACTTCGGATGTGTCGAAATCGTTTCATTTTCTTTTTGTAGGGTTCTTTGATTATTTGTAAATAGATGTTTGAAATGGTATCATTTCTGTTTTGGTTTAGGCAGTTTATTTAATCAAAAGAGAAAATGGTATGAAGCATAAATAAGTGTGAATTTAAAAACACTCTTTCATCAACAGCATCTAGTCTTATTTCCAGATAAATTGAAACTACTAATACTACAAAAAATATTAAACAATGAAAAGGTATATTCAAAGTCAGTAGATCTCATTTAAAAGTTATAGTAATCAATTAAAATCCGTTGCCTTTATTTTCCCAAAGGTGCGCACACAAACCCCACGTGGCTACACATAAGACAACCGACTTTTGAATTGTAATTCTTATTATACTCCATTTGACATACTGAAGCACTGTGTTTATTCATTTCAAAACATAATGCCCATCACCTTATTGCTAATTGTAAACAATGTCATTGATCTTGAATTGATCCTATCTGCTATTGAGGTAGAGTGAATAACCAGTTAACATCGTAATTAACATATTGCAAAATTGATCATAACTAACCAGTTAGCATACTGTTTCTTGCATATTATTATTATGTACCATTCTTATAGTTATTTCATCACTGTACTAAGACAACGCTCTTTCGTGTGCAGGTAGTGCCAAGCGTGCTAAAGTGTAGACGCCAATCTTGGGAGTTACCCCGGCATGGGCTAGGCCCATGGATTGCCCAGTACATAGCTGAGGCAGGTTTTGAAGGGTTATCGAAGGTTCCAAACATGGAAGTTGATCATGCATTGATCACAGCACTGGTCGAGCGTTGGCGTCCGGAGACGCATACCTTCCACTTACCACATGGAGAGATGGGTATCACCTTACAAGACATTGAGGTGATGCTAGGGGTTCCTGTTGATGGGTTGCCCATGACTGGGAGTGCCAAGGGGAATTGGCCTGGATTGTGTCGTGATTTACTGGGTCGTCTTCCTCCAGACCCAGTACCGCATCCCCATGAAAACAAGTCTATCCTTGCTGGGGCGAGGTTAAGAGTCAGCTGGTTGAAGGAACAGTTTAGAGATCCCCTCGCTGTGGATGCTACTGACGAGGTAGTGCAGCAACACGCACGCTATCACATACTCGTGTTGTTGGGATCCATTCTATTTATGGACAAGTCGGCAGATCGGGTGTCGGTGAGGCCTCTACAATTCCTAAACCCGATCAGCATCGCGAAGAGGTATAGTTGGGGTAGTGGAGCATTAGCCTGGTTGTACAGGCACCTATGCAAGGCATCGGAGACGACGGTGATGCAGATTGGAGGTGCGCTGATGTTGGTGCAGCTGTGGGCGTATTCAAGGTTCCCATTGATATGCCCTATTCCGAGGCCACCACAACCCCGATGGATGCAGGTCCCCTCGCCTATCGGTATGTTATTTGATTAGTTTGATTAAATTGTCATGGCATTTGTCATTCACCGTGCATGTCTCTATAGTTGACTTTAATAATAAATCCATTTTGTGAAACATATATTATAATTTTTAATATAATACTAGTACTTTCTTTTATAAACAAATTTAATACTAGTACTAAGATGTGGAAGTTGAAGAGAAAATATTGGTATCTATTCATTCTCTCTCTCTCTCTCTCTCGTATAAAAATTGGCACATAATCAGTAGATACTTTCCCTTAATTTGCAATGGTTCCCACTAAGGCTAATGTCAATAACTTTATCCAAACACTCGTGTGTGCAAATGATGAAGTGAGATGAACCATATTGTGAGCACACTGTGCAACCTGAGCATAATTCACCTTCTACTTTTATTGACTAGTTACTAACACACACACTCAGCGGGTCTTAAACCCACAAACTTACCCTCCACCATGATCTTACAAGGGAAGGAGGTGTCATTTGGGTTAGAGTTCGTTGGGCCAAAAGAAATATGGCACCTACTTTTTTCCAAGTGCTGGAAATAAATAAATAAAGAGTTGAAAAATAGCTAAACGTAGACAATAAAGGAAAAAATTGCTGCAAGTGCCACTTTTGCCCTAGTGAGGACCATTTAGAATTAGAGAAACAGAGGAATCTGTGAAAGATTTGAAATAGGGGTAGAGATGATACTGAGAAAAATTACAGCTTTTTGGTTTTCTTGTATAACAACCTGTACAGGAAATTTCAACTGGCCTTCATATAGATGGTCTAACAATAACAATAATAAGAATATCACAATGATAAGAACCCACTGGTTCTTAAGAGTTTAGACAATCTATGGTGATAATTGGCCTAACATTAATCAGAATTCCAGCACAATAAGAAACTGACCACACTATAAAAAGTATAGCTTTCACACACACACACACACACACCCAAATTATATATTGATGAAGGAATGGCAAGATTCAAGAATCGATTGATCTCAGCAGTAATTTAATAATAATAAATTAAAAAATAAATAAACAAAACTTGGTATATATGATACCAATGACAAAAACAAATAAACCCCATTTCCAAAAATCAAGAACCCATTGATCTCAGTAGTAACAAAAACCAAAACCTGGAAAATAAATATGATACCAATGACAAAAACAATCAAACCCCATTTCCAAAAACCAATATTCTGATCAAAGAATCATAGATCAACCATTTCAACCAACTAACATATAAATGAGAGATCCAAATCCACATCTCAGCCTTTCTGATTAATATATACATCTAAAAGGCAAAAAAAGAACAACCCATCAAAGCAAAGTCTGATACATACCAGAAGCAAAGCCTCTCTGGAACACAGGGATCCTGAGGTATGAGGCAGCCCTTGAAACCCTGTTTGAATGGAACTTTGAACCCAAAAACCAAAAAGACCTTGCCATTTCTTATTATCTCTCCTCAAAAGTCAATACACACACTACACTATTTGGGTGGTTTAGAATTTTCTATAAGGAAGGGGAGCCCATCGCCATGGCCATCTTCAATTTTGAATCACGCATATATTTACAAATAAGTTCATTGGTATGATTGGTTTTCTAATCCTCATATAGCTCCAAAGTTCAAGTCTTTTGCATCACAACGTCTCTAATTTCATCCACAGCAAACTCATTGCCATTGTTATCACTCCTAAATGCAATATCACACGCACTTTTTCATGCTCTATTTGCCAAGATTTTACATCAACTACTCACAAATGCAAATAAAGTCAAACAAAAAGCAAACTAAACCCTTCATACATTTCATGCAAAACCCACAAAAATTAACCAACCCACCACTCCTTTTACCCAACTAAATTGAATAAACAGTGCCACAACAACCATAACCCAGAAATTCTTTCATACACATATACACCGAAAACCCTAAAAGATCAAAACTTTCATTTCATTTACACACACACACACATCTATAGACAGAGACAGAGTCTTAGAGAGAACCTGAGGGACTTTTGATTAGTAAGAACAGATCTGCAAGAGAGAGAAGAGGGCTTTGTTAGAGAGAAATACAATAGTAAATGAAATGCAAATCAAATCTTTTACCCTGAAATAAATGGTTTTTTGGTTCTGACTAACAAAAAAAAACAAAGGGAAGAATGTTGCCAGTAGAATCTTAGGAGAGTGTCTTTGATTTGCTTGTTGTGGATTTCTTAATCCGTCTATTAATTTGTAGCTTGATAAATAGATTTCTTCAAATTTGATGCTTTCTGAAGTGTCCTTTCTGCTACTGCTGGCTATCCAAGAGTAAGTTGTTAAAAATTTAAAATGCAAACTGAAATTGATAAATCGTTTTTGTGCTTCATGACTGTTGTATGGAGGAAAAAAAAACAAACCATATTTCCTTACTTATTTGTAATAAGTATTTTCCAACGAAAAAGTAAAAGCTAATTACTGGCTTCATTTTTGGTAAGCATTTTACTCTTATGGCAGCATGGTTGTTTGATATTATCTAATGACCATTTAACACAATTGTATGTTTACTAGATGGAAGGGGCCAAAGAGCACGACAGAGCATGCCACACATGTGCTAGCTGCGTATCGTGCGTCATTGTCAAGTATACGAGCACACCAGGTATTCTACCGCTTCATGTCACGACAATATAATTCTCCCTAGTTTTCTTGTTTCACCTGGTGGGTTGTCAACTACTGCATGTGTATAGTTAATAATGTAACGTTGGTCAAGTAGACCATATATATACAAGGAATTAGTTACGATCATTTCACAACTGTGGGTAGTCAATATAAAGTACCTTGATTGGCCTTCTTTTGAATTGATGTTTGTGGTTTTTATTCCACACATATTTAGCTGTGAACCTTTCAAATTTCTCCCTCGGTTTCAGCTAGTGCAACCAGTAGTATTCAGGTGCATCTTACCATGTAAAATCCAATAAGAGGGTCAATAATGACTTAGGATTTTTAATGAAGTGATTCTTCAATGGTCTTTTACATTTTTGCTTAAATTGAGGATTGCCACAAATAAGTACGTATTTTATTTGTTTTTTTGTTGAACATTTATTCAGGTTGTTTGGGAGCCATATAGGGATGTCCTAGACTCACTGCCCCCATATTGCACTACTGGCCGACATATATGGAGGGCCACAGTGCCGTTGATCTATTTTTGGATAGTAGAGGATCATCATCCCGAACGTGTCTTTCGTCAGTTTGAGATGAAGCAAGCGCCACCGGGTCTGGTGGATACCTCAGTTGAACTCCACAGAATCTCCCTCCAAGGTAAACTAGAGAGGGATAAGAACATGCTATCTACATTGACCAATAGGCCCATAGAGGGGAACGTGTTGCCAACGCACCCACTTTGGATGGGGACACGACGTACCTTGCTGCTTACATGGCCGAGTACCGAAGGTCGACCAGACGGTACATTACGCGAGAGTAGGCGTATTGGGAAATCCTGGTAAGGCAACCATTCAATGCTTCTTTTATGGATTGATATTATACGTGTGTTGCAAAGAGCATTATGAATATTAAGTTTTGTGGCGCCATTGATTCAATATTTTGACATTCATTGGGTTTTTACAATTCATTTCTTGCCACTAGATATGCATTTGTTGCCACCAGGTATGCCATTTCAATGTTCATATATATATGAATAAGCTCATCATGCATAATCTGTTTCCAAATCAGACCTGAATTACCTGCCAAGATATATACTCAAATATCATACGATTTGACCTGAAATCTTTATACTTTCTCAATGTTTAAAGGCACCAGAAAAGTTTTAACGCGACTCCTTTATTCCGTAGGTTGAGTCCAATGTGGAAATGCTATTGCAGTGCCAACCAGGTTCTGAAATTTACAACCAGCTGACGAAGACGCTGGATCTTGTTGGGGAGTTGAACCGAGTGGCATTGGATAATGTGCGTGCCATGGCGAGTGAGGCGAGCACACAGGCCACAAGCCGTGGTGGGCGAGGTGGTGGGTCTGGAGGGCGTGGACGTAGTGGAGGGCGTGGAGGTCGTGGAGGTGGTCCTGATGATGAGGATGACTTGGGTAACTTCCAACTCTAACACCTCCAATTCTTATTGACTTCCAATTCTAGTACTTTAAGATGTAATTTAATTAGAGGACGTATTATAGTAGCAAAGTATATTTTCATCACAGCCACACACGATATCCCATTATTTTGATTCCACAAATTTCAATGGCTCAAACTCCACTCTATTACCAAAACTGAAACGATTCTCACTTATCTTGTTTATTCAGTGACTCAATTCCTCGTTGTCATCTTAATAAATACAATTGTCTTTGTACAGATGATGAGGCGTTGGAGGCCGATTGGGACACGTACATGGATGTCGCCGGGTCATCGCGATGCATGTTTAACGCCACTGCCCAGGCATCCCATCTCGTTGGCCATGACGATAGTGCAGAACACACATCCCATGCTCAGGCTCGCCCTCGATCCCCACTGCCCACTCTGCTGTCTCCCCCATTGTTCAGTGGCTCTGCCCATGAGGGTGGCTGTATATTTGTACCCACACCTGGTCGACCGACCCCACCTGTAGTTCAGGCTGAGCCCACCCAGGAACCTTCACTTCCTAACCCCGACGAACCGGCTGCACAGATTGAACAAATACGGAGTGAAAATATTGAGCCGGTCCATGGGTTGCGAAGATCACTCTGCACTAACATACATCCCCCTGGTTGCGAGACCGGTGACGGTAAATACCATGCATTCCCCTACTAACTTCTTCCAAAGTTATTTAATCAAACAATAAGATGAGAAGCACAACCAGTGAATGCATTTAATGTGAAAGGGAAGATGACCCAATGTACATGTACATATAGCGCAGTTGGATATTGTCTTCATGTAGACTTCCATCCCACCAAATGTTGCATTAACGTCGACCTAATAGTTCAAATAGATATGCCAATTGTCGTAGTTGCATATAATATTGCCAATAACTGTGAATTAATTGTGAATGACTACGGTTGTGTATATGGTTATTTAGTCAGAAATTTTACTCTGTAAAAAGTACTTTTATTCCGAAACAATAATTAAACTCGGTTAAAAATATTAATAATAAGATACATACACGTACATAGTACAAAACATGGTCTATCCCTCTGTTTAAACTCTATTTTGGCTGTTAGGGAATGTGTGCATTCAAGTAATGTGCTCTGCTTTCAATTTCAGGTAAGACGAGACCTGCCAAGGCAGCTATGAGGAAACGAAAAGATCACTGAAGCTTGGCATGATGTGGAGCATATGGGGGTAAAATTCCAACCAACACTGGTTTGGCTTATGTTTCTTTCTTACTTTGTTAGGAATTAACAACGTCCAAGGCTTATGTAAAATTCCAGCCAAGGCTTATGTTTCTTTCTTACTTTGGATATTATTTTATATTTATATCTTTTTTTGAAAATATTTGATTTGAAATCAGCTTAAGCAAACCAATTGAAACAGATGGTTTAAGTAGCTTAGAGGCTTTGAATCCTATTAAAGATTTTCTGGGTTGTTTATATTTTGTGTTGAAGTGGCTGATATTTTACACTGGTCCAAAAGGAAAAGTTTATCATGAAAACATGCATTAATTTACAAGAAGATGGACCGTTCTGATTGATTCCTTTTGATTTTCTGCATGCAGGGTGTTGCTGATCGTGTTTGTCTCAGTCTCATTCCAACAAGTGAGGGTAGTTGGGTCACTGCTGTAAGGGCATTAAGGTAACAACCCACTTCTCTGTATATGGTTCCATTCAATTATTTTACGAAATTGGGGACTCTTGAGTACTTTCACTTGTATTTGGCTGTTTCATATGCTGTGCTTACCTTTGTCACAAGACAAGCTTTGTTGTGTAAAACCTGGCTTTCAATGATCTTGTGAGCCAAGTGTAAGCCTGAAGTGGTTTAGTTTACCAAGTTTGGGCACAGTTCAACTGCGCTTGGCTTGTTTATTGCTCGGCTAGTTTCCATTGTCTTTTTTTTGTTTTGTTTTTTTTGTTTTTTTGTTTTTTTTTTTTTGTAGCTTTAATTGTTGCTGGCCGTATACTCTCTGGTCAGACTTGGGATTATTCCAAAGTTACAATTAGGCCAAGTTTAGTGTAGACAGAACTGATTTTATGAACTTGTAGTGGAAATTGAAGTCAAGAGTTCTAGTCCAGGATTGAGAAATGAAAGGATTAACTGTAGGCGACTGAGTTATGCATTCTTCCCTTGTACTATTTTCCTATGGATGTGGATGGTCAAGCTTTATACTGAAATTGATCAGTTTTACGTAATTCTAGCCCTCAAGCTAAAGATTTCCTCTATGATATTGCTTAAAGATTATGGTACTTATTATTGAGGTTTCAAAAGGTATACCTGTAATTAAGTTTGGTTACTTTGTCTTGTTCTTTGAAGAGCATTTTGGTGCCTCCAAATAATAGAGAAGTTAATAGTGAAAAATTCAGAAGCTGTCACAATAACAATTTTTAAAGGCATGCTATAAATTTTCCAGAATGGTTTGATAAATTCTTAATTTTGAAGTGACAGGACATTTTAGTTGTTTTGATAACTTTTTATCTTTTCTTGAAAGATCAAATAATGTGGTGATATTGCAAATAGCTAAAGTTTAATTAGTGTCGTATTTACATATTAATAAGTGGTTTAGGGACCCATTAAACTTTTGAACATTTGTAGGGTTGTTTCAACTTGATTTTTCAGTGCCTGTCTAAGCCACTTGGCAGTTTCAAACCCACCCCTACCCCCCTCCCACAAAAAACGCATGAGAGATACCCTCAAATGCTCAAATCATACGGACTTTTACCACCACATAGTGCTTATTATGTCATTCACTTTTTGGCTTTAATTAATGTCAGTAGCTGGGAAGGGTTAGTATATTAATCGCAGTTTCTACTACAGCAATGATGTTCATTAAGTTATATTATGGTGATAATTTTATTTGTCTTTGTAAAGTTGTTGATGCTGGCTATGAAGTTGTTTCTTTTATTTGATTTTTGTTTTAGTTATTACTATAACCATGAAGGTGGCATTTCACTAGCAAGCCAAATACTTTCTAAGTTTTATATTCTTATATAATAGATTACACAAAACACATTGAATTGTAATAGCTTAGTGTATTTATGCATATCATGGATTGTAATAGCTTTGCTGCCATGGGATAATTTTGTTGGATGGATAGACAAGAGAATAAAAGGACACGTGTATTGCAAATCTGGGAATGGAGACGTGGATTATGGGATTGAGAATGGAGACATCGAATGGCAATTGCTTATGTAGTTTGCCTTGTTGCCTATTGGTTAATACTTCGAAGGAGGCCTCAACGGAGACAAGTAAAACTTACTCAATTGGGAAACCATTGATTGAACAGACACAAAATGTGGCTTCGGAGATACTTAACAACAAAACTCCTTAGCAGAAATCCAGCAATGCAACTGTGATTTACAGTTAATTCTGGATCGCCTTACTGATGGGAATTCTAATTTGAGTCAAAATAGTTCTTGTCCTGCGATTCAAGCCACTGACAAGGTGGTTGTGCAATCGCATTTGGATTTCCAAGAGCGCCGAGAGAGGGAGCTCAAGTTTACAGCTGCAGGTTGGAAACGTGATTGTCTGGGGAAGTGGTTCAGAGATGAAAATGTTAGGCAACTTTTAATTTTTTATTTATTTATTTTTTTGGCATCGTTCTTGATACTGCTTTCTGTACTAAATTTGACAGGGTGTATTGAGATTTTGAAGTTAACAAATAATTTTATTTTGGATTATACTATTTTGATTAAAGCAATTAATTAATTCTTTTTTTAATGATATTATTTTTCATGATGTCAAATGTAGTGATTTATGCATATTATTGCTTGCAGGTTGAGTTTGACTCTGATGAAGATGATCCAAATGTATGCCTTGGATGAAAAGATGTGGAAGACTTTAGCCGATGGACATTCAATTTGATCATGATTGATGATGGTGGTATAGTTTGCTAACTTGGCATGTAAAGCTACTGCTAGTTTTCTACTGAACAACCTAGAAGAAAATTTTTGTTTACACTGATTAGCCTGTAGGGAGCCCAAGAGTTGCGTCTTTGTGAATATAGGAAGTTGGTGTACCAATGCTTGAATTAAGCACAGTTTCAAAAGGATTTTTCTTCAAAGGTGTATCACACAATTGCATTATTTATCAGAGGAATTCTGGCAAGTGTGCAGGGAAATTTATGTGTTTTGGAAAATGTAAAAGAATTATTTATGTAAGAACCTATGGTGCTGGTTTTGTTATTATTGTAATTCAAATTCTCTTGTAATGGCAATTGTAAATGGGTTAAAAGTTCTAACTACTACTTCTTTGTGTACTACTTCTTTGTGTTCGTTTGCTTGGATTTTACTCACAGGCATATATGCTTTTCATGGAATCAATTGCCTGTTTATGGTGATTTGTGAGGGACTTGGGCGAAACCTCAGCTTGGTTTCACAAGGCCATTAGCATTAGCCTTAGATTAATGGATAAAACTAGAAGCTAAACAGCCTCCTTGTTAATGAGAGACAAATTCGATAACATGATTTTGTCCTCCAATCTTCAATTTTTTTTTTTTTTTTTTTTTTTTTTTTTTTTTTTTTTTTTTTGTTTCTTAGGTGAAATATGAAGAACTATGTGAGAGGATGAAAGTGTGAGAGGCTGTGACCAAGAGCTCCTGCACTAGCTCCATGGGGTTCAAACTTTGAAGAAAGTTACAAGTTACAACACACAGAGTCAAAGAGATGTTGAGACTTAAAAAGAAAGTGCGTTGTCAATTAAATTCACTCATTAAGAAATAATAAAAAAAATAATAATAATAATAAATGAAAGAAACACTCAAAATTCAATATTTTGTTGGTTTTTCAGTATACAAACAAACCAAACATTTTTTTCTTATTTTAATTATTATCAATTAAGGATGGTTTTTTTTAGTATAATAAAAAAGTAGAAAAAATATTTAATCATAGACTAATGTTGATTATTTAATTCACATCAAAAAAAAAAAATTATCAAAAAAAAAATATTTCATGCTATAGTCATAATTATCTATACTACTATTTAAGGGGCTTCCCCTGTTTGGATTCCTCATTTTTTATGCCTAAAATACCCTCATCATACCCACTTACAAGTTTTCAACTAACAGGGATAGATATGTAAATTAAAACTCCTACACTTTAAAACCCACAAACTCACGTACGCTTTGCAGTTTCTATCTCTCATTTTTCTTCAAATTGAAGACATTTAGTTTAGCTCTACATTCTCCTTTCTTTTTCTTTAGATTAAAGACATTTACTATCAGAGGCTCCAACAAATTTTCAGGTTTTATTTTTGCAAATTCTTCTTTGTTTTCTTTTATTTTGTTTATGATTGACTTTCTTTGAGTTCTTTTAATTTTTTTTTTTCTTATATGTATCACGTTAACTCTCTTTTCTTTTCTTTTTCATCTTTTTTTTTTCTTATATGATACATATATCTTTATCACGATACATATCTCTTTATCTCTCAAAAAAAAAAAATTACGATACATATCTCTAGATTCATTTACGAGTTGATAAGAATGACGATAAGCATCCAATGAAAAGTTTCCTTTTTATGTTTTGCTTCAAATGAAAATATACGATTATTACCCAAAAAAAAAAAAAAGAGTTTCCATGAAAGTTCTTTCTGTCAATGTTGATTAAAGTTTTTTTTTTTACCCGAATTCTTTTATCTCTCTCAGGTTCACGTACGTACAATTTTTTTGGATTGCATATTGGAGTCATTGGAATGGAATATTAGATAAGTTTGGGTGAGAGACTTTACAAGAATTATTATAGGTATTAAACCTCAAGAAAGTTTTTGCAAGTTCCTCTTTGTTTTCTTTTCTTTTGTTTATTTATGATTAACTTTCTTTGAGTTCTACTTTTTTTTTTTTTTTTTCTTATATGTATCACGTTAACTTTTTTTTTTTTCTTCTTCTTCTTTTTTAAATGGTTCCTTCATATACTCTACCATTATACTTCTTAATGAATTGTCATTTCATGTTGCAGGTATTGTGATCCAAAGACAGGGCTGCCTTACGCTATAAAAGAAGCATTCAAAATCATTCGTGAATAGTTAAACAGTATGGCTTCCCTTACCTCCTTTAGTAGCCTTTGTTTACATTTAAAAAAAAAAAATTTGAATTGAAAAAAAAATAGTTACCACGATAGTCCCTGATTAATGATCAAAATATAAATGAAAAAAAATAGTTACCACAATACTCCTTCGTCACTTCACTTCTTTTTTTTTTTCTTTTTCATTTTTCCTTCTTCATTTTTTTTTTCTTTTTAAGAAAGTTTTCTTTTTTCCTTGAGTTCTACTTTTTTATTTATTTTTTTTATATTTATATGAATCACGGTAACTATCTTTTTTTTTTTCCTTTTTTTTTTTTTTAATGCAATTTTGAAATGTTGGTGGTGACTGAATGTATATGTTTTTGGCATTGAATTTTTTTATTTAGGTATGTAGCAACCTTGAGTTCTACTTTTTTTTTTTTTTATATGTATCACGTTAACTCTCTTTTCTTTCTTTTTTCTTTTAAAAAAAATGTAATTTTAAAATGTTGGTGCTGACTGAATCATTTTAAACGTGAGTAAGGAAAGTGAAGTTTAAAATATATATATATATATATATATATATACTAGTTATAGGCTCGTGCGTTGCACAGTTTTATGAAAAAGATTATAAAATAAATGTATAAATAATTATATATTTTAATAGATTCAATAAAAATAAAAGAAAAAATTATCAAGTGTAAATAATTATCTCACTAAAATAAGGGGTAAGATTTCGTCCTAAAACTAAATTAAATTGATAATTCGAAATTGAATTTTAAATTGATAATTATTTAAAAAAAAAACGTACTAAACAATTGATAAATCTAAAATTAATATAATCTTGATAATATTATAAATTAAAATTAAAGTTGATAATTCAAGAATACATGTGTAGAACATCTTGATAATTTGATGTAACATAAAAATAAAATAAGAATATTGTTAAAATTAATCTATTAATTATAACCATATTTAATGATTAATTCTAAGGCCCTAACCCTAAGCACATAAATTAGATCAAAGCTAAGAAAATTAGTTTAAACAAAAGGCAACCAATACACAAAACCTAATCAATTTAATAAAAACAAAATACAAAAACAAAGAAGGAGTTTTTAGAAACTTGACAATATTTTCGACTGTTTTGAATTCATTAATTAAAATCACATGAAGACAAAAAACCAATAATAACACTAAATAAAACAAACAAAATGAAAATAATAATAATAAAAGAAGAAAGAAGGCATACCTGCATTGTCATGGGATTTAGGCATTCACATATTGAAATAAGCTTCACTCCAAAAAGGATATATAGGGTTATATATATTGGTAGAGTTCCACTTGAAATATAATTCATTTAAATCTTATTGAAATTAAAGATATCTAATCAATGTGTTTGTTTTTATGCCATAAAAATTGGAATTAAAAAAAGGACACATGAATAGAATGAAAATATATATATATATATATATATTTTTTGGAGAATGATAAAAAAAGAAAAAGAAAAAAAAAAGAGTAAGAGAACGTGGTTGATAGCTATAAGGAATTTTGATATATATATATATATATATATATTTTAAATGTCATCAACGTAGAAATTATCAAATTAATGGAGATATATACTATTTTTTGGAATAGATAGAAATTATCAAATTATTAGAGATATATACTATTTCTTGGGATTGATTTATATTAATCACCTCGTGAAGAGTTTGGATTGTGCTTATCCCTTAATAATCAAGTTTTGTAGCTTGATATTCTGATAAAATAATATTAATTTAATAATATTAAAATTTTGAAAATTATATAATAAATACTATCTAAATTAAATTTTGGTATGTTAAATATTATCCCCTAATTTAAGAAATATATCCTAACAAATAAAAAAATAATGCTAATTAGATGATAAATATTATCTAAATTAAATTTTTGTATGTTAAATATTATTCCTTAATTTAAGAAATATATCCTAACAAATAAAAAAATAATGTTAATCTAATTTTATTTAATGATAAGAATGAATTACAGTCCTCGTAGTATACTATTCATTTTTAGTTTTTTAAAAATCTAAAAATTTAATAAATTTCCTGCACTAAACCTATCAACAACATCTAAATTGTGAGCAAAAAAATAAACAATGAATCAAAGTGCACTAACAAAGCATTAAGCAACTTCTCAAATTCCATAATGGAGGAATTTATGAAAATCAAATAGTGGAAGAATAATTCATCTCGAATAAATCAAGAACCTACAAAAATTGTTGAAGCAGGGGAGACCCAGATATGCTAAGATTCCAGTTGGCTTAATAATAGCTATTACAATCACAGAGTTTATATATAGAAAGTATAAAAAAATTAAAGACTGTTTATGACTCACACTGCTTTCTTTGTTTTTTTCTTTGTGTTTAATGTATTCCAAAAAAAAAAAAAAAAAGAACCAAACAAAAAATAGCCTTTCATTGATCTTTTTAACATGTAGAGGGAATTCTCGCCACCAAAAAAATATATATATATATAATAATAAAAAAATATTATAATAATAATAATAATAATAATAATAATAATAATAATAATAATAATAAATTATTTGTTTGAAACTCATAATCACGTCTGATTTAGCTGCCTTAAGTGAGTGAAAACTTGTGTTGACAGAATTTCAATATCTTTTTTTCCCCCAAAAACTACAAATACTATCCCTTTAAACAAATAGAGAAATAGGGAATTAATTAGAAATAGATGCATATAAAATTAAATCAATCTAAGGCATCATATATGGTTAACAGAAGTACACAATTAAGTAAGACAATAAGCAAGAAACTTGTATATTTGATAATCAAAATCAGAAACACGTCTCATTAAAAAAAAAAAAAAAAATCATAAACATGTTATCACATGTTAGCTTTCTTAGTCCATTATTACTTGTCACCGAAAGTTCCTTTAATCAAAGCCCCTTTTTCAGTTTGCCTCATGAAGATGAACAACTATTGAAGCCTACTGCTTTATTTATTTCAAGCACACCAGGCACCAGAGTCTTGGTAGTATATTATTCATTTTTAGTTCTTTAAAAATCTAAAAATTTAATAAAATTTCTGCAATTTGGTGAAGTCACGTGGTGCAACCGACGTCTAAGCCCAACTTTTATTATATATAATATGATATATATACATCTTGGTAAAAGAAAAAAGGAAAAAAGAAAAAAAGAAAATAGAGAGAGAGAGAGAGAGAGAGAGAACGTGAGGTGAGTTTGCTTTGAAAACTAACAAAAAGTTGTCCTATTTTGTAGGGAGTTAGATATGTATCTTTATTCTAAACAATTTCAATTTTTTTTTTTTTTTGTTAAATTATGTTTCTCTTTTTGATCTTACGTTTACTAACACAACAAATTCTTATCCTCCCAAACTTTTTTTTTTTTTTTTTTGACAGACTTATCCTTTGAACCTTAAAGGCTACAATTCTAATGAAAACTTTTCAGTTTATCATACTTGCTTGAGAGCCACGCTTAGAGGCTATTCTATTTTTGTTTTGTAGAAGTTAATTGTTTTCATTCATAATTATTGAAAGTTACTATATTTTTCAATTACAAAAATTAAAATGGCAACATGGATTAAAGTTTTTTTTTTTAAATACTTGGTTTAACCCTAATTCTTTTATCTCTCTCAAGTTCACGTACGTACAAATTTGTTGGATTGCATTGAGGAGTCATTGGAATGGAATATTAGATAAGTTCGGGTGAGAGACTTTACAAGAATTATTATATGTATTAAACCTCACATAAAGTGGTTGTTATCTAAGAAAGTGTTGTAAAAAAATTTCTTTTGTAATAGAAACTATATTTCTTTTGTATACAATTAACGTGTATCTCTTGCCATAAAATTTTCAATTTAAGCTTTTATTTACTTATGTTATGGATGTGTAGTAAATGACTAAATTTTAAGATTAAAAAAACTACATTTTAGGATTAGACAAAAAATGATAACTGTCATACATAAAATTTGAAAAAAAGAACAACATCAACAACACCAAAAAGGCAATAGAAACCCCCCCCCCCCCCAAAAAAAAGGAGAGAGGAAACCAACAGGCTATTCAACAACTTCTACAGCCAATCTCATGAGCCATAGTTTCGCCTTCATTTTGCGCTTCCTTGTTGTGTCGAATCATGAACTTCATCATCTCCCATAACATGGGCTACCACTTCACTCAGCATGTTAGTACTCAAGGTTGCAATCCTCCTTGCATGGTCACGCTCCTCAATGGCAACGTCTAACTGATACCTCAACAATCTATTCCTAACATCTCCATCACAATAGTTGGTTCCTTCACTTTGAGACGTCCCCTCTAGGCTTGATGTCAACATGGTAGGAGATGTCCACGATGGGGAAGCACCATACTGCACATTCCTACCATTACGTTGCATGAACTCCATGTATGCAGATTCTGCTTCTCGTCGATCTTTGTATGACCTGTGTTCGGCATTTGCGAACTTATGAACTTGTCTACTTGCTTCTGCCCAATTGACATATATGCCAAGAGCACGACCAACGAAAACAACATAGTATTTGCCACCCTAAAAGAGGAACACAATAGCATTGTACGTTAAAACCGCATGAGCTGTGCTGGAGTTAGAACTTACCAAGTTTTGAATCTGAGCTATTAGGTAAAACATGTACCATGTCGCTCTACCAACAGGTGCTAGTAGACTACAGCAACTAACATGCACGTTGCTTATTCCAAGATCTGACAAACAGTTGCATAACCTATAATTGTATAGTGGTAAATAATTGTACAATTGTTACCTTTAGAAGCAAAGGAGGCTTGTCTTCTCCATCCCTGACTGTTTTCCTCATAACCCCCAACCAGAATGAGAGGAAGCTGTCTTTTTATAAGGTGCGTACAATACTCGACTATAAGTAAATCGAGTACAGTGACTATAACTCGATTACGACAAAGACGAGTACGTATAAATACTGCCCAACCACTCTGTTGGTGAAGTAAATAATACTCAATATCTTTATAACCGAGTTCTACTACCAAATGTACGACGCCTTAATTGTACTCGGTCTCCGTATAATCGAGTTATGAAACTCGCTTGACGTAAAATCGAGTACTGTGGTAGATTTTGTCATTTCCTCCCCCACTTCTCCACCTTCTGGGAGTTCTACTGCCAACGTCTTAATGGTACTCAGTCTTTATGTAACCGAGTTATGAAACTTGCTTGACGTAAAATCGAGTACTGTCATTGTAGATTTTGTCATTTCCTCCCCCACCTTCTGGGACCACTGACCATTTGCCATTACTTCTTCATGCGGGAGCCTTCTGAACGTGGACCGGTCTGTGCCTTCTACCAGTGTGTCAATTTCTATTGCCAGTATCAACTTCAACTGACCAGCTGAAGCCAAGTGCACTTATTTTTGTAACATCATTGTCTTCCCCATTCTGTCAACATCTCACCTGATAGGTAGCAACTGCTAACCATTTATAACAACACAAAGTCAGTGAATGTTATGAGACTTCAATTGGGGTATATCTGAACATAATAGTGCATGAGGTTCAGAATTTCAAATAACACTAATTTTGTGATTGCTGTGGGAGGGGTTATCTGAACATGGAATGGTGGTTCAGTATTTAAGATAACACACATTCTGTGATTGTTGTGGGTCTTCAATGTGGGTATCTTAACATAATAATGTATGAGTCCATCCAATTATGTTAACACAAATTTTGAATAATAATGTTGTGGGAAGAATGGGGGGGTACCTGAACATAATAATGTGGTATAGTATTTAACACAACACAAATTCTTTGAATGTTGTGGGTCTTCACTGGGGGTATCTAAACATAATGATGCATGAGTCCATTTATGATAACACAAATTATGTGACTGTTGTCAGCAGAATGGGGGGTATTTTGAACATAATAATGCAGTACATGTTGCATACTACGAATTATTTCCCTTATTTGCAATGCTTCATAATTCTCATTTGATTAACAATACACATTGTACGAACCGATTGCTATTTTCGAATTTAGGTGTTTGATGGACTAGATCATACGATTATTCCATACTACGTTTTTAGCATCAATAGTTTTTGCTATGTTAGTATTTATTTTAGATAAACAAGATGGATTTTTTAGCACAATTTGTTTAGATTTGTTTAGCTGCATGAACACCTAAACATAGGGCATATATAGTTAGCCTATGGTTTCATTTGTGGTTGTACACAGCATGATACAACTATTACTATTTGTGGTTCAGGTCTGTTATGAGTCCTTATTACTTCTACGTTTACTGCGACGGGGAGGCATATATTAATGATTTGCATGGGCTATCATACCGAGGTCCGAACCTAAAGTAGTCACTTATTGAAGTGAAACGTGGGATACACATGAGAAAGCTGAAGCGGAAGATAATGTCGACTCTGGGGTTAGACAAGGATTCCCATGACATCTCCATTGTATTTTGAGCTCCTCAGCAACTGGTGGGTACCCAAGTTTTCTACAATGCAATTCCGTTACAATGCGACCATGATGTGGACATAATTCATAGGGAGTGATAAAGCGGGCTACACAATTCATAGGTTCTGACTTGTATGTAACTGTTGCCACTGTTGGGTGTAATGTCGACGGGGGTTCATAGTATGCCAGTAGAGCTGGGGAGCAAGATTCAGTTCCAGTAAACATCGTGCACCCTTCAATTACAGCCGAGATGTCTTTGCCCTACAACGTTGGACCACGCAATGCAGTTGCTATGGACAATATTGAAGTCGCCGAAGTGTTAGGATCTAGTCATATGTATGACGAAAATGTTTATCGAGGGTATACTGAAGAAAATGAAGATATCCAAACGCACTTGGATGAGGCAATTGAAATGGATGACACTCGAGATGTGTACGAGGAGTTCATTGATAATGATGGACTGGAGGACAATCCGAAATTTTTAGATGAACTGCAAGTTGAAAACAATGTGGAAGCTTGCGCCAATCCAAACCCTAACCCCAACTGGTTCACGTCAAACACATGGGATAACATTCATGACCCATCACCTTCCTTGGAAACAGGTCTGATGAGTTGGAGGCCAGGGGACGAACCAAGCAAGGGGATGCTATTCTTGAATAAAGCTGCGGTTCAGCATGCATTAACCATGTTCTCTGTGGGGCTTAATAAGAAATTTAAGTACATGAAGTCAGACCTCGAGAGACTGATTGTAACATGTGTAAACGATGCGTGTCCGTGGTTAGTTTGAGCTATTAATAGCAAAAGGCATAAGTTCTGGGAGATCACAACATGTAAGGGTCCCCACACTTGCTCGTCACTCCAGGTGGATCATGATGGAAGGATGATGGATTCGAAGTTCATTGCCATCACATTTGAGTCATATGTGCGGGAAGACATTTCAAGAACAATAGCAACCCTGCGTAGTCTTCTGCATGCGAAGCACGACCATTGGGCATCTCACTATAAGGTTTGGGATGCAAAACAGAAGGCGATTATAGCCATCTACGGGGATTTCGATGAGTCATATGCAGAATTACCTCGGTTTCTGGCGGCGTTAAAAGATGTGGATCCAACCACAGTGACACAGTTGAAGTACGACAACCGTAATGTGCTAGGAACTTCCACGTTTAATTGTGCCTTTTGGGCTTTTGGTCCGTGTATTGAAGGATTCAAGCATTGCAGGCCGGTGATAAACATCGATGCAACACACCTCTATGGCAAGTACAAGGGGAAGTTGTTGATAGCAATGGCAACGGATGCTAACAACGAGGCTTATCCGCTCACACTTGCCATTGTTGAGAGTGAGAGCAAGGAGACATGGGGATGGTTCTTGGCATGGTTGACCAATATTACAGACCGGGCCAATCTTTGCATCATCTCTGACCGACATTCGAGGATAAAAGCCTGCTTTGATGACACAAGTATGACTTGGTTACAGCCTCCGAAGGTCCATCACTGGTACTGCCTCTGCCATGTAGTCAGCAATGTGAACACAAAATGGAAAATTTCGGAGTTGAAGAACTTGGTATGGAGGGCAGCAAGTGCAAATCAAGTCAGAAAGTTTGAAGCCACACTGGAATTAATTCGCAATGTCAAGCCGGCTGCACACAGGTACCTTGAATCTGAAAACAAACAAAAGTGGACACTTGCACACGACGAAGGGCGTCGATACGGAGCCATGACAACCAACCTATCAGAGTGCTTTAATGGAGTATTGAAAGGTGCACGCAGCTTGCCAATAACGGCAATGGTGAGGTTCACCTTTTTCAAAGTGAACTCGTACTTTGACACTCATCGTAATCTCACTCTAGATCAATTGGAAGCGGGTCAAGAATGGTGCAAGTATGCCATGGACAAGTTTGAAAAAAATCAAGCGAAGGCAAAGGACCATATGGTGACACGAATGTCTGCTTAAGCGCGGATATATCAGGTTGACACACCGGGTAATCCTCTGAATGGTGGGGGCGGACAACACACGCATAGGGTTGATCTTCGGAGTATGACATGCACGTGCGGGAAATGGGAAGCGCTCAAGATCCCGTGTTCACACGTAATAGCAATTTGTGCTAAGTATAAGCACGATGCGCAGCAGTTTATTGATCCTTGCTATAGCGTGACTCATAGGTACCACAGCTACGAACCGGTATTCCAGCCGTTGAAAGACAGATTAGAATGGCCGAATCCAGAAGAAACTCGACTAGTGATGCCCAACCCATGTTTGATTCGGAAGAAAGGTCGGCCAAAGTCCACACGTATCCGCAATGAGATGGACGAGGATGATAATGATAGGGAGTTGCTGAGCTCCTTATGGATCGAGAATGGACCAAAATCAAGATGTGGGTTATGTCGCCAAGAGGGGCACAGCCGTAGAACATGTCCTACTCGAAATGTGGAGTCAACAACTGGTGGAGCTGCATCTTAGGTAAAGCTTCCATTTCTTAACAACTTTTGTCAACACAAATCATTACATGACTGATAACAACTGAGTAGGACTAAATTGTTCTCTATTGCCATAGTAAGTATTTAGAGTAGTTATGAAACAAACGTTGGTGTTCATGCATGGATAGGCAAATGAGTCCAATTGGTATTTAAGTATGTTGTTCAATAGTTTTGTCACATTATTCGTCCTAAGTCATGAATCTAAGCATTGTTGTGGCTATGTTGCTTGTTAATAACTTATATAGGTCCAATGTACATAACATATTTGAACTGTTTACAGCAGGTATGACAGCCAAGGTGGATGGGTGATAACGGACGTACGTTGCGCAGCCAGAATGATCCCGACCGGCTGAGGAAGCCCCCGAACGACACCACTAACTCGGTTTCGTGACGAGAAGACATTGGTCATTTTTTGCTTCTCATTTGATACTAAATTATGTACTTTTGTTATGTCCTTATGTGGTCATGCACTTTGCTAATGGCATTAATGTTATGTACTAGAGTAGATTTCACAATTGCTGGTGAAGCAAACAATTCAGTTACTCATATATTTTGTAATAGAAGCAGTGAAGTAATATGTTTGTAATAGAAGCAGTTACTCGTATATTTGGTAATAGAAGCAGTGAAGTAATATAATTTAGATTGGTCATTTATTACGATTTCCAGCTTCTCAAAAGCATCAAGTTATTGCAAATGCACAGGTGCTTCATGAAAACTGTACTAAACTTGATAGAACTGAGCTGCAGATGACAAAAGAAACATGCACAGAGAGCGTGTATCAAGAATACATCTTATAAGCTGGGGTTTTCCACATAACTCGGTGTTAAAGATATCGAGTACACTTAAGTAACTCGATACACACAATATCGAGTAACATGAACTGAGATTGCCACGACCAGAAATTAGGGTGCATGTATCGAGAGTTTATAAGCTGGGGTTTTCCACAGAGCTCGGTTTTACGGATATCGAGTACACTTAAATAACTCGATACAAGTACTATCGAGTAACATGGACTGAGATTGCCACGACCAAAAATTAGGGTGCGTGTATCGAGAGTTTATAAGCTGGGGTTTTCCACAGAACTCGGTTTTACGGATATCGAGTACACTTAAGCAACTCGATATAAGTAATATCGAGTAACATGGACTGGTCTGAAGTTATTTTCTAGAACTCGATACTTAGGTATTCGAGTATTATAAAGAAAATTCTCTGTACGTGTTGCTGTGATATTGGTCTTAGATCGGTCAAAATATCAAACTCGGTTTTATAGGTAGCGAGTACTGTATAACTCGATACTATTGTAATCGAGTATTTGAATAATATAGTCTCCAGGCTTCTGTAGTGCAGTGAATCTCTTATGTCTTTACAACTTCTCCGTCGTCTACTCTGTCTGTGACTCTTCTTCTTCTCCTCAAAACTCCAACTGCCCTCAAAACTCCATCGTCTAATAATGCCTAGCCTGAACATGTCTGTCAACCTTCTAGTCCCTCTTCCCCTCAAATCCCTGGTCGTCCCCTATAATTTAACTTCTCCTAAATACTGTGGCTGCCCTCTGTTCTCTATCTGCACCTTTCAACCACCGAATCCACTATCAAGGTATGAAATTTTCAATAAGTTTCTTTGTATCTGTCATCTTAAAACAACATAATTGTACATCCGTTCGTTTAAGTTGTTAATCACTATGACGTTGATTGCATTTTTTTTTTAAACCAAAATTTTTTTTTTCGTTTTTTGTGTTTTGTTTTTATTTATTTATTTATTTTTGTTTTGCAATGGAAAGATGGAGGTTTTATTATGGAATTTTTGTCACTTGTAAATGACTTATTTAAATTATCATATCACCTACACAGTTACTAAAATAACAAATGATTTATAGCTCAGTTGCAAAAATAATTTTATAAATTGATATATGTGAAATTATAGGCTCAGTTTTAATTTTCAAGTGGTACGCTAATGATCAAGATAATATAAGTTTGATTATATTAGTAATGTTGAGTCACATATAAGTTTTATTAAATTGTGTAGCGTATGAACATAATATCAGTTCATATATAAAAATAGAAATAGAATTCATAAATATCATCATAATTGAATAAATAAAGTATTAATCATATAATACTTATGTCACCATTGGATCTCTTGCTAGCTAGCAAGAATCCTTGGGGAAAAAGGTTGACACAGGATCTTGGATGGCGGAGAATCCACATCATCTGAATCTTTTAGTTGACTTCTGTATATCCTAAATGGCTGGCACTAGTAGTGTGCTTAGGAACTCATATTCAACTTATAAGACAATAGATGATTACAATGAGTGATATTGATCTAAGGATGACATGTTCACCTGAGGGATCTAATGTTCAATAGTGGTTCTCAAAAGAATTATGAGCAAGAGACCAACCTTGTGGAGTACTGTTTTGTGTTTATCCCTATATTGGTGATTTTTAGTACTAATAGGAGATCTTGATATAACAAATAAAATATTAGCCCTCACTTGTTGGTGATTTTAAAATAATCTGTCTTACTCTATGATTTCTTCTCAAGTTTGAACTGTTTCAAACATCTTAATTGGGTATAATAATCACTGTTTCCTTGGATGTGTAGTACTAATTGTAGATTTGTTTGTTTGTTTTGTTGAATTTAAATTCATTTCTCATTCTTTAATTGGTCGTAGAATTACAAAATTCATTATCAATAATTTATCTGTAAATTGGTCTAGATGGCAAGTGATGAGACGATTCATACTGACATTAAGTGTGAAGGAAAAGACATTGAATTAGTTGCCCAACCTGATGAAGTGGCTGAACTGCCTCCGGCAAAGAAGGCTAAGACTGAGCTCAAAGTGTACAAAAGGAGGGGGAGTTCAACTGTTTGGCGTAACTTTAAGGTGCTTCCGACAAAAGATGAAGGAAAGCCTACACACAAATGCAAGAAGTGTGGAAAGGAATTTATTGCTGCCGGAGGAGATGTTACTGAAAATTTGAAGCGCCATTTGGACTGGGCTTGTCCAAGAAAATTTGATGTGCCATTGAGCATTCCTGTTTCTACAAGGGCAGATATAGGTAATGTCTTTTTGATTTATATGTTGATTGAATGAGTTCGCGTTTGTATGATGATTTTTTAAGAAGAAAATAACATATATGTCAAAAAGGTTCTGGATTTCTCATAAAATGTCAAAGGATTTGAGTTATCAAAATATAACATATAGAATATGCACAATATTCTTGAGATTTTAAATGGAATAAATTGAGTTGAATGATGCATGATGGTATGGTTGACCAATGTAACACAAGTTATATTCATGCATATTCAAAATGTAATAGTTTAGATTTTGTTGGCAGACTTGGTAGATAGTTGGTTACTTTAAAGAAAAGAAGCAAACTCTCCTAACAAAATCAAGCAGGTTTTATTAAATATATATGTATATAATGCATAGATATATATATATATATATATATATATATATATATATATCATATGGTTACTTTAAAGAAAAGAAGCAAACTATCCTAACAAAATCAAGCAGGTTTTATTATAAAAATAAAATAAAATAAACCAAACCAACCACATTTAAAAAAAAAAAAGAATCAAAAAAAGAATCAAACAAATGTGAGATCATGGAGTAAAAGGAGAGGACGGCTACCGCATTACTGAAAAAAGTGTGGGGAAAGAAAAGGGAAGTAAAATGAGTTTTAAAGAAAATAATTGATGGTTGGCATAAAAATGCTCACAATTAACCCTTACCCAAAAAAAAAGAGCCTCTAAGCACACGCGTGCTCAGAGGCTAGTATCAATTTAATGTTTAAAACCTTCTCTTCAGATTTAGAGATGAAGAGAAGTTATTAAATTAAGGGTATTTCAATAGAATTTTTTTTGCCCAACGTGAGGTTTTTTCAAAGAATAAAAAAATAGCAATTTTACAATTTAGTTGTGTTTTTCTCTTAGCTACACTATTCAATGTGAGGTTTTTTTAAGTTCTTTACATTAGAAACGTGTGTTGGAATAAGTGGGTTAACCCTATTATTTAAGCTTTACATGTTGGCATGGTAAATTTGAAGATATTTTGGATATCAAAATTGAGGAATTGAAATATGAGAAACTTCTTAAATAATAGTATATAACCCTATTTTTTTATTTTTTTTAATTCATGGATCATAATTAAAAAATATCGCGTGTATGTAAGGGATTACACATAACTCGATTTACAGTTGGATTGGTCGAATTATGGCCCTTCACATTACAGTTTCATGCGTTACACAGATGGTGTATTCCAAAGCCATGACATGAATGATGTTTCATAATCAGCGTGATGCGGATAACTATATATCTATCTCTCTCTCTCTCTCTCTCTCTCTCTATATATATATATATATATTCTTTCTCATTACAGTGTTGATCCATATATCCCAACTATCAATTTTCTTTTTCTTTTTTTTTCTTTTTTTTAACTTTTTACTGTGAAGTAGTGCGCAATTCTATAGTCATTGTTTGCAACTATGATATCACGATTGCAGCACAACTAACAGTCACTGTGACTCTTCTATATGAAAGTGAGCATAATTACAATCCCAATTAAATTTAGACGGATGGAGGAAAATTTATTATATTTCATATTTAAATTAGTGTGGTCCCCACATAAATCTAGACACAAGTGGGAACATTAAAAATCCTGTTCATATAGTGTTTGTCCAGCCTGTATTGACATGACAACCCCTAATAACTGAAATTGTAATTCTTGGACCACGAAATGAGGTTATAAATGCACCACAATAATTATCTTCTTTCTACCCACAAACTTTGTAGATTGACTACGCTATGAGTCGCAATGCCTCAACGTCAAATCGTAAAATGCGAAACAAGTTTGGATCTACTTCAACATGTGGATCATCACAAGTTCCAGCAAATCAACAACTACAGACATTCACAGGCCACTATGGAGGAAAATGGGTTGGAAAGAAGAGAGATTTTTTTAATATGCCAATATACACGTACGAGAGTCTTGGAAGCGTCGGGCACATCATGGTCGGCAAACCTACAAAACTAAGTACAGATAGCACCGCAATAGAGTTCACCGTATCAGAACCACCATGTTTAACCCTATATGAGAAGAGGTGTGAGTTGGAGGTGTATTGTCGATGGCACGGGTTACGAGTTCCTAAGGCACGCTCAGTCGAGTTACCTAGAGATGAACCTGCCAACATTCTTGCTCGTCTTCAACAAGAGAACAATCAAATGCAAAGGCGACTAGATCGTTTTCACGCAATCTAAAAAGCTAGGAAGCATCTAAAGGGGAAAGCGCAAGAGCGAGCCATGAAGTCTATTAATGAAATTACTGCGTTAGATGATGACAGAGATATTTCAAACTTCTCAGAGTCAAGCAATGATGATTTCCAAAAATTTCTACCTACGAACATTAGACGTTGTTGTTAATGTCTACACATTTTGTGCAAGACAAACTGTTGTTGTTAATGTCTGAGAAATGATGATTATGTACGTTAAACTTTTGCAAATCTAAAGATTAACTGTTCATTAGTTTTGGCTAAGGTTATGTGAAATCACTTTCTCATTTTTCTCCTGCTTTTCTTTGTTGCTACATATGAAAATTTAATATGAATATTTACGCAAAGATTCAATACATACTGACTCATCCAAACCACACAGACGAATTAGGACCATCACCATCAAGGTGTAGACACTCACATTTGTTTAAAATAATACTCCTTTCCACCATGCGTGACATGAAACTGGTAATGTATTAAATTGCTATGTTAGTATGTTGCAATGTTTTCAATGGATTGGCTAAGTGTATATGAAATCACTTGCTCATATACCCGTATCCGTGTATCTTAGTTCTGCTACTGTACAACTTTATACAGATACATTACATACAGACTCATCCAAACTAGACTAACCACTCATTCTCTCTTCGTCTTTATGTACACGAAACGTTTATTGTAACACACTTTCCGACTTCATGTGTTGTGGGGAAATCATCTTGGGGATATGTTTGTATCATCTTCATCTAAGTCTATTATTTCTACCTAATGATCTTCCAATTTACAGTTCTTGCTAGGTGGATATTGAATCTTAGTGGCAGTCTTATCAAATATAAGAACATGGAAGCTTGAATTTCCTTCAATCTGAACACTAAAAAATAACCATAATAGATAGAATGGTATTCAACGAAATCCTGCAAACCATTACAAACCCAAATGTTGTTATCAGTTTTCTTCAATCCCACTTGCCAAATACCACCATAGGGAGCAGTGAATGTAGCTACGGTGGATAGCTCAGCACTGTTAAACCCTGACCACAAGTACCCATCCACACTGACGTGAAAACATATAGCATCCTTGAAAAGTTTATGTATCAATTTTGGGGGTGAGCTGTCCACCATTGCTACACTGATATTTGCAGTGATACATGTGTTGCTCAACAGTTTCGCACTGTTGAACTGTTTCCAGTCATATCACCCACATGCATGTCGATACACAGATATGCATCATTTTGCAATGCACCGTTCTCTACGATGCAGAGCATCCCTGAAAAGTTAGTGATACATTTAACATAGCTAGACACTGTTTTGTCAAGTCATGTTAGATGAAGCACAAGAATGCTAAATAGTCTTCAGGTGAACCCTGTCCAGTCATATTACCTACACGCACGTCAATACACAAATCTACATCCCTTTGCATGCATCGTTTTCAAGGATGCAGAGCATACCTGAAAAGTTTATGATACATTTAACACAGCTCGACAGTGTCCCGTCAAATCATGTCAGATGAAGCATAGGAAATCTGAATAGTCTTCACGTGAATACATACACAACCTCCTTTGCAGTAGACATCACCAACCCGCTACTATAGCACAAGCTACAGCCATATGAAACAGCTGCCTCAGCAAACCACATGCACCAATAGGTGCCACTGTATAGCCAAGTCATGAAAAGTGGTTTTGCATGTGCTCCTCAACACCTCACTGAACAATAGACTGTCAAGTTATATCATCTGTATTCACGTGAATACTTATCTGTATTCACGTGAATACTTACCCTTACATATAATCACATCCACGTGAATACTTGCCCTTACAAAACTCCTATATAAAGTCCCGTTTACATCTACCCTTGCAAAACATCTACGCATACTGAAGTCCCATTTACATTTACCCTTAATTAACATCTACACATACTGATCAGAAGTCACGTTTTCCAATGTCAATGCGCAATTGGATGCTACCTCGTTTTCCAGATAACTATAGGAGGGAGAGAGATTCTGATGAGAGGGAATACTATGCCGGACACAGTGACAAAAATTAAAAAAGAGAACAATCTAATGATACTCCGTAGGTCTAGGTATCACATGCTACAACTGGCGGAAGAGCTAGCTGCCGCAACGAACAGGCAACTCACTCCGGCAGAACGTAACAATGTCCTCAATTACGAGGACTACCTGTCAGAGTGAATGTCTATGTGGTATGTGTGTTATGTAGCGTTACTAGCATTAGTGTTCAATATGCAATGCATGCATATTGGTGACATCGTGTAAGTTATTTTAAGTTTTCTGTGTTATGTTCTAGGTGCTTATTGAAAAACATCATGTGTGGGAACATTAATCTTTTATGCATTATGTGGGAATAATCTAGATTACGAATAACGTGCATGCTCCTCACAATCAATAATAAGGTTTACATAGTACAAATACAACAACAGTGACACATATACATTTAAGACATAGTTAAGCACAATAGTTCTCCAACAAAGTCTAATTACACCACGACACGATTACTCTTCATCTGACATCTCCACGTCTGACTGATAAATGGGATCAGCAAGAAGTGATTGCATGAATTGTGCATACTCGTACCACCCTCCCTCCACTGACTCTCGAATCTCGACTTGGGTCCATATCGATTAAGACGTATCTTCATTCGATTATTTTCATCTCTTATGCGGTTCAATGCTTTACGAAGTTCGTCGATCGTTTCTCTGGGCATCTGCGATGCAAGTCGCCGAGGCACTGGCAACTTAAAACCAACTAACTCATCATAAAACATTTGTTGTTCACGAAATAACCAAGCCCACTCCTATCTCATGGTATTGTGACTATAAGCACTATTTCGTAGATTCAGATTGATTGGATAGCTGAACTCATCTTCCAATACCCAGCACCGACCCATAGCAGTGAACACATCGTGAGGCCTATAGAGTTGTGGGTTGCCAGAACCAAACATTGACGCTAAATACAATAACATCAAATGATCAAGTTAACAGTGTGCATCAACTGTTCGTAAATAATGTAATGCTGCATAAGGTGGTACATGACAAAGACATTCATAAATTTGTGTACTATCACATGCTAAAAATGAAATACTAACACTCAAATTTGACCATAAACATTAGACGTTGTTGTTAATGTCTACACGTTGTGTGCAATACAAAATGTTGTTGCTAATGTCTCGACCAATGATGCGTATGTACGTTCAACTTTTGCAAATCTAAAGATTAACTGTTCATTAGTTTTAGCAAATCTAAATAATTTCATTTTTTGTCAATGCAATTTGCACCAGCAAAGACCCAATATAACACAAATAACACTTATCACCGTTTCTATAGATTATTGTACATTTCTCAGTGGCGACTCCAAGATTTTTTTCTAGGGGGGTCAATAATGGCAGAGCCGGGAATTTGTTGGTGAGGGATAGACGAATAAAAAATCAGATAAATAATTTTTTTTGTTTTGTTTGTTTTTCTATATATACAACTTCCACGTTATATACAATACAACTATGTTATACAATAGTCTAAAAAGTTATTAACAGTTTAAAGTTCGTTAAGACAACAATCATTGGACACATAAACAAATAGAATTAAATAACTGATCATACATTTTTAACAAATTAATAATAAATTATTATATTTATAAGTTATATCAATTGAATAAAAAAATATAGAATAAATAAGAATAGTAACACACTTAAGAGTATGGTTGAGAGTGTTCAATTACCAATTGTCCCAAAAGCTTAAGCTATTGGGATACGGTAAATTTAATTATTTAACCACACATACTTCTAATAGAGATTAAGCGTGAAACTAAGAAAAATAATACTCTTGTAATAAATTTTTGCTTTTGAAGTGTAGAAAAATATTTCTTGGACTTGAAAATGTGTAAAGCACTTATCAAACTACTTGATTGGACATAGAGAAAAAGTAAGAAAACATAAAAATTAAGGATCATATTCAAGCTTATTTCAATTGGGCTTAACAAAAAAATTTAAGGTATGGGTGTTCAAAATTTTTATTATAGAGATAAAAAAAATTAAAAATAATATATAATGTTTCTTTTGGGACCAAGTCAGGGGGTTCATTTGAATCCCCTGGGTTGGTCATGGAGCCGCCCATGACATTTCTTGTAGCACCAAACAACACCAAACAACTAATATAACCCTAATCTACTCACATAACACTTATTCAAGAAAATACCAAAGTACAAGTATTACAACCTCTTAAAATTCTCTATGTAACCCTAATCTAACAAAAACATACATTATGGTGATCCCATTTATATAATATCTACAACTATTTGTACCTACTCAATAAAATTCTCTATGTATTTCAAAGAAGAAAATGAGTTTCTCACCTGAGATGATAGAAAATTCTGATAATGAGGAGAAGCTGATCTGAAAATGATGAGGAGAATTGCATGAGAAGCTGATTTGTGGAGGGGAGGAGTAAATACCAGAATAACTCGATTACAGCAGGGGCGAGTAACATTAATAACTCGATTTCCCTACCATCGGGTTCAGCTTCACATGCTACTGCCTGATTTGAAATTGGGTCAGAACGTGCAGAGCAACTCGATTATCCCAGACCCGAGTAACATTAATAACTCTATTTGAAATTCTGCATATAACTCGATTTGTACAATGCCGAGTTATAAACAGTTACGCGGGAATATTTTATTGCCCAAAATCCACGCTGGAGGACCAGCGTAGCAGGAACCTGCACCTAACTCGGCCCTGGAATGATCGATTATTTTAAGTAACTCAGCCTTAGGGTGATCGTTGCTAAAAGGTGACTATCAAAGACGACAAATTTTATCGTCGCTAATAGCCTTCTAATAGCGACGACTAATGTGTCATTGCTGATAAATAAAGTGTATATATAATATATTTATTATATATTTTTGGCTACATATCTGCAACGACACACAAGGTCGTCACTAAAGATGATTATTAGCGACGATAGATGTCGTCGTTAAAATAAACCTTATTTTAGCAACATAAATATCATCACTACAAAATTTATTATCGTTGCTAAAAGTTTCCCTCCATTTTTCAAAAGTAAATAAAATTCCCTCCATGGTATTAGCAACGAATTATTAGCGACGATCTTAGTGTTGTTGCTACTATGCACTTATTAGCGACGACCATATATTATTGTCGCTAATGTGTGCCTAATAGTGACGACTTTTTGGTCATCGCTAAAAAATTGGTCGCAAAAGAACAAAATTCTTGTAGTATATGAGTATGTATGTGTTGTAGGATCCATGTTTTGTGCACAACTTGGTTCGTAATTAGCCTAATATAGATGCTATATAACATATGTAACAAAAAAAGTAACATAAATATATACAAGATAGAAAAAAGAAATCCATGATAGATTTATGGTAAACTAAAAGAACCACAAATATATACAAAACAAAAAAATAATAATCCATGACACTAAACCATATACAATTATACATGTTAAACAAATAAACATGTAACACAAAAATGCTTAACAAGTGTACCATATACACAGCTAGTTATGCTTATTGAGAGTGAGAGAGTGTCAAGAGAGAAAAGTGAGAGTATGAGATGGAGAAGTAAGTGAGGTTTTGAACTTCAATTTTGTATTTCACCCAAACGAAGAAGTTTTTAACGTGAAATTGGAACGCGCTAATGTTGGGTTGACCACTTCATATAAAATTAAATTATTAGTATTATATATATATAGATGGGTACGGAATGGTTCGATTTTGTGCAATTTTCTTATCATAAAACTGCATACTGTACCACACAATGCGATACAGTTCACTACCACTTATGGTAGTAGTATGCAATTATTGTATTTTGCGGGCAGTTTTGTTTGGTTTGAGTGAAGTCATGCAATTTGATGAACACTCCTAATGAGTATGATAATCATTATAAATGAATCATTACATTCTATTAGTAAGTTGTACAAAATAGTGTGGCATTGCTGTTTGGTTGATATTTTATTTGGCAAAATGGTGAATTAATCATTTATCAGAAAGTGGGTGAAAGAACTTTCAGATTCACGCTCTGTAATTAAAACAAGGGAAATCAAAAGGCAATGGCAGGTGGACTAAGTCGACTGACATACTGCCCCAAGCATTTTTTTTTTTCCTTCGGTTCACACAAGAATGAAAGGGATACGACATCAACGAGCTATATATCTACTTCAAAAGCTTATAAAGAATAGCTAACATGTTCACGTAACTTCACTAAAGTTTGTTGAATATTGCTGATACATAGCACATTTGTCAATTTTTTATTGGATTTATTCAACACGTTTGTCAAGTATTCTAAACATAACTTGTCTCGTGGGCCCGTCTCTCCCTCAATACACGTGAAACTCAAACACTCCCCTTGGCCCCTGAAGTAGAGAACAATAACAGAGCTCTTGTGGCCAAACTATTCACAAAACGCCGTGTCAACATAGAGGCGCTGTCCCGTACTCTGAAAACTATGTGGCGGTCTATACAAAATTTTGAGGTTCGTGATCTCACTTCCAACACTGTGCTGATCCTTTTCTCCGATGAGGCTGACGCGAAGAAGATCCTATCTCAAGGACCTTGGTCCTTCGATAAGTATCTGATTGGACTATACAAACCTGGCGATTTTGAGTCCGTGGACGTCGCCAAATTTGTCACTGCCTCCTTTTGGGTACAAATCCACAATCTCCCACTCAGTCGCATGAACAGAGCTAATGCAGAGATTATTGGGAGTTCGCTTGGCAATGTTGAACAAGTGGACGCCTCCCCCACAGGCGAATGTCGCGGTCGCTGTGTGAGAGTCCGAGCTGCGCTAAAAATTGACCAACCACTCTGCCGTGGTCGCTTTGTGGACATGGGTACAACTGAACCTCTATGGGTCTCGTTCCAATACGAGCGCATGCCGGTATTCTGCTACTGGTGTGGGCTCATGAATCACGACGAGAAGGATTGCAAACTATGGACGGACAGCGGCGAAACCTTAACAAAAGAGTCCCAACAATATGGACCGTGGTTGAGAGCCACCACAGCAAACCCCCAACAACCCCAGGTCGTGCACACCAAAACTACACAGTCCACGGCACCGCCGGCCTCACATTGCCCAACACCATCCCCCACTGCACGCCCCTCACCAGTCCTGAAAAGGCCCCACAACCCGTCGGAAAATCTTCCTTTCCCTTCAAAAAATGATGGGTCATCAGTAACGCATCCCGAAGCCATGCCCACAAATAAGGAAATTCTTTCCGACCCGATTCTCTTCGATTCGCATATCACGGAAATTGATCATGAAATAAATTCTTTTCAAAATTCAAAACAATCAACTTTACTTACACAGCTTGACACCACCCTTGAGGAAGCTGGAACAAGGCAGTGGAACACCGGAGTTGAACAGGCAGGAAGAACGATGCCGGTCAGCAGACAGGGGGTTTCAGTGGGAGTGGTGGGGGATCACGCTCCAAGACAGACAAGCATCGAGCTCCGCCCTCTGACACAGCAAACAGAAAAGAACGGGGTTTCGAAAAAGGTAGCAGCGATGTTGCATGAAAATGGTAGGGTCAAGGGGTTGATTGGAAAACAAGAGGAAAAGAAGTCGAAAATAGAAGAAAATGTCTCGGACCGAGGCAAAGCACAGACTGACGAAACAGAGAGTATGCATTGTGATATTAGCGCTATCCACGAGGAGGAGATTAAGTTCAAAGTGGTAACGGCGCCAAACCTAGCTTCAACAAGTGAAAGTTTTGGCCCAAATGGGCTGGAGGACGAACGGGGCCCATTGGCGATGCCTTTCGGGGGAAACACGGGCTGGACTGCTGAAAAACTCGGTCGTTCAGTTTCAGCACGTGTTGGGCCGAGTCCAAATACCCCCTCAACTCCTTCTTCAGCCCATTCTAGTCAACAGCCCAGATCCCCTCTTCAAGATATCCCAAACGAAGGTGTGCAGTTAAGTAAGGTGAAGCCCAAACAGATTAAAATCAAGGTTAAAAATATTTGCAAGACCAAACCCATTACCAAGGAAATATTTACTCCAGAAGCTTCACGAAAGCGTTCCCAACTTGAAGAAACAGAGCTTCCAGTTCCAAAAAGAAGAGGTGTCATATGTGAGCTTGAAAATGGCGTTCTCTCCAACAACAACCCATCGGTGGTGGCTGCCTCCCAGCCCCACCGATCACTATGAATTGCCTGAGTTGGAACTGCCGTGGACTTGGGATCCCACAGCGAGTTCGCGAGCTGTCCGATCTGGTGAGAGCAAAAGAGCCCAAATTAGTTTTTCTTATGGAAACAAAGAAGAAGAACGCTTACTTGGAGAGACTTCGTTGTCGTTTGGGGGAGGGAATGTGCAGAATAGCTGTGCAAAGGAGTTGTATATAGTTAGTTAGGCAACGCTTGAAAGTATAAGGGAAAGTAGCATCTCGAGTTTTAGAAACTCGAGATACTGTTTAAATCTCAGTCTGCTGTTTAAATCTTAGTCCAACGCGTAGCGGACTAGTTGGTGAGCTGGCATTAATCTTGTCCACTTAGATCTCGAGTCTTTAAGACTCGATTTTTGATTATATAGAACTCGAGTCTTAAAGACTCGAGTTTACTGGAAATAAATTACTATGTGTAGACCGAAAAACAGAGCATAGATCTCGAGTCTTTAAGACTCGAGTTTTGATTTATAGAACTCGAGTCTTAAAGACTCGAGTTTACCTGAAAATATATTACTCTACTGAGACCGAAAAACAGAGCATAAAAAAAATAACTTACACTCAGCCTGACTAATTCTCACTCACCCATAACTCTCACATCACATTGCCTCTCACTCTCTCACTCACTACATTGCCTCTCACTCTCACTCACCACACTGCCTCTCTCACTGCTCTTCCCTCTCAACAATTTCATATCTCAGGTAAGGGTTTTTTGATTTGATTGTTATTGTATTTGGGTATTAGTTGTCTATGGGTGTGGGTTAAGGAGTTTGAGTATCAGAATACCTTAAAGACTTCTTAAATAAGAAAACATGGTTTCACTTGCAGATGTAACTGTATATACACAATATTCATATTTTCACACCTAGTGTCCACATCTTTTAAAAATGTTCACATTTAACTCACAATACTTTATTTTTTGAATATAGTGTTAGATTATTATACCAATTAGACTGTTAGATTGTTAACATTTTCTAGAGATTGTGTATGGGTAAGTTTGTGATTGTCAAAAACTTATTTTTGTGGTTGGTAAAGTTGATGTACTGCATAAAGTTTATGTTTAGACTTAAAAATGTGGCAGATAGCTCTAACAGATTGTGTTGTTTTCAATCTCTAGAAAATGTGGCAGATAGTGTTCACAATCTCTAGAAAATAATATACGGTAGTTAGGAAACTTATACCTGAAGACCTATATTCTAACTCCTGCTGTAATTAGCTTCTTGTATATAGGAAGGACAGATTGATTTATATATGTCCAATTGTTAAATATAGTCGTACTACAGCCAAAATTTTAGAAAAAAAATGTTCAGTTTGTATCATGAAAATCAAATTAAAAAAATTTCTTGGCCGCTTCTTTTTATTAGAAAGTTAAAGACTTGCTTCAAGTTTCTTTTAGATCAGGGAACTTCAAAATGTTTTTTAACTAACATAGTAACTTGACTTTAATAGGTTTATAATGCTTGAAATTGATATAATCCTATACCACGGTGGTCCACTGAAGAATGCCAATGCGAACAAGGGATTGTCATTTGAAGGGCCGGGTATAAAGAGCTATTATACCCAAATTGATCGTAGGTTAAAGACCTTTGACGAATTGAAGATGATGGTTATGGAAGAGTTGTGTGAGAATCCTGCTGTGCACAACATACAAATTACTTATCGTATGCCAAATGAAATCCTGAAGCACCGGATTAATTACAAGTATATGGCGATAGAAACAGACAAACATGTGAAGATCATGTTTGACAAGTTGGAGAGAATACCTGAAGTAACTAACATTAAGTTGTACATATAGTTGAAGCTGCGTGTAGAAGTTAGTATCGAGGAAATCCAACAAACACAAACAAGTTTACAGGTTACAGTTCCGGATGCTCAATATGAGTATTTTACACATGTAGAGCGTGATGATGTTCATGCCGATGATGATGATGATGATGATGAGGATGAGGATGAGGATGAAGATGATGATGACGACTATGTTGATGAGAGGACTGCCATTGACGATGAAGATTTTGTCGATAGAGATGAGATTGAAGACAGGATTGAACAAGGTGACTTTATGGACTTTGAGAGGGACATTGATGACGATGAGACATTGGACGATAGTGAACCTGATGCAGACAATGTTCTTAGTGTCCAAAACATTACGGACACAATCCCTGCCTACGCACCTCCTGCCTTGTCATTTTCTGCAAATACTTGGGAAAATATGGTTGATCCTTCACATATTGAAACACCATTTGTGTCTACTTGGAGAGAGGGGATGAATTTGTGCAAAGGCTTGACTTTTACTAATAAAGGGGAGGTGCAACGTATATTAACAATTTGTGCCCTCAAGGAAAACAAACATTTTATGATCAGTAAGTCGACCATGACAAAACTTTGTGCAAAATGCGTGGATGAATTATGCAAGTGGTATATCTGCGCAGTCATGAAGCCCAATCTCCAAGGACTATGGATGGTCACCGTGTACAAGGGTCCTCACACGTGTATACGGATTGGGGTGCGAAATGATGGTAGAATGATGAATTGTAATTTTATTGCATCAGACATCCTTAAGCAGTTAAGTGAGGATCACACTACCCCAATTAAGTATCTCAGATCTATGATAGAGTCGAAATATGAGGGTCATAAGCCTTCTTATTACAAGGTATGGGATGCGAAACAAAAGGCGATTGAGAAGCTGTTTGGGAATTGGGAAGAGTCTTACCAAAGGTTGCAAAAGTTGCTTATGGCATATATTGATCAGGATCCGACTACCCAGGTGTTCTATCGTACGACATCCACCGATGAAGATGACACTGTATTTTTGAATTATGTGTTTTGGTCTTTCGGTCCAAGCATTGATGTATTCAAATATTGCAAGCCAGTTATCAGTATTGATGGGACCCATCTGTATGGTAAATATCAGGGAAAGTTGTTGGTTGCAATGGCAACCGACGCTAACAACAAGGTATTCCCTCTTGCCTTTGTTGTTGTGGATTGTGAGTCAGGGTCCAGTTGGAGGTGGTTTTTACAATGCCTCAGAGATACGATTGGCCACGTGATACCTGACGAAGGCATTTGCATAATTTCTGACCGACATCTCGGTATCAAAAACGCCATTGCAAACTGGCCTAGAGGGGATGATGGAAGAACACGGGTATTTCATAGATATTGCCTTCGACATGTTGCTAGCAACTTTAACACACATTTTCAGAACTCGACTCTAAAGTCAGCTTGCTTGAAAGTAGGATATGCTACTTAGGTAGTTAAATTTGATACCATAATGGAGTCCATTAAGTAGGTGGAAATGTAGGCCATTCGAAATAAGAAGAAGGTGACGGGGAAGGATGGGAAGGAAAAGAATCAAGATTATCTTCTATACACATACCTAATGAGTGAGTCTGTGGATATGTGGACCCAATCACATGATGGTGGGAGATGTTTTGGGGCAATGACAACCAATATATCAGAGTGCTTCAATGGTGTACTGAAAGGTGCACGGGGCCTTCCTATTGCCGCGTTGGTTGAGTTCACTTGGTCCAAACTTGTTGAATATTTCCACGACCGGCACAAAGAATACCTTAATGGCCTATCAGAGGGTAAGAAATGTAGTCAATATGCCTTTGACACGTGGGACGAAAATAAGCGCAAATCTGAGAAACACTATCTCAAGGCATTTAGCAATGAACAGATGATATATCAGATAGTTACTTCATTCACGTGTAGCGCAGGAGGGGGAAACCACAGTTATGAAGTTCGGATACGAGAAATGGCAAAACATAGGGATCCCGTGTTCACATGCAGTTAGAGTATGTGACTATTTAAATATTGATTTGACCGCATATATTCACCTATGTTATGGTTTGGACAATGCCCTTAACACTTATCAGCATGCATTTGTGATTCCCAAGTCACAATCATTGTGGAGGGATCCCATGGGGCCAAAGTGGTTGCCTAATCCAGCATTGTTACGGGCCAAGGGTCGACTAGTGAAGTCAAGAATAAGGAATGAGATGGATGGAGTGAGGAATAAGGATCGAGGGTTGAGATGGCGGAGGGAGGACGTAGATTTGATAGAGAATCAACCCAAGCAAACATGTGGATTGTGTCATGCTTCCGGGCATAACCGTAGAAAATGTCCGCAGTCCCGTGGCACTTCCACAAGCAGTAATGTTCCATAGTAGGTAGGTAGATGGGAAAATATTATGCATTGGTTAAATAATTGTTGTTCATTCTACCATTAACTAATGTTTACTATCTTCTCTCCTAACGTAATTAGTCTACGTTTTGCAAGCATGCTTCCATGGATGTCGTTTTTGTTGTGCGAACTGCTGATCTTAGGAAAAGTGACTAAGTTGTATTGGCACAATTAACTTTTTGGTTTTTGTTGAATGTACTTATAATTCTCTATCCAATGTACCTCTATGAAGATTGTGATTTGAGTAGTACGGTTAGAATTGCAAAGTAAGCATGGTTGCGCATGTTTAGAATGTTGATATATTAAGAATGCCTTTTGTTGTGATGTAAATGCATTTGCATTGTAGAACTATATTTATGAAGAGAGCGTAACAGTTTCTATAGTTTGGTGCCTAGCGAGAACGCCTTTTGATGTAATTTATGTGCATTTACATTCTCAACTTCTCTGCCTCTCAATGAGTGTTAGATTACATTCTTAGCTTCTTTATCTATGTTTCTCAGTAGGTGCATGTACACATTTCAGTTCCTGATTTGCCTGCATGTGCAGGAAAAAGAAAAAAAAATTCCCAGTGGAACTTGAGTTTTATAAACTGGAGTTCTACTGGGAAAAACAGAGCAAAACAGGGGAACCAATCTACCTGAACAGAGGATTTGCCCAAGTAAAAAAAAAAAAAAAAATTTCCCAGTGGAACTCGAGTTTATGAAACTCGAGTTCCATTGGGAAAATCAGAACAACTAACAGAGGATTTGCTTGAATCTCGATTGTTAAATACTCGATTTTTCTTTAAGGATCTCGAGTTTTACAAACTCGAGTTCTTCTCATAATTTTTTTAAATCTCGCTCTTTTCTATTTGGAGGTATGTAATTTTTTCCTCAGGATCTCAAGTTTTAAACACTCGAGATCTTCTGATTTTTATATAATACTTTAAATCTCACAATTTTTTTTTCTTTTGTACAAATGGGCTTTTTTTCTTAGTTGTTGCTTTTTTTTTTTTTTTTTTTGTTGTTGTTGTTGTTGCTTATTACTATTTTATAACAAAATTACCCATAATTTCCTTTTTAATATAGAAACTGTTTGCAAAACTTCATCATTTTTTTCAAATCAAAATCATATTGTTATAACTGAAGTTGAGATATGAGCTTTTTCTTCTTGATAAAAACTTGAGAATAGAAAATTTGAACCAAATTGCATATATTATCAATGTTGAATGATTTGAATGCATTAATAGCACATTAATAACAATATGATTCTTCGAGATACTTGCACAGAGCTCTCTTGTTTGCCATAGCACTTGATGAAGGAAGGTGCTTCCATCATTCTTCCGTAACATACGGCATAAAAGGATGAAGCAATCATAGCCCATTCTCAACACACAACCAAAGTGTGTCCCCAGCAAAGAAAGGCTTAATTGCTTCAATAAAAACATCACACAGTTGGTATTGCCACCATGAATACACAGTACTTGCTACATTTGAGAATTTATACGACTCCAAACCTGCAATAGTTTTGAATATGGCTCTGTTTAATACTGAGAGTATCCATTGACAGCTAAATGACAAGTCATTCGAATTTACCAGAAAATGGGCGGAACATAATCATCCCCAAACTTGGTCATAGCAAATCGTACAACATTCCACAATTTATGCAACTACTGACGATACCCCATCCTCTATACTCTTATGAAAACCTTCGAAGGATATCCCATTTATTACTTCAAGCGGATCAATGACATTTCCCAAGGACCTAGACATTTTACTTAAATGCAGTGTGTATTTTGAGAGAGAAAGGAGGGAGAGTAAATTAGAGTTGGCCAGATATTAATTGGTGAACTGGATCAAGCTCGCACTGACCATCTATTTTGATAGAAAATATGATGTTTTATCTATTATTTTTCGTAGCCAAACCAATGTTTGATTGATTTCCCATTTTGTGATATCCAAAATGTTTGTCTAGTTTAAAAGAAAATAAAAAGTAATGTTAAGACTTCACTCAGACACAAAAGTTATTTTTTTAAAAAAAAAACTTCTTTTCACAATTTTTTAAGATGACAATTTCTGATTAATGCAACATCAACATATCACCTTAATTGTCAAAAAAGTTATTGAGATATCAATAAAAACATTTTTTTTCCCTCTTACATTAAAGAGAATGAACAAAATCATCTCATTGCCAATTGTACTTGGACAATATTGTTTACATTCAAGAGGAGAAACAAAAAAACAAACAAGTGGATAACTGTTGTGCAGATAGCACCCCAGGACTCCAATCAATAACAGTAAATAAGCGAAAATTAAATAACAAGCACACACAAAAACACAAGAATTTACGTGGTTCGGCAAACTGCCTACCTCCACGGAGACGACGGAGAAATTTCACTACAAAAAATAGGGAGATACAATAGTGCACAATAACACTCTCAAGAAACCCAAATCCCAATTACACCCTATCACTCTCTCACAGAAACAATAAGAATAGAAGCTGGCTGCCTCTCTTTTCTCTATTTTTCTCTCATGCGGCTGCTCACTAGGTTAATTGGAATTTTCTAATCACACGGCTGCTTCTTCATCTCAAACCTAATATATATATTTATATATATTATAGGTCATAGGTCGGCAACATTGGTCTCCTAATATAACAAGAATTCGTTGACTTGGGCTTGGCAATACAAGCCACACAGCCCACATCAACAAATCTCCACCTTGGCTTGAATTGATCAAGCTACACGAGCAAACTCCTCCATCACCTCCACCTTAGGCCTTAAGGGCTCACAAGCTGCAAACACCAATCAAGTCCAAGCAGTGCTTGAACTTGTCTGTTGGAACTGGCTTTGTTAACATATCAGAGGCATCCTCACTAGTGAGAATCTTCGACAAAGAAATATCATCAGACGAAACCCATTCTCTGATCTTGTGATACCGCACAGCAATATGCTTTGTTCTTGCACAATATACCTGATTCTTCGCCAAATGAATTGCACTATGACTATCACAATGTAGCACCATGCTATCCTACTTGAAACCAAGCTCATTAACCAGTCCACTAAGCTAAACGACTTCTTTTCCTGCCTCTGTCATTGCCATATATTCTGCTTCTGTAGTGGATAAAGCAACTACATCTTGTAGTGTATAAAGCAACTACATCTTGTAGTGTAGACTTCCAGCAAATTGGGCCACCAGCAAACCTAAACACATAGCCTGTCATGGACTTTCTAGAATCAAGGTCCCCTACATAGTTGGAATCCACATAACCCACAGCTTCTGTACTAGCTCTCTGATCAAATGGGATGCTGAAATCATGCGTGCCTGTAAGATATCTAAAGATCCACTTTACTGCATTCCAATGCTCTTTGTCTGGATCTGCCATATACCTACTGACCACATTGACTGCATGAGAAATATCAGGCCTAATGCACACCATTAAGTACATGAGACACCCGACTGCATTCCCATATGGCACTTTAGACATATACTCTGACTCCTCATCTGAACTTGGACACAACTGTGAGGACAATTTAAAATGGGCAGAAAGTGGTGTACTAACAGGTTTTGCATCAAGCATACTAAACCTCTCTAACACCTTCTTAAGATATCCATTTTGAGATAACCATATTTTACCATTTCTATCCCAAGGATCTTCTTGGCAGCTCCAAGATCCTTCATGTCAAATTCACTACTCAATAAAGACTTCAACTTCACAATTTCTTGCTTACTCTTTGCAACTACTAACATATCATCAAAATATAGAGCAAGAAATATATAGGAGCCATTAACAAGTACTCTAAAATAAACACAACAGTCATACAATGCATGTACCCATGTGTGATCATGAATGAATCAAACTATTTGTACCATTGCTTGGGAGACTACTTCAAGCCATATAATGATCTCTTCAACAGACAAACATAATCTTCCTTGCTAGGTTCTTTGAAGCCTTCGGGTTGTTGCATGTAAATCTCTTCTTCTAAATCTCCATGGAGGAATGCGGTCTTCACATCTAGCTGTTCTAACTCCATGTCATGCATTGTCACAAATCCTAGGATTATTCGAATTGAGGTGTGCTTCACAACTGGTGAAAAAATCTCATTATAATCAATTCCTTCTCTCTGTGAGTAACCCTTAGCCACTAACCATGCCTTGAATTTTTCACCTTCCTTTTCTGACAATGCTTCTTTCTTGCGGAATATCCACTTGCAACCAATAGCCTTCTTTCCCTTGGGCAATTTTACTAATTCCCAAGTCTTATTCTTCTGTAGTGACTCCATCTCTTCTGACATTGCTACAAGCCATTTATCATTGTCTTTCCTATTTGTAGCCTCCTTGAAAGTGAATGGACCCCCACCGCTGGTTACGAGAGCAAAACTAACCATGTCTTCAAAGCCATATCTCTGAGGTGCTTTGTGAACCCGCTTCTCTCTACCTTTAGCAATTGAATAAGGCTCTTCTTGTTGCTGCTGTGGATCAATTTCAACATCACCCTTATCACTGGGTGAACTATTCTCATCAAGCTCCACCTCAACAGTTAATTTCTCCTGTGGACTATCATCACATGTCTCTGCTTCATTCTGTTTCAACATAAAGGCTTCATCAAATATGACATCTTTACTGGTCACTGTTTTCTCTAAGACTGGATCCCAAAGCCTGTAGCCCTTAACACCTTTTTAAAAACCAAGAAATACGCATTTTCTTGACTTCGAATCCAATTTAAAACGCTCTCCACTCTGCACATGCACATAAGCTGGACAACCAAAGATTTTTAGACTTGAATAATCAACTGGTCTGCCTGACCAAACCTCTTCTGGAATCTTGAAATCTATGGTTGATGATGGAGATCTATTAATAATGAAGCTTGTTGTGTTAACTATCTCTGCCCAGAACACCTTAGGCAACCATGCATTCAATCTCATGCATCTAGCTCTTTCTGCTAAGGTTTTGTTCATTCTCTCTACAACCCTATTTTGTTGTGGAGTTCCTTTAACTGTGAAGTGATGAGTAATGCCTTCTAATTCACAAAATCTTATGAATTCTTTATCTTTATACTCTTGTCCATTATCTGTTTTAAGGTATTTTATTTTCCTGCCAGTCTGATTCTCAACCCGTGCTTTCCACTTTTTAAATATGCCAAATACATCAGACTTATGCTTCATAAAATAAATCCATACCTTTCTAGAGTAGTCATCAATGAAACTGACAAAATACTGAGCACCGCTATGAGAAGAAACTGATACTGGACCCCAAACATCTGAATGAATGTAGTCAAGAACACCCTTACTTGTATGAGAGCCTGTCTTGAAACTGACTCTATGCTGCTTCGAATACACACAATACTTGCAGAAGTCTAGCTTGCATGTCTTCACTCTTTTCAATAAATTTCTCTTGTGCAACTCTAACATACCATGTTCACCAATATGGCCAAGTCGCATATGCCATAATTTTGTGTCGTCAGTGCTGGACTCCACTGGAGTGGTGACTGCAACTCTTCTTACAACTGTGTTCCCAATCAATCTATAAAGTGTGCTTACTTTCTGTCCCTTCATCACCATCAAAGCACCTTTGGTAATCTTCATGATTCCACCCTTTGATGAGTATGAATAACCCAAATCATCCAATACTCCTAAAGAAATCAAATTCTTTCTAAGATCTGGAACATGTCTGACATTACTAAGAACTCTCACAACTCCATCAAACATCTTGATCTTCACAGTACCAATCCCAATAACCGGGCATGTAGCATCATTACCCATTTGGACCATACCACCGTTGTAAGGCTTATACGTGTCAAACCAATCTTTCTTTGGAGTCATATGATAAGAGCATGCTGAATCTAAAACCCAAGATTCCAATAGAACGTTGTTACTTGATGAAACTGAAAGTAAATCTACACCAACTTTACTGTCATCTGATGTTTCTTCAGCAACACTAGCTGATTCTAGAGGTTTCTTTCCATTCTTCTTCTGCTCTAAATGCTCTTTCAACTCTTTACACTGATTCTTGTAGTGCCCTTTCTTGTGACAATAAAAGCACTCTACATCTTTCTTTGCACGTGATTTAGACTGTGATCTGTTCCTGTTGGAGTTCCGTCCTCTTGACCTGCTTCTACCCCTATTACTTGACTCAGACTTTACAATAAGTCCATCAGCCTGAGAACCATCACCATCTTGCTTCATCTTTATGTGTGACAAGAGAGCACTAGTCACCTCCTCAAGTACTATAGTCTCTTTCCCATACATCAACGTAGTCACTAGATGATCAAAAGAAGTAGGAAGCGACACTAACAAGAGTAATGCTTTATCTTCATCCTCATAATTCACTCCAAAACTTGACAGTTGGGTGTTCAACATATTAAATGTGTTGAGATGCTCCAACAGATCAGAACCCTCCTTCATATGCAAACTATACAGTTGCTTCTTCACGTACAACTTGTTCGTCAGATTCTTTCTCATATAAAGACCTTCTAGTTTTTCCCAAACCTCCTTTGCAGTCTTTGCTTCTAGGATGTTATGAATGACCTCATCACCTAGGTTGAGACGAATAGCGCTAGCTGCTTTCTCATCCATCTCTACCCATTCTGCATCCTTCATCGTTTCCGGTTTCTTCTCCTTCCCAAGCAAGGCCTTATGAACTCCTTGTTGAATTAGGAGATCCTTCATCCGCCTTTGCCAAAGAGAAAAATTTCCCTTACCACAAAACTTCTCTACATCATACTTTGTGCTTGACATCTTTACTGTATTCAAAGGATTGAATCCTAACCTGGCTCTGATACCACTTGTTGTGCAGATAGCACCCCAGGACTCAAATCAATAACAGTAAATAAGCGGAAATTAAATAACAAGCACACACAAAGAACACAAGAATTTACGTGGTTCGGCAAACTGCCTACCTCTACGGCGACGACGGAGAAATTTCACTATAAAAAATAGGGAGATACAATAGTGCACAATAACACTCTCAAGAAACCCAAATCCCAATTACACCCTAGCACTCTCTCACAGAAACAATAAGAATAGAAGCTGGCTGCCTCTCTTTTCTCTATTTTTCTCTCATGCGGCTGCTCACTAGGTTAATTGGAATTTTCTAATCACACGGCTGCTTCTTCATCTCAAACCTAATATATATATTTATATATATTATAGGTCATAGGTCGGCAACATTGGTCTCCTAATATAACAAGAATTCGTTGACTTGGGCTTGGCAATACAAGCCACACGGCCCACATCAACAATAACAAATATTCAATTTTCACTATCAAGTAAACAAAAATGGTCTTACATTACACAGCAAATTGCTGAGCAGTACGGTACCTTGGGAATACAACTTAGTAATCATGTACCAATCTTTGCATCAATATACATTCCTTTTTTTTTTTTTTGAGCTACAAGTTGCTAAATCCCAAGATAGGATTTACTCTTACTCTTTACTGGACTTGGCCATTACACCCTCCTACCACCCTCTGTTGATTGCTACATTCTTACAATTATCATATTCGTACGACAACAATATGTGTACAAGCATAATACAAATACATATTTCATTCCATAACGCATACAAATAAGCTAAAACTGCACCATTTTTATTTCAGTTGGGTAAGGGGTGAGCGTGGTAGAAGCGAAGGTTTCAATTCCTTCACATGAAATGTGTCATATGAATATACCTTCATACAATGTGTTCATTTTAATTTAATTTAAAACTACAACGCAGCATTGTGATATAATCACCTACGAATATCTTGTTCTATTGCTACAAGCCTCCAATCACTACCATTATATTTCATATTCATAATCTTCCATTTGATATGAGAAAATAAATTTTCTTCTTTGATACTACAAGCCATTTTTACAAGGTAACGTGATTTTTTTTTCTTCCACTAAGTGATCTCCGCTCTAGGAGATCATTGCAATTTCAAGATCAATCTTCCATGCAGATTTTTGAGTTATCTCGGCCAAGCAAAGGAGAAGAATCAAATCTCTCCACCAACGAATGGTGGTACTTAGTGAAAATATGACAAGTAAAAACTTGAGCTTACATACTGCAGATGAATTGGAATGGTAAACTGATTAATCATAAAATTGTTCTATCTTGAAAAGTGTTGTCCAGTAACTTTAAATCATACAGAAGAAATTAATGATTACAAACTCGTCCTGAACATCACTCTCCCATCCTTAATAACCACTATAAACCTATACTGCAATCATTACATGAACAGGCCTATGAATAGGATATGGGATTGTGACTTATTTGCCATTATATTACATGCTAGAAGCCACAAATAATAGTTGAAGTGATAAATCATAAAATAGAGACAGCTCACATCCTTAATTAAATAAATCAACTGTGGCATATGCAATCAGGAGCAGGATACTGATCTGCCCTTGTCTGTTTTCGTGCCCTTCTAACACTGACTGCTGGAAATCTGACCAACTCATGCTTTTATTTAGGAAGAGTTGGCCCAACAATGCCATATTAAGGCGTTTTCAGGTTTTCATAAGTTCCACGTCCCACCTGTAAAAGTTACAAAATGTCATTGCAAACCGCCTATAAACCACACCAACTGACCCTTCTCCAGCTCTCCCTTAATTCCCTCAAATCCCCCCTCCCCCACCTCCACAGTTAACCACCTCCACAATAAACCACAATTTGTTGTGCATTTTAAGAACTAAAACTATGCAATTCATTGGTGAGATTTTCAAATTTTTAATTAAAAAAAAAAGTTTTAAGTTGTTAGGTGGTGTAATATTAAGGAAGATGTAGGGTAACTTTTTTTTTTTATAGGAACCATTGGGGGTAGCGTTAAGCAATGTTACATGATTTAATAACTTTTTATACTAGATTAATATATTGAAAGTGGATTATATGCTCTCTATGTTCTTAACATAAAGACTTGGACGTAACATTTTATAATCTTTGACCAAAAATTCTATTTAAATATTTCCAATGGTTAAAGAAATATAGTTATATCAAATACCCAAAATCATTTATTGTCATATTTTTCTATCAGAGACTCTATATCTACTTGAACCTTAGGTGCACTGAATTTAACATCTAAATAGTACATTAAGTCATTAGATTCTAGATCTTCCATCGAAATAATGCATCTCAGTTCACAAATAAATTATGTGGTTTATGGAAAAAGATGGTGTTAGGTTCTAAAGACTTAGAATTTTATGTATTTAGAATTCTAATGTGTATTGTTGGCAAACCATGATCAAAAACAGGTTGTTAGTCTTGTTTAGACTTGCTTAAACTATGGGCGTTTTATGTAAAGTTGGAATCGAGTGGCTGCAGAAGTATTAGTGACTTTCGGCCTGGCTCGATCGATCAAAAATTAGACTCGATTGATCGAATCTCGGGCAGAACGTTTTTCTGCAGAATTTTCCAACTCAGCCCAAGCCCATTAAGGATTAGGGTTTCAGATCTACTTCTCCCACTATATAAAGGAAACCCTAAGCCACGTTTTTGTAGACTTTAGAGAGAGAGAAGAAAGTGCCTCTTTTGTATCTAGGGTTTTGTACCCAAACCTGTCTAAGTCATTGTTGCTCATACTTTGCTGTTTGTGTGAATCTCTTGTGAGATCATTGAGGAGTTTTCCTTTACATAAACTTAGGGTTTTCAAGGTAGAGATTATTTCAACATCTTGATGATCAACTCAGTTGCTGCCATTAGAGCTTAAAGAATAACAAGCGTGGGTGCTTGTATCTTGATTGGAGAATCCAAGAAAGAAGGAGTCTGTGAATTTGGAGCTTGCACGTGGTCGTGTCAGTAAGTTCTACTGATGGGTAGCATTAGGAAGTCAAGCGGAGAGCTTGTAAGTCCTTTTGTATGAACTTCGATTCTTTCGCATAGTGGATTCAGGTTTAGCTTGAGGATAGCTAGGTCAAATCCTCCCCAAGTTTTTACCGTGTGGTTTCCTGGGTCATCATATCATTGTGTTATTTACTTTTCCGCTGCTTTATATTCTTGATATGATTGTATGGTTTTGATAACCTAGATTTGCATAAATTGACTAAGTTAATCACTTGGCTAATTAACTAGGTTAATCTGGTTAGTTTAAGGGGTCTAAAACCGTACAAGTGGTATCAGAGCGAGTAGCTCTTCTTGTTGTAGATCTTTTGATCTCTGAGCTGATCTTTGACCCCTGTTATCATGGATAATTTGAAGTGTCTTTCTGCTCATGTTTGTGATGTTTTGAATAAAAATGACATTATTGTTTCTGTTGATTTTTTTGATGCTTTTGAAACTCTTCGTAAGCAATTATCTAAATCTTTGAAAATTGCTAAGAAATTTAAAGAAGAGTTCAAATTGGCTAATCTTGAAAAAGAGGATTTGATTGTGAGATTATATGAGTCTAATAAAAAGAATGAATTTTTGAGAAATCCAATTTCCTCTCAAGATGAGAAGATGAAAAGCTTGGAACAAGAGTTAGTTGAGTCTTAAACTAAACTTGAAAATTTGACTAGTACCAAGCCTGCTGTTAATAACAGAAGTGTTTCTATTTCTCTTAAGCCTAAAACTGAGAAAGTTTATATCCCTCCTTTTAAGAAGAATAATAAAGAAAATGATTATTTTGCTAGGTTAGACAAAGGTAAAAGTTCTGATGTAGATGCTGAAGTTTCTACACCTAAGTCTAAACCTACTGTTAGAGAGCATAATAAATCTGTTTTTGTGCCCACTTGTCACCTTTGTGATGTTGTTAGTCATATTAGACCAAATTGTTCTTTGTTGAGGCAAAAACCAAAATCTGAGACTAGACTTGTTGTTAGGAATACTGATGTTCCTAAATTTGTTCCTGTTTGTCACTTTTGTGGTGTCCGTGATCACATTCGTCCTAATTATCATAAATTGAAATTTAAGCATTCTGTGTTTCAATCTAGGACATATGATGATATTTCTCCTGCCATAAGTCCATATAAATTATTTCATATGCTTTTGAAAAATTTGAGCTTGTTGGCTTGTGAAAGGAATTTGCAGGATTTTAGTCTTTCTCAGAAGATTGGTGTAATTCCTCAAATACACTTTGCTTCTCACAGATTTTTACCTACAAAGCCGAAGTCTCGTGCTATATGGGTGAGAAAAGATTCTCCAAGGTGAGTGTTGCTAACTTGTCCCTGATTTAATTCTTTCAATTAATTGTGGACATGTTTTGTTTTTGTTTTTGGTTGTTTTTTTTTTTTTTTGTTGTTTATTATTTAAAAAAAAAAATCCAAAAACATTGAAAAATCTCAAAAATATTTTATTTTGTGTCATGTTTTATTTGTTCTTGAGGATTACATGAATTATGATATCTCTCTTGATTTAGAACATGCTTGACATTGTGAAGAAACTTGAATAGTATGCTAAGCTATTTCTGATTTTGTGTGAGTATGTACTAATTTGTACATGTACTCAAGGGTTAATTAAGAAATTGATATTTTTTGTTTGTGTACCTTATATAGCTTAGTTATGCACTGTCATGCATTGCATTTGCATTGTTCATTTAGCATAATATGTGCTTTTTTGTTTTTGGTCATATAGTTTTTTTTTGAAATCAAAAAGATTTTTGTGTTTTGTATTTCACATCTTGGATTTATAATCAAGGATTGGCCACCTTATCTTTACATAACATGTTTATTTACCCTGTTTAGCTTTGATGAGCTTATTTATTGCACTTGACTAGTTGAAACTTTGTAGTGCATGTTGTGTGGGAAAGATGTTTATGGTGTTTATCACTTTGTCTTAATCTTGAAGTCACATGTTATTTGACTGTCGGACTTGATCCTTTTGAGAAAGGCATAAATAACCATCTCACCACTGTTCACTAGCCAATCATGAACACCTTAGTGCATATCATAAGATTTTGTGTTCGAGAAAGTGTAGCACATGCACAAAAAGAACATAAGGTGTAGCCTCGGTTTAATTGCTTAATGCTTAAAATTGGTGTGTACTATTAGGCTTGATGCCAAATCACATAATTAAAATTGATGTGTATATTATGAGGCAAAATTCAAGAAACTTACATGATTGCAAGCTTATGTTCTAGGAGATGTGAGAGTTATATGATGTAACTCTTTAGGTGATAGTCTTTTTTAAATTCTATGTGATGAATTTTGTAGACTTTGTGATTGATTACTATTCACATATCACCTCACATGTATCTCAAGCTTTTGCTAGTTGCACATACTACACAAGTTACTCTTTGCTAAACTTGGTACATTATATTGTGTGTGATTTTGTTGTGGCCATCCAAGATTAAAAGTTCCTTGATTTTAATGCAAAATGTGTTTAATGTTTGCGCTTTGAGGACAAATTGATTGAAAATCTTGATTTTGGAAGATCTGGGTTAAATTCAAGTGTTTTTGAAAAACTTTTCGTCTCATACTCATGCATTTTTTTTATAAAACAATGTGCTTTGAGGAGTTTCTGCATTAAAATGCTCTGTTTTTCAAAAATCTGATTTTTCCAGACTTTCGATCGATCGAACCTGTTTTTCGATCAATCGAAATTGCGATTAAAATTTTTGGTTTGAGTCTGCCTGACTCGATTGATGTTCGATCGATTCTCAATCGATCGAAACTGAAAAATTTTCAGTTTCTATGTTTTTGACCAAAATTTTTTTTCATGCATCATTTGTGTTTAGGATTCACATGCATTGCATTGTTTTTGTATCCATCTTGCAGTTTTGCAGTCATATCTCTCATTGTTTTCACACATAACATGCATACACTTTGCTACATTGGGTACTCAACTTGATCAAAAAATTGATTGATTAATTTTTGAGCTATGTACTTTCTAGTATATGTTTTTTATGTGTGAACTGTAGAAAATATTTTTCTTAAGAGATATGATGGATAATCAATGTGCAAATATTTTCTCTACTCATGCAACTGTTTATGGGTCACATAGTGCCATGTTTGCATTTTATTGAAAGAGAGAATATTTTTTCTTCATGTGTATCCTCACCTTAGTTTTTAACTTTGGTTTGTGTGTCTTCCCCCCCCCCCCCCCCTCTTTATTTTTCCCCAAACTGTTTTTCCCAAAACTTGTTTTGTTTTTCCTATTTTTATAGGGGGAGATTTTTTTTAACCTTTGTTGTTCCTAGGGGGAGTTGTCTCTATTTTCTATAGAGTTGTATTGTTTTGTGTTCCCTTGATTCTCTTATCCTTTATTGCGTATGTTTACTCTTTATTGAGTTGTCTTTGTCAATACGTGACAAAAAGGGGGAGATTTATTTGAAATGTGGGAATATGTGTGGAAAATACAAGAATGTTATGTTTAGGGGGAGAGTTAGTTTGCATATTTGTTGATTTACTGTTTTTCTGTCACACATGCGTTTATGCGTTTTGTTTAGTGTTTCAGGAAATATACAGGTTGATTCAATTGAGCTGCTGTCTACACTTGCAACTGATGGATAATAGTTAGGATTGAATTTGTGTTATGAGCATTATTTTTGTAAAGAGCTTTTACTTTGTAAACTTTGAGCTTTTAGTTTGTGTTTTGTCACAGATTGCCAAAGGGGGAGTTTGTTAGGTTCTAAAGATTTAGGATTTTATGTATTTAGAACTCTAATGCGTATTGTTGGCAAACCATGATCAAAACAGGTTGTTAGTCTTGTTTAGACTTGCTTAAAGTATGGGCATTTTATATAAAGTTGGAATCGAGTGGCTGCAGAAGTATTAGTGACTTTCGGCCTGGCTCGATCGATCGAATCTTGGGCAGAACATTTTTCTGCAGAATTTTCCAACTCAGCCCAAGCCCATTAAGGATTAGGGTTTCATATCTACTTCTCCCACTATATAAAAGAAACCCTAAGCCATGTTTTTGTAGACTTTAGTATTAGGACATATGTGTGTTCACTTGTTAAGAACATATGTCACTTATTTATGTAAATTGGCTAATCCTTTTGACAAAACGCACTCTACTTGTAATTGGGTAGTTCTAGGTGTTTTTAATACTTCAAGAAACAATATTTCAAGATCAAGTGTTGAAGTCATCAAGTCTGTCCAAGAAAAAGCAAGCTAAAGTGCACATTCATTAATTCTCGACACCTGCTCGATAGCTACCTCGACACCTGCTATCTGCCAAGAATTACAAAATCAGATTTTCTGATCTGATTTCCTTGGGATTCGTGAATATGCTTTTGGGCCTTCTTTTCTTCTAACCCTAAACATATAAAAGGATTGTTTTAAGAGCCGTAAAATTGTACACAAGTTGCAAAAGCATTGAGCAATCTCTGTTCAAGAAAATTGTGATCAAAAGACGAAGTTCTTGACCTAGTTCATCTTCTTTGAAGAAGTTGCTGTGTATTTGCACCAAAGGGTTTTGTAACCAAGCATCTTCCTGATCTTCATCGTAAAGGATGAATTGAAGAATTTTGCAGCCAACCTCTCCTTCTTAGTTGGTGTTTGAAGTCGCGTACTGGGATCCGCGCATTGGTTAGTCATGTACTTGAGAGCCGTGCATCAAAGGTGGAAATTGTCACTACAGATCAAGTCCAATTGGGTATTGAGGTAAGGGTTCAACTGTAAGTTGGTAAGGTACTTGGGATTCCTTTACTTGTAACCGCTTGATTTGATAATAGTGGAGTTTCGGGAGTGGTGACCTGAAAATCACCCGGTGGGGTTTTTACCATTAGGGTTTTCCCCATTCGTAAACAAATCACCGTGTCTTTTTATTTCCGCTGCATATTTAGTATTTGGTGATTTGTTTGTGCTTCCACGTATTTGCATGTTAAATTGATTAATTAATAGCTTGGCTAATTAATTAATTGGTTTAATCACAAGGGGTCATTCAGTTTGTGGCCTATCATTTAGAGAAGAGAGAAGAGAGTGCCTCTTTTGTATCTAGGGTTTTGTACCCAAACCTCTCTAAGTCATTGTTGCTCATACTTTGCTATTTGTGTGAATCTCTTGTGAGATCATTGAGGAGTTTTCCATCACATAAACTTAGGGTTTTCAAGGTAGAGATTATTTTAACATCTTGATGATCAACTCAATTGCTGCCATTGGAGCTTAAAGAATAACAAGCGTGGGTGCTTGTATCTTGATTGGAGAATTCAAGAAAGAAGGAGTCCGTGGATTCGAAGCTTGCACATGGTCGTGTCAGTAAGTTCTACTAGTGGGTAGCATTAGGAAGTCAAGCGGGGAGCTTGTAAGTCCTTTTGTACGAACTTCGATTCTTTCGCATAGTGGATTCAGGTTTAGCTTGAGGATAGCTAGGTCAAATCCTCCCCAGGTTTTTACCGTGTGGTTTCCTGGGTCATCATATCATTGTATTATTTACTTTTCCGCTGCTTTATATTCTTGATATGATTGTGTGGTTTTGATAACCTAGATTTGCATAAATTGACTAAGTTAATCACTTGGCTAATTAACTACATTAATCTGGTTGGTTTAAGGGGTCTAAAACCGTACAAATAGTCTTTAAGCCTATAATTAGCCATGGATGTGATACTTTTATACATTTGAACCATGTAATCAACAAAAATGCTTACAACCAGAGGATTTAAAGAAAAATTCAGCAATAAATCTAACAAGAGGATTAGGAAACTACCAACCTCTGTAATACAGGCAATACATTATCTAGATACCAGTTGGCCGATGCATGAATCGGTGATGTCTTAATCCTAGTGGCTCGGATTGCTGTTGCATTGTTAGGACATATGTGTGTTCACTTTTTAAGAGCATATGTCACTTGTTTATGTAAATTGGCTAATCCTTTTGACAAAACACACTCTATTTGTAATTGGGTAGTTCTAGGTGTTTTTAATACTTCAAGAAACAAGGTTTCAAGATCAAGTGTTGAAGTCATCAAGTCTGTCCAAGAAAAAGCAAGCTGAAGTGCAATTTCATTAAAGCTCGACACCTGCTCGATAGCTACCTCGACACCTGCTATCTGTCGAGATTTATAAAATCAGCTTTTCTGATTTGATTTTCTTGGGATCCGTGAATATGGTTTTGGGCTTTCTTTTCTTTTAACCCTAAACATATAAAAGGATTGTTTTAAGAGCCGTTAAGTTGTACACAAGTTGCAAAAGCATTGAGCAATCCTTGTTCAAGCAAATTGTGATCAAAAGACGAAGTTCTTAACCTAGTTCATCTTCTCTCTAGAAGTTGCTGTGTATGTGCACCATAGGGTTTTGTAACCAAGCATCTTCCTGATCTTCATTGTGTATGATGAACTGAAGAACTTTGCAGCCAACCTCTTCTTCTCAAGTTGGTGTTTGAAGTCACGTACTGAGATCCGTGCATTGGTTAGTCACGTACTTGGGAGCCGTGCATCAAAGGTGGAAATTGTCACTACAGATCAAGTCCAATTGGGTATTGGGGTAAGGGTTCAACTGTAGGTTGGTAAGGTACTTGGGATTCCTTTACTTGTAACTGCTTGATTTGATAATAGTGGAGTTTCGGGAGTGGTGACCTGAAAATCACCCGGTGGGGTTTTTGCTGTTAGAGTTTTCCCCATTCGTAAACAAATCACCGTGTTATTTATTTTTCCGCTGCATATTTAGTATTTGGTGATTTGTTTGTGCTTCCACGCAATTGCATGTTAAATTGATTAATTAATAACTTAGCTAATTAATTAATTAATTTTATCACAAGGGGTCATTCAGTTTGTGGCCTATCAAGTGGTATTAGAGCAGACACACTCTGATTAGGTTTAATCTTTGCTGTGTTGATCCATTAACCCCTGTTTATCATGGGTAGAGGACAATCTTTAATCATACCTCCTTTATTTGATGGCACTAACTATGCATACTGGAAAGTACGCATGAGAGCTTTCTTGCAGTCTTTAGATGAGAAGGTGTGGCAAGCTGTAGAGATTGGCTGGACTAAGCCAAAAGAAGAACCGGCCGATTGGGATGATGCTAAGATCAAGGCGGCCAACTTTAACAGCAGAGCACTAAATGTCCTTTTTAGTACAGTCACCAATGAGGAATTCAAGAAGATATCCTCAACTGAAACTGCTAAGGAAGCTTAGACCATCCTCCAGACAACGCATGAAGGAACAAAGGCTGTCAAAGATTCAAAGCTTCAGAGGCTCACTACAAGCTTTGAAGAAATTAAGATGGAAGAGGATGAGTCGTTTGATGAGTTCTATGCCAAGCTCAAGGACATAGTGAACTCAGCCTTCAATCTTGGGGAAACCATCCCTGAACCCAAGATTGTAAGGAAGGTGCTCAGATCTCTACCTGAGAGATTTCATACCAAGATTACGGTAATTGAGGAATCAAAGGATATAGACAAGCTTCCTTTGACTGAGCTGGTTGGAAACTTGCAGACCTATGAGATAGGGTTATCTAGGATTGGCAAGTCAAGTAAAGGCAAAAGCATGGCCTTGAAGGCAAAGAGTAGTGACACAGATGAGTCTTCTGATGATGAAGATTCCAAGATGAAGTCCTACATTACTCGGCAGTTCAAGAAGTTTATGAAGAATGCCAATGGAAGGAACTTCGACAAGGACCGCAGGCAGTTCAGTTCTTCTCAGTTTAAAAGCCAAGACAAAGGGAAGAAGGATGCTAAGGAGGGCGGTCAGTATACTATTCCCGCAGGACCAAAGTGCTTTGGGTGTTATGGGTTCGGACACATGAAACATGAGTGTCCTACATATCTCAAGAGCATTGGGAAAAGCAAGGCCCTTGCTGTAACCCTAAGTGACACTGAGCCTGAAGATGATTCCGACAATGAGGATGACGGAATCTTAAATGCCTTCACTGCCACAGTCAATCCTACTGAAGGGATTGTTGAAGAAGTGGATGAAGAAGAAGAACTGGTGGAGTCCAAATTTGAGAAGATGGATGATCAAGATGATATCCATTCAACCTATAAGAAGCTTTACAAGCTCTCTGAAAAGCATGAGAAATTATATAGGCTGGCCACCAAGAAGCTCAGTGATGTGGAACTTGATCGTGAAGAGTTGTCCACGAAATTTGATGAGGCAAATCAAACTATTGGAGCACTGAGATTTGAGAACAACTTTTTGGCCGAGAAGACCAAGAAGCTTGAAGCAGAGCTGTTTCAAGTCAGAGCTCAACTGGAGAGGACTTCAAGTGCAAAGCTTGATGAGATGCTTAGCATTCAGAAATCTGCTTCGGATCGAACTGGTTTGGGGTATGGTATTTCTTTCTCTAATACTGCTTCTACTAGCAATACTGTTTTTGTTCCTCCTGCTAATAACACTGAAATTGAGAACTTTGATGTTAAAACTGAATTAGCTAGTGAGAACTTAGACAAGGAAAAATCTATCCTAGGAGCACCCCTTAAGCTAGATAAGAATACTAATAAAAACCCTAGGGCTAAGAAGGCTAACTCTCAAAAGCCTAAACAAAAGAAGCAGCATCTCTGTCAATATTGTGGAGCTACTGGTCACACTCTACCAAATTGCTATAAGTGGTTAGCCACTCAACAGAGCAATGGCATGATAGCATCTGGAAGCCAAAATTAGCTTCAATCCTCTCTTGCTCCTCTTAGAGATCTTCTGAAGGCCCTCATAATCCTCTCGAGCTTGAACGGTTTAAATTCTTCCCCCTCACCGCCTGTTCAAGGATTCAATCAAAGGAAAGGTTCTTCCAAGGAGTGGAAGAAAAAGGACTCTAAGTGATTTCATCACTTTCTTCTCCCTTCTTGTTTTTCTTGTTTGTTGCATTGCTTGTGTGTTTTTCTTTTCTGCTGAGTCAGTCTAGTTTTTGCTTTGCTTTGATAACATGTTTTTGTTTGTTTATTTTCAGTTTTGTTATTTTGTTTTTGATATAAAAATTAAAAAAAAATTAAAAAATTGAAAAATACAAAAACAGTGTGTGTTATGTGTACTTTGGAATTTGTGTACCTTGGATGGCCAATGAAACAAAGTTTTTTAAACTTTGTATCTCTTGTAGCTTAGATGAGCATCTCTATGCACAACTAAGCAAGTGAGCTTTGTGGCTCTTGTTTGTGATGAGTAAGATTAAGTTATCTCTTAAACTTAACACTCATATCACTCTTTTTGACGGGTAGGACTAGAAAATCCTAAGAGAAAGGCATAAATGACCATCTCACCACTGTTGCCCGCTAATCGTAGTATAACACCTATATGCTTCGGCATAGCAAAAGTGCAGTGTCATAGACACCTGTATGCTTCGGCATAGCAAAAGTGCAGTGTCAAAGACATCTGTATGCTTCGACATAGCAAAAGTGCAATGTCTATCAAACAGTTAGGATTGTGTGTGAATTAAAGTTATTTTCTCATATCTCAGATCGTCATAACATGTATACATATATGCAATCTTGCGATGTTTTTCACACACAACACGCAACATTCTTTGCTACTTTTGATACATGTGCAGGTACAATGTGATTTAGCCATCACAAGTGTTTACATATGCTAATGTATGCTCACTAAACTGTCTTAACTTGTTTTTGAAATATAAAATTGGTTAGACTTGTTTAGTGTGTGTGTGTGTTTCTGAGGATTTATGTGCTTAAAATTCCTTGTTGAGAGATGATTTTGAGAGCTTTTTAGTGGATCATGGTTGAGGTTTTTGTTGGATTGCATTCATGTCTGTGTTTTTCACTTCTCGAAAAACTGCTTTTCACTGATGGCTCAACACCTCCTCGACACCTCCTCAATACCTGGTCATCTGTCGAGATTCTCAAGCCTTTTCTAATCGCAATCTCGCCACATGTCTCGACACCTTCTGGATCGATCGAGAAAGTCTCTGTCTTCTTGATAGCTTCTCGATACCTGGTCGATCGATCGAGCTTCTTGAATCTAAATTTGGCCTTACACCTCGATACCTCTCAATACCTGTATCTATCGAAGACCAATTCCTCGATACCTTCCTCGACAGCTTCCTTGATACCTCTCGAAACCTCAGCTGTCGAGAATTACTGAGGTGCCTATTTAAGGTCCGATCGCGATTTTCACTCATTTCTCTCGATCTCTCTCGATCTGTCCGAGGCGTTTCATCTCCCAAACGAGTTCTCTCTCACTCAAAACTTCAGATCTTCATCACTTTTGGTCTTCCCTTGATTTCCATCACCTGGTATGTTCTTTTTCCCTTTCTTTTTCATGCATTTCATGTTTTGAAACCTAGGTTTTTGGAGTTTTTGAAACTTTTTGGGGTTTTTCAAAATTGATGAGTTTTTCTTCAAATTTTGGGTTGGGTTTGCACTTAAATGTTTTCAAAATGTCATACATTGCATTTCATGTGCATTATAATGATATTTACATGCATTTAGATGTGTGCTCTATGTTTGTGTGCTGCTAGGATTGGATTGGGCTGAGCCCATGATGTTTTTTTTTTCATGTCACATGCTCATGCATTCCCATGCATACGTACTTATTGTTCAACATATTTGATATATTTGAACTGTGTTGGGACTTTTCTGATTATCTCCCTCTCTATCTCTTTCTCATTCTTTTACGTTAGTAGTGTCTATGGCACCCAAACGTAAATCCACTCCTGCTCGGAACCCTCTGCGTTCTGGAGCTTCCTCTTCTTCTGACTCTGCTCCTCTTAACCTTCGGTTCCGTGATGGAGATGCCCACAAGGCATTTTCGGAGAACTTTTCTCGACGAGGTGTTCATTCGGAACGCCAAGTCATTCTGGCGGACTTCGCCGACACTGACCTTCCCTCTGTCATTCACAGTAGGGGATGGGGGTCACTATGTGACGTCACAGTCACTTGCCCTCTCGTGCTGATACAGGAGTTTTACTCCAACATGCACGGGATAGATCGTTCAGTACCTCTCTTTTTCACTCACGTTCGAGGTACGCGCATTCCTATTACACCGCAGCTAGTTGCGGATGTACTTAGGGTACCTAGGATAGATTTTCCTAATTACCCTTCTTGTGAGCGTCTGAGGACTGTGTCCAAAGATGAGCTCATCCCGCCCTGCTGATTGGGGTGAGCATCAGTTCACATCATGTAGGTCTTTTACTAAAGGTCCTAGCTTTCTTAACATGGTGATGACCTTTGTACTCCATCCACTCTCTCACTACAACTCTATCACAGAGCCTCGTGCTCGATTTTTGCTGTCACTTCTAGAGCATCTTACTATAGATTTTCCTTCTCACTTCATCCTTTCTATTATAGATGTCCATCTAGATTCGGCGTCACATGATAAGCTCATCTTTCCTTCCGCTATCACGAGGATCTTACGCCACTTTTCTATTCCCTTTCCTGTGTCCGACCACTTCACTCACATCTGTGCCATAGATGCAGCTATCGTAAAACGTAGTGAGGCTCAATTTAGGTCGCGACAGACGGATGCCACTCCTCCCTCCCGTTCAGCTCCGTCCAGATCAGCTCCATTCAGATCTGCTCCTTCTACATCTGCTCCTTCTTCCTCTACAGGCGATGTATCTCTTGGAGATATTATGGCGCAGCTGCAGCGCATGGACGCTCGCCTCGATACACTCTCCACTGAGTTGTATCAGGTGAATGTTCGTGTTAGTAGTATTGCACGATGGCAGGTGACCATGGGTGGTTTTGCTCCAGAGGCTACTCCTTCACCACCTACTCCAGCAGCTTCAGATTCTGAGGATGATGACGATGATGATGATGATGATGGGGATGCTAGCTCTACTGATGAGATGTCTACATGACACTCTACCCTTTGTCACTCGTGACAAAAAGGGGGAGTAGTTTTGGGTTTATGAGAGTAGTCATCTTAGGGGAAGAGTTAGTATAGGACATGTTGATAGGGGGAGTGTTGATATTTTGAGGGATGTAGTGAGGCTTTGATGTATCTTTTCTTTTCTATTCTTTATAGATACATTGATCTTGTATATGAGGTCTTTTGACCAGTTTTACATACATTGTACTTATTCTCTTTATATGTGGATGTATGTTTCTTTCACCTCTCTCTTCATGTGTTGTTTCTTCTCTATCTTTATACACATGTTCTTTATACTTGTATGCAATCTTTTTATTTCTGTTTCACACAAGATGCCTTGATGAGTTTTGTTTAAAGTGTTTCAGAAATACAGGTTGTCAAAGTCTACTTGCCATAAACTCTCTTCTTGCAAAGTTTTTCAAGAGTTTGTGTTAGGATAGATTTTATTGTATTCAACAAGTGAATATGAGTTGAGTGATTTATGATTTCTCTCATATGTTCATTTGTTTGTTGTGGTTTTGTCACGGATTTCCAAAGGGGAAGATTGTTAGGACATATGTGTGTTCACTTGTTAAAAACATATGTCACTTGATTATGTAAATTGGCTAATCCTTTTGACAAAACGCACTCTACTTGTAATTGGGTAGTTCTAGGTGTTTTTAATACTTCAAGAAACAAGGTTTCAAGAATAAGTGTTGAAGTCATCAAGTCTGTCCAAGGAAAAGCAAGCTGAAGTGCAATTTCATTAAAGCTCGACACCTGCTCGATAGCTACCTCGACACTTGCTATCTGTCGAGATTTATAAAATCAGCTTTTCTGATTTGATTTTCTTGGGATCCGTAAATATGGTTTTGGGCCTTCTTTTCTTCTAACCCTAAACATATAAAAGGATTGTTTTAAGAGCCGTCAAGTGATACACAAGTTGCAAAAGCATTGAGCAATCCTTGTTCAAGCAAATTATGATCAAAAAACGAAGTTCTTAACCTAGTTCATCTTCTCTCTTAGAAGTTGCTGTGTATGTGCACCATAGGGTTTTGTAACCAAGCATCTTCCTGATCTTCATTTTGTATGATGAACTGAAGAACTTTGCAGCCAACCTCTCCTTCTCAAGTTGGTGTTTAAAGTCGCGTACTGGGATCCGCGCATTGGTTAGTCACGTACTTGGGAGCCGTGCATTAAAGGTGGAAATTGTCACTACAGATCAAGTCCAATTGGGTATTGGGGTAAGGATTCAACTGTAGGTTTGTAAGGTACTTGGGATTCCTTTACTTGTAACCGCTTGATTTGATAATAGTGGAGTTTCGAGAGTAGTGACCTGAAAATCACCCGGTGGGGTTTTTGCCGTTAGGGTTTTCCCCATTCGTAAACAAATCACCGTGTTATTTATTGTTCCGCTGCATATTTAGTATTTGGTGATTTGTTTGTGCTTCCACGTATTTGCATGCTAAATTGATTAATTAATAACTTGGCTAATTAATTAATTAATTTTATCACAAGGGGTCATTCAGTTTGTGGCCTATCAAGTGGTATTAGAGCGGGCACACTCTGATTAGGTTTAATCTTTGCTGTGTTGATCCATTGACCCCTGTTTGTCATGGATAGAGGACAATCTTTAATCATACCTCCTTTATTTGATGGCATTAACTATGCATACTGGAAAGTACGCATGAGAGATTTCTTGCAGTCTTTAAATGAGAAGGTGTGGCAAGCAGTAGAGATTGGCTGGACTAAGCCAAAAGAAAAACCGGCCGATTGGGATGATGCTAAGATCAAGGCGGCTAACTTCAACAGCAGAGCGCTAAATGCTCTATTTAGCGCAATCACCAATGAGGAGTTCAAGAAGATATCCTCAACTGAAACTGCTAAGGAGGCTTGGACCATCCTCCAGACAACCTATGAAGGAACAAAGGCTGTCAAAGATTCAAAGCTTCAGAGGCTCACTATTAGCTTTGAATAAATTAAGATGGAGGAGGATGAGTCGTTTGATGAGTTCTATGCCAAGCTCAAGGACATAGTGAACTCAGCCTTCAATCTTGGGGAAACCATCCCTGGACCCAAGATTGTAAGGAAGGTGCTCAGATCTCTACCTGAGAGATTTCATGCCAAGATTACGGCAATTGAGGAATCAAAGGATATATACAAGATTCCTTTGACTGAGCTGGTTGGAAACTTGCAGACCTATGAGATAGGGTTATCTGGGTTTGGCAAGTCAAGTAAAGGCAAAAGCATGGCCTTGAAGGCGAAGAGCAGTGATACAGATGAGTCTTCTGATGATGAAGATTCCAAGATGAAGTCCTACATTACTCGGCAGTTCAAGAAGTTTATGAAGAATGCCAATGGAAGGAACTTCGACAAGGACCGCAGGCAGTTCAGTTCTTCTCAGTTTAAAAGCCAAGACAAAGGGAAGAAGGATGCTAAGGAGGGCGGTCAGTATACTATTCCCGCAGGACCAAAGTGCTTTGGGTGTTATGGGTTCGGACACATGAAACATGAGTGTCCTACATATCTCAAGAGCATTGGGAAAAGCAAGGCCCTTGCTGTAACCCTAAGTGACACTGAGCCTGAAGATGATTCCGACAATGAGGATGACGGAATCTTAAATGCCTTCACTGCCACAGTCAATCCTACTGAAGGGATTGTTGAAGAAGTGGATGAAGAAGAAGAACTGGTGGAGTCCAAATTTGAGAAGATGGATGATCAAGATGATATCCATTTAGCCTATGAGAAGCTTTACAAGCTCTCTAAAAAGCATGAGAAATTATATAGGCTAGCCACCAAGAAGCTCAGTGATGTGGAACTTGATCGTGAAGAGTTGTCCACGAAGTTTGATGAGGCGAATCAAACTATTGGAGCACTGAGATTTGAGAACAACTTTTTGGCTGAAAAGACCAAAAAGCTTGAAGCGGAGCTGTTTCAAGTCAGAGCTCAACTGGAGAGGACTTCAAGTGCAAAGCTTGATGAGATGCTTAGCAATCAGAAATCTGCTTCGGATCGAACTGGTTTGGGGTATGGTATTTCTTTCTCTAATACTGCTTCTACTAGCAATACTGTTTTTGTTCCTCCTGCTAATAATACTGAAATTGAGAACATTGATGTTAAAACTAAATTAGCTAGTGAGAACTTAGACAAGGGAAAATCTATCTTAGGAGCACCCCCTAAGCAAGATAAGAATACTGCTATAAACATTAGGGCTAAGAAGGCTAACTCTCAAAAGCCTAAACAAAAGAAGCAGCATCTCTGTCATTATTGTGGGGCTACTGGTCACACTCGACCAAATTGCTATAAGTGGTTAGCCACTCAACAGAGCAATGGCATGATAGCATCTGGAAGCCAAAATCAGCTTCAATCCTCTCTTGCTCCTCTTGGAGATCTTCTGAAAGCCCTCATGTTCCTTTCGAACTTGAACGGTTTAAATTCTTCCCCCTCACCGCCTGTTCAAGGATTCAATCAAAGGAAAGGTTCTTCCAAGGTGTGGAAGAAAAAGGACTCTAAGTGATTTCATCACTTTCTTTTCCCCTCTTGTTTTTCTTGTTTGTTGCATTACTTGTGTGTTTTGCATTTTTGCTGAGTCAGTCTTGTTTTTGCTTTGCTTTGATGACATGTTTTTGTTTGTTTATTTTCAGTTTTGTTTATTTTGTTTTTGATATAAAAATTAAAAAAAAAAAATTAAAAAAAAATTGAAAAATAAGAAAAATACAAAAACAATGTGTGTTTTGTGTACTTTGGTATTTGTGTACCTTGGATGGCCAATGAAACAAAGTTTTCTAAACTTTGTATCTCTTGTAGCTTAGATGAGCATCTCTATGCACAACTAAGCAAGTGAGCTTTGTGGCTCTTGTTTGTGATGAGTAAGATTAAGTTATCTCTTAAACTTAACACTCATATCACTCTTTTTGATGGGTAGGACTAGAAAATCCTAAGAGAAAGACATAAATGACCATCTCACCACTGTTGCCCGCCAATCATTGTATGACACCTGTATGCTTCGGCATAGCAAAAGTGCAGTGTCATAGACACCTGTATGCTTCGGCATAGCAAAAGTGCAATGTCTATGCTTAACATGTTGGGTATTTCTTTTCTCTCTTTTTATGCCCATGCATGATATGCTTAAAAGAAAATATGCAAAGAAAATATAAAGCTAAAAGATTAAAAATGCTTTAAACATGATTGCAAGCGTGTTTTCTAGGAGATGTGGGAGTCATAGGATGTACCTTAAAGGTGATAGTCCCCATCAAACAGTTATGATTGTGTGTGAGTTAAAGTTATTTTCTCATATCTCAGATCATCATAACATGTATACACATATGCAATCTTGCGATGTTTTTCACACACAACACGCAATATTCTTTGCTACTCTTGATACATGTGCAGGTACAATGTGATTTGGCCATCACAAGTGTTTACATATGCTAATGTATGCTCACTAAACTGTCTTAACTTGTTTTTGAAATATAAAATTGGTTAGACTTGTTTAGTGTGTGTGTGTGTTTCTGAGGATTTATGTGCTTAAAATTTCTTGTTGAGAGATGATTTTGAGAGCTTTTTGTGTTGAGAGGATCATTGGTTGAGGTGTTTGTTGGATTGCATTCATGTCTGTGTTTTTCACTTCTCGAAAAACTGCTTTTCACTGTTGTCTCGACACCTCCTCGACACCTAGTCATCTGTCGAGCTTCTCAACCCTTTTCTAATCACAATCTCAATACCTTATGGATTGATCGAGAAAGTCTCTGTCTTCTCGACAGCTTCTCGACACCTTGTCGATCGATCGAACTTCTTGTATCTGAATTTGGTCTTGCACCTCGATACCTCTCGATACCTTCAGCTGTCGAAGGTCATTTCCTCGATACCTTCCTCGACAGCTTCCTCGATACCTCTCGACACCTCAGCTGTCGAGAATTACTGAGGTGCCTATTTAAGGACCTATCGCGATTTTCACTCATTTCTCACGATCTCTCTCGATCTGTCCGAGGCGTTTCATCTCCCAAACGAGTTCTCTCTCACTCAAAACTTCAGATCTTCATCACTTTTGGTCTTCCCTTGATTTCCATCACCTGGTATGTTCTTTTTCCCTTTCTTTTTCATGCATTTCATGTTTTGAAACCTAGGTTTTTGGAGTTTTTGAAACTTTTTGGGGTTTTTCAAAATTGATGAGTTTTTCTTCAAATTTTGGTTTGGGTTTGCACTTAAATGTTTTCAAAATGTCATACATTGCATTTCATGTGCATTATAATGATATTTACATGCATTTAGATGTGTGCTCTATGTTTGTGTGCTGCTAGGATTGGATTGGGCTGAGCCCATGATGTTTTTTCCTTTGCATGTCACATGCTCATGCATTCCCATGCATACGTACTTCTTGTTCAACATATTTAATATATTTGAACTGTGTTGGGACTTTTTTGATTGTCTCCCTCTCTATCTCTTTCTCATTCTTTTACGTTAGTAGTGTCTATGGCACCCAAACGTAAATCCACTCCCACTCGGAACCCTCTGCGTTCTGGAGCTTCCTCTTCTTCTGAATCTGCTCCTCTTAACCTTCGGTTCCATGATGGAGATGCCCACAAGGCATTTTCAGAGAACTTTTCTCGACGAGGTGTTCATTCGGAACGCCAAGTCATTCTGGCGAACTTCGCCGACACTGACCTTCCCTCTGTCATTCACAGTAGGGGATGGGGGTCACTGTGTGACATCCCGGTCACTTGCCCTCTCGTGCTAATACAGGAGTTTTACTCCAACATGCACGGGATAGACCGTTCAGTACCTCTCTTCTTCATTCGCGTTCGAGGTACGCGTATTCCTGTTACACCGCATCTGGTTGCGGATGTACTTAGGGTACCTAGGATCGATTTTCCTGATTACCTTTCTTGTGAGCGTCTGAGGACTGTGTCCAAAGATGAGCTCATCTCTGCTTTTTGTGAGCGCCCTGCTGATTGGGGTGAGCATCAGTTCACATCATGTAGGCCTTTTGCTAAAGGTCCTAGATTTCTTAACATGGTGATGACGTTTGTACTACATCCACTCTCTCACTACAACTCTATCACAGAGCCTCGTGCTCGATTTTTGTTGTCACTTCTAGAGCATCTTATTATAGACTTTCCTTCTCACTTCATCCTGTCTATTATAGATGTTCATCTAGATTCGGCGTCCCGTGATAAGCTCATCTTTCCCTTCGCTATCACGAGGATCTTACGCCATTTTTCTGTTCCCTTTCCTGTGTTCGACCACTTCACTCATATCTGTGTCATAGATGCTGCTACCGTAAAATGTTGTGAGGCTCAGTTTAGGTCGCGACAGACGGATGCCACTCCTCCCTCCCGTTTAGCACCGTCCAGATCAGCTCCATCCAGATCCGCTCCTTCTACATCTGCTTCTTATTCATCTACGGGCAATGTATCTCTTGGAGATATTATGGCGCAGCTGCAGCGCATGGACGCTCGCCTCGATACACTCTCTATTGAGTTGTATCAGGTGAATGTTCGTGTTGGTCGTATTGCATGACGGCAGGCGACCATGGGTGGTTTTGCTCCAGAGGCTACTCCTTCACCACCTACTCCAGCAGCTTCAGATTCTGAGGATGATGAGGATGATGAGGATGATGATGATGATGATGGGGATACTAGCTCTACTGATGAGATGTCTACATGGCACTCGACCCTTTGTCACTCGTGACAAAAAGGGGGAGTAGTTTTGGGTTTATGAGAGTAGTCATCTTAGGGGGAGAGTTAGTATAAGACATGTTGATAGGGGGAGTGTTGATATTTGTTGAGGGATGTAGTGAGGTTTTGATGTATCTTCTCTTTTCTATTCTTTATAGATACATTGATCATGTATATGAGGTCTTTTGACCAGTTTTACATACATTGTACTTATTCTCTTTATATGTGGATGTATGTTTCTTTCACCTCTCTCTTCATGTGTTGTTTCTTCTCTATCTTTATACACATGTTCTTTATACTTGTATGCAATCTTTTTATTTCTGTTTCACACAAGATGCCTTGATGAGTTTTGTTTAAAGTGTTTCAGAAATACAGGTTGTCAAAGTCTACTTGCCATAAACTCTCTTCTTGCAAAGTTTTTCAAGAGTTTGTGTTAGGATAGATTTTATTGTATTCAACAAGTGAATATGAGTTGAGTGATTTATGACTTCTCTCATATGTTCATTTGTTTGTTGTGGTTTTGTCACGGATTGCCAAAGGGGGAGATTGTTAGGACATATGTGTGTTCACTTGTTAAGAACATATGTCACTTGTTTATGTAAATTGACTAATCCTTTTGACAAAACGCACTCTACTTGTAATTGGGTAGTTCTAGGTGTTTTTAATACTTCAAGAAACAAGATTTCAAGAACAAGTGTTGAAGTCATCAAGTCTGTCCAAGAAAAAGCAAGCTGAAGTGGAATTTCATTAAAGCTCGACACCTGCTCGATAGCTACCTCAACACCTGCTATTTGTCGAGATTTATAAAATCAGCTTTTCTGATTTGATTTTCTTGGGATCCGTGAATATGTTTTTGGGCCTTCTTTTCTTCTAACCCTAAACATATAAAAGGATTGTTTTAAGAGCCGTCAAGTGGTGCACAAGTTGCAAAAGCATTGAGCAATCCTTGTTCAAGCAAATTGTGATCAAAAGACGAAGTTCTTAACCTAGTTCATCTTCTCTCTAGAAGTTGCTGTGTATGTGCACCATAGGGTTTTGTAACCAAGCATCTTCCTGATCTTCATTGTGTATGATGAACTGAAGAACTTTGCAGCCAACCTCTCCTTCTCAAGTTGGTGTTTGAAGTCGCGTACTGGGATCCGCGCATTGGTTAGTCACGTACTTGGGAGCCGTGCATCAAAGGTGGAAATTGTCACTACAGATCAAGTCCAATTGGGTATTGGGGTAAGGGTTCAACTGTAGGTTGGTAAGGTACTTGGGATTCCTTTACTTGTAACCGCTTGATTTGATAATAGTGGAGTTTCGGGAGTGGTGACCTGAAAATCACCCGGTGGGGTTTTTGCCGTTAGGGTTTTCCCCATTCGTAAACAAATCACCGTGTCATTTATTTTTCCGCTGCATATTTAGTATTTGGTGATTTGTTTGTGCTTCCACGTATTTGCATGTTAAATTGATTAATTAATAACTTGGCTAATTAATTAATTAATTTTATCACAAGGGGTCATTCAATTTGTGGCCTATCATGCATAATACTCCCTTGTGCTCCAGGAGAATTCATTAGGCAGCTCTTTGACTATAGAAATATCATCCTTCAACAATGGTTGCAAGTATCAAACCAAGAACCAATCCCAACTGCAGTACAAATACATCATGGACAGCCCACTTGACTAGTAAGACATATATGATCTTTCAGTCATATAAGATGATACAGTACAAACGCGAATGAGAAGAAGAAAGACATGACACAAAACCTGAAATACTCGGGATGCTGCTGCTTCAGCTTTCTTGTAATCCTTCTTTGCAAATGCACTTGCAAGTATTGCCTGAGATTGAATTTGAAAGGCAAGTAAAGTTTAGTATATGCAATAATACAAAACAAGGGAATGATAAATTACCAAGTCAATTCAGGATACAAACACTATGCATTATCATAGGTAGTTAAAAAATACTATTCTTTACTTAATTATGAACAAAATTTCTGCCAAGATCTATAAAAGGTTTTGCTCACTTTACAAAAAACAAATTCCTGTACTTTCTAAGGTGAAGTTGATGTTAATTTCTTATTCAAAAAATCTGGGCAAGTAACAATTTGGTATTAGATTGTCTTCAGAAAGCAATCTCACCCACCCAAACAGCAAGTCACCCACCCTTTGAGGCATCACCCAACTCACACCCAAAAGTGAAAACATCTATGTTAAAACCAATAAAAACCCAAAAAAATCAGTACGAGGCTGTGGTGATTGTTGTAGCAGTGGGTCTTGAACCCACAACCTTACCCCCCACAACTCACGTAGCACTTGCAAGGGGAGGATTGAAGACAAATAGAGATGCCACCCAACTGATTTCAAAGTGACTCATGTGAAACCACATTTATGGGTGCTTTGGATCAGCATTGGTTTGAAATCTGTCTTCAACTCTTTCAGCATGCCCTGAACACCAAACAATGAAATAAAAATTGAAAAGACTCAGCTTAAGTGTGGACATAAGTCACAAGACAAACAAAGCACTAGTTACATGCAAATGGATGCACACACACACACACTTCTTGCATCATCGATAGAGATACTAAGGGGGATTTGTTAGTATCAACATGTGGCTAGAGACATTTATAAAAATTAAAAATTAAAAAATGGGAAATATCATTTTAGGGTCTAGGTTGGTCCACGTTATCACTAAGTATTCATTAAAGTTTCACAACAAGCAATGGAACTAAAATGCAAGCGACACTGTTAATGCTAAACAAATAAGATTAGATCCTCATGCCTCTGCTCGCCATTCATATTAATGGCAAAAATACAAACTAGACAAGTTGTGAGATCCAAAAGTTTTCTTACCATCTCATCCAATGTGATGGATGCATTATTTGTTCCAAAGACTTTTATTGGTGTCCAACATGTCAAAGAGGTCATCAGAGCCACGTTTTCCTGCAGCAAACAGAAAATAAATACTCATTGGCTGTTATCACAAACTATATATCTATATTCATATCTAAAACCTAAACTGTGACCCAAATTACTCACCAGTTTGGAACTGTTTAATAGCCTTGTAAACAGGAAGCTCAACTTCAACTTTATTTTCGTATCTAATTGAATCTTTACCAAGGAAGTTAAACTGAATTTATCAAAAACAGTTCACTGGTTACCACTGGCAATAAACTGTACATGAGGAACTATATGGGATGGTTTTTTTCTAAAACTTATTCCATTATACCTCCAATGTGTTTGGGTCTACTGCTTTTACGTTCTCTACTTTCAATGTGCAGCAACCAACAGTATCAGCCTCATCATCATCCTGCAGTAAAGCAGCCGATAATATGAAAAAAAAAAAAAAAAAAAAAAAAAAAAAAAAAAAAACCAATAAATTTTTGGATAAAGAATGCAACCATGAGCACTTGAATGGCTGATTGCTAATAGGAATTTAAACTGCTTAATTCTTAAAGCAGATTAAAAAGTAAAATGCAAGCAACACAATTACGCTATACCTGTTTAGAAACAAACATAATGAACCAGTAAAAGAAGAAAAGCTTGAAGAAAAAAAATACAAAATGGTTCCAAATTAAGGAGAATCCTAATTTAAGCAGTCAAAATGCCAGTCATATTTTAAGCTAAACATCTTCTATTGCTTTTCCAAGTGCCAGATAAATGACCTAGCATGTGATAGAGAATTCAACTGACCATGAAAGGCTTATTTCCCCCCCGCCCCCCCCCCCTCTTTTTTTGGGTAACTATGCTCTACATGGTGCTGTTTTTTTTTTTTTCTTTTTCTTTTTTTTTAAGGATGACATGGTGCTTATTTACAAACATACAAAAACCTAAATAAATGTGTGCAAGCACAAGCAGGGGAGGGGGGCTTGATTCAAGTAATATTTTATACAAAATATACCTTCTCATTGACAATTTGCCGTTTCGAGACATCTTTGCATGTAAAATTCTTCATGTATGCAGCCCTGATATTTTCTATGTAGTCCTGCACTCAAAATTTCAGGTTTTAGCAAAATATTACTAAGGTCCTTCAATATCATCCCAGGGAGTGCATAAAAGCTAGTACTAAAGAACATTTGACAATTTTCAAAGCTAATAACCAAAATTTTATGTAAAAATCCTTAAGCATTATGATCAGTAATTTGCACGAAAAGAACCTTCAGCATCCTTGCTTTTTCATATTTTTCCTTGTCACTTTGCCCCTTCAAGGTACTACTAGCTGCAAGGAACACATACTTGAATTCCTTTGGATTGATTGGATCATTCCAAAAAGCTAACCATGTGACAGTATTGTCATGTCTTACTTCCTTCCAGCTGCCAAAGATTACAAATTCCAAAACTTTAAAGCAATCACAGAAAAATACTTGGCTTAAATATAATACTTGATTCAAAATCACTTGCATATATATATATATATATATATATATTTCTGTGTGTGTGTGTGTGTGTGTATAGTACAGTCCTTAAAAGGGTCTTAATGACTTGATATCTTGTCAAGGAGATCATGAAGAAGAAAACCTTTCACCAGGGAGAGGGCATTCTGGAATTGAAGCATCCTTTCCAACATTGATAGTAATGTCTCTACAAGGGTGCGTTAAATCAATTTTCCCATCTGACAGGGTAGAAGCAAACCATCAGTAACAAATTCAGATAATAAACTTTAGAAATAAATAAAACACATCAACTTATGGCGACAGCAAATCCTAATATTCTAAATTCAATCACATACAATGCTTAAATTATCTTAGGTTTCAAACACTGTTCTCTTACTTGATAAGAGAAATCGTGCTCTCATGCATTGCCCTTCCAACATAGAGCCGAGGCTGCCAGATATCAAAAGGTTGAAAGAAAGAAAGAAAAATTTAAGATGGTAGAGATGCTGTATGGAATGAATTAAGTTAAACAGCAACCTAATCTGGTTACAATTAACGTACTTGCCATGGAATAAGCTGAACATGCAAAATCTGATGCTCCAAAGTTGATGCCATCGAAAACAAAGGCCAAGGCATTGATACGTTGAGTAGCTGCAGCAAACTGATATGGACAAAAAGAAATATTAGATCCTGCATCATATGGGATCAAACAATTAAATTGTGGTATTACTATTTTCTAATGCAAGAAATACCAGAATGCCTCTACTAAAAAGGTGGAGAACATGAACATCCTTTGTAAATAATCGTGCTCCAAAATGTAGCCCCACTCCAACAATGGTTGCAAATATCAAACCAAGAACCAATCCCAACTGCAGTACAAATACATCATGGACTTTTAGTACTAGTAAGACATATATGATCTTTCAGTCAATTAACATTAAAAAAAAAAAACAATTGTGTATTTACACCAAAAGCTAAATTTCTACAAAAACAGGTAGTTCAATCAGCAAAATATCACCAGTAAATTCTGCATGTATACATGTCCAGCTCCCAATCAATTATTGGACACAAAAACTACTGAAATTTCAAACAAAGATCAATCAGCAAAATCTCACCAGTAATAGACACGAGTACACAACTCACACAGACAGATACATGTCTTTATTCTGCTTGCATATAATTTTTTTATCGTAAAAGTCAAAACTCAGCAAACCTGCAGGATATTATCCCTACAGTGTCAGATGAATCTTGCTATTGTATAATTATTTGGACCACGTACAATTTTGTCCAGTGATTCATCAGAAATTTACCTCTTTATCTATGTTTTTCAAGGTTCACCAATTTTGCGTTTTTTAACCCTCGTGTAATGTTTGGGCGGGGGAGGAGGCTGCGGGGCATCATCCTTAGGCTCATCATTGTGCTGCAAAGACATTAGATGCATACAATCAATATTCGGTGTAATGATAAGAATAAAGTGAACTGCAAAATAGGCCTATACATCGTAATTAATGTTATCGTACCATAGAGCTACCTTTGTGTCCTATTTTGTGTCCACCTGTCCCACAAGTGGGTGCTCTTCTAGCACGTTGCGGTCTACCTCGTGGGGGTGAGGGCTGATGAGGGGGATGCTCATCCGGTACATCAGTATCTGGCTGTAGAGTGTCAATCCCAACCGGAGGTCCTAGAGGGTCGGATGAGGATGAGGTAGGTGGGTAATGATGCTCTGTGTAGAGGCCAGGAGTGGGGATCATTGTCATGGGTTCAGTACGGGGTGGGTCTATGGGCAAAGTGGGTGCACTGGAGTTGGTGGGTGGGTATGAGGGTGTCTCAGGGTGCATAGAAAGGGTCAACTGAGAATGAATACCGAGATCGAAACTGCACTGCGAAGGTGGGGTGGGTGAAGGGACCTCGGACTGAGGAGATGCATCTGGGATGGGTGGAGGGACCGCAGGTTGGGGAGATGCGTGCAAAATGGGTGCAGGTATCTCAGGACTACTTACAACCCGAGGGGTTGTTGCACACCAACCACGGCCCCTAGCTGCACTTGTGCTTGGGCTTACTGTAGCAGGCCGACCACGGCCCCTAGCTGCACTTGTGCCTGGGCTTGCTGTAGCAGGCCGACCACGGCCCCTAGCTGCGCTTGTGCTTGGGCTTGCAGTAGCACGTCGACCACGGGTTGGTGTACTTAGGGGTGCAGCGCTCGTGCTTGGGGTTGCAGTAGCTGCTGATTCAGTCTCATGCCCATTGTTTGCCTGCCCATTTGCTGCAGGATCACCACCAAGCCCAGCCACATGATGTAGGACGCGCCGGACATGGTTGTGTTCTCGGCTGCCTACAGGAAGCATCTCCAACAGCGCTAAATGACTTTTAATCTGAAACGGAGAAAGAACCAGTACAATCAGATTTGAGACATTTATGTAACAATTATAGAATAGATAATATAGTACTTATTAATCTACTCAAATACTCAACTAAACTAAGAACTGAAAGTTTTATTATAATACTATATGCAACAGAAAGTCTTTGTAATTGGATGTCAGTCAGATCAAACCAGATTTGTTGAAAAAAGAAATCAATTGATTCTACGTTCGTACATGTACTAAAGAAAAAACAAAGCAAGCAATAAAATCTAATTAGAACACATTACCATTATATCTAATTTAGCGCTGTTGCGGTCGACATACTTTCGAGTGACCGGACGGTACCAGCGGTAATAATCATGATCGTGGGGCATCTCACCAGTGTGAGGAGGTGCATGGCAAAGTCGTTGTTGTCTTGTATCCCATGAAATGATATACGGTTCATGCTCCTCCCTCCAATTCTTTTCCACCTTCCCACGCAAGTCTATTCTATGCAGTCTATCATCGTACACAACACGGTTAGGCCGCTGCTGCGCCAACCCAAACTGTCGAAGGACACGGTCCGGGTGGTGTATCTCCACTATGCAAAAACACACAAGCGGCACCCTTGCCGTCCACGTATCCCTCCCTGCAACGCAGAAGTCAGGAAGGTGGCCGAAGTCTGCCTCGTATGGCTGCCACACAATCTACAATAGAAACAAAAAACAATTATCATAGCATCTTAAAATGTGAAACAAGGGAGATATGTTAAAGGATGAAGCAATCATATTCTTAAGGAAAATTAACATAACCAAACAGAATTATTGAATGTTATTACCTGCTTCGGCTGCATTGTAACTAATTGCTCGCGATAGTGGGTCAAGGCCGTGCCGAATGGCCTACTCTTCGGGCTTGGCACCCGTACCCACCTACAGTTACAAGCGAATAACATAAGATAAGATAATACAACTTAGTTACTGAGAAGAGTACATTGCATAACACACTAAATATGAGGAAAATACTTACTTAAATGCAAGTGGAGCATATGGTCATTGGCCATAATCACATCCAGGTGGGGGCTCTATCCTCGGGCACAAGAATGGCAACCTTGCCCATGCCCAATACTGGACCAAGGTGCATGCCCCACCGATCTGCGATGCCCCTTTCCCGCTTGCCCGACACAACTCTCTGTACAACCAGGCCAAGCAACCACTACCCCAACTATACTGTGGCGGATCATGAAGGTTCCGCAGGAACTCCAAGAACATCAGATGCACCCTATCTCTAGACTTGTCCTTGAAAAGATTATCTCCTAATAGCGTTAAAATATAGCACCGGGCATACTGGTAAATCTGAATCTCCGTTGCGTCATGAGGCAGTGGTGCTGCAATGGCTTCAACAAGGCGGCTAATGAGGATTCTTTGCCCCACCAAAGTTTTGTTGTCATTCACCGGAGTAAAACCAAGTAACTCCGTGCACAGTCCACTCCAATCCCCATTCACCACAGCAGTCGGCCCAACCAAGACCTCACCGTCTATAGGAAGTCCGAAAATGACCTCCACATCTTGTAGGGTGATTGACATCTCACCATGTGGAAGATGGAACGTATGAGTCTCCGGCTGCCATCGCTCAACTAGGGCCGTTATTAGGCAATTATCTATCTCTCTGGAAGGGGCCCTAAACAATCCTTCCAACCTTAGCAACTTGATAATATCAATTACCCGATTATCTTGCATCTGAATGTTTGCCATCTCCTTAGTGCGACCACGGCACGTAAGTGGGCCCAAGTCCTGCAAAATCGATACAAAATTATCGCAGTTGTTAGAACAAGATATACAATTTTGAAAGAACTTGCTAACCAAAAGTCAAAGACAACGTAAAAATTAAAGCGGTTGTTAGAACTAGATATTTCACCTCGCCATTCCAAATGTCCTGTGATCGATGATATTGTTGTTGCGTCAACAATGACTCATCAAGCGGACCAGGGTGCACGATATCTAGCTCCTCATCGATTCGAGGCTCCATACTGCAAAGTGTGCTACTGTGAGATCATTAATAGTGTGGGGACAAAGGAATGCTATTCTACATGCAAGGAAAATCTATACTGAAGAGCAGCTTATTGGCATTATTTAAAACCCAAAAAGATCCGAAATTGAAAAACGAAAAACCATCCTTAACACAGTTTAGGATCTATTAATTATTCTATTTTCTAACAATAGGTTTTGCAACAAGTTTCTATAAATTAATTAATCTAACAACAAATTCATCTATTGTTAGAAGCAATTCATACTGGACTTTTTTATGTAAATTCAATTAATGGATTTGACCAGGAGTCTTTATATATCTCTCACACACACACAAGTGAACCAAAGTTCAAAAATAACAGACACAAAAGACTGCCTTGTCAAGTTGAGAGAAGCCTCCTTGCCTCTAACTGTATCATTTTGTATACAAGAGTAAAAAGTATGATAACTAAAACTATATAAACATAATACAGGCAGATGAACACTGTAAATGCAGAATTAATAGCCATGCCATGATTTAGGAACCTAATAGAAGCATGTATAGATTCAATAGGGTCAGATTGTGATTCAGTTGAGCATGACAAAGATCCACAAAAAGAGTTTAAGTTCTTCACTGATTTAAACCAACTTGACAAGCATAAACTTCTAGCCCGAGAACATCTTATCTTCCAAACAATTAATTAGTGCAATTGTTCTAGTAAGTAACTGTGAGATGGAATCATAAAAAATGTGCTGAACTTATAAAGCAATATTGAACTTACTCCATGTTTGGAAAATTTCAATGAAAATAACTTCCTAATATGATTGCATGCTAACTTTCGAGGATTTAGAGGCAACCTCCTAACTCAAAAGAAATTGTCAAGTCAAAGGAAACATCTTGGTAATAAATCAAAAGACAATTAAACAAATCGTTGAAAATATTATAAAATATTTTGGAGTGGGCATGGACATTACATGAAATTGGTAATGTTAACAAGAAGTTAAAATTTATATAGTGAGTGAATGAACTTTCTTAATAAGTTATGCAGAGTTTTCCTAGCATGATGGAGCTTTTATTTGTATGGCCTTATTTACAATTATAGTTCCTAATTCAAGATCGGTTGGTATTATCAACATTACTCAAATTCTTTGTCTTGCTAAGGAATTCTAGACATGATATAGGAACTGCAAATTTGTTATATTCTTGAGTGAATCAAAAGATTCAAAACTAATCTTTTTGGAGTGGTAATATAATTTTAGGATAAACAAATTCCCTACAAACTAAAAAAAAGCATATATATTTTTCAAGTTTTGAGCCTTTTGCCCACCTAGTTAGTTCATGGGCAGCTCTATTCATCTCTCTAGGAACCCAATTGAAGGAGGGTGCTCTGCACTTGGTCATCGTGTTCCTAATACCATCAATAATTGCCTTAACCACCAACTAGGATATGGATTTGGTATCATACTTACCTCCACATAGGTTTTTACATCTCCTTGAATCAACATAAGCCATGCTTTATTGGGAAATTTCACATACTAACTATGGTGAATATCCTCTTATTTCACCTTTTTCTTATTCCTATATGGCCATCCAACAACACACATAGCAAGGAATACCCATTAAGCTTTTTATCACTAAAGAAAATTAAAATTTGAATTTTTATTAAAAGCCCATAAACACAATCTTGATTCTTGAATGACAAACAAAATAAAGAAAACTCCTTTATCCATTTATTCTCAATCCCACCAAAAAAAAAAAAAAAAAACAAAATTCCGATTTCAATGACATCTATGTCTACAACTATAAAGCAATTTTAAACAAAACCCAAATGGGCATGTATCAAAAACAATTGAAAACCCAAGTAAATCCACAACCCAGAAACAAAAACAACAGCAGCAACAAGTCCTTCAGTCAAAATAAGTTCTAACATTTACATTTCTAACAATGTGTAACCCACCATGCAAAAAGCCTAATTCTATAACATAAATTCAGCAAAAGAGGAACGGAGAACTGTTACCTAGAAAGCGAGATGAAGAACGACGAAAATAAACAAAGCAGAAGAGAGCCTGTGGAGATTGAGAGCACAGGGTAGCTGATTTGGGAGTGAGGGTGAGTGACTGAGTTGCTATTCTTTGAGACAGTGGAGTGTTTGAGAGTGTTTTTAAGTTTTATATGATTGTATAAAGAGTGTTTCTGAAACTTGGTTAAATAAAAAACGTTAAATAGAACTCGAGTTTTAGAAACTCGAGTTCGTAAAGCGAGTTTTTAAAACTCGATATCCACGTGGAAAACTTTGTCCAGATCAGCAAATGAAAAACCCCAAAAACGAGTTTTAGAAGCTCGATTTTTATTTGGATCTCGAGTTTTAAAAACTCGAGATGCTAGTATTATATATTCTTTCCTGACCGGGTAACTAATGAAATTCTTGGCATATTAAAGTTATTTAGCAAAGGTGTTCTCGTTTGGGGTTCGACAACCTTTTTATTGTTCCATGAAGAAATTTAGGTGGTGGTCTTGCTCTGCTTTGGATGAACGAGCTCGACCTCCATATTCATACCTTTTCACCATGCCATATCGATGCGGTGGTGAATCTAAGAATTGATGACGCCTGGCGCTTCACGGGTTTCTATGGAGCCCCTAAAGTTTCCAATCGGGAGGATTCTTGGACTGTTCTTCGCCACCTTGGTTCACAGTTGGATATGCCATGGGTTTGTATCGGAGATTTCAACGAGATTACTCGTGTACAGGAAAAGTCAGGAGGATGTATTCGGCCGGAAAATCAAATGCAAGGTTTTAGAGATTGTTTGGACTTCTGTGGTCTAAAGGATTTGGGCTTCACGGGTCTCCCATTCACTCGGTGTAATCGACGTTTTAATGGTCCAGTGACTTGGGTAAGGCTTGATCGAGTTGTCGCCACAGCAGATTGGATGCTCAAGTTCCCTTCAGCTCGACTCCACCACTTGTCGGGTTTCGCCTCCTACCACAATCCAATCTGGTTATGTACTGATGATGTTCATAGGCGTTTTTACAGAGTTCAAAAACCCTTCAGGTTCGAGTCTATATGGTTAAAGGACGATCGATGTAAAGGTGTAGTTCACTCTGCCTGGGACATGGGATCTGGTGGTAGCCCAATGGAGAATGTTTTATTGAAGGTTAGTAATTGTCAATCTCAATTGAGTACTTGGAATAAGAAGGTTTTTGGCAATGTTCGTTTATTATTGGCTCAGAAAAGAAAGCAACTGGTAAAAGCTGAGGCTTTGTCTATGGTGGGCAAGGGGCATGAAAGGGTGAAGTCCCTGTCAAATGAGATTGATAAATTGATGGAGATAGAGGAATGCATGTGGAATTAAAGGGCTAAGTCTGACTGGCTGAAGTATGGTGACCAGAACACTAAGTATTTTCACTGCCGATCCTCAGAACGCAATAAGCGAAATTTTATTGCTGGTTTAGAGAATGATGTAGGTGATTGGATCGAGGAGGAAGACCGGATAGGGGATTTGCTGGTTGGATATTATTCAGGGTTGTTCTCTTCTTCAAATCCCCTGTTACTTGATCCTGTTTTGAATGGGGTTGAACCAAGGGTCTCTCTAGCCATGAATAATGATTTGGACAGACCTTTTGAGGCTAGTGAGGTGTTGTTTGCCCTTAAGCAGATGGACTCCTCCACAGCTCCGGGTCTGGATGGGTTACCTCCATTGTTCTATAAGCAATTTTGGGATAAGGTGGGAGCTGAGGTTTCAGATGCTGTACTCTCTGTGCTCAACTCAGGTATTATCCCCGAGACCTTTAATCATACATTTTTAACTCTTATTCCTAAAGTAAAGAGTGCTCGTCGGGCTACTGATTTCCGACCCATCAGTCTTAGTAATGTATTGTACAAACTTATTGCCAAGGTTCTTGCAAATCGCTTGAAACCACTTCTACCCCAGATCATTTCAGAAACACAAAGTGCCTTTATGTCAGAGAGGGTTATTACTGATAACATCTTAATTGCACATGAGATGCTTCATTCTCTGAAGGCAAAATGGACTGATAAGTTGGGATATATGGCTTTGAAGTTGGACATGAGCAAGGCGTACGACCGGGTTGAATGGATTTTCCTTGAGAAGATTATGCTGAAGATGGGGTTTAGCGGAAAATTCATCCACCTCATATCCATATGTGTTCGTTCTATCACCTAATCCATTATGCTAAATGGTCAACCCCATGGTTTTATTTCTCCAGGGCGAGGGCTCCGGCAAGGGGACCCTTTCTCCCCTTATCTTTTCTTATTGGTTACTGAAGGTCTTCATGCCCTCTTCATGAAGGCTAAATCAGGCAGGGAAATAAAGGGTGTATCTCTATGTGCAACTAGTCCACGTGTTTCTCATCTTCTATTTGTTGATGACAACCTTGTATTCTGTTGAGCTACTATCTCGGAATGTGTCCAAATCCAGTCAATCCTGCACCTCTATGAACAAGCTTCTGGCCAAAACATCAATAAGGGGAAAACAAATATTTTCTTCAGCTCAAACACCTCCTTTCAGACCCAACAGGCTATTCAAGCTTTCCTGGGTGTTCCAGCAATTCAGAGATATGAACAATACCTCGGTCTCCCGTCGCTGGTTGGTAGAGATAAAAAGAAGTCCTTTAGTATTATTAAGGAAAGAATCTGGAAAAAACTCAAGGGATGGAAGGAGAAGTTATTGTCTCAAGCCGAGAAGGAAATACTTATCAAGGCAGTAATTCAAGCAATCCCGACTTACACAATGTCTTGTTTTAAGTTGCCAAAATGTCTTATTAAGGATATTGAAACTTTAATTAGGAAGTTCTGGTGGGGATACAGAGGTGAGCAGAGGAAGATTCATTGGATAAGTTGGGAAAACTTTGCCTCCCAAAAAATGAACGTGGTATGGGTTTTCGAGAACTGAGTAAATTCAACGACTCCCTACTCGCTAAGCAGGTTTGGCGTTTAAACTCTCAGGAAAATTCTCTATTTCACAAAGTGTTAAAAGCAAAAATTTATCCTAATTGTTCTATCATAGACTTTGATAACTCAAATAAGGGTTCCTATGCTTGGAAGAGCCTCTGCCAAGCGAGACATGTCATAGAGCTGGGTTCAGTCTAAAGAATTGGTGATGGTCAGTCTATATAGATTCGAAGGGATAGGTGGTTGCCAAAAACTTCGTGTTCTAGAATAGTTTCTCCCTTATCAGTTCTACCCCCTGAATCTAGAGTTTGTGATCTAATTAATGCTGAGACACACACCTGGAAGGTCGACTTGGTTAAGCAAGTCTTCATCCCTCAGGATGCTAGTATTATTCTCGGCATCCCACTGAGTTTCCAAGGTGTTGCAGATAAGCAGGTTTGGCTCCCTACTCCTCAAGGTACCTTCTCAACTTGTAGTGCCTATAAACTTCTTGCTAGTGTGAGCAGACAGGTGCTGCCATCTTGCTCAAGTCCTGATCGTAACCACTTGATGTGGAATAGCATCTGGAATTTACAAGTTCCACACAAAGTCAAGCACATGATTTGGCGGGCTACACATAATGCTCTCCCTTCTCTCTATAATCTTTGGCAAAGAAATGTGGTTAGATCAGTTCTTTGCTCCAGTTGTAAATCTGATAGTGAAGACATTGTGCATGTTTTATGGAGTTGTGTTTCCCTTATTCCCATTTGGGAGTCAAATGAAGTGACAACAAAACTACTCAGGTACAAGTTTTTCTTGTTTGCTAATTTGTGGGAGATGTTATTGAAGATGAAGGAACGGTTAGATGTAAATCTTATGGCCATGATTTTCTGGTTTATCTGGTCTAGAAGAAACTCGGTTAGAGTGGGGGAGCAGTTCATTGAGGTACAGCAGATTCGTAAGAAAGCAATGGCTTACCTCCAGGATTTTCAGCAGGTGCAACGTAGCAAGGGTCATCAATCTCTGTCAAGTGAAAGAGTTGTTCGATGGATCCCTCCTATATTTCCACTTTATAAAGTTAACTTTGATGGGGCCACCTTCATTAAGTTAGGTGCTGCTGGGCTGGGTGCAGTTGTACGTGACCATACAGGTAGTGTTCTTGGAGCCTTGGCAGAAAGAATTCACCTGCCATCTTCTCCAGCAGTGGTTGAAGCTTTGGCATGTAGGAGGGCTTTGTATTTTGCGAAGGAATTAAGCATATTTGAAGTTTCTGTTGAGGGCGACTCTGAGGTCATTATTAAGGCTATCCTAGCAAGAGATATGGCCAATCCGGAGTATGGTCACGTGATAAGTGACATTTTGATTGTAGCAAATGATTTTCGATGTTGTAATTTTTCTCATGTAAAACGCATAGACAATTCAGTTGCCCATTTTCTTGCCAAGAAATCTGTTTCTGGCAATGAGCTACAGGTTTGGATTGAATCCTCTCCTGATGATATAGCTCCCCTAGTAACTCGAGACTCGTTGTAATCTTTTTGAGTTATTGAATAAATTTCTTGGCCTTCGGGTCGGGTTTTCTCAAAAAAAAAAAAAAAACATAACTTGTAATTGATGAAAAATATTTTTTCCCTAAACATTTTATAGTTCTTAAAAGTTTTTTTTTTTTTTTTTTTTAAGAAAGTAGTTCTTAAAAGTTAAATGTCATAAATTGACAACTAAACATATTTATTTATATTTTATAGACTAAAGTTTAAACTACATTTCTAAAAATTTGAGACTTTTTGGATTTTACCCTAGAAGTTTATTTGATACATATTTTTCATATCACATAAATTTGTCATGCATATTTTTTTTTTTGTTTAATAAAATGATACCACATCATTTTCAGATTTTTTTGTTTTGTTTTGTTTTGGTTTTATTGTAATTTACTTTTGTTTTAAAATTTTTATAGTTATTTAAAATAAATAAAAAAACATGCATGGCTAGTTTACGTGAAACTTAATGGAAAATATGGACGGATGGATTGTTTATCCAAACAAAATTTAACTGTAAAATTAAAAAATCACAAAATTTTAGGAGAGTAGTTTACATTTTAGCCTTATTTATAACTAAAAAAAATTGAGTTAACTAAACATATCTTTGGAGTTGACAGATAATTCAAAAGGGCAAAAAAAAAAACCAATTCTTTTTTAGAGATCAATTAAAAAAAGGTAACAAATGAAGCCATTCTCAAAAAAAAGAAAAAGAAAAAGAAAATAACAAATGAAGTGGTGGTTCACTTGTACTAAAAATAGATATAAAAAAAATGATATTGCATGCATATGCTCAAGAAAATAGTCAAATACTCAAAAAAAAATCTAAATAACCTCATTTGTTAAAAAAATATGACTCCGCGGTAATTTAATGAGTCAAACTTCTCAAGCCTATTCAAAATTGAATGCAACTTCAATGTTAGCATCAACGTTCATGGGCATGGCATCCAATAAGTTCTCATGTTCACATGTAAAATTTTGAAAATTGTACCCTATTTTATTTGGAAAATTATTAGGTACTCTCAGAGTACAATAAATGCGTACTTTCCCCTCTCATATAAATGATAGGTCTCACCATAAATTTAATTAGTGGAACTCACCATTTATATGAGAGGAAAGAGAACACGTTTATGGTACTACGAGAATACACAATAATTTTCCTTTTTCATTCAACTTCATTTGCGTGAGTGGTTGTCCTTCTTGTTCTAATAATGGAGTCTTTCGGTGAGTGGGCCTGTTTTATTTTATTTTATTTTTTTCCTTTGGTTCACACAAGGATGAAAGGGACATGACATCAATGGGCTATATATCTACTTCAAAAGCTTTTATTATAAAGAATAGCTAACCAAGTTCATCTAACTTCATTCTCAAAAAAAAAAAAAAAAAAAAGTTTGCCTAACTTAATTAAAGTTTGTTGAATATTGCTGATACATAGCATATTTGTCAAATTTTTATTGGATTTACTCAGCACATTTATCAATTATTCTAAACATAACTTGTAATTGATGAAAAATATTTTGTCCCTAAACTTTTTATAGTTCTTAAAAGTTTTTTTTTTTTTTTTTTTTGAAAAGTAGTTCTTAAAAGTTAAACGTCATAAATTGACAACTAAACATGTCTTTTTTTAGAGAGAGTTTCATGGTACTACAAGAATACACAATAATTTCCCTTTTTCATTCAACTTCATTTGCGTGAGTGGTTGTCCTTCTTGTTCTAATAATGGAGTCTTTCGGTGAGTGGGCCCGTTTTATTTTATTTTATTTTTTTCCTTTGGTTCACACAAGGATGAAAGGGACATGACATCAATGGTCTATATATCTACTTCAAAAGCTTTTATTATAAAGAATAGCTAACCAAGTTCATCTAACTTCATTCTCAAAAACAAAACAAAAAAGTTTGCCTAACTTAATTAAAGTTTGTTGAATATTGCTGATACATAGCATATTTGTCAAATTTTTATTGGATTTACTCAGCACATTTATCAATTATTCTAAACATAACTTGTAATTGATGAAAAATATTTTGTCCCTAAACTTTTTATAGTTCTTAAAAGTTTTTTTTTTTTTTTTTTTTGAAAAGTAGTTCTTAAAAGTTAAACGTCATAAATTGACAACTAAACATGTCTTTTTTTAGAGAGAGTTTCAACATATGGTGTTCGCTCTTGATAATAGCTTTTTATCATTAGACCAAGACACCAATCAGTTTTTGGTGTAGGCGGGGATTGAACCCCAGATCTCTTATTCAACCATCAAAGACTTTACCAGTTGAGCTAACTGGAACCTATAGATGACAACTAAACATATCTATTTATATTTTATAGAGTAAAGTTTAAAAAATTTGAGACTTTTTGGATTTTACCCTAGAAGTTTATTTAAATTTTACAATCTAAAGTTTTATTTTCTTTGCTTCAGTAGCTCATTGATACATATTTTCTATTTAGTGTCGCATAAATTTGTCATGCATATTTTGTTCATCTAATAAAATGATACCACGTCATTTTTAGAATTTTTTTTTTGCTTTGTTTTGATTTTATTGTAAAATTTTAGAAGTGTAGTTTACATTTTAGCCTTATTTATAACTAAAAAAAACTGAGTTAGCTAAACATATCTTTTGAGTTGACAGATAACTCAAAAGAAAAAAAAAACCAAAATTTTTTTTTTTGAGATCAATTAAAAAAAAAGTAACAAATGAAGTGATGGTTCACTTGCACTAAATATATATATATATATATATATATATATATATATATATATATATATAAAATGATACTGCATACACATATTCAAGAAAATAGTTAGATAATCCAAAAAATCTAGATTACCTTGTTTGTTAAAAAAATGTTAAAACCACAAAAAATTATACAACTTTTACTACAATTTTTGCTACGTAGGGTAAAAATTAAGAAATGAGAACTGCTCATAAATAAATAAAGGGGTAATTACGTATAACCCACCTGTGATTTGGGCGAAAATCATTTTGCCTACCCGTAGTTTGAAAAGTATCACTTAATCCACTTGTGGTATGTTTCGTTTGCTTTCTGTAACCCACCTCTGTTAAAATCAGGAGTAAATAGGTATTTTTGCTCAAATTTTATGTCTCTCTCCTCCCAAAACAAAAAATAGAGCAAAAACGCAAGAGAAACAAGATCAAAAAGTGGTATTTATCTCTCTCTCCATTCACACAAATTTTAAACACAAAGAACCTGAAGAACATACCCAAAAAAATAAAAAGCCTAAGCCCCATTGCCTCCCTCAACCCTTTGGCCAACTCCATCGTAGATAGAAAATGAAAAAGAACCAATATAACAATTCCACTGCTACTTCAAGAAATCTCAAGCTAAAAAGATTACTGGGTTCTAGGTAATTCTACTTTTCAGTTTCAAGTTCTGTTCCCTTTTTGTTTTCTTGTGGTGCTGTGTGCCTAAGAGGCAAGTAACTTTGTATATGAACAGTTTGCCCCAGGAAATCCATCTCAAGTGCTAGTTACTTCAGCTAATTCCTAGATTAGAATTTTGGATGGTCTTGATGTCACTCAAAAATTCAAAGGTATCTTCATAATCATAGGAGCAGAAGTCTCTACCTTTTAGCTGGTGTGTTTTAACCTTTTTCTGTTTATGGTAATGGGTTCGTTGGTTGGATATATAGTAGGTTTTCGAAACACAAGCAGCCAAATTTCAGCTTCTTTTAGTCAAAATGGGAAATATATCGTTATTACAAGTGAAGATTCTCAAGTTTATGTTTGGAAGCATGAAGAGCCCAAAAATGCTGGGACAAGAAAATCCAAAAATGTAGTCACCCAATCGCATGAGCACTTTCATCATCAAACACTGAACCCCATCTTCCCTAAAAACCAAAAGCTTAAAACTTTCATCATCAGAAACCAAATTACACAAACACCCAATTGCATTTTCTTGAGCCAAAGCAGTCCCAGAATTCACAACCCCCAAAAGAACACCAACCCCATTTTCCTCAATGAAATTCTCTTTAATTTCACTAAACAAAGCAAGATTTCTCAGAACCCCAGTTGCAAAAGCTTGAGAACCAGGAGTACCCACTTGACAAATCTCCAACAACAATGAAATCCCACCTCGAGAACCAATAGCCCGTGCATTTTCTTTGCTAAAGGTCAGAACTTGAAGTTCCACACATGCTTTTTCTTTAGCAAAAGCACTCCCAGAGTCCAAAACTCTCAACAAATGATTCAAAAGCAAAAGACCCTCAGCAATCACCACATGCTTGCTCGAATCCACCAATGAAATCCTTGAAATCAAACTCACAGCTTTCTCTTTCATCTCGAATGAGCTCGAATCAAGCAATTTCACCAACACAGGCACCACGCCTTGAGCCATAATGATCATCACATTCTTGTCATCCAAATATTAATTTTCACAAAACCCTCCCTTTTGATCTTGTTTCTCTTGTATTTTTGTGCTATTTTTGTTTTGGGAGGAGAGAGACATAAAATTTGAGCAAAAATACCTATTTACCCCTGATTTTAACAGAGGTGGGTTACGGAAAACAAATGGAACATACCACAGGTGGGTTAAGTGATATTTTTTAAACCACAGGTAAGTATAAGTGATTTTCGCCCAAACCACAAGTGCTTATGTGTAATTACCCCATAAATAAATGAGAGAAATGGAAAGAAAAATTAGAAGGAAAAGACATGGATCAACCCCAGAAACTTTCCTTTTCACAGGAACAATTCTACCTAAAATATGTGTCAATACCGCATTAATTTAATGAGTCAAACTTGTCAGGCCGATTCAAAATTGATGCAACTTCAATGTCAGCACCAACGTTCATGGGCATGGCATCCAATAAGTTCTCATGTTCACATATAAAATTTTGAAAACTGTACCCCATTTCATTCAAGCTTCATTCGGTTGAGTGGTTGTCCTTCTAATAATAGAGTCTTTCGGTGAGTGGGCCTGCTTGTTCTATCAATTGAGAAATATTTGTCCTACTTCTTGTCAATACATGGTAATACTACCAAGTAGGCCTGCTTGTTCTATCAATTGAGAAAGATTGGTCCTACTTGGTATTTTAACACACTTACATACGGGGAAGCTTCATTCGGCTGAGTGGTACTTGTCCTTCTTGTTCTAATAATGGAGTCTTTCGGTGAGTGGGCCTCCTTGTTCTATCAATTGAGAAATATTTGTCCTACTTGTCAATACATTGTAATACCGTGGTTGCTTCATTCATTTAAAAAGTCAATACAAGTCAAGTCATTAAAATTTAAGATGCAACTTAAATTTTACGACATTATTTGAAGGCATATTAATCAAATACTGCATTAGCCAGTTGACACAAATAACGTGAAGACAAATTAATATTTGAAGAGGAATAATTAATAATCACAATAGCAAAAATTAAGAGACGTTTATCTAGCCCCACCAAGTCGTCTATTTCTCACAGAAACATACTCTATACTTTGCAAACCTCTTCATACCACTTTCTCTTGTACCGAGCAACCAGGAAAATATGGCTGAACATGTCCTAAGTGTTGTTGTAGATGGAGTAATAGCCAGTGCGATGTCACTAGCTAGTGAGCGTGTCAATTCTGTGTGGGGTTTCAAGGAGGAGCTAGGAAAGCTTCAAGTCTCATTCACCAAGATTCAAGCTTTGCTACATGATGCTGAGAGAAGACAAGTAAATGATGAGTCTGTGAGGATCTGGCTACAGGAGCTTAAAGATGTAGCTTATGAAGCTGACGATGTGCTAGATGAGTATGACTATGAGATTCTTCGACAAAAGGTAGAGACTCAAAACAAAATGAAGGTACGCAGCTTCTTTTCACTCTCTAATCCCATTAGATTCCCCTTCAAGATGGGAAAAAGAATAAGGAGCATCAACGAATCATTGGATAGGATTAAGACTGAGGTAGCTCTCCTTGGTCTTAGAGGGGAATCTGTGAACTCAATCCCCCAGACTGGTCTGGACCGAGAGACAGACTCTTTCATTGATGATTCAAAAGTTGTAGGGCGAGAAAATGATGTCTCAGAAATTGTCAACTTGTTGATTAGTGCAAACAATGATCAACAAGTTATCTCTGCCATTCCTATTGTGGGTATGGCAGGTCTCGGAAAGACAACTATAGCAAAACTAGTTTACAATGATAAACAAGTAAAGAAACATTTTGATAAAAAGATCTGGGTATGTGTATCTGAAAATTTCGATGTTAAGAGGATTTTAAGTGAGATTCTTGAAGCCCTTGACCATAATTGTAGTGGGTTTGAAAATAAAAATAATATACTTTGCCACCTTCAAAAGAAGTTGCAGGGAAAAAGATATCTTCTCATACTTGATGATGTGTGGGATGAAGATCGTGAGAAATGGGATAGTTTAAGGAGTAGTTTGTTGGGAATTAATCAAAATAATGGAAATAATATTCTCGTAACTACTCGTAAGGACAATGTGGCACAAATCATGAAGACAAGTCTCATACATAAATTGGAAAAACTATCAGAAGGTGAATGTTGGTTAATATTTAAGGAAAATGCATTTGCAAATGAAAGAATTCCACTAACACTAGATTTTGAGGCTATTGGAAGGGAAATTGCTAAAAAATGCGGAGGCATTCCATTGGCTGCAAGAGTTTAAGGAGGAATGATGCGCCTTAAAGAGGATAAAAGTGAATGGTTATTGATTCAAAATAGTAAGACTTGGGATTCAATGGAGGACAATAATGGAGTTCTTCTGGTATTGAAGTTAAGTTATGATCATCTTTCAACACCATCTCTAAAAAAATGTTTTGCATATTGTGCAATTTTTCCCAAGGATTTTATTATTGAAAAGAAACTACTAGTTCAACTCTGGATGGCTGAAGGCTTCCTTCAGACATCTAAAAGAAGTTTTTCAGTGATAGAGGATATTGGTATCAAGTATTTTGATTTCTTAGTGGCAAATTCCTTATTTCAAGATCTAGAAAGGGATTCTTATGGTGATATTAGAAGCTGCAAGATGCATGATCTTGTGCACGATCTTGCGCTCTCAATTTCAGAAGGAGAAACCTTTCATTTGGAGGGCAATTCACGGGATGACATTGATGTCCCTCATATTCGACGTTTATCTCTTATATCCGATGGCCATACAACACATGCAATCCCATTATCTGAAGATGGCAGGGGTAGATTACGCACCATTTTTTTGAATCGTGTTGATCTTGATGACAAGTTATTGGAGTTTAAATGCGTACGTAGTCTATCTTTATCTGGGTCATGTATAAAAGAGTTACCTGAGTCCATTGGTAAGTTGATACATTTAAGGCTTCTTCACATCAAGTACACCTACATCAAATTAATACCCAATTCTGTTACCATGCTCTACAACTTGCAAACTCTAGTAATCAAGAATTGTCGTCTTCTCAAAGAGCTTCCAGAAGATCTAAGAAATTTGATTAACTTAAGACATATTGACATTGATCATGATTACATTAAACAATTGCCGATTGATTTGGGGCGGTTGAATTGCCTTCAAACATTGCCTTTCTTTAACATTGGTCAAGATATTGGTGGTCAAATTGAAGAACTGGGATGCTTAAGCCAACTTAGAGGAGAATTGAATATTTACCATCTAGAGCATGTAAGGGATGAAAAGGAAGCGAAGAATGCAAATTTAGCAGAAAAACTAGAAGTACACAAGTTGGGATTTCATTGGAGTTGGAGTGGAAGGGAAGTCAACAACAATGATGAGGATGTATTAGAAGGCCTTCAGCCTCACCTAAAATTGAAAAGCTTAAATATAGATCATTTCAATGGTGAGAAGTTCCCTTCGTGGCTATTGAGGAGTGATAATATTAGGGGTGGCTTGTTACTTTTCGATCATCTATTGAAGATTTGCTTAAGAGACTGTAAGAAGTGTAAAAAACTTCCTACACTTGGACATTTACCCAGTCTCAAAGTTCTTGAAATAAATGGAATGGATAACGTGAGATGCATAGGAATTGAATTTTACAGCAGTTATAATGGTGAGGGATCAAGTAATAGTAGAGGTGGCAGTGGCAGCACTGTGTTGTTCCCAGCTTTGGAAAAACTTGATTTGGGTGACATGGGAAATCTAGTAGAATGGGATGGCATGACGGAACCAACAGCAGAAATAGGAATGATATTTCCTCGCCTTGAGCATTTGCGACTTTGGGGATGCATGAAACTAACAAGTGCTCCATCTCATTTTCCGTCTCTTAAGGAATTAAGTATTAGCGATATCAGAGGCCTGGCATTTGAAAAGATTATTAGCGAGCTTACCACACTCACGGACCTCGATATTCAGAAAGTTTCAGAACTTGCTTGTCTGCCAGAGCATTTTTTGCAAAAAAATAGGAGTCTCAGGAATTTGAATATATGGCATTGTGCTGATTTGGAGTCAATTTTGCCACATGAGCAAGTATGGCCCATCTGCACCTCTCTCCAATCACTCGCTATTTGGGTCAAACTAACCGTGACAAACTGAGTACATTGCCAGATGCATTGCACAACCTTCATTGCCTTTGAGTACTTTGAGGTAAAACGTTGTCCTAACCTGAGGTCCTTTCCAAGTATACAAGGTATCGCATCCTTTCTTCAACGCTTGCGGATTTCCTGTGGTGATGAAGTTCTACCAAATGGGCTACAGTCCTGTATATCTCTTCAATATTTGTGTATATTCAACTGCCCTCATCTTATACGGATTCCAGATCTACGAAATTTCCATTCTCTTACGCAATTAATTATTGGGGATTGTTCTAGTTTGATAGCGATTCCAGATCTAAAAGAATTGCCTTCTCTTACCCAATTAGTAATTTGGGATTGTTCTAATTTGTTATTGATTCCAGATCTAAAAGAATTGTCTTCTCTTACCCAACTAACAATTTTTGGTTGTCCTAATCTGATATCAATTCCAGATATACGTGAATTGCATTTTCTTACCGATTTAGATATTCGCAAATGCCCAAAGTTGACGTGTGTGACAGACAGCTTAGACTTCCTCACCCGCTTGAAGCGTTTGTGGATCGATGACTTTTGTAAGGAGTTAAATTCTTTCCCCAGTCTCAATTCCATCCAACACCCACTTAAAGAACTACACTTGTATGGGTGGGCTAGTCTCAACTCTCTTCCGAAGGAAATTCAATGCTTCACTGCCCTTCAAATTCTAGAAATATCTGGATTTGATGGAATGACAGCTTTGCCTGAGTGGTTGGGCAACCTTTCTTCTCTTCAAAGGTTATACATCTACAACTGCAAGAAGCTGATGTATCTGCCCAAAATGCAAGCCATGCGATGCCTCAGCAAACTAGAACAACTATCCATTTACAATTGCCCCAAATTAAAGGAAAGCTGTTCAGAAGGGAGCGGTGCAGAGTGGTCTAAGATTGCCCATATTCCAATATTTACTACTAATTCGATGACCACTCGTAATTTTTCATAGCGATAACTGGTAAGTCTACCTAATGCGATATCCTTGCCCAATGTTTATAATTTGAAACTCTAGTTTGAAAATCGTATAAATCATTTTTTGTTTTTGTTTTGGTGGGTGTGAGTGTGTGTGTGTGTGTTTTTTTTTTTTTGATAGGTTGGTGTGGGTGTTTTTTGTTTTTTTTATAAAGCAGTTTGAAACAACTAAGAATGCTATGATTACAAGCTTGCCCCAATTCGCACAGAGTGGTCTGAAATTGATGGAAAATATATTGAAGGGTTGTAGCGCGGATTGGTCCAAAACAGATGAGTGGAAACGTTGTCAAGCAGGATGCACTTTGAAGATCATATAGATTTTTAATATTAAAAGTGATGAGTGGAAAGTTTAGTCATACATTATTTACTCTTCTCTTCTTTTGATCTGATATGATAACCTCATTTGATTTAAATCAAGTATCAACATAATTTCCCCTGAATTTTAACTTTCTCTCAGTTTTATACCTTAATGTGTATGCAGTGGGGATGGCATACCTATTGTGTTCTGCTCCAAGAAAACGGAAAGTTCATAACTCATAAGAGCTAGTAAGTTTCCTCTAATCTTTCTTCCCTCTCACATTTCTCGCAATATTTACTTGTTACTTAACAAAACAAAAAGAAAAAATTGTTTATCCATTGTTTTTTCGTTATTTATTTATTTTACATAATATTATTCTGGCATGATTAGTGTTGGTACTGGGCTGTTATTTAGGCAAGCCTTTATGAAATCTATATCTTGAGATATTATTGTTATAATGCAAACATGCAATACAACTAACCTCCTAACCTGCCAAGTCACCACCAACCTTGTTCTTTTCTCCTTTGTTTCACTAATTTTTTGTGATTCAAATGTGATCATTCAGTCATTGCCATGCATTAAGCCTTCGACTATAACAACACAACAACAAAGTCTTAGTCCTAAATTTTTGGGGAAGACCACGGATCCTCAACCGATTTGTCTAGGTTAGCCACATATATACATTAAGCCTTTTCATTTTGAAAATTTTTAAATCCAACTAATTAAACAGAGAATTTCAGATTTTAAGAGCCATGTATAAAGAAGAAACTATTATTCTTTGGATTGGCTTGCATCCAGTGCACTGGACAGAAGCTTTTCCCTTATGCTCTTTCTTGATTTTTGAGTGATAGTTGAATTTGAAACTTCGATTACATAAAATTTTCCCACCTTTTCATTTTCTAACGGCTTGACAAGATTTTTCTTCACTTTGGGTTCAAGACTGTACTCTTTCATACTGTGGAGATTTTTTTTTTTTTTTTTGATACACATACTGTGGAAATTTGATTAGATATTTACCTCAAGAAAATAAATTCCCCAAACTTTTTAAAATGTTAATACCTGTCCACATACAATTTTTAATGGTGAACTCATGATACTTTTGTGTTTGCCTAGTTTTATTCTGTTGCATTGTTTTTCATTCATATTTGATAAGTTATTCAGAATATTCATGGCATAGTATCATGCTTTGAGCTTTGAAATTCATAATAATAATAAAATAATGAATAGTATCATGCTTTGTCCATAGCAGAAAGATCTTTTGGTACTTGTGGAATTAAAACCAATTTATCTATTACTAATGGCCCTAATACTCTGCTCCAGTAGAAAAAAGAAGGATCTTTTATGTCCTGCATACCCTACTTACTTATCAAAAAAATATCCTGCATACACTACATATGATTTCGAAATTTGATGCATCTGTACCCACACAATGTCTCACCATATTACAGAAATTGCAAAGCATTTATTGTCCTCATCTAAAGAAAGGATGTGTGAAGGGAAAGAGCCAAGAGGTCCTGAATTTGCACTAAGAAATAAAGTTTGCCAAATGTTATGGATATACCTAACCTGGCCACACAATATATAAAATGGTGAACTCATGAATCTTTTGTGTTTGTCTCATTCGGTGCTGTTGAATTGTTATTCAAAATCAACATAACATAGAATCACACTTGTTACATAAAAGATTTTTTTAGCTATTGTGGAATTAAAGTAATTTTTTGTACTAATGGTGCTAATATTTTTATCTATTAGGAAAAGGAAGGTTCTTTTCAAGACCTACTTATATAATTATGATTGTAAAAAGCTGATACAATGCCTCACCATATAGCGGAAACTGCAGATTTTTTGTTGCCCCCATTAAAAGAAAGAATGTGCCAATGGAAAACTAAAAAGAGCCAGGGTGGTCCAAGATTGTCCATATTTAATACAAATAGAAAGATTGTTCATATTATGTCATAGAAATCCACTAGTAAGTCAATCTAAAACAGACTTCCTTCCATTCCCTTCTTTAACTTTTTTTTCCATGTTACTAAAATATCTGCTTATCTTTCCAAACATATTCCACTTTCTTGAAGTTAGTCACAAATTTGGGAATGATGTGGCCGTAGGGATAGTTGGTACTCGTTTTTTAACCGGGAGAATTGAGATCTACTTATGCGAAAATAGTTTCAGGTACTTCCAACTCTAATTTGAAGGCTACCCTCCCTCCCCACTCACCCTCTTCCAACAAAACCTACTAAGATACCTCCCTTTTCTCTAGGTTCATTTTTTTTTTTTTTTTATATATATACTAATTACAGATGCTAGTTATCCTTTATATCCCAATTTGAGTTGTACTTCAGCACAATGTCATAAAAGATTGCCCTTGTTTTGAATATCCAGATAAACTTTTGAGTCCTATCATAAGCTTAAAAAAAAAATTAGAATTGGAATTTTCTATCAAATGTCCTTTCGGCTAATGTTTCTCTTTGGAATATACTAGTTGTTTCCTATTGCAACACCGTATTTCTTCACTGATATACTCACTTTCATTGAGTTATTAACAACATTTGGGCATCATGTTCTTGCAGGGCTATTTTATAGTTATTTTCAACTGGGAGGATAGCTGAAATCTATTTGGAACAAGTCTAGGTACTTCATCTCTCCATTTTACTAAGGCATTTTTCTTTTTATAATATAATGCATGAGAAACTGTGTTTTTGTTAGTTATTTTTTTACAATTATCTTTGCCTAGTTTTGAAATAGTACTAATGCATACACATGATTGTTATTTCACAAATGCTTAAAAGGCTTCAAATGACACTCAAGAACTATTACTTAATTATCAGAGATCCAGCCTTAGAGTTGTACTTCAATGTACTATATTTAGAGCAAGCAGCTCCTTGCTAAAATATGTACATGCATCTTGAACCTCTTCATCACCCTTGAATTTCTTCTTACCATCAATACACAATAAAAATCTCACATCGGAGGAATTCTATTGTATTATAAAAGGAAAAGTACAAGAATCAGTCTTTTCTCTAGTCAATAACATGTCAATAGTGAAAAATAGGCTATTATATATGTGGGTGGCTTAATTTTTTTCTACTCTTCATCTACTTGAACACACTACAGTAACATATTTGAAAATCACAGAATTGAATAGTGAGAATATCTTCTATAGTGGTGTAAGTGTCATTGTGTTACAAAATTATAAATATCGGTGATCTTTCATTGTCCCAAATTAGAGGTCTTTTAGTATAGCACAAAATGGTCGAAGATTGCTCATGTTCCAGTGAATAAGATAAACCTTTGATACAATTTACTCCAAGGTCAAAATCATTTAAATCTGGTTTGCTCTCTCAAACCTCCTTGTATCTGCTTGTTGTTTGACTTTGAAGTCAACTAAATGTTAATGATTTGTTCTCCACTTTGCTTTCACTTGTTTGCTTTATATATATTGCCAATGATATCCAAAGAGTCTAGTGTCCAACCTTTAATTCATATTTTTTAACATATTCTACTGCATAGCTTTTGTGTATCTTTGAATTTTTAGATCTATTTGTACTGTTCTTGAATTATCTCTTCCCCTTATGTTTTCTTGTTCATATTAATATTAAACTCTGATCTGCTTGTTAGAGTTGAAGATTTCAGAAAACTTTTCTACAAAACCAGCTACTTTCAAGCCAAAATTGGAAGGTCGACTTCGATTTTGATGAAATTTCAGAATGTTGTTCCTGACAAAGAATGCCTCGTGTTGACTGGTGTTGTTGCTTGAAATCCCTCTCCATTTGCACGGATGGTAGGATCCACTTCGGAAGATCTTTTTTAGTTGTTATTGTTATTGTTGTAATCCAAGAATGGCCTTTTTTTTTTCTTTTTTTAAATTTATTTTTATGTCTTTGTAGACTCTAGCATTTGTTCTAGAAAGATTGTTGTAAACACATTATTCTATAGTGGAAGATTTTACTGGACTATGTCCCGTGGTTTTTCCCTTCCCATTGAAGGGTTTTCCACGTAAAAATTTGGTGTCTTGATTGTGGGCTGTTTCTAAACCTTTTTTTTTTTACTTTAAATATTGGTTATTATGTTTTGCTAGTTTATTTGAAATACCCATTGAATTTTCACAAAGAGGGAAAAATAAAATAATTCCATTGTGTGTTGAATTAATTGGCTATTTTTCCCAACAGAGGCTGATCTTTAGATTAGACAATTTTTGGTGCCTAACCCATTCCATTCACTATACCCTAACGCTGAACCCTCTATGATTATATATATATATATATATATATATATATATATATATATATACATATAAATCTCTGCATGAAGGTCTAGCTACTTCTTGGAACTTAAGAAATCGACAACTCTACTCTTTGCATTGGGTTTGAGTTCATTATGTAATATCCTTTCCATGTGTAGGATGGATGTATATTGGATTACTCCAATTCACCACATCTCAAAATAATTCTTTTTTAAAAAGTAAATAGACACTCTTTTATGACATTCATAACTTGTGCTTTCCTTTACTTAAAAGTCAATACCTTTTTTTATTCAAGTTGAGTGAATCCAAAGAAAAAAAAAAGTAGAGGAAAACCAAAGCCAAGCTATAGATTAAAGCCAAGATATTTGTCATGTCCCTTCATTTTCAAAGGAAAATTAGAAGCAAGTCAAAATGGTGTTAGTGTTAAAAGATGATTGTATACAAGGATAATCTATGATAATCATTTTCAATATCAAAATTAATAGTCTTTTACTCTTCTATTGCCATATACATTGATTGTGAACAAATCAACAAACCACACTTCATTTCTTATTATTTTTCTTAATTAACATCACAAGGACCACTTTATAAAGGGCCTTGCAACCGTGACATGAGAAAGCTAATGTTGTTATAGGTTATTAGTCGCAAACTCACACGTTGTACGGAAATATATAATTATTTTGAGATGTGGTATAATGTATGATTTATTTTTAAAATTAATTTCTAGATAATTTGTTCTTTCTAAAAATTAAACATTTTACAAATATATAATTTTACAATTTTTAGTTTTTTGATTGATATTATTCTTTTTTGAAGCAATCCATATTTTTCTAACTATTCTTCTTATGCATTATATTTTCTTAATTTATTTTGGTACAACTAAAATTTTTAAATTTCAAATATATTATTCAAATTTCTCATTTTGTTAAGGAGATTATTATAATAATCAAAACTTATCAAATAATTACAATTGATATTACTCGAATAACTAATAATACTCTCAACCAAACCTATCTTTTCCCTTTTTTAAGTGAGTACACCAAAGTAGACCAAAATGAACTTAATGGATTGCGATAGGCCGAAATATACTAAATTGAACGAAGTGGACAAAATTGGACTGAATAAACTGAACCAAATTTGAACAAATGCGGAACCGTAATCAATAAATTTTACTCAAAAAATTAATAATAACTATAATAATAAAGTGATGTAAAACCATATTATGTGATCAGTAATATATTCCACATGATAGAAGTGGTTCGTTGTTGTTTCTCAAAAAAAATAAAGAAAAAAGAAGTGGTTTGTTGTTAAAGTAACATCATTCAAATTTGTTATTACAATAATATTTTTAACTAAATTATTATGCATGCATCTGTCATTCTATGTGCATGTTGAAGGTTTTATTCAAGTTGAATTCAGTTACATGTAGAGAAAGTTGGTACACCACAAAAAAGCATCTCAAGAAAACCACTTGCATGTAATATTTTATACAAAAAGAAAAAGAAAGGATAGGGAAAAAAAAAAAAAAAACATTTGGGCTTTATTATCTCTATCTCTTGAAGTTATTGAAAATGAAATATGATTCTCTAAGTAGAAGCGGAGCTGGACCCTTTAACTCAGCCTTGAATACTACATTAGCATATAGATATGAATACAATGGTGGAATGAGATTTTTTTATTTTTTTTCCAGGTGACTATAAACTAAAAATTAATAAATGACGTCTCCACCCTAGGTATTTGTATTACATGTATTTTCTATAATAGTTACATTTTGGTTCAATAATGTGTAAATACAAGTTAGTGAAAATTGATGGTCATGTCATGGTTGATATATTATAATTAGAATTGAGAGTGAGTAAAGGTATAGTGCATTATTACATACATTAATATTTATATAAATATTTTTTTAAAGAAATGATGGAAAGGAAATTGATGCTCATATCATGATTTAAGCTTCTTTTGTAGCATACATAAGTTACATCCAGTTTTCCCCTGCATCCTTATGCTCCATTCTGGATCATTCAAATTTCATGAAAAATCAAATTGCATAAGGAAGATAGATATACGAAAGGAATTGAATTTTTTGAAGTTTCATAGTGGATGCTTTTGAAACATGTTTTGTAATTATATAGATAAATTAAAACTTGGTATATTTCCTTATGGGCACATTCAACAGAATTTAACAAGTGCGGGCTCCCAAAATTTTTTTTCCCTCGTGGGCTCCCATGCGTGGGACTTGCGACGGTGAAAACATGTTGCCTATCTCGGCATAGGCAATTTTTTTCCCTACGGAGGTGAAACCCAGTGTTTTTTTTTTCACTTCTCTCAACGCTATCTCTCCCTCCCCTCTCTCCTTCACACGCCTCCCCCATTCTCTGTAACCATGGATGACCTCACTGGTAAGTGGGCCCGCCTCTCCCTCAATACACGTGAAACTCAAACAATCCCTTTGGCCCCTGAAGTGGAGAACAATAACAGAGTATTGGTGGCCAAGCTCTTCACAAAACGCCGTGTCAACATAGAAGCGCTATCTCGTACACTGAAGACTATGTGGCGGTCTATACAGAATTTTGAGGTTCGTGACCTCACTTCAAACACTGTTCTGATCCTTTTTTCCAACAAGGTTGATGCGAAGAAGATCCTCTCTCAGGGACCTTGGTCCTTCGATAAGTACCTGATTGGACTGTACAAACCAGGTGACTCTGAGTCTGTGGACGACGCAAAATTTGACACCGCCTCCTTTTGGGTCCAAATCCACAACCTCCCTCTCAGTCGCATGAACAGAGCAAACGCTGAGATTATTGGAAGCTCGCTTGGTAAGGTTGAACAAGTAGACGCCTCACCCACCGGCGAATGTCGCGGTCGCTGTGTGCGAGTTCGGGTTGCGCTAAACATTGAACAACCTCTCTACCGTGGTCGCTTCGTGGACATGGGTGCAACCGGACCTCTATGGGTCTCGTTCCAATATGAGCGCATGCCGGTATTCTGCTACTGGTGTGGGCTCATGAATCACGATGAGAAGGATTGCCGGTTATGGACGGACAGTGGCGAAACTTTGGAAAAAGAGTCCCAACAGTATGGACCGCGGTTGCGAGCCACCATGGCAAATCCCCAGCAGACTCAGGTTGTGCACACCAAAACTCCACCGCCCACGACACCGCCGTCTACACATCGCCCAACACCATCCCCCACTACGCGCCCCTCACCAGCAATGGAAAGGGCCCACAACTTGCCAGAAAATCCTCCTCCCCTTTCCAAAAATGATAACCCCGTGATCTCCGCAACGCATCCCGAAACCACGCCCACGAATAAAGAAATTCTTTCTGACTCGATTCTCTTCCGTACGCATATTACGGAAATTGATCATGCTTTAAATTCTTTTCAAAATTCAAACCAACAAACCTTACTTACACAGCTAGACACCACCCCAGCCACAAATACTCCAGCACCTCCATCACCATATACCCCAAAGTCAACCAACACAAAAAAGAACACCAGTGATGCCATAGTAACTCACGTGACTACCACACTCCCCATAACTGACCATGCTTTGCACTCTTTTCAAAACTCCCACCAACCATCCCTACATACACAGCTAGCCAACACTCCAGCCACATATTCTCAACCATCCCCATCACCATGCCCCCCAAAATCAGGCATCACCAAAACGGAAACCAACGCAGCCAAAGTGACCCACGTGACTAACACCATGCCCCCCATAACTGACCATGATATCCATGCAATACACCAAAATTCAAACAGTTCCATAACGTCCACCCCCCTTGACCTTGTGGGCCCAAAACAAAGTTCTTGGCGTCGGCTTGGGCCACCTCGACAAATAATGGACACCAGTGGGACCTGCGACCACATGTCAGGCTCTAAACGGAAGTCCTCTGAGGAGGTGATCATGGAAGACTCTTTTGATGAAAAAAAACAAAAGCTGCTAAATGAGGAGGCACGTACTCTGGGCAAACTCATGGCAGACAACCTAGGATCGGCGGTGGCTGCTTGGCAGCACCGCCGTACACAATGAGTATTTTGAGCTGGAACTGTCGGGGGCTTGGGAACCTCCGTACAGTGAATGCTCTCAAGAGAGCATGGAAGAAACAAGCTCCCATTTGTGTCTTCTTAATGGAGACGAAACTCTCTACTGAACAGCTGAACAACATGAAAGGAAACTGGGAATATAACCAAGGATTGGTGGTCTCTAGTGATGGTTCAAGTGGTGGCTTGGCACTCTTATGGAAACCCGGCACTCAGGTACATGTCAAAAAATTTTCACGCTGGTTTATTGATGCCCATATAGTTTGTGATATAACAGGTATAACGTGGAGGCTAACTGGCTTCTATGGCCACCCTGATACAAACAAGCGTGAAGAAACATGGACTCTTCTTGAATCTCTTGGACGATCAAACACTCTACCTTGGCTGTGTCTGGGTGACTACAATGAAATTCTCAGCCAAGCGGAAAAGGCCGGAGGACGCCTTCGACCTGCCAGGTAGATGGACCATTTTCGCATGGCAATCTCACACTGTGGTTTCCTGGACCTGGGCTACCGGGGTTCTCCATTCACATGGTCACAGAACCATCCCACTAAGGGCCGCATTCGCATACGCCTGGACAGGGCGCTTGCCACCGCTGCATGGAAGTCCAAATTCCCCGGTGCATCAGTTCAACATCTTTCAATGTCCGCCTCAGACCATTCCATGATTGCAGTACATTTGCCACCTTTTAAGACTCGGCTCAAACGTCCTCGACCACCTTTCCGCTTTGAAGCAATGTGGCTTCATGACCCACGTTGTGCTGAGATAGTGGAAGAGGCATGGATGGAGGGACTCTATAATCCAAATGGTGCCCCCATTAGCAACTGCCTTGAAAGTTGTAGAGCCCGGCTATCTGCATGGAACAAAACTGAGTTTGGCCACGTCGGAAAGCAGATTGCAAGGTTGGAAAAGGAATTACAATCTCTGGAACAACATCCCCATCCTAACCATGAAAAGATTGAAGAGGTCCGTAAAGCTTTGAATTGCTGGTTGGATGCTGAAAACACAATGTGGCACCAGAGGTCCAGACACTTGTGGATCACTGACGGGGACCGAAACACCTCCTTCTTTCACCAAAAAGCCTCAAACCGTAAAGACAGAAACCTCATCCGAGGCATTACGGACTCAAATGGGGTATGGCAGGAGGATGCTCAAGCTGTGGAAAGTGTTGTTCTAGACTACTTCAACACTATTTTTGAGTCCAACGGCCCTACAGATACTACTCCAATAACTGCAGCCATTCGGCCTGTGGTCACTGCCTAAATGAATGAGTACCTTTGTCAGCATTTTCAAGCAGATGAGATACACAAAGCACTGAAGCAAATGCATCCGAAAAAGTCCCCGGGCCCAAATGGTATGCCCCCACTCTTCTATCAACATTTTTGGTCACTATCGGGTGAGTGTGTTACAAAAGCTATACTTGACTTTTTAAATTTGGGAATCATGCCCCCTAAATTTAATGACACTCATGTCGTCTTCCTCCCGAAGGTGAAAAACCCTACCAAGATAACAGAATATAGGCCCATAAGCCTAAGCAATGTCATCTCTAGATTAGCTTCCAAAGTTATTGCAAATAGGCTTAAACGCTTCCTCCCAGATATTATTAGTGAAAACTAGAGTGCATTTATGTCTACTCGACTTATTACTAATAATGTATTAGTGGCTTTTGAGACCATGCATCACCTGAATAAAAAATGAAGTGGGCGGATTAGGGAGATGGCTTTAAAGCTTGATATGAGTAAAGCTTTTGATAGAGTTGAATGGGGATGCCTTCATGATATAATGTTAAAAATGGGTTTTCATACTAAATGGGTTAACCTTATGATGCTTTGTGTTACCTCTGTCACATATTCAATCAGGATCAATGGCGAGCCCTGTGGCCATATCACCCCCACGAGAGGCTTGCGACAAGGGGACCCCATATCTCCTTTTCTTTTCTTGTTTTGTGCAGAAGGACTATCCACCCTCCTCAATCAAGCCTCTAGAAGTGAGGCAATCCATGGTGTTGCTGCATGCCCACGGGGTCCACAGATCTCCCACCTTTTTTTCGCAGATGATAGTATAATCTTTTGTCGAGCCACTAGTGCTGAATGCGCTCACCTAGAACATATCTTGGAGACCTATGAACAAGCATCTGGCCAACAACTCAACCGTGACAAGACTGCCTTATTCTTCAGTCAAAACACAGCACCTGAGGTTCAGGAGGACATTAAACATCGTTTTGGGGCAGAAGTTATCAGACAACATGAAACTTACTTGGGTTTACCCTCCCTGGTGGGTCGCTCAAAAAGAAATACCTTTCGAGCGCTTAAGGAAAGACTGGATAACAAGCTCTCAGGGTGGAAGGAAAAGTTACTTTCACAGGCCGGAAAGGAAGTCCTCATCAAGGCAGTGGCTCAAGCCATTCCCACCTATACAATGAGTGTCTTTAAGCTTCCAAACTCCCTTTATGACGAGATGACAAGTACGGTTCGTAATTTCTGGTGGGGTCAAAAGGAAGGAAGAAACAAAATGGCTTGGTTAAGCTGGGAAAAAATGTGTGCACCCAAAAAAGATGGAGGTTTGGGCTTTCGCGATCTCAAAGCTTTTAACATGGCACTCTTGGCAAAGCAAGGCTGGCGCCTTCAAAGCAACACACGCTCCCTAGTTCATCATGTTCTCAAGGCACGTTACTTCCCTGACCATGACTCCCTCCATGCTGAATTGGGCCGAACACCCTCCTATGCTTGGAGAAGCATAATGGCTGCCCAAGACGTTGTTAAGGCTGGTCACCGATGGCAAGTGGGTGATGGCACTTCTATACAGATTTGGAGAGATAAATGGCTGCCAAAGCCCTCTACTTTCCGAGTCATCTCTACGCCAAACACCTTAAATGAGACTGCAACTGTTTCTGAGCTCATTGATGAAGTTACAGGAGAGTGGAATGTCGATTTGGTTAAGCATGTTTTTCTACCTGATGATGCACACACCATTCTTGGCATTCCACGTAGTAGCAAACGTAATAGAGACCGCATGATTTAGGCCTACACGCCTAAAGGCACCTTTACTGTGAAGAAACATCAGATGCCAGCAGAAGAAACATCAGATGCCAGCAGCCACAGTCAGTTTTGGCAGAAAATCGAGAGCCTCCGGATTCCAAACAAGCTGAAAACCTTCGCATGGAGAGCAAGCAGAAATATTCTCCCCACTAAGGTGAACCTCTGCTCTCGCGGAGTGATCGATGACCCTACCAGTGATGCATGCGATCTGACTGCCGAGACCAGCGAGCATCTCTTCTGGGACTGCAGACATGCACATGAAGTTTGGACCGCTACAGGTATTCCTTTCGTTAATATGGGTGTACACTATCGCGGCTTCATCGACCTGCTCTGGTACCTCATCTTCAGGCAGCATGTGGGCCAAGACGTACTTGAACTCATTATCACTATCGCATGGTGTGAAAGCTCTATAATGTGTTGAAAAACACAAGAGCTGTTTAGACCCCCAATAGAAATTACGGCTTGGTTGATTTTACACAAACTTAATACTAAGTGCGGAAACGTGTAAACACAAGCATATAATCAATAAGCTACTCTAATCCATAAACTAAGCAACACAGCAGTATAATGGAATATAAAAGAGTAGGGAAGAAAGATGCAAACACAGAAAACACCAAGATGTGTTTTCGAAGAGGAAACCGAAGAACTCGGCGAAAAACCTCTCCGCCGCCCTCCAAGCGGAAATCGATCCACTAGACAATCAGTTGGGATACATGAGTGAGCAAAAGACCCTCCAAGCCTAATCTACCCGATGCACCTAAGCCCTCCAAGCTCCTACTCCAACAAGGCTTCTCGGAACCGTGTCTTGTCTAGTTCTCCGGATCCCGCAACAAGCTCCATGTTGCATCTGCCATCCTTGGCTTCTTCCAATGCTTCCCAGCAGCACCAAAACGTCACTCAACACTCTCAAATGGTGTGGTAAGTGTTTGGGCTATCTACCTCTCAATGGTGTGGAAATGGAGAGGGAAGGGTTGAGGAGATACCACAAGCAAGTGTATAGAGAAAGGTGGGGATGACAATCTCTAATTGCAAATGTGTTTGGCTAGGGTTTTCTCTCTGAAGCATTTCTCAACATTTGTGGGTAATGAGGGTTTATATAGGATAGGTGCAGAATGTGTGAGTCAGTCAGTACAGGCTGACAGAACAGCATGTCTCGCGGGTGTCTCGCGGGAAGGCCTTACCCGCGAGATACTCGCGAGAGACAGCTGTCTCCACCTGGCCTGACTCTTCGCATTCCAGCATGTGCAGGACACATGCCTCACTTCGCGGGAAGCTTAGTCGCGACATACCCGCGAGATTCCATCAGCTTCCACTTTGCTTGAGTCTTCACACACTCTCTATCACACACCCCTTACAACAATTCCCACAACAAATACAGGGTATAAATAATTGAAAGTAATTACAATCAAATTTGGCACGGAATAAAAGCCAACAAAACACATAGTTGTAAATCACAACTTTACAATCTCCCCCTTTGGCTATTCCGTGACAAAACCCTAAAACAGACTCTAGACTTAACCATGAGTTTGGGAACACAGGCAAAACTCACTCACACTTAATTCTAGATTCTGATAAGCTCTTGAAACATATGATCAAGTAACTCCTGAAACACAACAACAAAATATTATTATTGTATGCAGAAAACTTGAAAAACATATGGAGCATCAATAGCATGATCAATCAAGATGAAATAGAAAACACTAGATCATGGCAAGATCAAACAAGTAATTACTATACACAAGCAATTACTATGCTCATTCACACAAGGAATGAACATCCGGATATGCAAGATGATAAGCTCATATGAAGAGTACCATTTGCAAATCCAACACTCAACCAATGCAAAATACTCAAAGTATTTGCATCTAGGAACAATCCTACATGGGCACAAGAGTGTTCATCACTCAACCAATGCATAGAACGTATATGCATCTAGGAACAATCCTACTAGGGCACAAGAGTGATGTACTGAAGTAAATGTATGACATTAGACTTCAATAGCACAAGCATAAAGGCTGCATAAGCAAAGTATTGCAAATACATGGCACAAACCATAAAAGCCTACAAACATGCAAAGAAACAAAACAACCCTTAAAGCTTACAAAAGCAACATGGGTACATGTAAAGTATGCTACAAAGCAAAGAGACTAACACAAAAGAAAACTTCTGAAATAAAACTTAAATAAAGCAGAGTATCAAGGCTTTTAAAGCACAAAGTAAACACAGGAACAGTTGACTTCTTCTCCCCCTATCTCCATACTCCCCCTATCAAAAACATCATCTCCCCCTTTTTGTCAAGGAATAGCTAGTCATCCCCTTCTAGCTTCCGTTGAATTTCATCCATCTGAGTTTGGAGAGCTGTGAGTTGTGCATCAAGACGTCGGTGGTGAGTGTACATGATAGTCCCAAACCCGGACATCTTTGTACTCAACTCTTGAAGAGCAGTAAAGATATTGTTGATCTGTTCATCATTGATACGAGCTGCAGAACTCGAGGAACCCGATGGTGCATGAGTTTCTTGCTTGGGGTTCTTCTTGGCATGGCTCATACTAGCATGGAGAGACCGAATGTTGATTGGACTTGGCCTTGGATATGGACGTTCATCATCCAATGGGCGGACACCTTTGAGCTTCAAAATCTTTGAAATAAGACGAGAGAAAGGAAGACAATTCCTTGAAGCTGTCCGGTCAACTGTTTTGGCCAAAATGTGAAAAATGTGAGAGCACACATCAATCTCGACATCCGTGATCAGATCGTTCAAAAACAAAGCTCGTCCAAGGTTCATATATCCAGTGCTGGACAGGGGATAGAGATTGCTACACATGATCATTGATAGAAGTCGTAGCTCGGAAGAAAGAGATGCCACATTGATTGACTTTCTTGTGGATGAGAATTCCAATTCAGCTCCTAAAGACTGTCGTAGATATTCTTCATCGGGGTTCAGCTCATCATAAACCGGCGGTATGGGGAGAATTGGCCGGTTGATGTGTAGAATTTCTGCCAAGTACATTGGTGTGACAGAAAAGGTCTTTCCCCGAACCCAACATTTAATCTCATCGCCGACGACACTGGCATTGGCATAGAATTCCTTAACCATGTTCTCATAGGTATCCTCGAAAGTTGACAACAGATAGTTCCAATCTTTCGTGGCAAACCAAATAGGTATTTGTGTGTCTTTGAGTGATTGCTGGTCAACCCCCCTCTCAACTATCAAAGGAGCACCCTGAAAGTGGTTCTTGAAGGATTCAAAAGCAGCATGAGACTTGAACAAGTTAGGATCAAAAGTTCCTGTTGAGCCACGAGTTCGCTTTGGTCTAGGTGAATCAGCATCAACGTCAATGATCGGTTCTTTCCCTTTGTCGCGGCCTCCTTTCACAGCGGAAGTCTTGAATGGAGACATCTGTGTACCACAAAACAAACAGGAGACAGGAGCACAAACCATAGACCACAGATCACAGAACTTAATTAGAGTCAAGTGAGGACAAAACAGAAGTAACACTGCTGAATGTGCATGAGTATGTATGTGAGAGCAAGTGCAAGATGCATGTGACACACTATCAAAGACCAAATTGAGTGAAATAAGGTCAAACAAGTGAAAGTCTATAGATTGAAATCACTTGATTTCAGAATAGCACAAAAATGTCACTTGGGCATTTTGACAAACACTTAGTGTGCACAACAACAAATAAGACATGAGCAATGCATGAACAAGGGAAAATCTGCCCTCAATACAAGATAGAATGCCACTAGGGGCCAACACAGAAGCAGAAATAACCAATGGGACACAGCCCAAGCAAAAAATTTGACAAACATTCACCCAATTTTGAAAAAAAATCCAAATTTTCGAAAAACCCCAAATTTTTGAAACCCTAACGAAAAATCTGCAAAAATAAGACAAAAACTTGAAAGGAAATGCATTAGAAGACATACCTTGAAGATGGAAATGCAGAAAAGATGCTTAAAGATGAAGGGTTTTTGAAAAAAATGATTTTGGGTTGAAGAAGGTTCGACAAAGGTTGAGCGAGGGAAGTTTTTGAGTTTTTGAAACATTGTCACATCAGCAAGATAAAGACAGAAAACACGCGATTTTCGCGGGTTAGGGAGTGGCGACACAGTCGCGAAACAGTCGCGAGAGGGGCCACTGAAGCACAGAATTTTCGCGAGAAGCAATATGTCGCGAAACAGTCGCGAGACAGTCGCGGTAACTTCTGTCTGAAATTGGAAAAATCCAATTTTTAGCTAACCAGCATTTCGCGAGTAGCTTTTGGTCGCGAGACAGTCGCGACACAGTCGCGAAAGTTCCTGTGTTACAAGTTAAAAGAAAAAATTCCCTCAACTCCTTTTCGCGGGAAGCTCTAAGTCGCGAGCTTCTCGCGAGACAACCCCTGAACCAGTTTTTGAAGACACACAAAAACATGCTTTTTAATGAAAACAAAAGACAAGAAAGTATAAAATCTCTTTCAAAAACAAATAAAACATTCAAAAATCTTTTTGGGTTTGATCAACAAAGATTGAGCATGTGAAAACACATTTAATCAAGTACAATCACACAAATGAATAGGGCATTCATTGAACATAGACTTGTGTGTTGTGTGTGAATATCAAAAATGAGATAGTCCTTAGTCCAATGTGAAGCTTCAATGATCAATTCAATCAAGGCATACACAACTAGCACTAGATTATGTGATCTATCTCAATTATAGAAACATGCATATATGACCTCCCACATGTACTTGACAATAATTCATTGAAGCTTTTCATTTGGCTCCATTTTTTAACATATCATTTACAACTTTTGAGCAAAGAGAATCTCATTTAGAGAAAGATGCCTGAAATTTTTGATATTTCAATTTATGAGTTAGCCTTTGGCTTGTTGGGCATCATACATTTTATTTTGGTCGCTTTCCCTTTTTCCTAGTCGAATACTAGTTTGTGCGACAGGCTTTTGCAGCTCTATATCTCTTTTCATTTGGAGATTTACAATTAGAGAGCTCTTTTAAGCAAAAAAAAATAAAAGTGGGAAGATATATAGGCATGAGTCTATGCATGTCTCAAGATCAACAAAACCATTCACTAATCATTCATGACAAGGTTGAAGATCTATTTACAACAGTCACATAGATTTCAGAATTTCTTCCACAATGATATGAGTGCATGAGAGACAAGCTAAGCTCGTTAAATGCACAAAGCCATAAGTACAAAGGTACACGGCAAAACATGCTTTGAGACAAAACTCAACAAAGTGATCAAACTTTTTGGATTTTCTATTTTTTATGTGATTTTGAATTTTTTGAACACACCCAAAACAGAACAACAAAAGAAAATTAACAAAGACAACCGGCACAAAACAACCGGACACAATAAACATATAAAAAATAGAGCAAGCAAAAAGAAAATGCAACAGCAAATGTCCCAAAATATTGAAAGAATTTATGCGTGGACATGTTATAATGCTTATGCATGAGCACCCCTTTTCACCCACACGTCACGTGCGTTTGGGGTGATATCCTTAACGGATTGGGTACGAGAATTTGGACTATCAAACCTTCTGGTGAAACTCTCCAAGCAGGTGGTGAAGGCACCAATCATTTTCATCACGTCCATCATGCCAGGATCACGATTCTGACTTCTCGGTTGTTCACCACCCCAAGACCTCATGTCATTTCTCCTTCCTCGTGACCGAGGTGCGCTTGAATTGTTGTCTGATCTCAGCTTTTGACAGTTGGGCCTGGTATGTCCTTGCATTCCGCAGTAATGACACACATAGTCCGTTCTAGGATTCCGTTGTGATCTTGGGAGAGACCTTCCTCTGGTTTCATGTCTACCCATGGAGTGATTTCGGGGCTTATTCACCATTCGTTGCTCACTCACATTCTTCTTCTCAACCTTCACATTCTCAGGGATGGTTTCTTCTACAATAGGCACTGCGGCCTTCACAAACTTCACTTCTTTGGTAGCTTTGGCTGATGAACTGCTTCCTCCGGTGTATCCCAACCCGGACTTGTCTGAAGAAGGTTTTTGAGATGAGATAACATCATCTAACTTCTGGGAGGAGACTCTCTCTATCTTGGCATGAGCTTGTACTACCTCTTGCTCAAGAAACCTCACCTTCGTATAGGCTTCAGACAACTCGCCATTTAATGTCTCAATTTCGCACTTAGCCTCTTTATATCTGACCATGAGACTTCTGTAATCTTCCTCAGCCTTCTTCATTTTCCTCACAGCTGCCTTGGCTATTCTGGTATACTCTCCAGACTTCTCAAGAAGTAAAGAATAATTTTCTTGAAGATTAGCTGTATTCTCTTCTTCTTCTTCAGCATCTGATTCATCCACATTCCCAATAGACTCTGAATCTGAATGCTCACCAAGCTCCTTCACAAGAGTACCCAAATCATCCGATGACTCCACATGAGCAATGGTCATGAATGCGGAGTAGTTTCCCTCTCCGTCACAGCTCTCTTCCGAGTCAGAATCAGAGGATTCTGAATCACTGAGTGTTGTGGCATAAGCTTTGCCTTTTCCCCTTAGAAAATTTGGACACTCCTTCTTTAGATGTCCATGGCCATTACACTCATAGCAAATAATTTCTGAAGAAGGTTGAAACTCCCTCCCTTCTTTTCTTGGAAACTCTTTCCTATCACCTCTGGAGGATGAAAATTTTCCTTTGTTGAATGGTTTCCCACTGTTCTTCATCTTCAGAAATTTTCGAAAGTTTTTCGCAAGAAATGCTACTTCCTTCTCCACCCCATCTTCTTCAGAGGAATCACCCATCCTTTCGGTGATGGTTTTAAGAGCAAGTGATTTACTCATCTTATGGGAAGGCAGTCCCATCTGATATGTTTGGAGAGACCCAACTAATTCTTGAATTTTAATCTCATCCAAATCCTTGCTTTCCTCTATGGCTGTAACTTTTGCTCTGAAACTTTCAGGCAATGACCTCAACACTTTTCTCACCACCTTAGCATCTTCAATCTTCTCCCCAAGATTGAGTTTAGCAATCACAATTTCATTGAGCTTCCCATAGAATGAATCAAACGGTTCATCATCACCCATCTTGAGCTCTTCAAATTTGGTGGTAAGCATCTGAAGCTTTGTGTCCTTAACTTTCTTTGTACCCTCATAAGTGGTTTCCAAAATCTCCCAAGCTTCTTTGGCTACCGTCATGTGAGAAATCCTGTGGAATTCATCAGGAGACACAGCACAAAATATAGCATTTAAAGCTTTACTATTAGCATTGGCTGCTGCAAGAGCCGCCTTATCCCAATTAGCCTTAGGAGCTTCCGGCTTAGTCCAGCCGAGCTCTACCGCATCCCAAACGGTATCTTCTATAGAGCATAGAAATGCTCTCATTCTGACTTTCCAGAATGCGTAATTGTTCCCATAAAAAAATGGTGGAACATTGAGCGATTGAGACCGGTCCATCTCAAATAGGGTCAAGGATCACACTAAGGTGTTTAGACCAAGCAAGTGTACCCGCTCTGATACCAATTGAAAGCTCTATAATGTGTTGAAAAACACAAGAGCTGTTTAGACCCCCAATAGAAATTACGGCTTGGTTGATTTTACACAAACTTAATACTAAGTGCGGAAACGTGTAAACACAAGCATATAATCAATAAGCTACTCTAATCCATAAACTAAGCAACACAGTAGTATAATGGAATATAAAAGAGTAGGGAAGAAAGATGCAAACACAGAAAACACCAAGATGTGTTTTCGAAGAGGAAACCGAAGAACTCGGCAAAAAACCTCTCCGCCGCCCTCCAAGCGGAAATCGATCCACTAGACAATCAGTTGGGATACATGAGTAAGCAAAAGACCCTCCAAGCCTAATCTACCCGATGCACCTAAGCCCTCCAAGCTCCTACTCCAACAAGGCTTCTCGGAACCGTGTCTTGTCTAGTTCTCCGGATCCCGCAACAAGCTCCATGTTGCATCTGCCATCCTTGGCTTCTTCCAATGCTTCCCAGCAGCACCAAAACGTCACTCAACACTCCAAATGGTGTGGTAAGTGTTTGGGCTATCTACCTCTCAATGGTGTGGAAATGGAGAGGGAAGGGTTGAGGAGATACCACAAGCAAGTGTATAGAGAAAGGCGGGGATGACAATCTCTAATTGCAAATGTGTTTGGCTAGGGTTTTCTCTCTGAAGCATTTCTCAACATTTGTGAGTAATGAGGGTTTATATAGGATAGGTGCAGAATGTGTGAGTCAGTCAGTACAGGCTGGCAGAACAGCATGTCTCGCGGGTGTCTCGCGGGAAGGCCTTACCCGCGAGATACTCGCGAGAGACAGCTGTCTCCACCTGGCCTGACTCTTCGCATTCCAGCATGTGCAGGACACATGCCTCACTTCGCGGGAAGCTTAGTCGCGACATACCCGCGAGATTCCATCAGCTTCCACTTTGCTTGAGTCTTCACACACTCTCTATCACACACCCCTTACAACAATTCCCACAACAAATACAGGGTATAAATAATTGAAAGTAATTACAATCAAATTTGGCACGGAATAAAAGCCAACAATACACATAGTTGTAAATCACAACTTTACATGGTGCATGTGGTACAACCGGAACAGAGTACAGCATGGCTCCCCACGGCAGTCTTCAAATGAAATCCTACACAAAGCTCGCACCGTCATGGAGGATTTCCAAGTGGCTCACTTCGCATGTCCTTAGCCCATGGATCCATCAGACACTCGCTGGGTTCCTCCTTCAAGTCTGTGGTTCAAGGTAAACACAGACACTGCTATCTTCAAGAATCTCGGCTCAGTGGGCATCGGTACAGTGATTTGGGACCACGCAAGAATGGTCATCGCAGCCCTCAGTCAGCATCTGCACTTGCCGTTGGGTCCCTTGGAGGCTGAAGCAAAGGCGATGGACGTAGCGGTCTCATTTGCATGGGATGTTGGCATACAAGAAGTTATTCTTGAAACTGACTCCCACATGATTTTCTCTGCTCTGTCGGGCTCCACCATTCCACCAGCTACAGGGCTTCACGTCCTTGAAAGCATCCAGCAGAAGTTGCATGATTTTAGACGCGTCAAAGTCCAACATGTGAGGCGCCAGGGAAATAAATCTGCACATGCCTTGGCACAACATGCAAAGGGTATCCACGGTTTTATCACTTGGTTGGAGGAAAGTCCACCAATAATTGAATCTCTACTACTCCAAGATGCTATGTACTCATCCTTTACGTAATAAAAAGTTTCAGTCTTCCTATCAAAAAAAAAAAACAGAATTTAACATCATCAATCATGCTATAACAAAATCAAACACTTCTACTGCCATTACAAGCATTTTATAAGTTTGTTTGTCGATGGTTCAGAGCTTGAATTGAATTTAATTTGGTAACTTTTTTGGTTTATAACTTTAGCCCCTGAAAGACTTGCATGCAGACAAACTCACTTTGTCCACAAGGACACATAATCTAATTAATTTTTTCCACAATTTTCATTATTTCTTACAAGGACCGGGAGCATGCACCTCCCGTTAATTCATTTTCCCCAACAAATCCGAGATGTTTTATTAATAGCCTCACATTCTTTTGAATATGCAAGGTGCATTTCATATAAAAGGTCATAAAAAACCAAAGCGCTGACCTGAGAATGGCCCCAGTGAATTCTTTGCAGATATCACTTTGCTGACCAACAGTTTCCACTTATCCTCATCTTTCTTCGCCTACTGCTGCATTTTTTCCTTGAAATGCCTAGAAGCAAGAGGGAAAAAAAGAGAACTTAATCAATAAAATCATCAAATTTATCGTATATGAATGTTGTCCACAGTATCACTCAAAATGAGCTGCTGCATTTTTTTACTTGACATGCCTAGACGCTGGAATACAAAAATAATCTTATTAAGACAATTATCAAATTCCAATAAAAAAAAAAAAAAAGACAATTATCAAATTTATCATATACGAATGTTGCCCAAATCAATCACTCAAAATAAATACAACTAAGATTAGGATTATGCCAGTGTTAGCGCACTACCCGGTTACCAAGTCATTGGTTCAATGCCAACTAAGCATTGCCCAAATGAGTGAACTAACTACTCTCAAGTCTCTAGAATAGATTTTTTTCCCCTTTAATGTCTATCAATAACTTACATGAAGTTCAGCCTGACTTCCATTCAATAGTAGGTTTTCACCTTTGATAATGATCTTATTGAGGAAATGTTAACCTGGGACTCTGGCTAACATGTGCACAACATGACTTTCTACATCTTTCATCACTTTTTTTTGGGGGGGGGGGGGGGGATTGGACTAATCATACACTGGCAGAGGCAAAGATAGAAGTTTCATGCTTACCTGCAGAAAGGGACCTTGCAAGAATCAGGTTTATTGCAGAAGTGAGAGTGCAATTCAAGCAGTAGCCACATGCGCTTGCAGTGAACACATCCACCAAGAACTCAGGTCTTACAACTGGAGAAGTGACGGACTAAAGTTTGAAGCCCACCTTTATTCAAACCTTGTGATGAGGCTCTAACGATTAAAATGAAATTGTTAATGGGTCTTTGGACGGAAACCTAACGATTACATCTTTGTCCAAACCTTTGGGATCAAATGTAAACAAAATTTGTATACAAACTCTTTTCAGCGTTGGATTGGAACTGAACTTTGCATCCTCTTCGTAGCTGCATCAGAATATTTAAAGAAGAAATAACTTTTGGGCATTTAAGCTAGAATTAAAACACACTCTGAAACAATAACTAAAATACACTCTCTCTGCACAATTTGAAAAAAGAAAAGCCTTTAGCCTTAATTATCCCTGTTCAAAAATTTCCTCAGCAACTAAAATAATTAATTCTGGGATTTTTTTTTTTTTTCAGCAAAAAAAAAGTCCCATGTGATGAAATTTTCAGCGACTTCGTTAGTATAATCTTTTCTCAAGTGAACAACTTTACGCTATTTATGTCATTGGGCCAGCAATAGAAATTGGGCTTAGAATAATGATTTGTCCTCTCTAATAATATAGACTAGGGGTGTCAATTCGGGTTAGCGTGTCGGGTTCGTGTCGTGTCGAGGTAGAGGTATTCGACTAAATGGCTCAACCCTAACCCGACCCATTTAATAATTGTGTCATGATCCTTCAACCCTAACCCGACCTGTTAATAAGGCGGGTTGACCTGACCCAACCCATTTGACACGCTTAATAAACGAGTCGTGTTAGGTTGACACGAATGTAACACAACCCATTTCAGCATACATAATATTAAATATAACATCCATCTAGAAATAATTTTTTTTACATCCCAAAAAGTAGTGCATACATTTCAAGTCAACCCACATTCAAAATAATACAGTTCAACAAAAATATAACATTCATATAGAAATAAGTTTTTTACACTCCAAAAGAATTGCATACACTTCAACCCAAATTCAAAATAACAAAGTTTAACAAAAATAAAATAACATAGTTCAACAAAAATATAATATTCTTGGAACTCGCCAAATGCTAAGTATCAATATTGAAAGAATTTGAGCAAACAGTAGACTAATCTTGACTATGACCACGACTATCATCCATAGATTCTTTGTTGATGTCCAAATTCATAACATCTTCCACAAGCTCATCCAATTTCATTTGTGTAAGTTCTATGCCAAAAAAAAAAAAGTATTAGTAGTTCTAGGGTTTGTAAAGTTTCAATTTTTAATTATATCCCTTGTAAATTTTTGTAATTACTCACTTTTCTTTTTAAATTTAAAATATATGTTGAATATAAAAGGTATTTGACAAATCTAAAATAAAATAAATATTTATTTGTTATACGAGTTAAACGGGTTGTGTTAAGTGGGTCATTTTGAGTTGACACAAATAAATTGGAGTGTCAAACGTGTCTATTGTGGGTTACGCGGGTTGACCCACTTATAACACATTTCTTATCGTGTTGCTTTCGGGTCGATCCATTTATGACCCAAACCCATTAAGGCCCAACCCTAATCCGAAAAAACCCGTGTCGAGTTCGTGTCGTGTTTGCGGGTTGGGTCGAACATTGACACCCCTAATATAGACATTTGAACTTAACCAACCGACCCGACCCGTTTTCCACGTCAGCTGCTGACCCAAAATTAAACACACACGGACACAGTAAACGACGTCGTATCTCTATTGATTGTATAATCGAAGCGACCCAGTGACAGTGAGTTTGATTTTCTCTTCCAGCACAAATAAGAAACCGCGCGCTTGTTCTGTTCTGTGTCAAAGATCAAGCAAGTTAATCAAAAGGGTTTGTTTATATTGATCTTTTATTTCCTTCATTGTTCTTTCTTACTTTTAGTATATGGGTTCAAGTTGAAATCTTTTTTTCTTTTTTAAATGGTGAACTCAAAAATCTTTTGTGCTTGCCTGGTTCTACGCTGCTGCATTGTTTGTCATATTAGATACTTATTCAGAATCATCATGGCATGACAATGATTCACCATATATGCAGATTTTTTATTGTCCCCATTGAAAGGAAGGATGTGCTGAAGGGGTCCAAGATTGTGCATATTTAATAAAAGTAGGAAGTTAGATCATCCAACTGAGAGCATCTTTAAGTTTATGTGATATCATACAAATCCACATAACAAACTCTTGCTTAGTATCCTTGAAAAAACTATGAGTGTCAGCAAATGATCAGGTTTTTCGCCTATTTTTTGAATTACTAACCCTGTAATTGATATATTTCCTTGAAACTTAGCTTCTTATTTCTAGTTCAAAAACATAGCATTATATTTATAGTTAGCAAAACTAAAGCTAAAAGGAGAACATAAACGGAAGATCACTAACTACCAAGCTCTCATGTTATTATTGGACAATTCTTTCGTCAACCCTGATGCAACCATTCATCACACTAAATATTTTTAGAAAGTCGTCACACATAAAATGGAATATCCCAAATCAACATTTAGTATATTTCCTATAAGCGTAGAAGGAAAGGAATTGGCCATAACATATTCTTGATGAAATTTGTTAAATATATTATCAGCAAACGCAATGTGTTATTAGACATATTAGCTCAATGTAATAGATCCAAGCCCACTCCTACTTGTACTAGTAGTCTAGGGTTTAGTCGCCTATATATACTCATGTTAGGATTCATTGTAACACAGGTTATTGTACTACACTCTTACACAATAAAGATGTAACCCTTAAGGGATTCCTCCGTGGATGTAGGCCAACAAGGCTGAACCACGTAACCCTCGTGTTCTCAGTGTTCCTATTCTATACTTCCTCTTCCGCATCTACTCTAGAATATACAACATGGTATATTACATCGCGTTGCTAATAATATATTTAACTTGGTATCAGAGCCAAACTTCGTTCTTGGCATCAAACAAACATCTCTAGCAAGCAAAAAAGATTCTCACGTGCACACCACCATCTAAAGTCACACATGTTTTTCTACTGGATCTAGACTCCACGGCATCTCGCAGCCACCGTGGCTCAGTGCTGTGTCCAAGATCCACAAACTCAAGCAAAGCCGTGACTTAACTTTTCAGATCTGTGCAAATCCAAGCTTCGCCTGATGAAACCAACACCACAGACGTGCTCCACGACCTCCCGCAACAAAAACCCAGAAACACGGCCCCCAACAAAAGCCTCACGCGCCACCATGCGCCGCTAATATCTCCGAAACCTCCCCACGCGCCGCCACGATTTCCTCTTTTGTAGCTCATCCATTGGCCACACGCGCCGTCCTATCGGCCATGTAGACCACCGATCAGCCTACGGAAGAAATTTGGCTTTCAACTGCTGTAGCACGCGCCTCCACGCGCCGCCTGGGATTCTGGCTTATCCTCCACACGCCACACATGTCGAAAACTAGCTGATGTCATGCATGACTTCATTTGATGACGTTAGCAAACAAAGCCACGTCAGCCCTAAACACGTCATCAGCCACGTCAGTAGTGTCGCCTCGTCAGCACCACGTCACCTGGCTGACCGTTGACCGGACCGACCTGACTCGGACCACCCAGATCTGACCCGTGAGCACTGGCTGTTGACTTTGACTTTTTGCGTTGACCTTTGACCAAAAGTCAACATTTTCAAATGGGACTATCTTGCTCAGTTTTTTGCGTAGATTCTAATTTTGGACTCCGTTTCTTCATTTGAAACTCCGAAATTGGTCAATTGGCATATTCTTTATTGTGGTTTCTTCAAAAAGGCATTCTTCAAGGCATCTCCAAGTGATCTTCTTATACTTATCCAATCTCAAGCCTTCATTGAGCTTCCGCCTTGAGTTTGAGGGAGGGTATTAAAGATATATATTAGACATATTAACTCAATATAATAGGTCCAAGCCCATTCTTACTTGTACTAGTAGTCTAGGGTTTAGTCGCCTATATATATTCATGTTAGGCTTCATTGTAACACAGGTTATTGTATTACACTCTTACACAATAAAGATGTAACCCTTAAGGGATTCCTCCGTGGATGTAGGCCAACAAGGCTGAACCACGTAACCCTCGTGTTCTCAGTGTTCCTATTCTATGCTTCCTCTTCCGCATTCACTCAAGCATATACAACATGGTATATTACATCACGTTGCTAATAATATATTTAACAAAATCCAAGAGGGAAAAAAATGAATATGATACTTTCTGCTGAACTTAGTAAGGGTAGAAAATTTTTCCTTTTCTTTCCCCATAGTAATAACAGATTCCTTGACCCGCAAAATTTTAAGGTGAGTTGTAAATTTAGATATCTTTGCATCTTTTCTACCTTGATATTTTCTTCTCTTTATTTATAGATAATTCAACGTTGATATTCTAATATATGTAGTCCACAGGTAGCACTTGGCAGTAGCTGGCCACTGGTATTTCTGATCTTACAGAGGAGTAATTATCTTCCCAAACTGAAGTTCGAGTGTAAGAAGTTCCCATTTTATGGAATCCAAGATGATCTTTCCCAGAGTATTTTAGGACATGTTTCAACAATAGAAGCTTGATTTTGTATTATATTTGCTAAACTAGTTATTCGTATACTATATACAGATGTTGGTTATCATTCATTCCCAATTAGAGGTGTACTTTAGCATGTTAGCTATCCTTCAGTTCCCAATTTGAGGTATACTTAAGTTAAGCACAAGGTGGACCAAGATTGCCTCTGTTCCAAATATCCAGATAATCTTTTAATTCCTTTTCTAAGCTCAAATTAATCTAAATAAATATTTTCTCTAATGTTTTGCTTTGAAATAGACTAGTTCTTCCCTATTTTCTCACTTACCATATTTATTTTCCTTTTTTTCTGTCATTAATATTTTAGTAATTTTGTAGGTTCACCATTGAGGTTTATCGGGAACTTATTGGAAGAAATGTGGAATGTAGGACTACAAATTCCAAGATTGTCACTAAGTGAACCACATGTCACACTGGGCAATTCATGAGCTGGCCACTGGTATGTTCTGATCTCGCAGAAATTCTTTTCAACTGTCAAAGATATTTTACAGATCTCCCATTTTAGAGCCTAATCATCTTTCAATATCCTACTGTCAACCTATGGTGGAAGTGGCACATAGCCTCACTTTAATTGCAAATGTTAATTGATGGTACAAGAAAAACACCAAGTCAAGTACTCGTCCATATTGCCGTCCTTAACAATATACAAAACGGAAAAGGAATGTTGGTACACTCGTCCTTCCTTAACTGTCCTCTTTCATCCTCCATTCACTCGTCCAATGAAGGACGAGCAAGCAGTAAACCTCGTCCATCCTTAATGATGGACGAGCGAGGTTAACCAAGAGTCACACTTCGGACCAAGAGTCATGTTGAAGAGTCATATTGTTTGAATCTCAACACAGGTCCCGATGAGGCGACTCCTATGACAGTTATGGAAGTTACCCTCTGAATCCTCCAAACTCTACGACGATAGAAAAAATAACTGATTTCTAACACTATATAAAGACCCTTCTACGCAGAGGTAAAAGGACACTTCTCTCTCTTTTGGAATTCTAGATAGAAACTTTTGGAAGTCTTTGAAGGCTCTTTTTTCTTACTCCAATCCACTAACTTTACCATCGGAGGACCCTTGACCGGCCTCCACCGGTCTTTCTCTGATTGAATTTGATTTTCCAGGACTTAGCCATCAAGATCAATAGCATCCGAAGACTTTTCAGCCCACTGATCCTTCAGAATTTATCAGTTGGCGCCGTGGGAAAGAAAATTATTTCACACTTGAATTTCATTTGTTGAGTTCCGTGTTTTCTTTCTCCGACAAAGGGCTGAAATGGTTCGGACCAGATCAAGGGCTACCAGTCCGGGCCCTTAAGAGAGCAAAGACGCTTCCAGCAATCCTCATCGCGCCCAACAATCTGCACCAGCCATGCAACCCCCTTCTAGCCAACATGTCCAAACAATGGCTGCCGCTATGGCAGAGTTGACTCGCTAGAATCAAGAACTGAGGAGAGAGATTACCCTTAAAAGGCAACAACATGAGGCCTATGGAGAAGACCTTGGACAGAGTCAAGGGGATGGAAGACGTGCAGAACCGGAGAGCCAATCAAGGGGTACCATTCCTGGAAGGGTACCACATTTGGAAAAAGAAATGGATCAGATGAGGAAAGTTATGGATGAAATGAGAGAGAACATGAGGAGAACTAATCCTGTAGAGGACCTGGTTCACCAAACTGACTCTCCCTTCACAGCCTCTATCAATGGCCATCCTTTACCCCCGAAATTCAAGATGCCTTCCTTGGATTCGTATGATGGAACGCGAGACCCTTTTGACCATATCGCCACTTTCAAGACTACCATGCACCTTCAGGGGGTTCCTGATGAGATAATGTGTAGAGCCTTCCCCACTACCCTCAAAGGGCCCGCGCGAGTATGGTTTAGCAAAATACCCCCTAACACAGTAACGTCCTTCGAAGAGTTAAGCAAGTTGTTCGTGAATAATTTTATCGGAGGACAGAGGCACAAGCGTTCTTCGTCTAGCTTGTTGACCATAGAGCAAGGAGAGAATGAAAGTTTACGATCCTTCATCACGCGGTTCAACAGGGATGCCTTGGCAGTAGACGAGGTGGATGATAAGCTCCTTCTGGCAGCATTCTATAATGGGGTGCACTCTGATTTGTTTATCCACAAGTTATATGAACAGGCGCCTCAGACCATGGCTGAACTAGTCCATTCAGCACAGAACTTTATGAATGCGGAGGATGCCATCATAGCCAAGAAGAGGAAGAGAGTTGAGAGAATGGAAGCCAACCCAATGCGTCAGTCGGAACAAGGTCCTCGTCCTAAGAAGGGTCGAACAGAAGATAGGAAAGACCGAGAGAAGAAGGCAGGCCCTTCAGCGCGGAATCAACAATACACCCCTTTGAATGTGCCACTTGAGCAAGTCCTTATGCAAATCAAGGACGAGCCTTCCTTGAAGTGGCCGGAGAAAATGAAGGGAGATCCCAACAAGCGCAATCGGAATAAGTATTGTCGCTTTCACAGAGACCATGGGCATGACACAGACGAATGCTTTGATTTGAAGCAGCAGATTGAGAATCTTATCAGGCAAGGGAAGCTGAAAAATTTCCTTGGACGGGACCATAAGGACGAGAAATTGAAAGGGAGAGTAGAAGAGTCATCACGACCACCATTGGGCGAGATAAAAGTTATCATTGGAGGAAGTTTGGTAGGACGGTCATCCAAGACGAAGAAAGCATACTTGAAGGAAGTGCAGAGTGTCCAACTTTCAGGACGATCGCCAAGGGTGAAGGCCAAGGGTGAAGTCCACGGACGAACAACCGATTACTTTCATGGACGAGGAAGCTGAGAGAATCCATCATCCTCATGATGACGCTATTGTCATCGCCCTACTTGTTGCTGATTACACAACTAGAAGAGTGCTAATAGACAACGGAAGTTTAGCGGACATTCTGTATTACCCAGCCTTTCAGCAGATGAGGATTGGACGAGACCAGCTCCGTCCAGTGCACTCGCCTCTAGTAGGCTTTGGAGGAATGAAGGTATAACCTGTAGGTACTGTTACATTGCCAGCGGTGGTAGGAACATATCCACGACAGTTGACTGCCAATGTGAATTTCCTAGTAGTAGACTGCTCGTCATCTTACAATGCGATAATTGAAAGGCCGACCCTAAACAGGTGGATGGCAATTACATCTACCTACCACCTGTCAGTCAAGTTCCCGGCGGAACATGGGATAGGCCAAGTACAGGGAGACCAATTAGCAGCAAGGGAGTGTTATCTAGCCATGCTAGCTAAGGACAAGCAAATTCAAGCAATGAATATTGAAGAAAAGAAAGTTGTAGCAGAACCCATAGAAGCATTGGAAGATATTCCCTTAGATGAAAATAACCCTGAAAGGTGTGCCAGGGTTGGAGCAGATCTGGAAGCAAAGATTAAGAAGGACCTTATTTGTTTTTTAAAGAGAAACAGAGATGTGTTTGCCTGGAGTCACGAAGACATGTCGGGTATAGATCCTAGTGTCATTACCCAACGTCTGAGTGTATGCCCTTCCTCCAAGCCAGTGCGACAAAAGAAGAGGGTGTTCGCCCCTGAGAGAGATAATGCTGTTAAGGAGGAAGTTCAGAAGTTAATTATGGCGAAGTTCATTCGAGAGGTATACTATCCTGACTGGTTAGCCAATGTGGTCATGGTCAAGAAGGCGAACGGCAAGTGGAGAATGTGTGTTGATTTCACTGACTTAAACAAGGCTTGTCCCAAGGACAGTTACCTGTTGCCGCGCATTGATCAGTTGGTAGATTCTACTGCAGGCCACAAGTTGCTCAGTTTCCTAGATGCTTTCTCAGGTTATAATCAGATTAGGATGGATGACGCAGACCAAGAGAAGACGTCCTTTATCACCAGTCAGGGACTATTTTGTTATGAAGTGATGCCTTTCGGTTTGAAAAATGCTGGAGCAACATACCAATGACTGGTCAATCACATGTTTCGTCCACAGGTCGGGCGGAATATGGAGGTCTACATAGATGATATGTTGGTGAAAACTCAAGATGAGGAGAGGCATTTGGACGACCTGCAGGAAACATTTGACACACTGAGGCAGTATCATATGAAGTTGAACCCTAGCAAATGTACTTTTGGAGTATCATCAGGGAAATTCCTAGGATTTATGGTCTCCTACAGAGGAATCGAAGCAAACCCTGATAAAATTCAAGCAATATTGGATATGAAGCCTCCGAGCAATGTTAAAGAAGTCCAGTCCCTCACCGGACAAGTTGCCGCCCTCAACAGGTTTGTTTCTAAAGCTACTGACAAATGTTTGCCATTTTTTAAGGTCCTTAAAAAAGCATTTGAATGGACCGACGAGTGTCAGAAAGCTTTTGAAGATTTGAAGATATATCTTACTAAAGCCCCATTATTGAGCCCATCCGTGCAAGGAGAAGAATTGTACTTATATTTGGCGATCACTCCACACGCAGTGAGTTCAGCACTAGTGAGGGAAGAAGGCAAGGTACAAAGACCTGTGTACTATACCAGCAAAGCATTGAAGGGAGCGGAAGGACGATACCCGTTAATGGAAAAATTGGCTTTTGCATTGATAACAACCTCCAGAAAACTAAGGCATTATTTTCAAGCTCATGTTATTAACGTCATGACAGATCACCCACTCAAGAAGGCAATGAACAAATTAGAAGCTGCAGGACGTTTGATCCAATGGGCCGTCGAGCTCAGTGAGTTTGACATTAAGTACCAACCAAGGCATGCCATAAAAGCTTAAGCTCTGGCAGATTTTATTGCTGAGTTTACCTTAAGTTTTGATGATGAAGGTGAAGTGGAAAAAAGCAAGTGGGTCGTCCATGTGGATGGCTCGTCTACACTGTACGCAGGAGGAATAGGTGTGGTTTTGCAATCTCCAGAGGGGGAAAAACTAAAATACAAAGTTCGTTTGCAGTACCAGACAACTAATAATGAAGTCAAGTATGAAGCTCTTCTCAAAGGGCTGGAATTAGCCAAATCTGTAGAAGCGAAATCACTCCTCGTTTTGGGGGATTCTCAGTTAATCATAGACCAAGTGAATGGAATGTTTGAGGCTAAAGAAGAACGAATGAAGAAATATCTACACAGAGTGACGCGACTTATAAAGAAGTTTGAAGAAGTTAACTTCGTTCAAATCCCAAGGGAGGAGAACATGGAAGCTGATGCCTTGGCGAAAGAAGCCTCAGCGAGTGAAGCCGTAGACAAAGTTGATGAAATTCAGTATATGCCAAGTATAGACGTCCCAGAAGTACAACAGGTGGAAAATAGAGCAAATTGGATGACTCCAATTGTGTCGTACTTAAAAGACGGACGACTCCCAGAAGAAAAAGACGAAGCTAGAAAGCTGAGGGCAAGGGCGGCCAGGTACGTTCTTATAGACGAGATTCTCTACAAAAGAGGTTTTTCCCAGCCTTATCTCAGGTGTTTGGCTCCAGACGAAGCGAACTACATATTAAGAGAAATTCATGAAGGGGCATGTGGTAATCATTCAGGAGCCAGGTCACTCGTTCACAAAGTCGTCCGTGCAGGATATTATTGGCCAAACATGCAAGTTGACATTAAGGCCTACATCAAGGTCTGTGATCAATGCCAAAGGTTCAGCAACATTCCCAGGCAACCATCAGAGTATTTGACTCCAATGACGGCCCCGTGGCCTTTTGCACAATGGGGACTAGACATTCTGGGTCCATTTCCACTGGGTATAAGGCAAATGAAATTCTTAGTGGTTGGTATTGATTATTTTACCAAGTGGGTAGAAGCAGAACCCTTGGCCAACATCACAAAGCAAAATGTCAAAAACTTCGTGTGGAAGAACATTGTATGCAGATTTGGAGTACCGAGGGTGCTGATATCTGACAACGGACGACAATTTGACAACACAATTTTCAAAGACTTTTGCATACACTTTGGAATTCAAAATCACTACTCCTCACCAGCCCACCCACAAGCTAATGGCCAGGCAGAAGTTGCAAACCGATCCTTGTTAAAAATAATCAAGACTCGGCTTGAGGGGGTAAAGGGAGTATGGCCAGATGAGCTACCAGGTGTTCTGTGGGCATATAGAACGACATTGAGAACTCCTACAGGAGAAACCCCTTTCAAGCTAGCATATGGAACTGAAGCAGTTATACCCGCGGAAGTGCACATGGCCAATCATAGGGTGACAACCTACCAGGACGAAGCTAATGAGGAACAACTCCGTTTGAACCTTGATTTAATAGACGAGGTAAGGACGGATGCTGAACAAAGGATGGCAAGGTATAAAAACCTTATGGCTAGGCGGTATGACGCAATAGTAAAGCCAAGGCGATTCAACATAGGGGACCTTGTCCTAAAAAGGGTTTCCTTAGCAACAAAGAACCCAGCCCATGGGAAGTTAGGACCAAATTGGGAAGGCCCCTACAGAGTCGTCAACTGCAAAAGACAAGGATCCTATTACTTGGAAGCCCTTGATTGTAGGAAGTTGGAGCATCCTTGGAATGTGGAGCACTTGAGGAAGTACTATCAGTAGAATGCCAGCCTGGAGCTCAGGGAATAAAAAACTTTATTATTATATGTTGTGTGGTTTTATTATTATGTTAAAATATATTGACAACGTTATAGTTTGTGTTGTTTAAATAAAGGCATTGGCCACTAAGGTGTATGCCTCGTCTATGAACAATACTTATGTTATGAATGATATTTTGTGGAATGTACATAAAGTTGTGTAATTCACTGACTCTCATACTACGTTTGTTCAAATTCACCCCTGAAAAGGTTGAAAAGCATAAGATAAGACGATTCTCTGAACAAGGAGATACAACGTCAAGCTTTCCTAAGGGAAAAGACATCAAGGCATGCTCATCCAAATCAGAGGATGAAGCAAAGCTAGTGCTCAAAGCTAATTGCAATAAAGCCCAAAGTATATTCGTCCATACCGTGGACAAAATAAAACATAATACATCTGACTCGGACCCAAAAGTGCATAGACGAGTGCGTGTTAAGCCATGGACGACGAAATGCATGGCTGTATTTCAATCTTGTTAAGGCCTTTATTAAAACAATCCAGTCCATGGACGAGTAAAATGTAAGGCCTTGACTTCATTAAGCATAAAGATCAGCCAAGTCCATGGACGAGTAATGATGATTATTACCATTTTCACATAGACGAATTACATTTGAAATTCCAATGAAAATGGTAAACGAATATATGTAAAATATGGACGAAGTTAAGCAAAAAAAAAAAAGAGAGAAGAAAGGAGAAAAATAAAACTCGTCCATACATATGCAGAAGGAAAATGACATTCATTAAGCCAAGGGTGGATATCCTACGTCCAAAAAACCCTTGCTAAATAAACTGAAATGGTTGTTTAAAACCTCGTCCTAAAACCTTGGACGAAGTAAATGTATTGAAATTACATAAAAAGGTCACAAAACGGACCAAATAAAAGTACATTAAAAAATCTTAAGTAGAGGGAGTAAGATTGGAGGCGTCCTGAGGAGGCAAGGTTATGGCATCGTCTTCAACATTGACGTCGTCAGAGCCAGTCTGAAGGAGAGAACTAGTGGCAGTAGCATTCAGATTAAGCACAATGGAGCTGAAATCTACATTAGGGAATTTCTCCGTAGCATCCATTCTGAAATCTTCAAACCCAGCTGCGTAATTAGTATCCAAAACATCAGTGTATTGTTTGGACACTTTAAACTCAACCACTGCATCTTCCTTCGCTTTGGAGAGGAGAGTGTCATATTCATCATTCTTTTTCTGTAGGACCTCAAGATGAGCGTCCTTCTCTGCAGCACTGGTTTTCAACTCCTCAACCAAAGTTGTTAACTCTTTCACCTCGTCCGTAGTTTTGGCAGCCACCTCAGCCCATTGCTTAGCCTCGGCCTTTAACTCCTGAATCCTCGTCTCTAGCAGGACCCTCGTCTTGTCCAACCCCGTGGCCTGTCTGGACGCCGCTATAAACTTTGACATACCCTACAAAAAAGAAACACACAAACAAATAAAAAAGAGGGAGACGAGAAAAGAAAGTGAAAATCCTTGGTCAAAACGAGGTATGAGTGTTACCTTGAAAAGGTCATGAACACCGGAGTGTTCAAAATCCCTAAGGGACATATCATAGCAAACGTTTATATCTTCGTCAGTTACAGCCTTTTTGAAACGTTCCCAGGCCAGGTCCTCATTTTCAATGATATTTGAAGGGACTGCTCGAGAAGGCTGAGACGGGGTTGACACAATCTTGGACGGAGTGGTCTGGGACGGAGTGGTCTCAGCTGGAATGGACGAGTCTACATCAACTATATGTACAGGCTGCTGGGACGAGGGAAGGGTAGGCTTGATTACCTGAGACGAGCCAGACTTGGCCTTTTTGCCTCTTCGACTGGGGAGATTACCCAAATCCAAATTCTTGGACAATGTCTTCCTCTTCTCCCCAGTCGCAGGACGAGTTTGAGCTTCAGTCTCAAGACGATCCCCCTCAGCAGCCACCTCTTTTCCCTTATTCCCTTTCATTGTTGCCATTCCTTTAAAAAAAAAAAAAGGGAGAAGAGTAAAGTAAAAATACTTTAGTTAAAACAAAGTAAGCAATGTGCAAGGACGCTTGGAACTAGAGACTTACTTTTTCTTACTGTGATTTCGTGTGCAATTGCTTCGTCAGATGGGTTAGGGCCCAATCCCCACTTGGCAGGTCATCTAAGCGAGACCAAGGAATAGAAGTCCCTATCCGCGTGTAGACGAGCTCTATGGACGCAGTCGCGGTGAAATTTACTCAAAGACGGTCGTTTAACAGCTGAAATGAAACAAGTAGAAATTTTTAATAAATTGATCATTAATGTTAAAAGAAGAAAAGGGAAAGTCAAAAGAAAAAGGGGAACAACTTACCTTCAGGACGAAGGTTTCTTAAGTCCCCGGTATAACGACCAAACGTGTCCTGGCCAACGTCCAAAGGACTCCCAGCCCAGAAGCCGGAGACGAAGAAAAATTTCGTCTTCCATTTTCTGTCAGACGAGGCCAGGGACTTGATCAATCTACAATCCTTAACCCTGGCTATGAATTGATGAAAGCCAGGGGATTGATGTATCTTTGAAGGTTTGTAACAATAAAGGAACTCGTCCACAGTAAGAGGACGATCCTTTCCAAATACTTCACCCCACAAAATTTGCATTGAGATGATTAATCTCCATGCATTTGGGTTAAATTGACATATTCTTAAACCTAATTTAATCAACAACTCTCTAGTAAAGGCGTTTAAAGGAAATCTTAAACCCCCTAAAAGATAAGCCTCATAGACGCCTATCCCAAAGTGAGGTTTGCAACACCATTCTCCTCGGACGGGCAACCTAGGGTTAAACTTGTCTGGAATTTGGTACCACTCCTTAAGATTTTTTAGCCTTTGCTCATCCGTCCTAGAAGGGATATCCATCGCACAACTATAAACAGTGACCTCCTCCTCGTCCAAAGGACCAGAAGGAGGGGCTATGGACGAGGTACCAGCTAGAGACCCTGAGGCCTTCCTAAGCTGTTCCTGTACAACCTCTATAGGAAGCCCGGGGACGCCAGAGACATACTCCTCGTCCGTGGTATTCCCCCCACTACTATCACTACTGCTACTAGAGCTGTTGTAGCTACTCTCATCATAGTACTCGTCTATGGCCTTATCTACACTATCGCTAGACGAGGAAAGTACAACATCAGCCATCTTAACAGAAAAACTAAGGACGAGAAGAAGAGGAATACCTGGATCTAGGACGAATGAAAGCTATGGACGCGAGAAGCTTCTAGACGAAGATCTAGGACGAGGAAGGACAAGGAAAGAAATTTCAGAAATGAAGAGGGTAACGGAGGTATTCCACTATTTATAGGGAATAAACCTCAGCATCTGAAGCGACACGACCAATCAGACGCTGACACGTGGTCTTCGTCTCGAAAAAATGAATCGACGAAATGAACCATCAATTAGATTGTGACACGTGGCATCTTTGATCGTTTGAAAAGCTCGTCCATCCATAGGAGTAAATTACTATATCTCCTTGGACGACACATGGACAAGGGGGCAACTGATGGTGCAAGAAAAACACGTCAATTACTCGTCCATATTGCCGTCCATAGCAGTGCACAAAACGGAGAACAAATGGTTTCTACACTCGTCCTTCCTTAACCGTCCTCTCTCATCCTCCATTCACTCGTCCAATGAAGGACGAGCAAGCAGTGAACCTCGTCCTTCCTTAATGATGGACGAGCGAGTTTCTCCAAGAGTTACACTTCAGCACACTTCCAGCCAAGAGTCATGCTGAAGAGTCATATTGTTTGAATCTCAACACAGATCCCGATGAGGTGACTCCTATGACAGTTATGGAAGTTACCCTCTGAATCCTCCAAACTCTACGACGATAGGAGAAATAACTGATTTCTAACACTATATAAAGACCCTTCTACGCAGAGGTAAGGGGACTTTTTTTCTCTTTTGGAATTCTAGATAAAAGAATTAGTGAAGTTTTTGAAGTCTCTTTTTTTCTACTTCAAACCACTGACTTTACCATCGGAGGACCCTTGACCGGCCTCCACCGGTCTTTCTCTGATTGAATTTGATTTTTCAGGACTTAGCCATCAAGATCAACAGCATCCGAGGACTTTTCAGCCCACTGATCCCTTAGATCGTATCATTATTAATCTTAAAAAATTGTATCATTGAAGTTTTACTGTTTATTTCATGCTACATGATATATGAGAATACAAAACGGTCCCAACCACCCATTAAGGATTTCTAACCAGATCACATTTATGTGTTGTATGCATTTGAAAAATATGCTTTCCAACCATATCAACCACCCATTAATTTATAATGCCAGCTATGTTTATATAGTCAACTTACAGATTTATTAATGAGATGAGATACTATTAAGCAATTTCTTCGTTTCCCAGTAGGTTGTGCAACTGCAAGCGGGGCCAACTTAAATGCAACTTTTGTCCCTTTTGACAGCTTTATGTAATTAATGTTTTGACAGCTTTTTTCATTTCCCATAAAAGTGATATCAAAACTTTCTTAAAATGGATTCTTAACCAATGCCACCACGGCACTCGTTAACATTTCCCTTTTCTTAATTGATATGGCTTGTGAAAAAAGGGGGACAAAAAAAGAACTACCAAATAAGACATGTCACCTTAGATCTACTAAGGAGTAAGGAAAAAAGAAGTAATGTGGATTTATGACATTTTCCATAATGATAATAATTGTAGCATTTAACAAAAGAAAAAGGTACTGCATAAATGTACACCACGAAAGTTATTACTATGATATGCTATATGTCAATATTTTTTGCACCTTCTACTACAAAAAACTTTAGGTACTTTATGTTATGTTTGGAAGTTTAGAGGGAGAGGAGAGTAGAGGGAAAGAGAGTAGTGGGGAATAATTAACCTCCCCATTATTTGGATATTTTTAAAATTAAGTAAAGGGAATGGAATAATTTTTTTTAATTTTTTTTTTTATATATAAGAGAGGGGAATAATTAGCCTTTTCATAGTTTGTAATTTTGTTAATATAGTAAAGATAAATTTGGTAATTCATTTGATCAAGCATTTTTATGCTCTACTCTCCCTCCAAATCTCTCCAATTTGGGGAAATTAAAAATGAGAGATTAGAAGTAGTTAAAATCCTTCTAAACCCCTCCAAATCCTTTCCCCTCCTCCCTTAAAAAACATCCAAATAAGGTAATTTACTTTTCCTCCTAGGCCCTTTTGGATATACACTATTGTTAGTTTCTTTAAAACCTTCTCCCCTCTCCCCTTATGTGTGTGTGTGTTAAAATACTTAGTATTCTCAAAAAAAAAAACAAAAAAACTTCCTCTCCCTTCTTCTACTTTACTCCTCTCTACTCCCTCTCCATCCAAACAAGCTATTAAGTAAAACAACTCCACCTTTTAAAATTGCAAGCACGGTAGAGATAGATCGCTCTACAATGGACACAAACATGCACATGATATCTCGAAAGAGCAACAAAACTAAATTTCGATCTTACTGCATACATATGAAATAGTTTTTTCCTAAGTGTAAAGAAAAAATGGTCAGTATTCAATGAAATATAAAACAAAATTATTATCTTCCATGCATAAATTGTAGACTTGTACGTAGTCTTGTAACATTCAATGTAAAGGGTAAGCTAGTAAAGCATACAATTGGCATGAACTACATCTTTTCTTTTAGAGGAGATCTAGGATTCATATCATTAGGAGTCTTCTACTATTTGAAATAATTTAAAAATAAAGGATTGAACTGCGTTTAAGTATAGTACTTCTCACACACTGTTTTTTACATCAACCGTATACATCCGGTCTTTTATGTTTTAAATGTGAACATTGCATGTGAAATCATGGATATTTTGTGTACAGATTGTACATCAACAAATGTGCAAAAAAATTTCAATAATAAAGGAAAAATAGGGAAAAAAATTCATTTTATTGTTTATTAATTTATTCATAAGTATAATTTTGAAAGGACAGCAGGCTATAAAAAAAGAATTTTACTAATGTATACCCTTAATAAAGGGAGAGAAATGTTAACGAATGTCCAAGAGCAATCTTTGAAATTACTGGAGCCAATGAAATTTGTTACTACTCTCTTAAATTATATAGTGATTAATGAGACTATTGTATTTGACATGAACCTTAGTTATTAATTACAACTATTTGGGGCATTCACAAATACACTTTGTCATTAAAATTTCTTCCTAGCTTCTCCAAATTTAATAGCTTTATAAGCATAAGCATTGGTTGGATTGCGGTCTCCGAAGAGCTTTTCGCACAAACTGATTTCCAGTAATCATAATGTGTGCGCCTGTTTCAATGGTGCTTCGAGTATTTCTCAACCTGAAGAGCTGGCATGCCTTTCCATTGAATGTTACGAGGTTAGTTTTTATCTTCGTAAGTTTTGTCAAGTAGCCTAAACAATTTTTTGCAACTATTGATTATATATAGATAGAGAGAGAGAGAGAGAGAGAGAGACTATGAATCAGTTCCAATTAGAAAGTGTTGGTTTTTAGACCCTTGTTTAAATACCAAGTAACCAATTTTAAGACTAATTTATTGATTAGATCAATTATGAATAGCATTGGTTGATGAAACAATCACCAATATCATGCAACTAAGAAGTACAACGGAAAAGAACACTACATAGTGATATGGTGACCTAGTAAAAATTGACGGAAAAATAAATTATTTATATATGACAAGTTTTTTTTCTACCCAATTTGATGAATTGTTTAGTTTTCATATCTGTTTCTCAACCCATTCATTGTTGGATATGAGTTAGGTTGGTATTCATGAACCCAACCAAATATATTTCCATTTTCCACCCTCTTTAAAAGAATGTAAACAGATAATTATGCACTTCAACTTATCCGAAATAATTAAATAATTATGAATTCGAGCAATAGATTCATAATCTTAATTATGTTATTCTTAATAATTTTTGTTTCTTTTTATTTTCCTCTTCTTGTTGACATATAATATTATTTTAGCTAATTAGATAAAATTTTTACCGTAAGATGAGTATTAACTATTAAGTTGATATATGATCCATAATTTTATAGGAAAACTTGCATATGCATTCTTTGTACTAGAACATTTCTCCTCCCAAATCTTACAAAATAAAAACTTCTTCTCTTTGCAATAAAATTATAATTTATAAATAAAAGGTTGGATTGATAAATGTTAAATATTGATGTGGTCGTACAGGTATATATAAATACTTTAATAGAAGAAAAAGACATGATATAATTTCATAACATAATATGAAAGAACTAGTTCGAATAGTAGGTGACTTGTACTTATTGACGTGGAGTACCACATTAGCTATACATCAAGAGTGCCCAATAATGTTACTTGAGCTCGACATAAAAAGAATAAACTGTTGGATATACCCACAAATTAATTTCTATAAATACCAAGTTTGTTGTTCCTAATTTCCACAACCCTTTCCTCAACTAGCCTAATTCATTTTCTTTCTTGACATCAAAATATTTGTCATACTATTTTTTCAAGCATGGGTGTCACTACTTTTACCCAAGAGATCACCACCAAAGTCTCTCCCGCTAGGTTGTTCAAGGCTTTGATCCTTGACATCCACCTCGTTCCCAAGATCATGCCTCAGTTCATCAAAAGCATTGAGTTCGTTGAAGGAGATGGAGGCGTTTGCAGCATTAAAAAGACCACTTTGGCTGAGGGTTGGTGAAATTTATTTTCACACTCATCAATAATATAGTTGTATAACTTGTATTACATTTTGGAATCCCCCCAAAAAAATTGACTTTTTTTTGTTGATAGGGACTCCCTTCAAATACTTGAAGCACAGGATTGATGCGCTTGATGCTGGTAACTGTATGTGCAACTACACTTTGATTGAAGGAGATGTGTTGGGTGACAAGCTTGAGTCAATTTCTTATGAGGTTAAGTTTGAATCTTCTGTTGGAGGAAGTGTTTGCAAGGTAACTAGCCATTATCAGACAAAGGGTGACTATAATGTTAAGGAAGAGGACATCAAGGAGGCAAAGGACAAGCATATGGAAGTGTACAAGATTGTGGAAGAATACCTCTTGGCCAATCCTAATGTCGATGCTGAAGCTACATGTGCCTGTTAGAGTCACTGCCTAATTGAGTATATCCTTTGTTGCAAAAGTGAGGAATAACCGAATAAGTGAGATGTGTTGGCTTAATTTTGTTGTGGTTTTTGGCTTGATAATAAGAACCCTGCTAGAGTACTGCTAGTGCTACTGTGGTATAGTAACCAATATATATAGCGTATAATTTGCTTGAGGTGTTTGATATGAATAAGCGAGGCATATTTGTAAATTTGATTAACATATATATGGAGAAAGGAAAAGAAGGGCTTGTAGTAAAGCCATCTAAGATTGCTATGTTTTTTTTTTTTTTTTTTTTTTTAATTTAATTAATCCACTTCGAACTATGACACAAGGTTTACTACTCTTGAATAAATAAAGTAAGAAATTGTCGTCTATAAAAAAGAACAATTTTTCTGTGTTCACACAACTTGCATATTTTTCAATTTGTGATTGGATTGCATTACTTAAAGAATTAGCAATGGGGGTGCAAAACCTCCAAATTACTATTTTAAACCATTAAACCACCAAAAACAAACATTACCCATATTGCTATTTCTAAAAAATTTGCAACCCAGCTACAATAATTTGTTACTTTTAGAAAATGTTGTCATGAAACTTAAATTTCTTTATTTTATTAACCTCTCTCTCTCTCTCTCTCTCTCTCTGGGGTACACGGTGGTGGTTGCAATTGGTGGATATTAAACTAGCATCAGCTTCCTTACAAAATGACCAAGTTCTTAGGATAGATTATTATTATTATTATTATTATTATTATTCATTCAATCAAATTAGAAGCAAGTTATCTATCACAAAAGAAGGAAAAGAGATTTAAAATAGAAAAAAGAAAAAGAAAAAGAAAAAAAAGAAGCAAGTTAAAATGTTTTAGGTGTCAAAAGATGATCTTATGCCGGGACAATCTATGGATAATTAATGTGCTGTAATAATTAAAATGAACAGTTGTTTAGTCTCATCTATTTCCACATAATTAATGTGACAAGGATGACTTTATATATATCTATATATAGAGGGCCTTGCAACCATATATGTCATTTTCTTAGACTCAACTATTTCCACATTTCTCAAAAAAAAAAAGAAAAAAAAGAAAAGAAAAAACTATTTCCACATAATTAATGTGACAAGAACTTATTTTATATGCAAGCGGTGTATGTTATTATTAAAGCATTTGAGTTTGTTTACCATGAGACTGACGCCTATTCATATTGGATTTAAGATTTAGTGTCATTATGTACATCTTGGACTCTTATGCATTTGTGCTTTTATTTGATTTTTTCCCGCTATCATGCTTTTACTTCTGGCTCAACATCATAGGATTTGCATATAAAAAAATACGTACCGAAGGCAGTGCTTATACATTATGCACTAAAAGAGTATGGGTCGATTATATATTATAGGCTGCTGGGTATCTTGCCCATTAGGCATAGTGGCACGGTAAATAGGCAGGGGGCTTGTTCTTATATTAGTTTCAGTTTGGGAAGAAAATTAAACAGGGTCTTCTAAATATACATGTTTAAGCTTCTTTTGTCACATACATAAGTTACATCCGGCTTGCTCCTGCTTCCTTATGCTCCGTCATATGCTCATTTGGATCGTTCAAAATTCCGGAAAACTCAATTGAGCATAAAGAGAGAGATAAATAAAGTTTCATTGCGGACATCTCTGCAACCTTTGCTATAATTATTATAGATAAATCTTGTCTCATTTTTATGAAAGTCATGCTAAATATGGCCTAAGAAAAATCACAAGTTGGTGTATATTACATTCCTCAAAATTTAACCATGTTGTAACCAAATCAAACACCTGTGCTACCATTCCATGCATTTTGTAAGTCTTTTGTCAAAGGTTCACACCCTAGAAGGGCCAAGCTAAGTTACAACATAGGGTGTTGTTTAGGAATGATTTTTAAAAATTGTTCTTAAACTATTTTTGAGATTGAAATCAAAGTTTGTTGTAATGATGTTTTAAAATAAAATTTTGATTGAAGAAATATTATTTTAAAAAATTTGTATGTAATAATTAAAGAATACAACTTAAAAGCTCTTAAGAAAGTAGAGCTTTAACTATATAAGTTTGGCAGGCATGTCTAGTTTTGCTTTTGGACGTGTCAAAAAAATAAAATGCTTTGATGAGGTTAAAACATTTTAATTGAAATTTTCAAAGTATTCCTTTAGTATTGTTGTAGGAACTAGGAAGTAGAACTTTAGTTGTGGAGATTCTGTGATAAAAAGCTTTAATTGAAAAGAGCTTTGTTGTTTAGAGCATTTGGGGGAAATGCTTAGGACATTTGGCAATTTGAATTTACAATGCTAAATTGCTTTAAAATGTTAAAATTGTATGGTATAACCAATTGCCAAAGAGCTAATATATGCAAGAAATTGACAAAAAATGACATAATAATAAAGATGTATATTTTCATGCTTGAATCCAGTTAATTCTCTAAATGGATAATGTTTATTCAATTTTTTTATTTAAATAATAATAATTATTATAATATTGATATTAAAAATAATGATATAATTATTATTAATAATTTTTTTTGAGGAATATTATTATTATTATTAATTGATTTCCCAAATTCTCCCATCCACACATAACTCGGCAAGATCTCTCTCTCTCTCTCTCTCTCTCTCTCTCATTGATGATGGCTTCCTCAAATCAACAACTCTATTTCTCTCTCATTGATGATGGCTTCCTCAAATCAGATAAGGGGTCATGAAAAACTAGAGCATCGACTTGATAATCTTTTGAACATTCGTCAAATTTGTCATATAAGAATATTGCCCACATCAATCACTCAAAATAAACACGACTAAGATCAGGATTCTACAAGTGTTAGCACTGCCTAGTGTTGCAAAATCCAAACTAAATCAGTTGGAACACAAACTAAGGCTCGCATGAGATTTGGTCCTCCTGAAGTGAATAATTTCAATTTATGTTTGTATCCGAGCTAATTGAACTACCTAGATTGTCCTAGTCATTTAGTCACACAATATTGTCAAAAAACACAAGTAACATATGAACTGGCCACTTACTCATGATTCAATACCAACTAAGCATCACCTAAGTAATTGAACTAACTTCACTCTGAATATTCGATATATATATATATATATATATTAAGGGACTAATAACAATAACTTAGGTATGATATAGGTCAATTTCTCCATCTGTTAGTAATTTCCCACTTGAACAATATAGGCCATTCAAGAAGAGTTTTTCACCTTATTGATAAAGATATTTAGGGCAAATGTTAATTAATCTGAGCCTCTGGTGGAGCAGTCATTTTAGAATTATTTTCCTGAACCAATCACCAAAATCAATTCGACAAAGGCAGATTGATCGGCCAACCAAAATAGACTCAGAATTTGAGGGTTCATTCTCTCTCACGCACCACAGAATAGTTAGAGTCATGCATGGCCACACGCATAAATCATATCAGACCCACGTGTCAGTATGTAATAGTGCCACGTCAGCATAGAATTGGTGTAGGACCATATTAGCATGCCACATAAGTTGCCACGCTAGCATTTGGATCTACTTGCAATGTATCATTGTTTTGTTGATCTCAGCATTAATTTACATCCTGTTTTGTAATTATAATATATAAATTTATTCTCTCCACTTTAGAAAAATCACATGTTGATATATGTCACATTCCACAAAATTTAACATAATCAATCATGTTGTAACCAAATTAGACACTCGTGCTACCATTCCATTCATACTTCTGTTTGTCAAAGGTTCACAACCTAGAACCTTTGATTATTATTTTGGCTTATAAATTTAGTCCGAGAAAAAACTGTATGCAAATTTACTCTCTTTTTTCACAACATAATCTAATTAACTTTTTTTTTCTCACAATTTTCATTGTTTCTTACAAAGGTGGGAGGATGCGCCTCCAATTAAATCTTTTTAACCATTAAAGAAAAGATAGTTGATTAATAAAATCATCAAAATTATCATATAACTACATATTAAAAAAAAAAAAAAAAAAGATCATTTATGAATGTTGCCCACATCTATCACTCAAAATAAATAGAACTAAGATTAGGATCCTTCCTGTGTTAACACTACTACATAGTGTTGCAAAATTCAAAAAAGACCAATAGGAATACAAACTGAGACCCACATGAGATTTGATCCTCCTGAAGTGAATAATTTCTACTTATGTTGCTATCAAAAAAAAAAAAATTACTTCTATTTGTATTCGAGCAAATTGGACTACCTAGATATCTTCCTACTCAGATAGACAAATTTATGAAGAGAACTATTTCCTACTTCTAAGTTCTAAGTTCTAACCTTACAATATTATGTGCCTGTTTGGTAAAAAGTTTCTAGTAACATTGTTTAAGTGTTGTAGAAATACGTGTGAGTTAAATAATGTTGTGAAAGTACGTGTTTAATTTAAATAATAAAAATTGTTATTTAAACAACAATACCAAACGGATCCTATAGCATTGGGCCTATAATATGAGTCCACAAAGGAAAATAGTGTGGATGGAGTTGGACCCACGGGGCTTTGGCAGTAAAGAAAAATAAACTATTCAAATAAAGACCCAAACATGGGGGAAATCTGCAGACCAACATACTAATGCTTAATAATGTAGTAAGTTAAGCAAAGTTTGGAAAGATTATGAAAAATAGCATCTCGAGTTTCATATTAAAACTCAAGTCCCAAAAACTCGCTTTGCGAGAGTTTTAGATCTGAAAATGCCACATAGATCTCGAGTTTTAGAAACTCGAGTTCCATGCAAAAAAAATTTTAGTTTTATCGGCCCTATAGTGGCGTTTTTAAGTCCTACAGTGACGTTTTAAATCCCTATAGCGGCGTTTTCCTGCAAAATTTTTCATAAGTGATCAATACCAGGTTCAGGTAGCCCTATAGTGGCGTTTTTAAGCCCTATAGTGACGTTTTTCTGCTAAATTTTTTTGCTTCCATTTTAAGCCTTATAGTGACGTTTTTAAGTCCTATAGCGGTGTTTTTCGAACTCGAGTCTTTAAAACTCGATTTCCACGTGGATTTTTTCCCAACTCATACTGATCCGCTTAAAAACTCGAGTTTTAGACCTTCGAGAGTTTTCCCAATTTCTTTCTTTCTTTCATTTTTCCCAATTTACGTTTCCTTGCACTACGGAGAAGTAATCAATCTCATGGAATTTCAACCCACTCCCTAGAAATGGAGGGAAGCAACTTGAGTTGTGAGTTTACTCTTCTATTCTTTTTCTCTGATAACCTCATTTTGTAATTGCCCCCAAATTCTTACTCTATCTTAGTTTTCACCCTTATGTACGCATTGGCGATGACATTTATAGAAGAAACCCACAAACAAGGGAAAGCAGTTCGAGCCTGTTGATCAGGAACTCAGACCTGTAGCTCTGCATTGTAGTGTTTGTAATTTTGAATTGGAAGATGCAGTCCTGTGATCGGATCGGTACTGCATACAATGTGCTTCTCTGAGTGGAATTCAGGATATTCATCAGTATTAAGGAGATTAGCGCTGTTTAACCTGCATGCATTCCTAGCTGTTGGATCTCTAGCCAGTGATTGGATTGCCATTTCCAAGATTTGTAATTCAGTTCTTCAGTTTTATTTGTGGTTAAAACTGCTACAGCTTAGACCATCACATCTCTAGGGACCCTATTCATTGACTGTGTTCTAAATCTGTTTCGTAAGGTAGTGTATTTACTTTTATATTACTGCTCCGAAATGTCTATTTTGACCAGCACTGCTGCAATGATGACGGCACAACAAGACCTTTGCTGTTGACAAGATGGTTCTGAAGAAACCCATCCAAGTTGATACTGATTTGAAAATAGTTGGTGCTGTTACATGGGTTGGGCGGTCTTCCATGGAGATTCAACTAGAAGTGACTCAGTCCTAGAAATAATAGTGTCATGTAGTAATTGTTTTGTCTTCTTTTATGACCTGAGCTGTAGGATAAGTTTACAGTTTCTTCCAGTATATGTTCGATTTTTCCGAATCTGATTTATAGATCCTGTCTCTTGATTTAGAATTTTTGGAAACTGGGTACCTCAGTCTGGCAAGTAACTCCATGTTATAGTATTTCCATATTTTATTTCTTGTTTTTGTGTGGTATTTAATCATCTACCCTTATGTTGTAGAGTTTTAATGGTCGGTGTTTGCAAACAAAATTTCAATTTAAGTTAGATATATATGTATTCTTCCATTAGTTCTATTTATGCATAGATTACAAATCTGAATGCAGACTGTATAATTTTATCTATTCATTGTCCAGATTAATGTTTAAGCCTTAAGGGAACCTCTGGTCTTGTGTTCTATGATTGGCAGTTCCATACCCCTTACCTCTATAAAATTTGTACTATATTCAGATTTGTCATTGTATCATTCCAAGAGAACAGCCATCTAGGCTGCAAATAGGCTTTGCAATATTTCATTAGATTTTTCTTTCTGATTTTTTGTGTCGCTCTAGAGTCTAGCTAGGGCCACTCTCTATCAACCATTTGAGAGCAAACATTAGATTGAAAAGGTGGGAATCCCTCACCTCCACTTGAATTATTTTTCTCCCTCTTGCCATTTCTATATGGCTTTTCTTTATTACTTTGTAACTCAATATTATCTATATGATGTTGGCTGGAGATTTCTCCAAACACCCACACTGGATACTTTAGTGTATTGTTATCAGAAGTTGGTTGTAATGAAGCTGCAATTGTGATTAACTAGACCTGGGATCATATTAGAGCGTTAGTGGTAATGTTAGTGAGCGAGTTACTTAGTAGTGGTGGCTATGTATACAATTACTGAGGTGAGGCAGTTATTTGATAAAGCTGGCTTCTTATTGGCTGTTGAAAAGGAGGGCCTAGCTTAAATACTTGTGATGCACTTTTAGAAGGACAACCAGAAATATGACTACAGTTTGTTTCCTTTACATCTCTGTTTTCCTTCCCTTTTCTGTCTATGTTTCTTGGAGGGTGACTCCCTCGAACCAGTCAACATTCCTCATCATCCCCACCATTAATTTCCCTTCAATTGCTGTTCTACTTAATTAGTTTACTGCACTATAACCAGAAGGTTCACTGCATTGGTTTATAAGATATAGAGTACAATATCTGTCTTGTGAGAGCACCAATCTAATGCTTGGTTTGATGCTCTTGCTGAAGTCTCCCTTTGATTTTATTAATGCTTTGCATAGTCTGGGATTTCGACTTAGGTTCTTGTGTCATGAAACTGATAAAAACAAGAGAAAATAATGTAAAACCTCCTGAAAAATTCATCTTTATATGTTCCCTTGATAATTTTTATTACAATTTCCCAGGTGGTATCTCTCATTGCTTACTATATTTTATCCTGGTAATTTGTTTTGTAGAGGCCACAAATGGGTTAGACTCACTTTCTCTTATAGCTAACTTCACATTTGTGGCTCGGGACTCCAACACCGGAAAATCAGCTCCAGTTAATCAGGTCTTACCTGAAAGTGAACAAGAGAAGATACTATGGGAGGAAGCAGAAGAAAGGAACAAACTTAGGAAAAGGAAGAGAGCAGAACGTAAAAAAGATTTTGAGAATGAAATTCAGATAGGTTCAATGCATTGTTGGCTGAAGGCCGAATCTTCTGTGATATGCCAGCATTGGCAGGCAGAGATACATCCTGATAAGGGATACTTGCCTTGATAACTCTTTTATTTGCCAGCCACAACAAAGGAACATCCATGGTCGTATTTTTGGAGGATTTTTTATGCGAAGATCATTTGAATTGGCCTTCTCAATAACTTTTGCCTTTGTTGGTGTACAACCACACTTTCTAGAAGTTGATCATGTTGATTTCTTTAAACCTGTAAGTATTGACCACACTCTTTATTGATACAATATTTATTAAATTTACTACATAGAATCTAGCATTTCATCGTTCCATATATGTAAGAACAAAGGATTTGAGAGCTTAGTTATTAGTTATTATGTAGCTTAGTTGCCGTCGGTGTCACAACCAGAAGAACCCGAAATCAAATCCAAAACGGACGGCAATGAGCTGATTGAAATCAGAGTCACAAGAAGAGCGAAGTGACTTGGAATGTTCTAGACACTGCGTGAAGCTGTTGATGTCTCTCTTCGCCGTCGGTGTTGCTGGGTTCGTCGGGGTTTGGTGAATCGGCGCCTGGGTTCGTCGGTGTTGCTCGTCGGCGCCTGGGTTCGTTTGCTGGGTTCTTCTGTCGCCAACGTTGACTCGTCTCCCAACTCACCGATTCCCTCCGATTCTAACTCACGAATTCCTAAAATGTCCGATTCCGATTCGAAAACCCCCAAAACACTAGGCCAAGACAAAGAGAAAGAGAAAGCTCTGGAAGATTCGAGTCAATCGGCGAAGGATTCTGATAATGTCGAAAACAAAGGCGAAGAAGGAGATGGAGACGAAGAAGAAGGAGAGACGAAGACGTCGGCGCCTGGGGTTTTTTAACTGAAGCTGTGTGGAGTTGGTGATGGTGGGCTTTTGGGCAAATCGACCTCAGTGGAGTCGCTTTTAATACAAAGAAAAAGCCTCCACTGGAGTCATTAAAAATGAGTATAATGGACTCGATTTCTTTACCTACGTGGCCCAAAAATAGGCAATATGAACAGTAAAATCGACTCCTCTAAAGTCGAATTGTTAGAAATGCAATATGTTTAAAACGTTGCCTAACTAATAATATTGTTTGAGTTTTGTAGTTATTTTTTTAAAAATCCCTTTTTCTTGTACAGCTCAAAAAAGAACTGCGCGCTTGTTCAGTCTCAAAGATCAAGCAAGTTAACCAAAAGGGTATGTTTATTTATCTTTATCTCTTTCAATATTCTTGGTACTTTTTAGTATATGGGTTCAAGTTGAACAAATATATAAAATATATATATATATATATATATATATTTGTTTGTTTTTATTGTCAAATATGGATTTAGAGCATTGGTTTCATTACTGTTTTGGTCAGGGTTTTGAATTTTAATGAGCTGTTTGTATATGGGTACCTTGAGTCCTTTGGAGAAACACGAACATTTGTATTAGCATAAACCCATTAAGCGTAGTTGTCTTATGAATGTGCTTGATTTTTGTTCTTTGTTGTGGGTGATGTTGTTATGTGGATACAACTTTAAAAAAAAATATAAAAAAAACCTTTTTAGTTTTTAGGCAATTTTAAGTATTGTTTATGGGTGTTTCTATTTTTATTTATTTTTGGATTTTATAGGGTAAATTTGGGTTTGTCTTGTTTTCTTTAAATAAGATAGTGTTTGGATGCAAATTGAAGATAAAGTAATTGTATTATGATCAATGGGGTAATTTTTTAGGACCCTTTCGAGGCACATGTAGTATGGAATCACATTTTTGCCAAATATTTGGTTAGTTTCTTAATAGAAGGACATTAGAGTACCTTGGCAGCTCCTGAGTTTAAGAGAGGAGAATAATAGAATATTACTCATCTATGTGGTGTAGGATTAATTATGCTACAATGTGTCTTATAATTTCGGAGAGCAGATTTATGCGGAAGTTCCTCGTATGACTTTTTTCTAATGCAGAGAAAAACGTGTATTTTGAAGGTGATGCTGTTTGAAGCTTTATCAAGGCATGGACTTGAGGATTGTATTTATTTGAATACTCTGCAGTGTGAAAGATGTCCAATTTAGAACACCGGTATCTGTTAAAATCTTGTCATGCTTGCTTTGTGACTTTTGGGATCTTATATGTTTCATTGTTAAAACCTACCTTTTGGTCTCTAATTCTTTATGGTTTGTGACAGCCTATCAACTTCAATGTGGGATAGAATTCTTACTAGTTAGTACTAATATAAGTGCCTTTTAATTGATATTTGGTATTTTGCTATTCCTGAAACTAGACAAAGTATTAGTGTCTTACTGTTCTTTCTGTTGTGAAACTTTTGTGCTTAGAAAATGAGTTTTGTAATTTTTTTTCATTGGCATACTGTATATTGGCATGCTGAGCAGAGAAGAAAGTTGTGCTTGGACTATGGTCTAGGTTTTGCATGCCTCTCTAAGGGAAGTTGTACACTTGGAGTTTTAAAACTAAGTTGGAGTAAATTCTCTTAGTCTTGTTTGATGACTAGTCCATTTATTTTACTACATCATATTTTGTTAACCATTTATGAGAATATATTGCTTAGACCAATTGGAGTTTATTTGTGAAGTTTATTAATAATTAGTTAATTTAACTTTTGCTATTTTATTGTTCTATCATCAAGGAGAGAAAGATCAGATTTTAGATAGGCAAAATGAGTGGAGGTGGAGTGAAAGGATCAGCAACTACGAAAACTCCTGGAGATTTCCTCAAATCAATTCGTAGATGACCCGTTGTTGTTAAACTGAATTCTGGAGTAGATTATTGAGGTCAGTCTCCCTATTGCTTATTTGTGAAGCATTGTTTCTAGTCTCTGTTTGTGTATGTGTGGCTAGTTCTTGATGGAAGCATAATTTGTCTCGTAGCAACATTCTTCTCATTGAGGGATTCTAGATAACTCCAATTCTACAGGAAATCTCTTTTTTATTATTTATTTATTATCATTTTTCTTTTTTTTAAATATGGATTGGCCAGTTAATATTATATATTTTTCTACATAAAAAAGAATGAGTTTGGTAACTTTTCTCATTCGAGAGAAGTGTTTTGTGTTTTATTTTTCTTATATAGTTATAATGACCATCTTTGTTTCAATCTTTCAGTTGTTCTCTCTCTGAGCTCACCTTCTTTTCTTTGGAAAGAAATTGCTGCATTTTTCTAAGTACTTCTTCTTAGGCATTGACTGGTATCTCCTTCATTTTGCAAGCTATAATTATTTTGAATTTTAACAGCTTTGAGTGCATAATTGATTTTAAATTTATTGATTTCCCCACTATTGACACATTTACCATCTATCACATATTTTACATATAGAGGAGGTATCCTTCCCTTATATATACTGCATAACTTGGTCCTTATTGTTTATCAGATATCCACAATATATTGATTACTGATTTTAGGTACATTATTTAAAGATTGTTTATCAGTTATCCACAAATTTGTAAATGGAAATTTTTGGCTAGTCTTTTGGTATATTATGGTACCTCTCTTTAAGATCTCCATGGTAGGAAAATGAAATTGGGTTCTTGGAAGGGGAAGAAAAGAGGAAAAAAAAAACTGGGGGGGGGTGGTTTGATGTAGGAGTATACATAGAATGGATGATGACATGGCATATTGAAGTGGCATGAGGCTTGGCTTGGCTTGTGATGTGACGTGACAGTTGAAATTCAGCCCTTAGGCTTGGTTGGCCTTGTGCCATGTCACTTACTCATGCCTCGTCACCTTGCCATGTCATCATCATCCATGTTATGCGATATATTCCTGCATCAAGGGGGAGGCTAGGCTTATATGGTGGTGATAAGTAATTGAATTTTATTTATTGATTTGTGTCTAACCCCACTTTTACTTCTCAAAAAAAAAAAAAAAAGTGTAAACAGTAGAATAAACTGCTAATGGGTCGAAGCAAACCTCTAGTGATGGTTGGTGTGCCCTACTTTGTTTAGTTCTGCATGTGCTATGAAAAAAACCACTCATAGGCTATTATAATGCCTTTCAATGTTCATGTGTAGGCTTTCTTGCATGTCTAGATGGGTATATGAATATAGCAATGGAGCAAACAGAATAATACATCAAATGGGCTGTTGAAAAATAAGTATGGTGATGCCTTCATTTGCGGAAACAATTAGAGAATGACTTGTTATTTTACTTTTATTATTCAACTTTCTTTTTTTTTCCCAATATCAATGATTGGGTGATCTCTTTCATGCAGTTCTCTACATTAGTACATCAAAGAGACTTTGGCAGATGGGGCTTAGTTTTGATGTTTATCAAGTCAAGTAGATCATTAGCTGTCATGAATTTATATTTGTTTTGTAATTTTAGATAATTTGGATTTTGGAAATGAGGATTAGAAAGAGCTACTCCAACTTGGAAAAATGAATCTTTTTTGTCTATTTTGTGATGGAATGAGTTGTTTACACTTATATGTTTGATTTGAAGAGTGATGAATGGTTGTCATAGTTTCATTGCCTTAAGAATATAATTGATAATCATGATCATGATACCCTAGACTTGCTCAACAGATTTAGACATTGAAGGCTGCACAAACCATGCCGTGTCATGTCACCACTCACTGGTAACCCGAACTCGAGATTTTGAGAGGGCAGATTTTACAAGATATTTCTTCCCTTTTGTCATTTTTTTTTTCTTTTGGACACCATCAATTTTAAGGAGAGTTGAATAGAATGGCCTATACTTTAGTCTAGTGGGCTGGTTTTGTAATTGGGTAGAACCTATTCTCATTTCTTTGTATCTTTCTCGAAGTATTATTTAGTAAAAAGAATAGTGCTATAGGTACAATTATTTCACTACAAAGTCTAGGTAATAAATTGTTACTGGATCTTTATTAAGGCCTATTATTAATATCACTTTTTTTTTACAAAGTATAAACATCTTGTCACCTAAGATTTATATCACCTAAGTTTTGTTATGAATTTATTTTTAAAATGTTGTGAAGTTTTATCAATACAAAAAGAAAAAAACAGGAAAAGTCCAATCCCAAGATGATCTCTTTTGCCATGTGGTGGTCCTACTACTACTTCTCATGGTGGAGTCTTTTGGCGAGTGTTGGTCCTCCTACTTTAGAAATACAAATAAACACGTCTTCTTTTTGCAAGTGGTTGGTGGGCCTGCCTGTTCTGGTTCTCCTACATTAGAAATACAAATAAACCCATCTTCTTTTTGCAAGTGGTTGGTGGGCCTGCGTGTTCTAATAATTGAGAAATTGTCCTTACTTCTCCATTATTTAAGTGTTGGCCCTACTTATTCTAAATTTTAATTATATTCAAGGAAAAAAGAGGCAGCATTAGGAGAGAGAAGGGAGGAGGAAAAGACATGAAACAGCCTTGGAAACTTTTCTTTTCACATGAACAATTATAAGGATAATATATCGGCCCATATGTGCCTTCTTTTATAGATATGAAAAGATTTGATCAAATAGTTTTTGGTTTGTGATAATAGTTTTTTATCATTAAGTTGGGATGATTTTTTTTTTTTTTTTTTTTTTTTTAAATTTTAAAAAAGCTATTATGTGTATGCCTCTCAAAGAAAGAAAGAAAGAAAGCAAGAAGAAGACTTCCACTAAAATTTTTTTCCACCGAGAAGAAACTTTCTATAAAACAAAGTAAAATCTACTCTACTCCCCCTTCTTATTCTCAATCCAAATCTCAATCCAAACAGATAATCTTTTGTAGATAAACCTAACTGATTCTTGTTGCGTCCCACTTAATTTAGTTCAGTATGGACCATGAAAATATACATTCACAGGCTATTATGATTCTATGATGTCTACTCCTATTAGTTGACGGCTACATTTAGTTTCCTTCACTGACCATCTTTTCAATATTGACTAGTATAGTCAATGTTTAAAGAGAACTACTATATCTATAACATTTTTACAATACTTTCACAATAATTCGTAAGTGACAGGTAGTTACTTGTTATTGGTGGTTAAAAAACTATTTCAGTGGTGGATTCAGATTAAAATTAGTAATAACTCGCCATTTCTTATTTGTTATAAAAATGTTATAAACATAGTGTTTTTTTAATGTTAAAGTGAGAAAGTGGGGAAATTTTTCTATAAAAAAAAAAGGTGGAAATTTTTTGTTTATATGCTGCTATGCCCATAAAAAAATTTAATTTTCAAAAAACAAACCAAAAGACTTCTTTCATTGAAGTCGTTTTCTATTTCAAAGTCACTTTCTATTAAACAAACATAACCTAACTTTATTCAGGAAAAAAAAAAACTTATTTTTCAAAGAATATTCTATTCCTATGCCATATTAATAATTGATAACTTTGAGTTGATAGAGATGATACCATTTATTTATTTAGGTGGTTGAATAATCATTGTTCATATCAAACAATAAATTATTTTTCAAAGACTTTCTTAATGGTCATCAATTTTGTATTTTCTAATGAAGACAAAGAATTCTTGCCAATAATATGTTTTTCCAGCCTTTTCAAGAACATATTTATTCTGCCACCTGCAGATTTGTTAATGCGCTGATATATTATTAATTATAAGAGCATTAGCATCAGAAAATTCTAATTCTACTCTATTTTATCATTTCAAAAAGCCACTTTATCATTATACCATACCATTTTACAATTCCTCCAACATCCCAAAACTCTATTTTTATTAAAATATTATTTTTTAATCATTCTTTATTATTTCTTTCCAACCGCTACATTTTTTTAGACTTGGCTGGAATTTCATCCTTTTTTTTCACTTTCTCTCCCATGCTCTTTGTCACTTTCTCTTTGCCCCTCAATTTCCCTTTCTCTATGCCTGACTGCCTCTCAAGTTTGTGGGTCTCTCTGGTGCTGGGTGTGGTTGGGCTACACGACTACATGGATGTGGTGGTGGTGGCAGCTGTGGTGACTATGGCTGTGGCTGTGGTGACAGTGGGTGTGGGTAGTGACGCTTCAGCTATGGAGATGGGTGAGAGGCTTGGTGAAGCTTTAGTGATGGAGGATGGTGTGTGATGTTGATGTTGATGTTGGGAGGAGGATGGTGTTTGGGTCTGAAGAGAGAAGAGAGCAGATGGAGAAACAAAGAAGGAAGAGAGAGAAGATTTCAAAGGAAAAAACATCATAAAATATTATTTTTATTATTTTTACAATACTGCTACAAATAGAATTGTACTGTAGCAGTATTGCAAAAAAATTTGCAATACTTGCCTTTAGAGTTTCTAATGCAGACCAATTTGGGGGTGCAAATGCCAAATTTTTCTTACATTTGACATTTGCATTCTCCAATGCTAATGCTCTAAGCAAACCGTTGTTTTCCTGTTTGTCCTTTTTCTCGTGAGCTGTGATTACCTTTTAGTGAAATCAGATTATAGTATATAAAGAGGACAATCTATGATAGTGTGTACTTCAAAAATTAAGAGGCTTTTGCTTTCACCTATTTTTAAACATAATAATTATTTAAATAAATGTTGGATTAAAATATTTAAAGATAATATAGCATTAGCACTGGGTTAAACCATCAAATAGAGTGGAAGTCCAATTCTTATTTCCAACTTTTCATCGTGCAACTTTAGGTTGTTTTTGAATAAGAAATGTTTAGCTTTTGAGTTTTATCTCGTTTTTGTTAATGGCCACGTGAAAGTGTAGGTTGATGGAATTTAATTTAAATTCTTAGATTAAAAATTAAGATTTACCCGACCCGAACCCGATTTTTTTGACCCCGAAGCAAAAACAGGTTGACCCATGACCCGACCCGTGTTTTTGCGGGTTAAACCAACCCAACCCCCGACCCGACCCGAACCTGAACCATTTTTTTAAAAACTTTTTTTGTAAAAAAATAGTAAAACTAAGACAATATTGGTTTTAATTGTTTACTGTGAACTTTAAGGAAACAATTGATACATTTACATAACTGCATGCAAATTAATTGAAAGATAAATAGTTGAACATTCTGTAATGAGTAAAGATTTTTAGATATCAAATAGCAAAGTACATGCCAAGATAATTTGGTTATAGAAGGGTTAAAAACATAGATTTAAAATTGTAGACATGTGTGAGAAACATTCACAAGTGTGAAAATAGTGAAGCTAAAGTATCAAATTAACATAAATTATGAATACTTAGACCTATTTTTTAATAATTTATGTCCAAAATAAACGGCTTTTCATAATAAATTATGATATTTCCTAGAGTGTGAGTTGCTTAACAATGATATGATATTCATAAAAGAGACCATGTATAAATAAGTAAGCAATCAAACTTTAAAGTATATCTCAAATTGAAATAGAGTGTCAACCATAATTGATAATAGATTATAAAATTAATTTTCAAGATTGTAAATTTCTTATATGTTTTTATTCTTTATCAAATGAGTTATCCAATAAGTCATTTGTAATTTTGTTTTATATTTTGCAATGTTGATATTGTGTAGAAATAAACTTCTGTATTTGTTTTACTTATCTTTGTGTTAATTTGTTTTAGATAGCAATGTTAGGATTTGTATAATTTTAAAATTATTGAATAAGTATTAATAATTAAGTTTAACTGAGTTCATTTTTTATATAAGTGGTGAATTCAAAATAATGCATTTTACATCAAGTAATTTGTTGCATAACTTTCCGAATAGCAAATACATGTTGTTTTCTTTATAAAAAAATAAAAATCACGTGAAAAATACGGGTCGACCCGACCCGACCCGACCCGCAACCCGATTGACCCGAACCCGATTTTAACTCACTTAAAATGACCCGTTTTGACCTGTAACCCGTTTGACCCGCAACTCGATTGACCCAACCCGAACCCGACCCGCCCATTTTGCCATGTCTACTTCCATCCAAACTTGAATTGAGGCTGTAAACGAGAAAAGTTATGCCATCTAAAACAATGAGATTGAGCTTATGTGATGCAGGGACATTTTACGAGGAAGTCACATTCTATGAGTTATTTAACTTGAATCATTGTTTTTATTTTTTATTTTTTCCTCCAAGTCTACGGTAGTCAGTAGGTGGTCTTTTACCATAAAATGGTATAAGGGAACCTTGGGAAGATATAAAATTTAGTATCATCCCTTTGAATATTATATTATAATCGAAATTCTTGTTTTCATCAAGACTTGTTATAGCACTCTTTTATTCCCTTCTTTTCATTTTGATCCTAGCTTGACAAACGATAAATTGAGGTAGAGTCATATTGTTGAATCAAGTCTCACATATCTTTCCACTAATCATTCTGCTTTAGCTAGGGGCCCTACCTGCACCAAATTAGGTAGCTTATAAGGTGTGACTCTTTGGTAGCGTTTAGTACGAGGAATCCACATTACTTCTTACATCAAGATTACTAGGAATGTGATGTCTTGCAATCTAGATGCCTTGTAATCTAACTATTTCTATGTTTGGTTTGATTGAGAATTTAATAAGATTCTTAAAAATGTAAGATTATAATATTTGGTTTATTCCTAAGAATCTTAAATAAATTATTTATTTTCCCCATAGTTAGATTTGTAAATCCATTATCAAGTTTTTTTTTTTTTTTTTAAATCTTCCTCCAAATAAATAATGACAAAAAAACGTAAACTATAAATTATGACAAATACATTAAAACTATAGTCTAACATTTCAAAATGACGAGTAATACAATACAAAAATAACTATTTAAATTCTTATTTCTTTATAAAAAATCTTGTTAATAAAAATAAATAATTTATTTTACTTTAACATCTAACCAATCCCAAATAGCCTGTAAGGAACACTACCTTTGCATTTTTGGTGTGATGGGTTAAGTATTATCACTTGCAAACTAATATTAAAAATAATGACAAAATTAGTATTATTAATTGATTTCCCAATTCGCCCATCCACTTAAATTGTTCACTCTCCTCTCCCTTTAAAATTTCACTGTTCGTGTCAATCATAGGAGTGACAATGCTGCCATATTGATGATTAGCTGATAACAATTCTCTCTCTTTTTCTCACAACTCAGCAAGATCTATCTTTTACTGATGATAGCTTCCTCAATCAAAGACTCTCTTTGTGATAGGTAGGTGGAATTTTCAAAATGAGGGTGTTAGGATCTTACTGTGTTAGCATATTCTGCGCCAAAGTTTTCATGTAACTAAACACTTGATTGTCTTTGAATTTGTATTTTGTGGGTCTATTTGTAATTGGGTTGAGGTTTCGAATGCTGAAGTTGGGAAATACAAGGTAGATTTTTGGTTGAGTGAAAATTGAGATGTGTCCATGATTCAATCTTGAAAAGCTATTGGATCGAGTGAACATGTAAAAACTAGAGAGAATTTAGTTATGAATTCTCCTACTATCTAGTCTTTACCCACCTTATATCTTCGTGGTTTTTTGGCTCAATACCTTGGCTTTTCTCTTCGTATACACTTTGGTATGTTGTGGTTGCTTTTATTTCCTATGATAGTGTTCAATTTTGCTGGTAATCCATGCACGCTAGTGTTAATTGGCTAATCACTAAAACAAATGAACTATAAATTGTGCAATTAGTTTAAAACCAACATTAGTAGTTAAAACTTGGGATCTAAATCGTAGTTGTATTTCTTAAGGGGACGTCGGGTGATGGACTGATGGCCATGGGTTTTTTTGGGGGGGGGGGGGGGGGGGGGGGGGGGGGGGGGGGGGGGGGGGGGGGGGGGGGGGGGGGGAGGGGGGTACTTACTCAAAGCCCACCTCAGTAGATGGCAAAACACTAGTTAGGCAAATGAGAAACTCAGGCCTTGTTTGGTTAGAAAATTTTCATCACTCAAATTTTGTCACTTATCACTCATTACTCATCACTCATCACTTAAAATACTCAAATTTTCCCAAACACACTAAACGTTGGCACTCATCACCAGTGACATTGTTTCAAAAAAAAAAAAAAAACGAAAAAGTCAAACTTTGTGGCCAATGGCGTTGTTTCAAAAAAAAAAAAATAATAATAAAAAAAACCAAAACAGTCCAACATTGCTGCTAAAAGGTTAAAAGTTGTAGATTTAATTATGAAAATGCCATTAGAAACAAAGTTTTGAAAACTGAAAATACTTAAAATGTGTTTTCAGTTTCCATAACTCATCACTCAAAAATCAGAGAATTGAGTGATAAAAAGTAAAAACGGTAACTCAAAACTCATCCAAACAAAGCAACTTGCTATGGGGCCCACAAAATTTGGATATTGAGTAATGACTAATGAAAACTGAGTATTGAGTGATGAAAACACTTAAACCAAACAACCTCTCAAAGTTCCAGCACATTCCACCAAGGATATCAAACTACTACATCACTTTCCTCTCAAGACAAACTCAAATAAGCCATTACTAATAGGACACTCAATAAAGGAGGACATTTCTAATCACTTGACATGCCAGTACAATTCCTTAGGTTTTTTTTTAAAATTAAATTTAAATTCACAGTATTAACTTTAGTTGTCTTTGGGGGAAAAAAAAAATCTTTATTTGTGTTTGTATTTGACTGCAGGACTTAAAAGTACATCACCTACATAACTCTAGAATTTTAACTTATAAAATTTTTTACTATTAAGTTAAAATTCTTTATCATAAAAATTCTTTTTTGAAAAATAATTTTAACATGGCTTTTAATAATTACTTTTTATCATTAAAATTATACAAATCTTAAAAATTGTACTAATAAACTTACAGCTGAAACTTTATTTCAATACGAAACGGTCCCAACACCGAACAACAGTACAACACCCAACCACCCATTTATTGATTTCTAACCAGATCACATCACATTATTGTGTTGTACGTCTTTTGATAAATGCTTTCCAAGCAGATCAACCACCCATTCATTTATGTTGTCACCTATGTATGCCAAATGCAATTTAAATGCCATGTTTGTTTCTTTCCTTTTTCCTATTTTCGTGGTTCCTTTATAAATCAATAAACAATAAAAGAATATTTTTTTTCCCTCTTTTTCTTTTTATTATTGAAATATGTTTTTATACACTTGTTGATGTACAATTTGTACAGACAATGTTCTTGTTTTTAACATGTGACATTCATTGCATATGTTTTGAAAATATTACTACCAAATTTGGTCACTAATGCTACTTCTCTTGACTAAATGAAATTCTTTAGGAACCTATTAGTTTCTAACTTGGAAGACGATTGTAATAAAGTCAACATTTCAATGAGAATTCATAGTTTCCTTTTCACAATTTGTTTTAGGGTATGGTTGATTACTACAATGGCATGCTTAAATAATTAAATATGTATTTGCATCACTTGGAATGAAAGAGTCATGGTGGAAAAAATGCCTCTTATGTGTGGGTGCATTTTAGCGTATCAATTTTGAATATATTCTTGAAAACACGTACACAGTGATGGTTCAAGGTAGAAGACTTAAGGTCATGATGGTGAAGGATATATTACTTAATGCATTTGGCCATAAATAATGTACACTAGAAGCTTCAATGAGGATTTGGGGTGTTTATGGTGCGCTTTGGTGTAGTTTTTGGCAATTTTTAGCATCGTACTGAACCTCAGTTTTGCGATCATAAGTGTGGTGTAGTTTGGTCGGTTTTAGACCTGGTATATTTTTCCAGATATGATGACCAATTACTAGTTTAGTATTAATAACCATGAAAATATGACAGTGAGTTTCAATATATATATATATATATATATATATAACAAAAAAGTAACACAAATATATAAAAGATAGGAAAAAAATCCATGATAGATTTATAGTAAACTAAAAGTACCACAAATATATACAAAACAAAAAAAAATAATCCTCGACACTACCATATAGAATTATACATGTTAAACAAATAAACATATAACACAAAAATGCTTAACAAGTGTACCATGTACACAGCTAGTTATGCTTACTAAGAGTGAGAGAGTATCAGGAGAAAAGTGTGAGAGTACGAGATGGAGAAGTGAGTGAGATTTTGAACTTTGATTTTGTATTTAACCAAAATGAAGAAGTTTTTAATGTGAAATTAGAACGCACTAATGCTAGGTTTACCACTTCATATAAAATTAAATTATTAATATTATATATGTATATATGAGTACACAGAGGGGTGCGATTTTGTACAATTTTCTTATCATAAAACCACACACTGTACCACACAATATGGTGCAGTTCACTACCACTTGTGGTAATACTATGCAATTATTGTATTTTGCGAGCAATTTTATTTGGTTTAAGTGTGGTCATGCAATTTGATGAACAATCCTAATGAGTACGATAATCATTATAAATGAATCATTACGTTCTATTAGTAAGTTGTACAAAATGGTGTGGCATTGCCGTTTGGCTGATGGTTTTCTTTGGCAAAATGGTGAATTAAATCATTTACCAGAAACTGGGTGAAAGAACTTTCAGATTCACGCACTGTAATTAAAACAGGGAAATCAAACTGTAATTAAAACAGGGAAATCTGTTAGGACATATGTGTGTTCACTTGTTAAGAACATATGTCACTTATTTATGTAAATTGGCTAATCCTTTTGACAAAACGCACTCTGCTTGTAATTGGGTAGTTCTAGGTGTTTTTATTACTTCAAGAAACAAGGTTTCAAGATCAAGTGTTGAAGTCATCAAGTCTGTCCAAGAAAAAGCAAGCTGAAGTGCAAATTCATTAATTCTCGACACCTGCTCGATAGCTACCTCGACACCTGCTATCTGTCGAGAATTACAAAATCAGATTTTCTGATCTGATTTCCTTGGGATCCGTGAATATGCTTTTGGGCCTTCTTTTCTTCTAACCCTAAACATATAAAAGGATTGTTTTAAGAGTCGTCAAATTGTACACAAGTTGCAAAAGCATTGAGCAATCTCTATTCAAGCAAATTGTGATCAAAAGACGAAGTTCTTGACCTAGTTCATCTTCTCTGAAGAAGTTGCTGTGTATTTGCACCATAGGGTTTTGTAACCAAGCATCTTCCTGATCTTCATCGTGTAGGATGAACTGAAGAACTTTGCAGCCAACCTCTCATTCTTGCTGCGTTTCTTGTACGCCTTTGGGTTCTGTAACCAAGCAAAGTCTCTTGCACCAAATTGAAGATCTTATTAGTGTTTCTATGTGAAGCTGCTGCAAATCAACTACAACAATCAAAGGGTTGCTGTGGAATTAGTCACGTACTGGGATTCGTGCAAAGGAGTAAACCGCGTACTGGGATCCGCACATTGGTTAGTCACGTACTTGGGAGCCGTGCATCAAAGGTGAAAATTGTCACTACAGATCAAGTCCAATTGGGTATTGAGGTAAAGGTTCAACTGTAGGTTGGTAAGGTACTTGAGATTCCTTTACTTGTAACCGCTTGATTTGATAATAGTAGAGTTTCGGGAGTGGTGACCTGAAAATCACCCGGTGGGGTTTTTGCCGTTAGGGTTTTCCCCATTCGTAAACAAATCACCGTGTTATTTATTTTTCGCTGCATATTTAGTATTTGGTAATTTGTTTGTACTTCCACGTATTTGCATGTTAAATTGATTAATTAATAACTTGACTAATTAATTAATTGGTTTAATTACAAGGGGTCGTTCAGTTTATGGCCTATCAAGTGGTATCAGAGTAGGCACACTCTGATTAGGTTTTAATCTTTGCTGTGTTGATCCATTGACCCCTGTTGTCATGGCTGTAACCGGCTTGAAGAGATCTTTGTTTTCAAATACATCTTGTTTTTCTAATCACTATTTGCTTGAGTGTCTCAGAAAATACAAGTCTAAAAGTTATTTGAATTCTCTTATGATGACTATTGGAAAAGATCTCAGTTTTGCTAAGAAGAAACTAGACTGTCTCAGAATGAAAATGTGCAAAGGACTTCGTCTGAAAAGAGTGAAAGTTATAGGCTTAGCTCATAAAAGGCAGTTGAGAGAAAGAACCATTCCCTCTGATTTATCATCTAAGTATGAAGTATGTTTCATGATGAAGTTTGCATTCAAAGTAATGGACACATGTCTCTGGTATCTTGACAGTGGCTGCTCACGACACATGACTGGAGACAAATCTCTCTTCAAGGTCTTCGAGTCTAAGAAAGGTGGCAATGTTACCTTTGGTGATGGAAGCAAGTCACAAATTAAAGGGAAAGGGATTATATCTCTGCCAGGACTGCCAGACATTGCGAATGTCCTTTATGTAGAAGGTCTAAGGGTGAACCTATTGAGCATAAGTCAGATATGTGATCAAGACTTCATGGTGCTATTCTCAAAAGGAAAGTGTCTTGTCATGGATGAGTCTGGAAAGAAGCTCATTAGTGGGGTTCGCACTTTGGACAACTGCTATGGATTGGTTCCTGATGCTGATATTGTGTGTAATAGCATTCGTTTGCCTAATGAAGATCTGTGGCATCAACGAATGGAACATGCTAGTTACAAGCATTTATCTATTGTATCTAAGCATGAATCAGTCTTGGGGATACCAAAGCTTAGTACAATAAGCAATGTGGTGTGTGGACCATGTCAGCTTGGAAAACAGACGAAAGCTAAGCATCCAGGCACTCAGACGTCAGCTACATCCAGACCATTGGAGCTGTTGCATTTAGATCTTATGGGTCCAACCAGAACCAAGTCTCTTGGGGGTAAGAGATACATCATGGTTGTGGTAGACAACTTCACTAGATACACTTGGGTCATTCTACTACGATCCAAGTTTGATGCTCCTGAGCACATTGAGGCTTTATGCACAAGACTACAGAATGAAAAGAGCCTGAAGATTGATCGAATTCGAAGTGACCATGGGAAGGAATTTGAGAACTCATACATGGAATCCTTCTGCATAAGATCGGGTATATCTCAAGAATTCTCTGCTCCTATTACGCCTCAGCAAAATGGTGTGGTAGAAAGGAAGAATAGGGTTATTCAAGAGATGGCTAGAGACATGCTGCATAACAAAGATATGGCTAGAAATTTGTGGGGAGAAGCTGTAAACACTGCATGTCATACAGTTAATAGGGTATACTTCAGACCCGGTACCAAAAAGACTCCCTATGAGTTGTGGAAAGGAAGGAAGCCTAATGTGAAGTACTTCAGAATCTTTGGAAGTACCTGCTTCATTCTCAAGGATAGAGAGAATGTGGGAAAGTTTGACTCTCGGAGCGATGAAGGCATATTTCTGGGTTACTCTTCTACAAGCAAGGCTTATCGGGTGTACAACAAAAGAACTATGAAGGTAATGGAGACAGTAAATGTCGTCATTGATGAGTCTTCAGAGTCCAGTTCTGAGAAAGGCATTGAGGGACTCCCCAAGAAAATTCTTCCTTCTGAGCCTAGGGAAGTTCAAGACATTATTGAACAAGAACCTGCTTCTCCAAGTACTCCCAATACTCCTAGTATTGTGGAAGACCCTGCAGACTTATCCATTTCACCAGAGTCTGAATCTCATGGAAAGAAGGGACCTTCATCTAGAATCAAATTAAATCATCCTCCAGAAGTTATTGTGGGAGACATGAATGAACTCACATTAAGGAAACGCACAGTTGATAAATGTGTTGCTAACTTTATGTCTTATTCCTGCTACTTGTCACAGGTTGAACCTAAGAAAGTTGAGGAAGCATTACAAGATGAGAGTTGGGTCGAAGCAATGCATGATGAATTACTTCAGTTTCAGAGGAATGATGTTTGGACTTTAGTACCTAGACCGGAAGGTAAACCCATCATCGGTACAAAGTGGATATTCCGCAACAAGACTGATGAAGAAGGAAATGTGATTCGCAACAAGGCTCGACTTGTGGCTCAAGGATACTCGCAAATGGAAGGAGTAGACTATGATGAGACATTTGCCCCAGTTGCCCGAATGGAGTCAATCAGAATTCTTCTTGCCCTAGCATGTCAACTGAATTTCAAACTTTATCAGATGGATGTAAAGACTGCCTTCTTGAATGGGTTACTCAAAGAGGATGTCTATGTGGCTCAACCAAAAGGATTCATTGATCCACACTTTCCGGATCATGTGTTGTACCTTAAAAAGGCACTTTATGGGTTGAAGCAAGCTCCTAGAGCCTGGTATGATAAACTCACACAATATCTGGTGTCACATGGGTTCACAAGAAGGAAGGTTGATCAAACTCTCTTCATCAAAAAGGAAGATGGGGAGTTGATAGTTGCTCAAGTCTATGTGGATGATATCATCTTTGGGTCGACTAAAGATGAACTAGCTCATGGCTTCTCAAAACTGATGCAAGCCGAGTTCGAGATGAGCATGATTGGAGAGTTGACTCACTTCCTAGGATTGCAGATTCGCCAACAAGATTCAGGTATATTCCTTTCTCAATCTAAATATGCTAAGAATCTTGTGAAGAAGTTTGGTTTGGATTCTGCTAGTTCTGTTAGAACCCCTATGAGTCCTAATGTTAAACTCACTGTAGACTTGTTAGGCAAGAGTGTTGATCCTTCTCTCTATAGAAGCATGATAGGTAGTCTTCTTTACCTTACTGCTAGTAGACCTGACATTAGTTATAGTGTTGGTGTGTGTGCTAGATATCAGGCTAACCCCAAAGAATCTCACATGACTGCTTTAAAAAGAATTATAAAGTATGTCAAAACCACTGCTGAGTTCGGTGTGTGGTATAGCAAGGACACTAATGGTGTCTTAGTTGGGTACTCTGATGCTGATTGGGCTGGAAATGCTGATGATAGAAAGAGTACCTCGGGGGGTTGTTTTTATGTGGGTAACAATCTTGTCTCTTGGATGAGCAAAAAGCAGAACTCCATCTCCTTATCCACTGTAGAAGCTGAGTACATCGCTGCCGGTAGCTGCTGCACCCAACTCCTCTGGATGCAAAAACTCCTTCATGATTATGGTATTTGTCAAGAGCATCTCACTATTTACTGTGACAATACCAGTGCCATCAATATCTCTAAGAACCCGGTTCAACATTCTAGAACCAAACACATAGAGATTCGACATCACTTCATTAGGGAGCTTGTCGAAGATGGTACTCTCACTCTTGAGTTTATCCACACTGATGATCAGAAGGCTGACTTGTTCACCAAACCTCTTGACAGCAAACGTTTTGAATTCCTTCGTCAGAACATTGGTGTCATCTCCATGGATTGATCTCCTTCTCTTGTCCCTCTTCCTCATGCATTTGCATCTAGTTTTTGCTTTGCTTTGATAACATGTTTTTGTTTGTTTATTTTCAGTTTTGTTTATTTTTTTTTTGATATAATAATTAAAAAAAAAATTGAAAAATCAAAAAAAAAAAATACAAAAACAGTGTATGTTTTGTGTACTTTGGTATTTGTGTACCTTGGATGGCCAATGAAACAAAGTTTTCTAAACTTTGTATCTCTTGTAGCTTAGATGAGCATCTCTATGCACAACTAAGCAAGTGAGCTTTGTGGCTCTTGTTTGTGATGAGTAAGATTAAGTTATCTCTTAAACTTAACACTCATATCACTCTTTTTGACAGGTAGGACTAGAAAATCCTAAGAGAAAGGCATAAATGACCATCTCACCACTGTTGCCCGCCAATCATAGTATGACACCTGTATGCTTCGGCATAGCAAAAGTGCAGTGTCAAAGACATCCGTATGCTTCGGCATAGCAAAAGTGCAATGTCTATGCTTAACATGTTGGGTATTTCTTTTCTCTCTTTTTATGCCCATGCATGATATGCTTAAAAGAAAATATGCAAAGAAAATATAAAGCTAAAAGATTAAAATGCTTTAAATATGATTGCAAGCATGTTTTCTAGGAGATGTGGGAGTTATAGGATGTACCTCAAAGGTGATAGTCCCCATCAAACAGTTATGATTGTGTGTGAGTTAAAGTTATTTTCTCATATCTCAGATCGTCATAACTTGTATACACATATGCAATCTTGCAATGTTTTTCACACACAACACGCAATATTCTTTGCTACTTTTGATACATGTGCAGGTACAATGTGATTTGGCCATCACAAGTGTTTACATGTGCTAATGTATGCTCACTAAACTGTCTTGACTTGTTTTTGAAATATAAAATTGGTTAAACTTGTTTAGTGTGTGTGTGTGTTTCTGAGGATCCATGTGCTTAAAATGTTTGATGAGATATGTTTTTGAGAGCTTAATATGTTGATTGGATCATTGGTTGAGGTGTATGATGGATTGCATTCATGTCTGTGTTTTTCACTTCTCGAAAAATTGCTTTTTAAAGATGTCTCGACACCTCCTCAATACCTGGTTATCTGTCGAGCTTCTCATGCCTTTTCTAATCGTAATCTCGACACCTGTCTCGACACCTGGTGGATCGATCGAGAAATCTTCTATCTTCTCGATAGCTTCTCGATACCTTGTCGATCGATCGAGCTTCTGTTCTCTGAAGTTGGTCTTGTACCTCGACACCTTCTCGACACCTTCAGCTGTTGAAGGCCATTTCCTCGATACCTTCCTCGACAGCTTCCTCGATACCTCTCGACACCTCAGCTGTCGAGAATTACTGAGGTGTCTATAAAAGCTCCTATCGCGATTTTCACTCATTTCTCTCGATCTCTCTCGATCTCTCTCGATCTGTCAGAGGCGTTTCACCTCCCAAACACCATTCTCTCACTCAAATCTTCCAACCCACTTGGATCTTGATCATTCCTTGCTTTCAATCACTTGGTAAGATCATTTTTCCCTTCCTTTTTCATGCATTTCATGTTTTGAAACCTAGTTTTTGGGATTTTTTGGAAATTTTTGGGGTTTTTCAAAATTGATGAGTTTTTCTTCAAATTTTGGGTTGGGTTTGCACTTAAATGTTTTCAAAATGTCAAACATTGCATTTCATGTGCATTAGAATGGTATTTACATGCATTTAGATGTGTGCTCTATGTTTGTGTGCTGCTAGGATTGGATTGGGCTGAGCCCATGATGTTTTTTTTTTTTTTGCATGTCACATGTTCATGCATTCCCATGCATACGTACTTGTTGTTCAATATATCTGATATATATGAACTATTTTGGGACTTTTCTGATTGTCTCCCTCTCTATCTCTTTCTCATTCTTTTACGTTAGTAGTGTCTATGGCACCCAAACGTAAATCCACTCCTGCTCGGAACCCTCTGCGTTCTGGAGCTTCCTCTTCTTCTGATTCTGCTCCTTTTAACCTTCGGTTCCGTGATGGAGATGTCCAAAAGGCATTTACTGAGAACTTTTCTAGACGAGGTGTTCATTTGGAACGCCAAGTCATTTTGGCAGACTTCGCCGACACTGACCTTCCCTTTGTCATTCACAGTAGGGGATGGGAGTCACTGTGTGACGTCCCGGTCACTTGCCCTCTCGTGCTGATACAGGAGTTTTACTCCAACATGCACGGGATTGATCGTTCAGTACCTCTCTTTTTCACTCGCGTTCGAGGTACGCGCATTCCTGTCACACCGCAGCTAGTTGCGGATGTGCTTTGGGTACCTAGGATAGATTTTCCTGATTACCCTTCCTGTGAGCGTCTGAGGACTGTGTCCAAAGATGAGCTCATTTCTGCTTTTTGTGAGCACCCTGCTGATTGGGGTGAGCATCAGTACACATCATGTAGGCCTTTCGCTAAAGGTCCTAGATTCTTAAACATGGTGATGACTTTTGTACTCCATCCACTCTCTCACTACAACTCTATCACAGAGCCTCGTGCTCGATTTTTGCTACCACTTCTAGAGCATCTTACTATAGATTTTCCTTCTCATTTCATCCTTTCTATCATAGATGTCCATCTAGATTCGGCGTCCCGTGATAAGCTCATCTTTCCTTCCGCTATCACGAGGATCTTACGCCATTTTTCTATCCCTTTTCCAGTGTCCGACCACTTCACTCACATATGTGCCATAGATGTCGCTACCGTAAAACGTAGTGAGGCTCAGTTTAGGTCGCGACAGACGGATTCCACTCCTCCCTCCCATTCGGCTCCGTCCAAATCAGCTCCATCTAGATCTGCTCCTTCTACATCTGCTCCTTCTTCCTCTACGGGCGATGTATCTCTTGGAGACATTATGGCGCAGCTGCAACGCATGGACACTCGCCTTGATACACTCTCTGCTGAGTTGTATCAGGTGAATGTTCGTGTTGGTCGTATTGCACGACGGTAGGCGACCATGGGTGGTTTTTCTCCAGAGGCTACTCCTTCACCACCTACTCCAGCAGCTTCAGAGTCTGAGGATGAGGATGATAAGGATGATGATGATGATGGGGATGCTAGCTCTACTGATGAGATGTCTACATGACACTCTACCCTTTGTCACTCATGATAAAAAGGGGGAGTAGTTTTGGGTTATGAGAGTAGTCATCTTAGGGGGAGAGTTAGTATAGGACATTTTGATAGGGGGAGTGTTGATATTTTTGAGGGATGTAGTGAGGTTTTGATGTATCTTTTCTTTTCTATTCTTTATAGATACTTTGATCTTGTATATGAGGTCTTTTGACCAGTTTTACATACATTGTACTTATTTTCTATATATGTGGATGTATATTTCTTTCACCTCTCTCTTTATATGTTGTTTCTTCTCTATCTTTATACACATGTTCTTTATACTTGTATGCAATCTATTTATTTCTTTTTCACACAAGATGCCTTGATGAGTTTTGTTTAAAGTGTTTCAGAAATACAGGTTGTCAAAGTCTACTTGCCATAAACTCTCTTCTTGCAAAGTTTTTCAAGAGTTCGTGTTAGGATAGATTTTATTGTATTCAACAAGTGAATATGAGTTGAGTGATTTATGACTTCTCTCATATGTTCATTTGTTTGTTGTGGTTTTGTCACGGATTGCCAAAGGGAGAGATTGTTAGGACATATGTGTTTTCACTTGTTAAGAACATGTCACTTATTTATGTAAATTGGCTAATTCTTTGACAAAACGCACTCTACTTGTAATTGGGTAGTTCTAGGTGTTTTTAATACTTGAAGAAACAAGGTTTCAAGATCAAGTGTTGAAGTCATCAAGTCTGTCCAAGAAAAAGCAAGCTGAAGTGTAAATTCATTAATTCTCGACACCTGCTCGATGGCTACCTCGACACCTGCTATCTGTTGAGAATTACAAAATCAGCTTTTCTGATCTGATTTCCTTAGGATCCGTGAATATGCTTTTGGGCCTTCTTTTCTTCTAACCCTAAACATATAAAAGGATTGTTTTAAGAGCCGTCAAATTGTACACAAGTTGCAAAAGTATTGAGCAATCTCTGTTCAAGCAAATTGTGATCAAAAGACGAAGTTCTTAATCTAGTTCATCTTCTCTGAAGAAGTTGCTGTGTATTTCCACCATAGGGTTTTGTAACCAAGCATCTTCCTGATCTTCATCGTGTATGATGAATGAAGAACTTTGCAGCCAACCTCTCCTTCTTGCTGCGTTTCTTGTACGCCTTTGGGTTCTGTAACCAAGTAAAGTCTCTTGCACCAACATTGAAGATCTTATTGGTGTTTCTATGTGAAGCTGCTGCAAATCAACTACAACAATCAAAGGGTTGCTGTGGAGTTATTCACGTACTGGGATTCGTGCAAAGGAGTAAACCGCGTACTGGGATCCGCGCATTGGTTAGTCACGTACTTGAGAGCCGTGCATCAAAGGTGGAAATTGTCACTGCAGATCAAGTCCAATTGGGTATTGGGGTAAGGGTTCAACTGTAGGTTGGTAAGGTGCTTGGGATTCCTTTACTTGTAACCGCTTGATTTGATAATAGTGGAGTTTCGGAGTGGTGACCTGAAAATCACCCGGTGGGGTTTTTGCCGTTAGGGTTTTCTCCATTCGTAAATAAATCACCGTATTATTTATTTTCCGCTGCATATTTAGTATTTGGTGATTTGTTTGTGCTTCCACGTATTTGCATGTTAAATTAATTAATTAATAACTTGGCTAATTAATTAATTGATTTTATCACAAGGAGTCATTCAGTTTGTGGCCTATCAAAATCAAAAGGCAATGGCAAGTGGACTGAGTCAACTGACATACTGCCCGAAGTTTTATTGTTTTTCCTCTGGTTCACACAAGGATGAAAGGGACATGACATCAACGGGCTATATATACTTCCAAAGGTTTTATTATAAAGAATAGCTAACCAAGTTCACGTAACTTAATTTTCTTTTTGGCTGAAAGTTCACGTAACTTAATTAAAGTTTGTTGAATATTGCTGATACATAGCACACTTGTCAAATTTTTTTATTGGATTTACTCAGCACATTTGTCAATTATTCTAAACATAACTTGTAATTGATGAAAAATATTTTGTCCCTAAACTTTTTATAGTTCTTAAAAGTTTTTTTTTTTTTTTTTTTTTTTGGGAGAAAGTAGTTCTTAAAAGTTAAACATCATAAATTGACAACTAAACATATCTATTTATATTTTATAGACTAAAGTTTAAAAAATTTTAGACTTTTTGGATTTTACTCTAGAAGTTTATTTGAATTTTACAATTTAAAGTTTTATTCTTTTTGCTTCAGTAGCTCATTGATACATATTTTTTATTTAATGTGATAGTGTCACATAAATTTGTCATGCATATTTTGCTCGTATAATAAAATGATACCACATCATTTTTAGAATTTGTTTTTTTTGCTTTGTTTTGATTTTATTGTAATTTATTTTTGTTTTAAATTTTTTTTAGTTATTTTAAAAATTTTAGGCTACAAAAATGATGTGATATCGTTTTTTTAGATAAATTAAACATGCATGACAAGCATATATGGATGGATGGACTGTTTATCCAAATGAAATATAACTGTAAAATTAAAAAATCACAAAACTTTAAAAGTGTAGTTTACATTTTAGCCTTATATATAACTTAAAAAAAAAAAAAAAAAAAAAAGGAAAAAACTGAGTTAGCTAAACATATCTTTTGAGTTGACAGATAACTCAAAAGAAAGAAAAAACCAATTATTTTTTTGAGATCAATTAAAAAAAAAAGAGTAACAAATGAAGTCTTCTCAAAGAAAAAAAAAAAAAAAAGTAACAAATGAAGTGCACGGAAGGTTTGATATTTATAGGGAAGGTGCACGGAAGACGAAGCGATGCTTCGATCCCAGACAATGGCCTGTAGAAGAGTGACGCGTGTCATGCACCATTAATGTTTTCCAGATCTTGTCAGGGGCATGAATTATTGACGGTATATGCTTGACACCGTCAACCTTAATGACTTGGAACCGTCGACCCACAAGCCTCTCAACCGTCACCCCCTTTAATGTAGACCGTCACCCCATGCTTCCCTCCACTAAAGTATGACAGACCCATGGGGTGAGGGGGCAACTGAAAAGGTAAAATTTGGGCTAGAGATGGGCCTGACGGTCATCAACTATGGGCCGATAGAGGACGGACCCATTATCTGCCAAATCTGTTGTAAATGGATCCAGTATGAAATATCAGCAGGTCCAAAGCCCATGAGGGAGGCAGAAAGGCCCTTGGTATGGGATACTTGTGACACACTTCATAAAGTCCAAAGACAAATGAAATTCTAATACAAAAAGGATTCTGCAAGATGTTTCCTATAAGGAAAAGACTTCCGCACCAAGGGTGAGACATCAATCTCCTACTACTATAAAAGCCCCAATACCCTCACAAATCAAAGTACGCATAATTTACCCTCTCTAGCACTCTAGAGTCATGAGAATATTTCTGACTTAACCTTCGGAGGGTATTTGACCGGCACCACACCGGTGCTCTCTGTTAGGTTTTTCTTCTTCGTATTGTGCAAGTTCACGTTCGAGCGCGTATGTATCGTGTAGCTCACTGGTGAATTTCTCGGCATCATCATTAAACAAATAAACATGTAACACAAAAATGCTTAACAAGTGTACCATATACACAGCTAGTTATGCTTACTAAGAGTGAGAGAGTATCAGGAGAAAAGTGTGAGAGTATGAGATGGAGAAGTGAGTGAGATTTTGAACTTTGATTTTGTATTTAACCAAAATGAAGAAGTTTTTAATGTGAAATTAGAACGCACTAACGCTAGGTTTACCACTTCATATAAAATTAAATTATTAATATTATATATATATATATATGAGTACACAGAGGGGTGCGATTTTGAGCAATTTTCTTATCATAAAACCACACATTGTACCACACAATACGGTGCAGTTTACTACCACTTATGGTAATACTATGCAATTACTGCATTTTGCGAGCAATTTTATTTGGTTTAAGTACGGTCATGCAATTTGATGAACAATCCTAATGAGTACGATAATCATTATAATTTATAAATGAATCATTACATTCTATTTGTAAGTTGTACTAAATGGTGTGGCATTGCCGTTTGGCTGATGGTTTTCTTTGGCCAAATGGTGAATTAAATCATTTATCAAAAAGTGGGTGAAAGAACTTTCAGATTCACGCACTGTAATTAAAACAGGGAAATCAAACTGTAATTAAAACAGGGAAATAAAAAGGCAATGGCAGGTGGACTGAGTCAACTGACATACTGCCCGAAGTTTTATTGTTTTTCCTCCGGTTCACACAAGGATGAAAGGGACATGACATCAACGGGCTATATATACTTCCAAAGGTTTTATTATAAAGAATAGCTAACCAAGTTCACGTAACTGAATTTTTTTTTTGGCTGAAAGTTCACGTAACTTAATTAAAGTTTGTTGAATATTGCTGATACATAGCACACTCGTCAAATTTTTTTATTGGATTTACTCAGCACATTTGTCAATTATTCTAAACATAACTTTTAATTGATCAAAAATATTTTGTCCCTAAACTTTTTATAGTTCTTAAAACTTTTTATTTTTTTTTGAGAAAGTAGTTCTTAAAAGTTAAACATCATAAATTGCCAACTAAACATATCTATTTATATTTTATAGACTAAAGTTTAAAAAATTTTAGACTTTTTGGATTTTACTCTAGAAGTTTATTTGAATTTTACAATCTAAAGTTTTATTCTTTTTGCTTCAGTAGCTCATTGATACATATTTTCTATTTAGTGTGATAGTGTCACATAAATTTTTCATGCATATTTTGTTCGTATAATAAAATGATACCACATCATTTTTAGAATTTGTTTTTTTTGCTTTGTTTTGATTTTATTGTAATTTATTTTTTTTATAAATTTTTTTTAGTTATTTTAAAAATTTTAGGCTACAAAAATGATGTGATATCGTTTTATTAGATAAATTAAACATGCATGACAAGCATATAGAATGGATGGACTGTTTATCCAAATGAAATATAACTGCAAAATTAAAAAATCACAAAACTTTAAAAGTGTAGTTTACATTTTAGCCTTATTTATAACCTATTAAAAAAAAAAAAAAAAACTGAGTTAGCTAAACATATCTTTTGAGTTGACAGATAACTCAAAAGAAAGAAAAAACCAATTATTTTTTTGAGTTCAATTAAAAAAAAGAAAGAGTAATAAATGAAGTCTTCTCAAAGAAAAAAAAAGTTACAAATGAAGTGGTAATTCACTTACACTCAAAATATATATATAAGAAATGATACTACATATACATATTCAAGAAAATAGTTAAATACTCCAAAAAATCTAGATAACCTCATTTGTTAAAAAAATGTTAAAACTACAAAAAATTATATAACTTTTACTACAACTTTTGTTACTTAGGGTAAAAATTAAGAAATGGGAATTGCCCATAAATAAATAAATGAGAGAAATGGGAAGAGAAATTAGAAGGAAAAGACATGAATCAACCCCATAAACTTCCCTTTTTACATGAACAATTCTACCATAAATATGTGTCAATACCACGTTAATTTAATGAGTCAAACTTGTCAGGCCGATTCAAAATAAAATGCAACTTCAATGTCAGCATCAACGTTCATGGGCATGGCATCCAATAAGTTCTCATGTTCACATATAAAATTTTGAATACTGTACCCCATTTCATTCAAGCTTCATTCGGCTGAGTGGTTGTCCTGCTTCTGATAATAGAGTCTTTCGGTGAGTGGGCCTGCTTGTTCTATCAATAGAGAAATATTGGTCCTACTTGTCAATACATGGTAATACCGTGGTTGCTTCATTCATTTAAAAAGTCAATACAAGTCAAGTCATCAAAATTTAAGATGCAACTTAAATTTTACGACATTATTTGAAGAGGAATAATTAATAATCACAATAGCAAAAATTAAGAGATGTTTATCTAGCCCCACCAAGTCGTCTATTTCTCACAGAGACATACTCTATACTTTGCAAACCTCTTCGTACCACTTGCTCTTGTACCGAGCAACCAGGAAAATATGGCTGGACAAATTATAAAAGTTATTGTAGATGGAGTAAAAGCCAAGACGGGTTCACTACCTAGTGAGCATATCAGTTCTGTGTGGGGTTTCAAGGAGGAGATAGGAAAGCTTCAGGTCTCATTAACAAACGTTCAAGCTGTTCTACATGATGCTGAGAAAAGACAAGTAAGTGATGAATCTGTGAAGATCTGGCTACGGCAGCTTAAAGATGTAGCTTATGAAGCTGACGATGTGCTTGATGAGTATGACTATGAGATTCTTCAACAAAAGGTAGAGACTCAAAACCAGGTACGCAGCTTCTTTTCATCCTCCAATCCCGTTGTATTCCCTGTCAACATGGCAAAAAGAATAAAGACCATCAACCAATCGTTGGATGAAATTAAGAATGATATACCTCTCCTTGGCCTTATAGCGTCTTTGAACCCAATCCCCCAGACTGGTCTGGACCGGGAGACAGACTCTTTTATTGATGGTTCAGAAGTTGTAGGACGAAGAGATGATGTCTTAAAAATTGTCAACTTGTTGATTGGTGCAAACAATCAACAAGTTATCTCTGTCATTCCTATTGTAGGTATGGCAGGTCTTGGAAAGACAACTATAGCAAAACTAGTTTACAATGATAAACTAGTAAAGAAACATTTTGATGAAAAGATTTGGGTATGTGTATCTGAAAATTTTGATGTTAAAAGGATTTTAAGAGAGATTCTTGAAGCCCTTGACCATAATTGTAGTGGGTTAGAAAATAAAAATGCTATACTTCAACACCTTCAAAAGAAGTTGCAGGGAAAAAGATATCTTCTCATACTTGATGATGTGTGGGATGAAGATCGTGAGAAATGGGATAGATTAAAGAGTAGTTTGTTGGGAATTAATCAAAATAATGGAAATAATATTCTCGTAACTACTCGTAAGGACAATGTGGCACAAATCATGAAGACAAGTCTCATACATAAATTGGAAGAACTATCAGAAGATGAATGTTGGTTAATATTTAAGGAAGAGGCATTTGCAAATGAAAGAATTCCAGTAACTCCAGATTTGGAGGATATTGGAAGAAAGATTGCTAAAAGATGTGAAGGGAATCCATTGGCTGCAAGAGTTCTAGGAGGAATGATGTGCTTTAAAGAGGATAAAAGTGAATGGTTATTGATTCAAAATAGTAAGACTTGGGATTCAATGGAGGACAATAATGGAATCTTTCCAATATTAAAGTTAAGCTTTGATCATCTCCTAACACCATCTCTAAAACAATGTTTTGCATATTGTTCAATTTTTCCCAAGGATTTTATTATTGAAAAGAAACTACTAGTTCAACTTTGGATGGCTGAAGGGTTCCTAGTGATAGAGGATATTGGTAACAAGTATTTTGATTTCCTAGTGGCAAATTCCTTATTTCAAGATTTAGGAAGGGATTCTTATGGTGATATTAGATTCTGCAAGATGCATGATCTTGTGCACGATCTTGCGCTCTCAATTTCAGAAGGGGAAACCTTACATTTGGAGGGAAAAGTGGGGGATGACATTGATGTCTCTCATACTCGACGTTTATCTCTCATATCCAATGGCCATACGACACTTGCAATCCCATTATCTAAAGATGGCATGGGTAGATTACGCACAGTTTTTTTGAATTGGGTTGATCTTGGAGACAAATTATTGGAGTTTAAATGCGTGCGTGGTCTATCGTTATCTGGGAAATGCATAAAAGAGCTACCTGAGTCCATCGGTATGTTGAGACATTTAAGGCTTCTTCGCATCAAGGACACCTACATCAAAGTAATACCCAATTCTGTTTGCATGCTCTACAACTTGCAAACTCTAGTAATCAAGGGTTGTTATCTTCTCAAAGAGCTTCCAAAAGATCTACGAAACTTGATTAACTTGAGACATATTGACATTAATCATGATTACATTAAACAATTGCCGATTAATATGGGGCAGTTGACTTGCCTGCAAACACTGCCTTTCTTTGCCATTGGTCAAGATGTTGGTTGTCGAATTGAAGAACTGGGATGCTTAAGCCAACTCAAAGAAGAATTATGTATATACAATCTAGAGCATGTGAGGGATAAAGAAGAAGCCAAAACTGCAAATTTAGCAGTAAAATCAAAAGTAAACAAATTGGGATTATATTGGAGTTGGAATAGAGGGGAAGGCAACAACAATGATGAGGATGTACTGGAAGGTCTTCAGCCTCACCCAAATTTGAAAAGCTTAAAGATAGAAAATTTCAAAGGTGAGAAATTCCCTTCGTGGCTATTGGGGAGTGATAATATTAGGGGTGGCTTGTTACTTTTCGATCATTTATTGGAGATTCGCTTAAGATACTGTTGGAAGTGTGAAAAACTTCCTACACTTGGACATTTACCCTGTCTCAAAGTTCTTGAAATAGTGGAAATGCATAACGTGAGATGCATAGGAGCTGAATTTTACGGCAGTTTTAGTGGTGAGGGATCAAGTAATAGTAGAGGTGGCAGTGGTAGCACCGTGTTGTTCCCAGCTTTGGAAAAACTTGTTTTGGGTGGCATGCGTAATCTAGAAGAATGGAATGACGTGACGGAACCAAGAGCAGAATTAGGAATGATATTTCCTCGCCTTGAGCGTTTGGAGGTTTGGAGATGCGAGAAACTAACAAGTGCTCCACATCATTTTCCGTCTCTTAAGGAATTATATTTTTCCAACATCAGAGGCCCGGCATTTGAACAGATTATTAGCGAGCTTACCACACTCACGTCCCTCGAGATTTGGGAAATTTCAGAACTTGCTTGTCTGCCAGAGCATTTTTTGCAAAAAAATAGGAGTCTCATGGATTTGAGAATATGGAATTGTGCTGATTTGAAGTTATACCTGTATGGGTGGGCTAGTCTCAACTCTCTACCGGAGGAAATTCAATTCTTCACTGCCGTCAAAATTCTTGACATATCTGAATTTGATGAAATGGACTCTTTGCCTGACTGGTTAGGCAACCTTTCTTCTCTTCAAGAGCTATATATTCACAATTGCAAGAAGCTGATGTATCTGCCCACAACACAAGCCATGCGACGCCTCATCAAACTAGAACAACTAGAAATTGATGAATGCCCCAAATTGGAGGAAACATGTGCAGAAGGGAGCAGCGCAGAGTGGTCTAAGATTGCCCATATTAAGAATTTTTCTTCTAATGGTTACACGTAAGTCTACCTAATGCTAATTTGAAACTCTAGTTTGAAAATCGTATAAATCATTTTTTGATTTTGTTATGGTGTGTGTTTTTTTGTTTTAATTTTTTAAAAATCAGTTACAAACCATTAGGATGGCTATGATTACAAGCTCGCCCCAATTTGCACAACAGCACAGAGTGGTCTGAAATTGATGGAAAATATATTGAAGGGTTGTAGCGCAGATTGGCCCAAGATAGATGAGGGGTAACATTGTCAAACAGGATGTACTTTGAAGATCATATAGATTTTTAATATTAAAAGAAATGAGTGGTAAGCTTAGTCATACCTTATATACACTTCTCTTTATTTTTATCTGATATGACTGATAACCTCATTTGAGCTAAATCAAGTATCAACTTAATTTTCCCTGAATTTTAACTCTCTCAGTTTTTTCCCTTTTCTGTTTTTTACCTTAATGTGTACACAGTGGGGATGGCATACCTATTGTGTTCTGCTCCAGGAAAACGGAAAAGTTCATTACTCATAAGAGCTGGTAAGTTTTCCCTAATCTTTCTTCCCCCCACATTTCTCGCAATATTTACTCACCTGTTACATAACAAAACAAAAAGAAAAAATTGTTTATCCATTGTTTTTTTTTTTTCTGTATTTTACATAATATTATTCTGGCATGATTAGTGTTGGTACTGGGGCAAGCCTTTATGAAATCTATATCTTGAGATAGCATTGTTATAATGCAAATATGCAATACAATTATCCATCTAACCTGCCAAGTTACTACCAACCTTGTTCTTTTCTCCTCCACAACTAATTAACAGAGAATTTCTGATTTTAAGAGCCATGTATAAAGTGTAGGAAATTTCGAAGTCAAGAAGAAAATATTATTCTCTTTCTTGATTTAGAGTGATATTTTCATTTGAAACTTTCATTACATAAAATTTTCACACTTTTTCATTTTCTAAAGACTTGACAAGATTGTTCTTCACTTTGGATTCAAGACTATATACTCTTTCATTCTGTGGAGATTTGATTAGATATTTACCTTGAGAAAATATATTCCCCAAACGTTTTTGGATATTAATACATGTCCACATACAATTTTTAATGGTGAACTCATGAATCTTTTGTGTTTGCCTAGTTTTATTCCGTTGTATTGTTTCTCAAATTTGATAATTTATTCAGAATATTCATGGCATAGTATCATGCTTTGAGCTTTGAAATTCATAATAATAAATAGTATCATGCTTTGACCATAATGGAAAGATCTTTTGGTACTTGTGGAATTAAAATTAATTTATCTATTACTTATGGCCCTAATACTCTGCTTTAGTAGAAAAATGAAGGATCTTTTATATCCTGCATACACTACTTATGATTGCGAAAATTTGATGCATCTGTACCCACACAATGTCTCACCATTTTGCAGAAACTGCAAAGCATTTATTGTCCCCATCTAAAGGAAGGATGTGTGAAGGGAAAGAGCCAGGTGGTCCTGAATTTGCATGAAGAAAATAAGTTTGCTAAATGTTATGGATATACCTGGCCACAATATATAAAATGGTGAACTCATGAATCTTTTGTGTGTTGTCTTGTTCAGTGCTGTTGAATTGTTATTTAGAATCAACATGACATAGAATCATGCTTTGTACATAGTAAAAGATTTCTTTAGCTATTGTGGAATTAAAGTAACTTTATGTGCTAATGGTGCTAATACTTTGCTCTATTAGGAAAAGGAAGATTCTTTTCAAGACCTGCTTATTGTAATTATGATTGCAAAAAGTTGATATAGTGCCTCACCATACAGTGGAAACTGCAAATTTTTGTTGTCCCCCATTAAAAGGATGTGCCAAGGGAAAACTGAAAAGAGCCAGGGTGGTCCAAGATTGTCCAAATATAATACAAATAGAAAGATTGTTCATATTTTGTCATAGAAATCCACTGGTAAGTCAATCTAAAACAGACTTCCTTCCATTCCCTTCTTCAACATTTTTTTTTCATATTACTAAAATATCAGCTTATCTTTCCTAACATATTCCAGTTCCTTGAAGTTAGTCACAAATTTGGGAATGATGTGTCTGCAGGGATAGTTTCAGGTACTCATTTTTTAGCCGGGAGAATTGAGGTCTACTTAAGCACAAATAGTTGCAGGTACTTCAACTCTAATTTGAAGGCTACCCTCCCACTTCCTTCACCTCTTCCAATAAAACCTACTAAGATTCCTCCCTTTTCTCTTGGTTAAATTATTTATACTACTTACAGATGCCAATTATCCTTCATATCCTATTTAGAGGTGTACTTCAGCACAATGTTCTTCAAGATTTCCCTTGTTTTGAATATCCAGATAAACTCTCTCCAATGCCCTTTTGTCTAATGTTTCACTTTGGAATATGTTAGTTGTTCCTTATTGCCACACCGTATTTCTTAACCTGTTCACTAAAGTTGCTGATTTCTAGTTGCCTTCATGTAAAAGAAGGATATGCCAAGGGAAAGGGTATCTTGTGTCCTAAGATTGCCTAAATTCAAATAATACAGACATCATAGAAAGCAAGTGATAAACACCTCACAAGCTGACTTCCTACTCTCTTCTTTATTTATTTTTCTTATACGTGTTTCATAAGTGGTCTAGTATTGTTTTTTAATTAAAATAAGTGATCTAGTATTTTTTTTAATGAAAATAAGTGACATAGTATTTCTTCACTGATATACTCACTTTTATTAAGTTATTAACAACATTTGGGCATCATGCTCTTGATGGGCTATTTTGTAGTTATTTTCAACTGGGAGGATAGTTCAAATCTATTTGGAACAAGTCGAGGTACTTCATCTCTCCTTCTTACTAAGGCATTTTTCTTTTCATAATATAATGCATGAGAAACTGTTCTTTTGTTAGTTATTTTCTTACAATTATCTTTGCCTAGTTCTGAAATAGTACTAATACATACACTTGATTGTTATTTCACAAATGTTTAAAAGGCTTCAAATGACACTAAGTTTTTGTTCATTTGAACAATTTTTCTAACAATTGCTTAATTATCAGAGATCCAGCCTTAGGGGTGGACTTCAATGGACTATATTATATAGAGCAAGCTGCTCCTTGCTAAAACATGTACATGTACAAATATATAAATGATATTAGTGATTATCCAAAAAGTAAATTGTAATTGTAGCTTTTAAAATTTGTCTACCCTGATGCATCTTGAACCTCTTTGTCACACTTGAACTTCTTCTTACCAGCAATACACAATTAAAATTTAAAATCGGAGGAATTCTTTTGTATTGTAAAAGGAAAAGTACAAGAATCAGTCTTTTCTCCAGTTAGTAACATGTCAATAGTGTAAAATAGGCTCTTATATATATGGGTGGCTTAATTTTTTTTCTACTCTTCATCTACGTTGAACACACTACAGTAACCTATTTGAAAATCACAGAGCTGAATAGTGAGAATATCTTCTATAGTGGTGTAAGTGTCATTGTGTCACAAAATTACAAATACCGGTGATCTTTCATTGTCCCAAATTAGAGGTCTTTTAGTTTAGCACAAAATGGTCTAAAATTGCTCATGTTCCAGTGAATAAGATAAACCTTTGATGCATCCTAGTCCAAGGTCAAAATCATTTAAATCTGGTTTGCTCTCTCAAACCTCCTTGTGTCTGCTTGCTTTTTCACTTTGAAGTCAACTAAATGTTCATGATTTGTTCTCCACTTTGCTTTCACTTGTTTGCTTTATATTTATTGCCAATGATTTCCACAGTGTCTAGTGTCAAACCTTTAATTCATATTTTTCAACATATTTTACTGCATAGCTTTTGTGTATCTTTAAATTTTAGCTCTATTTGTACAGTTCTTGAATTATCCCTTTCCCTTATGTTTTCATGTTCATTGAACTCTGATCTGCTTGTTAGAGTTGAAGATTCCTGAAAACGTTTCTACAAAACCAGCTACTTCAAAGCCAAAATTGGAAGGTCAACTTCGATTTTGATGAAATTTCAGTTTTTCCTGACAAAGAAAGCTTCATGTTGACTGGTGTTGTTGCTTGAAATATCTCTCCATTTGCACGGATGGTGGGACCAACTTCGTGAGATCTTTTCTCGTTGTTATTGTTATTGTTGTAATCCAAGAATGACTTCTTTTTTTTTTTTTTTTTTTTTTTTTTTTTTTAAATTTATTTATTATGTCTTTGTAGACTCTAGCTAGAATTTGTTCCAGAAAGATTGTTGTAACTTGTAAACACATTATTCTATAGTAAAAGATTTTACTGGACTAGGTCCCGTGGTTTTTCCCTTTCCATTGAAGGGTTTTCCACTTAAAAATTTGGTGTCTTGATTGTGGGTTGTTTCTTAACTTTTTTTTTTTTTTTTAATTTTAAATATTGATTATTATGTTTTGCTATTTTATTTGAAATACCCATTGAATTTTCACAAAGGGAGAGAAAATAATTCCAATGTGTGTTGAATTAATTGGCTATTTTTCTTGAGGCTGATCTTCAAATTAGACAATTTTTGGTGCCAATCCCGTTCCATTCACCATACCCTAATGCCAAATCCTCTATGGTTATATATATTAGATCTCTATATAGAGGTCTAGCTACTTCTTGGAACTTAAGAAATTGACAACTCTACACTTTGCACTGAGCATGAGTTCAGTACGTAATACCCTTTTCATGTGTTGGATGGATGTATATTGGATTACTCCAATTCACCACGTGTCAAAATATTGTCTTTTTTAAGAAGTGAATAGACACTTTTATGACATTCATAACTTTCGCCTTCCTTTACTTGAAAGTCATTATCTATTTTATTCAAGTTGAGGGAAAGGGAAAAAAAAAATAAATAGAGGAAATCCAAAAATAACATTAGAGGAAATGGTTTGAGAATTTTTAATCATAGGTAACTCTGAGAATGTTTATTGTTCTCTCTTTGGTTCAGGGAAATGGTTTTGGACATCACATTTGGTTTTACATTCAAAGCTTGGGAAGAATACTAGAAAATGTTTAATCATATGTGACTTTGAATGGTTCTCTGCTAACCTTTAACCTATCCTTAGACCTAAAGCTAGTTAATGGTTAGTTACCGTTGTTAATCACCCCTTCAATATTGTTGGCTAACTTTGATGGTTAAAGATCATAGTCAACAGGTAAAAAATTATCAAGCATAAAATTTTTGTGTACACCCATTAATCAAAACAAGTCATTTTCACAAAAGGAGAATTAAAAAAAAAAAAGGAAAAAAAAAAGAAAGAAAGTATCTTTGACTGTATTCAATTTCATCTTCTACCAAGAAGTTACTTTGTTTGAAACAAATGTAAATTTTAAAAAATTTGAAATTTTTATTCATATTAATTGCTAGAGAAGTGTACAATTTACTTTATCAACAGTTTTCTAATATGGATTTTTTTTTTTTTTTTTTTTTAAATTCCTTTAAAGATATGCTTTCCTGATAGGCAACCCATGGTTTCGCTGCTATAGGTGCCTAAGCTAGATTAAAGCCAAGATGTTTGTCATGTTCCTTTTTTTTGTCCCCCACCCTTCATTCAAATTAGAAGTTAAAATGGTGTAAGTGTTAAAGATTATTGTATATGAGGACAATCTATGATAATCTGCTACAATATGAAAATTAATAGTCTGTTACTCTTCTATTGCCATATACATTGACTGTGAATAAATCAATAAATCACACTTCATTTCTTATTATTTTTCTTATTCAATGTCACAAATGACCACTTTATAGTAGGCCTCCCTTGCAACCGTGACATGAGAATGAGAAAGAAATGTTGTTATAGATTACTGGTTGGCATAGTCGCAAACTCACGCAATATATGGGAATATATAATTATTTTGAGATGTGGTATAATATATGATTTATTCTCTAAATTTTATTGTAAATAATTTGTTCTTCCTAAAAATTAAACAAATTTTAAAAGAAATTTATGACTATTTTTAAAAATATATAATTTTCTTATTTTTGGTGTTTTTTATTGATCTTATTCTTTTTTGAAACGTTCTATATTTTTTTAACTATTGTTCTTATGCATTATATTTGCCTAATTTATTTTGGTACAACTAAAATGTTTAAGTTTAAAATTTATTATTCAAATTTCTCATTCTTTTAAGAAGATTATTATAATAATAAATTATCAAATAATTAAAATTGATATTACTCAAATAATTGATAGCAATTCAAACCTATCTTTTGCCATTTTTATGTAAGTACACCAAAGTGGATCAAAATGAACTTAAGGGATCGAGATAGACCTAATAGACTGAAATGGACCTTATTTACCAAATTGGACCGAATGAATCGAAATTGACCGAATTGGACCAAATGCCCAACCATAATTAGTAAACATACTCAAAAAATTAATAATAATTATATTAATAAAGTGATGTAAAAACCATAATATGTGATAATTAATGGATTCCAACATGATGGAAGTGGCTTGTTGTTAAAGTAACATCAATCAAATTTTTGTCACATTAATATTTTTAACTAAATTAATATGTTGCATTTATGATTCTATGTACTTGTTGAAGGTTTTATTCAAGTTGAATTTAGTTAAATGTAGAGAATTTTTTTTTTTTTTTTTTTTTTTTGAGAAAGATGTGGAGAAAGTTGGTACACCACAAAAAAGCATATCAGGAAAACTACTTGCATGTAATATTTTATAAAATAAAAAAAAAACAAAAAGAAACAATATATATATATATATATATATCATATGGCCTTTATTATCTCTATCTCCTGAAGTTATTGAAAAATGACATATGGTTCTCTAAATAGGTGTGGAACTAGACAACTTGGCCTTAAATACTATATTAGCATATAGATATGAATACAATTATGGAATGAGACTATCTTTTAAAGTAAATATAAACTAAAAATAAATAAATGATGTCTCCATCCAAGGTATTTGTATTATATGTATTTTCTATTATAGTTAAATTTAGGTTCAAGAATGTGCAAAGACAAGCTTGTGAAAGTTGATGATCATATTATGATTGATAAGTTATAATTAGTTTTGGGATGGAGCAAAGGAATAATGCATTATTACATATATTGATATTTATATAAATATTTTTTAAAGAAATAATGAAAAGAAAATGATAAAATAGCCACTGATGTGGCTCAACCGAAACGAAGCAACAATAAAGTGTTGCAATTTAGCTTTTAAATATAAATAATATTGGAATAGATATAGATTAACCTGTTGTATGTAATAATTAAAGAATTTGAGTTTATTTATCTTTCAACACAATAATATATCTTGTTTTTCATTATTTTATTTACCTTTTAACACAATGGTATATTTTGTTTTTAATTATTAGGAAAACCATGGTTCAAATTCCTATGTATGATTTGGTATCTATCAGCTACGACTTATTTCGTTAGCTTTTTGAAAATGGACCATTTGAAAGAGCTGTTTTTGAAAGAAAAAGGAAGTTTTAAAAAGTAGTTCTTTGAAGAAATGGGGTTTCAAAACGGGACGTCAAAAGGGAACTAGTGTCATTATGTATAGTATATCTCTTATGCATTTTAGCTCTTTATTTTACTCATCTATTCAATCATATGCATATATGTCTGGTTCAACATGTGAGGATTTGCAAAGATGCCGAAGGCCATGCTTATACATTATGTATTCTGAACAGTATGGATCAATTATTCATTATAGGCTGCTAAGTATTTTGCCCACGGGACATAATGCCACCGTAAATAGGCTGGGTTTGCTCTCATATATATTTCCATTTGTGATGTTTTTTATTTATTTATTTATTTATTTTTTTTAATTGATGTAGAACCTCACCAAAGCAAGACTCTTTAGACCCATTTTTAGAGAGTAAACTAGGGATATATGTCCCACCCACCAGAGCCGTGTATCAAGTAATTCAAAAGAACTGTTTGTCAATATCGAACCTAAGATGTCAGGGTCTATAGCTCACCCCAAGCTTCCAACCACTTAGGCTGCACCTTGATGGGTTGTTTGGAAAGCAAATTAAACTGGCTCCTCTAAATAAACATGTTGAAGCTTCTTTTGTTGCATTCATAAGTTACATCCAGTTTTCCCCTACATCCTTATGCTCCATTATGGATCATTCAAATTTCATGAAAAATCAAATTGCATAAGGAAGATAGATATACGAAAGGAATTGAATTTCTTGAAGTTTCATAGTGGGTGCTTTTGAAACATGTTTTGTAATTATATAGATAAGGCAAAACTTGGTAGATTTCCTTAAGACATTATATCTTTGGTTCTATAAATAAATTCAACCATATTATGTATATGATAGTGTAGCACAACCGTGAGACTTTTGGCCAATGCACTTCCTTGAGTATAATTACAGCTTCCATGGCTAGCTGGTTGAATTCAATTGAAAATTCCCAAGCTACAGAACCTTAAATACTGTATTCAAGTGTTACCCTTATAAATAAACTTATTCTATCCACTTTATGTAAGTCAAGCCAAATATGGCCTTAGGTTGGTATATGGCACATTCAACAGAATTTAACATCATCAATCTAGTGCTGCCATTACAAGCATTTTATAAGTTTGTTTGTCGATGGTTCAGAGCTTGAATTGAATTTAATTTGGTAACTTTTTTGGTTTATAACTTTAGTCCCTGAAAGACTTGCATGCAAACAAACTCTCTTTGTCCACAAAGACACAATCTAATTAATTTTTTTCACAATTTTCATTATTTCTTACCAAGGACCAGGATTATGCACCTCCCGTTAATTCATTTTCCCCCAACAAATCCAAGATGCTTTATTAATCACCTCACATTCTTTAGAATATACAAGGTGCATTTCATATAAAAGGTCATAAAAAAGCAGAGCGCCGACCTGAGAATGGCCCCAGTGAATTCTTTGCAGATATCACTTTGCTGACCAACAGTCTCCACCTAGCCTCATCTTTCTTCGCCTGCTGCTGCATTTTTTCCTTGAAATGCCTGTAAGCAAGAGGGAAAAAAGAGAACTTATTAACAATATCATCAAATTTATCATATATGAATGTTGTCCACATGTATCACTCAAAATGAGCTGCTGCATTTTTTACTTGAAATGCCTAGAAGCAGGAGAACAGAAATAATCTTATTAAGACAATTATCAAATTTATCATATAGGAATGTTGCCCAAATTCAATAGGAGATTTTCACCTTTGATAATGATCTTATTGAGGAAATGTTAATCTGAGACTCTGGCTGACATGTGCACAAAATGACATTCTACATCTTTCATCACTTTTTTTTTTTGGGAATTGGGGGATTGGACTAATCATATACTTTCCCCAGACAATGAAGGGCATGAGGCAAAGGTAGAAGTTTTGTGCTTACCTGCAAAGAGGGACCTTGCAAGAATCAGGGTCATTGCACAAGCGAGAATGCAATTCAAGCAGTTGCCACATGCACTTGTAGTGAACACATCCACCAAGAACTCAGGTCTTACAACTAAAGAAGTGACGGACTAAAGTCTGAAGCCCTTTGCAACTTGGCATCCTTTATTTAGAACCTTGTCACGAGGCCCTATTGTTCTACACCCATCCCTGCATATGTGAAGGAGGGCTTCCATCGCCTCATGTAGTTGCAAGTACATCTTTTTCTCTTCCATTCTCTTCAATCGGTCTTCTTTTCTCTGAAACAAAGAATCAAAGAAAATGATTATGAAAGAAATGTAAGCTGATGATTGAGAACAAAAAAATTACGTTGTCCAACAAATTGTTCATCAATGACTAAAGAATGAGCTTTCTACTTATGAAAGTCACAAATTGACAAGTATACAACTTAAATAATTTTAAATTCACCTAAATTTAAAAAGGGTAAACTACAATAGCCACCCTCAAGGTTTGGGGAAATGCAAGAAAAATGCTCTTATTTTTATAAATGATAATCCACCTCTTTGAGGTTTTGATTTATATTAACAAATAAGTCCTTAAGATCATTTATGTCCATTAACAAATGAAGTCAAAATACATGTTTTTCAAATTAAATTCTCATCTAGAATAACCTCAATATAATGCTTACTACCCAAATTGGTTATATGAAGAAAATTAAAAATACAAGGAGTAAGTGTAATTTTTAAAAATAAAAGTGGATTTCTAACATTTCCCCAAAAATCAAGGGAAGTTAATGTACTTTACCTAATTTGAGGGGGAAAAACATAGAGTTAATCCATTGATTAAAAAAGATAAAGAGTAGTTTTCAACAAATGGAGTGGGTCCTCTGTACTAATATGTGAAGGGTAGTGAGAAGGGTGGGGGGAAGGGGGGAAGTAAATAATCTTCTATATTAATGTTATGAAAAGCATAGATTTGGATATTTTTACACACTAGGACCAAGTAGATAGTCCATTGCAGGATATGTTGTGCAGATCCCAACAGTAAGAAAGTAAAGGTAGGATTTTTTTTTTTACAAGGCTTAAAAGTTAACTAACCAGGAAGTTAGTATGTTGTGGATCCATTAGGAGGTTGTTGAGCCAGGGATCTACCACATACCCAGTGCAAAAACCTTCCTTGTTGCCTTAATTGTTACGAAATTCAACAGATAGTTAACGTACATAAATTATAGCAAGCATGTATTTATATATCCATTAAAATTTCCATGCTTAGTTCATGATGACAGATATAATTTTCCTTGAACAAGGCACAGGAACTGACTTACTGAATCTGCCTCAACAAGGTACTCTAGAAGTTCTTGTTCGAGTGCAGGATTAGCCCGCTTCATTACTTTCCAACCTTCAGTTGAAGATATAGTTTTGAAGTCTCTGATAATCATATGAACACAAATGAAAGAGAGCCGTGGTGCATCACAATTCCTTGCCAATTGAAGTACATCTATCATGTTTTCTTTGGTCAGCCAGCCCTGCTCCAGAACATATATACCAACTCTTTTCAGCGATGGGACTGAGTAGGAGTGTGATAAAACCAACAAATGGAGAACAAACTGCTTCATTTCATCCTCTTCATAGCTGCATTAGAATATTTAAGAAGAAATAACTTTGAGCATTTTAGCTAGAATCGCTATCTGAGAGAGAGATGGGGATGCAAAAAGATGGAAAAGGACAACTCCAACATACCAGGACAAGTAAATAAAACGGATAAAAGCATAGGCAGCTTGATAAGGCACCCCGGGAATCTTGATGTATCTCATACCATTCTTAACTTTTGATTGCTGTAGAATATTCCCCAGCACAGGAGATGCAACACTCTGCATAGTGGAAAAAAAAAAAAAAAAAAAAAAAAAAAAAAAAGCCTTTAGGCCCATCCCTGTTAAAAAATTCCTCAGAAACTAAAATAAAGAAATTCCAGGAATTTGCATGTGATGAAATTATAGTTTCAATAGTCCCATTGCCTCATTTAAACCACCATTTCTAGAAATTGAAAAGGCAGCAACTTTGTCAGTATAATATTTCAAGTGAATGTCTTTACACTATTAAGTCAGGACCAGCAATAAAAATTGGGCTAGCTCAAAATTATAAAAGGAAGTTCAATCGACCCACCAGAATACTGGAATGAGCCAGAATATATGATTTTTCCTCTGTAATAATATAGACACCTGAACCATATCCTTCCTTGAAAAGCTAGTCCCATGTATCTTTTGTTTCCTTGGGGACGGAGCTACACTCTGAAAGCCTATTGGAATATTTGATTCCAATACATGATTTACTAGGGAGAGAAGGAGGTTTTGGAATATTGCATATAGAGGATACAGAAGAGGAGGGAACTTCCAGCACAGGTAAAATATCGGCTGGATTATCTTCTTCTAGGTGTATATTAAAAGATCCACAGAAGGATTCACCAGTTGAGGATGGCCAGGGATAGTCAAGATCTGATGAAGCCATTAAATACTAGGTATTACGTACTACACAGCTATCAAATTCTACTCAAGGATCTGCATACAAGATAAAAACAGATTATGAGAAGTGTCAATTAATTGCAAGCGGCTAAAGTTCAAAAATGATATTAAAAGAGTATCAATGAAACAAAGGGAACATTGCGTGCATGGTATTTGATGATGATATTAATGAAACAGTGATTATGTTGGAAACAAATCTAGATATATAGTTGCTTAAATGGGATCTAAAGTTTGCATCATAATGTCAAACTTCTTCAGAAAAGGAATGCCAAACAGATGTAAACAAACAAAGCAGAACACCCTATATTATCAAATAGGAAAAGAATCAATTTCATATATCCTTTACTATGACTTGTAGAACATTCATAAAGTTGATTTGCTTTGAAGTTACAGATTTCTTCCTTGCCCACAAAGCTCAATACTAGGAAAACCTTAATTTAGTCTGCCACAAAAGTTCAGAATCCACCCTAACCAGATACTTCACTTTAAACCATAACAAATTGGTTAAATGAATCTTCCATAAATCTTACATGTGCCATTCACACGAATTTAGACGTTGAAATGTGCAATTCTGCATACATACTGTAACCTTTATAGGGGGAATGTGTTCAGAAGTATTAATAATAAAAGTACCAAACAAAAACATACAAGGATTATAGCATCTATTCCTTTGATGACCAAAGTAATTAAAAAAAAATAGTTGGAGATTACGATAACGATTAAAGTGTCAAATTCGGACAAAAGTCCACACTCACACACACATTAACAATTAAAAAATTGCAAATAATCCATATTGAATAATGATTACAAGAACATGCATAAAATGTAAATAAATAATAAATAATAAATAAGACCTCCTTTTTATTTATTAAACAAAGATGATATCCCCAGACCATTAAGAATTAAAAGGATTTTTTATATATCACTGTACACCTTTGGTGCGTCGGTCACTCTACAAGTATAAGTGCTTGTGAGGTGTGGGGAGCAAGAGGCGGGATTCAAGTCTCCAAGAGAGAGCTTCATACACATATACACTTAGATTAAACTAGAGTAGAATTCTATCTTGTATATAAAAAAAATAAAAATAAAAGAAGGAATTTTTATATAGAAACCAAGTTTGGTAGTTAGTCAACCATTAATACAAAAGAAACCAGAATTATATGGCAGAATTTGCTTAAATGGCAAGGAAGTATAAGAAAAGAATTGAAAACTCCAAGTCTTACAAAAGGTATTTTCCTTTGGGGAAAAGTTCTGGTCAAGAATGAATTAACAACCTGATTAAAAAATTTACACTTTACCTACTTGGGTCTAACTGTATTTAGTTTTGGCTCATGAGTCATGAGTTTAGTGTAGTCATTACAATTTGTGTAAATTAGACCCAAGTGGGTAATTCACACTTTGGTGGATCAAACTTTGACCCAAATCATAGGTGGGTTAAATTTAATTAACTTTTTTTTATAACTTCATTCAAAGTAATATAAATAATTCATTAAAGTAATAAAAGAAGTGAGAAATTTGAGTTTTTTAATTGAAGGAAGATATATAATCTTAATAAAATATTTTATTTTATTTTTAACAACTTGCTACAGTTAAATAGTATTTATACCAGTTTACTGTAATTACAAAAAATTTAGCTTTAGCTTCTCTAATAACACATGATTTTTTGGTTCTTTGGTGGAAAAATAGATTTTTTTTTTTTTTTGGGGGGTTAAAATACAATTACCATCGTGAATATTTTCTCTAATGTTTTTCTTTGAAATAGACTAGTTGTTCCCTATTTTCTTACTTACCATATTTATTATCCACTTGTTTTTTAGTCATTAATATTTTTAGTAATTTTGAAGGTTCAGCATTGAGGTATATCTGGAACTTTTGGGAAGAAATGCTGAATATAGGACTGCGAATTCAAAGATTGTCACTAAGAGAACCACATGTCGCACTTGGCAATTCAAGAGCTGCCAGTGGTAGTTTCTGATCTCACAGAATTTCTTTTCCAATGTCAAAGAAATTTTAAAGATACCCCATTTTAGAGCCTGACCATCTTTCAGTGTCCTAATGTTTAACTATGGTGGAAGTGGTACATAGCTTCCCTTCTATATATTACTAAAAACTGAAGTGTAGCATTTATTGTTATTATTCAGTTAAGCCACATCAGTATTATGTCATCATTTATTTTTTTTATTTTTTATTTATTTTTAGATTTACCAGTTGACATTTATTGAGCATTTCCTTAAATTAAGTTGTTACTTTATCTTCAACTCTATCATATGTCTCTCCATTAACCCAGGCTCTTCAAATGCTACTATTATACGGAATTTTAATAGTCACCGATAGATTACAACCTCCTCACATCTTTTATCCGTTGTAACTTTTTCAATTTTTTTAGCATGTGTCAACAATATGCACTATAAGTTCACCATTATAATTAATATCCACTATAAACTTAAATACTCCATCAATTTTTTTTTCCTTTTCTTTTTTCCCTTAGATCTTTTTTAAGTAACCCAAAAGTCATGTTTTACCATAACTAAATCACCCCTAACAAAATCTATTCTTTCCTAGGAAAGAAAAAAACACTATTTCCTTTTTCTTTTTTTGGTATTAAAAACTTCATTATTTAAAAATTAAAATATCTTTTAACAATTATTTTTATAATTACTTTTCCAATATATCTCCCTCCCTTTTACCTTTTCATCTCCCCACTACTTTCTATCTTAATATCACTCTTTTTCTATCATTTTATCTTTCTTTATTTTGACTCTTCTTATTCTCATCATTTTACTATAAATTTGACATTTTCTTTTCCATTCTGTACATAGTTTTCTCACACAAAATGGTTACCTCTCTCTCTCTCTCAATTTGTTTTTCATTTTTTGTTATTTTATTTTAATTTTATTGCATCCATACTTTAGGTTTTGATTAATTTTTGTGTTAATTAAAATTCTACCTTGGACTATTGTGATTTAGTTTTGTGTTTTAAGTTGTTTTAGTAAGAGACGAATCTTGTCTTTAGAAATGGCATAATGAAACAAGAACATGGGTGGAAGGAATATAATCAAATGTCATATAATATGGTGAAGTAGTGTATCTTCCATTGCTAAATTATGTGGTCCTTGATGGACTCATCTCGCTGTAGATTTTGTGAATATTGAAGATCTTACTTTTGTTCAACTACTCCATTTGAGTGAAGACTTGGTACATATGTGCAGTCTTAGAGTGTGTTTGGCAAAAATTATTTTTGTCAACTTATTTTACTATTCAGCTTATTTCTACTACTATTTATGGATCCTACTGTACTTTTTGGTACTATTTATAAGTCTTATTGTATTATTTTAGCTAACTTTTACATTTATTTACAGTATTTTCAGCAAAAAGTTTACAGTTTCAGAAAAATGAACGAATCCCAAACAGATCCTTAATCATAATAAAATAAGCTGCGTGTGCCTCCCCTCCCTCCGCCATGTTTTCTCATGGAGAGGCCATTTATATACTGTTACTCATTGATAGTTTATTTTTCACTCATGAGGTTACCACTATAAAGAGCATCCCCTTAAGCTCTAGACAAACCAATGATACTGTCCGTGGTTCAACATTGAATTGAGGTATGCCGTACATTCTTAAGAGTGCATATCTTTTAACTATTATTTTTATTCACCCAAAAAAAAAATCATTATTTTTATTATTAATTTTCTAATATCTTTCCATTCTTTTTTCTTTTTCATCTCCCCACTACTTTCTATCTTAATATTACTATTTTTCTACCATTTTATCTTCTTTTATTTTGACTCTTTGTATTTTCATAATCTCACTATAAATTTGACATTTTCTCTTTTATTCTATGCATAGTTTTCTCACACAAAAACGTTACATTCATCTCTCTCTCTCTCTCTCTCTCTTTGTTTTTCATTTCTGTTTATTTTTTTTTTAATTTTTATTACATTGGTATTTTAGGTTGATGAGTTTTTGTGTTAATTAGAATTCTACTTTGGGTTGTTGTGATTTAGTTTTGTGTTTTAAGTTGTTATCTTTTTTATTATCTTTGATTGTTATATATTATCCTACTACATTATACATATAGTATATAATAAAACAATGTTCTTATATTACATAGAATGACTTGGACAATTTGATATTTATTGCTATATATTATATTTTTACTTTTTTTTCTTCGCATCTTATTTTATTCAACAAAATTCAGCCATACCCTCCATTTTATTAAATTATGTAGCACAAATCAAGAAAAAGCTAGATACACACATGCCTTCCTTTACCATATATTAGGGGAATCAAAATATTTGTGTGTGTGATAAAGGACCATATAATTCATAATTTAGATAGCATTCTTTGAATGTGTATGGACCTATAGATTGAGCAATTTGTAGACTTAAAAGACTATTAAGAATGGACTCTTTGAATCAAGACTAGAAATATTTGGACTACTATATATCATTTAGATAAAAACCTTTATCATAGTTATAATAAATTTTTTGCCACAAATTTAAATCACGCAAACTTAATAATTTTATATTATGTGTTGGCATATTCTCTCCTCCTTCTTCTTCTTCTAAAAAATTTTATGTATCATCTTCAAATGATGTCAACAATATTGATCTTATGAGAAAAGTTACATAAAATATTAATAAAAAAATGTTTTATATTACAATCTACTAAAAATGCTTTTTAAATATTTAAATCTTTCTATTATTTATATCACTAACATGTTTTATAGCTACCACATGTGGTAACTTAAATCTTAATATTCTTAAGTTGTTTCGGCAAAAAGAAAAAATTGAAAAAAAAAAAAAATTGTCACAAAAGAAGATTACATGCAAAGCTTTTTGCAAAATGAAATATCTATTTTGTTAGGCCACCAAACTTGATAATTTGCAAATGGTGGAACCACTCATAATAATATTTGCATAGTTATATAGTTCCAGCTAAAGTAATCAAGTATACTTTTAGCATTAAAAAAAACACACATCTACCAGTGGTTAAACGTTCATCTTGGATAGTTTTAACTTTTCATATAATTTTACTTTCATATATTCATCTATTTTAGTATAGATTTTTCTATTAAAAAAAAAACTTTAATTTGGATATTTATTTGAAAACAATGAAATAATGATTCATGAATAATGAAAAACAAAAAATATTATCTATGCATATTCATCTTGTGCAGTTGTAACTTTACATATAATTTTGCATCTATATATTTATCTACTTTAATTTAAATGTTTATAACTAAATAATGAATTCTATGAACAAGGTAATTAAAAAAAATCATATTTCTACTCCCAATTTTATTTTTCAAAAAGAGACCTTTTACATTTCCTTGGAATTTTTTTTTAAACTTTGACATACAACTAACCAAACCACTTCATACATTAAATAAAAAATTAAAGCTTATTATTACTTCAGTTTAGATATTATGAGTGCCTTAATTGATTGAGACCAAACTGGAGAAATGCCTTTTATATTTCCTTGAAAATTCAGAAGAAAAAAGAAAAAAAAAAAAACAAAAAGCAAAAAACAAAAAAAACCCTTGACATACCACTAATGTAACTATATCTATAACTATTTAAGACATCTATGATATCTATTTCTTATTGATAACCATAAACATTATAGCAAGCAAGGGAACCTACAAAGTAATAAAGAATAAATGAAGGAAGAAAAAAAGAAGTGAAATCAAATGTCAATTCGATTTCTGGGAAGTATGCATGATCATCCAATAAGAAGAGTTTCAATTTTTTCAAATGAACGATTTGAAGACCTAATGATTCTAACAACTAATGGCAGAAATCGAATAGAGGATATTAAAAACTTTAACGTGCAATAAAATCAACCATTACATTCACTTAATTAAATCAATAATACAAAATTTAAACTTAAAACTAATCAAACTCTAACTAAGGAAATTATATTTCCTATCATAACTAAAATGAGATGTTCTCCAATAATAATAGAAATTACATAAGAAATAAATTTGAAAAATCTAATGAACAGGTTGTTTGTTTTTAGACCCCTTAAACAACAACAGAATTAACCTAGTTAATTAGCCAAGTGATTAACTTAGTCAAATTATGCAAATCTAGGTTATCACAATCAAACAATCATATCAAGTATATAGCGGCAGAAATATAAATAACATAGAGATATGATCACCCAGGAAAACCAAACCGGTAAAAACCCTAGGGAGGATTTAACCTAGCTATCCTCAAGGTAAACTTGAATCCACTATAGAAAGAATTGAAGTTTTATAATAAGACTTAGACCACTAACATCTTATTGCTACCCATAAGTAGAAACTTACTGACACGACCACGTGCAAACTCCGAAACCATAGACTCCTTCTTTCTTGGATTCTCCAGCAAGTACAAGCACACTCGCTTGTGTATCTTTAAGCTCTTATGGTAGCAACTGAATGATTATCAAGTTCTTGAACGAATCTACTTCTTGATAATCCTAAGCTTGTGTGAAGGAAAGCTTCTCACAGATCTCACAAGAGATTCACATAAATAGCAATATGAGCAACCTCTAAAACGTGGCTAGGGTCTGCCTTATATACCTAGGGCAAAAACATAAAACCCTAAACGTTTTAACAGTTAGGGCTAAGTTAGAATTATGCAGCAAAAACACATTCTGCCTGAGATTCAATTGATCGAGCCTAAGTTTCGATCAATCGAGCCAAGCCGAGATGCACAATAACTACTACATCAGCTCGATTCCAACTTTACATAAAAGAACCAACTTTGAGCAAGTCTAAACAAGACTAAACAACCTGTTTTGATCATGGTTTGCCAACAATACATATTAGAGTTCTAAATACGTGAAATCCTAAGTCTTTAGAACCTAACAAACTCCCCCTTGGCAATCTGTGATAAAACACAAACTAAAAGCTCAAAGTTTACAAAATAAAGCCCTTTACATAACAAATCCAATCCTAACTACTATCCATTAGTTGCAAGTGTAGACAGCAGCACAATTGAATCAACCTGTATTTCTTGAAATACTTAACAAATGCATAAACGCATGTGTAGAAAATACAAGTAAACAAAATAAATTCTTGATTTCACCAAAGCACAAAATAAAGACATATATCAATAAATAACTCAAAAATATAAATCAATAAGCAGTGAAACAAGAATAAAAAATAAATGTAACTCCCCCTAACATGAATAGCCCAACAAAAATACATCAAGAGCCAAAAGGAATGTAAAATACAAAGTGCGGCTCCTAAATACAATCTAATCACCATAGGCTCCAACCAAACAAAAAAGGCTCCCCCTATCGACAAAAACTCTACAAGCTATACAAAAGCTACTCCCCCTTTTTGTGACAGAATGCCAAAAAGCAATCAAAGTCCATCATCAAAAGGAGGTGGCGTAGGAGAGCATCTAAAATGCGCCAACTCTGTACGCAAAGCACGAACCTCATCAAGCAAGTCCACCAAAACCTGTCCTTGAGCTGCCTGAATGGTCAAGACATGATCCAATGTACGTCGAATGTCGAACTCATTCAAAGTAGTTGGTGGAGGAACATCTGTAGCAGCAGCAGCACCAGACGCCTCAGCCTGTGCATCACCTCTAGAAGAGGGAGGAGGGGGTACAGCACGAGAAGACTGAACACGAGGAGGTCTCAAATGTGCAGCCCTCTGCCTAAGGAAAGTGGCACCTATGGGACTAGTAATATGTACGGGCTCAGACACAGGGAAACCATCTAAACCTAAAAACAACAAAACCCTATGAATAAAAAAAGGATAGACAAGAGCGTCACCAACAACGCTACTCCTATGAATCTCGTTCAAAGAACGAAAAAATAGATGAGGAAAAGAAATAGAAGCACCAAAAACAAGGGCATACAAAAACAAACATCTCTCAATAGGGATGGTGTGAAGATGAGAAATAGGCCACAAGGAATGACACGCTATCCTAAGAAAAAGATAGGAAGTCTCAAAAAGCTCAACGGACATGATCCGAGGATCAGAATCCCACTGGATAGAAGACCCAGTGATGTATGACATGACATCATCTAAGGGTGGACACTCCTTATAAGGATAGTTAGGCTGCCTAATGACTGGGACCCCAAGAGCCTCAGCCACTACCCTAGGGGTAATGGTGAACTCAACACCTCGTATCCAACTCCTAACAAGGGTGTTGGAATCATAGACGTGGCAAGAGAGGTTCGAGTAAAACTCTCTAATCAGGACGGTCAAGGGTGAATGGTCTATCTCCAACAAGGACAACCAGCCCCTACTCTCAAAATTTGCCCTAATGGCAGGATCTACCTCATCTAAAACAACAAAATGCTTAGCCCAAATTTCCCTCTTATTGTTCAACTTATCATAAGCCTCTCTGCTTTTGGCATCCTTAAACAACTCACACCTAGAGGGAGACTCAGAAGAAGAGGAGAGAGTCCTATGAGCTCTAGTCTTCCTAGGCATGGTGCTAAGGAAAGGACAAAGACATAAAGCAGAACGAAAAAGAACAAAAAAGAAAAACCAAGGGCAGACTGTAAGTTAACACAAAACAAATATAGAACAAAAATCTATATGATGCATGAACAGATTTCAATGACATGATGCATGCTCTAATGCAATGAAACTAAGTTCAATTTAAGGTCAAATTCACAAAATTTGGCTTGAGCAAAGAGTTTCTATCAAAAACCCCCAAAATTTGAAAAGCCACTTGTTTGTTTGTAAAATAAATTGACCAATTGATGATCACACAACACAACATATAGTTTAGAATGACCAATTACATCAATTTAACAAGCCAGTTTCATTAATTTCACCCAATTTGAACAAAATCCCCAATTCGGATTAATTTCAAGCCCTAGAATTTTAATTCAACACAAAACCCCAAATTGATCAAATTAAGCATCATAGATCAAGTTTAAAACATCTCCCAACAAAAACCCAACAATCAATTTCACAAAAAATAGCTTGAATCACCAAAAGTCCCAATATGCATAGGTTCGAAATTTTCAAAGAAAAATGCATGATAAATGCATGAAAATTGAAAATAAACTTAAAAGGAAGGGTATAATTGACTTACCGGCCTTAGAGGAGAAAAACCTTGCAAAAATTTGGGAGGAAAACGACAAAAATTTGATGAGTGAGCTTGTCCGAGTCGGAGAGAGAGAGAGAGAGAGAAAAGTTTAAAACTTTTTGAAAAAGTGTATTGAACGAGTCAAAAACTGATTTTTAAAAAACTAAGTCATTATATTTGATTGATCGAAATTCAATTTCGATCGATCGAAACAGAGAGAAACTCATAAAGAATTTTTAAAACAAATTCGATTGATCGAAAAATAGATTGGATCAATTGAAACAGATAGAGGCTCACTAAAATTTTTGAGAGAAAAAAAAACACAGTTTTGAAAAACAAAAACACATTTTGGCCCAAAAACTCCTCAACGCATTGAAATAGATGAACAAAATGCATGAGTATAATATGAAATGCTTTTCAAAAACACAAGTTTTTTTAAACCCAGTTTCCCAAAATTAAGATTTTCACACATTTTCCTTTTTAATTCTCAAGCATCAAATATGTTTTGCATACAAGACTCAAGGTATTTTTAAACTTGGTTGGTCAGACCAAAAACACACACAATAACATGTACAATGTTTAGCAAAGAGTAACTCATGTAGTGTGTGCAACTAGCAAAAGTTTGAGATACATGTGAGATGATATGTGAATAGAAATCAACCACTAAGTCTACAAAATTCATCACATAGAATTTGAAAGTGACTATCACCTAAAGAGTTAAATCATATAACTCTCACATCTCCTAGATCATAAGCTTGCAATCATGTAAGTTTCTTGAATTTGCCTCATATTGTACATACCAATTTTAGTTGTTCAGAAACTTATTAAAAACCGAGATAATGTACACACCAATTTTATTTATTTTAATTTAGCATTAAGCCCAATAATGTACACACCAATTTTAAGCAATTAAACCGAGGTTACACCTTATGTTGTTTTTGTGCATGTGCCACACTTTCTCGAGCACACAATCTTACGATATGCACTAAGGTGTTCATGATTGGCTAGTAAACAGTGGTGAGATAGTTACTTATGCCTTTCTCAAAAGGATCAAAGCCAATAGTCAAAGACATGTGACTTCAAGATAAAGACAGAGTGATCAAAAGCCATAAACATCTTTCCCACACAACATGCACTACAAAGTTTTAACTAGTAAAGTGCAATAAATAAGCTCATCTAAGCTAAACAAGGTACAAAGACATGTTGTGTGAAAATAAATTGACTAACCTTGTTTTTAAGAACCAAGAGAATAAATACAAGACACAATTTACTTCCCTTTCCTTTTTTTTTTTTTAATATTATTTTGAAAAGAAGAAACAAAAACAGTCCTAGAATGAAATGCATGAATATTATGCAATGCAAATCCTAGGAACAAAAAAAAAAAAAAAAAAAAAAAACCAAACAAAAATGGTCACAAAGAGTAGAGCAATGAAGCACAGGGACTATGTCAGAAAGACTCAATTAGATCGAGCCTTTTGCATCCAAAACCTTTTAGATGCATTTCAAGCATTGGAGTTTTTATTCACATTAGAGTGATTTTCAACTCCAGGATTTGAATAAAGATTTAGAGCCTTTACCAATTCACCAATAAGTACCATAAGATCTTATGCTTAAGGCACATGTACTTTTGGTTTGTTTGCTCTCTTAGCAGCTTGCAGTTTGTAACAGTTTGGACGAATGTGTCTAGACTTTCCACAACAATGACAAATCCAAAGGCTTACCATGCATCTTGTCCTTAGAAATGGTAGACTCTTTAGGTTTAGACTCTTTCAGATCAACCCTAATTTTCCTAGGAGGTGTAACCTCTACAGGTTTAGCAGTCTCACTCATAACCTCACTCACAGGGGGTTCAGAGGAAGAAGAAGGAACAAAGTTTGTGGAATGGGGTGCAGACACAGAGATGCTTTCAATAAAACCTAATCCAGATTTGTCAGAAGTTGACTTTTGAACACTCAGTATTTGATCAAGTTTAGAACTAGCAGATCTAGCAACAGATAAATCAAGTTCCAAATATTTAACTTTATCAAGTAAAAGCATATTCTCAGTTTTCACATTGTTCAAAAGTTCATTAGCATTAAACAATTTAACAAGCAAATTTTTCTTATCAAGCTCAAGTGATGCAATTTTCTTTAAGCCTAATTCAACATTTATGGCATTCTTTGCATCAACTTTGCAAAATTTATTGTAGGCTTCTTGAAGATTTGCATCCTCAGAGAGTTCCCCCATCAAAAGGGTTCTCTTTAACAGATACACTTTCATTAATTACAGCAGTAGCAATGAAAGCAATGAAGTTTCCATCCTCGTCACATCCGGACTCATCATCAGAAACTTCATTATCACTAAGGGTTACAGCCATAGCCTTCCCCTTAGACCTCAAGTATGTGGGACATTCAGATTTCATGTGACCATACCCTTGACATCCAAAACACTGAGGGCCTAAAGAATTGTTTGAAGATTGACCAACTTTTTCTCTAGGTTTTTCATTGTTGTTAACCTTAATGGGATCATTCTTTCTAAAGTTTCTAGGTTCAGCAGTGTTTGTGCCTCTTGCCCTTCTGTTACTGTTCCTAAGAAAGTTTCTAAAGCTCTTGGTAAGGTAAGCAATATCTGTAGCAAAGAGCTCATCATCAAATCCACTAACCTCAACATCATCAACTGACTTAAGAGCCATTGATTTGGATTTGCTAGTTTTGGGTAGATCTAACTCATAGGACTGAAGAGATCCTATAAGTTCATCAACAGGGATGGAGTCCACATCCTTGCCCTTAGTGATGACAGTCACTTTGGGTCTAAAGTCCTCAGTCAAAAATTTAAGAATCTTCCTAACAATTTTAGGTTGATCATAGATTTCACCCAGATTATATGCAGAATTAACAATGTCATTTAGTTTAGCATAGAATTCATCAAAAGATTCATCATCAGACATCCTAATGCTTTCAAATCTAGATGTTAACTGCTGCAACTTATTAATTTTAACTACCTTAGTGCCTTCATGCACAGTTTGAAAGATTTCCAAGAAGTGTGAACAACCTCAACATTAGAGATTCTCTTAAATTCCTCTATAAAAATAGCATTAAAGATGGCATTCATAGCTTTGCTATTAAACCTAGCTGCTTCTTTTTGAGAAGTTTGCCACTCACTCACTCACAGGAGTAGTGAGCTTCTCCCATCCGTATTCAACGGAGTTCCTGACTCTCTCATCAATAGATTTTAGGAATGCTTTTATCCTTAATTTCCAATAAGCATAATTATTCCCATCAAAGTGAGGAGGAATAACCAGAGAGTGTTTGTGTTCCATGACAACAGGGGTCAAGGATCAGCTTAGAGATCAAAAGATCTTCAACAAGAGAGCTACCCGCTCTGATACCACTTGTTTGTTTTTAGACCCCTTAAACAACAACAGGATTAACCTAGTTAATTAGCCAAGTGATTAATTTAGTCAAATTATGCAAATCTAGGTTATCACACTCAATCAATCATATCAAGTATATAGCAGCGGAAATATAAATAACACAAAAATATGATGACCCAAGAAAACCAAACCGGTAAAAAACCTGGGAAGGATTTAACCTAGCTATCCTCAAGGTAAACTTGAATCCACTATAGAAAGAATTGAAGTTTTACAATAAGACTTAGACCACTAACATCTTATTGCTACCCACGAGTAGAAACTTACTTACACAACCACGTGTAAGCTCCGAAACCATGGACTCCTTCTTTCTTGGATTATCTAGCAAGTACAAGCACACCCACTTATGTATCTTTAAGCTCTTATGGCAGTAACTGAATGATCATCAAGTTCTTGAACAAATCTCCTTCTTGATAATCCTAAGCTTGTGTGAAGGAAAACTCCTCACAGATCTTACAAGAGATTCACACAAACAGCAATATGAGCAACCTTTAAAATGTGGCTAGGGTTTGCCTTATATACCTAGGGCAAAAACATAAAACCCTAAAAGTTTTAGCAATTAGGGCTGAGTTGGAATTATGCAACAAAAACGCATTTTGCCCGAGATTCGATTGATCGAGCCTAAGTTTCGATTAATCGAGCCAAGCTGAGATGCACAATAACTACTGCATTAACTCGATTCCAACTTTACATAAAAGAACCAACTTTGAGCAAGTCTAAACAAGACTAAACAACCTGTTTTGATCATAGTAAATACATGAAATCCTAAGTCTTTAGAACCTAACACAGGTCTACCTCTCATTTAATATCTATGTTATGCAATTCATCAACCAATAAATATATGATAATAGTAAGAAACCTTATAGATGAGATCATTAAAAAAATTATAAAACTAATTTAAAAAAAAAAAAAAAAATTCTTTACAAAGTGTAGGGACCAAAATAATATTTTACTTAAAAAATTATTACGATCAACGTGTGGGTTTGCGACTAGTTAATTATAAATGCTAATGTCTTTCGTTGTCCCAATTTGAGGTCATGTAGTTTTGCACAAAATGGATTAAGATTGCTCATGGAGTTTGTTCCAATTATATATTATTCTTCTTTTTTCAAAATTATTTTCTGAAAAGCCAAGTTATCTAAAAAACTTTCAATTGTCTACAGGTCCTCTGGAAAGGGATCAGCTACCTTTTTCTCTGGCATTTACTGTTATTTCCTTCATTTTGCAAGCTGGTACTTATTTTGAACTGTAACAGCGGTTTTTTTTTTTTTTTTTTTTTTTAATGCTTGATTGATTTAAATTTATAGATTTCCCTGTTGTTAATTTTCTTGCTGACCTATGAAAATATGCATTCACAGGCTATTACGATGACTTTTAATCTTCATGTACAGGTATTCTTGTATTTATGGATGGGTATATGAATATAGCAATGGAGCAAACAGAAGAATGATTTAAAAATGGCAATAAAAAAAAAAGTATGGTGATGCTTTTAGTTGCAAAACAACGTTAATTTAAAGGTTGGTTTGTTATTTTATTATTATTATTCAACTTTCTTGTTTTGGGTCCATACTATATTTTACTGGACTGGCCATGATTAGGATAATCTCTTTTGATGCAGTTCTCTACATTAGTATAAGTCATGTAGATCATCTGCAGTCATGCTTTTAATGTAAGACAATGTGGATTTTGGAAATGATCTCCAATGGCATGAGCTATCAAATGTTTGATTTGAAGAGAGATGCCTTATTGCTATTGTGATGAATGGCATCATTGATTTAACAGTATAATCAATGATGATGATTATGATTGTTGAATTGGTGGCTTGATATGGTTTAAGCAATGTGGCTGTGTACTTGGTTTCAGATAATGCTCCACACAAAGATTAGCCGACTTTATTGGTTCATGCGGCAAACCTAAAATTTTATATATGCGGTCTTGTTGATTGTTGTGTGTCAAAAAATAGAGCTCAAGTTGTGCTTTGTTTGAGAGAAATTTTAGGTTTCTCTTGTCACGTGCTTATGGTGAGAGCCCTCTTTGGGAGTATTAGTGTTTGGGTTTGTGATATTGCCTTTGTTCTAACTTTTTAATCTCCCTATTTTGTTGTTGAAACTTTCTTGTTGACACTGCCCATGGATGTAAGCCTATGGCCGAACCACGTAAATCTTTGTGTTCCTTTTGTGATTGTCTTTTTTGTTTTTCTATTTCTATTTTGCATAAACCCACTATCATTTGGATACACACAACAAATAAGAATCAATGCTTCCATTATCGATGACTCCTTAATAGATAAATTTATACATTGAGGCTTGATGCATAACTGTTAAAGGCATCTTTTGTTTCTGCTATTGTTTTACTAGTGTGAATTTGTTTTGAGATGGTTTTTGTTTCCAGAAAACTGCTTTGCTTTGAGATAGGCCAAAAACGGATTGACCATTTGTGATGAATTAATTGATTAATTAGCCAAGTTTATTAATTAATCAAATTAACATGCAAATGTGTGGTAGCACAAACAAATCACCAATGAAACTAAGTATGCAGCGGAAAATAAATTGACACGGTGATTTGTTTACAAATGAGAAAAACCTACTCGGTAAGAACCTTACCGGGTAATTTTAAGGTCACTACTCCCGAGAATCCACTATTATCACAACAAGCGGTTACAAGTAAAGGAATCCCAGTACCTTATACCAACCTACAGTTGAACTCTTACTCCAATACCCAATTGGACTTGTTCTGTAGTGACAATCTCTCATTTTCAATGCACGGCTCCCAATACGTGACTAACCAATTGCATGGATCCCAGTATGTGACTTGATCACCAACTTGAGAAGGATGTTGGCTGCAAAGTTATTCAGTTCATCTAGACGATGAAGATCATGAAGTTGCTTGGTCACAAAACCCTATGGTGTACAAACACAATAACTTTTTCATAGGAAAGATGAACTAGGGTAAATTCTGTCTCTAGTCACAATTTGCTTGAACAAAACTTTGCTCCACACTCATGCGAATTTTGTCACCTTTGACAACCCTTAAAATAATCCTTATATATGTCTAGGGTTGTGAGAAAAAAAAACCCAAACATATATTCACGGATTGATGAAAAATAGTCTTGAAATACTGAACTTCATAAACCTCGACAGATACCCTATCTGTAGAGCTGCAGTCGAGCCACAGGATTCAGACAGCTCTAAGTCTCGATTGATTGCTAGCTGTCGAGCTTTAATGAACAACACTTTCTGCACTTGAATCTTGGACAGACTTGTATAACTTTAACACTTGAACTTGAAACAAGGTTTCTTGAAGCATTAAACATATCCTAGATCTACCCAATTACAAGTAAAGTGCATTTTGTCAAAAGATTAGCCAATTACATAAAATAGTGACTTATGTTCCTAACATGTGAAACACATATGTCCTAACACATTGTACTTAAATTTAACTCAAATTTTACTTGAACCAAGAAAAGCATAATGATTGGTTGGTTGCCAGTGTTTAGCTTGCTGTAAATTTTTTGTGGGAAGATGGAAGCCCTTTTTCTTATTTTTAAATTTAATGTTATTTTTTTTTTGGTTTAGGGAAAAATGGTTTCAGAAATCACATTTGGTTTTTCATTCAAGGCATGGGAAGAATGATTTGAGATTGTTTTATTATAGGTGAATCTGAGTTGCTTTTGACTACTTTCCCTCAAACTATCTTCAAACCTAAAGTTAGTTGATGGTTAACCATTAATAATCACCACTTCAATAGTGATGGCTATTTTTAATGGTTAAATAGTCCTCCGTAAAATGTCTAGTAGAAAATATTTTTTATGCCCATTAGTCAAAACAAGTCATTTTCAAAACAAGTCTTCATTTATCTTATATCAAGAAGTTACTTTCTCTGTAACAAATGGAAATTTAAAGAATTTGAAATATAGATTCATATTTAATTGCTTGAGAAGTGTACAATGTACTTATTTTGGTGGTTGAATATTCTTTATCAAACAATGAGATTGAGAGCGAAGCTTTCCTGCTAGGCAACTTGTGACTTCCATGCTATAGGGGCCAAGCTAACTTAAAGCCCAAATGTTTGTCGTGATTCGTGATTCTCTCTTCTTCTTCTTTTCTTTACTCCCTCATTCAAATTAGAAGCAAGCTATTCATAAAAATAAATAAATAAATAAATAAAAAATGGAAGCAAGTTAAAATGTTTATAGATGTTAAAGAATATCGTACATAGGGAAAAATTTATGGAAAATCAAAATTAATAGCTTCTTACTCTCATCTCATCTATTTTCACATGCAAAGTGTTAAAGAATGTCGTGTGTAGAGTGAAGACTTCAACGTTTGGAGTCAAGCATATTATTGACATTAAGTGAGTGAAATATCTTACACTGCAAATAAATTATAACTATTAGTATACTGTATATTGGCATGTTGAGTAGAAAAGAAAGTTGTGCTCGGACTATGGTCTAGGTTTTGCATGCTTCTCTAAGAGAAGTTTTTTAGTTGGAGTTTTAAAACTAAGTTGGAGTAAATTCTCTTAGTCTTGTTTGATGGCTACTCTATTTATTTTAGTACATCATATTTCGTTAACCTTTTCTGAGATAATATTGCTTAGACCAATTGGAGTTTATTTGTGAAGTTTATTAATAATTAGTTAATTTAACTTTTGCTATGTTATTGTTCTATCATCAGGAAGAGACAGATCAGATTTTAGATAGGCAAAATGAGTAAAGGTGGAGAGAAAGGATCAGCAACTACGAAAACCCCTGGAGATTTCCTCAAATCAATTTATGGGAGATCTGTTGTTGTTAAACTGAATTCTGGAGTAGATTATCGAGGTCAGTCTCCCTATTTCTTATTTGAGAAGTAGTGTTTCTAATCTCTGTTTGTGTATGTGTGGCTAGTTCTTGATGGAAGTGTAATTTGCCCCGTATCAAACATTCTTCCCATTGAGGGATTCTTGATAACTCAATTCTACAAGAAATCTCTCTCTTTTTTTCTTTTCTTTTTTCTTTTTTTTCTTTTTTTAATACGGACTGGCTAGTTAATATTATATATTTTTCTACAAAAAAATGAAAGATTTTGGTCACTTTTCTCATTCGAGAGAGGTGTTTTATGTTTTATTTTTCTTATATAGTTATAATGACCATCTTTGTTTCAATATTTCAATTGCTTTCTCTCTGAGCTCACCTTCTTTTCTTTGGAAATTAAGAAATTGCTGTCTTTTTCTAAGTACTTCTTTTTAGGCTTTGACTGGTATCACCTTCATTTTGCAAACTGTAATTATTTTGAATTTTTACAGCTTTGAATGCATGATTGATTTTAAATTTATTGATTTCCCCACTATTTGCACAATTACCTTCTATCAATAGTTTACATATAGAGGAGGTATCCTCCCCTTATATATACTGCATAACTTGGTTCTTATTGTTTATCAAATATACACAATATATTGATTATTGATTTTATTAGGTACATTATTTAAAGATTTTTTATCAGATATCCACAAATTTGTAAGAGGAAAAATTTGGCTAGTCTTTTGGTATATGGTACCTCTCCTTAGTGAGCGTTTGGATTGAGATTAATGCTGCGGCGCGTTTTCATTTCACGTTTTGCAACTTCTTTTTTTTTTTTTTTTTTTTTCTTCAGGCGTGTGAGGGTGTAATACGGTACTGTGCGGCTACTGTTCATATGAACAGTAGCCGCACTTGTTGACTTTTGCCATGAACAGTGCACTTGTGCACTGTTCATGAACCCACAAATTTTATTTTTTATCAATTTTTTTATTAAAAATGGGTCCCACAGTACTATTCACACATTTAAAAATTATTTTACTACAGTGTTTTCAGTTTTCAGTTTTCAGCAACAATAAGTTCAATCCAAACGGACCCTTAAGATCTTCATGGTAGGCAAATGAAATTGGGTAATTGGAAGGGCAAGAAAAGGGGGGAAAAACCTCGGAGTGATGGGTTGATGCAGGAGTATACATAACATGGATGATGATGACATGGCATATTGAAGTGGCATGGGGCTTGACTTGGCTTGTGACATGACATGACACTTGAAATTCAGCCATTTGACTTGGCTGGCCTTGTGCCACGTCAATTACTTGTGCCTTGTCACCTTGCCATGTCATCATCATCCATGTTATGCTATATATTCTTGCATCAAAGGGGAGGCTAGGCTTATATGGCGGTGATAAGTAATTAAATTTTATTTATTGATTTGTGTCTAACCCCACTTTTGCTTCTCCAAAAAAAAAAAATTTCTGTCGAATGATAGAATATACTGCTAATGGATTGAATCAGACCTCTAGTGATGGTTGGTGTGCCCTACTTTGTTTAGTTCTGCATGCACCACGAAAACATGCGCTTATAGGCTATTATAATGCCTTTAAATGTTCATGTGTAGGTATCCTTGCATGTCTAGATGGGTATATGAATATAGCAATGGAGCAAACAGAGGAATACGTCAATGGGTAGTTGAAAAATAAGTATGATAATGCCTTCATCCGTGGAAACAATGGTACTTTAAAGAAAACTTGTTCTTTTACTGTTATTATTCAACTTTCTTTTTTTGCCCCATATCAATGATTGGGTTATCTCCTTTAATGCAGTTCTCTACATTAGTACATCAAAGAGGACATTGGCAGATGGGGCTTAGTTTTGATGTTTATTAAGTCATGTAGATCATTAGCAGTCATAAGATAAGTTGGATTTTGGAATTGAGGATTAGAAAGATTGATGCTTTCCCCAGTCTCAGTTAAACTTTCATCCAACACTTGCACGCATCCCTTAAAAAACTATACTTGTATGGGTGGGATAAACTCAAATCTCTCCCAGATGATATTCAACGCTTCACTGCACTCAGAACTCTGTAGATACATAAATTTGATAGAATGGAAGCTCTACCTGAGTGGTTGGGCAACCTTTCTTCTCTTCAAAACTTGGATCTTATTCGCTGCGAGAACTTAATGTATATGCCCACAGTCCAACGCCTCACCAAATTAACGATTCTACAGATTTCTAATTGCCCCAAATTAAAGGAAAGACGTGCAAAGGGCACTGGTGCAGAGTGGTCAAACATTGCCCATATTCCATTAATCACCATCAACGGAAATCGTATTGAAAATGAAGTTATGTGAAGATACTATAAATTATTATGGAAAGAGATGAGCGGTAAGTTTACTCATACAGTCATACCTCAAATCCTCGTCTCTCTTTTTTTTTTTTTCTCTAATGCTTTCATTTAAATCAGCCCATGATTAATTATATTCCTAATTCCCCCAATTCCTTCCTTTCTTACTTTTGTTTTTGAAGCTAATGGAAGTTCGTAAGTGCTGGAAAACTTATGGAATTTCAATCCATTCCCAAGAAATTGATGGAGAACAATATTTATCAAAGAGTAGATTGGTCCAGGACAGAGGAGCAGTTAAGTGTACCCAAAACGGTACCTAATATCCTCTCCTCTTCTTTTCTCTGATATCTTGTTTGATTTAAATCAACCTAATAACCTAGGATTATAACTTCCCCAAATTCTTACTTTCACTCTGAGTTTTCCCCTTACTTTTACTTTGATGTTTAGGCATGGGGATGACATATCTATTGTGTTCAGATGGAGGAAAAATCAATTAAATAATCCACTCTCAAGCTAACAAGTGGTAAGTTTTCTTTAATCTATCTTCCTTTTCACTTTTCCCGCAATATTTACTCACCTGTTACTTAATAAAACAAAAGGAATAATTTTTTGATCCATAGATTTTTTTTTTTTTCCTGATAAAAATTATTAATGGTGCTAATATTTTGCTCAAGTAGAAAGATCTACAATTGTGAAAAGCTGAGTTTTTACTGTTCCCATTAAAAGGAAGGATGTACGAAGTGGACCAAGATTTCATATTTAATAAAAATGGAAAGTTGGATCATCCAACTGATAGCATCTTGAAGTTTGTGTGATATCATACAAATCCACTGGTAAGTCCATCGAAAATGGAAACCGATCACTCTTCTTTTTTTCTTTTTTCTTTTTTTCCGAGTATCAAGTATAAATTTCTATTAGTAAGCAATCTGGTTTTCCTTCTTAACTTATCATTTTTCACCTTTTTTTTGAACATCTGACTCAATAATTCACCAATTTTCTTGAAATCTAGCTTCTTATTTCTAGTTCAAAGTCATAGAATTATATTTATCGTTACCAAAACTAAAGCTAAAGGAAAACATAAATGGAAGTTCACTAATTTCCATGCTCCTATGTTATTATTGGAGAATTAGTTTGTCAACCCTCTTGCAGCCATTCATCACACTAAATATTTTTAGAAAGTCACACACATGGAATCTCCCAAATCAACATTTAGTATATTTCCTAAAAGCGTAGAGGGATAGGAATTGGCCATAACATGTTCTTGATGAAATCCAAAAGGGAAAAAATGAATATGATACCTCCTTCTGAACTTAATAAGAATGGGAAAAAATTTCCTTTTCTTTCCCCAAACTGATATAAGATTCCATGACCTGCAAAATTTTAAGGTGGGTTTGTATGTTTAGATATCTTTGCAGCTTTTTCAGCCTTGATTTTTTAATTTTATTTTATAAAAGATTATTAAACCTTGGTATTATAATATATGTAGTTTACTAGTGGTGATATTATTTCATTCAAACATTATTGTAAAAGTTTGTAATCCTCAGGTACCGCTGGGCAATTCAGAGCTGGCCGATATTAGTTTCTGATGTCATAGAGGATTGTTTTCCAATGTCAAAGATATTTTTACAAATCACCCATTTTAGAGCCTAATCTTCTTTCTGTATCCTAGACTGTTCCCCCAACTTTGAAACATTATGTCTTTAGTTGGAGGATTTAAATTTGGTTTTGTTGGAGTTGGAACCTTTCAATAGTGGTGGGTAACTTTTCATATCTTCAAGAACTGAAGTTTGGGTGTTAGAAGTCCTACCATCTACTAGCAAAGCAAGAGGTATAATCCCTTTCTAGGGAAAGCCAAGTTGAACTTTCCCAGAGTGCTTGAGGATTTATTTCAACATATCCTTGCAAAGGCTTAGAATACAATCAAAGCTTGATTTTTTTATTGTTATTTGAAAGGAAGTTGGAAGGAGCAAGAGTGTCCCAGTGGTAGAAGATAGGTTGAGTACAAGGATCACAATAAAGTTCAATCAATGCAATTATTCCATTAAAATTTGTGAGTTGTCTCAATCTCTTCTTCTCTTCCCATTTTGCTCTTCCAACAAAAAGAACCTACTAAGCCTCCTTCCTTTGTTCCACTTACTTTTTTGTATCCTTTTTACTAAATTAGTTGTTTGTATGCTATTTACAGATGTTGGATATCCTTCACTCTCAATTAGAGGTGTACATCCGCAAGTTAGTTATCCTACATTTCCCAATTAGAGATTTACCTAAGCACAAAGTGGACCAAGGTTGCCACTGTTCCAAATATCCAGATAAACTTTTGATTCCTTTTCTAAGCTCAAATTAATCTAAATAGATAGTTCTCTAATATTTTTCTTTGAAATAGACTAGTTATTCCCTATTTTGTCAATTGTTATATTTCTTATTCTCTTGTTCTGTCATTAATACTTAATAAAAAAAAAAATTATAGTAATCTTGAAGGTTCACCATTGGGATATATTTGGAACTTATAGAAGAAATGCTGAATGTAGGACTATGAGTTTGAAGATTATCACAAAGAGAACCACATGTAACACCTGGCAATTCAAGAGCTGGCCACTGGTAGTTTCTGATCACAGAAATTATTTTCCAATGTCAAAGATATTTTACAGATCTATCATTTTAGATCCAAATCTTATTTCAGTATCCTAAACTGTTCACCAACTTTGAGATATATAGGGAAAAAGCTGATGACTTGCTCATTAGGAAAGAGCCAGAAACAAGAATGGGTAAAAAGCGGTATTTTCTTCTTGTAATTTATATATTATTGTCTTACCAAATAGGTGAGCATTATACTGGATACTCTAGATGATGGATGCAAATGTTCATAGAGGTAGTTCCTAATTGCTTGCATATAGGGTATGGATCTTTCTCTTACTGGTTTGTGTACAATTTGGTTTTGTAAATCTTAATCCAAATTTCTGTAAGTTTATTCACCTATGATCAGTTTTGACTTATGTAGGTTGAACTACCATGGTGTTGAGAGATTCTGATGACTTCTGTCATGATTTAGAAAAAGGCAAGGTGCAGTATATGCTCCAAGCATGGGTAACTTCTTATTCTTGTCAATGAGCTCAATGTCTTCGGTTATTAAGGATGTTAACAGGGAACAGACCAACTCGTGTCACACTTTTTGAAACATTAGACAATTAATTACTCCAACTTTGTGCTAATATGACCTATCATGCTAGCTCTTTCATACCATTGATAGCTCTTGAAACTGTCAATCATAGTCCCTAGCAGAAAATAACAAGAGCCTTGGAGATACAGGCCTCTATTTGGGTCTTCTCATGATTGTTTTGAGCACACCTTTGAATCAACCAAATCACACTTTTTATTGACTTCCAAAATTGTGGCTCATTAATGCATGGCCATATATGTTAGATGCAGTAAGCTCTCCTAAATCTTTCGTATTTGTTGGTGGATGATGTGTTTTGCATTTTTCCTGAAATTAGAAAATCATTTAGAGTCGTTGTTGTAGTATAAGGCCTTCTAAGTTAATTAAGTAGTGTTAAGTAGTGTTAAACATCTTTTTAGCATTTTTGACATTTAAGTAAGTTTTATATTTGACCGAAGGCCCTCATGTTTTGTCCCAGAAAAAGAAAAAGGAAAATTCTCTTCAAGTGGTGCACAAAGTACTTAGGATTTCAAGAAGCTGATTTGCTCCCTTACAATATGCTGCTGATTTTTTTTCTCCCTTATTTAAAAGAAGGATATGCCAAGGGAAATGCTCCTTAGTATCCCTGGATTGCTCTTATTCAAATGATAGAGATATCATAAAATGCAAGTGATAAGTCCCTCCAAACTTGATGTCTAATCTCCTCTTTTTTTTTTCTTTTTTAATGTCAAATACCAAATATATACTATTCATCAGCGATCATGGATTTCATTTCTAATATACTCATTTTTACTAAGTCATTCATCACATTGGGGCATATTTTCTCTGCAGGGCTATTGTTACTTTTCATTTTGGAGAAGTGTGGAAATTCATTGGTGCGCGAAACATGTTCAGGTACTTTGTTTTGCTGAGACTTTATTCTCTTCAACATGGCATAATGCATGTGAAACTTTTTTTTTTTTAATAATTTTTACACTTTTGTTTGCTTCATTTTCCTAAAAAACATTATAATACAACTACAAGCACATGACTGGTATTTTACAAATCTTATACAGTTAAAAAGGTTCAATCAAACTTAGTTTTTTGTCATTTTCAAAAGTAATCCAAATAGTTGCTTATTTATCATAGATCTAGCTTTAGAATTGTCGTTCAAGGTCCTAGTAGTACTTGGACCTTTGATTTTATTAATCCTGATGCATCTTGAACCCTTTCCCCCACACTTTAGTTTGTTACCAACAACACAATTGAAATATCTCATATGGGAGAAAATCTTTTGTAATATAAAAGGAAAAGTATAAGAATCAGTCTTTTCTCTAGTCAATAACATGTCATTACCAAAAAAATAGCTATCACGTGGATGGCTTAATCTCAAGTCTTTGCTATCACGTGGATGGCAAACTTTCATTTCTACACGAGCTATACATCTGCAAGAAGCTATAGCGTCTAGCTATGGTGGAAGTGGCACATTGCCTTACAAAATTACAAATGCTAATGATCTTTCAATTTCCCATTTTGAGGTCATGTAGGTTTGTCCAAGTTATATATTATCCTTCTTTTTTCAAAAATATTTTCTAAAAAGCCAAGTTGTGTTAAGATCCAATGATATGGTTATAAGCATTAGCAATGTCTCATAAAAAATTTCAATTTGTGTTCAGCTCCTGTCCTTTGGAGAGGAATTGGCTGCCTTTATCTAAAGGATTTCTTTGCCATAACTGGTATAACCTTCATTTTGCAAACTGATAATAATTTTGAGCTTTAATAGAAGAATGATTTTTAATGCATGATTGATTTAAATTTATGGGATTTCCCTGCTATTAATTTTCTTGCTAACACAACCATCATCTGTTTACTGTTACATAGTGTATAGATAGAGCTCTCCTCCTTTTATCTGAAACCCATAACCTGCAATATAGTGTACATATGTTGACTACTCATTGTTTGATAAATTATATTAGCAAACCCGCCGCAATGTGTGGAAATATATAATTATTTATGGTATAATGTATAATTTATTCACAAAATTATATTGTAGATAATTTGTTCTCCCTGAAAATTAAACAATTTCTATCTCTCTATTTTTACAAATATATAATTTTATCATTTTTGGTATTTTTAATTGATATTATTCTTTTTTGAAGTGGTCCATATTCTGCTAACTATTGTCTTTATGCATTATATTTTCCTAATTTCTTTTGGTCAACTAAAATTTATTATTCAAAATTATCATTATCTTAAGGAAATTATCATGATAAGATCATATAATTAAAATAGATAATACTCTCAACCCAATCCTGTTTTTTCCCATTCTTAAGTAAATACACTAAAGGAGACCAAAATGGACTGAATGGACCAAATTGGACCAAACTGGACAGAAGTTGACCAAAGAAGACCGAATTGGACTGAATGCCGAACTGTAATTTGTAAGTATAACTCAAAAAATTAATAATAATCATAATAATCAGGTGATGTAAAACCATAACCTATGATAAGTAATATATTAGAATGTGATGGAAGTGGTTTGTTGTTGAAGTTAACACCAATTAGATTTTTTATCAAATTCATATTTTAAACTAACTTATTATGCATGCATCTGTGATTCTATGTGTCCATTGAAGATTTTATTCAAGTTGAATTTGGTATTATGTAGAGAAAGTTGGTACACTACAGAAAACATATCATAAAAACCACTTGCATGTAATATTATACAAAAAGAAAAAGGAAGGAAAATAAAAATATTCGTTAAGGGCTTTATTATCTCTATCTCTAGAAGTTGATGAAAATGACATATAGTTCTCTAAGTATGACCGGAACTAGACCCTTCAACTTGGTCTTGAATACTACATTAGCATACAGATATGATTATAGAGGTAGAATGAGAATATTTTTTTGGCGAGTATAAACTAAAAATAAATAATTGATGTCTCCGCCCAAAGTGTTTGTATTACATGTATTTTTTATTATAAGTTACATTTAAATTCAAGAATGTGTAAATTTATGGTAGTGAAAAGTAAGTAAATGCATAATGTATTATTGTATACATTAATATTTCTATACATATTTTTTAAAGAAATTATGAAAATAAAATGATGATATGACTGCTAATATGAATCAATAGATTCCTAAATGGGATCAAGTACTTTAGACAACATATATTGCTTGGCGAAAATCATGATATCTAGATAAAAGTGACATTCATATATGGGACATTTACATTTACCCTCTCCTATTTTCTCCATTAAATTTTTCTTTTTGTCAATATACAAACCAAAGGAAGGGGGAAGGGGTGAAACTGAACTTCTGGCCAGTCTTTTAAGATAGAGTGCATCTTTGGAAGGCCAAGAAATACAACTTGGCTATAAAAGTGGAGTGGTGAGTTTTAGAATTACTCTTTCTAGATAAGCATCTGAATGATATTTGCTGCACCCCACTTCATTTTGTTCGGTATGGACTATGAAAGCATGCATTTACGAGCGTTTATGATGCCCCTTAATCTTTATGCGCAGGTATTCTTTCATGTCTGGATGGGTATATGGACATAGCAATGGTTCAAATTTAAGAGTGTCAAATGGCAGTTGAAAGTTAACCATGGTGATGCTTTAATTTGCAGAAATAACGGTAAAATAAGAATTGTCTTGTTATTTTACTGTTATTATTCAACTTTATTTTTTTGTTCCATACCATATTTTACTTTTTTTTTTTTTTTTTTTTTTTTTTATAAACATACCATATTTTATTTGATTGACAATGATTGGGATATCTCTTTTGATGCAGTTCTCTACATTAGTGTAAGTGATGTAGATCATCTGCAGTAATGCTTTTAATGTAAGATATTGTGGATTTGGGAAATGAGGACTAGAAGAGCTTCTCTAATGGAATGAACTATCAAATGTTTGATTTAAAGAGTGATGCCTTATTACTACCGTGATGAATGGTATCATTGATTTAACAGTATAATCAATGATGATGAATGTTGAGTTGATGGCTTGATATTGTTTAAGCAATGTTGCCATGAACTTGGTTTCAGATAGTGTGCACCATGTCACTTATGCTCCACACAAATATTAGTGGACCTTATTGCTTCATGCGGCAAACCTAAACTATTATATATATGCGGTCTTGTTAATTGTTGTGAGAGAAATTTTAGGTTTCTTTTGTCATGTGCTTATGGTGATAGTGCTCTTTGGGTGTATGATGTTTGGGTTTTGTAATAGTGCCTTTGTACTATCTTTGTAATCTCCCTATTTTTTTAGTGAAACTTTCTCCTCAACGTTGCTTGTGGATGTAGGCCTATGGCCAAATCATGTAAATTATTGTGTTTTTTGTGTGATTGTCTTTTCTATTTTTTATTTTTATTTTAATTACTATTTCGCATAAACCCACTATCATTTGGTTACATGACAAATAAGTTTCAATGCTTTTATTATCGATGACACTTCTTAGCAGATAAATTTATACATTGAAGCTTGATGCATAACTTTTAGAAGCATTATTTGTTTTTGGGGATGCTCTACTAATGTGAATTTGTTTTGAGATGGTTTTAGTTTGCAAGAAAACTACTTTGCACTCTACTTAAATTTTTACTCAAATGTTACTTGCACCAAGAAAAGATAATGGTTAGTTGGGAGCCAGTGTTCAGCTTGGTGCAAATTTTTTTTGGAGAAGATGGAGGCCCTTTTTCTTATATTGAAATTTAATGTTATTTATTTATTTTATTTTTTTGTTTAGGGAAAATGGTTTTGGAAATCACATTTGGTTTTACATTAAGGGTGTGTTTGTTTGGAGGTGAAATAGAGTGGATGGAAAACTTTGGAGAGAAAATGGAAATTAAAACTTTTTTGAGTGTGTTTGGTTGGAAGGGAAAGAAGGAAAATAAATAGTGGAGCACAGATGTTTTCTCTCTAGACCCACCAAAAAGTTGTCTCCCCAACATGGAGAGAAAACTGAAGGGAAAAAATGAGGCTACTTAAAAATGCTTTCTTCTTCTTTTTTTTTTTTTTTTTTTTTTTTTTGGGTGTTGGGTACGTTGCCTCTTTATTTATTTATTTATTTTTCTTTTCTTTCCTGGACAACTGGACAGTGCCTTTTTTTGTGGGGGGGGGGGGCTGTGAGTGTGATAGTTGTTTTGTTTTTGGTTTAACTAGACATAATTTTTTTTTTGGAACATGATTTTTATTTTTTAATAAATTGGATGATTGATTTTTTTTTTTTTAGTTGTTTATCATATTTTTTGTTTTAATTGGCCATCATATTTTAACAAGGGTGTATGAGTAAATTTATACAAATTTATTTTTTCCATCCCTCCACTTTTCTACTCTCAACTAAACAAAAAGTAGATAAATTAAAATATTTTCTATTCTCCCACTTTTCTATCTTCCCACCATTTTCTATCCTCCTACCCTCAAATTGCCCTCAAACCTTAATCCAATTGATAGCTAACCTTTAGTTACCATTACTAATCACCTCTTCAAAATTAAAATTATTACTACGTATATATGAATGATGCCCACATTGATCACATAAAATAATCAGAACTAAGATCAGGATGATTTTGCTAGTGTTAGCACTACACAGTGTTGCAAGAATTCAAACTAGACCAGTAAAAATAAAAACTGAGCCTCACATGAGATTTGGTCCTCCTGAGGTGAATAATTTCAACTAATGTTTGTTTACAAGCAAATGGACTACATAGATATGGTTCTAGTCAAATAGACAAGTCTCTGAAGTTTCCCACTTTTAATAAGTTCCAAGTTCTAACCGTACGATATTGACAAGAGGCATTAAGTCTTCAAAGAACACGTGCTCGTGGGCTTATTGTATGAGCCCATGAAGGAGAATTTTGAGGAATGGGTTGGACCACAGGGCTAAGCCCATGAAGGTGATGGTGTTGCACCTGCGGATGACTCATGCAGGACAAGGCTTACTTCTGAACTTTTGAACTTCCACATTTACATTGTAACGTAAGATAAATATGGATTTTGGTAATAAGGAAGATTAGAAGAGCTACTCCAATTTGGACAAATGAATATTGTGCTATCTATTATGTGCAATGGAATAAGTTGTCAAATGTTTGATTTAAAACATTCAAAGATTCAAACCAAAGAAAGCAGAAAGGAGTGAAATAGAAATTTCCTGTGGAAGGCGGAGAAATACCACTTGTCTATATATATAGGCCAATGGTGAATTTAGACATACTCTTTGGTCGATAAACACTTGACTGATTCTTGCTGAGTCCCACTTAATTTAGTTTAGTATGGACCATGAAAATATACATTCACAGACTATTATGATTCTCTGATATCTGCTCTTAATCTTATTAGTTGATACTTACATTCAGTTTCCTTCATTGATCACCTCTTGAATATTGACTAGCAAAATTAATATTTAAAGAGAATTGTTATATCCACAATAATTTCACAATAAATCATAGATGGCAGGTAATACTTACAATTGGTGGGCAAGAAATTTTTTTTTGAGAAGGAAGAAAGTATTTTAGTGGTGGGTTTAAATTAAAACTAGTAACAACTTACCATCTAGAATTTATTGTGAAAATGTTATAAACGTTTTTTTTTTCATGTTTAAATTCAAAAATCGGAAAATTTTCTATCCAAAAAAAAAAGGTGGAATTTTTTTGTTTATATGCTACTATGCCCATCAATAAAAACAAGTAATTTTCAAAAAGCAAACCAAAAGAAGTCTTTCATTGAAGTCATTTTCTATTATTTCAAAGTTACTTTCTATTAAACAAACATAACCTAACTTTATTCAGGAAAAAATACTTATTTTTCAAAGAATATTCTATTGTGATACCATATTAATAATTGATAATTTTAAGATGATAGAGGTCATACCATTTATTTATTTAGTTAGGTGGTTGAATAATCATTGTTCATATCAAACAATAAATTTTTTTCAAAGACTTTCTTAATGGTAATCAATTTTGTATTTTCTAATGAAGACAAAGAATTATTTACAATAATATGTTTTTCCAGCCTTATCAAGAACATATTTTTTCTGCCACTTGCAGATTTGTTAATAAGTTAATATATTGTTAATTACGCAAACCGGTGTTTTCCTATTTGTCCTTTTTCTCGTGAATTTTTAAAAAAAAAAAAAAAAAAAAAAAAATCAGATTAGTTTGTACCGAGGACAATCTACGATAGCACGTGCCTTAAAAATTAAGAGGCTTTTGCTTTCACCCACTTTTTAACCTAATAATTATTTAAATAAATGTTGGATTAAAAGATTTAAAAATAATATAGCACTAGTGGGTTAAACCGTCGAATAGAGTGGAAGTCCAATTCTTATTTCCAACTTTTTGTTGTGCGACTTTAGGTTGCCAATCAAAAAATTATATAGTTGCTATTGAATAAAAAATGCTTATCTCTTGAGTTTTATCTCGTTTTTGTTCATGGCCCCGTGAAAGTGTAGGTTTTTTTTTTTGATAGAATTTTATTTAAATTCCTATGTTAAAAATTAAGATTTCTAGAGGTATATTGATTTACCAAATATAGTTCAAAATCAAGCGGAGCAAAAACCTTGAAATTTGGTGGTATGATTATTATTATTCTTTTTTTTACTTTTTTATTATTAAGTTTTTAAGAAGGCATCAATGAATTTGTGAAAACCTTGAAATTTGGTGTTATTGTTATTATGTATTTTATTATTAATTTTTTAAAAAGAAGGTAATTCAATGAATTAGCTGAGATGGGTGTTTCTCCATCCAAACTTGACTGGATGCTATAAATGAGAAAAGTTATGCCATCTAAAACAATGAGATTGAGCCTACATGATATAAGGACATTTTTTGAGGAAGACACATTTTTCAAATATCAGGACAAAATGGGCTTTTGCCCTTTTCGAGCAAATTAAATAGCCTTATGCCCTCTTCCTAAACTAATTAGGGAAATGCTCTTCTTTTTAAACTCGACTTAATCAAAATCGAGTTAAACTCTATAGTGACGTTTTTAAAGACCTATAGTGGCGTTTTTTTAACTTGACTTTTATGCAATTGAGTTAGAAAACGTCATTATAGGTCCTTAAAACGCCACTATAGGCTGCTTAAAATGTCACTATAAGGCTTTAGAAATTTTTTTTTTCTAACTCGATTTATCATAAATCGAGTTTTAAAAGATGAACATTTTCCTAATTAGTTTGGGAAAGGGGTATAAAGCTATTTAATTTGTCCGAAAAGGGCAAAAGCCCATTTTGTCCATCATTATTGTTATAGTATAGAGTTTTTTTTTAACTTACATTATTGTTATTATATTTTTTTCTCCAAGTCTACGGTAGTAGTTGGTGGTCTTTTACTATAAAATGGTATAAAAGAACCTTCGGAAGATACAAAATTTTGTATCATCTTATGAATATTGTAACGGACCTGTTGTTTTCATCAAGACTTGTTGTAGCACTCTTTTATGCCCATCTTTTCATTTTGATCCTGGCTTGACAAACTATGAATTGAGGTAGAGTCATACTGTTAAATGAAGTCTCACATATCTTTCCACTAATCATTCTGCTTAGTCGAGGGCCCACGTGCCCCACATTAGGTAGCTTCTAAGGTGTGACTCTTATAGAAATCTTAGTTTCAAATCTCCCTGTAAACAAATTAAAAATTAAAAAAAATAAAGTTGAATGGTTGAGCCAAGGGAGTCAATACCATACTGGAGGTTGTACCAGTTTGACCAGCGGTACGATATATTTCGGATACCGATCAATACCGGTGTACAGTTTCGGGTTTACCGCTATTTTTTATATTTATAAATAAACAAATAAATAAATAATATATATATATATATATATATATGTATGTATGTGTGTGTGTGTGTGTGCGCGCGCATTATAATAAATATAAAAGTTTACATAAAACATTTCCTCAATTCAAAACTAATTATTCACGCTTTTAGACTTTAGTATCAATTAAAAGAAAAAAAAAACACAATATAAAAAATAGAAAGCTTAAAAGTTACCATTGCATATTAAGAAAACAAATAATACTAATAAGTTAATGCAAATAAATTACAATTCTGCCCTAACAAACTTTAAAAAAAAAAAAAAAAAAAAATTATGTACTGGCCGGTACTGGTATTGCCCGAAATTGGCCGGTATGGCCGGTACGGTATGCATACCGGTACAGTACATATCGGCCGGTACGACCGGTATTGGTATAGTGTTGATGACCTTGGGTTGAACCCATATTCTGTTTATTCCTCAATATTTTAAAGTTTTGAAATAAAATAATTGTAAATATTATTTAAAAAATAAGATTATATATATATATATATATATATATATTTATTTATGCGATTTGTATGCCGAACATTTTGGAGCTTAATGTAATTCATGGTCTGTCTTATAATTTTTTTTTTTAGTGATAATTACAACATGCTGCTAACCCTGTAGCTCGAACCCTTTCCCCCTTAAAGCCCAAGCACTTTGTGCATGAGGAGGCGTCAATTCAGTTACAAGACCTTTAGCATCTATTTTATAATTTAAATCTTCGTTGAATCCAGAGTTGGTTTTAGTGGATCTTGATAAATGTTTATTGACATGTCTCAAGCATGCCCGCCAGCAGAATATCTAGAGTCCAAAAAACTCGAAAGGCATATGACCAGATAAGGATTAATTAGGGATGTCTGATATTAATGTTTTAGAAATTTTATATAGATTTGATTACTATTGTTAAAATTGAGAATCAATTCTCTATATACTGATGTGTTGAACACCGTACAACTGATTACTTTTTGTATAGACAAATATGAAAGTGTTTTGTATAATTAATAGGAATTTTAAGAGCCTTGTCACTCAACTAGAACTTTCTAGTATTTCTAATAAAAATATCTAGAGTCCAAGTTCCGTCCTCCATTGTAATTATCGAATTTATCAAAAAAAAAAAACACCAGTAATAGGAGTTTAGTGCAAATATGGTAGAGCTGGCTTCAGAGTTTAGACACCTTGGTACACTAAATAAATATATAAATAAATAAAAAGTTCAACTCCAAAATAAATAAATAAAACTACTAAAATGTACTAAATTTTTTGAGGGAGAAAATATCACCATTTATTAATTAAGTAGAACCAAAAAAAAAGTCAGATTGGGAATACAATATAGGCTATTATTAGAGCTCATTCATAACTGTCAGTACATGATCCCGACTCATATTTATTTCATATCTAACATCTGAAATACATCCAATCCAAAATTTATGCTTTTCTACGACTGTTGCTCTACTTGAGACATACAAGGAAGTCCATCTTCTTTGGCAAGTGCTTCTCTGAGTGGGTGAACAGAGACAAAAATACAGTGAGACCAAATGGCTTTGAATGCGTCATACTTACCATAGTTTCCATGATCTTTCTGAATGAGTCTTTCATTTGAGGGGAAAAAAAAATTAAGTAATATCCTCCTTGACAAATGGAAAGAACTCAAAGAAGAATCAGAAGAAAAAGTCATAGATAAGATCTTGAAACTTCCTTTCACATGAAAAATTCTACTTAAAATACCTCGTTTGGTAACAAACTTTTGTTATCTAGTTTGTGACAGAATGAGTTGTTATGTGTTTGATTTGAAGAGTGATAAATGGTTGTCACTACCTTGAGAATATAGTTGATAATCATGATCATGATACCATAGCCCTGCTCAACAGATTTAGACATTAAAGGCTGCAAACCCATGCTGAGTCACCAGTAACCCGAACCTGAGATTTTAAGAGGGCTTGGATCTTAGATGATATTTCTTCCCCTTTTTTTTCCTTTCTTTTGGACAATTATCAATTGTAAGGAGAGTCGAATAGAATGGCCTATACTTTAGTCTTGTGGGCTGGCTTTGTAATTGGGTAGGACCTGTGTTCTCATTTCTATGTATATTTCTAGAAGTATTATTTAGAAAAAAAGAAAAAGAATAGTGCTACAGGTACAATAATTTCACAAGAAAATCTAGGTATCAAATTGTTACCAGATCTTATTTGGACCCATTATTGACATATTTTTTTTAAACCAATTTATTGGAAGAAAAAAAAAGAAAAAAGCATGACACGTTTAGTTTGAAGTTCATCTTCTATTCTTCTTTGGCTATGTGGTGGTCCTACTACTTTAAATAATGGAGTTTTTCCGCGAGTGGTGGCCCTCCTAGTTTAGAAATACAAATAAATCCATCTTCTTTCTGCAAGTGGTTGGTGGCCAGCTTATTTTAATAACGGAGAAATATAAAAAGAAGCCTGAAAGTTCGTTTAGACCCCCTTAAACAGATTGTTTAACTTAATTTATTAACCAAGTAATTACTTAGATTAATTTTCAGATCTAGGTTAAACACAAATAAATCGTATCATACAAAGATGTGGAAAAGTAAAAAACACCACGATATGATTACCCAGGAAAATCAATGAAACTAACCATTTCAATGTAAAAACCTAGAGAATATTTGATCTAGCTATCCTCAAGGTAAACCAAATCCACTATAAGAGAATTGAAGTTTTTACAAAAGATTTAACCTTAAATCTAATGCTACCTCCAGTAATAACTTACTAACATGACCACGTGCAAGCTCGAATTCACGGACTCATTCTCTTCTTGGATTTATACCAACACAAGCCTCTTTACTTGTGACTTTGAGACTCCACTCAACGGTTTCAGATCACCTCCACTTGTTGATTTTGATGCAACAACTAGTTCTACCAATCCTTGATTATAGTTTTAGCTCCAATAGATTTTTGTGTTGTTAGAAGGTACGTAACCTCTCAAATCTCACAAAGAGTAACACACAAGTCTTCTCTAGCACCTTCAAAACATGACTAGGGTTTCCCTTCTATATGTGGAGAAGTTTAAGTGAAACCCTAAACGTTTTCGCAGGCTTGGGCCTATTTAAAAATTGTACAGAAAAACTATATCTTTGATTTTCGATCGGTCGAGAAAGACAAAACTGTACTTTTCTTTTCTGCAAATAGCTGGACTTGAAAACTTGAAACACCCTTATTTAAGCATTGCCTAAACACCTAAACTAGACATGTTTTGATTTCAGTTTGCCAACACAATACAATAATTATTCCAAATATTTAATTTTTAAATCTTTAGAACCTAACAAAACCCATCTCCATTATGCAAGCATAGGTCCTACTTGTTCTTACTTTTAATAATTTTCAAGGAAAAAAAGCAGCATTAGGAGAGAGAAACAAAAAGGAAAAGACATGGAATGGCCGTACTAGATGTTGGGCTTTGTGGAGCCTAGTTTATTTTTGGCCCGTTTTGTAACCCATTGTAATCCTGTGCGTAGGATATAAAAGCCACTTTTGTGATTAGGGTTTAAAAACTGTTGTTGTGTTTTTAGAGAGAGAGAAAAACACTGTAGCCACACTTTGTATTTTTTCCTGGTAATAGTGAAATCCCTACAACTCCGTGGACGTAGGCAAATTGCCAAACCACATAAATACTGTCTTGTGCGTGTGATTATTTTTCTTTGACGTGTGTTTTCTCTATTTTTTTTTTGTTTCTCACAGTTTGGAATTTATGTTGAATTTCCAACAACTAGTATCAGAGCCTAGGGTTAGATTTGAGTGGGAGCAATGGTAAAGGAAGCAGGAAAGGCGTCTGGAATAGAAAAGTTTGATGGCACAGACTTCGCGTATTGGAGGATGCAGATTGAAGATTATCTCTATGGGAGGAAATTGCATTTGCCTCTTTTGGGGACAAAACCTGAGGCGATGAAGGCTAATGAATGAGCTCTTCTTGACAGACAGGTACTAGGAGTTATCAGGTTAACTCTGTCTAGGTCTGTTAAACATAATATTGTAAAGGAGAAGACCACAACAGATCTGATGAAGGCTTTGTCTGGTATGTATGAAAAGCCGTCAGCAAACAACAAGGTGCATCTAATGAAGAAACTGTTCAATTTGAAGATGGCAGAGAATGCATCAGTAGCACAACATCTGAACGAATTTAACACTATCACAAATCAATTGTCGTCTGTAGAAATTGATTTTGATGATGAGATTCGTGCTTTGATCGTCTTAGCTTCTTTGCCAAACAGTTGGGAGGCAATGAGGATGGCAGTAAGTAATTCTACAGGAAAAGAAAAACTCAAGTACAATGATATTTGAGATTTAATTTTGGCTAAGGAGATTCGCAGAAGAGATGCAGGTGAAACCTCAGGATTTGGTTCTGCCCTAAACCTTGAGACAAGAGGCAGAGGTAATAATAGAAATTCAAATCGGGGCAGATCAAAATCCAGAAATACTAATCGGAATAGAAGTAAATCTAGATCAGGCCAACAAGTACAATGATGGAATTGTGGGAAAACAGGCCACTTTAGGAACCAATGCAAAAATCCTAAGAAGAAGAATGAAGATGATTCTGCTAATACTGTAACAGAAGAGGTACATGATGCATTACTTATTGCAGTAAACAGTCCACTTGATGATTAGGTTTTGGACTCAGGAGCTTCGTTTCATACCACTCCACACTAAGAAATCATACAGAATTATGTTGTAGGTGATTTTGGTAAGGTGTATTTGGCTGATGATTCAGCCTTGGATGTTGTAGGTGTGGAGACGTCTGGATATTGTTGCCCAATGGATTTGTTTGATTACTGGAGAAGGTTCAACATATTCCTGACCTAAGGAGGAATCTGATTTCTATTAGACAACTTGATGATGAAAGGCATGCAATACTATTTGTTGGTGGTACTTAGAATGTTACAAAGGGAGCTAGAGTATTGGCTTGTGGAAAAAAGACTGGTACTCTATATATGACCTTAAGTCCAAGAGACACAATTACACTTGCTGATGCAAGTATTGATACAAGCCTATGGCACCGCAGACTTGGTCACATGAATGAGAAAGAGATGAAGATGCTGCTGTCAAAAGGAAAACTACCAGAATTGAAGTCCATTGATTTTAACATGTGTGAAAACTGCATCTTAGGAAAGCAGAAAAATGTGAGCTTCTTGAAAACTGGCAGGACACCGTAGGTTGAAAAATTGGAGTTAGTACACATTGATTTGTGGAGGCTTTCTCCGGTTGCATCCCTTGGAGGCTCAAGGTACTACATCACTTTCATTAATGACTCAAGCAGAAAGGTATGGGTTTATTTTCTGAAAAATAAATCTGATGTATTTAAAACTTTTAAGAAGTGGAAGGCCATGGTTGTGATAGAAACATGTTTAAAACTAAAATGTTTGAAGTCTGATAATGGAGGAGAATACATAGATGGAGGGTTCAATGAGTATTGTGCTACACAGGGAATTAGGATGGAAAAGACCATTCCTGGGACACCACAGCAGAATGATGTGGATGAGCGCATGAACAAAACTCTCAATGAGCGTGCTAAGAGTATGAGGTTGCATGATGGACTACCAAAAACTTTTTGGGCTAATGCTGTTAGCACTGCAGCTTACCTGATAAACCGAGGCCATCAATTCCCATGGAGTTCAGACTTCCTGAGGAGGTTTAGAGCGGTAAAGAGGTAAAGTTTTCACATTTAAAAGTTTTTTGGTTGTGTTTCTTATGTTCATATTGATTCTGATGCTCGTAGTAAACTTGATGCAAAGTCTAAAATATGTTTTTTCATTGGCTATGGTGATGAGAAATTTGGCTATAGGTTTTGGGATGAATAAAACAGGAAAATCATCAGAAGTAGAAATGTGATATTTAATGAACAGGTTATGTACAAGGACAAGTCAACTGTAGTGTTAGGTGTTACAGAGATAAATCAAAAGAAATCTGAGTCAACTTAGATGGATTGACTGAAAGTACTGTTCAGAAAAAGGGTGAAGAAGATAAGGAGAATGTAGATTCACAGGTAGATCAGAGTACACCTGTAGCTGAAGTCCGCAGATCTTTCAGGAACATTAGACATCCACAGCGTTATTCACCCGCTTTAAATTATCTCCTATTGACTGATGGTGGTGAGCCAGACTGTTATAAAGAAGCCTTACAAGATGAGAATTCAAGCAAGTGGGAGTTAGCCATGAAAGATAAGATGGATTCCTTGTTGGGGAATTAGACATTGGAACTGACTGAATTGCCAGTAGGAAAGAAGGCTTTGCACAACAAGTGGGTTTATAGAATAAAGAATGAGCATGATGGTAGCAAACGTTACAAGACTAGATTAGTTGTTAAAGGGTTCCAACAGAAGAAGGGCATTGACTACACAAAGATATTTTCTCCAGTTGTGAAGATGTCAACAATTAAACTAGTGCTAGGAATGGTGGCTACAGAAAACTTACATCTTGAGCAGTTAGATGTGAAGACGACATTCCTTCATGGTGACTTGGAGGAAGATCTTTACATGATTCAGCCAGAAGGGTTCATTGTTCAGGGACAAGAGAATCTAGTCTACAAACTGAGAAAGAGCTTGTATGGCCTAAAACAAGCTCCTAGACAGTGGTATAAGAAATTTGACAGTTTTATGCATAGAATTGGGTTCAAGAGATATGAAGCTGATCACTGTTGCTATGTTAAGTTTTTTGAGAATTCGTACATCATATTACTATTGTATGTGGATGATATGCTTATTGGAGGGTCTTGCATTGAGGAGATTAATAATCTGAAGAAGTAATTGTCAAAACAGTTTGCAATGAAGGATTTGGGAGTTGTAAAGCAAATCCTTGGTATGAGAATCATTAGAGACAAGACTAATGGTACATTGAAGCTTTCACAGTTAGAGTATGTGAAGAAAGTTCTCAGCAAGTTCAACATGAATGAAGCTAAACCAGTGAGCACATCCTTGGGTAGTCATTTCAAATTAAGCAAAGAACAGTCACCGAAGACAGAAGAAGAAAGGGGCCATATGAGCAAGGTGCCCTATGCCTCAGCTATTGGCAGCTTGATGTATACTATGGTGTGTACAAGGCCAGACATTGCACATGCCGTGGGAGTTGTGAGTAGATTCATGAGTAGGCCTGGAAAGCAACATTGGGAAGCAGTCAAGTGGATTCTGAGATATCTGAAGGGTTCATCAGATACATGTCTTTGCTTCACAGGTGCAAGTTTGAAACTGCAGGGTTATGTAGATGCTGATTTTGCTGGCGATATTGATAGTAGAAAGAGTACTACTGGGTTTGTATTTACTCTAGGTGGTATAGCTATATCATGGGCTTCAAATCTACAAAAGATTGTTACTTTGTCTACTACAGAAGCTAAGTATGTTGCAGCAACTGAAGCTAGAAAGGAAATGATTTGGCTACATGATTTCTTAGATGAATTGGGTAAGAAGCAGGAGATGGGCATTCTACACAGTGACAGTCAGAGTGCAATCTTTCTTGCCAAAAATTTGGCTTTTCATTTAAAGTCGAAACATATACAAACAAAATACCACTTTATCCATTACCTTATTGAAGATAAATTGGTAATACTTGAGAAGATTTGTGAATGTAAGAACCCGGCAGACATGTTGACTAAGGGTGTCACTATTGAGAAGTTGAAGCTGTATGCAGCTTCAATTGGTCTTCTAACTTGAGGACAGGAGGATGAGTTGCAGGGATGAGGGATTGTTTCTTGAAGAATAGCAGTTTAATGTTGGTGATTGAACTAGTCTCCAAGTGGGAGATTTGTTGGGCTTTGTGGAGCCTAGTTTATTTTTGGCCCGTTTTGTAGCTCATTGTAATCCTATGCGCAGGATATAAAAGCCACTTTTGTGATTAGGGTTTAAAAATTGTTGTTGTGTTTTTAGAGAGAAAGAAAAACACTGTAGCCGCACTTTGTATTTTTTTTCCTGATAATAGTGAAATCCCTGCAACTCCGTGGACGTAAGCAAATTGCCGAACCACGTAAATACTGTCTTGTGCATGTGATTATTTTTCTTTAACGTGTGTTTTCTCTATTTTTTTTGTTTCTCACAGGTTGGAATTTAGGTTGAATTCCCAACACTGGAAACTTCCCTTTTCACACAAACAATTCTATGGAAAATATATCAGTACATATATGTTTGCTTTTATATAGATATGAAAGATTTGAACATGCTTTGTGATGATAGCTCTTAAAAAAAGAAAAAAAAAAAAAAAAAAAAAGCTATTGAGTGAATGCGCGAACAATCGAAACAATTCATTTTTTTCCCAAAAAAAAAAAAAAGTAAGAAAGTAAGAAGTCTTTGACTGAAATAATTTTCTAATAGGAAGCAACTTTCTACGAAACAAAGTAACATACCAAACCCAATTTCGAAGAATATCCATTTATGATATCATCTTAAATAATCTATAATTTTTAGCTGTTTGAGACATATCGGATTTATTTAATTGGGTTCTTAAATATTCATTATTCATTTCAAAGCATAAGGTGGAAAAATGTTTCAAATAATATCTTTTTAAGCCATCAATTTTCTAATGAAGATTTATGTGCAATGGAATCAGCTATCAAATGTTTGATTTAAAACATTCAAAAATTGCTTTCAAAAAAACATTCAAAGATTCAAACCAAAGAAAGCATAAAGGAGTGAAATAGAAATTTTCCTGTGGAAGGTGGAGAAATACCACTTGTCTATATATAGAGGCCAGTGGTGAATTTTAGACATACTCTTTGGTAGATTAGATAAACACCTGGCCGATTCTTGCTGAGTCCCACTTAATTAAGTTCAGTATGGACCATGAAAATATACATTCACAGGCTATTACAATTTTATGATGTCTACTCCAATTAGTTGATGCTTACATTCAGTTTCTTGCACTGATCACCTCTTCAATAGTGACTAGCAGAATCAATGTTTAAAGAGAACTGTTATGTTCACAATATTTTCACAATAAATTATAAGTGGCAGGTAATACTTATAATTAGTGGGCAAGAAAGTATTTCAGTGGTGGGCTTAGATTAAAACTAGTAACAACCAACTACCTAGGATTTATTGTAAAAATATTATAAACGTAGTTTTTTTCATGTTTAAAATCTGAAAGCAGAAGATTTTCTATCAAAAAAAAAAGGTGGAATTTTTTTGTTTATATGCTACTATGCCCATCAATAAAAACAAGTAATTTTCAAAAAAACAAACCAAGAGAAGTCTTTCATTGAAGTCATTTTTTATTATTTCGATGTCACTTTCTATTAAACAAACATAACCTAACTTTATCCAGGAAAAAAAAAACTTATTTGTCAAAGAATATTCTATTCCGATACCATATTAATAATTGATAATTTTAAGATGATAGAGTTCATACCATATATTTATTTAGGTGGTTGAATAATCATTGTTTATATCAGACAATAATTTTTTTTTTTCAAAGACTTTCTTAATAGTCATCAATTTTGTATTTTCTAATGAAGACAAAGAATAGTTTCCAATAATATTTTTTTCCAGCCTTATCAAGAACACACTTGCAGATTTATTAATAGTTAATACGCTCATATATTGTTAATTAAGTAAATCGTTGTCTTCTTGTTTGTCCTTTTTCTCGTGATTCTCTCTCTCTCTCTCTCTCTCTCTCTCTCTTTAATTTATATATATATATATATATATATATATCAGATTAGTGTGTACTGAGGACAATAAATTAAGAGGCTTTATGCTTTCACCCACTTTAGACCTAATAATTATTTAAATAATTGTTGGATTAAAAGATTTAAAAATAACATAGCACTAACCATCGAATAGGGGGATATTTGCAGACCAGCTGCGTAAGGGTCTACAATGTAGTAAGTTAACACGCGTTTGAAACGTATAAGCATACTAGCATCTCGAGTTTTAGAAACTCGAGATCTATATTAAAACTCAAGTCTCAAAGACTTGTTTTGCAAGTCTTTGTGCTGGATGAGTTGGATAGAAATGCCACATAGATCTTGAGTCTTTGAGACTCGAGTTCTAAAAAGCAAACCCGAGTCTCTAAGACTCGATTTTGGTACTTGAACAACAACAGAACTGAAGAAGAACCAACGATTTGACGACAAAGAACCAACAATCTGGCGATGAAGAACAAAGGAATGATTTGACGATGAAGAGAGGAACGATCTAATGATGAAGAACTGAGGCACGATCTGAAGACAAAGAACAGCGACTAAGAACAAAGGAAGAACAGATCTGAGTGGGCAATTGGACGATCTGATGACGAAGAGAGGAACAATCTAAGATGAAGAACTGAGGAACGATCTGACGACGAAGAACAGCGACGAAGAACAGATCTGAGTGGGCGATTGGACGATCTGAGTCTGATCTGCACGAAGAACTCAAAAGATAGTGAGGAAGAAGAAGTGAAACTCAAGTCTTTAAAACTCAAGTATTAAAAGTGAAACTCTGGTCTTAAAAACTCGAGTTCCACGTGGACTTTCTTCCACATCAGCTCCCACCATTTTCAAATCGAGACTTAAAAACTCAAGTTTTATCTTGGAACTCGAGTTTTAGACACTCGAGATGCTAGTTTACAACATTATTTTGAAACGTGATAACTAACTAATTTTTTTTATATTTAATGTTATTTGGAAAAAAAATTCCATCGAATAGAGTGGAAGTCCAATTTTTAGTTCCAACTTTTCATTGTGCGACCTTAGGTTGCCAATCAGAAAATTACGTAGTTGGTTTTGAATAAGAAATGCTTTATCTCATTTTTGGTCATGGCCCCGTGAAAGTGTTGGTTGATGGAATTCATTTTATTAGCCTCTAAATTCTTATGTGAAAATAAATTAAGATTTCTAGAGGTATATTGATTTACCAAATACACAAAAAACTCAAGATATGTATGTATATATATATATATGCTGAGCAAAAACCCTGAAATTTGGTGGTATTATTATTATGTTTATTATTATTATTATTATTATATTTTTTTTAAGAAGAGGGTATGAATCATAAAGTAACAAATGAATTAGCTCAGACGGGAGTTCTTTCCTCCAAACTTGAATTGACACTATTAATGAGAAAAGTTATGCCGTCTAAAACAATGAGATTGAGCCTATGTGATGTAGGGACATTTTATGAAGAAGACACATCCTACAGCAACAATCTTGAAAATTAGAACTGAGTTCGAATATTATAGTGTTTTAATTAAATTTTTTTTTTTTTTTTTTTTTTTTGAGACGAGAGTTTTATTTAACTTGAATTATTGTTGTTATTTTTTTTTCTCCAAGTCAATGTGGAATTTTACCATAAAATGGTATAAGGGAACCTTTGGAAGATATAAAGTTTTGTATTATCAATTTGAATATTATAATGAAACTTGTTTTCATCAAGAGTTGCGGTAGCACTCTCTTATTCACTTCTCTTCGTATTGATCATGGCTTGACAAACCATAAATTGGAGTAGAGTCGTATTGTTAAACTGAGTCTCACATATCTTTCCACTAATCATTCTGCACTAACTGGGGGCCCTACCTGCCCACCACAAGTAGCTTCTAAGGTGTGACTCCTGTAGAAATCTCGGTTTCAAATCTCCCCTACTATTTATTGAAAACACCAAAAAAATAAAATAAAGTTGAACCCAATATTCCAATTATTCCTCAATACATTAAAGTTTTGAAATAAGATAATTATAAATATTGTTCTAAAAATAAGATTATATATATATGCGATCTGTATGCTGAACATTTTGGAGCTTAACATAACTCATGGTCTATCTTATAATTTAAATCTTCATTGAATCCAGAGTTGGTTTTAGTGGATCTTGATCAATGTTTATTGACATGCCTCAGGCATGCCCGCCAGCAGAATATTTGGGGTCCACAAAAAAAAAAAAAAAAAAATAGGAAGCATATGACAGACCAGGTGAGGATTAATTAGGGAAATTTGAGATTAATGTTTTGGGACTTTCATACAAATTTGATTACAACTGTTAAAATTGAGAATCAATTCTCTATATACTGATGTGTTGAACATTGTATAACTGATTTTTTTTGTATAGGAGTATCAAGAGCTTGTAGCTCAACTAAAATTTCATGATATTTCTAATAGAAACATATAGTATTTAGGTCTCATTCTCCATTGTAATTACTTAATTTATCTAAAAAAAAAAAAAAAAAAAAAAAAAAACTGTTTAGTACAAATTTAGTAGAACGTGCAATGGAGTTTGGACAGCTTGGGCACATGGGCTTATGCACTAAAAATAAATAAATAATTTCAACTCCAAAAAAAAAAATTAAAAAATAGTACTACTACTATTATAAAACGACCTAGTTTTTTTTTTTTTTTTTTTTTTTTTTTTTTTTTGAGATAGAAGATATCACAATTTACTAAGTCAAACCAAAAAAAAAAAAAAAAGTCAGATTGGGAATAGAATATAGGCTATTATTTTTTTTTTTTTTTTTTTGATCAGAAATATTGGATATATTCATTACCGAGAAACCACACTTGAACAAGATACATCTTTTGAGATCTGCCTAGCAATAACAGGTGGGGTATCCTCAACCCATACAATACAATCAACAACTGTTAAGGCATTTTTTGCCATAAGATGGGCAGCCACGTTCCCATTTCTGCGGACATGGACTGCAGCCCAGGAATTAAAGAAACCGAGGCTTAACTTGGATCCTTCGATCACCTTCAATATCGACCAAGGAGTGGTAGAAGAGTTTGATAGAGCCGAGATAACAGTCAAGGAGTCACTTTCAATCACAACATCTTTCAGTCCCAGCTCCCACGCCAAAATAATCCCTTCCTGAACTGCCATAGCTTCCGTTTCCAGCGCCTTCAGGGGAAGCTCCAGCTTTTTACTCATTGCTCCCATAATCTGCCCCTCCTCATTCCTGATCACCACACCAATACCACAGCAGCCACTCTCTTTACAAACAGCCCCATCTACATTTGCTTTATACCAGCCCCGGTTCGGAGGGGTCCAGGTGGGAGAGAAGGGTCTAGGAAGCTTGCAAGGGGGAGGATTCTCAAGCCGAAATTCCTGCAGAAACGCCTCCACATCTCGGCAAAGTCTCTGAGGAGTTTTTTGTTGACCACCATGCCTCACCAAGTACCTTTGATTCCATAACCCCCATGCTGTGGCAGTAAACAGCTCCCAATCAACATAGGGTTATCTTTCACTAATCTCCCACACAAACAACAAGAACTCCTCCGCTAAGTACGGAAGAAGTGGCATTTTAAGCTTTGAAGACCCCCAGACTTCAGCAGCATATTTGCACCCCCACAAAACATGTTCCACAGTTTCACACTCCCCACAAAAATCACACCCCTCCTCAATATTAACGCCCCTTGATTTTAACCGGTGTTTTGTTGGTAGAATATTCCTACATGCTCGCCAAAGGATCTGTTTCAGCTTGTTTGGGCATTTCAGTCTCCATACCAAGCCCCATAATGCATGCATACTGGTGTTGTCTGAGGAGCTACCCCTGTCTGCCTTCTGAGATTGATCTTTTAGCCACTTTTGAGCCACCCTATAGGCACTTTTCACAGCAAACTTTCCATTGGTAGTCCACGCCCAAATCACAGAGTCTTCAACCAACCGAGAACTTAATGTCATGCCCAAAATAGTCTCGGCTTCATGTGGGAGAAACACTTCTTTTACCTTATCTATATCCCAAGACCTTGTCTCCTTGTCAATGAGGCAAGCAACCAGATCAGATGCAAGAGGAATTTTCGGACTGACCACCATGAAAGAGTCCGGAGTGGGAATCCACTTGTCCTCCCAAATCTTCACTTTCTCCCCATTACCAATAACCCATCTGGCACCATTTACAACAATATCCTTGGCTGCCATCAAGCTTCGCCACACATATGAGGGTCTACGGCCGATTTTGGCTTCTTTGAATGTCGACTTGGCAAAATACTTTGCTTTGAACACCCTGTGGAGAAGTGTGTTTGGGTTTTGCTGGATTCGCCATCCTTGCTTGGCGAGTAGAGCGAGATTGAATGCTTTGAGGTCTCTAAACCCCATTCCACCCTCCTCCTTTGGAGAACAAAGCTTTTCCCATGCAATCCAGCTCAGTTTCCTCTCATTATTCTTTTGTCCCCACCAAAACTTGCTCATCATAGAATTAAGCTCTTTACACAGCGTATCCGGGAGTTTAAAGCAACTCATGGTGTACGTAGGGGTTGCTTGCGCTACCGCTTTGATGAGAATTTCTCTACCCGCATTGGAGAGGAGCCGCCCCTTCCATCCGGCTATTTTCCTACCAACTTGGTCTTTGATACAGCTAAAAGCCTTCCTTTTGCCTCTCCCCACAAGCGGCGGCAGCCCAAGGTATTTCTCATGATGCTGTATAATTTGGGCCCCAAAAAGCTGTTTCACTTCAGCTTTCACCCCCCTGTTGGTATTCTTGCTGAAAAATAAGGAGGTCTTTTCTTTATTCAATTTCTGCCCCGATTCGGCCTCATAATCCTCCAAAACTTTAAGTACCCTTTTACCTTCTTCCACGGTCGCTCTACAAAAAATTATACTGTCATCGGCAAATAAAAGATGGGAGATCTTTGGTGCCCCCCTCTTGACTGACACTCCCCTAATGTTACCCTCACACTCTTCCTTTCTTAGCCTTGCGGACAGCCCCTCCGTGCACAGCAAAAATAGGTAGGGAGATAATGGATCCCCCTGTCTCAGCCCCCGGGATGGGATGATCTTGCCTTTTGCTTCCCCATTTATCAGAACCGAATAGGATACCGTAGAAATACACATAAGCATAAGAGATATCCATTTTTCGTGGAAGCCCAATTTCCTCATTATCGTCTCCAAGAACAGCCACTCTACCCTGTCATAAGCTTTACTCATGTCGAGCTTCAGGGCCATCAAAGCTTCCTTGCCTTTTTTCCTCCCATCAATACAGTGCATAGTCTCAAAGGCCACTAACACATTATCGGTTATAATTCTCCCTGGAACAAAAGCACTCTGGGACTCATCAATAACTACAGTAAGAATCCTTTTCAGCCGATTAGCAAGGACCTTAGATACAATCTTGTAAATAACGTTACACAAACTAATAGGTCTATATTCAGTTATTTTTCGAGGGGCTTTAGTTTTAGGGATAAGACAAATATTGGTTTCATTTACACCACAGGGCATCACACCAATATTAAGAATTTTTAACACACAGTCAGTCACATTTACACCTACTAAATCCCAGAACTTCTGATAAAAGATGGGAGACATACCGTCAGGGCCCGGAGCCTTAGTAGGATGCATTTGTTGAAGAGCAATCCACACTTCATCAGCCTGAAACTCAGCACACAGCATGGAGTTCATCACCGGCGTAACTTTAGGTGTGATGGTACTAATGCACGCCTCAAAACAAGAAGGATTATCTGACTTGTAAATTGATTCAAAGTAGTCAATAATAATACCCTCCAAAGCCCCAGGATCCTCCTGCCACGTACCATGCGAGTCCAAGAGACCCGTAATGCTATTTCGCCTTCGTCTTTGGCTAGCGGTAGCATGGAAGAATTTTGTGTTGCGATCACCCCATTTCATCCACAACGCCCTTGACCTCTGACTCCACATCATTTCCTCCCTAGATAGAGTTTCATTAATCTCCCTCTTAAGGTTCTGTATTTCATCTCCCCTGTCATGGAGATTATTTAAGCCCTCTAGGTATTGTAAACGCTCCCTTTTCTGCTTTAGAATCAGCCCCACATTACCAAATTCCCTCCAATTCCACTGTTGAAGTTGTTCTTGGCATTTCTTAATCCGGTCAGTAATCTGGCAATTTGAGTCCCCCGTCTCTGACTCCCAAGCATCCTTCACTATCTCTCTACATCTGTCATCTCTAGTCCACATGGCTTCGAACATAAACCTCTTCTTGGCCCGTCTTCGTTTCTGTTCCTTACTACATCTTAGATACAGCAGACAATGGTCTGAGATAGGCATTGAAACATGAAAGAGTCTTGCATCAGTGAACAACTCCAGCCATTCCTTGCTTACCACCATTCGGTCTAGCCGTAGCTTTGTCCTGTGATTTCCGTGTCTGCCATTACACCAAGTATATTTCTGTCCAAAGAATCCCAAGTCAACTAGGCCACACCGATCAAGACAATCGCCAAAAGCCTCCATCTGTTTCGCTTCTCTGTCCGGCCCACCCAGCTTCTCTCTCGGATACAAGATCTCGTTGAAGTCTCCAAACACTATCCATGGCATATTGCACTGCGCATGAAGCGCTTCCAGGAGTTGCCATGACTCACCTCTCTTACTGGTTTCAGGTTGGCCGTAGAACCCAGTCGCCCTCCACGGCTCGGCAGAACCAACCCCGTGAACCACCACATCAATATGAGAGTTGGAGCAGCTTTTAAAGCTCACATCGGTCCCCTCCCTCCACAATAACGCTAAACCACCACTTCGACCGTCACTCGGCACAACTATTCCTTGAGTGTACTCAGTTTTCCGTTGAATCCCCTTTATCCGATTCGCACTCGCCTTCGTTTCCGCTAAGAAGACCAGTGTTGGGTCTTTTGCTTTCACCTCATCGGTGAGAATTCGAACTGCAAGGGAAGACCCCATACCCCTGCAGTTCCATGCTATAATACTCATTTGGCTCGGCGGGGCTGCACCGCAGCCGCCGCCTCATCGCCATCCATTTGGTTATGTTGCACAGAGCCCTCATTAACCTTGGAACTCCCCTTTCTTTTCTTTTGACTAAGAGTATTTGGGTCAAGCACTTGGAGAGGCGTTGGGCCCTCTCTTTTCTGGCTACCTGAGCTCCCAGCCGAGTGTACCTCATTTGTCTTCACGTCCCTTGCAAGCCTTTTCCAATGCTTGCTTTGTGGGCCGAGTTTCTCAGAGACCCACCCTTCCTTTGGGTCATAATTCATTGCAACTGGGCCCATAACGGTTTCTGGGCTTTCTTCCTTTCCCTCGGTCATATTCTTAGGCGCCATCCTGAATTCAAAAACTGACTCTTTCAGCTGCACCATATCTTTTTCCCACTGCATATAGGCTATTATTGAGAACTCATTCATAACGGTCGGTACATGATCCTAACTCATATTTATTTCATATCTAACATCTGAAATATATCCCTACACATCCAATCCGAAATTCATGGTTTTCTCCGAGTGTTGCTCTACTTGAGAAATACAAGGAAGTCCATCTTCTTTTTGCAAGTGATTCTCTGACTAGGTGAACAGAGACAAGAGGCCAAATGGCTTTGAATGTGTCATACTTCACCATAGTTTCCATGATGTTTCTGAATATGTCTTTCAGTTGAGAAAAAAAGAAATTTAACTAATAAAATGGTGGTCCTACTTGACAAACGGAAAGAAGAATCAGAAGGAAAAGACATAGATAAGCCCTCGAAACTTCCCTTTTCACATGAACACTTCTACGGAAAATACCTCTTTTGTTTAGTTAATTTAATGCTACAGACTTATTGCAATTTAATAATTCAATACCAGCCAAGCCTGTAAAAATTGAATTCAACTTCAATAATATAATATTTTAAGACAAATTGATTAAATATAGCATCAACCAATTGGAGTAAAAGTTTAGTTTACTCCGTATCATTGCTGCCGCACTGTGCTTAGAAATTAATTAGGGAAAAATTTCCTAGCGTTTATAAGTTGTACTCTATTTCTCACATAAACATACTCTATACTTTGCAAATCTCACTAATTTCTCTTGTACCGAGCAACCAGGAAAATATGGCTGAACATGTCCTAAGTGTTGCTGTAGATGGAGTAATAGCCAGTGCGATGTCACTAGCTAGTGAGCATATCGGTTCTGTGTGGGGTTTCAAGGAGGAGCTAGGAAAGCTTCAAGTCTCATTCACCAAGATTCAAGCTTTGCTACATGATGCTGAGAGAAGACAACTACATGATGAGTCTGTGAAGATCTGGCTACGGCAGCTTAAAGATGTAGCTTATGAAGCTGACGATGTGCTAGATGAGTATGACTACGAGATTCTTCGACAAAAGGTAGAGACTCAAAACAAAATGAAGGTACGCAGCTTCTTTTCACTATCCACTAATCCCATGGTATTCCCCTTCAAGATGGCAAAAAGAATAAAGACCATCAACCAATCGTTGGATGAAATTAAGAAGGATATACCTCTCCTTGGCCTTATAGCGTCTTCGAACCCAATCCCCCAGATTGGTCTGGACCGGGAGACAGACTCTTTTATTGATGGTTCAGAAGTTGTAGGACGAGGGGATGATGTCTTAAAAATTGTCAACTTGTTGATTGGTGCAAATAATCAACGAGTTATCTCTGTTATTCCTATTGTGGGTATGGCAGGTCTCGGAAAGACAACTATAGCAAAACTAGTTTACAATCATGAACTAGTAAAGAAATATTTTGATGTGAAGATGTGGGTGTGTGTATCTGATAATTTTGACGTTAAAAGGATTTTAAGAGAGATTCTTGAAATCCTTGACAATAATTGTAGTGGGTTAGAAAATAAAAATGCTATACTTCACCATCTTCAAGAGAAGTTGGAGGGAAAAAGATATCTTCTCATACTTGATGATGTGTGGAATGAAGATAGTGAGAAATGGGATAATTTAAAGAGTAGTTTGTTGGGAATTAATCAAAATAATGGAAATAACATTATTGTAACTACTCGCAGTGACAATGTGGCACAAATCCTGGAGACAAGTCCTAGACATAATTTGGAAAAACTATCAGAAGATGAATGTTGGTTAATATTTAAGGAAAAGGCATTTGCAAATGAAAGAATTCCAGTAACTCCAGATTTGGAGGATATTGGAAGAAAGATTGCTAAAAGATGTGGAGGGAATCCATTGGCTGCAAGAGTTCTAGGAGGAATGATGCGCCTTAAAGAGGATAAAAGTGAATGGTTATTGATTCAAAATAGTAAGACTTGGGATTCAATGGAGGACAATAATGGAGTTTTTCCAATATTAAAGTTAAGCTTTGATCATCTCCCAACACCTTCTCTAAAACAATGTTTTGCATGTTGTTCAATTTTTCCCCAGGATTTTATTATTGAAAAGAAACTACTAGTTCAACTCTGGATGGCTGAAGGGTTCCTTCCAACACCTAAAAGAAGTTTTTCAGTGATAGAGGATATTGGTAACAAGTATTTTGATTTCTTAGTGGCAAATTCCTTATTTCAAGATCTAGAAAGGGATTTTTATGGTGGTATTAGAAGCTGCAAGATGCATGATCTTGTGCGCGATCTTGCACTCTCAATTTCAGAAGGGGAAACCTTGCCTTTGGAGGGCAATTTGGGGGATGACATTGATGTCTCTCATACTCGACGTTTATCTCTTATATCCGATGGCCATACGACACCTGCAATCCCATTATCTAAAGATGACATGGGTAGATTACGCACTGTTTTTTTGAATCGGGTTGATCTTGGAGACAAATTATTGGAGTTTAAATGCGTACGTGGTCTATTGTTATCTGGGAAATGCATAAAAGAGCTACCCGAGTCCATCGGTATGTTGAGACATTTAAGGCTACTTCGCATCAAGGACACCTACATCAAAGTAATACCCAATTCTGTTTGCATGCTCTACAACTTGCAAACTCTAGTAATCACGGGTTGTTATCTTCTCAAAGAGCTTCCAAAAGATCTACGAAACTTGATTAAATTGAGACATATTGACATTGATCATTTTTACATAAGGCAATTCCCAATTAGTATGGGTCGGTTGACTTGCCTTCAAACACTGCCTTTCTTTACCATTGCTCAAGATGTTGGTTGTCGAATAGAAGAATTGGGATGCTTAAGCCAACTTAGGGGAGTAATAAGAATTGATAATCTAGAGCATGTGAGAGATAAAGAAGAAGCCAAAACTGCAAATTTAGCTGAAAAACCGAAAGTACACGAATTGAAATTCTATTGGTCTTTGCAGGATAAAATGGAAGGCAACAACAATAATGAGGATGTACTGGAAGGCCTTAAGCCTCACCCAAATTTGAAAAGCTTAGAGATATACTCTTTCAAAGGTGAGAAGTTCCCTTCATGGCTATTGGGGAGTGATAATATTAGGGGTGGCTTGTTACTTTTCAATCATCTATTGGAGATTCGCTTAATATACTGTAGGAAGTGTGAAAAAATTCCTACACTTGGACATTTACCAAGTCTCAAAGTTCTTGAAATACGAGGAATGTATAACGTGAGATGCATAGGAACTGAATTTTACAGCAGTTATAATGGTGAGGGATCAAGTAATAGTAGAGGTGGCAGTGGCAGTGGCAGCACCGTGTTGTTCCCAGCTTTGGAAAAACTTGTTTTGGATGAGATGGATAATCTAGTAGAATGGAATGACGTGACAGAACCAACAGCAGATATAGGAATGATATTTCCTCGCCTTGAGTATTTGAAGGTTTGGGATTGCGAGAACCTAACAAGTGCTCCACGTCATTTTCCGTCTCTTAAGAAATTAAATATTTACAAAATCAGAGGCCCGGCATTTGAAAAGATTATTAGCGAGCTTACCACACTCACATCCCTTGATTTTTCGGAAATTTCAGAACTTTCTTGTCTGCCAGAGCATTTTTTGCAAAAAAATAGAAGTCTCATGGATTTGGAAATATGTGGGTGTGCTGATTTGGAGTCAATCTTGCCACGTGAACATGTATGGCCCATCTGCACCTCTCTCCGAACACTCTCTATATACAAATGTGACAAACTGAGTACCTTGCCAGATGCACTGCACAACCTTCAATGCCTTGAGAAGATTGAGGTACATTGTCCTAATTTGAGGTCCTTTCCAAGTATACAAGGTATCGCATCCTTTCTTCAGGACTTGCAGATATCGTGTAGTGATGAAGTTTTACCAACTGGGCTACAATCCTGTATGTCTCTCCAAAATTTGTTTATATGGAATTTCCCTCATCTGATATCAATTCCAGATCTACGAAATTTGCATTCTCTTACCCATTTACAAATTGACCTTTGCCCTCATCTGAAATCGATTCCAGATCTAAAAGAATTGCCTTCTCTTACCCGATTAGATATTTGTGATTGTTCTGATTTGATATTGATTCCAGATCTAAAAGAATATCCTTCTCTTACTCAACTAAAAATTTCTGGTTGTAGTAATCTGATATCAATTCCAGATATACGTGAATTGCATTCTCTTACCCATTTAGGAATTCGCAAATGCCAAAATTTAAGGAGTGTGCCAGACGGATTAGAATGCCTCACCGGCTTGAAGTGTTTGTGGATCGGTGACATTTGTAAGGAGTTAAATTCTTTCCCAAGTCTCAATTCCATCCTACACTCACATGCGCCCCTTCAAAGATTACACTTGTATGGATGGGATAGTCTCGACTCTCTCCCGGAGGCAATTAAATACTTCACTGCCCTTCAAATTCTAGAAATATCTGAATTTAGTGAAATGATCTCTTTACCCGACTGGTTGGGCAATCTTTCTTCTCTTCAAACGCTTTGCATTTACTATTGCAAGAACATGATGTATCTACCCACAACGCAAGCCATGCGACGCCTCATCAAACTAGAAGAACTACAAATTTGGGAGTGCCCCAAATTGAAAGAAAGATGTGATGAGTGGAGAGGCGCAGAATGGCCTAAGATTGCCCATATTCCGATATTTAGTCCTGGCAGTTGGACCAATCATTATCTTTCATGGCGGTAACCAGTAAGTCTACGTAATGCTATATCCTTGCCCAATGTTTATAATTTGAAACTCTAGTTTGAAAATTGTATAAATCATTTTATGTTTTTGTTTTGGTGCGTGTGTTTTTTGTTTTTTTATAAAGCAGTTTAAAACAATTAGGAATGCTATGATTACAAGCTCGCCCCAATTTGCTCACCAGCACAGAGTGGTCTGAAATTGATGGAAAATATATTGAACGGTTGTAGCGCAGATTGGTCCAAGACAGATGAGGGGTAACATTGTCAAGCAGGATGCACTTTAAAGATCATACAGATTTTTAATATTAAAAGTAATGAGTGGTACTGGTAAGCTTAGTCATACCTTATATACACTTCTCTTCTTTTTATCTGATATAAATGATAACCTCATTTGATTTAAATCAAGTATGAACTTAATTTTCCCTGAATTTTAACTCTTCTCAGTTTTTTCCCTTTTCTGTTTTTTACCTTAATGTGTACACAGTGGGGATGGCATACCTATTGTGTTCTGCTCCAGGATAACAGAAAAGTTCATAACTCATAAGAGCTGGTAAGTTTTCCCTAATCTTTCTTCCCCCTCACATTTCGCGCAATATTTACTCACCTGTTAATAAAACAAAAAGAAAAAATTGTTTATCCATTGTTTTTTTTTTTCTGTATTTTACATAATATAATTCTGGCATGATTAGTGTTGGTACTGGGGCAAACCTTTACTAAATCTATTTCTTGAGATAGTATTGTTATAATGCAAATATGCAATACAATTAACCATCTAACCTGCCAAGTCACCACCAACATTGTTCTTTTCTCCTCTGCAACTAATTAACAGAGAATTTTAGATTTTAAGAGCCCTATATAAAGTGTTGGAAATTTCAAAGTCAAGAAGAAACTATTATTCTTTGGGTTGGCTTGCATCCAGTGCACTGGACAGAAGCTTTACCCTTATTCTCTTTCTTGATTTTAGAGTGATACTTTCATTTGAAACTTTCATTATGTAAATTTTTTCCACTTTTTCATTTTCTAAAGACTTGACAAGATTGTTCTTCACTTTGGGTTCAAGAGTCAAGACTATACTCTTTCATTCTATGGAGATTTGATTAGATATTTACCTTAAGAAAATATATTCCCCAAATCTTTTTGGATGTTAATACTTGTCCACATACAATTTTTAATGGTGAACTCATGAATCTTTTGTGTTTGCCTAGTTTTATTCTGTTCCATTGTTTCTCATATTTGATAAGTTAAACAGAATGTTCATGGCATAGTATCATGCTTTGAGTTTTGAAATTCATAAAATTAATAATAATAAATAGTATCATGCTTTGACCATAGTAGAAAGATCTTTTGGTACTTGTGGAATTAAAATCAATTTATCTATTACTAATGGCACTAATACTCTGCTTTAGTAGAAAAATGAAGGATCTTTTATATCCTGCATACACTACTTATGATTGCGAAAATTTGATGCATCTGTACTCATACAATGTCTCACCATTTTGCAGAAACTGCAAAGCATTTATTGTCCCCATCTAAAGGAAGGATGCGTGAAGGAAAAGAGCCAGGTGGTCCTGAATTTGCATGAAGAAAATAAGTTTGCCAAATGTTATGGATATACCTGGCCACACAATATATAAAATGGTGAACTCATGAATATTTTGTGTTTGTCTTGTTCAGTGCTGTTGAATTGTTATTTAGAATCAACATGACATAGAATCATGCTTTGTACATAGTAAAAGATTTCTTTAGCTATTGTGGAATTAAAGTAATTTTACGTACTAATGGTGCTAATACTTTGCTCTATTAGGAAAAGGAAGGTTCTTTTCAAGACCTTATTGTAATTATGATTGCAAAAAGCTGATATAATGCCTCACCATATAGTGGAAACTGCAGATTTTTGTTGTCCCCCATTAAAAGGATGTGCCAAGGGAAAACTGAAAAGAGCTAGGGTGGTCCAAGATTGCCCAAATATAATACAAATAGAAAGATTGTTCATATTTTGTCATAGAAATTCACTGGTAAGTCAATCTAAAACAGACTTCCTTCCATTCCCTTCTTCAATTTTTTTTTTTTTTTTTTTCATATTACTAAAATATCAGCTTATCTTTCCTAACATATTCCACTTCCTTGAAGTTAGTCACAAATTTGGGAATGATGTGTCTGCAGGGATAGTTTCAGGTACTCATTTTTTAGCCGGGAGAATTGAGATCTACTTAAGCATAAATAGTTGCAGGTACTTCAACTCTAATTTGAAGGCTACCCTCCCACTTTCTTCACCTCTTCCAATAAAACCTACTAAGATTCCTCCCTTTTCTCTAGGTTAAATTATTTATACTACTTACAGATGCCAATTATCCTTCATATCCTAATTAGAGGTGTACTTCAGCACAATGTTCTTCAAGATTTCCCTTGTTTTGAATATCCGGATAAAATCTCTCCAATGCCCTTTTGTCTAATGTTTCACTTTGGAATATGTTAGTTGTTCCTCATTGCCACACCGTATTTCTTAACCTGTTCACCAAAGTTGCTGATTTCTAGTTGCCTTCATGTAAAAGGACATGCCAAGGGAGAGGGTACCTTGTGTCCTAAGATTGTCTAAATTCAAATAATACAGACAACATACAAAGCAAGTGATAAACACATCACAAGCTGACTTCCTACTCTCTTCTTTATTTATTTTTCTTTGAAACCAAATACCAAACATAAATGTTTCATAAGTGATCTAGAATTATTTTTTAATTAAAATAAGTGATCTAGTATATTTTTTTTAAATGAAAATAAGTGACCTAGTATTTCCTCTCTGATATACTCACTTTCATTAAGTTATTAACAACATTTGGGCATCATGTTCTTGAAGGGCTATTTTATAGTTATTTTCAACTGGGAGGATAGTTGAATTCTATTTGGAACAAGTCGAGGTACTTCATCTCTCCTTTTTACTTAGGCATTTTTCTTTTCATAATATAATGCATGAGAAACTGTGTTTTTGTTAGTTATTTTTTACACTTATCTTGGCCTAATTCTGAAATAGTACTAATACATACACATGATTGTTATTTCACAAATGTTTAAAAGGCTTCAAATGACACTCAATTTTTTGTTCATTTGAACAATTTTTCTAACAATTGCTTAATTATCAAAGATCTAGCCTTAGAATTGTACTTCAATGTACTATAATATTTAGAGCTCGCAGCTCCTTGCTAAAAAGTGTAGATGTACAAATATATAAATGATATCAGTGATTATTCAAAAAGAAAATTGTAATTGGAGCTTATTAAATTTGTTAACCCTGATGCATCTTGAACCTCTTCGTCACACTTGAATTTCTTCTTACCAGCAATACATAATTAAAATCTCACATCGGAGGAATTCTTTTGTATTATAAAAGGAAAAGTACAAGAATCAGTCTTTTCTCCAGTCAGTAACATGTCAATAGTGTAAAATAGGCTCTTATATATGTGGGTGGCTTAATTTTTTTTCTGCTCTTCATCTACGTTGAACACACTATAGTAACATATTTGAAAACCACAGAACTGAATAGTGAGAATATCTTCTATAGTGGTGTAAGTGTCATTGTGTCACAAAATTACAAATACCGGTGATCTTTCATTGTCCCAAATTAAAGGTCTTTTAGTTTAGTACAAAATGGTCTAAGATTGCTCATGTTCCAGTGAATAAGATAAACCTTTGATGCATCCTACTCCAAGGTCAAAATCATTTAAATCTGGTTTGCTCTCTCAAACCTCCTTGTGTCTGCTTGCTTTTTCACTTTGAAGTCAACTAAATGTTCATGATTTGTTCTCCACTTTGCTTTCACTTGTTTGCTTTATGTATATTGCCAATGATTTCCAAAGAGTCTAGTGTCAAACCTTTAATTCATATTTTTCAACATATTTTACTGCATAGCTTTTGTGTATCTTTAAATTTTAGCTCTATTTGTACAGTTCTTGAATTATCCCTTTCCCATATGTCTTCATGTTCATATTAATATTAAACTCTGATCTGCTTGTTAGAGTTGAAGATTTCAGAAAAATTTTCTAGAAAACCAGCTACTTTCAAGCCAAAATTGGAAGGTCAACTCCTATTTTAATGAAATTTCAAAATGTTGGTCCTGACAAAGAAAGCCTCGTGTTGACTAGTGTTGCTTGAAATCCCTCTCCATTTGCACGGATGGTAGGACCCACTTCGTGAGATCTTTTCTAGTTGTTATTGTTATTGTTGTAATCCAAGAATGGCTTCTTTTTTTTCTTTTCTTTTTTGTCTTTATAGACTCTAGAATTTGTTCTAGAAAGATTGTTGTAAACACATTATTCTATAGTGGAAGATTTTACTGGACTAAGTCCCGTGGTTTTTCCCTTTCCATTGAAGGGTTTTCCACGTAAAAATTTGGTGTTTTGATTGTGGGTTGTTTCTAAACTGTTTTTTTTTTTTTTTTTTTTAAATTTAATTCTCCTTTTGTGAAAATGACTTGTTTTGAAATTGGACTGTATTCAATTTCATCTTCTACCATGAAGTTACTTTGTTTGAAACAAACGTAACTTTTAAAGAATTTGAAATTTTTATTCACATTAATTGCTAGAAAAGTGTACAATTTACTTAATCAACAGTTTTCTAATATGTATTTTTTTTATTCCTTTAAAGATATGCTTTTCTGTTATGCAACCCATGGTTTCGCTGCTATAGGTGCCTAAGCTAGATTAAAGCCAAGATGTTTGTCATGTTCCTTTTTTTTTGTCTCTCTCCCCTCATTCAAATTAGAAGTTAAAATGGTGAGTGTTGGAGATGATTGTGTACGAAGACAATCTATGATAATCTGCTACAATATGAAAATTAATAGCCTTTTACTCTTCTATTTCCATATCCATTACTGTGAACAAATCAATAAACCACACTTCATTTCTTATTATTTTTCTTATTCAATGTCACAGGGACGACTTTATAGAAGACCTTGCAACTAGTGGCGGAGCCAGAAATTGAGGTGGGGGGGGGGGGGGCAAGATTAAAAGTAAAAAACTAATCTAAAAAAATTAATCAATATTAATAACAAAATAAATAAGCAACTATATACTAATATAATTGTAATTTAGAATCTAACATAAAATGTAAACTTTAATTTGGCTTTTCATACCTAGCTTAATTTACTCAATTGCCCTTGACGATTTTTTATATTTTGAAACTGTTACATGATTTTTTCAAACTCAATAGTCTTAAATATATCTTTTTAAACAATCATTCATTCATTGATCTCCCATTCGATTGTGTAGTCGATTTTTAATTATGTTCATTGCTAAAAAAAACTCTTTCAATAATAGCTGTTGCAACCATGGTTTTGAAACCCGGACCGGACCGTACGGTCCGACCGGGAAAACCGCGACCCTCTTAGTTTTGCGGTTTTTTTAGCTTCAAGAACCGCTTAATGTGAAAAAAACAGGGACCCGTGCGAACCGTGGTCGGACCGTACGGTTCTGAGAACCGTGGCCGGTTTTTGAGGTTCGGACGGTTTCTTTTTTTTTTCAGCTTTTCCGGTGAATTTTGGTCAATACAATGGCATGAAGTTATGATCAGATCTAGAATAAATGAAAGAACACGAAGAAGAACAAAAATCGGAAGGAGATCAGATAATTTTAGATCTTGAACAAAGGAATTTGTAAGAAAAAAAAAAAAAGAAGAAGAAGAAGAAGAAGACAAGTTCCTCAAAAAAAAAAAAAACATACTCCACACTTGCTCAGCAAATAAACAGTAAACACAAACTACATCAGATCAAAAAAACAAAAACACAAATTACAGTAACCCGTATCTTCGTCTTCTGCTGCTTCTTCTTCTTCTTCTTCTTCTCTTTTCTTCTTCTCTTTCTTTTTTCCGTTGATGGAGCTCTGTGGTATGTGTTTCTCTTTCTTTCTTTAGACTTTTGTTACTTTTGTTACTCCTTTTGAATTCCTAAGTCTCTGTCCCTCACGTGTGGCTAACTTGGAAATGACAAAAGGTTATAATTTTTTAATAAAAGCAAACAATTTTCAGCCATTAGATTTAGATATTTTTTTCAGCTACCCAACGTGATGTAACCTGCATTGATAGCCGATAGGTGCATTAAATATTTTAAGTATTTTTGAGAGTAAGAAAGTTGCTAGGTTCACAATAATTTTACAATAATTTTACAACAAATTATAAGTGGTTAATTGTTATTAGTTCAAATTTGAACCTAATACTAAGATTATTTTTTTGCCCAAATAATAACAATAGTAACAACCTGTCATTTAGGATTTGTTGTAAACATATTGTGAAAATATTGTGGACATATCATTTCTCTTAGAGTAATGTAGTATCACAATATTTTACAAAAAAAATTTCTATAATTTGACACATGGCAAAGTGTGAGTAAGGAAAAAAAAAATTATAGGTTTACATCTCTACCACTTACGTCTCATCGCGTGGCAAATTGTGACAAAATTTGTATAAAATGTTATGGTACTATTATTGCTCTAATTTTAATTAATATTTATAGTTAAGTATATAATACTTATTAAACAATTAAAATCAATTTAAAATTATTAAATAATTTATTTTATTTTATTTGAGTGTCTTTCTAATTCTTATATAATAATAATAATTATTATTATTATTATTATTATTACAAGTTTAACTAATCAATATATAAATAAATAAATAGATATTATATTTAAATTTGCTTAGGATTTGATATTTTTTATTTGTCTTGTAAAAGTTATGATATGAAAATATATATTTGAAATATAGATATTTATATTTAATTGGATTATTTTAGTTAATTTAATATTTTCATATATAAAAAATAATTATTAAATTAATTATGATGTCATAACGGTTCGACGCCAGTTCGACCTCAAAAACTTTGAACCTCTTCCTTTTACGGTTCAATGAACGGTCCGGGTTTCAAAACCTTGGTTGCAACTGGTAAGATCAATGCTAAGGTCACTAATGAGTAAATCAATGGATATGAAACATCTTTTTTTCATTTCTACCATCTTTTCAGCAAGCTGTCCAATTCCTTTAAGTGTTGAATGCTTTTAAAAACTCAACAAAAACTCAAGGTACAAATCAAAGGAGACTGGTACCAAAAGATTTTTTTTTTTATTTTATTATTATTTTTTTTTTTATGTGAGGCATCCTTTACTCCTTTATACTATACTATATATATATATATATATATATTTATTTATATTTATAGAGTCCTATTAGTATTAGTATTAGTATTAGGTTGTGTAATTCCTTTTTCATTTGGCAGTACGATCCTCTTTTCTTTTTCTTTTTTTTTAATCATTATTAGGTCAGCCCTATTCCCCTATGATTCCTATTTCCTTATGTCAGCCCCATTCCCCTATGATTCTTATTTCCTTATGGCAGTAGGATTTGCATCTTGTGTACAAATACAACTTAATGTCTTTCGTGTCAGGAGGCATGTGTGATATATGTACCATATTAGTACTAAAAAAATTTGAAAGTACAGGGGGACACTTCCCCCCCCCCCCCCCCCCCGGGTTGCAACTGTGACATGAGAATGCGAAAGAAATGTTGTTATAGATTACTAGTCGGCATAGTCATAAACTCACACAATATATGAGAATATATAATTATTTTGAGGTGTGGTATAATGTATGATTTATTCTCTGAATTTTATTGTAAATAATTTGTTCTTCCTAAAAATTAAAAAAATTTTAAAAGAAATTTATGACTATTTTTAAAAATATATAATTTTCTCATTTTTGGTGTTTTTTATTGATCTTATTCTTTTTTGAAATGTTCTATATTTTTTTAACTATTGTTCTTATGCATTATATTTGCCTAATTTATTTTGGTACAACTAAAATGTTTAAGTTTCAAATTTATTATTCAAATTTCTCATTCTTTTAAGAAAATTATTATTATAATAATAAATTATCAAATAATTAAAATTGATATTACTCAAATAACTGATAGCAATTCAAACCTATTTTCTCCCATTTTTAAGTAAGTACACCAAAGTGGACCAAAATGAACTTTATGGATCGAGATAGACTTAATAGATTGAAATGGACCTAATTGACCAAAGTGGACTGAGTAGACGAAATTGGACCGAGTGAACCGAAATTGACCGAAATGGACCAAATGCCAAACCATAATTAGTAAACATAACTCAAAAAATATATAATAATTATATTAATAAAGTGATGTAAAAACCATAATATGTGATAAGTAATGGATTCCAACATGATGGAAGTGGTTTGTTGTTAAAGTAACATCAATCAAATTTTTATACATTAATATTTTTAACTAAATTATTTTGCATGCATTTATGATTCTATGTACTTGCTGAAGGTTTTATTCAAGTCGAATTTACTTACATGTAGAGATTTTTTTTTTTTTTTTGAGAAAGATCTAGAGAAAGTTGGTACACCACAAAAAAGCATATTAGGAAAACCACTTGCATGTAATATTTTATACAAAAACAAAAAGAAACAAAATATATATATATATATATATATATATATATATCATATGGCCTTTATTATCTCTATCTCTTGAAGTTATTGAAAAAGGACATATGGTTCTCTAAATAGGAGCGGAACTACACAACTTGTCCTTAAATACTATATTAGCATGCAGATATGAATACAATTATGGAATGAGACTATCTTTTAAAGTAACTATAAACTAAAAATAAATAAATGATGTCTCCATCCTAGGTATTTGTATTACATGTATTTTCTATTATAGTTAAATTTAGGTTCAAGAATGTGCAAAGACAAGCTTGTGAAAGTTGATGATCATATCATGATTGATAAGTTATAATTAGTTTTAGGATGGAGTAAAGGCATAATGCATTATTACATATATTGATATTTATATAAATATTTTTTAAAGAAATAATGAAAAGAAAATGATAAAATAGCCATTGATGTGGCTCAACCGAAACGTAGCAACAATAAAGTGTTGCAATTTAGCTTTTAAATATAGATAATATTGGTATAGATATAGATTAACTTGTTGTATGTAATAATTAAAGAAGTTGAGTTTATTTACCTTATAACAAAATAGTATACCTTGTTTTCATTATTTTATTTACCTTATAACACAATAGTGTATATTGTTTTTCATTATTAGAACCATGGTTCAAATTCCTATAAATGATTTAGTACCTATCTGCTACAACTTACTTCTTTAGCTTTTTGAAAATGGACCATTTGAAAGAGCTGTTTCTAAAAGAAAATGGAAGTTTTAAAAGTAGTACTTTGAAGAAATGTGGTTTCAAAATGGGACGTCAAAAGGGAACTAGGGTCATTATGTATAGTACATCTCTTATGCATTTTAGCTCTTTATTTTACCCATCTATTCTATCAAATGCATATATGTTTGGTTTCACATGTAAGGATTTGCAAAGATACTGAAGGCCATGCTTATACATTATGTATTCTGAACAGTATGGATCAATCATTCATTATAGGCCGCTGAGTATATTGCCCACTGGGCATGCTGGCACAGTAAATAGGCTGGGTTTGCTCTCATATATATTTCCAATTGGGAAGCTTTTTTTTTTTTTTTTAATTGACGTATAACCTCACTAAGGGAAGGCCCTTTGGACCCATTCTTAGGGAGTAAACTACAAACACACGTTCCCACCCACTAGAGCCGTGTATCAAGTAATTCAAAAGAATTGTTAGCAAAGATCAAACCTATGATGTCGGGGTCTATAGCTCACCCCAATTTTCCAACCACTTAGGCTGCACCCCGATGGGTTGTTTAGGAAGCAAATTAAACTGGCTCCTCTAAATAAACATGTTGAAGCTTCTTTTTTTGCATACATAAGTTACATCCAGTTTTCTCCTGCATCCTTATGCTCCATTATGGATCACTCAAATTTCATGAAAAATCATATTGAATAAGGAAAATAAATATATGAAAGGAATTGAATTTTTTGAAGTTTCATAGTGGATGGTTTTGAAACGTGTTTTGTAATTATATAGATAAGGCAAAACTTGGTAGATTTCCTTAATACATTATATATTTGGTTCTATAAATAAATTCGACCATATAACGTACACGACAATGTAGCACAATTCCTTGAGTATAATTACAACTGCCATGGCTAGCTGGTTGAATTTAATTGAAAATTCCCAAGCTACAACACCTAAAATACTTAAACTAAAATATTGTATTCAAGTGTTACCCTTATAAATAAACTTATTTTGTCCACTTTATGTAAGTCAAGCCAAATATGGCCTCAGGTTGGTATATGGTACATTCAACAAAATTTAACATCATCAATCATGCTGTAACAAAATCAGACTTTAGTGCTGCCAGTACAAGCATTTTATAAGTTTGTTTGTCAATGGTTCATAGCCTGAATTGAATTTAATTTGGTAACCTTTTTGGTTTATAACTTTAGTCCCTGAAAGACTTGCATGCAGACAAACTCACTTTGTCCACAAGGACACATAATCTAATTAATTTTTTCCACAATTTTTATTATTTCTTACAAGGACTGGGAGCATGGACCTCCCGTTAATTCATCTTCCCAAACAAATCCGAGATGCTTTATTAATAACCTCACAATTCTTTTGAATATGCAAGGTTCATTTCATATAAAAGGTCATAAAAAACCAGAGCGCTGACCTGAGAATGGCCCCAGTGAATTCTTTGCAGATATCACTTTGCTGACCAATAGTTTCCACTTAGCCTCATCTTTCTTCGCCTGTTGCTGCATTTTTTCCTTGAAATTCCTAGAAGCAAGAGGGAAAAAAAGAGAACTTAATCAACAATATCATCAAATTTATCATATATGAATGTTGTCCACATGTATCACTTAAAATGAGCTGCTGCATTTTTTACTTGACATGCCTAGAAGCTGGAGAACAAAAATAATCTTATTAAGACAATTATCAAATTTATCATATATGAATGTTGCCCAAATCAATCACTCAAAATAAATACAACTAAGATTAGGATTATGTCAGTGTTAGCACACTACCCAGTTACCAAGTCATCGATTCAATGCCAACTAAGCATTGCCCAAGTGATTGAACTAACTACTCTCAAGTCTCTAGAATAGATTTTTTTTCCCCTTTAATGTCTATTGATAACTTACATGAAGTTCAACCTAACTTCCATTCAATAGTAGGTTTTCACCTTTGATAATGATCTTATTGAGGAAATGTTAATCTGGGACTCTGGTTGACATGTGCACAACATGACATTTTACATCTTTCATCACTTTATTTTTTTGGGGGGGGGGGGGATTGGACTAATCATACACTGGCAAAGAGGCAAAGATAGAAGTTTCATGCTTACCTGCAAAGAGGGACCTTGCAAGAATCAGGGTCATTGCAGAAGCGAGAATGCAATTCAAGCAGCAGCCACATGCACTTGCAGTGAACACATCCACCAAGAACTCAAGTCTTACAACTGGAGAAGTGACGGACTAAAGTCTAAAGCCCTTTGCAATCTGGCTTCCTTTATTCAGAACCTTGTCACGAGGCCCTTTTGTTCTACACCCATCCCTATATATGTGTAGAAGGGCTTCTATCGCCTCATGTAGTTGAAAGTACATCTTTTTCTCTTCCATTCTCTTCAATCGATCTTCTTTTCTCTGAAACAAAGAATCAAAGAAAATGATTATGAAAGAAATGTAAGCTGATGACTAAGAACAAAAAACTACGTTGTCCAACAAATTGTTCATCAATGACTAAAGAATGAGCTTTCTACTTATGAAAGTCACAAATTAACGAGTATACAATTTAAATAATTTTAAATTCACCTAAAATTAAAAAAGGGTAAACTATAATAGCCTCCCTCAAGGTTTGGGGAAATGTAAGAAAAAGCGTCTTATTTTTATAAATGAAGTAAGAAAAACCATCTTATTTTTATAAATGAAAATCCACCCCTTTGAGGTTTTGATTTATATTAACAAATGACTCCTTAAGATCATTTATGTCCATTACAAATGAAGTCAAAGTACATGTTTTTCAAATTAAATTTTCATCTAGAATAACCTCAATATAATGCTTACTATCCAATTTGGTTATATGAAGAAAATTAAAACTACAAGTAGTAAGTGTGAATTTTAAAAATAAAAGTGGATTTCTAACATTTACCCAAAACACAAGGGAAGTTAATGTACTTTACCTAATTTGAGGGGGGAAAAATAGAGCTAATCCATTGATTAAAAAAAGACAGAGTAGTTTTCAACAAATGGAGTGGGTCCTCTGTACTAATATTTGAAGGGTAGTGAGAAGGGTGGGGGGAAGTAAATAATCTTCTATATTAATGTTATGAAAAGTATAGATTTGGATGAGAGAATTATTAAATAAAAAAGGGAAAATCAAAACTTACCCTGTTGTGGTTTGGCCCTATCACAAATTAATTTCAAAAACTTTCAATTGCCTCATTTTGTTCTCCAAAAGTTTGTATTAAAATGAAATTGTTAATGGGTCTTTGGACGGAAACCTAACGATTACATTTTTGTCCAAACTTTTGGGGATCAAATGTAAACAAAATTTGTATACAAACTTTTTTCAGCGTTGGAACAGAGCATTGCATCCTCTTCGTAGCTGCATTAGATTATGTAAAGAAGAAATAACTTTTGAGCATTTAAGCTAGAATTAAAACACACACTGAAACAGTAACTAAAATGCAACACTCTCTTTTCACAATTTGAAAAATAAAAAGCCTTTATTTACCACCCTTTACCTTTATCCCTGTTCAAAAATTTCCACAGCAACTAAAATAATTAATTCTGGGAAATTTTTTTTCTTTCGCCAAAAAAATAAAAGTCCCATGTGATGAAATTTTCAGCGACTTTGTCTATATAATCTTTTCAAGTGAACAACTTTACACTATTTATGTCATTGGGCCAGCAATAGAAATTGGGCTTAGAATAAATGATTTGTCCTCTCTAAATCTAATAATATAGACATTTGAACTTAACCAACTGACCCGACCCGTTTTCCACATCAGCTGCAGACCCAATATTAAACGCACACGGACACAATAAACGACGTCGTATCTCTATTGATTGATCGTATAAGCGAAGCGACCCAGTGAGTTTGATTTTCTCTTCCAGCACAAATAAGAACCGCGCGCTTGTTCTGTTGTGTGTCAAAGATCAAGCAAGTTAATCAAAAGGGTTTGTTTATATTTATCTTTTATTTCCTTCATTGTTCTTTCTTACTTTTAGTATATGGGTTCAAGTTGAAATCCTTTTTTTTTTTGTTTCATTGCCTGGCATGACGATGATTCACCATATATGCAGATTTTTTATTGTCCCCATCGAAAGAAAGGATGTGCTGAAGGGTCCAAGCAAGGACGGAACCAGGATTTGAACCTGGAGGGGGCCAAAGCTTAAAACATTTTTATTTTTTTTTTTTATGAAAATAAAAACTAACACCTATTTCATATTCAAAAAAAATACTACATATAAAATAAGTGTTTCTTAAACATTTGATATTATAAAAATGTTGACAAAGTATAACATACAAAATAAGTTTTTTTTAAACATTTCAACAAATTTATCAAAATGGAACTCAACGCTCTTTTAAGTCTCGAAAGTTGTCTATGATTGATTCTGTACCAAATTTTGCAGCAATCTCCTTCTCAATGTACAAAATCATAGAGTCCATTAGAAAATCATCTTCCATCTTGTTGCGAAGCCTATTCTTGATAATATTCATGGCTGAAAATGCTCGCTCTGTAGTTGCAGTAGAAACTGGAAGAGTAAGCACAAGTGTAATCAATCTATAAATATATGGGTAAAATAATGATTTTTGGGTTTTTACCAACCATTGGCACAACTCAGAAATACTTGATAGCTTCTTGAAGTCCGGATGCCGTACTACATTGTGCTCATAATGATCAACTTCTGTCTTTAAAAGTGTCATTTCTTGATTTGTGAAGTCTTTTGGATAAAACTTGCTTTCTAACAACAAAATGTCTATACTTCTAAAGGACTCACGTGCCTCTTTAGGATCAAGAGCTGAACTAAGATTAAGCAATTCCACCGCATGCTTACTAAACCGATGATTTAATTCTTGTAATATAGAATCTATTGCAGCATAAAAAATATCTACCCGATAGTGATGCTCAATTGTGAAGTCATCTTGTTGATAACGAGCTAGACCTCCTCTCTCAACATAACGAGCATTCATATCTGGGACATCTATGTCATGTGCCTCACAAAATGATTTCACAGTGGTAAGTAAATTATCGCACTCTTCATCTCTGAATTTTTGAATAAGTGCTTTAGTGGATGAAACAAAATTCATCGCATTTAAAATGTCTTGAGACTGACACTGCAAAGCTTGACAAAGTGCATCAGTGATCTTCATAATTTCTTTCATGAGATGCAAAATGAACACAAATTCAAAAGAAATCATAGCATGATAACATGAGTATGCTGCTTCTCGTTGGGAAGTAGTATTTCCTTCCTTGATGATCTTAAGTAAAATTTCACATGTTGGACTAAATATATTTACGAAGCTAGAAATCAATCTCAAGTGAGAACCCCAACGAGTATCTCCAGCCCGTTGTAATGTGCTAATCTGATTAAGTCCTCTTCCAGTTTCAAGCTCACCAATTTCAACAAAATATGCAATTTGATCAGCATAAGCTTTTTTTAGTTGCTCAGTACGCTTGCATGAAGCACCGACAACATTGACAATTGATGATAATCTATTAAAAAAACTTTGAACAAGAATAACTTCTTTTGATGCTGCCACTAATGCTAATTGCAAGAGATGTGCAAAACAATGAATGTAGTAAGCATATGGACAATCATTTGAAACCAAAGCTTTTAATCCATTCCACTCACCTCGCATATTGCTTGCACCATCATATCCTTGCCCTCGAATATCTTGAATATCCAAACTATGATGTGACAAGATAGAATATATTTCATCTTTTAGGGTTAATGCCATAGTATCGGGGACATGAACTACCCCAAAAAAATGTTCTCGAACAAAACCATCTTTGTCTACAAATCTTATAACAGTAGCCATTTGCTCCTTCATTGACTCATCACGAGCTTCATCAACAATTAGGCAAAACTTTGCATCTCCAATGTCTTCACGAATTGCCTTCTTCACCTTGTTTGAAAATAAATGTAAGATTTCCTTTTGTATTTTTGGTGATTTGTAAGAGGCATTTTTGGGAGCTTTCTCTATCGCTTCTGCAACATATTCATTATATGATACCACCAAATCCAATATTTCAAGAAAATTCCCACGATTAATTGAATCAGAACTTTCATCTCGTCCTCTAAAAGCAAGTCCTTGAAATGCAAGCACTTTGACAACAACAATTGAGGCCTTTAACCACAATCGATTGAATGCAATTTGATCAGAATTGAAATTTTCAAGTACCTTTTGTATGTGTTGAGACTGGTTCATCAAATATGTCATGGCTTGCTCGGAAGCTCTATGAAAAGAATTAGGTTCTTTCCCCATATGATTCAAAAAGGAACAATTATTTCCATCATTAACTTTCTTCCAATTTCGAAATCCATCCTTAGTGAATACATGACTCCCAGTATTCCCAGTTGGCTTGTCAAAGAGAAAGCATGGTAGACAAAAAGCAGCATCTTTACTAGGTGAATATTCAAGCCATGTACTAAATTCCTTTATTGCAAACCAGGAATGTTTAAATTTACGAGAATGACGTCCAAATTTAGTTTTCTTGTACTCATCTAGTTTAGGTTGGTATGGACCAAGCTTAATGTAAGCTCGTCGAATTTCATCCCGTTCATTAGCATCATATTCCCATATTTGCTTACGCATTCCAGGATCACGCACAAAATCTGTATTTTCGTCAATGGTGACATTTGGAACTTCTGTTTGGAGATTTTCAGAAACTGGGACATCAACGCTAGGGGTTGGAAATCTTGCATCACCAGCTATGACTTCAGGATCACGCACAAAACCTGTACTTTCGTCCATGGTGACATTTGGAACTTCTGTTTGGAGATTTTCAGAAACTGGGACATCAACGCTAGGGGTTGGAAATCTTGCATCATCAACTATGACTTCAGAATTATTTAGATTTTTTCTTTGAAAAAATTTAATATTGTAGTGGACTTACTCATGATCTACAAATTAAAAAAAAAAAAGTTTCATTATTTCCATATTTCGTAGTTCTATACACCAACTAAAAAAAAGGGACTTCTTAACCAAAAAAAAAAAAAACTAAAACCAAAATAATTACAAACAGACAAGCACAAGTTTATATATATTACTAATATTAGCCACATCATACAAAGTGACAAAGACAAAGTTCACAAGTTCATATATATATATATATATATATGAGAAATGATATGTCTACAACAATTTTACAACAAATCCTAAATGACAGATTGTTACTGGTTGTTATTGTTGGGGCAAAAAAGTAATCTTAGTGTTAGTTTCAAATTTGAACTAATAACAACTAACTACCTGTGATTTGTTGTAAAATTGTTGTAGACGTAACATCTCTATATATATATATATATTACTAATATTAGCCACATCACACAAAATGACAAAGACAAAATTTTTGATAAAACCAAAACAATTAGACCAAAGACTTGGTCAATTGGTCTCACAAAAAAGTCACTTGTGACTTACCATTTGCCTAAGACTAGTTTTCACAATTAACAGTGACTACCAAAGCCTTCTCTCACAAATTCACCATCACAATTCATTACTCACAGTTTCACATCTTACTGTCCTGGTCCCACTTTATTTCTTAAAAAAAAAAAAGAAAAAAGAAAAAGAAAAAGAAAAAAAGTAACAAACACTGAAAGTCTGAAAGTGAAACCGGTCCACACAATCCAAAAAGCTACAAAATACACAACCCCACAAACACAAAGTAGTGACTAGCCTATGGTCCACTGTCCACATGACAACACAACAATCCATAAAATAAAATTAAAAAGCCACAACTCACAAATATCACTATATCAGTCAACACAGTTCATAGAAAAAACGCAAAGGGCAAAGCAAGCAAAGCAAAGGGCTAACCGGCTGGCAAAGCACGCAAAGACAAAAAAACAAAAATATTAACTTGAGGAGAGAAATTTCTTAGATTTACCGTGTGTGACTGTGATCAAGGATTTGAGGAGGAGCAGCAGCAGCAAGTCAGTAACAGTCCGGATCCGATCTGAGAAAAAGAGTAGCGAGTAGCAGGCAGCAAGAGCAGCAGTGATGGAGGAGGCGTGGAGGAAGAGTGGGGTTAGGGTAAAATTTTGAGAATTAAAATTTAGGTTTTTAGTCCATATTTATTTTTTATTTTGTCGGTTTTTTTTTTTTTTTTTTGTATGAGAGTTAGTCGGTGTTATTATTATTATTTTTTTACGAGAGTTAGTCAGTGATTTTTTTCAAATTGATTCATATAACAGTTTTTTTTTTTTTTTTTTTTTTTTTTTTTTTTTTAATTTGGGGGGGGGGGGGCTATTAGGACGAAAATTTTAATATCCTAGGCACCCCCCCCCCCCCCCCGCCCTACTGTAGGTCCGTCCCTGCTTATTGGTTCATGCGGCAAACATAAAATTTTATATATGCGGTCTTGTTAATTGTTGTGTGTCGAAACATAGAGTTCAAGCCGTGCTTTATTTGAGAGAAATTTTAGGTTTCTCTTGTCACGTGCTTATGGTGAAAGCCCTCTTTGGGTGTATTGGGTTTGTGATATTGCCTTCGTTCTATCTTTGTAATCTCCCTATTTTGTTGGTGAAACTTCTCCTCGACGCCACCCATGAATGTAAGCCTATGGCCGAACCACGTAAATCTTTGTGTTCTTTGTGTAATTGTCTTTTCTGTTTTTGTATTTCTATTTTGCATAAGCCCACTATCATTTGGTTACATACAACAAATAAGTACCAATGCTTCCGTTATTGATGACTCCTTCTTAATAGATAAATTTATACATTGAAGCTTGATGCATAACTTTTAGAGGCATCTTTTGTTTCTGCTGGTGTTCGACTAGTGTGAATTTGTTTTGAGATGGTTTTAGTTTCTAGAAAACTGCTTTGCATTGTACCAAATTTAACTCAAATTTTACTTGAACCAAGAAAAGCAAAATGATTGGTTGATTGCCAGTGTTTAGCTTGCTGTGAAATTTTTGTGGGAAGATGGAGGCCCTTTTTCTTATTTTGAAATTTAATCCTTTTTTTTTTTTTTTTTTTTTTGGGTTTAGGGAAAATGGTTTTGGAAATCACATTTGGTTTTACATTCAAGGCTTGGGAAGAATGATTTGAGAATCTATATCTATATATTACTAAAAGCTGAAGCGTAGTGTTTAATGTTGCTGCTCTCACGTTGCGCCACATTAGCTGCCACGTCATTTTCTTTAAAAAAAAAAAATCTTCAATTTTAAAATGGTTTTTACAATTTTCAGCTCTATAAATTCCAACCCTATAAATGCAGCTCACTACTTATTTATTTACTCCCACTATCACCCTATAATAAATTTGTATAATTAATCTAGCCCACCTCTTATTTATTTAGTTCCACTATCAAGCCCAACCCAAAGCCTTTTCAGTTCAGCTTAAAGGAAAAAGAAATTAAAAATATCAAACGTGCAAGCCGGTTTGGAAGAAAGAAAAAAAAAAGGGGGAAGCGTTCAGGGTTTTGTGTAACCAAATAGAAACGTGAGCAGAGAGAGAGCTTGAAGATTGTAACGTAGAGGGAAGCTTAAAGGGAGCGGGGAAAAAAAAAAACAAACAAACAAACAAACGTTGAAGCCTTCAAGTGAGAAAATAGAGAGTTTGAAAGCTACCCACCTTCCTGCTCTACTGTTTCGCAATAACGGCTGCCTATCTGATTTCCTTCCTCTCTTTATTCCTTTCCACACGGTTTATAAATACTGACAAAACCTCCTCGCTTTGGTTGAGGTATCTCTACATCTCAATTTTTTTTTTTTAGGTGCAAACCTTTTATGCTCTGTTTATATTAATATGAGACCCTTTTTTTTTCGTTTGTTTGTATTTGTGTTTATATTAGACGAGCATCCTTGGCATGCCATTGATGTGTTTGTGAGATTGCCGGAATGTCGTTTCAATAGTGCTATAATTCTACAGCCAAAAAAACTATTTTATTTTACCTTGGTTTATTTGGAAATATCTCAGGTCTCATTTTTTTAATGTGTTGTGGTTTATTGGAAGAATGTAAGACTCTGAAGTAGTGAAGTATAAAGTGTTGGTGGCACGTCTCAAATCACCTTCCAACGTATTTCAACATGTAAGATTCCGTTTCTTGAATTGATCAGATCAAATTATACTTCTCATTAATGTGTCCATTGTATACTACATCAATAGTGCTATAATTTTACAGCCAAGAAAAAATCCATTTTTTGGGGTGCTTAACTTTTATGCTCTGTTTATATTAATATGAGACCCCTTTTTTTTTTCGTTTGTTTGTGTTTATATTAGACGAGCATCCTTGGCATGCCATTGATGTGTTTGTGAGATTGCCTGAATGTCGTTTCAATAGTGCTATAATTTTACAGCTAAGAAAACTATTTTATTTTACCTTTGTTTATTTGGAAATATCTCAGGTCTCATTTTTTTAATGTGTTGTGCCTTATTGGAAGAATGTAAGACTCTGAAGTAGTGAAGTATAAAGTGTTGGTGGCACGTCTCAAATCAAAGCAAATTGTTTTTGGTATTTTAATTTTTACGGTAAGTTTTCTGCATAATTCTGCATAATTAAATTGCATAATCCTTGGTAGCCATAAGAACTATTTTATTTTACCATTGTATACTACATCATTTAGATTGATATCCACTTCCAACAATTGATATTAGATCGTACTTCAATTTCATGATTGTATAACATGGATTGTGTTTTAGAATCAAAGCAAATTGTTTTTGGTGTTTCAATTTTTGCGGTAAGTTTTCTGCATAATTCTGCATAATTTTACTGCATAATCCTTGGCATGCCATTGATGTGTTTGTGAGATTGTCTGAGTGTCGTTTCAAAAATAGATTTTGTTTAGTTTTGCATTTTGATGCACAAAATTCAAGCTGGCATCTTTTTTCAAAACTCATTAAGTCTTTGCCTTATATTACTTTTATATTATTCCAACATTATAGATTTAATCACCATTAGCACTGATTTTCAAGCTTACACCTGAGATTTGGATGCTTATTCATTATGACATGAATATAAAAATTTAAAAAAACTATGTTAGTTTGAGCTGCTTGACACTGCCATGTGCATCTGAATAATTTAATAAATGATTTCATATGATTTTCATAGAAGGCATCTTTCTTTCATTATATTATGCCATGCTTTCACCAATACTAAAATATAAAATCTTTCGTTCTTGAATGTTTTAGTACGTGATAGACCTTTTCACTTAAACTTCCTTTCTCAACAGCCCAATGCTAACTACCCTTAGGCATATCTAGAAGTAGCTACAAAATGTTTTGTTTGTGCAATATTTGACTTCAAACATGATCAAGAATATGTACAATTTGGTATTGATTTCTGCATTAACAACAACATGCATTGAATAAAGAGGAAGAATGGTGGTGTACAATAGCATGATAACTGCAAACTTAGGAAGAGGCTGATATAATTAACGCAGAAAAGTACAAATCTTTAATATATTTGAAATTGAATAGAGGATAGAAAGAAAAATCAAATTCCTTCCACAACAAAGAGAGTCCAAATCTTCTGTCTCAAGTAGGGGGAAAACCTCTAGACAAAATTTCTAGAATAACCAAAACAGATTCACATAACTTCAATGTGATAATGTAAAGCATCTTTTATCTTTCTTCAAGGTTTGCATATTACCACAAAGCAAGGAAGGAGAGCTCTAGAATTGAGCAAATAAAGCTCCTCAATATTTGAATAAAGACCCACTTTTCCAGCCAAAGCAAATTGATATTAGAATCAAAGCAAATTGTTTTTGGTGTTTCAATTTTTGCGGTAAGCTTTCTGCATAATCCTCGACAGCCAAAAAAGCTATTTTATTTTATAATCATTGTGGAGATATGAATACCCAGGAACTTACATTAGCTTTAGAGAGGAGGGAAAAAAAAAATCCAAAGTTACAGAATCAGACTCACTTGAGTTGAAGTAAAATTAAGCAATCGAATTGGTTATAAAAAAAGTCACACACACGCACAAAATGAATATGAGAAAATTTAATATTTGTGAAGGACAGTTTGGAAAAAAATTGTAATCCACAAATATGAAGTTCAACATAGTTGACTTTGTGGCCAATTATTTTATGACTCTATCCTAAGAATTGGCATCTACTAATTGAGAAAAAAAAATTAAAAAAAAAAACTTTAAAAAAAAAAAATCCTTTGCATCATCAGGTGCTCATATTTTGAAGTTCTTTTGAAATTTCACAATTCAATGCAACATTAGGCTTGGAGATAAGAAAACAATAAGCAAGAAGTGTGGTTTGTAAGTGATTGGAGGGAGAGGAAGCTCAGTTAAAAATAATTCAAATTATTTTATAGATTGCAAGGAAAACGAGTAGGCTACTCAACATTGGTTTGTAAGTTTTGAATTACCCTTACCCTCACAGTTTCAGTCTCATTTAATGAGCAACTTCATGATTATGAACACTAAGTTTTCAGTGTGGTGGTACTAATTGAAATTTTCCATAAGGTGACAACGTTGGTTGGATATCCAAGTTGTTTAGAGAGCTTGGTGGTGGCATTAGAAAATTAATTGATGTGGATTCCATCGATTCCCATATTTGCTGGGTGCTTAGCATGTTTGACTGGATTGTAATGCCTGGACCATGTCTCAAAAGATATTTACTTTTATGATAATGTATTTGCAAAGACATTAAAGTAATTTTGTACATGTAAAAATCTGTTGCACACCATTTTCATGCTTTGGCGGGTAGCTTTTTTGGAACGAATTACGGTTTATTGTTAAGAGTTAATTGTATAGCCGCTTAAAGTAACTGTATGTTGGTTTTATTAACTTGAGTTGGATTGTAGCTGAATTTGTTGATTTGGTTTGGTTAACGTGTGGGGAAGTTCTAGGTAGGGATAAGCCAAAAATAGTGTGACAATCATGTAGCAACTGGAGAAAATTTCCCAATACAGCATTTATACCTATAAACTTTCATCCGAACCATTGTCTCTTGCCACAAACTGTGATACAAATTAAAAGCCACATCATCGCCTTCCATAGTATCCCATATGCCTTTTGGGATATGATTTTGCAGATTCTCTTTTGTAACGCACAATAAATAACCGAAGTACATCAGCCATGTGCCTTTTTGGTCCACAAGTGTCATAGATAGATCCAGAGCTATTACCACTATGGAGGCAGAGGTAGCAGTTTATCTAGATAATAAAACAAATATGCAAGAGGTCAGAGCTTGATACAGTTGCACATAGTCAGAACATATTACTTCTACTTTTTTGCAATGTATTGTTTAATGAGTTTCTTAGTTTAATGTATTGAAAAACATGAATGGTGCAAAAACATGAATGGTGTTGAATGATGTGGACACCTGTCATCATTCTGATTACTATTTTAATCACCAGTTGCTCACAAGTTACCTGTTAATTTACACGTTTTTAAGCTGGATTGTTTCTTCAAGTATTTGTAATTTTTAATTATAAATAATAAAATGAAAAAGCTATGCTAAAATATTTTTTAACTTTTTATTTGGTTGTGTAAGTTGTTCATTTTTCCTAGCAGTTGATTACGAAATATCTATTAAATTGCAATTTGAACAGCTATAAAATGAAAAGGCTATGTTAAAAACAACCACACGCGACGCGCGGGTCCGCAACTAGTGTTTTATTATAGGTGAATCTGAGTAGCTTTTGACTACTTCCCCTCAAACTGTCTTAAACCTAAAGTTAGTTGATGGTACCTTTAGTTATCATAAGTAATCACCTCTTCAATAGTGATGTCTATTTTTGATGGTTAAATATCATAGTCCACCATAAAATATCTAGTAGAAAAGATTTTTTTTATGCCCATTAGTCAAAACAAGTCTTTATTTATCTTCTATCAAGAAGTTACTTTCTTTGTAACAAATGGAAATTTAAAGAATTTGAAATATTGATTCATATTCAATTGCTTGAGAAGTGTACGATGTACTTATTTTGGTGGTTGAATATTCTTTATCAAACAATGAGATTGTTGCAAATAATTTATCAATCTTCAAATTTTCAACTTAAGGATATATTTATATTTTTGAGAGAGAAGCTTTCCTGTTAGGCAACTTGTGACTTCCATGCTATAGGGGCCAAGCTAACTTAAAGCCTAGATGTTTGTTGTGATTCATGATTCTCTCTTCTTCTTCTTCTTTTTTTCTTTTTTTTTCCTCCCTCATTCAAATTAGAAGCAAGCTATCCATAAAAAAAAATGGAAGCAAGTTAAAATGTTTATAGGTGTTAAATAATGTCATATATAGCGACAATTTATGGAAAATAAAAAATTAATAGCCTCTTACTCTCATCTTATCTATTTTCACATACATAGAGTTTTATTGCAGACTACTCTACAGCCTATTTTGTAATTATCTATCTATCTATCTATATATATATATATATATATATAAAGTCAAAGTTGATAAAAAATCCAATTAGATTTCAAATTGGATTCCAATTTTGCGTCATGTGTCCTATTTAAATTTTTTTTTATTTAAATTTTGTTCTAAGCGAGTTAATACTGTACAAAAGCCTAAGAATTTAACATAAATAAACCACCAAAACCCCAGTAACCCAAAAAAGTAAGAAGAAAAAGTAAACTCGTGTATATCCAAAAAAAAAAAAAAAAAACTATAAAAGAGAGAGAGAGAGAGAGAGAGAGAGAGTAAAACTCATCAATGACTTAAAAAAGGTGTAACTATTACACCAGGTATAATTTGAACCCATACATGTATGTAATTGTTACTGTTTTTAATTGTACCGGTTATACACTAATAATATATAAATTTTTTTTCTCCTCTTTACAAAAATCACCTGTTTCCACAAAATTTAACATAATCAATCATGTTGTAACCAAATTAAACACTTGTGCTACCATTCAATATGGGATAGAATTCTTACTAGTTAGTACTAATGTGAGTGCCTTTTAATTGATATTCGGTGTTTTGTTATTCCTGAAACTAGACGAGGTATTAGTGTCTTACTATTCTTACTGTTGTAAAACTTTTGTGCTTAGAAAATGAGTTTTGTAATTTCTTTTCATTGGTTGAAGTTTTCTATTATGCTTTCTATAGAGTGAAGACTTCAACGTTTGGAGTCAAGTATATTATTGACATTAAGTGAGTGAAACATCTTATGCTACAAATAAATTATAACTATTAGTATACTGTATATTGGCATGTTGAGCAGAGAAGAAAGTTGTGCTCGGTCTATGGTCTAGGTTTTGCATGCCTCTTTGAGAGAAGTTGTTTACTTGGAGTTTTAAAACTAAGTTGGAGTAAATTCTCTTAGTCTTGTTTGATGGCTAGTCCATTTATTTTAGTAAATCACATTTTTTTAACCTCTTATAAGATGATGATCAGATTTTAGATAGGCAAAATGAATGGAGGTGGAGAGAAAGGATCAGCAACTACGAAAACCCCTGGAGATTTCCTCAAATCAATTTGTGGGCGACCTGTTGTTGTTAAACTGAATTCTGGAGTAGATTATCGAGGTCAGTCTCCCTATTTCTTATTTGTGAAGTCGACTCACGGACGTAAGTTTTTTCTTCAAGTGATTGTCCTACATATTTTGATAAACCATCTCCATTATTCAAGTGTTGGGTCCTACTTTAAAATTTTGAAGGAAAAAAAAGTAGCATTTGGTGAGAGAGAAGGAAAACACATGGAATGGCCCTCCAAACTTCCCTTTTCATATGAACAATTCTATGGAAGATATTAGTCAATACGTGTCTGTATCACTTTTTTTTTCCTTCTCTCAATTTACAGTAATAGTATTACACAAATTAGGGATTTTTTTTTTTTTTTTACATTTATTGTTCATGTAAATTTTATATTGTTATTGTACACATTTGCAAGAATAAGGCTTGTTCTCTTACATATTTCCATTTGGGAAGCAAATTAAACAGGCTCTTCTAAATACACATGTTGAAGCTTCTTTTGTAACTTACATAAGTTACATCCAGTTTTCCATTGCCTCTTTAAGCTCCGTAATATGCTCATTTGGATAATTCAAATTTCCGGAAAATTCAATTGAGCATAAGAGAGAGAGTTTCATCACAGACGTCTTTGTAACCTGTTTTGTAATAATTATAGATAAATTTGTTCCTTCATATTGTGGACTGGAATCCTGATTGGAGATTTACCTTTTGAATTTTGAAAATAAATTTGCCAAATTTTCTAAGCATTTAAACCGGGCCACATACGATTTTTAATGGTGAACTCATGAATCTTTTGTGTTTGCCTGGTTCTATGCGGCTGCATTCTGTCATATTAGATACTTATTCAGAATCATCATTGCATAGCATGACGATGACTCACCATATATGCAGATTTTTTATTGTCCTATTCTTCCTCGTTTTACTATTTTTTCCTCAGCTTCAAATACACATTTCTATTCGTAAACGATATCCTTTTCTTTTTTAACTTATCATTTTTCTTCAAGTTGTTCACAAATTTTGGGCATGTGTCTGTTGGGTTATTTGCAATTTGTTTTTCTAATTGGGGAATCTGTGACCCACTCAATTTACCTAACCCCAAAAAAAAAAAAAATCTATAAGTGGCAGGTAGTTCAACTCTCTCAACATAACAAACTCTTGCTTAGTATCCTAGCAACTGAAGTTCAAGTGTAAGAAGTTCTACCATCTACTAGCAAGGAAGAGGTATAATCCCTTTCTATGGAAAGCCAAGTTGAACTTTCCCAGAGTATTTTAGGATATGTTTCAACATATATCCATGTGAAGGCTTAGAATACAATTGAAGCTTGATTTTTTTTAGTGTTCTCTGAAAGGGAGATGGAAGGAGCGAGAGTCCCAGTGGTAGTAGTTTTGCTGTAGTTCAAGAATCACAATGCAGGGAATCTTAAATTGATCAGTGCAATTATTTCTTTAAATTTTGTGAGTTCTCTCAATCTCCTCTTCTCTTCTCATTTCTCTCTTTCAACAAAAAGAACCTGCTAAGATTCCTACCTTTGTTCTAATTACAATTTTGTATTATATTTACACAATTAGTTGTTCGTATACTATATACAGATGCCGGTTATCATTCATTCCCAGAGGTGTACTTCAGCATGTTAGCTATCCTTCATTTTCCAATTAGAGGTATATACTTAAGCACAAGGTGGACCAAGATTGCTTCTGTTCCAAATATCCAGATAAACTTTTATTTCCTTTTCTAAGCTCAAGTTAATCTAAATAAATATTTTCTCTAATGTTTTGCTTTGAAATAGACTAGTTGTTCCCTATTTTCTCACTTACCATATTTATTATCCACTTGTTTTTTTTTTTTTTTTTTGAGAATATGCTTTCCTGTTAGTGTTAGGCAACTTGTGATTTCCATGCTTTAGGGGCCAAGCTAACTTAAAGCCCATATGTTTGTCGTGACTCTCTTCTTTTTTTTACTCCCTCATTCAAATAAGAAGCAAGCTATCCATAAAAATAAAAAAAAAGGATAGTTAAAATGTTTTTAGGTGTTAAAGATTGTCGTATATGCGGACAATTTATGGAAAATCAAAATTAGTAGTCTCTTACTCTCATCTCTTCTATTTTCACATACATAGAGTTTTATTGTAGACGCCTCTACAGCCTATTTTGTAATTATAATATATAAATTTACTCTCTCGACTATAGAAAAATCACCTGTTGATATATGTCACATTCCACAAAATTTAACATAATCAATCATGTTGTAACCAAATTAGACACTTGTGCTACCATTTGATGCATTTCATAAATATGTTCGTCAAAGGTTCACAACCTAGAACCGAATTTGATTATTTTATTTGAAGGGCACGTAGCGGTGGGCTTATAATATGAGCCCACAAAGGAGAATATTGTGGAAGGGGTTGGACCCATGGGGCTTTGGTAGTAATGGGTCTCTCTTTTGAGGTCACCAACATATGTGACCAATTACCCAGTGTGCCAAAAGCACATATGAACAAAGATGACATTGGCAGACAAGTATGGTTTTTAACAATTTAGAACACCAGCATCTGTTAAAATATTGCCATACTTGTTTTGTGACTTTTGGGATATTCTATGTTCCATTGTTAAAACCAACCATTTGAATTGGTGTCTAATTCTTTATGGTTTGTGACAACCTATCAACTTCAATATGGGATAGAATTCTTAGTAGTTAGTACTAACGTGAGTGCCTTTTAATTGATATTTGGTATTTTGCTATTCCTGAAAATAGACAAAGTATTGGTGTCTTACTGTTCTTTCTGTTGTAAAACTTTTGTGCTTAAAAAATGAGTTTTGTAATTTCTTTTCATTGGTTGAAGTTTTCTATTATGCTTTCTGTTGGTGCAAATACAATGATAATAGAAATAATACAAAGAGAAACTGAATAATACTTCTGAATTTTATTACTTTAAAGAGAGAAATTACACAACACTATTTGGACTGAGGCGCGGCACTCGCTCTCTTTAAGGAGATTCAAGCCCTTGGTTGGCTAAACTTTGTAACCGGTGCAGACCTTCTCTGACTTGTCTCCCCCAGGATACAACAGCCCAACAAGTGTCGTATGGCTAGAACAACTTCTGCACAAAGTGTTCAAGCCCAAAGCTCCACCAGAAAGAACACCCTTCTTTGACAAGAATCTCTCTATTTTTTTGTGTGTGTATATTGTATTTTCAGTAACTTGGATTGAGTCTGAATGAGTCTATTTATAGGCTCAATGGGCCTCACGAAATTACTACCCAATTTATTCTGATTAATTAGGTCCATTATTCTGATGTAGTGGGTGTTACAAGATCTGAGTCAATACATTTTAGCCCATTAATCACCACAATTAAAAAGAATAAAATAGTCTCTCTCCTTTTCAATGTGGGTGTGGGATTAAACATTTTCACTAACTCCTCATCTTCCATATTCACTCGAATATCTTTTCATTTATGTTACTACATTTATTCATTTTATTTATTTAAAATTAAAATGTTCTAACACTTTCTACAGAGTGGAGACTTCAATGTTTGGAGTCAAGTAGATCATTGACAATAAGTGAGTAAAACATCTTATGCTGCAAATAAATTACAACTATTAGTATACTGTATATTGGCATGCTGAGCAGAGAAGAAAGTTGTGCATGCCTCTCTGAGAGAACTTGTTTTACTTGGAGTTTTAAAATCAAATTGGAGTAAACTCTCCTAGTCTTGTTTGATGACTAATCCATTTATTTTAGTACATCATATTTTGTTAACCTTTTACGAGATAATATTGCTTAGACTAATTGGAACTCGTTTCATTTGTGGTGTTTATTAACAATTAGTTAATTTCACTTTTGCTATTTTATTGTTTAATCATCAGGGAGAGAAAGATCAGATTTTAGATAGGCAAAAAGAGTGGAGGTGGAGAGGAAAGGTCAGCAACTCCGATAACACCTTGAGATTTCCTCAAATCAATTCATGGACGGCCTGTTGTTAATTAAACTGAATTGTGGAGTAGATTTCCTCAAAGCTTAGAAAAAAATTGTTGCTAGAGAGACACCATATCATTTTTGAGATTACCTAGGAGTATAAGAAAATACTTTACAACGAACTTTAGTTTTACTCAAATATTGCTAAAGAAGCAAGAGAAGCATAATGATTGGTGACCATTGTCTTCACTTGCAGTTGCAAATATTGTTGTGAGATGATGGATAACCTCTCTTTTCACTTTTAAATTTTATTTTTCTTTATTTGTTTTGGGGTTTAATAGATAAATTTATTCATTGAAGCTTGTTGTACAGCTTTTAGAAGCATTTTTCTTTTTTGGGTATTGTTTGTTTAGAGATAACTTTTAATTACAAGTAAACTATTTTGCATTGTACTTATATTATACTCAAATTTTACTTGAACCAAGAGAAGCATTATGGTTGGTGATCGGTCTTCAGTTTAGTCAAACTTTACGCTTCAAATTATTGCTCTCTATTTGATTTTGGAGAAATGGTTTTTAAAACCTCTTTGTTTTTAGTTTTACATTGAAGGTATGGTACGAACCCATGAAGTAGAATTGTAGAATTGTGTGGAAGGGGTTGGACCCAGGGTTTTAGTATTAATGGGCCTAAAGCCCATATGAAATGAAAGAAGGTGGTTCGTACAGCCCAAAGCCAAAAAGCTTTGGATGACTCTGCAGTCATTGATGTGGGATTCATACAACAATGGAGCTGGAGCAGCAACCATATCCTTATGGAAGTGAGTTGATAGAGTACCATCGGGAGGGATTAGAAGAATGGAAGGATGCCATAATGGAATTGAACTAACCATTGAATAAGGAGGAGATTATATTGAAGCAAGAATAAGTGACTATCATTCATGGCTTCAACATGGTCACTAGGAACACCAAATTCTTTCATGTGAAAGCCACACGAAGGAAGCTTTGCAACACAATAAATGGGTTAAAGAATGACAGGTGTACGACATGAGGATATGGCCAGCATTGAGCAAATTGTTCAACATCATTTTGAATCCAGCACGCTCATTGGCCATATTGTGGATGATGTCAAAATCTTTGCGGAAGAAATTGGGGTGAGGTAACAATGTTAGAAGGGAGGGGAATGAGATAGCACATGTTTTAGCAAGGTATGCACGAGAGGTAGACAATTTTCATTATTTTCTAGAACTGAAGAAGTGTCCAATTTAATAATTTTGGTACTTGAGTTCATAAGATTGTTCCAAAGAATTTCTCAATCATCAATTTTGTAGGTTTTTAAAATTTCACTTTGTAAAAAAAATTAAAATAAATAAATAAATTATATTGACACTTGCAAACCTATTAAAAAGCTAAGATTTTGTCACTGTTAAGGAAGTAAGGAACACCATTGCTTACTCTTGGCATGACGTGACCTTCACAAGTACAAGTTCTTGTATGGTTGGAGAGTCAAGAGACAACGTGTTGTTTAGGAGTGATTTGGAACATTTTTTGTTGTTCAGAGCATTTGGGGGAAATGCTTAGGATATTTGGCAATTTGAATTTATAGTGCTAAATTGCTTTAAAATGTTAAAATTGTATGGTTGCCAATCGCCAAAGAGCTTATATATGTGAGAAATTGACAGAAAATGACATAATAATAAAGACGTATATTTTCATGCTTGAATCTAGTTAATTTTCTAAATGGATAATGTTTATTCAATTTTTATTATTTAAATAAACATCTATATTTAGCCGGCAACAACTCTCGCTCGTTTTCTCATAACTTGGCAAGATCTCTCTCTCTCATGGATGATGGCTTCATCAAAACAACGACTCTATTTGTGATAGGTAGTTGGATTTTTCAAAATGAGGGTGTTAGGATCTTAGTGTGTTAGCATATTCTGCACCAAAGTTTTCATGTAATTAAACACTTAATTGTCTTTTAATTTTTCTTTTGTAGGACTATTTGTAATTGGGTTGAGGTTTGTTGGAATTATGCAAGGAAGATTTTTGGTTCAGCGAAAATGGAGATGTGTCCGGTGAAGCGACACATGATTCAGTCTTGAAAAGCTATTGGTTTGAGCGAAAATGTAAAAACTAGAGAGAATTTAGTTACAAATTCTCCTGTTGTTCTAGCGTTTATCCAATTTATATATTAGTGGTTTTTTTCACCCGATACCCTAGGTTTCCTCTTTGTAAACACTTTGGTGTATTGTGATTAGGGGTGTCCAACCCAACCTGGAACCCGACCAACCCGAGCAACCCGCCCGAACCGACCACTCCGACGGTCGGTGACGGGTTTCCGTTCCCAAGACCCGACGCCGACGGGTCGAGTGGCGGGTTTTCTTCTCCAAAACTCGAGCCACCCGACCCGACCGACGTTACATACAAATTCGGCAATATTCGGGGAGATCCAGGCGAGATTTGTTGAGATCCGGCGACATTTGAGGAGATCCAAGCGAGATTTGGTGAGATCTGGCGACATTCGAGCGAGATATGGTGAGATCCGGCGACGTTCGAGGAGATCCAAGCGAGATATGGTGAGATCCGGCGACATTCGAGGAGATCCAAGCGAGATCTCGACCATATTTGGTGAGATCCGGCGAGATTCGAGGAGACCCAGGCTGATTTCGGCGATTTTTGGTGCAGATCTACTGGGTTTTTGCAAATTCCGGCGAATTTTTTGAAGATTCCAGCGACACTTGCAGAATTCGGCGACTCGATTGAACCGACCGAACACCACCCGAACCCAAAACCGACTCGACCAAGTGACGCCGGTGATCGGTTTCGGGTCCCTCCGTCTTCCACCCAACGCCGGCGGGTCGGGTCCGGGTTGGGTCTAAAACCGACCCGGCCCGACCCGTGGACAGCCCTAATTGTGATTGTCTTGATTTCCTGTGGTTGTGTTCAATTTTATGGTAACCCACGCATGCTAGTGTTAATTCGCTTAATTGGCTAATCACTTAAACAAATGGGCTCTAAATTGTTCAATTAGCTTAAAATCAACATTTTAGTTGTTAAAACTTGGGATGTAAATCATAGTTGTATTTCTCAAAGCTTAGTGTGTGTGAGAATTACTCTCTAAAAAAAAGTGTGTGAGAATTATTATAATGATTTTATTCAGCAAAATGGTGAATAAATCATTTATCAAAAAGTGGGTGAAAGAACTTCCAGATTCATTCACTGTAATTAAAAGAATAAAAAATAAAAAAGGTGCTCGAAGGTGGACTAAGTCGATTGACATACTGCCCGAAGCTTTTATTGTTTTTCCTTCAGTTCACACAAGGATGAAAGGGACATGACCTCAACAGGCTATTCCCCGTCCCAATTTTATTTTTGTGCTATTTCAAAAATTCAACTTTTTAAAAGAATATTATTTATTGTCTCTTTTATTACATAAAAATGTATAAGTTTTCAAAATTACCCTTAAATAAATTTATAAAAAATTGTTTTGGAAATAAAGTAGGGGTATAATAGGAATATTAGTAAATTAATGATTTTTAATTTTAGAAACAGGACAATATTTTAGGACATTCTAAAATGAAATAAAGGACAAAGAAATTGGGAAGGAGGGAGAATATATCTAATTCAAAAGCCTATAAAGAATAGCAGACCAAGTTCACGAATATCATTCTCAAAAAAAAAAAAAAGTTCACATAACTTACTATAAAGGTTGTTAAATAATGCTAATACATACCATTGCACACCTTTAGTGCGATGGTCAGTCTACAAGTATAAATGCTTGTGGAGTGTGGAAGACAAGGGTCGGGATCAAGTCTCCAGAAGGAAGTTTCATACATATATATACTTAAATTAAGTTAAAGTAGAATTTCTCTATTATATCAATAATAATAATAATAATAATGCTAATAAATTGGACATTTGTCAATTTTTTTTATTGGATTTACGGAGCACATTTGTCAATTATTCTGAACATAACTTGTAATTTTTTTTTTTTTTCTGCTAGAATATAACTTGTAATTTTTTGTTTTGGCTGCTAGAACATAACTTGTAATTGATGAAAAAGATTATGGCCCTAAAATTTTTATAGTTCTTAAAGTTTTTTTACCTCCCTTTTTCACATGAACAGTTCTACAAAAAAATATGAGTCAATACCATGTTAATTTAACGTGTCAAACTTGTCAAGCCTTATTCAAAATTGAATGCAACTTCAACGTTTTTAGGTATTGAATTTTAGGTGTTGAATGCATCATCATCATTGAAAATGATTATGGCCCTAAAATTTGTATAGTTCTTTTTTCTTTTTTCTTTTTTTTTGTTAAAGAAAAGTAGTTGAAATTTTTTTTTTGTTAAAGAAAAGTAGTTCTTAAAGTTTCAACCTCGGAAACTCCCCTTTTTCACATGAACAGTTCTACAAAAAAATACGAGTCAATACCACGTTAATTTAACGTGTCAAACTTGTCAAGCCTTATTCAAAATTGAATGCAACTTCAACATTTTTAGGTATTGAATGCATCATCATTGAATCAGATGCACTCTTCATTGTTCAATCCATCCAACAAAAGGAGACAAACGGCACTTTTGGTCATATCCTCCAAGGGACGTTGTCAGCTCTATCTATCTTTAGTTCTTGGAAAATTCAGCATTTGAAAAGGGAGTTCAACAGGGCTCTCATGAGCTTGCCCATCTAGCTAGATCTAGTAACTCAGATTTGGAAAGGGACTAAAATCCTCCTTGTATCCGGCATCTTCTTTGGCAAGAATGTCCTTAATTTCCCCCTTCCTCTGTGTATTAATCTCCCTATTGTACTTCAATTTCAATCTTGAATGAATTTCAGATTTCTCATTTAAAAAAAAAAAAAAAAAAAAATCTTCTTTTTCCCCCTTAAAAATCCTCGAAGTCTCTTAGTAATGCAACTTAATAAAATATTGGATCAAAAAATTGTTTCCTTCTAATCCTATAATATTTTTGTCCTACTATGGTTTCAATTAACTTAATTAATGAAGCTTTTTTTGTCATTGAATAACAAATATGAAATTCGAATACTACCTAGGTAAAAAATTAAGGGTCACGTTAACGGGTGCTTTTAAGACAAGAGATTAAATTCTATAAGGATGGGGTGTAAAACCTATGTTTTACACCATCCAATAAGTGATTGCCACATCAGCATTTTACTTAAAATTTATTAAAATTCAATACATCCTACCACACCTAATAATATCTCGATAGATTCCCAATTTGGTTGGATTTATATATGGGTATTAGAATTGATTGAGTGTAATTGTGTTTATTCTTAAATATGTGATAAGATGATGTGGCATGTTGGGATTGGAGGGGTAAAACATGAGTTTTACACCACGTCTTTATAGAATTTAATCTCTTTAAGACAATTGTTAATAAATATAAAAAATATCCGGAAAGTTTTTAACATCACTTTCATAAAAAATATAAGAAGCTATTAGAAAAATTAATTGCTTTATCATTTTACAATAAACTATTTCTAAAAATAGTTTCAAACCAATACTCTTAGAGCATTCATTAACATTTCCCATCTACCCTAAAGCTAATTGATGTATTGAGCTTAAAAGATAAAAGAGTAATTGTTATGGAGCAGTTGAATTTTTATTGCATTTAATATATATATATATATATATATATATATATATATAACTTTCGTACCTAGCTAGTTTAGAAATTAATAATCACTCTAGCTCAAGCATATAGATAATAACCTAAGGCCCCCAAATTTTAACCAATAGATATTTCTATGTCTTTAACTAATGAGAATATAAATTTAAACCATATATATATATATATATATATATTATTTATCAAAAAATCAGTTGGAAAAACAAAAACTTTTTGTTGAATGTGCTGAACAGTTTGTTTTCTCTACGAGTAAAATGTAAAACTCATTAACTTTCTACACATACTGTTGAAAATCTCTCTCTCTCTTTCTCTAGTAAACTAAAAGCAAAAGACCCAAAACAAAATTCAATCTTAAACCTCAATTTTTTTTACTAATTATTGAGAAATTTTGCCGCGCTTTACATTTTAAGAGAAAAACTGGTTTTAGAAGTCTTCTTTGTTGTCGCCTTTGGACCTTCAGATCTCCTTCTCTGTTGGGCATTCCCTTTAGTTTGCCTTCTTTTATTCTTGGTTGTTAGTGGTAGATAGGACACACACTTGTGATCCATACATTTTGATAAGAAACGGGTGGGCACGTGGGTATTGGCCCTATTGGGTAGCATAGGTTTTATTTTAAAGGTAATTACACTCCCCTCTTTTGAGGTTTGGAAAATGACACTTCACCTCAAATTTGAAGGGAAAAAACAATTTTCCTCACTAACATCCGTTTGACCAAATTTTGTTAAATTAATATTAAAAATATTGTGCAACTAAGCTATCCTTTGATTAAGGGTAGGTTTCCAAAATTATCCTCCTTTTCAGAATTAAAATTTGTTTTTTTAAAATTTTAATTAAAGTGTATTTTAAAATATTAAGTATGGCTTTTGCTTATTTTTTTCTCCTTTTTTTAATGGGTAATGGAATGATTTGTCATTGCTTCTTTTTTTATTTTTTAAAATTAATCCACTGAACCTATCCATACTTATCTGAGTATCTCTTAGGTTTCTTTTTTTTCTTTTTTTTTAGCTTCAATTTCTTTATTATTACTATACTACGTTATGTAGTTATATACACTTACACTGGTGGTTTATCTCCAAACTTTTATATATACTTCTTTGATTTTCTTAGTATATAAATATTATAGTTGTTCAAAAATAATTTACTTTTGTGAAAAAAAAAAATCAAATTAATATATAATTAATTATTTATTATATATAAATAGATCAAGCTATATTTTCAATTCATAGTAGCTTTGAACAGTTTAAAAAATATGAAAATATTTTTTGCTTTTATTTAATTTTAAAAAATTAAAACTACTAAACGGTGATAATAGTTTGAAAAGTATTGTTTATAATATCTTGAATTTTATTTCGAACATGATATCTATTACAATATTGATGGCTTATATTTATTGATAAAATTTTATTTAAGATCGATTATGTCATTCATTCTATAAAAAAAATGGATTAACCATATTATCATTTAAAATGGAAATGTTAGTGGAACTTGAATGCATTTGATTAATAATGTTGCATCTCAAAAATAAGAAAATTAGGCTTTAAATTAAAAAAAAATGATATTAAAATTTAAATAAAAATTATTTAATTTATATTTGATTATTAAAATAGGGATATTTCGTCCCTTTTGTCATAAATTTTTGGACATAATCAATTGTAAAAAGAGAGTTGAATAGAATGGCCTATAAGAAGAAGACTTTGACTGAAATAATTTTCTACCTTGAAGTAACTTTCTACGAAACAAGGTAACAAGCCGAACCAAATTTCAAAGAATATCCATTTATGATATCATCTTAAATAATCCATGATTGTTACTTGTTTGAGACATATCCGATTTATTTAATTGGGTTCTTAAATATTCATTATTCATTCAAAACATAAGGTAAAAAAAGGTTTCAAATAATCTCTTAAAGTCATCAATTTTCTAATGAAGACCAAGTATTTTTTTTCAAACATATATACCCTTTCAAGCCACTCCAAGAACCTATTTAAGATGCCTGCCACTTGAGATTCCTTTATGAGCTGAGATACTGCTATGCAACCCATGTGATTATCATGATAATTCACCTATTGGACACCTCTTTGCTCATAATTAAAAAAAAAAAAAAAAAAAAAAAAAAAAAAAAAAAAAAAACACCAACCGAAAGTAAAATTCACCATATCGTTTTTGAATTCAGTGAATTAATTTTACATATTTTGAACGCTCCTCATTTGCTTTGTTTCTAAAAAAAAAAACCTCATTTGCTTTGTTTCTCAAAAAAAAAAAAAAGAAAAGAAAAAAAAAAAAGAAGCTTTGAGAGTTGCATGCAAGAAGCACTTTGTCATATGCTATTGAGATGTGGCTGCATTATGCAAGAAAAAGTATGTGCATGTCATCCATGTACCACTTTTTTTATTTATTTATTTATTATTATTTATTGATGATTATGAATTTTACTTGTAGAAACTAGAAAGGGCTAGGATTGAAGCCCAGATTAGAGCGATTGAAGCTGCCCTATGAATAAACAACTATTTCTTTCATGGACAAACACTAACCGCAACTTGTATATTTGTCAATTTGTGATTAGATTTCATTACTTATACATAGCACCCACTACTGATATTGTTAAAAAATACTTTAATGGCCACTTGACACATGTATAAAACATACACCCTGGACTCTCAAAAGGAAAAAATGAATTGCAGAAGTCCTCTATGACATGTAGAAAACTGACAAAATTTCTCTGCTTTGAGGTTAAAGATTTCATCCACGCCTGCAAAAATCAATACCAGGAAACCATAAGCAATCAATTAGGAAAGTTCACAATCCACTCAAACCAGACGCTTCACTTAAGATTATAACACATTGTTTAAATGAATCCTCCATAATGTTACAAAGGATCAAACTGAAAAGAATGGGAAACTATAATGTTGAAATTGTTTAATTTAAACTAAAGGACTAAATCGATACCAATATAGATTTGGGAACCAAATTGTGGACTTGTATAAATTACAATGAGGGAAACAAAGCAAAAAATAAATGGACTTTCTTAGAGACCAATTTTTTTTTTTTTTTAAATATTTAGTAATCCAAGCTTCTTTCGGTGAGTTGTGGGCCTGCTTGTTCTATCAATTGAAAAATATTGGTCCTAATCATTTTGAGGTAAAGAAAGAACGATTAGGAGAGAGAAAAAGGAAAAGACATGGAAGCGCCCTCCAAACTTCACTTTTCATATGAACAATTCCACAGAAAATATTAGTCAATACATGGCAATACTGTGGTTGCTTCATTAATTTAAAAAGTAAATACAAGTCAAGTCATCAAAATTTAAAATGGAACTTAAATTTTACGACAATATTTGAAGGCATATTAATCAAATATTGCATCAGCCAGTTGACACAAATAATGTGAAGACAAATTAATATTTGAAGAGAAAAAATTAATCATCACTATAGCAAAAGTTAAGAAAGAAATTATTGTCATACAGATGTTTATGTAGCCCCACCAAGTCGTCTATTTCTCACAGAAACATACTCTACTACTTTGCAAACCTCTTCATACCACTTTCTTTCGTACCGAGCAACCAGGAAATATGGCTGGACAAGTCCTAAGTGTTGTTGTAGATGGAGTAATAGCCAATGCGATGTCACTAGCTAAGGAGCATATCAGTTCTGTGTGGGGTTTCAAGGAGGAGATAGGAAAGCTTCAAGTCTCACTAACAAAGATTCAAGCTTTGTTACATGATGCTGAGAAAAAACAACTACATGATGAGTCTGTGAAGATCTGGCTACGGCAGCTTAAAGATGTAGCTTATGAAGCTGACGATGTGCTTGATGAGTATGACTACGAGATTCTTCGACAAAAGGTAGAGACTCAAAACCAGGTACGCAGCTTCTTTTCATCCTCCAATCCCGTTGTATTCCCTGTCAAGATGGCAAAAAGAATAAAGACCATCAACCAATCGTTGGATGAAATTAATAAAGATATACCTTTCCTTGGCCTTATAGCGTCTTTGAACCCAATCCCCCAGACTGGTCTGGACCGGGAGACAGACTCTTTTATTGATGGTTCAGAAGTTGTAGGACGAGGAGATGATGTCTTAAAAATTGTCAAATTGATGATTGGGGCAAACAATCAACAAGTTATCTCTGTCATTCCTATTGTCGGTATGGCAGGTCTCGGAAAGACAACTATAGCAAAACTAGTTTACAATGATGAACTAGTAAAGAAACATTTTGATGAAAAGATTTGGGTATGTGTATCTGAAAATTTTGATGTTAAAAGGATTTTAAGAGAGATTCTTGAAGCCCTTGACCATAATTGTAGTGGGTTAGAAAATAAAAATGCTATACTTCAACACCTTCAAAAGAAGTTGCAGGGAAAAAGATATCTTCTCATACTTGATGATGTGTGGGATGAAGATCGTGAGAAATGGGATAGATTAAAGAGTAGTTTGTTGGGAATTAATCAAAATAATGGAAATAATATTCTCGTAACTACTCGTAAGGACAATGTGGCACAAATCATGAAGACAAGTCTCATACATAAATTGGAAAAACTATCAGAAGATGAATGCTGGTTAATATTTAAGGAAAAGGCATTTGCAAATAAAAGAATTCCAGTAACTCCAGATTTGGAGGATATTGGAAGAAAGATTGCTAAAAGATGTGGAGGGAATCCATTGGCTGCAAGAGTTCTAGGAGGAATGATGCGCCTTAAAGAGGATAAAAGTGAATGGTTATTGATTCAAAATAGTAAGACTTGGGATTCAATGGAGGACAATAATGGAGTTTTTCCAATATTAAAGTTAAGCTTTGATCATCTCCCAACACCATCTCTAAAACAATGTTTTGCATATTGTTCAATTTTTCCCAAGGATTTTATTATTGAAAAGAAACTACTAGTTCAACTCTGGATGGCTGAAGGGTTCCTTCAAACATTTAAAAGAAGTTTTTCAGTGGAGGATGTTGGTAACAAGTATTTTGATTTCTTAGTGGCAAATTCCTTATTTCAAGATCTAGAAAGGGATTTTTATGGTGGTATTAGAAGCTGCAAGATGCATGATCTTGTGCACGATCTTGCGCTCTCAATTTCAGAAGGGGAAACCTTGCATTTGGGGGATGACATTGATGTCTCTCATACTCGACGTTTATCCCTTTTATCCGATGGCCATACAACACCTACAATCCCATTATCTGAAGATGGCAAGGGTAGATTACGCACAGTTTTATTGAATCATGTTGATCCTAGAGACAAGTTATTGGAGTTTAAATGTGTGCGTGGTCTATCGTTATCTGGGTCATGCATAAAAGAGCTACCCGAGTCCATTAGTATGTTGAGACATTTAAGGCTTCTTCGCATCAAGAACACCTACATCAAAGTAATACCCAATTCTGTTAGCATGCTCTACAACTTGCAAACTTTAGTAATCAAGAATTGTAGGTTTCTCAAAGAGCTTCCAAAAGATCTACAAAACTTGATTAACTTGAGACATATTGATATTGACAACAGAATGAAATTGCCGACTGATATTGGGCGGTTGACTTGCCTTCAAACATTGCCATTCTTTGACGTTGGTCAAGACATTGGTGGTCAAATTGGAGAACTAGGATGCTTAAGCCAACTCAGAGGAGAATTGAGTATTTATAATTTAGGGCACGTGAGAGATAAAGAAGAAGCCAAAGCTGCAAATTTAGTGGAAAAACCTAAAGTGCACAAATTGGGATTCCATTGGTCTTGGCAAGATGAAAGGGAAGGCAACAACAATGATGAGGATGTGCTAGAAGGCCTTCAGCCTCACCCAAATTTGAAAAGCTTAGAGATAGAAAATTTCAGAGGTGAGAAGTTCCCTTCGTGGCTATTGGGGAGTGATAATATTAGGGGTGGCTTGTTACTTTTCGATCATCTATTGGAGATTCACTTAAGATACTGTAGGAAGTGTGAAAAAATTCCTACACTTGGACATTTACCCAATCTCAAAGTTCTTAAAATAAATGGAATGTATAACGTGAGATGCATAGGAACTGAATTTTACAGCAGTTATAATGGTGAGGGATCAAGTAATAGTAGAGGTGGCAGTGGCAAAACCGTGTTGTTCCCAGCTTTGGAAAAACTTGTTTTTGAGAACATGGATAATCTAGTAGAATGGAATGACGTGATGGAACCAACATCAGAAATAAGAATGATATTTCCTCGCCTTGAGCATTTGCAGGTTCAGCGCTGCATGGGACTAACAAGTGCTCCATCTCATTTTCCGTCACTTAAGGAATTACTTATTGACGGAATCAGAGGCCTGGCATTTGAAAAGATTATTAGCGAGCTTACCACACTCACGTCCCTCAAGATTCAGAATGTTTCAAAACTTGCTTGTCTACCAGAGCAGTTTTTGCAAAAAAATGGGGGTCTCATGGATTTGAGTATAGAGGGTTGTGCTGATTTGGAGTCAATCTTGCCACATGGCCATGTATGGCCCATCTGCACCTCTCTCCGATCACTCTCTATAAAACGCTGTGACAAACTGGGTACATTGCCAGATGCACTGTACAATCTTCATTACCTTGAGAACTTTGATGTAAATTGTTGTCGTAACCTGAGGTCCTTTCCAAGTTTACAAGGTATCGCATCCTTTCTTCAACACTTGAAGATTTCCTGTAGTGATGAACATCTACCAACTGGCCTACAATCCTGTATATTTCTTCAATACTTGAGAATATGGTATTGCCCTCATCTTATACGGATTCCAGATCTACGAGAATGGTATTCTCTTACCGAATTATATATTGGGAATTGTTCTAGTTTGATAGCGATTCCAGATCTAAAAGAATTGCCTTCTCTTACCCGATTAGCAATTTTGTATTGTTCTAATTTAATATTGATTCCAGATCTAAAAGAATTGTCCTCTCTTACCTACTTAGCAATTTATGGTTGTCATAATCTGATATCAATTCCAGATATACGTGAATTGCATTTTCTTACCCATTTAGAAATTCACAAATGCCAAAAGTTGACGTGTTTGCCAGACGGATTAGACTTCCTCACCCGCTTGAAGCGTTTGTGCATCGGTGACTTTTGTAAGGAGTTAAATTCTTTCCCCAGTCTCAATTCCAGCCAACACTCACTTGAAGAACTATGCTTGTATGGGTGGGCTAGTCTGAACTCTCTTCCGAAGGAAATTCAATGCTTCACTGCCCTTCAAATTCTAAAAATATCTGGATTTGGTGAAATGAACTCTTTGCCTGAGTGGTTGGGCAACCTTTCTTCTCTTCAACATCTATACATTGACAATTGCAAGAAGCTGATGTATCTGCCCAAAACGCAAGCCATGCGACGCCTCAGCAAACTAGAAAAACTATCCATTTACGATTGCCCCAAATTAGAGGAAAGATGTGTAGAAGGGAGCGGCGCAGAGTGGTCTAAGATTGCCCATATTCCGATATTTATTACTGAACTATGACCTATCGTTGTTATTCATAGTGATAACTGGTAAGTCTACCTAATGCTATATCCTTGCCCAATGTTTATAATTTGAAAATCGTATAAATCATTTTTTGTTTTTATTTTGGTGCGCGCGTGTGTGTGTGTTTTTTTTTTGATAGGTTGGTGTGGGTGTTTTTTGTTTTTTTATAAAGCAGTTTGAAACAATTAAGAATGCTATGATTACAAGCTTGCCCCAATTTGCACAAAGTGTTCTGAAATTGATGGAAAATATATTAAAGGGTTGTAGCACAGATTGGTCCAAGACAGATGAGTGGTAACATTGTCAAACAGGATGCACATTGAAGATCATGTAGATTGTTAATATTAAAAGTGATGAGTGGTAAGTTTAGTTATACCTTATATACTCCTCTTCTTTTAGTCTGATATGATAACCTCATTTGATTTAAATTGAGTATCAACATAATGTCCCCTGAATTTTAACTCTCTCAGCTTTATACCTTAATGTGTATGCAGTGGAGATGGCATACCTATTGTGTTCTGGTCCAGGAAAACGGAAAGTTCATAACTCATAAAAGCTGGTAAGTTTTCTCTAATCTTTCTTACCCCTCACATTTCTCACAATATTTATTCACCTGTTACTTAACAAAACTAAAAGAAAAAATTGTTTATCCGTTGTTTTTTCTTTATCTATTTATTTTACATAATATTATCCTAGCATGATTAAATTGGGGCAAGCCTTTATGAAATCTATATCTTGAGATAGTATTATTATAATGCAAACATGCATTACAATTAAGCATATAACCTGCCAAGTCACCACCAACCTTGTTCTTTTCTCCTCTGTTTCGCTATTTTTCTGTGATTCAAATGTGATTATTCAATCATTGCCATGCATTAAGCCTTCCACTATTGAAAAGAATTGAGAGAATTCTAAATAAAATTGAGAGAATTTCATTGATTAAGAAGAAAATGATTACAAGAAATGGAAGTAAATAATAAAATATGCTATGCTCTGTTTATATACACAGTGATCATAATAGACTATTAGAAATGGCGCCAAAAGCAATTACTCAAGCTTCCAGAATTATACACGTGTCAACTTATGTCTAACTACTTCCTAAAATCTCGGAGCCTAAGTCTTCAGCGATCTTGAATGAAGAATTCATGAAATGGCAATGCTTCAATGGCTTCCAAGACTTCAGTGCTAATCAGCTCTGGTGTTGATGCAAGTGCACACTGTGTGGCTTGATCACTGCATTGCTTATCAGCAAATGCTGCACTCCCTACCATCCTGGTGGCTCGGCTAGTGCACTTTATCTTAGCAACAGTTGCATCACTTGCCACACTTATAGCTTGTCTCATGCCACTCTGCCCTGTAGTTTTAACACTCCCCCTCAAGAGCATAGCTCTTGCCTTTTGACACTGCTTAGGTGGAGAAGGATATTCTACTATATGAGCAAAAATATTAATGACTCCCAATTTAGTGATCAACCTCAAATAATTTTCAACCCCTAATGCTTTTGTAAATATATCTGCCAACTGATTCTTGGTTGAGACATAGAAGGTTTTAAGTGTTCCATCAATGATTCTATTTCTCACAACATGGCAATCAGCTTCTATGTTCTTGGACCTCTCATGAAACACTAGGTTTGCTGCTATGTGAAGTGCTGCCTGGTTATCACAGTACAACAACACAGGTTTGTCATGTTTAACATGCAAATCTTTCAACAAATGTAAGATCCAAGTCAGTTCACAAGTAGTTGTAGCCATTGCCCTGTATTCTGCTTCAGCACTTGATCTAGACACTATACTTTGTTTCTTAGATCTCCAGGACACCAAGGCATCACCCAAAAACACACAATAACCTGTCAAAGACTTCCTTGTGTCAGGGCATCCTGCCCAATCTGCATCATAGTATGCCTTTAAGTGTAAATCATAATCTGTGGGAAAGAAAACACCTTGTCCAGGTGTACCTTTAATATATTGAAGTATCCTGGTAGCAGCCTTCATATGTGGTGCTCTAGGTTGTGCCAAAAACTGACTAAGCCTATGTACTGCATATGTAATATCTGGCCTGCTCAAAGTCAAGTACATTAGCTTCCCAATGAGCCTTCTATACTGTCCAGGATTAGAAATCAGATCCCCACTACCTTTAGATAACTTCAACTGCTGCTCCATTGGTGTCTGAACTGGTTTGCAACCTATCATTCCAGTTTCTTTAAGTACCTCAAGAGCATATTTTCTTTGTGTTAGACTGATGCCGGTTTTGTTTCTTGCAATCTCTAAGCCTAAGAAATACTTGAGTGATCCCAAGTCTTTGATCCCAAACTTTTGATCTAGGACTGACTTTAGAAAAGCAACACAATCAAGATCATTACCTGTAATGATCATGTCATCCACATATACTAGTAATGCAGTGAACAAAGATCCTTTGCTATAAACAAATAAGGAATGGTCTGCTTGGGACTGAACAAAACCAAGCTGTGTGATTGTGGCTGACAACTTAGTGTACCATTGCCGAGAAGCTTGTCTCAAGCCATAAAGAGATTTCATCAGCTTACATACTTTAGGAGTAGTAGTAGCTGCTAAACAAGAAGAAGGTGCTGAACACTCCCCCTTACTGTGAAAACCAGGAGGCAAAGTCATGTAAACCTCCTCATCCAAATCCCCATGAAGAAATGCATTGTTGATGTCTAACTGATGCAATGGCCAGGACCTAGCAGCAGCAAGGGCAAGCAAAACCCTCACTGAAACTGTCTTAGCAACTGGAGAGAAAGTTTCCAGAAAATCAAGGCCAGCCTGTTGAGTGTAGCCTTTAGCCACTAACCTGGCTTTATACCTTTCAACACTGCCATCAGGATTGAGCTTAACTTTATATACCCATTTGCAACCAATGGGAGATTTACCAGGTGGTAGAGCAGTCACATCCCAAGTGTGATTGCTTTCAAGGGCCTGAATTTCCTTGTCCATGGCAACTCTCCAAAGAGGATCTTGAACTGCCTGGGAGAAACTCTGAGGTTCTTGAGGACTAGAACCAACTGACAGCAAGTAGGACTGGTAACCAGGCTCCAAATGAGAGTAAGTGAGGCATTCATCAAGGTCATAAGGAGCACCAGGAGCAAATGCAGTACATGCATAATCCTGCAAGTAAGCAGGAGGTCTAATGTCTCTAGCTGATTTCCTGAGAGGCACAGGAGGTGCAGATGCAACTGGTGGAGAAGAAGGAACAGCTGGAGAAAAAGATTGACTAGGACTAGGTGAAACATCAGTAGGCATCAAAGATGAAGTGACATTATTATTAAGACCAGGGTCAATAGAAGGGGAAGAAGTCAATAAGGTATTGATAGTAGTATTAGGAACAAAATCAGGGCCACTAATGGGAGTGACAAAGGATTCATTACCTGCTGAAGAAGAGGGAGCAACAACAGCTTCACAAGAAGTAAAGGGATTTGCAATACTACTAGAAGCAGAAGCAAAGGGAAAAGAATGTTCATGAAAAACAACATCCCTAGAGAGAAACACACTATGAGTAGTCAAGTCAAGAACCTTATACCCGTTTACCCCAAAAGGATACCCCAAGAAGACACATTTCTTTGCTCTGGGAGCAAATTTTGTTCTGTGATTTGAAAGGGTAGAGGCAAAACATAAGTAGCCAAAGACCTTTAAATGGGAGTAAGTGGGTGGTTGGCCAAACAAAATTTCAAAAGGAGTTTGATTCGATAAAACTGAAGAGGGAGTTCTATTTATCAAGTGCACAGCAGCAAGAACAGCATGACCCCATAGATATAAAGGCAAATGTGACTGAAACATAAGAGCCCTAGCAACATTCAATATATGCTGATGTTTCCTCTCAAAAACACCATTTTGTTGAGGGGTTTCAACACAGCTTAATTGATGACAAATACCTTGCTTAGCAAAGAAATCTCTCATGAAAAATTCTGTACCATTATCAGACCTAATGGTTTTAATCTTTTTAGAAAATTGAGTCTCCACCATGGTACAAAATCCCTCTAGAGCAGATTGGGTTTGGGACTTATGTTTCAACAAGTAAACCCAAGTACACCTTGAACAATCATCAACAATTGTTAAGAAATACTTGCAATTATCAATGGTAGACACTAAAAAAGGTCCCCACAAGTCACAATGTATCAAATCAAAACAAGCAGAAGAAATTTGAGAACTTTTATTAAAAGGCAAACGTTTTTGTTTTGCAAGTGGACATATTTCACAAACAAAGTTCTCAACTGGAGTACAAAGTGGTTCACCATTATTCCTAATTGAAACCAATTTGGCGTCAGACAAATGTCCTAATCTAGAATGCCATACATGAGGGCTAGGAACAAGAGATATTGTAGCAGAAATAGAAGCAGATATTGGATGTGAAGTGGAGTTGCCCCTTTCCAGCAAGTAGAGTCCATTGCATTCCTTACCCAGACCAAGTGTGCTCCAATGAGGTAGGGCCTGGATAAAGCACAAGGTCCCAAAGAAGATAAGACAACAAGAAATGGATTTAGCTAACTGACTGACAGAGATGAGGTTAAAGCTAAAAGATGGAACGCATAGCACATTGTAAAGTGTAAGTTTTTCTGAAATCTTCACAGTACCAATGTGTGTGACTAAAGCTATTTCACCATTAGGCAAATTAACATGAGTATTTAAGACAGTGGTGATGCAAGTAAAGCAGGTGACAGAATGTACCATGTGGTTAGTAGCTCCTGTGTCTATGACCCAATCAGTGGTATGAAAACATTCCCTATCAACTACTTTGGCTGAAAATATAGAATGTTGGAGAGTAGGTTTGAAAGAAGTGTTTGAAGTGGTACCTGACACAGTATCAATGAAATTGGAATTGTCAAGAGCTGGTGAGGAAGGCACACCAGTTGCAACAGGCACACCATGAGCTTCAGTAGTCAAACTAGAAACATTTCCACTTGTACTAACAGATGCAACATGATGATTTTGAACTTGATCAATTCCAGAATTGAAAAGGGCAAGGAGCTGCTCACATTGTGCCTTGGTAATAGGACACTGAACAGATGCATTTGGAGAAATTTCAATAGCAGCACCTTGTGGACAGGAGACTTGATTAGCATTGACATTGAACTTCCCCTTGTGCTTATAGCCCGGTGGATAACCATGGATTTTATAACACTTGTCCACAGTGTGTCCAAGCATGTTACAATGGGTGCACAAGGGCCTCTCCTTCTTGAGTCTAGCTTTGTTGCCAGAATGTCCTTTGGTGTTGACATACATTGCCACTGAGTCAGGCTTAGGCACGAAAGAAGATCCATGACCATGACCAATTCCTTTGTGAGATTCCTGTTGAAGAACCAAAGCATACACTTTGCTCATCGATGGAAATGGCTCAAGCATGAGAATGTGACTCCTTACAGTCTCAAAATTCTCATTGAGCCCCATTAGAAACCTCATTACATAGGACTTTTCATGAGCAATACTGAGTATTTTCATTGCACCACAAGTGCATGCTGGTAAAGGCTCATAATGAAGCAGTTGATCCTAGAGCTTCTTGAACTTAGAGTAATACTCAGTCACTGACAATTGACTCTGAGTTATCTAAGAAATTTCTTGTTGAAGGTTGTAAATTTTTGGTCCATTTCCCTGAGAAAACACACGCTGCAACTCAAGCCACATCTCCCTCGCAGTCTCACAATACATGATACTACTTGACACATCAACATGCATCGAATTGATCAACCAAGAAAGCACTATTATGTTACAGCTTTCCCAATCTTCATACAACAGAGAATCAATTTCAAGTTTCTCAATCTTCCCATTCACGAAGCCTATCTTTTTCTTGGCTGTGAGTGCTAGAACCATAGCCCTAGACCAAGATTGATAGTTCTTCATTCCCAACAATGGTTGAGTAACCAAGATATTACCAGGATTCTCACTTGCACTCAGCAGGAAAGGATTGGGTGAATTAGTCACTGTATTGGAATTTGAGACTGGTCGCGTGGATTGAATGTGTGTTGGATCAGGGTGATCACTTTCTTCAGCGAAAGCCATGAATGATTTTCGAAGCTTTGAACGAAAAATTTAATGGAAAAGAAGAGACAAAAGAAATTCCTCGAAAGAATTCTCAGTAAAGAAAACAAGGAAATTTTCTTGAGAAAATCCCTGTTTGGAACGAGAGAAGAGAGAAACTTCTGGAACCAAACTAAAGCTAGGAAATCAGTGTAATATGTGCTAGCTGCTCTGATACCATGAAAAGAATTGAGAGAATTCTAAATAAAATTGAGAGAATTTCATTGATTAAGAAGAAAATGATTACAAGAAATGGAAGTAAATAATAAAATATGCTATGCTCTATTTATATACACAGTGATCATAACAGACTATTAGAAATGGCGCCAAAAGCAGTTACTCAAGCTTCCAGAATTATACACATGTCAACTTATGTCTAACTACTTCCTAAAATCTCGGAGCCTAAGTCTTCAGCGATCTTGAATGAAGAATTCATGATATGGCAATGCTTCAATGGCTTCCAAGACTTCAGTGCTAATCAGCTCTGGTGTTGATGCAAGTGCACACTGTGTGGCTTGAGCACTGCATTGCTTATCAGCAAATGCTGCACTCCCTACCATCCTGGTGGCTCGGTTAGTGCACTTTATCTTAGCAGCAATTGCATCACTTGCCACACTTGTAGCTTGTCTCATGCCACTCTGCCCTGTAGCATGCCTAACAACACAACAACAAAGCCTTAGTCCTAAATTTTTGGGGGAAGGCCATGGATCCTCAACCGATTAGTCTAGGTTAGCCACATATATACATTAAGCCTTTTCATTTTGAAAATTTTTAAATCCAACTAATTAAACAGAGAATTTCAGATTTTAAGAGCCATGTATAAAGTGTAGGAATTTTCCAAGTCAAGAAGAAACTATTATTCTTTGGATTGGCTTGCATCCAGTGCACTGGACAGAAGCTTTTCCCTTATTCTCTTTCTTGATTTTAGAGTGAGAGTTGCATTTGAAACTTCAATTACATAAAAGTTTCCCACCTTTTCATTTTCCTAACGGCTTGACAAGATTTTTCTTCACTTTGGGTTCAAGACTGTACTCTTTCTGTGGAGATTTTTTTTTAATAGACATACTGTGGAAATTTGATTAGATATTTACCTCAAGAAAATAAATTCCCCGAACTTTTTTAAATATTAATACCTGTCCGCATACAATTTTTAATGGTGAACTCATGATACCTTTGTGTTTGCCTAGTTTTATTCTGTTGCATTGTTTTTCATATTTGATAAGTTATTTAGAATATTCATGGCATAGTATCATGCTCTGAGTTTTGATATTCATAATAATAATAATAAAATAATAAATAGTATCATGCTTTGTCCATAGCAGAAAGATCTTTTGGTACTTGTGGAATTAAAACCAATTTATCTATTACTGATGGCCCTAATACTCTGCTCCAGTAGAAAAAAGAAGGATCTTTTATGTCCTGCATACACTACTTACTTATCAAAAAAATATCTTGCATACACTACATATGATTTCGAAATTTGATGCATCTGTACCCACACAATGTCTCACCATATTACGGAAACTGCAAAGCATTTATTGTCCTCATCTAAAGAAAGGATGTGTGAAGGGAAAGAGCCAGGAGGTCTTGAATTTGCACTAAGAAAATAAGTTCGCCAAATGTTATGGATATATCTAACCTGGCCACACAACATATAAAATGGTGAACTCATGAATCTTTTGTGTTTGTCTAATTCGGTGCTGTTGAATTGTTATTTAGAATCAACATAACATAGAATCACACTTGTTACATAGTAAAAGATTTCTTTAGCTATTGTGGAATTAAAGTAATTTTTTGTATTAATGGTGCTAATATTTTTATCTATTAGGAAAAGGAAGGTTCTTTTCGAGACCTACTTATATAATTATGATTGCAAAAAGCTGATACAATGCCTCACCATATAGCGGAAATTGCAGATTTTTGGTTGTCCCCCATTAAGAGAAAGGATGTGCCAAGGGAAAACTGAAAAGAGCTAGGGTGGTCCAAGATTGTCCATATTCAATACAAATAGAAAGATTGTTCATATTATGTCATAGAAATCCACTGGTAAGTTAATCTAAAATAGACTTCCTTCCATTCCCTTCTTCAACTTTTTTTTTCCATGTTACTAAAATATCTGCTTATCCTTCCTAACATATTCCACTTTCTTGAAGTTAGTCACAAATTTGGGAATGATGTGGCCACAGGGATAGTTGGTACTCGTTTTTTAACCGGGAGAATTGAGATCTACTTATGCACAAATAGTTTCAGTTACTTCCAACACTAATTTGAAGGCTACCCTCCGTCCCCCCTCACCTCTTCCAACAAAACCTACTAAGGTTCCTCCCTTTTCTCTAGGTTCAATTTTTTTTTTTTATACTAATTACAGATGCTAGTTATCCTTCATATCCCAATTTGAGATGTACTTCAGCACAATGTCATACAATATTGCCCTTGTTTTGAATATCTAGATAAAATTTAGGGTCCTATCGTAAGCTTAAAAAAGATTTAGAATCGGAATTTTCTATCAGATGTCCTTTTGGCTAATGTTTCTCTTTGGAATAGACTAGTTGTTCCCTATTGCAACACCGTATTTCTTCACTGATATAATCACTTTCATTGAGTTATTAACAACATTTGGGCATCATGTTCTTGCAGGGCTATTTTATAGTTATTTTCAACTGGGAGGATAGCTAATCTATTTGGAACAAGTCTAGGTCCTTCATCTCTCCATTTTACTAAGGCATTTTTCTTTTTATAATGTAATGCATGAGAAACTGTGTTTTTGTTAGTTATTTTTTTACAATTATCTTTGCCTACTTCTGAAGTTGTACTAATACATACACATGATTGTTATTTCACAAATGCTTATAAGGCTTCAAATGACACTCAAGAACAATTACTTAATTATTAGAGATCCAGCCTTAGAGTTGTACTTCAATGTACTATATTATTTAGAGCAAGTAGCTCCTTGCTAAAAAATGTACTTGCATCTTGAACCTCTTCGTCACACTTGAATTTCTTCTTACCAGCAATACATAATTAAAATCTCACATCGGAGGAATTCTTTTGTATTATAAAAGGAAAAGTACGAGAATCAGTCTCTTCTCTAGTCAATAACATGTCAGTAGCGAAAAAATAGGCTGTTATATATGTGGGTGGCTTAATTTTTTTTCTACTCTTCATCTACTTGAACACACTACCGTAACATATTTGAAAATCACAGAATTGAATAGTGAGAATATCTTCTATAGTGGTGTGTGTCATTGTGTCACAAAAGTACAAATAACCGGTGATCTTTCATTCTCCCAAAATTACAATGTTAAGATTGCTCATGTTCCAGTGAATAAGATAAACTTTGATACATCCTACTCCAAGGTCAAAATCATTTAAATATGGTTTGCTCTCTCAAACCTCCTTGTGTCTGCTTGCTGTTTCACTTTGAAGCCAACTAAATTTTCATATTTTGTTCTCCACTTTGCTTTCACTTCTTTGCTTTATATATATTGCCAATGATATCCAACGAGTCTAGAGTCAAACTTGTAATTCATATTTTTTTAAACATATTTTATTGCATAGCTTTTGTGTATCTTTAAATTTTAGCTCTATTTGTACAGTTCTTGAATTATCACTTCCCCTTATGTTTTCATGTTCATATTAATATTAATATTAATATTAAACTTTGATCTGCTTGTTAGAGTTGAAGATTTCAGAAAATTTTTCTACATAACCAGCTACTTTCAAGCCAAAATTGAAAGGTCAACTCCGATTTTGATGAAATTTCAGAATGTTGTTCCTGACAAAGAAAGCTTCGTGTTGACTGATGTTGTTGCTTGAAATCCCTCTCCATTTGCACAGATGTAGGACCCACTTCGTGAGATCTTTTCTAGTTGTTATTGTTATTGTTGTAATCCCAGAATGGCTTATTTTTATGTCTTTGTACATTCTAGCATTTGTTCTAGAAAGATTGTTGTAAACACATTATTCTATAGTGGAAGATTTTACTGGACTAGGTCCTGTGGTTTTTCCCTTCCCATTGAAGGGTTTTCCACGTAAAAATTTAGTGTCTTGATTTTGAATTTTCACAAAGAGGGAAAAAGAAAATAATTGCATTGTGTGTTGAATTGATTGGCTTTTTTTCCTGACAGAGGCTGATCCTCAGATTAGACAATTTTTGGTGCCTAACCCTTTCCATTCACCATACCCTAACGCCGAACCCTCTATGGTTATATATATATATATATATATGTTAGATCTCTGCATAGAGGTCTAGCTACTTCTTGGAACTTAAGAAATTGACCACTCTACTCTTTGCTTGAGCTTGAATTCATTACGTAATATCCTAATTCATGTGTAGGATGGATGTATTTTGGATTACTCCAATTCACCACATGTCAAAATATTATCTTTTTTAAGAAGTAATTAGACACACTTTTATGACATTCATAACTTGCGCTTTTCTTTACTTGAAAGTCAATACCTTTTTTTATTCAAGTTGAGGGAAAGGGGGAAAAAAAAAAGTAGAAGAAAGCCAAAAATAACATTGTGGGAAATGATTTGAGAATTTTTAATCATAGGTGACTCTAAGAATGTTTATTGTTTTCTTTTGATCAAGGGGAAATGGTTTTGGAAATCACATTTGGTCTTACATTCAAAGCTTGGAAAGAATACTTAAGAATGTTTAATCATATGTGACTTTGAATAGTTCTCCGCTAACCTTTTAACTATCCTCAGACCTAAAGCTAGTTAATGGTTAACCTTTAGTTACCGTTATTAATTACCCCTTTAATATTGTTTGCTAACTTTGATGGCTAAAGATCATAGTCAATAGGTAAAAAACTTATCAAGCATAAATTTTTTGTGTATGCCCATTAGTCAAAGCAAGTCATTTTCACAAAAGGAGAATAAAAAAAAGTATCTTGGGCTGTATTCAATTTCATCTTCTACCAAGAAGTTACTTTGTTTAAAACAAACATAAATTTTAAAGAATTTAAAATTTTGATTCATATTAATTGCTAGAGAAGTGTACAATTTACTTAATCAACAGTTTTCTAACTATGGATTTTTTTTTTAAAATTCTTTTAAGGGTAAATTACAAAGTTGGTCTTTATCCTTTATACCATATTTCAATTTGGTCTCTAACCTTTCAATTGTATCAATTTGGTTCCTAACCTTTTGGTGCTATGTCAAAATGGTCCCTACCATTAAGTGATGGATAGAAAATATTAATGTGGCTAACAGCCCAAAAAATAAATAAATTAAAAAAAAATTGTCACAAATTTCCATCTTGATTGCCACATCAGCATCATAATTAAATAAAATATTAATCTTCCTTCCTCAATTTTTAAAGAAAAAGAAAAAAAAAGAATTAAAAAAAATTCTTAATCTACATTTTTTTTCCTTTCAATATTTGTTGGCATCCAAACACACTCCAAAATCAAATCCTACAAAAATCAACCCTTTCAAATTTTGATTGAGTTGATGTAAATATAACCTTCACATACTGAAATGAAAATATATTAAAACATTCACATTCATAATCAAACCCACAACTCTAATAGCTTGTTTGTATAGAGGGAGGGTAGAGTAGAGGGAGGGAGAGTAAGTTAAATTATCTTGTTTGAATGTTTTTTAAGGGAGGAGGGGGAGAGATTTGAAGGGGTTCTAACTACTTCTAACCCCTCATTTTTAATTCCTCGAATTGGAGAGATTTTGAGGGAGAGTAGAGCATAGAAATGCTTAACCAAATAAATTACCAAATTTACCCTTACCATATTAACAAAATTACAAACTATGAAAAGGCTAATTATTCTCCTTTCCCTTACGTAATTTTAAAAACATCCAAATAAGATAGAGGATAATCATTCCCTTCTGCTCTCCTCTCCTTTACTCTCCTCTACTCCTCTCTCCCTCCAAACTTCCAAACATAACATAAGCTTCCATTTGGATTGAGGAGGAAGGAGGGGGAGTAGAGTAGAGTAGAGTTAGCCCAAAATTAGTCTATTTTTAGTTACCTCTACTCTAATCTCCTCCACTCCCCTCGGCCCTAAAAAAACCAAAGATCTTAGATTGATTTGAAATGAAAACACCAATTTAGGTGGTTGAAACCCAATCAAATCCAAATAGCCAACCCAGTCTTCTTAAGCCAACTACAACCCAATTTGGAGTACCACATACGATAGTTGAAACCCAAAAACCCAGTAAGTTTCAAGGAAGTTTAAGATTCTCTAAAAAAAAAAAAAAATCCAAAACAAACAAGTTAGAACTCAATCATAGTCCAAGCTGAAATCAAGCATTTCATATGTGTCGGTCTCCAACGAGTCCGCCATGGGAGATCTAAAAGCTTCTTGGAAAGTGGTGGGAATTGATCTGGGTTTGGGTCGATTTGAGAGTGATTTGGGTTTGGGTTGATTTGAGAGCCTAGCCTAGAACTTAGAGATAATAATTATTGAAAGTGATTCTAAAGCTTACACAGAGGCTATTCAGAGGCTGGGTCAGAGTTGTCCATTAAGGAGTTCATGCAATTGATCTAGTATGTAATCTAGTAGAGGCTTTCAGTGTATGTATTTTCAACTGGGTTAATAAATCTCCTCATGTGTTGTCTAGGTGATCTTTGAAGAATAGGTTTTTTTTTTCTTTGATTTAAGTTCAAGCCCCAAGCTTTTGTTGACGTTTTTTTATAGGAGGTTTTTCTTGGTTCTAACATGGCTCCTCCTAAGTTCTCTAGTTCATCAAAAGTTCTACATATATATTTTTTTTAAAGTACAGTAGTTTTTCTTTTTGGATTTTTTGAACATAGGTACGTTTGATTATTGGGAAAGTGTAGGAAAAATTAAAAGAAAGTATAAAGAATATGAAATTTTTTGATTATTTGGATTTTTTCATTTAAATATTAATGTGACATATTTAAATGTTAAATAAATTTTTAATTATAATTTTATTTGGGATGTGAGGTTAGTCACAATTTTTTTTTTAATAAAAGTTATGCTGATGTGGCAATCCAAATAGCAGTGGATGTGGCATGAAAAATAACTTTTTATTAACCTTTTTCCATCCAAATGATAACAACAAGGATTAAATTGACATGGTACTGAAAAATTTAAGGACCAAATTGACACAATTGAAAGGTTAGGGACCAAATTGAAATATGGTGCATAGGATAGGGACTAACTTTATAATTTACCATTCTTTTAAAGATATGCTTTCTTATTAGGCAACCCATGGTTTCGTTGCTGTAGGCGCCAAGCTAGATTAAAGCCAAGATGTTTGTCATGTTCCTTTTTCTCTTGTCCCCCTCCCCTTCATTCAAATTAGAAGCAAGTCAAAATGGTGTAAATGTTAAAGATGATTGTATACAAGGACAATTTATGATTATCTATTGCAATATCAAAATTAATAGTCTTTTACTCTTCTATAGTTCTATTGCCATATACTAGTTGCAAACTCACGCAATACATAGGAATATATAATTATTTTGAGATATGGTACAATGTATGATTTATTCTCTAAATATTATTGTAAATAATTTGTTCTCCCTAAAAATTAAACAATTTTTAAAAGAAATTTATGACTCCATTTATAAAAATATATAATTTTATCACTTTTGTTGTTTTTTTATTGATCTTATTCTTTTTTGAAATGTTCCATATTTTTTTAACTATTGTTCTTATGCATTATATTTGCCTAATTTATTTTGGTACAAGTAAAATGTTTAAGTTTGAAATTTATTATTCAAATTTCTCATTTTTTTAAGGAGATTATTATAACAATCAAACTTATCAAATAATTGAAATTAATATTACTCAAATAACTGATAGCACTTGTGGTGGGGCAAAATAGACTAAGCTAAATTCTAACCTCACACAATTTATTTATAGAGATGGAGTGCCAATCAACTTTAGTTATCCTTTTGAGAATGAATTGATCAAGTGATATTAGAATACGTGCTTGGGATATATGTAAGTCAAGGAAACTGAATAATACTAGTCTTGAATTGAGTAAGTTATGCTTCTCGAGTTTACTCTGAGGTGTAGGTTTACACTTGTTCTTATGTTACAAGGCTATCACTCTCTTTTTTCTTCTCTCAAAATGCTTCATCCCCCACTTCATAGGGATCTCTCTCTTATATACTCATTCAAGTTGTATCCTAGCCTTCCACTCGGAGGGCTAGGACTTATTTCCCCTGATACTTGTCCCATCAGGGCCTTACTACTTGGTTTCTCTATTAGGCTGTGAGTTGTGATGACACTTTTCATAGGTCATTCACCATTAATGTGGCCAACTAAGTGGGTGTAGAGCATTGAATGCGGAGGTAATGGATGCTTTATCTGTACTCTTCCTTCTCTTGCTTGATGACAAACTTTCCTTCTTTTTCTCGGTACGTGCCTGATGGTCTTCAGAACTGGACTTCGTCCCTTCCAAGGACATATCAGTATCCTCTAGGTTCTCAAGCATTCTAATCTTCTTGGGTTTATGGTTGTGTTTTCATATTTAGCTCTGAGAATTCTTTGATAAAACTTCCCGAGGTGTGCTCCTTTGGTGTTGATCTCTTCTCACTCATTCCTGTCCTCGGTTTCCCATCCTCCCACAGCACTCTTAACCCCAACACATCTTCTCCCATTTTTAAGTAAGTACACTAGAGTGGACCAAAATGAACTTAATAGATCGAGATAGACCTAATGGACCGAACTGGACCTAATTGACCAAAGTGAACCGAATAGACCAAATTGGACCGAATGAACCGAAATTGACCGAATTGGACCGAAATGGACGAGTTGGACCAAATGCCAAACCATAATTAGTAAACATAACTCAAAAAAATTAATAATAATCATAATAATAAAGTGATGTAAAACCATAATATGTGATAAGTAATGTATTCCAACATGATGGAAGTGGTTTGTTGTTAAAGTAACATCAATCAATTTTTTTATCACTTTAATATTTTTAACTAAATTTTTATGCATGCATTTATGATTCTATGTGCCTGTTGAAGGTTTTATTGAAGTCGAATTTAGTTACATGTAGAGAAAGTTGGTACACCACAAAAAAGCATATCAGGAAAACCACTTACATGTAATATTTTATACAAAACCAAAAAGAATGGAAAAAAATCATTTGGCCTTTATTATCTCTATCTCTTGAAGTTATTAAAAATGACATATGGTTCTCTAAGTAGGAGCGGAACTGGACAATTTGCCATTGAATACTATATTAGCATACATATATGAATGCAATTATGGAATGAGATTTTTTTTTAAGTAACTATAAACTAAAAATAAATAAATGATGTCTCCATTCTAGGTATTTGTATCACATGTATTTTCTATTATAGTTACATTTAGGTTCAAGAATGTGCAAATACAAGTTTGTGAAAATTGATGGTCATATCATGATTGATAAGTTATAATTAGTTTTGGGATGGAGTAAAGGCATAATGCATTATTACATATATTAATATTTATATAAATATTTTTTAAAGAAATAATGGAAAGAAAATGATAATATAGCCACTAATGTGGCTCAATTGAAACGTAGCAACAATAATGCTACACTTTTGCTTTTAAATATAATTAATAATGGTATAGATATAGATAGATTTTTTTTTGAGAGAGTTTCAACCTATGTAGTCCCTCCAAATGATAGCTTTTTATTATCAGACCAAGATATCAATCAGTTTTTGGTGTAGGCGAGGATTGAATCCCAAATCTCTTATACAACCATCAGATACTTTACCAGTTGAGCTAATTGGAACCCACTTGTATATATAGATATAGATTAACTTGTTGTATGTAATAATTAAAGAATTTGAGTTTATTTACCTTATAACACAATAGTATATCTTGTATAGACAGATATAGATTAACTTGTTGTATGTAATAATTAAAGAATTTGAGTTTATTTACCTTATAACACAATAGTATATCTTGTTTGGACAAAACTTAGGTACAGTACCTTAAGTGTTATTCCTTAAATTCTTCTTTTAAGATTCAGCCATGTGGCTTCTTAACTAAGACATACACCTTCATCCCATGAGTAAAAATTCACATGACAGAATCTTAAAAAGGAAACCTAAGGAATAGCACCTAAGTAATGTACCTAAGTTTTGCTCATCTTGTTTTTCATTATTAGGAAAATCACAATTCAAATTCCTATATATGATTTAGTACTTATTTGCTACAACTTACTTCTTTAGAATTTTGAAAATGGACCATTTGAAAGTGCTGTTTCTAAAAGAAAAAGGAAGTTTTAAAGTGTAGTACTTGGAAGAAATTTGGTTTCAAAACGGGACGTCAAAAGGGAACTAGTGTCATTATGTATAGTATATCTCTTATGCATTTCAGCTCTTTATTTTACTCATCTATTCTATCGTATGCATATATGTCTGGTTCAACATGTGAGGGTTTGCAAAGATACTGAAGGCCATGCTTATACATTATGTATTTTGAACCGTATGGATCAATTATTCATTATAGGCCACTAAGTATTTTGCCCACTGGGCATAATGCCACCGTAAATAGGCTGGGTTTGCTCTCATACATATATATATATATATATATATATTTCCATTTGGGATTTTTTTTTTTTAAATTGACGTAGAACCTCACCAAAGCAAGGCCCTTTGGACCCATTCTTAGGGAGTAAACTACGGATACTCATTCCCACCCACCAAAGCCGTGTATCAATTACTTCAAAAGAACTATTAGGGAAGATTGAACCTAAGATGTCAAGGTCTATAGCTCACCCCAAGCTTCCAACAACTTTTGCTGCACCCTGATGGCTTGTTTGGGAAGCAAATTGAAAAATGGCTCCTCTAAATAAACATGTTGAAGCTTCTTTTGTTGCATACATAAGATACATCCAGTTTTCCCCAGCATCCTTATGCTCCATTATGGATCATTCAAATTTCATGAAAAATCAAATTGCATAAGGAAGATAGATATACGAAAGGAATTGAATTTCTTGAAGTTTCATAGTGGGTGCTTTTGAAACATGTTTTGTAATTATATAGATAAGGCAAAACTTGGTAGATTTCCTTAAGACATTATATCTTTGGTTCTATAAATAAATTCAACCATATTATGTATACGACAATGTAGCACAACCATGGGACTTTGGCCAATGCACTTCCTTGAGTATAATTACAGCTTCCATGACTAGCTAGTTGAATTTAATTGAAAATTCCCAAGCTACAGCACCTAAAATACTTAAACTAAAATACGTTACCCTTATAAATAAACTTATTCTGCCCACTTCATGTAAGTCAAGCCAAATATGGCCTTAGGTTGGTATATGGCACATTCAACAGAATTTAACATCATCAATCTAGTGCTGCCATTACAAGCATTTTATAAGTTTGTTTGTCAATGGTTCATAGCCTGAATTGAATTTAATTTGTAACCTTTTTGGTTTATAACTTTAGTCCTTGAAAGACTTGCATGCAAACAAACTCTCTTTGTCCACAAGAACACATAATCAATTAATTTTTTTCACAATTTTCATTATTTCTTACAGGACCGGGAGCATGCACCTCCCATTAATTCATTTACCCCCAACAAATCCGAGAAGCTTTATTAATAGCCTCACATTCTTTTGAATATACAAGGTGCATTTCATATAAGGTCATAAAAAAGCAAAGCGCCAACCTGAGAATGGCCCCAGTGAATTCTTTGTAGATATCACTTTGTTCACCAACAGTTTCCATTTAGCCTCATCTTTCTTTGCTTGCTGCTGGATTTTTTCCTTGAAATGCCTGGAAGCAAGAGGGAAAAAAGAGAACTTATTAACAATATCATCAAATTTATCATATATGAATTTTCATTTAGGGCTGTAAACAAACGAAGTCGTTCATGAACAACTTAGGCTCAGCTCAGTAAAAAGCTCACTTATGTTCATTTATTTATAAATAAGTCAACCTTGAGCTTTAATTTTAGGCTTGTTTGATAAACAAGCTGAGCCCAAGCAAAAAAACATTCTTCGTGAACAAGCTTGTGAACAATAAGGCTCGATACAAAATATGCCGAGCTTAGGCTCATTTATAATTTGATATACGTTTACTAAACAAATTCATTATTATGACATTATACATATCTTAATAATGACATAGTCCACATGAGACCACTTACCACTACCCATTAATTTTTTTTTTTTTTTTTTTTTACTTGATTTTTGGTGGTATAAGCATTTGATAATGCAATTTTATTTTTGGGATCCTAAGCTAAAAAGCTTGACTTAAGCTCAAGTTTGAGCTTGATATTAAGCTCAAGCTTAGCTTGACTAATTATTTAAGCCAAGCCGAGCTCAAGCTTTTTGGCATTTTCACGAGCTCAAGTTCAAACATTGTTTTTAGGCTTGTCTCAAGCTCGAGCCAAGCTTAAGCATTTGATTTTTATTGACGAGCCAAGGTCAAACATGCATTACTCGATAAAGCCTAGCTCGTTTACGGCCCTATATGAATGTTTTCCACATGTATCACTCAAAATGAGCTGTTGCATTTTTTACTTGAAATGCCTAGAAGCAAGAGAATAGAAATAATCTTATTAAGGCAATTATCAAATTTATCATATAGGAATGTTGCCCAAATCAATCACTCAAAATAAACACAACTAAGATTAGGATTCTGCCAGTGTTAGCACACTACCCAGTTACCAAGTCATTTGTTCAATGCTAACTAAGCATTGCCCAAGTGATTGAACTAACTACTCTCAAGTCTTTAGAATATATATATATATATATATATATATATATATATTTTTTTTTTCCCTTTAATGTCTATCGATAACTTAAGTGAAATGCAACTTGACTGCCATTCAATAAGAGGTTTTCACCTTTGATGATGATCTTATTGGGGAAATGTTAATCTAAGACTCTGGCTGACATGTGCACAACATGACATTCTACATCTTTCATCACTTTTTTTTGGGGGGGGGGGGGGGGGGGGGGGGGGGGGGGAAGGAATTGGACTAATCATATACTTTCCCCAGAAAATGAAGGACATAGAGGCAAAGATAGAAGTTTCATGCTTACCTATAAAGAGGGACCTTCCAAGAATCAGGGTCATTGCACAAGCAAGAATGCAATTTGTTCGGGGCCATTTTTCGGTTGCCCAGCCACGTGTGATCTATTGGAGGGGTGACCTTACTAGGCCTGGGTTCTTTTTTGGGGAGTTGTGTCCAGAATTCAACATTGGGCCACGTGGTCCAACGGCTACCGGCGTATTTTTAAGCCTACAAAATCATTAAGGCCAAAATCTAAGAATCACAAAAATGTTGAGTAAATATATAATATGTGTTTGATATGATAGCTTTGATTAGTAGTTGTAATGACAGTTGAAATAAAGTAGTATTTATTTAGAGGTAAATTAATCATGTACTCAATGATGTAAACTTAAAGATAAGATATGCAAGCAAAGTCACTTATCTTTGTATGGTTTGTAGCCCAGCTGTGTAGCTTCTGTGAGTTGATAATATCCCAGCAGAGTGACCCCAACGGTAGAGAGACAGTTTGCCATGATAACTTCAAGATTGAGGGGGGAAAATGGGTGCAACTGAAGGGAGAGAGAGTATGCCCAGCTGTGTGTAGGGGTTGGTTAAGCTTGCCCCTTTTATTATGCACTTAAATGAGTTTTTTCCTTGACAATGCTCTTTTAGTTGTTGTGAAGTTATGAATAGTGTTGCCTTCCTGAGAAGGGCTTTTGTATGAAGTACTTGTGCCTTTTGAGGGAAGGGCTTTATGTAAAAAGTAGTTGTGCCTTCTAAGAGAAGGGTTTTGATATGAAATCTTGATACCTTCTAGGAGAAGGGTTTTAGTAATAGAAGTTCATGCTTTCCATGAGAAGGGCTTTTAGTATGAGTGTTTGACATCTCTTGAGAAGTATGGAGATGGTAAAATATATAGATGTGTTGTGAGATGCAGTATTTGTAAGATGTGTGATATATGTAAGTACAAGAGATATGGTGGTTAAAGATAGTAAAAATATGAGATCATAACCGCTAGAGAAGTTGTAGAGATTGCTTTCCAAGAGGAGAGATTTTGTAAGAGAAGAGTATGGAGATGTGTTTAGGTATTTGGAGATAGGAGCAGTAAGATAGGTGTATTTTCTGAGTATGGAGAATGAGAGAATGAGTATAAGAGGAGTAATAGTGCTGTAGTGTGTTTACAATGTTGCTGGGATTTACTGCTAGGATTGTATGATGGCTTATGAAGGGCATTTGTGAGCTAAGGGTTGAAGAGCTTAGTTTCTCATTTAGAAACTAAAAATAACTCAGAAGTTCAGCACTTCGTTAATGGCTTAGGAAGATAATTCAAGGGAGAAAGAATAGGGAAGTTTATGAGCGAGTTCTCCTCCATTGGTGTCCCCCCTTTGAGGTGTTGATGAAGGGTTCCCCTTTAGAGCCGAGTTTAAGGGGGTATTTTTGCAAAGAATATCAGCCAAAATTTGTCCCAAATAGCAATGAATTTTCAGAGAATGCATCTTAAGATTTGGCCAAAAATGGTATGTCTAGCTTTAAGGTATTCTTGCTATTTCGGGTAAGAGCTACTGGGGAAAAGGTAGCAAAAAAGAAAAGTATTTTAGCATGAGAAAGGTAGTTTCAATAGTTGGTTTTGGTTTTAGCCAAAAGTGAAAAAATCAATAATGCTTAGGCTACTGGGTCAGCTATCACAGCTGTTCTAAAAAGGCTGTCCCAGCTGTCAAGAAAAGCTGTGACAGCTATTATGAAAAAGTTGTTTGCTTTGGGCAGAAGCCAATGAGGTCAGATGGGTCATTTCAAACTGCTGGAAAGGTCATTTCATGGATTTGGCTGAAAAATGGTAAGATCTCTTTGAAGGGCATCTTGCTATTTTAGGTATAACAGCTGGTTGTTGGGATTTCAGCATTAAATGGCTGATGATGTCATTCCCAGCCAGGTGTCAAGTTCTGAATACACCGCTGGGGTTCAGCTGGAAATGCTTCCTTCTTTGGGTGTTTGTATTTTTGGTGTAAGGTTCCATTACAACACATTTCTAGTAAGTAATAAAAGGATTGGTTGAAAGATAATGAAGTTTTAGAGATCTAGTTAAGGTCTCATTGTGTTGTAACATAATCTTGGTGAGCAAGAAGAGTATTTAATGCTCTGCTCTGGCAGCTGACAGAGAAATATATGGTCAGATTGTGGCAAACAGCAGTTGGGTATCAGAGATATCATGAATATTTTGTGTAGAGAGAGATTAAAGATAGCCAATTAGATTAGGCCACATGTTTAAGCTAGATTTTAGCTGAAAGAAGTAATGAGATTTATGTAGAATGATATAATGAAGTTTCTAAATCTGTATAGCAACAGCTGGGAATTGAATGAACAGTTATTTTCCCGTTAAATGGCTAGGGATATTGAGCATTTGTCATATGATGAATATCAAATTTTAGGAAAAGAGTAATGGGGAATTTTATCATCTAAAGTGCTACGTGATAAGAGATGCTTACCATATGTTACCCGTTACACACACACTCGTCAGAGTTTAGGGAGTTGAAGAAGACAAGCCAAGCAACATGTTTCTTTTATCAACTTTAAACCGCTGGAGCTTTACTGAACATACCTCTTGGCCCTCCAAACCATGACTCCCAAAGTTTCCCCAAAGAGATTTATGAGCTTGAATCATAAGCCGAAGGTGAGAAGACGTACCTCGGGTTTTGTTGTCATTTTGTTTAAATATGGGCTATTGTTGAAGAAGCCGCTTGCCATGAGTGTAAGAGAGGCAATATGGGCCATGAGCTTTGATTCATTGCTTAAGCCCGATCCATATGTTGATGTTGATGATGTCATGGGGTTATGATCCCAATTGATGAAGAGGAAATGTAGACCATGGATCCGCCCTATTAAGTAAGGATCTCGTAGGCCATGTGAGCCCAATCCATGTAGTTGAATGAGATATGAGCTTATTTTGGGCTTTAAATAGATTTACCCATAAAATCAATAATATGTTGATATGGTATGAGTTGCCAATGAAGTAATGCCACGTGGACCGAAAAAATGGTCCTCAACACAATTCAAGCAGCTGCCACATGCGCTTGCAACGAACACATCCACCAGGAACTCAGGTCTTACAACCGGAGAAGTGACGGACTAAAGTCTCAAGCCCTTTGCAAGCTGGGAAACCACAAGCAACTTGGCTTCCTTTTAGAACCTTGTCACGAGGCCTTATTATTCTACACCCATCCTTGCATATGTGAAGGAGGGCTTCCATTGCCTCATGCAGTTGCAAGTACACCTTTTTCTCTTCCATTCTCTTCAATCGGTCTTCTTTTCTCTGAAACAATGAATCGAAGAAAAAGATTATGAAAGAAATGTAAGTTGATGATTGAGAACAAAAAATTTCGTTGTCCAACAAGTTGTTTATTAGTGACTGAAGAATAAGAGCTTTCTACTTAAGAAAGTCACAAATTGACAAGTATAAAATTTAAATAATTTTAAATTCACCTAAAATTAAAAAAGGTAAACTACAATAGCCTCCCTTAAGGTTTGGGAAAATGTAAGAAAAATGCTCTTATTTTTATAAATGAAAATTCACCCCTTTGAGGTTTTGATTTGGTTTAACAAATAACTCCTTAAGATCATTTATGTCCATTAACAAATGAAGTCAAAATACATGTTTTTCAAATTAAATTCTCATCTAGAATAACCTCAATATAATGCTTACTACCCAAATTGGTTATATGTAGAAAATTAAAACTACAAGGAGTAAGTATAATTTTTTTAAAATAAAAGTGGATTTCTAACATTTCCCCAAAACTCAAGGGAAGTTAATGTACTTTACCTTCTTCTTTTTTTTTGGTGGGGGGGGGGGGGGGGGGGGGGGGGTGTGGTGGGGGAAGAGTTCCATTGATTAAAAAAGATAAAGAGTAGTTTTCAACAAATGGAATAGGTCCTCTCTCCTCTGCACTAATATGTGAAGGGTAGTGAGAAGGGTGGGGGAAGTAAATAATCTTTTTTATTAATGTTATGAAAATCATAGATTTGGATGAGAGAATTATTAAATAAAAAAGGGAAAATCAAAACTTACCCTATTGTGGTTTAGCCCTATCACAAATTGATTTTAAAAACTTTCAATTGCCTCATTTTGTTCTCTAAAAGTTTGGATTAAAATGAAATTGTCAACGGTCTTTGGACGGAAACCTAACGATTACATCTTTGTCCAAACCTATGGGATCAAATGTAAACAAAATTTGTATACAAACTCTTTTCAGCGTTGGAACTAAGCATTGTATCCTCTTCACAGCTACATTAGAATATTTAAAGTGGAAATAACTTTTGAGCATTTAAGTTAGAATCTAAAACACACACTGTAACAGTAACCAAAATGCAACACTATTCAAAAATTTCCTCAGCAACCAAAATAATTAATTCTGGGATTTTCTTTTCTTTAGCAAAAAAAAAAAAAAAAGTCCCATGTAATGAAATTGGGCTTAGGTATTTGGCCAATTTGGCCCGACTTTGTCAGTATAATCTTTTCTCAAGTGAACCACTTTACATTATTTATGTCATTGGGCCAGCAATAGAAATCGGGCTTAGGATATATGATTTGTCCTCTCTAATAATATAGACATTTGAGCTTAACCTACCGACCCGACCTGTTTTCCACGTCAGCTGCGGACCCTATATTAGACACACACGGACACAGCGAACGACGTCGTATCATTAATCTCTATTGATCGTATAAGCGAAGCGACACAATGAGTTTGATTTTCCCTTCCAGCACAAAAACGATCAAGCAAGTTAATCAAAAGGGTATGTTTATTGATCTTTATCTCCTTCATTGTTCTTCGTACTTTTAGTATTTGGGTTCAAATTAAAATCTTTGTTTTTTTGTTTCTCGCTTCATTGGTGAAATATGGATTTAAAATTTCATTTTTTACAAAGATGTGATGAGTAATAATTAATAAGTGAAAAAAATGTTGTATACTCCAATAAGAATTTAGCACAACAACTATTTATAAAAATATATTATAAAATAGTTTGTGGGTGTAGTTTTACTCTTAACAAAATTAGAGGACATGACTTTTTTTAACAAAAATTCTTATCATATACTCCCTATTGCACATACTCCCATTGAAATCCAGTTTTAATTAGTTAAAATTGTAAAATTGTGTTTAATTTGCTGAAATTGTAAAAACACAATTTCATGATTTTTAGTAAAAACTGTGAAATAATGCTTTTTAAAAACATGATTTTAGTCTGGTAGTCTATGTGGACGGAGAGTGTCTAATAAATAATTTCTCTTTTATAAAACTAAAACTAAACATTAAAACAAAACTTTTAAAACATTCCAGGTAAAAATGAATACAATCCCAAACATTGAAGTCAAAAGTGAACTTTGGTAAGAAATTTATATCGCACAAGTCGACTCACCGACCTAAGTTTTTTTTCCAAGTGATTGTCCTACATGTTCTGATAAACCATCTCCATTATTCAAGGGTTGGGTCCTACTTTTAAATTTTGAAGGAAAAAATAGTAGCATTAGGCGAGAGAGAAGGAAAACACACGGAATAGCCCTCGAAACTTCCCTTTTCACATGAACAATTCTAGGGAAAATATTAGTCAATACATGTCTATATTGCTTCTTTTTCTTTCTCTCATTATACGGTAATAGTATAACACAACTTAGGAAAATTATTTTTTTACATTTACTGTTCATGTAAATTTTACATTGTCATTGTACACATTTGCAAGAATAAGGCTTGTTCTCTTACATATTTCCATTTGGGAAGCAAATTAAACAGGCTCTTCTAAACACACATGTTGAAGCTTCTTTTGTAACTTACTTAAGTTACATCCAGTTTTTCCTGCTTCTTTAAGCTCCATAATATGCTCATTTGGATAATTCAAATTTCCGAAAAATTCAATTGAGCATAAGAGAGAGAGAGTTTCATCACAGACGTCTTCGTAACCTGTTTTGTAATAATTATAGATAAATTTGTTCCTTCATATTTGTGGACTGGAATCCTGATTGGAGACTTAACTTTTGAAAATAAAATTGCCAAATTTTCTAAATATTTAAACCTAGCCACATACGATTTTTAATGGTGAACTCATAAATCTATTGTGTTTGCCTGGTTCTATGCTGCTGCATTGTCTGTCATATTAGATACTTATTCAGAATCATCATTGCATAGCATGATGATGACTCACATATATGCAGATTTTTTATTGTCCTATTCTTCCTCAGTTTACTTTTTTTTCCTCAGCTTCAAATAGACAAATACACATTCTATTCGCAAACAATATGGTTTTCTTTCTTAACTTATCATTTTTCTTCAAGTTGTTCACAAATTTTGGGCATGTGTCTGTTGTGTTATTTGCAATTTGTTTTTCTACTCGGGGGAATCTGTGACCCACTCATAAGCAAATAAGTTCAGGTAGTTCAACTCTCTCAACATAACAAACTCTTGCTTAGTATCCTTGAAAAATCTGTTAGTGTCGTGTCAACTAATCATCAGGTTTTTTGCCTAATTTTTGAACCACTAACCCCGTAATTGATCAATTTCCTTGAAACTTAGCTTCTTATATCTTGTCTAAAAATATAGCATTATATTTATAGTTAGCAGAACTAGAGCTAAAAGGAGAATGTAAACGGACGATCACTAATTACCGAGTTCCTATGTTATTAGTGGAGAATTCTTTTGTCAACCCTGATGAAACCATTCACCACGCTAAATATTTTTATAAAGTCACACTTAAATGGAGTATACCAAATCAACATTTACTATATTTCCTATAAGCGTAGAAAGAAAGGAATTGGCCATGACATATTCTTGATAAAATCCAAGAGGGAGAAAATGAGTATGATACTTCATGCTGAACTTAGGAAGGATAAGAAATTTTTCCTTTTCTTTCCCTATACTAATAACAGATTCCTTAACCTGCAAAATTTTAAGGCGAGTTGTAAGCTTAGATATCTTTGCAGCTGTTCAACCTTGATATTTTCTTTTCTCTTTATTTATAGATAATTCAGCATTGATATTCTAATATATGTAGTCCACAGGTAGCACTTGGCAATCAATAGCTGGCCACTGGTATTTCTGATCTCACAGAGGAGTAATTATCATCCCAAACTGAAGTTCGAGTGTAAGAAGTTCCCATTTTATGGAATCCAAGATTAACTTTCCCAGAGTATTTTAGGACATGTTTCGACAATTGAAGCTTGATTTTTTTTTTTTTTTTTACTGTTCTTTGAAAGGGAGATGGAAGGAGTGAGAGTGTCCCAGTGGTAGAATATGTAGTACAAGAATCACAATATACAGGGAATCTTAAATTGATCAGTGCAATTATTTCATTAAATTTTGTGAGTTCTGTCAATCTCCTCTTCTCTTCTATTTCTCTCTTCCAACAAAAAGAACCTACTAAGATTCCTTCCTTTGTACTTCAGCGTGTTAGCTATCCTTCAGTTCCCAATTATAGATATACTTAAGCACAAGGTGGACCAAGATTGCCTCTGTTCCAAATATCCAGATAATCTTTTAATTCCTTTTCTAAGCTCAAATTAATCTAAATAAATATTTTCTCCAATGTTTTGCTTTGAAATAGACTAGTTCTTCCCTATTTTCTCACTTACCATATTTATTATCCTGTTTTTTTAGTCATTAATATTTTTAGTAATTTTGAATGTTCACCATTGAGGTATATCAGGAACTTATGGGAAGCAATGTGGAATGTAGGACTACAAATTCAAAGATTATCACTAAGTGAACCACATGTCGCACTTGGCAATTCAAGAGCTGGCCACTGGTATTTTCTGATCTCACAGAAATTCTTTTCCAATGTCAGAGATATTTTACAGATCTCCCATTTTAGAGCCTAATCATCTTTCAGTATCCTACTGCTATGGTGGAAGTGGCACAAAGCCTCACTTTAATTACAAATGTTAATATCTTTCATTGTCCCAATTTGAGGTCATGTAGGTTTGCACAAAATGGTTTAAGATTGCTCATGGAGTTTGTCAAAATTATTTTCTGAAAAGCCAAGTTGTCTTTAAAACTTTCAAATGTCTTCAGCTCTTGTCCTCTTGAAAGCTATTGGCTGCCTTTTTCTGAAGGACTTTCACTCTGGCATTTACTGGTATCTCCTTCATTTTGCAAACTGGTGATTATTTTGAACTGTAATAGCAGAATGTTTTTTAAAGCATGATTGATTTAAATTTATGGATTTCGCTGTTATTAATTTTCTTGCTGACACAATCATCATCTGTTACATAGTGCACATGTAGAGCACGCCTTCCTTTATCTATAATGCATAACCTGCACCGTATTGTTTATTAAGTATCCTCAGTACATTGTCTACTCATTGTTGATACATTATTAGCAATTTCTAAATGGGGATCTAGTACTTCAGACAACATTACTTTAAGTTTTTAGGAGGAAAAAAAAAGCTACTTACTGAAATTCATGATATCTAGAAAAAAGTGACATTCCATGTATGGGGACATTTGCCCTCTCCCATTTTTTATTAAATTTTTCTGTCACGAAACAAACCAAAGGTAGGGGGGAAGTAGTGAAATAGAACCTTTTGGCCAATCTTTTATGATAAGGTGCATCTTTGGAAGGCCTAGAAATACCACTTGGCTATAAAGGCAAGTGGTGAATTGTAGACTTACTCTTTGTAGATGAACATCTTGCTGATGTTTGGTGTACCCCACTTCATTTTGTTCGGTATGACCTATGAAAATATACATTCACAAGCTATTATGATGCCTTGTAATCTTCATGAGCAGGTATTCTTGTTTGTTTGGATGGGTATTTGAATATAGCAATTGAGCAAACAAAAGAATGCATCAAAAGGGCAATTAAAAAAAAGTATGGCGATGCTTTCCTTTGCAAAACAATGGTAATTTAAAGGATTGATATGTTATTTTATTGTAATTATTCAACTTTTTTTTTAGGTCTATACCATATTTTACTAGACAGGCCATGATTGGGATATCTCATTTGATGTAGTTCTCTACATTAGTATAAGTCATGCAGATCATTTGCAATCATGATTTTAATGTAAGATAATGTGGAATTTGGAAATGAGGACTATAGGAGCTTCTCCAGTCCAATGGAATGAGCTATCATATGTTTGATTTGAATAGTGATGCCTTATTGCTACTGTGATGGATGTTATCATTGATTTAACAGTTTAGTCAATGATGATGATGATGATTGTTGAGTCAGTGACTTGACATTGTTTAAGCAACGTGGCCGTGTACTTGGTTTCAAATAGTGTGCACCACGTCATTGTGCTCCACACAAAGATTAGTTGACCATACTGGTTTGGTTACCATTACTAAGGCCAGTTGATCGCTAACTTAGATGGTTAAAGATCATAGTCCACTATTAGAAAAATTATAAGGTAGAAAAGTGTTGTTTTTTTGCCATTGGTCAAAACAAGTCATTTTTCACAAAAGAATGGGAGGAAAATATCTTTGACTGTATTTATCTACTATTAGGAAGGTGCTTTCTTTTAAACAAATTGAAATTTTAAAGAATTAGAAATATTGGTTCATATTAAATTGCTAGAGAAGTGTACAATTTATTTATTTTGGTGGTTGAATATTCTTTGTCAAACCATAAGATTTTATTTTTTTTTTGGATTGTTACAAATAATTTCTCAATATTCAGTTTTTTAACTAAAGGTATATTATTTCTTAGAAAGACGCACTTTCCTGTTAGGCAACTTGTGGTTTCCATGTTATAGGCACCAAGCTAACTTAAAACCAAGATATTTGTCATGATCCTTTTTCCCCCTTCATTCAAATTAGAAGCATCAAGCAAGTTATTCTAGAAAACAAAAAAATGTAAACAAGTTAAAATGTTTTGTGTTAAGATGATCGTATGCAGGGGCAATCTATGGATCATGTGATGTACTAATCAAAATTAATATTCTCAAACTCTCATCTCATCTATTTCCACATACATAGTTTCATAATTGAAGCCTCTGTAACCTGTTATGTAATGATTATAGATAAATTTATTCTCTCTACTTTATGAAGGTCATGCCAAATATGGCCTTAGAAAAATCACATGTTGGTATATATCACATTCCATAAAATTTAACATCATCAATCATGTTGTAAAACTCCTGATCTACCATTGCATGCATTTCGTAAGTCTGTTTGTCAATGGTTTATATCCTGGAATTGAATTTGATTTGTTTATAAATTTAGTCCTAGAACGAACTGTATGCAAATGTACTCTTTTTGTTCTCAAGGAAACATAATCTAATTAAAAAAATTTCCGACAACTTCCATTGTTTCTTACAAATGCCACGGGGCATGCACCTTACAATAATTCTTTTTCCCCAATAAATCAAAGATACTTTACCAATAAAATCATCAAAATTATCACACACACACACGTATATATATGAATGTTGCCCACATCTATCACTCAAAATAAACATAACTAAGATTAGGATTCGGCCATTGTAATTAGCACTATAGTGTTGCAAAATTCAAATAGATCACCAAGAATACAAACTGAGCCCCATTTGAGATTTGGTCCTAATGAAGTGAATAATTTCAACTTATGTTTGTATCCAAGCAAATTGGACTACCTAGATATCAACCTAGTCAAACAATTAAGTCTATGAAGAGTACTATTTCCCACTTCTAAGTTCCCACTTGTACAAACCATGTTTCTACACTTGGAATTTAACCCTTATGGAAGAGCTTGAAGATAATTTTAGCGGCGGTGATGAAGAATATATGTGAAGGACACATGGCCCTTATCGTATTAGCCCATGAAGTAATATTGTTTGGTAGGGGATAGTCCAATAGGCTTTAGCAATAATGGGCCTCTCTTTCGCTGTCACCAACATGAGCGACCCATTTTCCACGAAGAAAAAACAACTCAGTGGGCCGAAAGCTCATATATGAAATGAAAGTAAGTTGGGTCGTGCAGCCCAGAGGCAGAAGCTTTGGACGATTGTTCAGTTATCGATGTGGGATTCATAGGTTAGAAATTCACAATTTCACATGATATGGGAGCCGACTTGATAAGTTGATGTAGAGTATGATTGCTATCTCTATCATATAGGCCATTTTGGCAATTACCTATTTATCTTAGCCTCCAACTGCAAAAAAGCTCCACAATTTTGGTTACAATATCATATATACTTTTATAAAAGAAAATATATTTCCTATCTTTTGACCATTTTTTGGCCTTGAACAAGTTGTTAATGTCTTACTAAAAAATGAAGGCAAATTATTGTTGCTCACTCACAATGTTTACATTCCGTGAACACTGGTCCACTGGACATTAGTTTGAAAGATGTGGTATCTTTCAATTGCCACTTTTTTTTGGACGGGTGACTTAAATGGTGGTGATTTTTTTGCATTAAAACTTTACGTACAAATCCATAAGTTTCCTAATTAAAGTCAAATACATTGTGGTATTAACCTTTTTTTGAAGAGCATTGTGGTATTAACTTTAATTGTCTAGAAAAGATAATATTATTTGTATTGTACTTGTTAATACAATAGTATATTTGAATTTAATTGGAACACTTAATGTACATCACCTAAGTAAATCTATAAATTTTACCATTAAGTTAAAACTTTTTATCACAAAAAATTCTTAATCTTTGTTAAGTTCATGATTTTCATGTCAAAGTTTTATATATTTTTTTCTCTCATTTTAATGTGTTTTTATGTGCAATATTTGTGAGAGACCACATCCCCAGTCCTCAAAACCTTCAAAACTTGAGTTTTGAGCACATGGCCCACGTGAATGGGGGCGGAATCGTGTTTATTACCTCTCAAGAAATAGTGAAGGTTCTACTATTATTATCATCCCTTTTAGGTCAGGGGTTTTACAATAGAGTCGACACTTATTTAATTGAAATGAACAAAAAAAAAAAAAATTGAAAAGTGTATCATTCTTATTGATGAATTAAAATGGTACATTTCTTTGATAATAGCCAAATAAATAAATAACATTGCTTTGGTCCTAGATACAATCTAAAACAAAAGTATAAAAATTTGATTACTAGTTACAATCTAGAAAGAGAAGATTACAAAGGATAAGTTTAATCTTCTAACCCTTAATCTAAGTTCAGGATCTAGGTTACAGTATTGAGAATGTGTTGGACACCAAATCTGTCTAGTGAAACCAGTCTTCTAGACTATGGTGACCAATGATCATATCATATCATTCAATAGTTTATATAGTCCAAAACATGTGATTGCAAGGTAAAATATTTAAGAATATGATGAAACTCTTTTCTAGGAATGCATAGATTGGATATTGAAAGAGATGGTGAATATGTGTGTGATGTGTGACAAATCCTAGCTAATCACTCATGAGTCATGAACATGCCAAGATGAAACTTTAGGTACAATTCATTAGGTTTTCTAATTAAATTAAAATATATAGTATTATGAAATTTAGTTGTTATTGAAAAAAATATCATTGTTTATATTGTATTGGTCAATACAGTTATATGCTTGAATTTAATTGATGAACTTAAAGTACATCATCTAAGTAACTCTAAAAATTTTATCATTAAGTTAAAATTCATTTTCACAAAAATTATTAATCTTAAAAAATTGTATTATTAGGAGGTTAATGTTGTGCAGATCCCAACGGTAGGAATATAAAGGAAGTTTTTTTTTTTTTTTTTTAATTTTTTTTTACAAGGCTTAATAGTTAATCCATTAGGAGGTTGTTGAGCCAGAGATCTACCACATACCCAGTGCAAAAACCTTCCTTGTTGCCATAATTGTTACGGAATTCAACAGAAATTTAATGCACATAAATTATAGCAAGCATATATTTATATATCCATTAAAATTTCCATGCTTAGTTCATGATTACATATATAATTTTCCTTGAACAAAGAAAAGGAACTGACTTACTGAATCTGCCTCAACAAGGCACTCTAGAAGTTCTTGTTCAATTGTAGGATTAGCCCATTTCATTACTTTCCAACCTTCAGTTGAAGACAGCGACGAACCCAGGATTTTAAGCTAGTGGGGGCCGGAGTATAAAGAAAAAGAAAACTCCAAATAAACATCTATATAGTATTAAAAATTTATAGATACTCAAAATCATTGTTTCTAAATATATTAAGATGCAATTATTTACCAACAAAGACAAAAAACAAAAAAAAACAAAATAATGTCTTGTTTTAATACTAGACTGGTTAGGAATATTTTTATTCTTTTATTTTGTTGAAGTTAGAGCATTCACATTGGTGGTGCTAAAAATTTTAGTTTTTAGCACTTCAAAAAATTACTCTATCTATTTTACCTCCTCATTTTACAATACATCCAATATCAAATGATTTTTTTTTTTAATAATATCATTTAAAATAATATAAATAATTCATTAAAGGAATAAAGGAAACGAGAATATATGAATTTTTTAATTGAAGGAAAAGATATAATCTTAATAAAATATTGTATTTGATTTTCAACAACTTGCTACAGTTAAATGGTATTTATACCAGTTTACTGTAGTTACAATAAATTTAGCTTTAGTTTTTTCAATAACACATGATTTTTAGGTTCTTTGGTGAAAAAATATTTTTTTTTGGTTAAAATACAATTACCATTGTCAATATTTTTATTATTTTTGTTAAGTTTTTTGGTTGGATAATTGCTATTTGGACAATTGCTATTTTGGTTGGATAATTGCATTAGAATATTTAAAAAGAAGAAATATTTAAGCTAGAATCTAAAACACACACTGAAACAATAATTAAAATGCAACACTCATTCTGCACAATTGACAAATAAAAAGCCTAAAGCCTTTATCCCTGTTCAAAAATTTCCTCAGCAACTAAAATAATTAATTCTGGGAATTTTTTTTTCTCAGCAAAAAAAAAAAAGTCGTCCCATGTGATGAAATTTTCAGCAACTTCGTCAGAATAACCTTTTCTCAAGTGAACAACTTTACACTATTTATGTCATTGGGCCAGCAATAGAAATCGGGCTTAGAATATATGATCCGTAATAATGTAGACATCTGAACCCACCCAACAAACCGACCCGACCGTTTCCACGTCAGCTGCAAACCCAATAAAATAAAAAACACAAACAGACGGTGGTGTTTGGATGAATGATTTCCATAACTCATATCTTTGTTTCCATAACTTATAACTCAAAAATGGTGGGACCCATAGTTGAGAAGTCTGTTTGGCATCACATAACTCTATTTCCAGTTTTTTCTTTCCATCACTCAATTCTCTGATTTTTGAGTTATGAGTTATAGAAACTAAAAACACATTTTAACTGTTTTCAGTTTCCATAACTCTGTTTTTAATGACATTTTTTAATTAAACACACATAGAGAGACCCACTGTCATCGTCAGCTGCAACTTTTGACCCTTTTTTTTTTCTTTCTTCTCCACTGTCTCCGTTGGCTGGGGTCTTTCTTTCTTTCTTTCTTTCTTTTTTTCTTCTTCTTTCACTGGTCTCCGTTGGCTTTTTATTTTATTTTATTTTTTTTTCACTAGGTTCGGTGAGTTTGGGTACTAAAAAAAAAAAAAAAAAAAACCTATAACGAGTGACAGGTATGGGGCCCACAAAAAAGTGTGAAAAATATTGAGTGATGGCAAGTGAGTGATGGTGCCAAACGGGTAAAGTATTTTAAAGTGATGAGTGATGAGTGACGGAAATTGAGTAATGAAAAAAAAAAGCATCCAAACAGAAGCGACCCAGTGAGTTTGATTTTCCCTTCCAGCACAAAAAGGAACTGTGCGCATGTTTTGTGTCAAAGATGAAGCAAGTTAATCAAAAGGGTATGTTTATTAATCTTTTATCTCCTTCAATGTTCTTCGTACTTTTAAACCTCGCTTGAGAGGGGGGAATGGAATGGAATAGAAAGGAATGAAAAGAATAATTTTATAATATTCTTCCCTTCCTTTGTTTTGGAGTTTTAATGAATGGAATGGAAAGCTCATTTCCTTGTTTGAGAGTTTAAGTAGAAGGGAATGGAATAGGTATGAGGGAACACTCATTCCTCTCTATTCTCTTAAAACCTCAAATTTTCATCCCCCAAAATTGGGAGGAATGGGAGGGAATGGAATTAAATTTAATTTAATACTTTTTTTACTAAAACTCCCAAAATACCCCTATATATTCAACCCTTTATTTTAAAATAAGGGTCTAATAGTAATATTGTCATAAAATAATTTCATTCTATTCCTTTCATATTGCTCCCAAATAAGATTACTTACATTTCATTCATTTTCATTCATTTATTTTAACACGTCCAATCAAGGCTACTTGGTTCTATTCCATTCCATTATTTTTCATTCATTTTCCTTGCTTAAATACATTCTATTTGCCAACGGGAGCTTGGCTCAGCTGGCAAGGTTCGGACGTTTCGTGCAACTCATCTAGGTTCCAATCCCGCTATCAGCAGGAGTCCATTGGTGGGCATCCTTAGTAGGGGGTGACTCCCGCACAGGTGTGTAAGATCGTCTGGCCAACGAGATCGTCCGCTGACTTTGACTGCCATCTGGCGCCTTGCCCGGGGGTGTAATATAACCATAAAGACCCCTATTTTTGTTTCTCAAAAAAAAAAAATATATATATATATATATATATACATTCCATTTCATTCCATTCTTTTCCATTCCCTTATGATGATTCTATTTCACTCCCTTACGAACTTCCAAGCGAAGTCTTAGTATTTGGGTTCAAGTTGAAATCTTTGTTTTTTTGTTTCTCGTTTTAGTGGTGAAATATGGATTTTAGAGTACTGTTTTCATTACTGTTTTGGTTCGGATTTCAAAACAGTAAGATTCCTTCCTTTGTTCTAATTACAATTTTAGTTGTTCGTACACTATATACAGATGCTGGTATATCTGGAACTTATGGGAAGAAATGCTGAATATAGGACTGCGAATTCAAAGATTGTCACTAAGTGAACCACATGTCGCACTTGGCAATTCAAGAGCTGCCAGTAGTAGTTTCTGATCTCACAGAATTTCTTTTCCAATGTCAAAGAAATTTTAAAGATATCCCATTTTAGAGCCTGACCATCTTTCAGTATCCTAATGTCTACCTATGGTGGAAGTGGCACATAGCCTCAATTTAATTATAAATGCTATTGTCTTTCGTTGTCATGTAGTTTTGCTCAAAATGGATTAAGATTGCTCGTGGATTTTGTTCCAATTATATATTATTCTTCTTTTTTCAAAATTATTTTCTGAAAAGCCAAGTTGTCTAAAAAAACTTTCAATTGTCTTCAGGTCCTCTGGAAAAGGATCGGCTACCTTTTTCTGAAGGACTTTTTCTCTGGCATTTACTGATATTTCCTTCATTTTGCAAGCTGGTACTTATTTTGAACTGTAATAGCGGAATTTTTTTTTAATGCGTGATTGATTTAAATTTATAGATTTCCCTGTTATTAATTTTCCTGCTGACCTATGAAAATATACATTCACAGGCTATTATGATGGCTTTTAATCTTCATGTACAGGCATTCTTGTATTTATGGATGGGTATATGAATATAGCAATGGAGCAAATAGAAGAATGATTTAAAAATGGCAATAAAAAAAAAAGTATGGTGATGCTTTCAATTGCAAAACAACGGTAATTTAAAGGTTGGTTTGTTATTTTATTATGAGGGGAAACTGCAGTTAACCCACCTATGGTTTGGCCCGTTTTAACAATGCCTACCCGTGGTTTAAAAGTTGTCACTTAACCCACCTGAGGTGGCCTCCATTAGACCTCCGTTACCCACCTTTTCCTTTTCACCATTAAAAATAGGGGTAAATATGTCTTTTTCATTATATTTTATGTCTCTCTCCTCTTTTCTCTCTTTCTTCTTCTTCTTCTTCACAATCAAAACCCAGATTTGCAAGTAAAAACAAAAAAAGAAAATCTGCAAAAAAAAAACCCCAGCAAGGCTACGGATCGGTGGATTCCACCAATCTACCAGCAAGGCTACGCATCCTTCGACATTTATGAGTGGGGTTGGGGCCAGTCCTTCCATTTCTCACCGTCAATCGCCGGAAAGTCCAACCGTGAGGCCACGCGCATCCACGAAGAAATGGTCGTCGATCTGATCGACGTGAAGCCCAGAGATCGAATCCTCGACGTCGGGTGCGGAGTTGGTGGGCCCATGCGAGCCATTGCGGCCTACTCGCGTGCGAAGGTCGTGGGCTCGACTCGCTCTGCGTGGTCGTGTGCGGGAACTTCCTCGAGATGTCGTTCCCAGACAACAGCTTCGACGGCGCGTACTCGATCGAGGCCATGTGCCACGCGCCGAAGCTTGAGGAGGTCTACGCCGAGATCTTTAGGGTTTTGAAGCCCGGATCTATGTACGTGTCATACGAATGGGTCACCACAGAGAAGTACAGAGGTGACAACCCAGCTCCGCCAAGCCACGCCCCTCTCGGAAGTCTAAATCGGCCAAGGAGATTCGAAGAATGCGCCGCTGTTCGATCTGACCTCCATCCCCTTCGAATCCAAGCCATCGCCGGCTATGGCGGCCAAATTGAAGAGTCCGTTGACCGATCTGGTGATTCTGTGGGTTCTGGGTTGTTATTTAGTTTTGAAATTTTCACTATGCTTCATTATTCCCAGCAAATCAAGTAATTTTTATTCTATTGTTCATGATGTTGTGATTTTTCTAGTGGGTTTGTTGTTTGGCTTTGAAACCTTCCTCTTTCATATCTCTATTCCCTTGATCAATCTTTGCCGATCCCCCCCTTGGGTGCTGCCAATGTATATCCAGTGGCTTTATGTGAGATCTTGGATGTTGAAAATCAAAACTTTAGAAATTAAGTGCTGGAAATTGTTGATCCTCCCTGTTGTCATGTTAATCCTCCCTTTTGTTCATATCCATTTCCCTTTGTGCGATTTTTCGGGGTTTAAAACTCTCTGCTCAAAATTATACAATAACTACAACAACATGCCTTCAAGGCAGACTCAATGACTTTGTTCCAAATTCTCCCATCCTACCAAAAAACACAAAAAAAAAAAAAAAAAAAAAAAAAAAAAAATAGCAATCAAAGTAAAGAGAGAAAGGGATTATGGGTTTGGGGATTTTTGGGGGTTCTAAGGTAGAGAGAGGGAGAGAGCTCGTTCCTTTTTTTTAGGGTTCTAATTCGGTTTTAATTTTGGCTTATATAGTAAAGGGGATTTTCTAACGGAAAGGGCAGAGGTGGGTAACGGGAGTCTAACGGAGGCCACCTCAGGTGGGTTAAGTGACAACTTTTAAACCACGGGTAGGCATTGTTAAAACGGGCCAAACCACAGGTGGGTTAACTGCAATTTCCCCTTATTATTATTATTCAACTTTCTTTTTTTGGTCCATACTATATTTTACTGGACAGGCCATGATTAGGATAATCTCTTTTGATGCAGTTCTCTACATTAGTATAAGTCATGTAGATCATCTACAGTCATGCTTTTTATGTAAGACAATGTGGATTTTGGAAATGATCTCCAATGGCATGAGCTATCAAATGTTTGATTTGAAGAGAGATGCCTTATTGCTATTGTGATGAATGGTATCATTGATTTAACGGTATAATCAATTATTATGATTATGATTGTTGATGTAAGGTTGAAATTTATCAACCGTCTTGTTGACTTTATTCTGTACCAATTTGCTTGTAATTTAGCATTTAGTAACCCTGTATTTAGGTGGAATTCATGTAACGGTAGTGTGTGAAGAGAGTGTAAGAAAAGCTCAAGTTTGTGCAAAGAAACAGTGTTTCGCGGCTAGGACTCGGGGCTGACTCACAACTGGCAAGCCGCCAACTGCAGGCACGTGAGAAGCACACAGGGGAGCTGAAGGGTCGCGCCAGCTGTCGTACTACAGGACAAAAGTCCCAGGCTGGCCAGGTCGTTATGTCGCGACTTGGACAAGCCGCGAGGCCAAGCCGCCAACCAGTCCTGTTTGGCAAAATCTGTCTCTTCGTATTCCAAACACACACCACTATATATAGACCCTTATACCCACTAAATTGTGAGAGCTTCCAGAGAGAAAAATTGAGAGAGAAACTCTAGAGAAAAACAAGATTGTCTCATCTCCAATCTTCACTAAGAAACTCCTTAAATTCCTCTACTCTCTTCCTCTCCATTGATATATCCTTAAGAGGCTATTGACCAAATCTTTATCTCACCACACCCACGTCTGTGAGAAGGTTCTTTGGTGCTAAGGGAAGCAATTTGGGAAGGAACCAATGGTTATTGGTTGATGCTATGGGCTATAGCGGAATCCGGTAAGCTAGAAAAGAAAAAGGTTTGGTGCAACCTTGTTAGAGCAGGAAGTTTGGAGGGCTTAGGTACCTGTGTAGATTAGACTTGGAGGGTCTATTGTTGTTCATGTATCCCAACTACATTTTCTAGTGGATTATTAACCGCTTGGAGGGCGGCAGAGAGATTTTACGCCGAGGATTTCAGTTTCCTCTTCGATAACACATCGCGTGTTGTCTTTGTGTTTGCATCTCTCTTCCCTTAATCTTTACCGTTTATTATCTGCTGTGGATGTGATTTTAAATTGGTTTAGATTGTTTATCAATTCTGTCATTGGCTTATGTTCATGTTTCGCACATTAATTGTTTGATTATAAGCTTGAATTGATAATTTGTAATTTGGGGTCTAAACGTTCAAAGGTGTTTTACACGCATTTTGAACTTTCAATTAGTATCAAAGCGGGTACACTTGTTGTGGTTTAAATACCTAAGTGTGATCCTTGACCCATTGTGTTATTTACCATGGATGTTGCATTGTATGCCTCTTTGTATGATTTGGTTGATGATAAATGTAGCATGTCACGTGTTTGTGAAAATGCCTCCATGAGTGATAATCCTCATAATTGTGATGCTATGTTACATGAATCTTTGGATGTTGTTGATATTCCTAACATCAAACTCTTGAAGAAAAAGGCTAAGAAGTTTAATAAGGATTTGAACAAGTTATTTTGTAAAAAAGATGATTTGATTGCTAAGCTCAATGAATCCAACAAATTTGTTGAAAAATATAAGAAACTTGCTGAAAATTTTGTTGAAAAGTTGAAAGAGTTTGAATGTTTGAATATGGACTTGGATGCTAAACTTATTTTGTCTAACAAACTTGTTGATGAGCTAAAATGTGAAAATGAATCTCTTAAGATGCATGCCAAGTGTTTGATTGCTGAACCTATTGTTAAAAGGGATGAAATTATTTGTTGCAATCATGTTGTGGTACCCGATTTTGTGTCTATTGTGTGTTCTACCCTAAAGGACAAATCGGAGTACATTCCTCCACATAAAAGAAATCAAAAGGTGGAGAGAAAGACTATTAAGTCAAAGCCTCTGTTTAGGTCTCAACCTAAGGCTTTGGATGGATCTAAGTTTGTTCCAACTTGCCACCATTGTGGTGTGACTGGTCATATAAGACCACAATGTCATAAGTTGAAAAAAGAACAAAATCATGTTGCTAGATCCTTTCCTAAAAAGCCTAGTGGACCTAAACACATTGTTTGTCACCATTGTGGTGTCTTTGGTCATCTAAGGCCTAAATGCTCTAAGTTTCATGCTTTTAAAAGAATCAAAAGAAAAGAGAAACTTGAGCTTCTTGGAAGTTATGCTAAAAAGAGTAAACCAAATTTGAGTGATAATAGCATGTTGTTAAAGAAAGTGTTTAATGCTCTTAACTCCTTGACTATATGCATCTCCGATTCTCATTCTTCCAACACTCGTCTCACTTTTCTTGAGACGCTCATTCCAAACAATAGTTTCGTTTGGATGAGGAAGGGTTCCTATGGTTGAACTTTTGCTCTTTTGGTCCTTGATCTAATTCTTTCAATCTTTGTAGGACCTTTCATGCATTAGATGCTTCATTGTCATGCATTTGTGCATCATGCATTTTTTTTGCATTGGTTTGTTTTTATTTTTGATCTTACTTTTATGTCTTTGTTTTGTGTGAGTAAAAATCCAAAACCACATAAAAAGTAAAAAAAATAATTCAAAAAGTTTGATCGTATATGTTTGAGCACATATCACATGTGAGTTTTGCCTTGTACCTTTGTACTTATGGCTTTGTGCATTTACGAGCTTAGCTTGTTCTTTATGCACTTATATCTTTGTGGGAAAAATCTTGACATCTTTGTGTGATTGTTGTAAATCGATCTTCAAGCTTGTCATGAATGATTAGTCAAGAGTCATGTTGGTTTTGATACATGCATAGACTTATGCCTATATATCTTCCCACTCTTTTATTTTTGCTTAAAAGAGCTCAACAAATGTAAACCTCAAAATGAAAAGAGACAATGAGCTACAAAAGCCATTGCACATACTAGTATTTGACTAGGAAAAAGGGAAAGCAACTTTTATGATTATGTATGATGCCCAAAAAGCCAAAGGCTTGTTCATCAAATTGAAATATCAAAAATTTCAGGCATCGATCTCAAAATGAGATATATTGATTCAAAATGATCAAATGTTATGAATTGTAAAGAAGCCAAATGAAAAGCTTCAAAGTTGTGTAATCACTTGTCTAAGTGAGATAGATCACTTGTCTTGTGGGAGGTCATATATGCATATTTCTATAAGTGAGATAGATCACTTGTCTTAGTACTAGTTGTGTATGACTTGATTGAATTGATCATTGAAGTTTCATTCTAGACTAAGGACTATTCCACACTTGATACACACACACAATACACATGCCTAATGTTCAATGAATGCCTTATTCATTTGTTCGATTATACTTGTTTAAATGTGATGTGTGTGTGCTCTACTTTATATGGATCAATCGAAAAAGTTTTTTGATCATTTTATATGTGTTTGGAAGTGATTTCTATCACTTTTTGTGTTCATGTTTAGTACTTACATTGTTTTTCATTGTTCAAACATGTTTTGGCATTGAAAAATAGGTGTCAGAGTTTTTCGCAACTCACTCGCGATTGGCTCGCAAGTCGCGAAACTGGAAAAGTACATTTTCCTCGCATTTTTTGGATCTCTGGCAGAGAGATTTGTGACTCACTCGCGACTTACTCGCGGGTGAGCACTCGAGTCGCAAAAAAGACTTAGAAAATTTCATGAAAATCGTTTTTGCGACTCATCTCGCGACTCGCCCACTCGCGAAACGCCCAAAAACAGCTTTTTTAAGTGTTTTTCGTGGGAAAACTGTTTTAAACCTCTCCCATCCTCTCTTAAACCCCTCTTTCAATTTTTTTTTTTATCAAAATCCAATCAATTTGAATGGTTTTTCATTCCCTTAACATCCCTAAGGTAATTTTAAACTCTTTTCATTGATTTGGATCCTTAGATTATGTTTTGGAGAGTTTTGTGCTCTTGGTTGGGATTTTCATCATAAGGGTTGGGGAAACTTAACTTTTGTCAAATATTTGTATGAGATTGGTTTCTTTTGATGATTTGCTTTGGATGTTAATCCCTTGTGGCAAAAAGAACATATATTAAGGGTGGTTTTCATGATGTTCATGTATTGTTTCACTTTGTTCTTCATAGTGTGCATGTTAGGTGTTTGATAAAATGTCTCTTTGGCATTTTCTCGCTTGCTTAGACTCCAATGAGTATCAAACTTTGGGGTTTCTCATGTTTCCTCATTAGGAACATGTTTGGTTCATTGGTTGTGTATTTAACACACCTTACCCCACATGTGCATTTTTCATGCATTGGTCATGCATTGCACATAGCCACCTCTTGCACACACCTTGCTACCCTTGTCATGCATTGGTTCATACATTGTTTCTTCATCCTAGCATGTCATGTCTTAGGATTAAGCTTCATTTTCTCATTCATCTCGCACCCCTCATGCATCATTATCATTGTTCATACTTTCATCTCTTGCCCTCGTTTCTCCTTGACTCTTTGTCTATTCCTGACAAAAAGGGGGAGAGTATACTCTAGAGAGTATACCGGAGAGTTTTTGTCATTTCTATATGACCCTTGTGCACATTCTTAGGGGGAGAAATTCTTTTTCTCGTGCACATTTATAGGGAGAGAGATATTCCATAGGGGAGATGCATATACCAAGAGGGAGAAGACATTGTGTTTATAAGAAAACTTTGTTTTGGTGTTTGGTGTATGATCAAGTTGCTCACATGTTTCACATCATGATTTCTTGATCGCAATTTACTTGTTACACTATACTTGTCATTTTTATGACTTGCTTTACATTGAGGGTCTAATGTGTTTTGTGCAAGTGTTTCAGGTTACAGGTATATATGTTCCAAGTGCATCACAACTTCTCATCATTTTGAAGGGGAGAAACTTTTAAGCACTTTAGTTTATTTAAAATACTTTATAGTTTGTACCTGTTACCTTTATAGGTTTTTAAGGTTTATGTTTATGGTTTGTACCCATGTTACTTCTGTAAACTTTATGGGTTTGTTTCTATGCACTTTATAGGCCTTTGTGGTTTGTGCCATGCTTTATGCAGCCTTTGTGCTTTGTTAAATCAGTACTTTTAACTAAATGTTATGCATTTCTTTTTAAGTACTGTCACTCTTATGCCCTTGTAGGATTGTTCCTAGATGCACATACTTCTTGTACTGTGCATTGGTTGAGTATTGGTTATTCAAGTGATTTGCCTTGTGTTTGTCATCTTGAATGTCCGGATGTTCATTCCAAGTGTGAATGAGCATTGTGATCACTTGGTTATAGTGATTGCTTATTTTGGTCTTGCCATGGTTTATTGCTTTACTTCATTGTGCATGATCACATTATGCTTACTCCATTTGCTTTACAAGTTTCTGTATATAATGAACTTATTGTGTTGTTGTGTTTCAGGAGATACTTGTTCTTATGGTTCAAAAACTTCACAGATTCTAGAGTTAGGTGTGAGTGAGTTTTCCAACTGTTCCCAACTCACGCGTTAAGTCTAGAGTTTGTTTTAGGGTTTTGTCATGGAATAGCCAAATGGGGAGATTGTAAGGTTGAAATTTATCAACCATCTTGTTGGCTTTATTCCGTGACAATTTGCTTGTAATTTAGCATTTAGTAACCCTGTATTTAGGTGAGATTCATGTAAGGGTAGTGTGTGAAGAGAGTGCAAGAAAAGCTCAAGTTTGTGCAAAGAAGCAGTGTTTCACGGCTAGGACTCGCGGCTGACTCGCGACTGGCAAGCCACCAACTGCAGGCACGTGAGAAGCACACAGGGGAGCTGAGGGGTCGCACCAGCTGTCGCACTACAGGACAAAAGTCCCAGGCTGGCCAGGCCGTTACTTTGCGACTTGAACTCGCGACTTGGACAAGCCGCGAGGCCAAGCCGCCAACCAATCCTATTTGGAAAAATCTGTCTCTTCGTATTTCAAACACACACCACTATATATATACCCTTATACCCACTAAATTGTGAGAGCTTCCAGAGAGAAAAATTGAGAGAGAAACCCTAGAGAAAAACAAGATTGTCTCATCCCCAATCTTCACTAAGAAACTCTTCAAATTCCTCTACTCTCTTCCTCTCCATTGATACATCCTTGAGAGGCTATTAACCAAATCCTTATCTCACCACACCCACGTCTGTGAAAAGGTTCTTTGGTGCTAAGGGAAGCAGTTTGGGAAGGAACCAATGGTTATTGGTTGATGCTATGGGCTATAGCGGAATTCGGTAAGCTAGAAAAGAAAAAGGTTCGGCGCAACCTTGTTGGAGTAGGAAGCTTGGAGAGCTTAGGTACCTAGGTAGATTAGGCTTGAAGGGTCTATTGCTGTTCATGTATCCCAACTACATTTTCTAGTGGATTATTGACCGCTTGGAGGGCGGCGGAGAGGTTTTACGCCGAGGGCTTCGGTTTCCTCTTTGATAACACATCGCGTGTTGTCTTTGTGTTTGCATCTCTCTTCCCTTAATTTTTACCATTTATTATCTGTTGTTAATGTGATTTTAAATTGGTTTAGATTGTTTATCAATTCTGTGTTTGGTTTATGTTCATGTTTCGCACATTAATTGTTTGATTATAAGCTTGAATTGATAATTTGTAATTTGGGGTCTAAACGTTCAAAGGTGTTTTACACACATTTTGAACTTTCAGTTGAGTTGGTGGCTTGATATTGTTTAAGCAATGTGGCTGTGTACTTGGTTTCAGATAGTGTGCACCGCATCACTTGTACTCCACACAATGATTAGCTAACCTTATTGGTTCATGCGGCAAACATAAAATTTTATATATGCAGTCTTGTTAATTGTTGTGTGTCGAAAAATAGAGTTCAAGCCATGCTTTGTTTGAGAGAAATTTTAGATTTTTCATGTCATGTGCTTATGGTGAAAGCCCTCTTTGGGTGTATTGGGTTTGTGATATTGCCTTTGTTCAATCTTTGTAATCTCCCTATTTTGTTGGTGAAACTTCTCCTCGACGCCACCCATGGATGTAAGCCTATGGCCGAACCACGTAAATCTTTGTGTTCTTTGTGTGATTGTCTTTTCTGTTTTTCTATTTCTATTTTGCATATACCCATTATCATTTGGTTACATACAACAAATAAGTACCAATGCTTCCGTTTTCGATGACTCCTTCTTAGTAGATAAATTTATACATTGAAGCTTGATGCATAACTTTTAGAGGCATCTTGTGTTTCTGCTAGTGTTCGACTAGTGTGAATTTGTTTTGAATTGGTTTTAGTTTCTAGAAAACTGCTTTGCATTGTACTTAAATTTAACTCAAATTTTACTTGAACCAAGAAAAGCAAAATGATTGGTTGGTTGCCAGTGTTTAGCTTGCTGTGAAATTTTTGTGAGAAGATGGAGGCCCTTTTTCTTATTTTGAAATTTAATGTTTTTTTTTTTTTTTTTTTTAGGAAAAATGGTTTTGGAAATCACAATTGGTTTTACATTCAAGGCTTGGGAAGAATGATTTGAGAATGTTTTATTATAGGTGAATCTGAGTAGCTTTTGACTACTTCCCCTCAAACTGTCTTCAAACCTAAAGTTAGTTGATGGTACCTTTAGTTATCATAAGTAATCACCTCTTCAATAGTGATGTCTATTTTTGATGGTTAAATATCATAGTCCACCATAAAATATCTAGTAGAAAAGATTTTTTTTATGCCCATTAGTCAAAACAAGTCTTTATTTATCTTCTATCAAGAAGTTACTTTCTTTGTAACAAATGGAAATTTAAAGAATTTGAAATATTGATTCATATTCAATTGCTTGAGAAGTGTACGATGTACTTATTTTGGTGGTTGAATATTCTTTATCAAACAATGAGATTGTTGCAAATAATTTATCAATCTTCAAATTTTCAACTTAAGGATATATTTATATTTTTGGAGAGAGGCTTTCCTGTTAGGCAACTTGTGACCTCCATGCTATAGGGGCTAAGCTAACGTAAAGCCTAGATGTTTGTCGTGATTCATGATTCTCCTTCTTCTTCTTTTTTTCTTTTTTTTCCTCCCTCATTCAAATTAGAAGCAAGCTATCCATTAAAAAAAAAAAAAAAAAAATGGAAGCAAGTTAAAATGTTTATAGGTGTTAAATAATGTCATATATAGCGACAATTTATGGAAAATAAAAAATTAATAGCCTCTTACTCTCATCTTATCTATTTTCACATACATAGAGTTTTATTGCAGACTACTCTACAGCCTGTTTTGTAATTATCTATATATATATATATATATATATATATATAAAATTAAAGTCAAAGCTGATAGAAAATCCAATTAGATTTCAAATTGGATTCCAATTTTGCGTCATGTGTCCTATATAAGTTTTTTTTTATTTTATTTTATTTTATTTTTATTTTTATTTTTTTAAGTGAGTTAGTACTGTACAAAAGACTAAAAATTTAACATAAATAAACCACCAAAACCCTAGTAAACAAAGAAAGTAAGAAGAAAAAGTAAACTCAAGTGTGTGTATATATATATATATATATATATAATTAAAGTCAAAACTGATAGAAAATATTTCAAATTGGATTCCAGTTTTGTGTCATGGATCCTATTTAAGTTTTTTTTTTTTTTTTTTTTAAATTTTGTTCTAAGTGAGTTAATACTGTACAAAAGACTAAAAATTTAACATAAATAAACCACCAAATCCCCAGTAAACAAAGAAAGTAAGAAGAAAAAGTAAACTCAAGTGTATGTCCAAAAAAAAAAAAAAACTATAAAAAAGAGAGAGAAAGAGAGAGTAAAACTCATCAATGACTTAAAAAATATATAACTATTATACCAGGTATAATTTGAACTTATATATGTATGTAATTGTTATTATTTTTAATTGTACTGTGAATATATACCAGTTATACACTAATAATATATAAATTTATTTTCTCCACTTTACAAAAAGCACCTGTTGATATAGGTCACTTCCACAAAATTTAACATAATCAATCATGTTGTAACCAAATTAAACACTTGTGCTACCATTCAATATGGGATAGAATTCTTACTAGTTAGTACTAATGTGAGTGCCTTTTAATTGATATTTGGTATTTTGTTATTCCTGAAACTAGACGAGGTATTAGTGTCTTACTGTTGTAAAACTTTTGTGCTTGGAAAATGAGTTTTGTAATTTCTTTTCATTGGTTGAAGTTTTCTATTATGCTTTCTATAGAGTGAAGACTTCAACGTTTGGAGTCAAGTATATTATTGACATTAAGTGAGTGAAACATCTTACGTTGCAAATAAATTATAACTATTAGTATACTGTATATTGGCATGTTGAGCAGAGAAGAAAGTTGTGCTCGAATTATGGTCTAGGTTTTGCATGCCTCTCTGAGAGAAGTTGTTTACTTGGAGTTTTAAAACTAAGTTGGAGTAAATTCTCTTAATCTTATTTGATGGCTAGTCCATTTATTTTAGTACATCATATTTTTTTAACCTTTTATGAGATGATATTGCTTAGACCAATTGGAGTTTATTTGTGAAGTTTATTAATAATTAGTTAATTTAACTTTTTCTATGTTATTGTTCTATCATCAGGGAGAGAAAGATTAGATTTTAGATAGGCAAAATGAGTGGGGGTGGAGAGAAAGGATCAGCAACTAGGAAACCCCTGGAGATTTCCTCAAATCAATTTGTGGGCGACCTGTTGTTGTTAAACTAAATTCTAGAGTAGATTATCGAGGTCAGTCTCCCTATTTCTTACTTGTGAAGTAGTGTTTCTAATCTCTGTTTGTGTATGTGTGGCTAGTTCTTGTTGGAAGCGTAATTTGCCTTGTAGCAAACATTCTTCCCATTGAGGGATTCTTGATAACTCCAATTCTACTGGAAATCTCTTTTTCTTTTTCTTTTCTTTTTTTTTTATTTTTAAATACGGATTGGCCAGTTAATATTTTAAATTTTTCTACATAAAAATGAAAGAGTTTGGTCACTTTTCTCATTTGAGAGAGGTGTTTTATGTTTTATTTTTCTTATGTAGTTATAATGACCATCTTTTTTTTAATATTTCAATTATTCTCTCTGTGACTGGTATCTCCTTCAATATTTCTTTTCTTTGGAAAGAAATTGCTGCCTTTTTCTAAGTACTTCTTCTTAGGCATTGACTGGTACCTCCTTTATTTTGCAAGCTGTAATTATTTTGAATTTTTACAGCTTTGAATGCATGGCTGATTTTAAATTTATCGATTTCCCCACTATTGACACAATTACCATCTATCACATAGTTTACTTATAGAGGAGGTATCCTTCCCTTATATATACTGCATAACTTGGTCCTTATTGTTTATCAAATATACACAATATATTGATTACTGATTTTATTAGGTACATTATTTAAAGATTGTTTATCAGATATCCACAAATTTGTAGAAGGAAATTTTTGGCTAGTCTTTTCGTATATGGTACCTTTCTTTAAGATCTCCATGGTAGGCAAATGAAATTGGGTTATTGGTAGGGGAAGAAAAGGGGAAAAAAAAAACCTAGGGGTTGGGGGTTGATGCAGGAGTATACATTACATGGATGATGATGACATGGCATATTGAAGTAGCACAAGGATTGGCTTGGCTTGGCTTGTGATGTGACATGACACTTGAAATTCTGCCATGAGGCATGGCTGGCCTTGTGCTATGTCACTTACTCGTGCCTCGTCACCTTGCCATGTCATCATCATCCATATTACGCGATATATTCCTGCATCAAGGGGAGGCTAGGTTTATACAGTGGTAATAAGTAATTAAATTTTATTCATTGATTTGTGTCAAACCCCACTTTTGCTTCTCAATAATAATAATTTCTGTCGAATGATAGAATATACTGCTAATGGGTTGAATCAGACCTCTAGTGATGGTTGGTGTGCCCTACTTTGTTTAGTTCTGCATGCACCATGAAAAGATGCACTCATAGGCTATTATGATGCCTTTAAATGTTCATGTGTAGGTATACTTGCGTGTTTAGATGGGTATATGAATATAGCAATGGAGCAAACAGAAGAATATGTCAATGGGCAGTTGAAAAATAAGTATGGTATTGCCTTCATCCTTGGAAACAATGGTACTTTAAAGGATGACTTGTTATTTTACTGTTAATATTCAACTTTCTTTTTTTTGCCCCGTATCAATGATTGGGTTATCTCCTTTCATGCAGTTCTCTATGTTAGTCCATCAAAGAGGACATTGGCAGATCGGGCTTAGTTTTGATGTTTGCCAATTCATGTAGATCATTAGCAGTCATAATATAATTTGGATTTTGGAAATGAGGATCAAAGAGTTACTCCAACTTGGAAAAATGAAACTTTTGTTGTCTATTTTGTGATGGAATGAGTTGTTAGATGTTGATTTGAAGAGTGATGAATGGTTGTCATTGCCTTAAAAATATAATTGATAATCGTTCATGATCATGATATCATAGCCTTGCTTACTAGATTTAGACCTTGAAAGGTGCGCAACCCATGCCGTAACCCAAACCCAAGATTTGAGACACTAGCAATTGTAAAAAGAGTGTTGGGATAGAATGGCCTATAATTTAGTCTAGCGGGCTGGTTTTGTAATTGGATTGGACCTGTTTTCATCTCTATATATCTTTCTAGAAGTATTATTTAGGGGATAAAAATGACACGTCCAGATCCAGTCCAAAATCCATCTTCTTCATGTTGGTCCTACTTTTTATGTTTTATTTTAAAATTATGTGGTGGTAGGTGTCCTGCTGCTTCTAATAATTGGAGTCTTTCGGCTAGTGGTGGACCTCCTACTTTAGAAATACAAAAAAACCCATCTTCTTTCTGCAAGCGTTGGTCCTACTTGTTCTAACTTTTAGTAATTTTCAAGGAAAAAACAGCAGCATTAGGAGAGAGAAAAGAAAAGGAAAAGACATGGAAACTACCCTTTTCACATGAACAATTCTAAGGAAAATATATTATTAGTCTATATATGTTTGCTTTTATAGATATGAAAGGTTTGAACATGCTTCGTGATGATTGCTTTTTAGAAAAGAGAAAAAAGCTGTCGTGTGTATGCGCCACAATCAAAACAATTCATTTTTTACAGCAAAGAATATCCATTTATGATATCATCAATTTAAGGTGGAAAAATGTTTCGAATAATTTCTCTTTTGAGTCATCAATTTTCTAATGAAGACCAAGTATTCTTTTTCAAACATACCCTCGAAGCCACTCCAAGAACCTATTTAAGATGCCTGCCGGTCTGCCACTTGAGATTTCTTTATGAGCTGAGATACTGCTATGCAACCATGTGAATATCAAGATAAATTCACCTATTGGACACCTCTTTGCTTATAATTAAAAAAAAAAAAAAAACCACCAAAATCATCCAAAAGTAAAATTCACCATATTGTTTTTGAATTCAGTGAATTAATGTTACATATTTTGAACGCTCCTCATTTGCTTTGTTTCTAAAAAAAAAATTCTACCTTTGAGAGTTACGTGCAAGAAGCACTTTGTCATTATGAATTTTACTTGTAGAAACTAGAAAAGGCTAGGATTGAAGCACAAATTAGAGCGATTGAAGCTGGCCCATGAATAAACAATTACTTCTACCATGAACAAACATTTTACCACAACTTGCATATTTGTCAATTTGTGATTAGATTTCATTATGTACACAAAGAACCACCATTGATAATGGTAAAAAAATACTTTAAATGACCACTTGACACATGTTCAAAACATACACGCTAGACTCCCAAACAGAACAAAAATGAATTGCAGAAGTCCTTTATGACTTGTAGATAACTGAAAAAATTTCTTTGCTTTGAGGTTAAAGATTTCATCCATGCCTGTAAAAATCAATACCAGGAAACCATAAGCAATCAATTAGGAAAGTTCACAATCCACTCAATCCAGACTCTTCACTTAAGATTATAACACATTGTTTAAATGAATCCTCCATAATGTTACAAAGGATCAAACTTAAAAGAATGTGAAACTATAATGTTGAAATTGTTTAATTTAAACTAAAAGACTAAATTGATACCAATATAGATTTGAGAACCAAGTTGTGGACTTGTATAAATTACAAGGAGGGAAACAAAGCATAAAGTAAACGGACTTTTTTTGTTATTAAAAAAAATTTTAAAAAAAAAAAAAAACCTTTTTACTAGGAATAAAAGAAACATGGTTGATCTTCTTAAAGACCTGGGGTCTTAAAAAAAATATTTGAAAACAATTTTTTTTTTAATATTTGGTAATCCAAGCTTCTTTCGGTGAGTTGTGGACCTGCTTGTTCTATCAATTGATAATTATAGGTCCTAATCATTTTGAGGTAAAGAAAGAACAATTAGGAGAGAGAAAAAGGAAAAGACATGGAAATGCCCTCCAAACTTCACTTTTCATATGAACAATTCCACAGAAAATATTAGTCAATACATGCAAATACCGTGATTGCTTCATTAATTTAAAAAGTAAATACAAGTCAAGTCATCAAAATTTAAAATGGAACATAAATTTTACGACAATATTTTAAGGCTTATTAATCAAATATTGTATTAGTCAGTTGACACAAATAATGTGAAGACAAACTAATATTTGAAGAGCAAAAATTAATAATCACTTATAGCGAAAGCTAAGAAAGAAATTATTGTCATTCAGATGTTTATCTAGCCCCACCAAGTCGTCTATTTCTCACAGAAATTGGGGTGAGGTAGCAATGTTAAAAGGAAAGGGAACGAGATAGCACATGTTTTTAGAAAGATATGCACGAGAGGTAGATGATTTTCATTATTGGCTAAAACTAGAAGAGACCCTCCAATGGTTGAAAACCTAATCCAAAAGTATATAATTTAAGTAGAGTTCTAATAAAACGTATGCTGATTTTCTTCTCAAAAAAAAAAAAAAAAAAAATCACTCTCCAGATTTAAAGGACTTATATAATATCAAGACCTTAGGTAGATTTTGGTTAATTTCTCCATCTGTTGATGAATTCCCACCTGAACAATGTCATTCACATTAAATTGCAAGACAAGTGTACAATTTATTTATTTTGGTACTTGAGTACGTAAGATTGTTCTAAAGAATTTCTCAAAAAATCTTGAATTTTTTAGGTTTTTAAATTTTCACTTCATAAAAAAAAAATTAAATAGAATAAAAAAATTATGTTGACACTAGCAAACCTATTATTAACAAGTTAAGATTTTGTTACTGTTAAGGAAGTAAGGAACTAATATTATCACTTGCAAACTAACATTAAAAATAATGAAAAAAATTAATATTATTAATTGATTTTCCAATTCATCCATCCACTCAAATTGTTCACTCTCCTCTCCCTTTCAAATTTGACTTGTTCGTGTCAATCATAGGAGCAATAGTGTTGTCATACTAATGATTAGCTAATAACAATTCTCTCTCTTTTTTCTCACAACTTAGCAAGGTCTATCTTTTACTGACGATGGTTTCCTCAAATTAAACTGTCTTTGTGATAGGTAGGTGGATTTTTCAAAAAGAGGGTGTTAGGATCTTAATGTGTTAACATATTCCGTGCCAAAGTTTTCATGTAATTAAACACTTAATTGTCTTTAAATTTGTATATTCTGGGTCTATTCGTAATTGGGTTGAGGTTTCAAATGTTGGAGTCGGGAAATACAAAGGTAGATTTTTTGTGATAATCCATGCATGCTAGTGTTAATTGGCTAATCACTTAAACAAATGAACTCTAAATTGTGCAATTAGCTTAAAACCAACGTTAATAGTTAAAACTTGGGATCTAAATCATAGTTGTAATTCTCAAGGGGGCATCGTGTAATGGGCTGATGGCCGTGGGTTTTTTTTTTTTTGGGGGGGGGGGGGGGGGAGAGGAGTACTTACGCAAAGCCCACCTTAGATGAAGGTAAAACACTAGTTGGGCAAATGAGAAACTCAAACTCTGTTTAGTAACGTTATTTAAACAACAATTTTTGTTGTTTAAATATTATAATACATATTTTTATAACATTTTTTCATCTACACATATTTTCATAACATTTAAACAACGTTATTAAAAATCTCTTACTATCAGCACATTTTACTGGGACATCAGACTACCGCATCACTTTCCTCTCAAGACAAAATCAAATAAGCCATTACTAACAGGACACTCAATAAAGAAGGACATTTCTAATCACTTGACATGCCAGTACAATTCCTTAGTTTTTTTTTTAATTAAATTTAAATTCACAGTATATACTTTAGTTCTCTCTGGGAAAAAAGTATCTTTATTTGTATTTGTACGGGTCAATACAGTTGTATGTTTTTTTTTTTTTTGGGATGGGAATACAGTTGTATGGACTTAAAAGTACATCATCTATATAACTCTAGAATTTTAACTTATTATACTATTAAGTTAAAATTCTTTATACCCCTAAAAAAATTAAAATTCTTTATCATAAAAATTCTTTTTTTGAAAAATAGTTTTAATATGGCTCTTAATAATTAATTTTTATCATTAAATGAAGACAAGTTTGTTAAACTTACTGTTGAAACTTTATTTCAATACAAAATGGTTCCAACTCCCACAAACATTTATCGATTTCTATCTAGATCACATCATATTATTGTGTTGTACGGCTTTTGATAAATGCTTTACAACCAGATCAACCACCCAATCATTTATGCTGTCACCTATGTATGGAGAATGCAATTTCTTCGTTTTCCTCCATGCTGCAGGGGGGGGGGGGGGGTGGGGTGGAGCAACTTAATTGCAATATTTGTCTCTTTCCTTTTCCTATTTTCACGGTACCTTTATAAATCAATAAACAATAAAAGAAATTTTTTTTTCTCTTTTTCTTTTTATTATTGAAAGAAGTCTTTATACACTGGTTGATGAGCAATTTTTACACACAATATTCAAGTTTTTAACATATGACACTCATTGAATATGTTTTGAGTCGAACTGACATACTGGCCTAAACTTTACTGTTTTTCCTTTTCCTTCGGTTACTCAAGAATGAAAGAGACATGACATTGACGGGCCATATATCTTCTTCAGAAGCCTATAAAAGAAAAGAATAGCAAACCAAGGACACGTAAGGTTTGGGAGATTCTAGCATTTTACTTTTATTTTAAAAAAAATTTAGTAATATGTCTTTATTTTGAAATTATATAAGTTCATATTCTTATTTTGAAACTCAATTTTGAACACGTAAGGTTTGGAAGATTCTAGCAGTTTACTTTTATTTTAAAAAAAAATTAGTAATATGTCTTTATTTTGAAATTATATAAGTTTATATTCTTATTTTGAAACTCAATTTTTTCAAAATTGAGTTTCAATGTGAGATTTAATTTGTAGAAAATCGAGTATGGAGCGATCAAATTTATAAAAAAAAAAAAAAAAATTGGAACTCGAGTTTTTTGAAAGGAACTTTGAATGGAACTCGAACTTGAGATCCATGAACTCAAGTTTCACAAATTTTTTTTTTTTTTTTTAAAGTTTCATTTGGCATAATTCTATTTTAAACCAATCAAGTTTTACATTAAAATTCGATTTTCTCAAAATCGAGTTTCAAAATAGGGACTTGGACCTAAATAGTTTCAAAATATGGACATATTGCTAAATTTTAACTAGTAATTGATGAAAAATATAGTAATTGATGAAAAATATTGTCTGAAAGCTCGAAAATGTGTTGAAAAACACAAGAGCTGTTTAGACCCCCGATTAAAATTACGGCTCGATAGTTTTTACACAACTTTTATATAAAGTGCGGAATAGTGTAAAAGCGAGCGGATGAACAAATAAACTACTCTAATCCATAAACTAAACAACACAGCAGTATAATGGAATATAAAAGAGTAGGGAAGAGAGATGCAACCACAGAAAACACCAAGACGTGTTTTCGAAAAGGAAACCGAAGAACTCGGCGAAAAACCTCTCCGCCGCCCTCCAAGCGGAAATCGATCCACTAGACAATCAGTTGGGATACATGAGTAAGCAAAAGACCCTCCAAGCCTAATCTACCCGATGTACCTAAGCCCTCCAAGCTCCTACTCCAACAAGGCTTCTCGGAACCGTGTCTTGTCTAGCACCCCGGATCCCGCAACAAGCTCCATGTTGCATCTGCCATTCTTGGCTTCTTCCAATACTTCCCAGCAGCACCAAAACGTCACTCAACACTCTCAAAAGGTGTGGTAAGTGTTTGGGCTATCAACCTCTCAATGGTGTGGAAATGGAGAGGGAAGGGTTGAGGAGATACCACAAGCAAGTGTATAGAGAAAGGTGGGGATGACAATCTCTAATTGCAAATGTGTTTGGTTAGGGTTTTCTCTCTGAAGCATACCTCAACATTTGTGGGTAATGGGAGTTTATATAGGATAGGTGCAAAATGTGTGAGTCAGTCAGTACAGGCCGGCAGAACAGCATGTCTCGCGGGTGTCTCGCGGGAAGGCCTTACCCGCGAGATACTCGCGAGAGACAACTGTCTCCATCTGTCCTGACTCTTCGCATTCCAGCATGTGCAAGGCACATGCTTCACTTCGCGGGAAGCTTAGTCGCGACATACCCGCGAGATTCCATCAGCTTCCACTTTGCTTGAGTCTTCACACACTCTCTATCACACACCCCTTACATCAATTCCCACAACAAATACAGGGTATAAACAATTGATAGTAATTACAATCAAATTTGGCACGGAATAAAAGCCAACAAAACACATAGTTGTAAATCACAACTTTACATTGTCCTTAAACTTTTTATAGTTCTTAAAAGTTTTTTTTTTGGGGAGAAAGTAGTTCTTAAAAGTTAAACGTCATAAATTGACAACTAACATGTTTATTTATATTTTATAGAATAAAGTTTAAACTACATTTTTAAAAATTTGAGACTTTTTGAATTTTACACTAGAAGTTTATTTAAATTTTACATTCTAAAGTTTTATTTTTTTTTTGCTTCAGTAGTTCATTAATACATATTTTCCATTTAGTGTCATATAAATTTGTCATGCATATTTTGTTCGTTTAATAAAATGATGTCATATCATTTTCAATTTTTTGTTTTGTTTTGTTTTGGTTTTATTGTAATTTATTTTTGTTTTAAATTTTTTTAAGTTATTTTAAAAAAATTAGGCTACAAAAATGACATGATATCATTTTATTAGACAAACTAAACATGCATGACAGCTTATATGGCACTTAACGAAAAATATAGACAAATAAAATATTTATCCAAACAAAATTTAACTGTAAAATTAAAAAATACAAAACTTTAAAAATATAATTTACATTTTAGCCTTATTTATCACTAAAATAACTGAGTTAACTAAACATAACTTTTGGGTTGACAGATAACTCAAAAGGAATAAAAATTTATTATTATTTTTTCGAGATTAATTAAAATAAAAAAAAAGGCAACAAATGTAGTGGTGGTTTTCTTCCCTTTTCACATTGAATAATTCTACCAAAAATATGAGTCATTACCGCGTTAATTTATTGAGTCAAACTTGTCAGGCCTATTCAAAATTGAAAACAACTTCAATGGTAGCATCAACGTTCATGAGCATGGCATCCAGTAAGTTCTCAATTCTCATGTTCACATATAAAATTTTGAAAACTGCACCCCATTTCATTCAAGCTTCATTCGGCTGAGTGGTTGTCCTTCTTCTTCTAATAACGGAGTCTTTCGGTGAGTGTGCCTGCTTCTTCTATCAATTGAGAAATATTGGTCCTACTTGTCAATATATGGTAATACCGTAGTTGCTTCCTTCATATAAAAAGTCAATACAAGTCAAGTCATCCAAATTTAAGATGCAACTTAAATTTTACGAATTATTTGAAGGCATATTAATCAAATACTGCATTAGCCAGTTGACACAAATAATGTGAAGACAAATTAATATTTGAAGAGGAATAATTAATAATCACAATATCAAAAATTAAGAAGAAAATTATTGTCATACAGATGTTTATCTAGCCCCACCACTATAGATATATAGGCCATGTTTGGGTCGTTCAATTTTCATTACTCACTTTTAGTGGGATCCACACTATTTATACTTGTTTGTCCTTGTTTTAACTTTTCACTTTTCATCACTCATGACTTAAAAAATGAGTTAGGGACGTTTGGTATATGTGTTTAAAAATATCTGTTTTGTTATTTAAAAATATGTGTAAAAATATATGTAGATAAAAAAATATATAAAAATATATTATTTAAAAACTAAAAATATGTGTATAAGTGGGGGAAACAATTTTCTCAAAAAAAAAAAAAAAAAAAAAAGGAAAAAGAGAAAAAGTGGAAGTTACAAACACTCTTTGGAACGATGAAAAATGAAAACACATTTCCGTTGTTTCCGGATCACGGTAGATGATGGTGGCAAAGTTGTAATTAACTAAAGTCAAGTGGGTCCCAGCCAAAGGTCAAGTCCCGTCCCATCCGATGCAGAGCAAGTGCAGAGAACTTATGCACTACTCTCATTTCCTATCTTCACTTTCACATATTGCTCTGTTCAGCTTCCGAAAGGTGAGAAAAGTTTGCTCATGTTGCTCTGTTCTTCACGCATCTGGGTCCGGTTTTATTTTTTATTTTTTCTTTGCCGAAGCTGGTTCTCATTTTATAAGTTTGATCATATCTCTCTCTACTACTTCACATAAGGAAATTGCTAACAAATATTTTGTTGGTTTATTTTTCAGATCTGCTTCATATTCACCGATCTTCACGCATCTGGGTCGGCAAAATTGCCGTTCTGTACACCTGCTCTGCAATAAATTTTTGTGGGTCCCAGTGATTGACATAAAGCAGTCGTTTATTTCTCACAGAAACATACTCTACACTTTGCAAACCTCTTCATAACACTTTTCTCTTGTGCTGAGCAAGGAAGAAAATATGGCTGAATTTGTCCTTAGTGTTGTTGCAAAGGGACTAATGGGCAAGGTGACGTCACTAGCTAGTGAGCATATCGGTATTGCGTGGGGTTTCAAGGAGGAGCTAGGAAAGCTTGAAGACTCATTAACCAAGATTCAAGCTGTTCTACATGATGCTGAGCAAAGGCAAGTAAGTAATGAGTCTGTGAAGATCTGGCTACAGGGGCTTAAAGATGTAGCTTATGAAGCTGACAATGTGCTAGATGAGTTTGGCTATGAAATTCTTCGTCAAAAGGTGGAGTCTCAAATGGGACAGAAGGTACGCAGCTTCTTTTCACCCTCCAATCCTATTGTATTCCCCTTTAAGATGGGAAACAAGATAAAAAGCATCAACCAATCGTTGGATAGAATTAAGATTGATGTAGCTCTCCTTGGTCTTAGAGAGTCTTTGAACCCAGTCCCCAAGATCAGTCTGGATCGGGAGACAGACTCTTTTATCGATGATTCGGAAGTTGTAGGTCGAGGAGATGATGTCTTAAAAATTGTCAACTTCTTGATTGGTGCAAATAATCAACGAGTTATCTCTGTTATTCCTATTGTGGGTATGGCAGGTCTCGGAAAGACAACTATAGCAAAACTAGTTTACAATCATGAACTAGTAAAGAAACATTTTGATGTGAAGATGTGGGTATGTGTATCTGAAAATTTTGATGTTAAAAGGATTTTAAGAGAGATTCTTGAAGCCCTTGACCATAATTGTAGTGGGTTAGAAAATAAAAATACTATACTTCAACACCTTCAAAAGAAGTTGCAAGGAAAAAGATATCTTCTCATACTTGATGATGTGTGGGATGAAGATCGTGAGAAATGGGATAGTTTAAGGAGTAGTTTGTTGGGAATTAATCAAAATAATGGAAATAATATTCTTGTAACTACTCGTAAGGACAATGTGGCACGAATCATGAAGACAAGTCTCATACATAAATTGGAAGAACTATCAGAAGATGAATGTTGGTTAATATTTAAGGAAAAGGCATTTGCAAATGAAAGAATTCCAGTAACTCCAGATTTGGAGGATATTGGAAGAAAGATTGCTAAAAGATGTGGAGGGAATCCATTGGCTGCAAGAGTTCTAGGAGGAATGATGTGCCTTAAAGAGGATAAAAGTGAATGGTTATTGATTCAAAATAGTAAGACTTGGGATTCAATGGAGGACAATAATGGAGTTTTTCTAATATTAAAGTTAAGCTTTGATCATCTCCCAACACCATCTCTAAAACAATGTTTTGCATATTGTTCAATTTTTCCCAAGGATTTTATTATTGAAAAGAAACTACTAGTTCAACTCTGGATGGCTGAAGGGTTCCTTCAAACATCTAAAAGAAGTTTTTCAGTGATAGAGGATATTGGTAACAAGTATTTTGATTTCTTAGTGGCAAATTCCTTATTTCAAGATCTAGAAAGGGATTTTTATGGTGGTATTGGAAGCTGCAAGATGCATGATCTTGTGCACGATCTTGCGCTCTCAATTTCAGAAGGGGAAACCTTGCATTTGGAGGGCAATTTGGGGGATGACATTGATGTCTCTCATACTCGACGTTTATCTCTTATATCTGATGGCCATATGACACCTGCAATCCCGTTATCTGAAGATGGCATGGGTAGATTACGCACAGTTTTTTTGAATCATGTTGATCTTAGAGACAAGTTATTGGAGTTTAAGTGCGTGCGTGGTCTCTCGTTATCTGGGTCATGCATAAAAGAGCTACCAGAGTCCATCGGTATGTTGAGACATTTAAGGCTTCTTCACATCGAGGACACCTACATCAAAGTAATACCCAATTCTGTTAGCATGCTCTACCACTTGCAAACTTTAGTAATCAAGAATTGTAGTTTTCTCAAAGAGCTTCCAAAAGATCTACAAAACTTGATTAACTTGAGACATATTGATATTGATCATTTTAACATAAGGCAATTGCCGATTAATATGGGTCAGTTGACTTGCCTTCAAACACTGCCTTTCTTTACCATTGCTCAAGATGTTGGTTGTCGAATTGAAGAACTGGGATGCTTAAGCCAACTTAGAGGAGAATTAAGTATATACAATCTAGAGCATGTGAGAGATAAAGAAGAAGCCAAAACTGCAAATTTAGCAGAAAAACCAAAAGTACTCAAATTGGAATTCTGTTGGTCTTGGTGGGATGAAAGGGAAGGCAACAACAATGATGAGGATGTACTGGAAGGCCTTCAGCCTCACCCAAATTTGAAAAGCTTAAAGATAGAACATTTCAAAGGTGAGAAGTTCCCTTCGCGGCTATTGGGGAGTGATAATATCAGGGGTGGCTTGTTACTTTTCAATCATCTATTGGATATTTGCTTAAGCAACTGTCAGAAGTGTGAAAAACTTCCTACACTTGGACATTTACCCAGTCTCAAAGTTCTTGAAATAATGAGAATGTATAACGTGAGATGCATAGGAACTGAATTTTACAGCAGTTATAATGGTGAGGGATCAAGTAATAGTAGAGGTGGCAGTGGCAGCACCGTGTTGTTCCCATCTTTGGAAGAACTTGTTTTGGGTGGCATGCGTAATCTAGTAGAATGGAATGACGTGACGGAAGCAACAGCAGAATTAGGAATGATATTTCCTCGCCTTGAGTATTTGGAGGTTTCGGAATGCATGGAACTAACAAGTGCTCCACATCATTTTCCGTCTCTTAAGGAATTAGTTATTTACGAAATCAGAGGCCCAGCATTTGAAAAGATTATTAGCGAGCTTACCACACTCACGTCCCTCAAGATTGATAATGTTTCAGAACTTGCTTGTCTGCCAGAGCATTTTTTGCAAAAAAATAGGAGTCTCGTGTATTTGACCATATGTAATTGTGCTGATTTGGAGTCAATCTTGCCACATGAGCATCTATGGCCCATCTGCACCTCTCTCCAATCACTCTATATATCTAAGTGTGACAAACTGAGAACATTGCCAGATGCACTGCACAACCTTCAATGCCTTGAGGAGATTGCGGTATATTGTCCTAATCTGAGGTCCTTTCCAAGTATACAAGGTATCGCATCCTTTCTTCAGGACTTGCAGATATCGTGTAGTGATGAAGTATTACCAACTGGGCTACAATCCTGTATGTCTCTCCAAAATTTGTTTATATGCAATTGCCCTAATCTGATATCAATTCCAGATCTACGAAATTTGCATTCTCTTATCCATTTACAAATTGACCGTTGCCCTAATCTGAAATCGATTCCAGATCTAAAAGAATTGCCTTCTCTTACCAGATTAGATATTTGTGATTGTTCTGATTTGATATTGATTCCAGATCTAAAAGAATATCCTTCTCTTACTGAACTAGAAATTTCTGGTTGCAGTAATCTGATATCAATTCCAGATCTACGAAGTTTGTATTCTCTTACCCATTTACAAATTGACCGTTGCCCTCATCTGAAATTGATTCCAGATCTAAAAGAATTGCCTTCTCTTACCCGATTAGATATTTGTGATTGTTCTGATTTGATTTTGATTCCAGATCTAAAAGAATATCCTTCTCTTACTGAACTAGAAATTTCTGGTTGCAGTAATCTGATATCAATTCCAATTGTAAAAGAATTGCCTTCTCTTACTCAACTAAAAATTTCTGGTTGTATTAATCTGATATCAATTCCAGATATACGTGAATTGCATTCTCTTACCGATTTAGAAATTCACAAATGCCAAAATTTAAGGTGCGTGCCAGACGGATTAGAATGCCTCACCCGCTTGAAGTGTTTGTGGATCGGTGACATTTGTAAGGAGTTAAATTCTTTCCCAAGTCTCAATTTCATCCTACACTCACATGCGCCCCTTCAAAGTTTACACTTGTATGGATGGGATAGTCTCAACTCTCTCCCGGAGGCAATTAAATACTTCACTGCCCTTCAAATTCTAGAAATATCTGAATTTGGTGAAATGATCTCTTTGTCCGACTGGTTGGGCAATCTTTCTTCTCTTCAAACGCTCTGCATTTACTATTGCAAGAACATGATGTATCTGCCCACAATGCAAGCCATGCAACGCCTCATCAACCTAGAAGAAGTAGAAATTTGGGAATGCCCCAAATTGGAGGAAAGATGTGCCGAAGAGAGAGGCGCAGAGTGGCCTAAGATTGCCCATATTCTGAATTTTTCTTATAGTTGGACCGATCATTGCTTATCATAGCAGTAAGTCTAGCTTGAAATGCTATATCCTTGCCCAATGTTTATAATTTGAAACTCTAGTTTGAAAATTGTATAAATCATTTTATGTTTTTGTTTTGGTGAGTTTGTTTTTTGTTTTTTTTCTAAAGCAGTTTATAACAATTAGGAATGCTTTGATTGCAAGCCCACCCCAATTTACACATCAGCACAGAGTGGTCTGAAATTAACGGAAAATATATTGAAGGGTCGTGGCACAGATTGGTCCAAGACAGATGAGTGGCAACATTGTCAAACAGGATGCACTTTAAAGCTCATATAGATTATTAAATATCAAAAGTGATAAGTGGTGTTTAGTCATACCTTATATACTCCTCTCCTTTTTATATGATATGATAACCTCATTTGATTTAAATCAAGTATCAACATAGTTTAACCTGAATTTTAACTTTCTCTCAGTTTTTTGCCATAATGTGTAAGCAATGGGGATGGCATACCTATTGTATTCTGCTCCAGGAAAACGGAAAGTTCATAACTCATAAGAGCTGGTAAGTTTTCTCTAATCTTTCTTCCCCCTCACATTTCTTGCAATATTTACTCACCTGTTACTTAACAAAACAAAAAGAAAAAATTGTTTATACATTGTTTTTTCTGTATTTTACATAATATTATTCTGGCGTGATTAGTGTTGGTACTGGGCTGTTACTTAAATGGGGCAAGCCTTTATGAAATTTATATCTTGAGATGGTATTTTTATAATGCAAATATGCAATAAAATTAACCATCTAACCTACCAAGTCACCACCAACCTTGTTCTTTTCTCCTCCGTTTTCACTCTTTAAAAATGATAGTGGTTTCATTAATTTTTTGTGATTCAAATTTGATCTTTCAGTCATTGCCATACAGCCTTCCAACACAACAACATAACAGCAAAGCCTTAGTCCTAAATTTTTGGGGTTGGCCATGGATCTCAACAACTTAGTCTGGGTTAGCCAAATATATGCATTAAACCTTTTCATTTTGAAAATTTTTTAAATCCATCGAATTAAACAGAGAATTTTAGATTTTAAGAGCCATGTCTAAAGTGTAGGAATTTTCCAAGTCAAGAAGAAACTATTATTCTTTGGATTGGCTTGCATCCAATGCACTAGACAAAAGCTTTACCCTTATTCTCTTTCTTGATTTTAGAGTGATACTTTCATTTGAAACTTTTATTACACAAAATTTTCCCACCTTTTCATTTTCTAAAGGCTTGACAAGATTGTTCTTCACTTTGGGTTCAAGAATATACTCTTTCATTCTGTGGAGATTAGATTAGATATTTACCTTGAGAAAATATATTCCCCAAACTTTTTTGGATGTTAATACCTGTCCACATACAATTTTTAATGGTGAACTCATTAATCTTTTGCGTTTGCCTAGTTTTATTCTGCTGGGTTGTTTCTCATATTTGATAAGTTATTCAGAATATTCATGGCATAGTATCATGCTTTGAGCTTTGAAATTCAATAATAATAAAAAATAGTATCATGCTTTGACCATAGCAGAAAGATTTTTTGGTACTTGTGGAATTGAAACCAATTTATCTTTTATTGATGACCCTAATACTCTGCTCTAGTAGAAAAATGAAGGATCTTTTATGTCCTGCATACACTACTTATGATTGTGAAAATTTGATGCATCTGTACCTGCACAATGTCTCATCATTTTGCAGAAACTGCAAAGCACTTATTGTCCCCATCTAAAGGCAGGATGTGTGAAGTGAAAGAGCCAGGTGGTCCTGAATTTGCACTAAGAAAATAATTACGCCAAATGTTACGGATATACCTGGCCACACAATATATAAAATAGTGAACTCATGAATCTTTTGTGTTTGTCTTGTTCAGTGCCGTTGAATTGTTATTTAGAATCAACATAACATAGAATCATGCTTTGTACATAGTAAAAGATTTCTTTAGCTATTGTGGAATTAAAGTAATTTTTTGTACTAATAGTGCTAATATTTTGCTCTATTAGGAAAAGGAAGGTTCTTTTCAAGGCCTGCTTATTGTAATTATGATTGCAAAAAGCTGATACAATGCCTCACCATATAGCAGAAACTGTAGATTTTTTATTGTTCCCCATTAAAAGGAAGGATGTGCCAAGGGAAAACTGAAAAGAGCCAGGGTGGTCCAAGATTGTCCATATTTAATACAAATAGAGAGATTGTTCATATTATGTCATAGAAGTCCACTGGTAAGTCAATCTAAAACAGACTTCCTATCATTCCCTTCTTCAAAATTTTTTTTTTCTTATTACTAAAATATTTGCTTATCTTTCCTAACATATTCCACTTTTTCGAAGTTAGTCACAATTTTGGGAATGATGTGTCTGCAGGGATAGTTGGTACTTGATTTTAACTGGGAGAATTGAGGTCCACTTATGCACAAATAGTTTCAGGTACTTCAACTCTAATTTGAAGGCTACCCTCCCTCCCCCTCACCTCTTCCAACAAAACCTACTTAGATTCCTCCCTTTTCTCTGGGTTAAATTTTTTATACTAAGTTATCCTTCACATCCCAATTAGAGGTGCACTTCAGCACAATGTCAAACAAGATTTCCCTTATTTTGAATTTCCAGATAAACTTTTGAATCCCAATGTAAGCTTAAAAAAATGAAAAACTGGATTTTTCTCTTTTATGTCCTTTTTTCTAATGTTTCACTTTGAAATATGTTAGTTGTTCCCTATTGCAACACCATATTTCTTAACCTTTTCACCAAATTACAGATGTTGCTGATTTGTAGTTGCCCTCATGTAAAAGAAGGATATGCCAAGGGAAAGGGTATCTTGTGTCCTAAGATTGCCTTAATTCAAATAATACAGACATCATAGAAAGCAAGTGATAAACACCTCACAAGCTGACTTCCTACTCTCTTCTTTATATATTTTTCTTTGAAACCAAATACCAAATATGTGTTTCATAAGTGATCTAGTATTGTTTTTAAAATATATGAAAATAAGTGATCTAGTATTTCTTGACTGATATACTCACTTTCATTAAGTTATTAACTCATTTGGGCATCATGTTTTTGAATGGCTATTTGATAGTTATTTTCAACTGGGAGGATAGCTGAAATCTATTTGGAACAAGTCTAGGTACTTCATCTCTGCTTTTTATAAGGCATTTTTCTTTTCATAACATAGTGCTTGAGAAACTTTGTTTTTTTGTTAGTTATTTTTTACACTTACCTTTGCCTAGTTCTGAAATAGGACTAATACATACACTTGATTGTTATTTCACAAATGTTTAAACTGCTTCTAATGACACTCAAGTTTTTGTTCATTTGAACAATTTTTTTAATAATCAATGCTTAATTATCAGAGATCCAGCCTTAAAGAGTATTAGTTCAATGTACTATAGTATGTAGAGAAAGTAGTTCCTTGCTAAAAAGTGTACTAGTACAAATATGTAAATGATATCAGTGATTATCAAGCAAGTAAATTGTAAAATCTTTGTCAACCCTGATGCATCTTGAACCTCTTCATCACACTTGAATTTCTTCTTACCAACAATACACAACTAAAATCTCACATCGGAGGATTTCTTTTGTATTATAAAATGAAAAGTACAAGAATATCAATCTTTTCTCTAGTCAATAACATGTCAGTAGTGAAAAATAGGCTATTATATATGTGGATGGCTTAATTTTCTTTTCTACTCTTCATCTACGTTGAACACACTACAGTAACATATTTGAAAAATACAGAACTGAATAGTGAGAATATCCTCTATAGTGGTGTAGGTGTCATTGTGTAACAAAATTACAAATACCGGTGATCTTTCATTGTCCCATATTAGAGGTCTTTTAGTTTAGCACAAAATGGTCTAAGATTGCTCATGTTCCAGTGAATAAGATAAACCTTTGATGCATCCTACTCCAAGGTCAAAATCATTTAAATCTGGTTTGCTCTCTCAAACCTCCTTGTATCTGCTTGCTGTTTCACTTTGAAGTCAACAAAATGTTCATGATTTGTTCTCCTTTTTGCTTTCACTTGTTTGCTATATATATATTGCCAATGATATCCAAAGAGTCTAGTGTCAAACCTTTAATTCATATTTTCTTAAACTTATTTTACTGCATAGCTTTTGTGTATTCTTAAATTTTAGCTCTATTTGTACTGTTCTTGAATCATCACTTCCCCTTATGTTTTCATGTTCATATTAATATTAAACTCTGATCTGGTTGTTAGAGTTGAAGATTTCAGAAAACTTTTCTACAAATCCAGCTACTTTCAAGCCAAAAATTGGAAAGTCAACTCTGATTTAGATGAAATTTCAGAATGTTGTTCCTGACAAAGAAAGCCTCGTGTTGACTGGTGTTGCTTCAAATCCCTCTCCATTTGCACGGATGTTAGGACCCACTTCGTGAGATCTTTTGTAGTTGTTATTGTTATTGTTGTAACCCAAGAATGACCTTTTTTTTTAATGTCTTTGTAGACTCTAGCATTTGTTCTAGAAAGATTGTTGTAAACACATTATTCTATAGTGGAAGATTTTACTGGACTAAGTCCCGTGGTTTTTCCCTTCCCATTGAAGGGTTTTCCACGTAAAAATTTGGTGTCTTGATTGTGGGTTGTTTCTAAACCTTTTTTTTTTTTTTTTTTGTAATTTTAAATATTAGTTATTATGTTTTGCTAGTTTATTTGAAATACCCATTGAATTTTCACAAAGAGAGAAAAAGAAAATAATTCCAATGTGTGTTGAATTAATTGGCTATTTTTCTTGACAGGGGTTGATCTTCAAATTAGACAATTTTTGGTGCCTCATCTGTTCCATTAACCATACCCTAATGCCGAATCCTCTATGGTTATATATATTAGATCTCTATATAGAGGTCTAGCTACTTCTTGGAACTTAAGAAATTGATAATTCTATTCTTTGCACTGAGCTTGAGTTCATTACGTAATACCCTTTCCATGTGTTGGATCAATGTATATTGGATTACTCCAATTCACCACGTCTCAAAATATTGTCTTTTTTAAGATGTAAATTAACACTTTTATGACATTCATAACTTGCGCTTTCCTTTACTTGAAAGTCAACATCTTATTTATTCAAGTTGAGGGAAAGAAAAAAAAAAAGTAGAGGAAAGCCAAAAATAGCATTAGAGGAAATGGTTTGCGAATTTTTAATCATAGGTGACTTTGAGAATGTTTATTGTTCTCTCTTTGGTTTAGGGAAATGGTTTCGGACATCACATTTAGTTTTACATTCAAAGCTTGGGAAGAATACTTGCAAATGTTTAATCATATGTGACTTTGAATAGTTCTCTGCTAACCTTTTAACTATCCCAAGACCTAAAGCTAGTTAATGGTTAGTTTCCGTTATTAATCACCCCTTCAATATTGTTGGCTAACTTTGATGGTTAAAAATTGTAGTTAATAGGTAAAAAATTATCAAGCATAAAATTTTTGTGTATGCCCATTAGTCAAAACAAGTCATTTTCACAAAAGGAGAAAAAAAAAGAAGAAAAGTTATCTTGGATTGTATTCAATTTCATCTTCTACTAGGAAGTTACTTTGTTTGAAACAAACGTAAATTTTAAAGAATTTGAAATTTTTATTCATATTAATTGCTAGAGAAGTGTACGATTTACTTAATCAACAAATTTTTTTTTTTTTTTGATAGGTAATTAGAAAACTAATATTAATGATAAAAAAACAAGAGGAAAGTACACGATGTTCATGATGATGAACAAGAAGAAAAAAAAGAGCAAACAGCACAACAAGAAAAGGGTACTTAGGAAACTAGGCTAAGGGAAGACATAAACTCAAAGAGAGAAGAACAATCAGTAAAACCTCAACAACGTGACCATTCCAATAGATTGCGATGGCTTAAAACCTTTAACTCATCCAATGTCTTCTCCTTGTCCTCAAAAGAACGACGATTTCATTCCAACCACACAATCCACATTACGCACCTTGGAACCAAATTCCAAATGTCTGAATTATGCTTCCCAAGCCACTGATGCCAACAAGATAACAAACCCATCATCAATCCTGGCATAACCTAATGAATACCAAAAGCTTGAAGCATAAAAGTCCATAGGGAATGAGTAACAGGACAGTGAAGAAGAAGGTGGTCTGTCGACTTCCCATCACGGCAACACATACAACACCAATTAGCCAAAGGACGACCCTTTAGCATTAGATTATCCAAAGTGAGGATTCGACCATGAGCAGCTATCCACAAAAAAGACCGCCACGCGCTTAGGAATCTTTGGTTTCCAAACCCCCTTCCAAGGAAACAAAGAATTCGAAACACCCCGAATTGCATGATAGTAAGACCGGGTGTCAAACTTACCATCACCTTTTAGTCGCTAGCAAAGGGTATTTCTCCTATCACCCCAAGGAATACGAGTTTGGATAATCTAAAATAGAGAATAAGATGCAGCTAACTCCTAATCTTCAAAAGCTCTATAAAATCTTAAATTTCACACTCTAACCGTACCCCCTTCTGGAATCCACAGAACCTCAAAGATGCAAGCATCCTTGACCGCTGAACACGCATAGAGCTCAGGATAGAGATCTTTTAGAATATTATCACCAATCCACCTATCATGCCAAAAACGGATTCGAGTGCCTTCACCCACTACAAAGGACATATGCTTAGAAAAGCTCTCCCACCCTTCATTAATGCTTCTCCATAGGCCACACCCATGAGTCCTCCTGCAGACTTTAGTACTCCACCCCCCTTGACTCTCACCATATTTTGTAGAGATAACTCTCCGCCAGAGATGGGTAACTTCATGACCATATCTCCACAGCCATTTCCCTAATAAAGCTTGATTAAATGACACCACATTTCTTATCCCCAAATAGCCCATCTCAACGAGTAAACACACCTTTTCCTAAGCCACCAAAGGATACTTGAAATTCCCGTCAGAAGACCCCCACAAAAAATCCCTCTGAATTCTTTTCAATCAAGCAGCCATAGCTTTAGGAATAGTAAAAAGAGATAAAAAGTACGTTGGAAGACTTGAAAGGGTATCTTTATTAACATGAGCCTACCACCATTAGATAAATAGAGACACTTCCACCCAGATAGTTTCTTCTCCATTTTCTCCATATTAACAGTTTTCTAATATGGATTTTTTTTTTATTCTTTTAAAGATATGCTTTCCTGTTAGGCAACCCATGGTTTCGCTGCTATAGGTGCCTAAGCTAGATTAAAGCCAAGATGTTTGTCATGTTCCTTTTTTTTGTCCCCCTCCCCTTCATTCAAATTAGATGTTAAAATGGTGTAAGTGTTAAAGATTATTGTATATAAGGACAATCTATGATAATCTGCTGCGATATGAAAATTAATAGTCTTTTACTCTTCTATTGCCATATACATTGACTGTGAACAAATCAGTAAACCACATTTCATTTCTTATTATTTTTCTTATTCAATGTTACAAGGACCACTTTATAGAAGGCCTTACAACTATGACATGAGAATGAGAAAGAAATGTTGTTATAGATTACTAGTTGGCGTAGTCGCAAACTCACGCAATATATGAGAATATATAATTATTTTGAGATGTGGTATAATGTATGATTTATTTTCTAAATTTTATTGTAAATAATTTGTTCTCCCTAAAAATTAAACAATTTTAGAAGAAATTTATGACTCTATTTTTAAAAAGATATAATTTTATCATTTTTCGTGTTTTTTATTGATCTTATTCTTTTTTGTAGTGTTCCATATTTTTTTAACTATTGTTCTTATGCATTATATTTGCCTACTTTATTTTGGTACAACTAAAATGTTTAAGTTTCAAATCTATTATTCAAATTTCTCATTCTTTTAAGAAGATTATTATAATAATCAAAACTTATCAAATAATTAAAATTGATATTGCTCAAATAACTGATAGCACTCTTAATTCAAACCTATCTTCTCCCATTTTTAAGTAAGTACACCAGAGTGGACCAAAATGAACTTAATGGAGTGAGATAGACCTAATAGACTGAAATGGACCCAATTGACCAAAGTGGACCGAATAGATCAAATTGGACCAAATGAACCGAATTGGACCAAATGCCAAACCGTAATTAGTAAACATAACTCAAAAAATTAATAATAATTATATTAATAAAGTGATGTAAAAACCATAATATGTGATAAGTAATGTATTCCAACATGATGGAAGTGGTTTGTTGTTAAAGTAACATCAATCAAGTTTTTATAACATTAATATTTTTAACTAAATTATTATGCATGCATTTATGATTCTATGTACTTGTTGAAGGTTTTATTCAAGTCAAATTTAGTTACATGTAGAGATTTATTTATTTATTTTTTTTTTTTTTGAGAAAGATGTAGTTGGTACACCACAAAAAAGCATATCAGGAAAACCACTTGCATGAATATTTCATACAAAAACAAAAAGAAATGAAAAAAAAATCATTTGGCCTTTATTATCTCTATCTCTTGAAGTTATTGAAAAATGACATATGGTTCTCTAAATAGGAGCGGAACTAGACAACTTGGCCTTGAATACTGTATTAGCATACAGAAATGAATACAATTATGGAATGAGACTTTGAATACAATTATGGAATGAGAATTTCTTTTAAAGTGACTATAAACTAAAAATAAATAAATGATGTCTCCATCCTAGGTATTCATATTACATGCATTTTCTATTATAGTTAAATTTAGGTTCAAGAATGCGCAAAGACAAGTTTGTGAAAATTGATGATCACATCATGATTGATAAGTTATATTAGCTTTGGGATGGAGTAAAGGCATAATGCATTATTACATATATTGATATTTATATAAATATTTTTTAAAGAAATAATGGAAAGAAAATGATAAAATAGCCACTGATGTGGCTCAACCGAAACGTAACAACAATAAAGTGTTGCGTTTTAACTTTTAAATGTAGATAATATTGGTATAGATATAGATTAACTTGTTGTATGTAATAATTAAAGAATTTGAGTTTTTTTACCTTATAACACAATAGTATATCTTGTTTTTCATTATTTTATTTACCTTATAACACAATAGTGTATATATATATATATATATATATTTTTTTTTTTGAGAGATTAGTTAGTTAAGTTAGAACATGGAAAATCTAGTGTACTAACATAATATGTTTTGTTTTTGATTATTAGGAAAACCATGGTTCAAATTCCTATGTATGATTTAGTACCTATTAGCTACGACTAATTTCTTTAGCTTTTTGAAAATGGACCATTTGAAAGAGCTGTTTCTAAAAGAAGAAGGAATTTTTAAAAAGTAGTACTTTGCAGAAATGTGGTTTCAAAACGAGACGTCAAAAGGGAACTAGTGTCATTATGTATAGTATATCTCTTATGCATTTTAGCTCTTTATTTTACTCATCTATTCTTCGTATGCATATGTGTCTTGTTCAACATGTGAGGATTTTCAAAGATGCTGAATGCCATGCTTATACATTATGTATTTTGAACAATATGGATCAATTATTCATTATAGGCCGTTGAGTATTTTGCCCACTGGGCATAATGCCACCGTAAATAGGTTGGGTTTGCTCTCATATATATTTCCATTTGGGAAGCTTTTTTTTTTTTAATTTTTTAATTGACATAGAACCTCACCAAAGCAAGGCTCTTTAGACCCATTCTTAGAGAGTAAACTATGGATATACGTTCCCACCCACCAGAGCTATGTATCGAGTAATTCAAAAGAACTGTCTGTGAATATCAAACCTAAGATGTCAGGGTCTATAGCTCACCCCAAGCTTCCAACCACTTAGGCTGCACCCTGATGGGTTGTTTGGAAAGTAAATTAAACTAGCTCCTCTAAATAAACATGTTGAAGCTTCTTTTGTTGCATACATAAGTTACATCCAGTTTTTCCTTGCATCCTTATGCTCCATTCTGGATCATTCAAATTTCATGAAAAATCATATTGCATAAGGAAGATAGATATACAAAAGGAATTGAATTTTTTGAAGTTTCATAGTGGATGCTTTTGAAACATGTTTTGTAATTATATAGATAAAGTAAAACTTGGTATATTTCCTTAAGACATTATATCTTTGGTTCTATAAATAAATTCAACCATATTACGTATATGACAGTGTAGCACAACCATGGGACTTTTGGCCAATGCACTTCCTTGAGTATAATTACAGCTTCCATGGCTAGCTGGTTGAATTTAATTGAAAATTCCCAAGCTACAACACCTAAAATACTTGAACTAAAATATTGTATTTAAGTGTTACCCTTATGAATAAACTTATTATGTCCACTTTATGTAAGTCAAGCCAAATATGGCCTCAGGCTGGCATGTGGCACATTCAACAGAATTTAACATCATCAATCATGCAGTAACAAAATCAGACACCTGTGCTGCCATTACTAGCATTTTATAAGTTTGTTTGTCAATGGTTCACAACCTAAACTGAATTTAATTTGGTAACCTTTATGCAAACAAACTCTCTTTGTCCCCAAGGACACATAATCTAATTAATTTTTTCCACAATTTTCATTATTTCTTACAAGGACCGGGATTATGCACCTCCCGTTAATTCATTTTCCCCCAACAAATCCAAGATGCTGTACTAATCGCCTCACATTCTTTAGAAGAATATACAAGGTGCATTTCATATAAAAGGTCATAAAAAAGCAAAGCACCGACCTGAGAATGGCCCCAGCGAATTCTTTGTAGATATCACTTTGCTGACCAACAGTCTCCACCTAGCCTTATCTTTCTTCACATGCTGCTGCATTTTTTCCTTGAAATGCCTGGAAGCAAGAGGGAAAAAAGAGAACTTATTAACAATATCATCAAATTTATCATATAAAAATGTTGTCCGCATGTATCACTCAAAATGAGCTGCTGCATTTTTTACTTGAAATGCCTAGAAGCAGGAGAACAGAAATAATCTTATTAAAACAATTATCAAATTTATCATATAGGAATGTTGCCCAAATCAATCACTCAAAATAAACACAACTAAGATTAGGATTCTGCCAGTGTTAGCACACTACCCAGTTACCAAGTCATCGGTTCAATGCCAACTGAGCATTGCCCTAGTGATTGAACTAACTACACTCAAGTCTCTAGAATAGATCTTTTTTTTCTTTAATGTCTGTCGATAACTTAGGTGAAATTCAACTTGACTGCCATTCAATAGGAGGTTTTCACCTTTGATAATGATCTTATTGAGGAAATGTTAATCTGAGACTCTGGCTGACATGTGCACAACATGACATTCTACATCTTTCATCACTTTTTTTTTTTTTTTTGGGGAAGTGGGAATTGGACTAATCAAATACTTTCCCCAGACAATGAAAGGCATAGCGGCAAAGATAGAAGTTTCATGCTTACCTGCAAAGAGGGACCTTGCAAGAATCAGGGACATTGCACAAGCGAAAATGCAATTCAAGCAGCTGCCACATGCGCTTGCAGTGAACACATCCACCAGGAACTCAGGTCTTACAACTGGAGAAGTGACGGACTAAAGTCTCAAGCCCTTTGCAAGCTGGGAAACCACAAGCAACCTGGCTTCCTTTCAAAACCTTGTCACGAGGCCCTATTGTTTTACACCCATCCCTGCATATGTGAAGGAGGGCTTCCATTGCCTCATGCAGTTGCAAGTACACCTTTTTCTCTTCCATTCTCTTCAATCGGTCTTCTTTTCTCTGAAACTAAGAATCGAAGAAAAAGATTATGAAAGAAATGTAAGCTGATGATTTAGAACAAAAAACTTCGTTGTCCAACAAGTTGTTTATCAATGACTGAAGAATATGAGCTTTCTACTTATGAAAGTCACAAATTGACAAGTATACAATGTAAATAATTTTAAATTGACCTAAAATTAAAAAAGGGTAAACTATAATAGCCTCCCTCAAGGTTTGGAGAAATGTAAGAAAAACCCTCTTATTTTTATAAATGAAAATCCACCTCTTTGAGGTTTTGATTTATATTAACAAATAAGTCCTTAAGATCATTTATGTCCATTACAAATGAAGTCAAAATACATGTTTTTCAAATTAAATTCTCATCCAGGATAACCTCAATATAATGCTTACTATCCAAATTGGTTATATGAAGAAAATTAAAACTACAAGGAGTAAGTGTAAATTTTAAAAATAAAAGTGGATTTCTAACATTTCCCCAAAACACAAGGGAAGTTAAGTACTTTACCTAATTTTAGGGGGAAAAAATAGAGTTAATCCATTGATTAAAAAAGATAAAGAGTAGTTTTCAACACTTGGATAGGGGGTTTGCAAACACTGCTTGGAACGACCTGTACCCTGAGGCAGCAATCCATCACTTGGCTCGCACTCATTCTGATCATTGTCCACTGTTGTTGAAGTGTGAGAACGCTCCTATGATCAGACTGACCAGGCCATTTAGATTCCAACCTATGTGGATGTCCCACCCACTTTTCCCTAAGGTAGTAAATGATGCCTGGGAAGATGATAGGATTCTAAAATATAATATAGAGAGATTCACAGAAGAAGCTAGAATTTGGAATAAGGATGTTTTCGACAACCTTTTCCACAAGAAGAACAGGGTGGAAGCTAGGTTGAGGGGCATTCAAACGAGTATTGCTAATAGACCAAGTGAGCACCTCTTGGAGATTGAATCCCAGTTGAGGAAGGAGTATTTTGATGTTTTACAGCAGGAGGAAGAGTTCTGGTCCATCAAATCTAGGTATAACTGGCTTATACAAGGCGATAGAAATACAAAATTCTTTCACACCTTGGCTTTGATCAGGAGGAAAAGGAATAGAATTGTGGGTTTAAAAGATAGTCATGATGTCTGGTATCACAATGAAGATGAGGTTGCCGCCCTTATTAGGACTGGGTTTCAGGATCTTTTTAAATCCAGTGTTGTCAGTGCTCCTAGGGGGACTTGGGATATTCCTGCGTGGAGTAGCCGTTTGTCTTCAGAGGCGAGTGATCAGGTGTCGAGGGATATTTCAATACAAGAAGTTAAGGAGGGTCTTTGGAGTTTGAAACCTTTTAAGGCTCCTGGACCTGACGGATTGCACGCTGGTTTCTTCCAAGCTTATTGGAATATTGTGGGGTGTTCTGTCTTTGAGGAAGTAAAGGAGATTTTCAGCAGCGGTACCATGCCCGATCACTTAAATGAAACTCTCATTACCCTCATTTCGAAATGCCCTGGGGCTGATAGCTTGGGTTCCTTTAGACCCATTAGCTTGTGCAACACTATCTATAAGGTTGTCACAAAAATGATTGTTAAGAGATTGCGGCCTCATCTGCCAAATCTCATCTCCCCTCTTCAAACTGCATTTGTTCCGGGTAGAATGGGGGTTGATAATATGATTATAGCTCAAGAACTCATTCACACCATGAGTTTAAAGAAAGGTCAGGTAGGGTTCATGGCAATTAAACTAGACTTGGAAAAAGCCTATGATAGGCTGGAATGGCATTTTATTCGTGATATTTTGAAGCTCTACAACTTTCCTCCACATCTCATCAAGCTTATTATGAGTTGTGTCTCGACTTCATCAATTTCAATGCTATTCAATGGGGGGAAGCTTGAGCCTTTTTTGCCCTCTAGAGGAATTAGACAGGGGGATCCTTTATCTCCCTACTTGTTTATTATGTGCATGGAGTTGCTTGGGTATCTTATTCTGGAGAAATGTAGTGCTAAGCTTTGAGACCCTATTAAAGCTTCGAGGAATGGCCCGGAATTCTCTCATCTATTTTTCGCTGACGACTTGCTTCTTTTTGCTAAAGCTGACATGAAGAACTGCTGTAATATTAGGGAAGCCTTGGACACCTTCTGTGAGTTATCTGGGCAGAAGGTCAGCCTCCATAAATCAAAGGTTTATTTCTCTCCGAATGTCAGTCCTGAGCATCGCAGTGAGATGTGTGAGGTGCTTGGTATAAGGTCTACCCCCAACCTTGGAAAGTATCTTGGGTTCCCCCTTAAGCATCAAGGTGCATCTTCTCAAGACTTTAATTTTGTCATTGAGAAAGTTCAAGCCAAAATGCAGGGTTGGAAGGCTAGCATGCTATCCATGGCTGGTAGAGTCATTTTGTCTCAAGCTGTTATCTCGGCCATCCCCTCCTATGTGATGCAAGGGTGTATGCTCCCTTCTAGAGTTTTGAATAGCTTGGACAAAATCAATAGAAATTTTGTGTGGGGTTCAAATGATTCGGTTAAGAAAATGCATATGGTAAATTGGAAGAAAGTCACAAAACCTAAAGCTAAAGGTGGTTTAGGCCTTCAGGAGGCCAAGGGAAGGAATCTAACGTTAGCTGCTAAATTATCTTGGAGAATGCATCACTGTAGAGATGCTGGTTGGGCTGAAGTTTTGTGCAAAAAGTATCAGTCTCCGGGGGCACGCAGGAAAAGGACTCATTCTCGGGTCTGGACTACCATCAAGAGAGGCGAGGCCATTTGTGAGTTGGGCTCTAAGTGGATTATAGGTAGTAATAGCATGCTGAGCTGTTGGCATGATAAGTGGCTTAATGCAGGTTGTTTGAGATCTATGATTGAAGGTCCCCTATCTAGAGGGGAGGCGAATCTTTTGGTTAAAGATATTATTTTGGATGGGTGTTGGGATTTAAGGGGTCTGTCTTTTAATCTGCCTTGGGAAATCAAGCATGCAATCCTAGCCACTCCGCTTCGTAGATTCTCGGTTAGTGAAGATCAAAGAAGTTGGATTTCTAATCTCAATGGTAGTTTTGACCCAAAAAATGCCTATCTGTTGGCTGTAGGTGATGAAGAATCCGCTGATTTCAAATGGAAATAGATATGGAAGGTGAGAACCCTTCCAAAAATCCAAGTGTTTTTATGGAAGTGCCTCCATCAGAGTCTCCGCGTGAAGAGTGTTCTTTGTGATAGAGGTATTACTGGACTTGGTGGGTGTGATTCTTGCTCTGATGATAGTGAGAACATTTTGCATATGTTAAGGGATTGCCCCATAGCTCAAAACCTTTGGAGCCTGGCGGGGTGCCCCCCTGAGCTTAGGACTTCTTTCTCTTTAGAGTTGGACCGATGGCTTCATCTTAATGCCATTAGCTCTAGCTGTGCAGTGGATAAGAATTATGACTGGTCCAAATTTTTCCTCCTTGGTTTATGGAATCTCTGGATCCAACGGAATCATAGAGCTTTCAAAAACTGTGCTTGTAACCCAAATCTGGTGAAGCAGGTTGAAGTGCAGGTGCAAGAATTCATTTATTGTGTTGACAGTCAGCCCGAAGAGAAAAATATAGGGTTGAAGGAGATAAGATGGACTAAACCTGCTGATGGGTGGTATAAGCTTAACACTGATGGGTCAGTCAATAGTGCAAATGGGCTCGCTGGGTGTGGAGGGCTTATTAGAGATAAGGATGGTCAGTGGGTTGCTGGTTTTGCAAAAAAGATTGATGCAAGTTCTAGTCTTGCAGCGGAGTTGTGGGGTTTGCGTGAGGGGTTGGCTTTGTGTGTTGATATACAGGCCCAAGCGGTTGAAGTGGAGCTTGATGCAGCAGCAGCAATCTCCCTTATTTCTTGTAACAGTAGGTCTAATGGGGACTTTTCTGGACTTGTTGATGATTGTAGGGACCTCCTGCTGCAGTTGCCTCAGGCTAAGGTGGCGCATTGCTATAGAGAGGTGAACTTCTGCGCTGATGCTCTTGCTAAGCTGGGAGCCTTTTCCTCTAATGGTGGTTCGCGTTTTGCTGCCTCCCCTATTGTTGTAAACCCCTTTTTGCTTTTTGATTCTCTGGGTTTGTATCGTAATATGCTATGTCCTAATGTTTGTGAAACTGTCCAGGTTGATTTTTAATGAAATCCTTTGTTTACCAAAAAAAAAAACAAATGGAGTGGGTCCTCTGTAGAAATATAATGTTATGAAAAGCATAGATTTGGATATTTTTACACACTAGGACCAAGTAGATAGTCCAGTGCAGGACATGTTGTGCAGATCCCAACAGTAGGAAAGTAAAGGTAGGATTTTTTTTTTTACAAGGCTTAAAAGTTAACTAACCAGGAAGTTAGTATACTGTGGATCCATTAGGAGGTTGTTGAGCCAGGGATCTACCACATACCCAGTGCAAAAACCTTGTTGCCTTAATTGTTACGAAATTCAACAGATAGTTAACGTACATAAATTATAGCAAGCATATATTTATATATCCATTAAAACTTCCATGCTTAGTTCATGATGACAGATATAATTTTCCTTGAACAAAGAACAGGAACTGACTTACTGAATCTGCCTCAACAAGGCACTCTAGAAGTTCTTGTTCAAGTGCAGGATTAGCCCGCTTCATTACTTTCCAACCTTCAGTTGAAGATAGAGTTTTGAAGTCTCTGATAATCATATGAACACAAATGAAAGAGAGCCGTGGTGCATCACAATTCCTTGCCAATTGAAGTACATCTATCACGTTTTCTTTGGTCAGCCAGCCCTGCTCCAGAACATATATACAATCTCTTTTCAGCGAAGGGACTGAGTAGGAGTGTGATAAAACCAACAAATGGAGAACAAACTGCTTCATTTCATCCTCTTCATAGCCGCATTAGAATATTTAAGAAGAAATAACTTTGAGCATTTTAGCTAGAATCGCTATCTGAGAGAGAGATGGGGATGCAAAAAGATGGAAAAGGACAACTCCAACATACCAGGACACTCAGGACCAGCAATAAAAATTGGGCGAGCTCAAAATTATAAAAGGAAGTTCAATCGCCTCACCAGAATACTGGAATGAGCCAGAATATATGATTTGTCCTTCCTTGAAAAGCTTGTCCCATGTATCTTTTGTTTCCTTGGGGATGGAGCTACACTCTGAAAGCCTATTGGAATATTTGATTCTAATACAAGATCTGATGAAGCCATTAAATACTAGGTATTACGTACTACACAGCTATCAAATTCTAATCAAGAATCTGCATACAAGATAAAAACAGGTTATGAGAAGTGTCAATTAATTGAAGATATACAAACACAAATGAAAGAGAGCCGTGGTGCATCACAATTCCTTGCCAATTATGTCACATTTTTCTTTTGTCAGCCAGCCCTGCTCCAGAACATATATACAAACTCTTTTCAGCGATGGAACTGAGCTTCGTAGCTGCATTAGAATATTTAAAAAGAAGAAATAGCTTTGAGCATTTAAGCTAGAATCTAAAACACACGTACACTGAAACAGTAATTAAAATGCAACACTCATTCTGCACAATTGACAAATAAAAAGCCTAAAGCCTTTATCCCTGTTCAAAAATTTCCTCAGCAACTAAAATAATTAATTCTGGGAATTTTTTTTACTCGGCAAAAAAAAAAAAAAAAAAAAATAGTCCCATGTGATGAAATTTTCAGCAACTTTGTCAGTATAATATTTTCTTAAGTGAACAACTTTACACTATTTATGTCATTGGGCCAGCAATAGAAATCGGGCTTAGAATATACGATCTGTAATAATGTAGACATCTGAACCCACCCAACAAACCGACCCGACCCGACCCGTTTCCGAGTCAGCTGCAGTCCCAATAAAAAAAAAAACACACACACACGGACACAGCGACCCAGTGAGTTTGGTTTTCCCTTCCAGCACAAAAAAGAAAAAGCAAGTAAATCAAAAGGGCATGTTTATTGATCTTTTATCTCCTTCAATGTTCTTCGTACTTTTAGTATTTGGGTTCAAGTTGAAATCTTTGTTTTTTTTTTTTGTTTCTCGTTTTAGTGGTGAAATATGGATTTTAGAGTACTGTTTTCACTTTTCATTACTGTTTTGGTTCGGTTTTCAAAACAGTAAGATTCCTTCCTTTGTTCTAAATAAATATTTTCTCTAATGTTTTTCTTTGAAATAGACTAGTTGTTCCCTATTTTCTCACTTACCATTGAAGAAATGCTGAATATAGGACTACGAATTCAAAGATTGTCACTAAGTGAACCACGTGTCGCACTTGGCAATTCAAAAGCTCCCAGTGGTAGTTTCTGATCTCACAGAATTTCTTTTCCAATGTCAAAGAAATTTTAAAGATACCCCATTTTAGAGCCTGACCATCTTTCAGTATCCTAGTGTCTACCTATGGTGGAAGTGGCACATAGCCTCACTTTAATTATAAATGCTAATGTCTTTCATTGTCCCAATTTGAAGTCATGTAGTTTTGCTCAAAATGGATTAAGATTGTTCATGGAGTTTGTTCCAATTATATCTATTATTCTTCTTTTTTCAAAATTATTTTCTGAAAAGCCAAGTTGTCTAAAAAACTTTCAATTGTCTTCAGGTCCTCTGGAAAGGGATCGCTACCTTTTGCTGAAGGACTTTTTCTCTGGCATTTACTGGTATTTCCTTCATTTTGCAAGCTGGTACTTATTTTGAACTATAATAGCGTAATTTTTTTTTTAATGCGTGATTGATTTAAATTTATAGATTTCCCTGTTATTAATTTTATTGCTGACCTATGAAAATATACATTCACAGGCTATTATGATGACTTTTAATCTTCATGTACAGGTATTCTTGTATTTATGGATCGGTATATAAGCATGGTATGCTTTCAGTTGCAAAACAACGGTAATTTAAAGGTTGGTTTGTTATTTTATATTATTATTCAACTGGTAAAGTCTCTAATGGTTGTATAAGAGATCTGGGGTTCAATCTCCGCCTACACTAAAAACTGATTGGTGTCTTGGTCTGATAATAAAGAGTAATTATCAGGAGCGGACGCCATAGGTTGAAACTCTCTCTCTCAAAAAAAAACTTTCTTTTTTTGGTCCATACTATATTTTACTGGACAAGCCATGATTAGGATAATCTCTTTTGATGCAGTTCTCTACATTAGTATAAGTCATGTAGATCATGAGTGGCAAAATCAACCCAAACCCATTTGCCCACCCAAATCCACCCACTTAAAAGAGACCAAAATCCACCAAATTATTAGTTGAATTAAATGAGTATTAACCCAATTAAACCCAATTAACACTAATGTTTATTGGGTTTTAATTGGGTATCCAATTAAACCCAATTATTATCTAAGTACCATTTCTACAAATTACCCAACTCCAAAACAACTAAAATTACCAAAATACCCCCTCAACCTAAAAAATGACCAAAATAACACCTAAACCTGAAAATGATCAAAATAATCTTAAAACTTAAAAAAATGACCAAAATACCCCAAAAATCTGAAAATTACCAAAATACCCTTGAAACATAAAAAAATGACCAAAATATCTCTGAAACCCAAAAAAAGACCAAAATAACCCCAAAACTCAAAAAATTACCAAAATACCCTCAAACCCCAAAAATGACCAAAATACCCTCAAAACCTATAAAATGACCAAAATACCCCCAAAACTCAAAAATGACTAAAATACCCTCGCAACCTAAAAATGACCAAAATACCCCTAAAGCCCAAAAAATGTCCCTAAAACCCAAAAAATGACCAAAATACCCCCAAAACCCAAAAAATGACCAAAATACCTCCGAAACCTAAAAATGACCAAAATACCCCTGAAATTTAAAAAATGACCAAATTACCCCCGAAACCCAAAAAATGACCAAAATACCCTCAAAACCTAAAAATGACCAAAATACCCTCGAAACCCAAAAACTGACAATGTGGATTTTGGAAATGATCTCTAATGGTATGAGCTATCAAATGTTTGATTTGAAGAGAGATGCCTTATTGCTATTGTGATGAATGGCATCATTAATTTAACAGTATAATCAATAATGATGATTATGATTGTTGAGTTGGTGGCTTGATACTGTTTAAGCAATGAGGCTGTGTACTTCGTTTTAGATAGTGTGCACCATGTCACTTGTACTCCACACAAAGATTAGCCAACCTTATTGGTTCATGCAGCAAACCTAAAATTTTATATATGCGGTCTTGTTGACTGTTGTGTGTCAAAAAATAGAGTTCAAGCTGTGCTTTGTTTGAGAGAAATTTTAGGTTTCTCTTGTCATGTGCTTATGGTGAGAGCCCTCTTTGGGAGTATTGGGGTTTGGGTTTGTGATATTGCCTTTGTTCTAACTTTTTAATCTCCCTATTTTATTGTTGAAACTTTCTCCTTGATGCCGCCCATGGATGTAAGCCATGGCCGAACCACGTAACTCTTTGTGTTCCTTTTTCTTTTTTTTCTTTTTTTTTTTGCATAAACCCACTATCATTTGGTTACGCACAACAAATAAGTATCAATGCTTCCGTTATCGATGACTCCTTCTTAATAGATAAATTTATACATTGAGGCTTGATGCATAACTTTTAGAGGCATCGTTTGTTTCTGTTGGCGTTCGACTAGTGTGAATTAGTTTTGAGATGGTTTTAGTTTCTAGAAAACTGCTTTGCATTGTACTTAAATTTAACTCAAAATTTACTTGAACCAAGAAAAGCAAAACAATTGGTTGGTTGCCAGTGTTTAGCTTGCTGTGAAATTTTTGTGAGAAGATGGAGGCCCTTTTTCTTATTTTGAAATTTAATGTTCTTTTTTTTTTTTTTTTTTGGGTTTAGGGAAAATGGTTTTGGAAATCACATTTGGTTTTACATTCAAGGCTTGGGAAGAATGATTTGAGAATGTTTTATTATAGGTGAACGATTTGACTACTTCCCCTCAAACTGTCTTCAAACCTAAGTTAGTTGATGGTACCTTTAATTATCATTAGTAATCACCTCTTCAATAGTGATGGCTATTTTTGATGGTTAAAGATCATAGTCCACCATAAAATATCTAGTAGAAAAGATTTTTTTTATGGCCATTAGTCAAAACAAGTCATTTTCAAAACAAGTCTTTATTTATCTTCTATCAAGAAGTTACTTTCTTTGTAACAAATGGAAATTTAAAGAATTTGAAATATTGATTCATATTCAATTGCTTGAGAAGTGTACAATGTACTTATTTTGGTGGTTGAATATTCTTTATCAAACAATGAGATTGTTGCAAATAATTTATCAATCTTCAATTTTTCAACTTTAGGATATATTTATATTTTTGAGAGAGAAGCTTTCCTGTTAGGCAACTTGTGACTTCCATGCTATAGGGGCCAAGCTAACTTAAAGCCCAGATGTTTGTCGTGATTCGTGATTCTCTCTTCTTCTTCTTCTTCTTTTTTTCCTCCCTCATTCAAATTAGAAGCAAGCTATCCATAAAAAAATGGAAGCAAGTTAAAATGTTTATAGGTGTTAACTAATGTCGTATATAGGGACAATTTATGGAAAATCAAAATTAATAGCCTCTTACTCTCATCTCATCTATTTTCACATACATAGAGTTTTATTGCAGACTACTCTACAGCCTATTTAAAGTCAAAGCTGATAGAAAATCCAATTAGATTTCAAATTGGATTCCAATTTTGCGTCATGTGTCCTATTTAAGTTTTATTTATTTATTTATAATTTTGTTCTAAGCTAGTTAATACTGCACAAAAGACTAAGAATTTAACATAAATAAACCACCAAAACCCCAGTAAACAAAAAAAGTAAAAAGAAAAAGTAAACACATGTATATCCCAAAAAAAAAAAAAAAAACTATAAAAAAAAAGAGAGAGAAAGAGAGAGTAAAACTCATCAATAACTTAAAAAAGGTGTAACCATTACACTAGTTATAATTTGAACCCATATATGTACGTAATTATTAGTGTTTTTAATTGTACCGTGAATATTTGCTAGTTATACTCTCATAATATATAAATTTTTTTTCTCCACTTTACAAAAATCACTTGTTGATATGTCACTTCCACAAAATTTAACATAATCAATCATGTTGTATCCAAATTAAACACTTGTGCTACCATTCAATATGGGATAGAATTCTTACTAGTTAGTACTATTGTGAGTGCCTTTTAATTGATATTTGGTATTTTGTTATTCCTGAAACTAGACGAGGTATTAGTGTCTTACTGTTCTTACTGTTGTAAAAATTTTGTGCTTAGAAAATGAGTTTTGTAATTTCTTTTCATTGGTTGAAGTTTTCTTTTTAAATCTTCCTCCAAATAAATAATGACAAAAAAAAAAAAAAACGTAAACTATAAATTATGACAAATACATTAAAGCTATAGTCTAACATTTCAAAATGACGAGTAATACAATACAAAAATAACTATTTAAATTCTTATTTCTTTATGAAAAATATTGTTAATAAAAATAAATAATTTATTTTACTTTAACATCTAACCGATCCCAAATAGGCTGTAAGGAACACTACCTTTGCATTTTTTGTGTGATGGGTTAAGTATTATCACTTGCAAACTAATATTAAAAATAATGACAAAATTAGCATTATTAATTGATTTCCCAATTCACCCATCCACTTAAATTGTTCACTCTCCTCTCCCTTTCAAATTTGACTTGTTCGTGTCAATCATAGGAGTGATAGTGCTGCCATATTGATGGTTAGCTGATAACAATTCTCTCTCTTTTTCTCACAACTCAGCAAGATCTATCTTTTACTGATGATAGCTTCCTCAATCAAAGACTCTCTTTGTGATAGGTAGGTGGAATTTTCAAAATGAGGGTGTTAGGATCTTACTGTGTTAGCATATTCTGCGCCAAAGTTTTCATGTAACTAAACACTTGATTGTCTTTGAATTTGTATTTTGTGGGTCTATTTGTAATTGGGTTGAGGTTTCGAATGCTGAAGTTGGGAAATACAAGGTAGATTTTTGGTTGAGTGAAAATTGAGATGTGTCCATGATTCAGACTACTACATCACTTTCCTCTTAAGACAAACTTGTTGGAAAAATAGCACGTAGTGAATAAGAAATTGATGTTTTCTATGTTCAATTGAGGATGTTATTATAAGTGGTGAAAATCCTTGAGTCCCACATTTGAAATGATAGAGAATATGAGTTTGGGTTGGATATAGTGTTGGGTTTTAGGCATGTGTGAACTAGGCCTACTTATCCAATTAATAATAATATTTTATTATTTTATTTTTGAGTCAGTAAGTCTGTATACAACAGTTATCTCTGAAACAGTATTTCAGTTTTAAGTTACGTATAATTTCATAGTCCCTCATTCATGAAAGAGAACTTTTCAGGAAAAAAACTCTCCTACAGTGAGAATATTTTGTACATTCATTTTGTGTCAAAGAGAGAGAAAGAGATATTGAGTAGTTCGCAGAGCACGACCTTGTGTGTTTCGTTTTCGTGCTATAGATCATTTTATCATGGGAGGCAGACGTCCATGAGTCTCAAAGCACCACAGTGATTGTGTGAGGGACGAAATCTGCTTTAAGGAGATTGTGTTAAACACAAGACTTGATTTGAATCATTCATTTTTCACGCATTTGGTCTGTGAGTTTTTAATTATTTGCAGATTTCTTCTTATATATATTCAGTATTTGTTTATTACTCTTGTCTATCATATCTATTTGTATTTTTGCTTATATTTAGATCTATGTGTTATTCCTTTTACTTTATCATAAAAGTAAATTGTAGAAATATATCCATCAAAACTCAAATAAGCCATTACTAACAGGACACTCAATAAAGGAGGACATTTCTAATCACTTGACATGCCAGTACAATTCCTTAGGTTTTTTTGCAGGACTTAAATAGTCCGTTTGGATTGAACTTATTGTTACTGAAATTGAAAATTGAAAACTAAAAATACTGTAGTAAAATAATTTTTAAATTGTGAATAGTACCGGCGTGACCCATTTTTAATATTTTTTGTGCGTAAACAGTATTGTGAACAGTAATGAACAGTAATTTTTGTCTCCTGCACAATAAACTCATGTGATGTTACCGTTCACACAAAGAAAAAAAAAATCTAAAAACACAAATTAAAAAATGCAGACGCCCAATCCAAACGGCATCAAAGTCTTAAAGTACATCACCTACATAACTCTAGAATTTTAGCTTATTAAAATTTTTACTATTAAGTTAAAATTTTTTATCATAAAAATTCTCTTATGAAAAATAGTTTTGACATGGCTTTTAATAATTACTTTTTACAATTAAAAGAAGACAAATCTTAAAAATTGTACTAACAAACTTACAGCTGAAACTTTATTTCAATGCGGTCCAACTCCCAACAGCCCATTTATTGATTTCTAACCAGATCACATCACATCATTGTGTTGTACGTCTTTTGATAAATGCTTTCCAAGCAGATCAACCCCCCATTCATTTATGTTGTCACCTATGTATACCAAATGCAATTTAAATGCCATGTTTGTCTCTTTCCTTTTTACTATTTTCGTGGTTCCTTTATAAATCAATAAACAATAAAAGAATTTTTTTTCCCTCTTCTTCTTTTTATTATTGAAATATGTTTTTATACACTTTTTGATGTACAATTTGTACACACAATGTTCTTGTTTTTAAAATATGACATTCATTGAATATGTTTTGAAAATATTACTACCAAATTTGGTCACTAATGCTACTTCTCTTGACTAAATGAAATTCTTTAGGAACCTATTAGTTTCTAACGTGGAACACGATTGCAATAAAGTCAACATTTCAATGAGAATTCATAGTTTCCTTTTCACAATTTGTTTTAGGGTATGGTTGATTACTACAATGGCATGCTTAAATAATTAAATGTGTATTTGTATCACTTGGAATGAAAGAGTCATGGTGGAAAAAACGCATCTTATGTGTGGGTGCATTTTAGCATATCAATTTTGAATATATTCTTGAAAACACATACACAGTGATGGTTCAAGGTAGAAGACTTAAGGTCATGATGGTGAAGGATATATTACTTAATGCATTTGGCGGTAAATAATGTACACTGGAAGCTTCATTGAGGATTAGGGGTGTTCATGGTGCGCTTTGGTGTAATTTTTGACCATTTTTAACACCATACTGCACCTCAGTTTTGCGATCATAAGTGTGGTGCAGTTTGGTTAGTTTTAGACATGGTATATTTTTCAAGATGTGATGATCAATTACAAGTTTAGTATTAATAACCGTGAAAATATGACAGTGAGTTTCAATATATATATATATATATATATAACAAAAAAGTAACACAAATATATAAAAGATAGGAAAAAAAAATCCATGATAGATTTATAGTAAACTAAAAGTACCACAAATATATACAAAACAAAAAAATAATCCTTCACACTAAATCATATACAATTATACATGTTAAACAAATAAACATATAACACAAAAATGCTTAACAAGTGTACCATGTACACAGCTAGTTATGCTTACTAAGAGTGAGAGAGTATCAGGAGAAAAGTGTGAGAGTACGAGATGGAGAAGTGAGTGAGATTTTGAACTTTGATTTGTATTTAACCAAAACGAAGAAGTTTTTAATGTGAAATTGGAACGCACTAACGCTGGGTTTATCACTTCATATAAAATTAAATTATTAATATTATATATATATATATATATATATATATATATGAGTACAGAAGGGTGCGATTTTGTCAATTTTCTTATCATAAAACCGCACACTGTACCACACAATACGGTGCAATTCACTACACTTGTGGTAATACTATGTAATTACTGTATTTTGCGAGCAATTTTATTTGGTTTAAGTGCTGTCATGCAGTTTGATGAACAATCCTAATGAGTACGATAATCATTATAAATGAATCATTACATTCTATTAGTAAGTTGTACAAAATGGTGTGGCATTGCCGTTTGGCTGATGGTTATCTTTGGCAAAATGGTGAATTAAATCATTTATCAGAAAGTGGGTGAAAGAATTTTCAAATTCACGCGCTGTAATTAAAACAGGGAAATCAAAAGGCAATGGCAGGTGGACTGAGTCAACTTACATACTGCCCGAAGCTTTATTGTTTTTCCTTCGGTTCACACAAGGATGAAAGGGACATGACATCAACGGGCTATATATACTTCCAAAGGTTTTATTATAAGGAATGATCATGTTAATGTGTGTCCTTATGACACTCATTAATAATTTATTTTAAGAAAGTTTTTATACTACTTTTATGAGAAATGAAAAAAATTGTCAAAATATCAAATTTTTTTTTTTTTCATAAAAACTTTCTTTAAATGGATTATTAACGAGTGCTCTTAAAGCACTTGTTAGCATTTCCCTATAAAGAATAGCTAACCAAATTCACATAACTTGTTTCTCCAAAAAAAAAAAAAAAGTTCACGTAACTTAATTAAAGTTTGTTGAATATTGCTGATACATAGCACATTTGTCAAATTTTTTATTGGATTTACTCAGCACATTTGTCAATTATTCTAAACATAACTTGTAATTGAGGAAAAATATTTTGTCCCTAAACTTTTTATAGTTCTTAAAAGTTTTTTTTTTTTTTTTAGAAAGTAGTTCTTAAAAGTTAAATAAATTGACAACTAAACATATCTATTTATATTTTATAGACTAAAGTTTAAAAAATTTGAGACTTTTTGGATTTTACTCTAGAAGTTTATTTGAATTTTACAATCTAAAGTTTTATTCTCTTTGCTTCAGTAGCTCATTGATACATATTTTCTATTTAGTGTCACATAAATTTGTCATGCATATTTGTTCGTATAATAAAATGATACCACATCATTTTCAAAATTTGTTTTTTGCTTTGTTTTGATTTTATTGTAATTTATTTTTGTTTTAAATTTTTTTTAGTTATTTTAAAAATTTTAGGCTACAAAAATGATGGTTATTAAATAAATTAAACATGCATGACAAGCAAATATGGATGGATGGACTATTTATCCAAACGAAATTTAACTGTAAAATTAAAAAATCACAAAATTTTAGAAGTGTGGTTTACATTTTAGCCTTATTTATAACTAACAAAATTTTTTTTTTTTTTGAGTTAGCTAAACATATCTTTTGAGTTGACAGATAACTCAAACGAAAGAAAAAACCAATTATTTTTTTAAGATCAATTAAAAAAAAAAGTAACAAATGAAGTGGTGGTTCACTTGCACTAAAAGTATATATATAAAATGATACTGCATACACATATTCAAGAAAATAATTAAATACTTCAAAAAATTTAAATAACCTCGTTTGTTAAAAAAATGTTAAAATCACAAAAAATATACAACTTTTACTACTTAGGGTAAAAATTAAGAAATGAGAACTGCTCATAAATAAATAAAGGAGAGAAATGGGAAGAGAAATTAGAAGGAAAAGACATGGATCAACCCCAGAAACTTTCCTTTTCACAGGAACAATTCTACCAAAAATATGTGTCAATACCGCGTTAATTTAATGAGTCAAACTTGTCAGGCCGATTCAAAATTGAATGCAACTTCAATGTTAGCGTCAACGTTGATGGGCATGGCATCCAATAAGTTCTCATGTTCACATATAAAATTTTGAAAGCTGTACCCCATTTCATTCACGCTTCATCCAGCTGAGTGGTTGTCCTTCTTCTTCTAATAATGGAGTCTTTCGGTGAGTGGGCCTGCTTGTTCTATCAATTGAGAAATATTTGTCCTACTTCTTGTCAATACATGGTAATACTACCAAGTAGGCCTGCTTGTTCTATCAATTGAGAAAGATTGGTCCTACTTGGTATTTTAACACACTTACATACGGGGAAGCTTCATTCGGCTGAGTGGTACTTGTCCTTCTTGTTCTAATAATGGAGTCTTTCGGTGAGTGGGCCTCCTTGTTCTATCAATTGAGAAATATTTGTCTTACTTGTCAATACATTGTAATACCGTGGTTGCTTCATTAATTTAAAAAGTAAATACAACTCAAGTCATCAAAATTTAAAATGGAACTTAAATTTTACGACAATATTTGAAGGCATATTAATCAAATATTGCATCAGCCAGTTGACACAAATAATGTGAGGACAAATTAATATTTGAAGAGGAATAATTAATAATCACAATAGCAAAAATTAAGAGATGTTTCTCTAGCCCCACCAAGTCGTCTATTTCTCACAGAAACGTACTCTATACTTTGCAAACCTCTTCATACCACTTTCTCTTGTACCGTGCAACCAGGAAAATATGGCTGGACAAATCCTAAGTGTTTTTGTAGATGGAGTAAAAGCCAAGACGGGTTTACTACCTAGTGAGCATATCAGTTCTGTTTGGGGTTTCAAGGAGGAGATAGGAAGGCTTCAGGTCTCATTAACAAAAGTTCAAGCTGTTCTACGTGATGCTGAGAAAAGACAAGTAAGTGATGAGTCTGTGAAGATCTGGCTACGGCAGCTTAAAGATGTAGCTTATGAAGCTGACGATGTGCTTGATGAGTATGACTACGAGATTCTTCAACAAAAGGTAGAGACTCAAAACCAGGTACGCAGCTTTTTTTCATCCTCCAATCCCGTTGTTTTCCGTGTCAAGATGGCAAAAAGAATAAAGACCATCAATGAATCGTTGGATGAAATTAAGAAAGATATATCTCTCCTTGGCCTTATAGCGTCTTTGAACCCAATCCCCCAGACTGGTCTAGACCGGGAGACAGACTCTTTTATTGATGGTTCAGAAGTTGTAGGACGAAGAGATGATGTCTTAAAAATTGTCAACTTGTTGATTGGTGCAAACAATCAACAAGTTATCTCTGTCATTCCTATTGTCGGTATGGCAGGTCTCGGAAAGACAACTATAGCAAAACTAGTTTACAATGATAAACTAGTAAAGGAACATTTTGATGAAAAGATCTGGGTATGTGTATCTGAAAATTTTGATGTTAAAAGGATTTTAAGAGAGATTCTTGAAGCCCTTGACCATAATTGTAGTGGGTTAGAAAATAAAAATGCCATACTTCAACACCTTCAAAAGAAGTTGCAGGGAAAAAGATATCTTCTCATACTTGATGATGTGTGGAATGAAAATAGTGAGAAATGGGATAATTTAAGGAGTAGTTTGTCAGGAATTAATCAAAATAATGGAAATAATATTCTCGTAACTACTCGTAACGACAATGTGGCACAAATCATGAAGACAAGTCTCATACATAAATTGGAAAAACTATCAGAAGATGAATGCTGGTTAATATTTAAGGAAAAGGCATTTGCAAATAAAAGAATTCCAGTAACTCCAGATTTGGAGGATATTGGAAGAAAGATTGCTAAAAGATGTGAAGGGAATCCATTGGCTGCAAGAGTTCTAGGAGGAATGATGTGCTTTAAAGAGGATAAAAGTGAATGGTTATTGATTCAAAATAGTAAGACTTGGGATTCAATGGAGGACAATAATGGAATCTTTCCAATATTAAAGTTAAGCTTTGATCATCTTCCAACACCATCTCTAAAACAATGTTTTGCATATTGTTCACTTTTTCCCAAGGATTTTATTATTGAAAAGAAACTACTAGTTCAACTTTGGATGGCTGAAGGGTTCCTAGTGATAGAGGATATTGGTAACAAGTATTTTGATTTCCTAGTGGCAAATTCCTTATTTCAAGATTTAGGAAGGGATTCTTATGGTGATATTAGATTCTGCCAGATGCATGATCTTGTGCATGATCTTGCGCTCTCAATTTCAGAAGGGGAAACCTTGCATTTGGAGGGCAATTTGGGGGATGACATTGATGTCTCTCATACTCGACGTTTATCTCTTATATCCGATGGCCATACGACACCTGCAATCCCATTATCTGAAGATGGCATGGGTAGATTACGCACAGTTTTTTTGAATTTTGTTGATCTTGGAGACAAATTATTGGAGTTTAAATGCGTACGTGGTCTATCGCTATCTGGGAAATGCATAAAAGAGCTACCCGAGTCCATCGGTATGTTGAGACATTTAAGGCTTCTTCGCATCAAGGGCACCTACATCAAAGTAATACCCAATTCTGTTTGCATGCTCTACAACTTGCAAACTCTAGTAATCAAGGGTTGTTATCTTCTCAAAGAGCTTCCAAAAGATCTACGAAACTTGATTAACTTGAGACATATTGACATTAATCATGATTACATTAAACAATTGCCGATTAATATGGGGCAGTTGACTTGCCTGCAAACACTGCCTTTCTTTGCCATTGGTCAAGATGTTGGTTGTCGAATTGAAGAACTGGGATGCTTAAGCCAACTCAAAGAAGAATTATGTATATACAATCTAGAGCATGTGAGGGATAAAGAAGAAGCCAAAACTGCAAATTTAGCAGTAAAATCAAAAGTAAACAAATTGGGATTATATTGGAGTTGGAATAGAGGGGAAGGCAACAACAATGATGAGGATGTACTGGAAGGTCTTCAGCCTCACCCAAATTTGAAAAGCTTAAAGATAGAAAATTTCAAAGGTGAGAAATTCCCTTCGTGGCTATTGGGGAGTGATAATATTAGGGGTGGCTTGTTACTTTTCGATCATTTATTGGAGATTCGCTTAAGATACTGTTGGAAGTGTGAAAAACTTCCTACACTTGGACATTTACCCTGTCTCAAAGTTCTTGAAATAGTGGAAATGCATAACGTGAGATGCATAGGAGCTGAATTTTACGGCAGTTTTAGTGGTGAGGGATCAAGTAATAGTAGAGGTGGCAGTGGTAGCACCGTGTTGTTCCCAGCTTTGGAAAAACTTGTTTTGGGTGGCATGCGTAATCTAGAAGAATGGAATGACGTGACGGAACCAAGAGCAGAATTAGGAATGATATTTCCTCGCCTTGAGCGTTTGGAGGTTTGGAGATGCGAGAAACTAACAAGTGCTCCACATCATTTTCCGTCTCTTAAGGAATTATATTTTTCCAACATCAGAGGCCCGGCATTTGAACAGATTATTAGCGAGCTTACCACACTCACGTCCCTCGAGATTTGGGAAATTTCAGAACTTGCTTGTCTGCCAGAGCATTTTTTGCAAAAAAATAGGAGTCTCATGGATTTGAGAATATGGAATTGTGCTGATTTGAAGTCAATCTTGCCACGTGGCCATAAATGGCCCATCTGCACCTCTCTCCTATCACTCAAGATATTTGGCTGTGACAAATTAAGGACATTGCCAGATGAACTGCGCAACCTTCATTGCCTTGAGGATATTGAGGTAAATGGCTGTCATAACCTGAGGTCCTTTCCAAGTATACAAGGTATCGCATCCTCTCTTCAACGCTTGCAGATATCGTGTAGTGATAAATTTCTACCAACTGGGCTACAATCCTGTACGTCTCTTCAACATTTGTTGATACACCATTGGCCTCATCTGATATCAATTCCAGATCTACGAAATTTGCATTCTCTTACCCTCTTAAACATTGACCGTTGCCCTAATCTGATATCGATTCCAGATCCAAAAGAATTGCCTTCTCTTACCCATTTACGAATTTCGTTCTGTTCTAAATTGAAATCGATTCCAGATCTAAAAGAATTGCCTTCTCTTACCCAATTAGAAATTTTGAATTGTTCTAAATTGGAATCAATTCCAAATCTAAAAGAATGGCCTTCTCTTACCCAATTAGAAATTTGTGCTTGTTCTAATTTAATATCAATTCCAGTTCTGCCTTCTCTTACTCTACTAAAAATTTCTGGTTGTCCTAATCTGATATCGATTCCAGATATGCGTGAATTGCCTTCTCTTACCCATTTAGAAATTCGTGATCTCCAAAAGTTGAGGTGTGTGCCAGACGGATTAGATTTTCTCACCCGCTTGAAGTGTTTGCGGATTGGTGGGTTTTGTAAGGAATTAAATTCTTTCCCCAGTCTCAATTTCATCCAACGCTCACATGCGCCCCTTGAAGAATTACACCTGTATGGGTGGGCTAGTCTCAACTCTCTACCGGAGGAAATTCAATTCTTCACTGCCCTTGAAATTCTACAAATATCTGAATTTGGTGAAATGAACTCTTTGCCTGACTGGTTGGGCAACCTTTCTTCTATTCAAAATCTAGATATTTACCATTGCAAGAACATGATGTATCTGCCCACAACACAAGCCATGCGACGCCTCATCAAACTAGAACGACTATACATTTATAAATGCCCCAAATTGAAGGAAAGATGTGCAGAAGGGATCGGCGCAGAGTGGTCTAAGATTGCCCATATTCCGAATTTTTCTTCTGATGGGAGAACAGTAAGTCTACCTAATGCTATATCCTAGCCCAATGTTTATAATTTGAAACTCTAGTTTGAAAATCGTATGAATCCTTTTTTGATTTTGTTTTGGTGTGTGTGTTTTTTGTTTTTTGTTTTTTTTTATAAATCAGTGGCAGACCATTTGGCCCAATTAGCACAACAGCACAGAGTGGTCTGAAATTGATGGAAAATATATTGAAGGGTTGTAGCGCAGATTGGCCCAAGATAGATGAGGGGTAACATTGTCAAACAGGATGTACTTTGAAGATCATATAGATTTTTAATATTAAAAGAAATGAGTGGTAAGCTTAGTCATACCTTATATACACTTCTCTTTATTTTTATCTGATATGACTGATAACCTCATTTGAGCTAAATCAAGTATCAACTTAATTTTCCCTGAATTTTAACTCTCTCAGTTTTTTCCTTTTTCTGTTTTTTACCTTAATGTGTACACAGTGGAGATGGCATACCTATTGTGTTCTGCTCCAGGAAAACGGAAAAGTTCATAACACATAAGAGCTGGTAAGTTTTCCCTAATCTTTCTTCCCCCTCACATTTCTCGCAATATTTACTCACCTGTTACTTAACAAAACAAAAAGAAAAAATTGTTTATCCATTGTTTTTTTCTGTATTTTACATAATATTAATCTGGCGTGATTAGTGTTGGTACTGGGGCAAGCCTTTATGAAATCTATATCTTGAGATAGTATTGTTATAATGCAAATATGCAATACAATTATCCGTCTAACCTGCCAAGTCATCACCAACCTTGTTCTTTTCTCCTCCGCAACTAATTAACAGAGAATTTCTGATTTTAAGAGCAATGTATAAAGTGTAGGAAATTTCGAAGTCAAGAAGAAACTATTATTCGCTTTCTTGATTTTAGAGTGATACTTTCATTTGAAACTTTCATTACATAAAATTTTCCCACTTTTTCATTTTCTAAAGACTTGACAAGATTGTTCTTCACTTTGGATTCAAGACTATATACTCTTTCATTCTGTGGAGATTTGATTAGATATTTACCTTGAGAAAATATATTCCCCAAACGTTTTTGGATATTAATACATGTCCACATAAAATTTTTAATGGTGAGCTCATGAATCTTTTGTGTTTGCCTAGTTTTATTCTTTTGCATTGTTTCTCAAATTTGATAATTTATTCAGAATATTCATGGCATAGTATCATGCTTTGAGCTTTGAAATTCATAATAATAAATAGTATCATGCTTTCACCATAGCGGAAAGATCTTTTGGTACTTGTGGAATTAAAATTAATTTATCTATTACTGATATCCCTAATACTCTGCTTTAGTAGAAAAATGAAGGATCTTTTATATCCCGCATACACTACTTATGATTTCGAAAATTTGATGCATCTGTACCCACACAATGTCTCACCATTTTGCTGAAACTGCAAAGCATTTATTGTCCCCATCTAAAGGAAGGATGTGTGAAGGGAAAGAGCCAGGTGGTCCTGAATTTGCATGAAGAAAATAAGTTTGCCAAATTTTATGGATGTACCTGGCCACAATATATAAAATGGTGAACTCATGAATCTTTTGTGTTTGTCTTGTACAGTGCTGTTGAATTGTTATTTAGAATCAACATGACATAGAATCATGCTTTGTACATAGTAAAATATTTCTTTAGCTATTGTGGAATTAAAGTAATTTTATGTACTAATGGTGCTAATACTTTGCTCTATTAGGAAAAGGAAGGTTCTTTTCAAGACCTGCTTATTGTAATTATGATTGCAAAAAGCTGATATAATGCCTCACCATATAGTGGAAACTGCAGATTTTTGTTGTCCCCCATTAAAAGGATGTGCCAAGGGAAAACTGAAAAGAGCCAGGGTGGTCCAAGATTGTCCAAATATAATACAAATAGAAAGATTGTTCATATTTTATCATAGAAATCCACTGGTAAGTCAATCTAAAACAGACTTCCTTCCATTCCCTTCTTCAACAATTTTTTTTCATATTACTAAAATATCAGCTTATCTTTCCTAACATATTCCACTTCCTTGAAGTTAGTCACAAATTTGGGAATGATGTGTCTGCAGGGATAGTTTCAGATACTCATTTTTTATCCGGGAGAATTGAGATCTACTTAAGCACAAATAGTTGCAGGTACTTCAACTCTAATTTGAAGGCTACCCTCCTGCTTCCTTCACCTCTTCCAATAAAACCTACTAAGATTCCTCCCTTTTCTCTAGGTTAAATTATTTATACTACTTACAGATGCCAATTATCCTTCATATCCTAATTCGAGGTGTACTTCAGCACAATGTTCTTCGAGATTTCCCTTGTTTTGAATATCCAGATAAACTTTCTCTCCAATGCCCTTTTGTCTAATGTTTCACTTTGGAATATGTTAGTTTTTCCTTATTGCCACACCGTATTTCTTAACCTGTTCACCAAAGTTGCCTTCATGTAAAAGAAGGATATGCCAAGGGAAAGGGTATCTTGTGTCCTAAGATTGCCTAAATTCAAATAATACAGACATCATAGAAAGCAAGTGATAAACACCTCACAAGCTGACTTCCTACTCTCTTCTTTATTTATTTTTCTTATATGTGTTTCATAAGTGGTCTAGTATTGTTTTTTAACTAAAATAAGTGATCTAGTATTTTTTTTTTTAATGAAAATAAGTGACCTAGTATTTCTTCACTGATATACTCGCTTTTATTAAGTTATTAACAACATTTGGGCATCATGCTCTTGAAGGGCTATTTTGTAGTTATTTTCAACTGGGAGGATAGTTCAAATCTATTTGGAACAAGTCGAGGTACTTATCTCTCCTTTTTACTAAGGCATTTTTCTTTTCATAATATAATGCATGAGAAACTGTGTTTTTGTTAGTTATTTTCTTACAATTGTCTTTGCCTAGTTCTGAAATAGTACTAATACATACACTTCAAATGACACTAGGTTTTTGTTCATTTGAACAATTTTTCTAACAATAGCTTGATTATCAGAGATCCAGCCTTAGAGGTGTACTTCAATGGACTATATTATATATAGAGCAAGCTGCTCCTTGCTAAAACATGTACATGTACAAATATATAAATGATATTAGTGATTATCCAGAAAGTAAATTGTAATTGGAGCTTATAAAATTGGTCAACCCTGATGCATCTTGAACCTCTTTGTCGCACTTGAATTTCTTCTTACCAGCAATACACAATTAAAATTTAAAATCAGAGGAATTCTTTTGTATTGTAAAAGGAAAAGTACAAGAGTCAGTCTTTTCTCTAGTCAGTAACATGTCAATAGTGTAAAATAGGCTCTTATACATGTGGGTGGCTTAATTTTTTTTCTACTCTTCATCTACGTTGAACACACTACAGTAACATATTTGAAAATCACATAACTGAATAGTGAGAATATCTTCTATAGTGGTAGTGTCATTGTGTCACAAAATTACAAATACCGGTGATCTTTCATTGTCCCAAATTAGAGGTCTTTTAGTTTAGCACAAAATGGTCTAAAATTGCTCATGTTCCAGTGAATAAGATAAACCTTTGATGCATCGTACTCCAAGGTCAAAATCATTTAAATCTGGTTTGCTCTCTCAAACCTCCTTGTGTCTGCTTGCTTTTTCACTTTGAAGTCAACTAAATGTTCATGATTTGTTCTCCACTTTGCTTTCACTTGTTTGCTTTATATATATTGCCAATGATTTCCAAAGAGTCTAGTGTCAAACCTTTAATTCATATTTTTCAACATATTTTACTGCATAGCTTTTGTGTATCTTTAAATTTTAGCTCTATTTGTACAGTTCTTGAATTATCCCTTTTCCTTGTGTTTTCTTGTTCATTAAACTCTGATCTGCTTGTTAGAGTTGAAGATTTCATAAAACTTTTCTTCAAAACCAGCTACTTTCAAGCCAAAATTGGAAGGTCAGCTCCTATTTTGATGAAGTTTCAGAATGTTGTTCCTGACAAAGAAAGCCTCATGTTGACTGGTGTTGCTTGAAATCCTTCTCCATTTGCACGGATGGTGGGACCCACTTCGTGAGATCTTTTCTAGTTGTTATTGTTATTGTTGTAATCCAAGAATGGCTTTTTTTTTTTAATGTCTTTGTAGACTCTAGCTAGAATTTGTTCTAGAAAGATTGTTGTAAACACATTATTCTATAGTAAAAGATTTTACTAGACTAGGTCCCGTGGTTTTTCCCTTTCCATTGAAGGGTTTTCCACGTAAAAATTTGGTGTCTTGATTGTGGGTTGTTTCTACACTTTTTTTTTTTTTTTTTTTATAATTTTAAATATTGGTTATTATGTTTTGCTAGTTTATTTGAAATACCCATTGAATTTTCACAAAGAGAGAAAAAGAAAATAATTCCATTGTGTGTTGAATTAATTGGCTATTTTTCTTGACAGAGGCTAATCTTCAAATTAGACAATTTTTGGTGCCTAACCTGTTCCATTCACCATACCCTAATGCCGAATCCTCTATGGTTATATATATGAGATCTCTATATAGAGGTCTAGCTACTTCTTGGAACTTAAGAAATTGACAACTCTACTCTTTGCACTGAGCTTGAGTTCATTATGTAATACCCTTTCCTTGTGTTGGATGGATGTATATTGGATTACTCCAATTCCCCACGTGTCAAAATATTGTCTTTTTTAAAAAGTAAATAGACACTTTTATGACATTCATAACTTTTGCCTTCCTTTACTTGAAAGTCATTATCTTTTGTATTCAAGTTGAGGGAAAGAAAAAAAAAATTAGAGGAAATCCAAAAATAACATTAGAGGAAATGGTTTGAGAATTTTTAATCATAGGTGACTCTGAGAATGTTTATTGTTCTCTCTTTAGTTTAGGGAAATGGTTTTGGACATCACATTTGGTTTTACATTCAAAGCTTGGGAAGAATACTAGAAAATGTTTAATCATGTGACTTTGAATAGTTCTCTGCTAACCTTTTAACTATCCTTAGACCTAAAGCTAGTTAATGGCTAGTTATCTTTATTAATCACCCCTTCAATATTGTTGGCTAACTTTGATGGTTAAAGATCATAGTCAATAGGTAAAAAATTATCAAGCATAAAATTTTTGTGTACACCCATTAGTCAAAACAAGTCATTTTCACAAAAAAAAAAAAAAAAAAAAAAAATGGTATCTTGGACTTTATTCAATTTCATCTTCTACCAGGAAGTTACTTTGTTTGAACTTTGTTTGAAACAAACGTAAATTTTAAAGAATTTGAAATTTTTATTCATACTAATTGCTAGAGATGTGTACAATTTACTTAATCAACAGTTTTCTAATATGGATTTTTTTTATTCTTTTAAAGATATGCTTTCCTGTTAGGCAACCCATGGTTTCGCTGCTATAGGTGCCTAAGCTAGATTAAAGCCAAGATGTTTGTCATGTTCCTTTTTTTTGTCCCCCTCCCCTTCATTCAAATTAGAAGTTAAAATGGTGTAAGTGTTAAAGATGATTGTATACGAGGAGAATCTATGATAATCTGCTGCAATATGAAAATTAATAGTCTTTTACTCTTCTATTGCCACATACATTGACTATGAACAAATCAATAAACCACACTTCATTTCTTATTATTTTTCTTATTCAATGTCACAAGGTCCACTTTATAGGCCTTGCAGCCGTGACATGAGAATGAGAAAAAAATGTTGTTATAGATTACCAGTAGTCGCAAACTTATGCAATATATGAGAATATATAATTATTTTGAGATGTGGTATAATGTATGATTTATTCTCTAAATTTTATTGTAAATAATTTGTTTTTCCTAAAAATTAAACAATTTTTAAAAGAAATTTATGACTATTTTTAAAAATATATAATTTTATAATTTTTGGTGTTTTTTATTGATCTTATTCTTTTTTGGAATGTTCCATATTTTTTTAGCTATTGTTCTTATGCATTATATTTGCCTAATTTATTTTGGTACAGCTAAAATGTTTAAGTTTTAAATCTATTATTCAAATTTCTCATTCTTTTAAGAAGATTATTATAATAATCAAAACTTATCAAATAATTAAAATTGATATTGCTCAAATAACTGATAGCACTCTTAATTCAAACCTATTTTCTCCCATTTTTAAGTAAGTACGCCAAAGTGGACCAAAATGAACTTAATGGAGCAAGATAGACCTAATAGACTAAAATGGACCTAATTGATCAAAGTGGACTGAATGAATCGAAATTGACCGAATTGGACCAAATTCCAAACCGTAATTGGTAAACATAACTCAAAAAATTAAAAATAATTATATTAATAAAGTGATGTAAAAACCATAATATGTGATAAGTAATGTATTCCAACATGATGGAAGTGGTTTGTTGTTAAAGTAACATCAATCAAATTTTTATAACATTAATATTTTTAACTAAATTATTATGTATGCATTTATGATTCTATGTACTTGTTGAAGGTTTTATCCAAGTCAAATTTAGTTACATGTAGAGTTTTTTTTTTTTTTTTTTTTTTTTTTTTTTTTTTTTGAAAGATGTAGAGAATGTTGGTATACCACAAAAAAGCATATCAGGAAAACCACTTGCATGTAATATTTTATACAAAAACAAAAAGAAACGAAAAAAAAAAAAAAAAATCATTTGGCCTTTATTATCTCTATCTCTTGAAGTTATTGAAAAATGACATATGGTTCTCTAAATAGGAGCGAAACTAGAAAACTTGGCCTTAAATACTATATTAGCATACAGATATGAATACAATTATGGAATGAGACTTTCTTTTAAAGTAACTATAAACTAAAAATAAATAAATGATGTCGCCATCCTAGGTATTTGTATTACATGTATTTTCTATTATAGTTAAATTGAGGTTGAAGAATGTGCAAAGACAAGCTTGTGAAAGTTGATGATCATATCATGATTGATAAGTTATAATTAGTTTTGGGATGGAGTAAAGGCATAATGCATTATTACATATATTGATATTTATATAAATATTTTTTAAAGAAATAATGAAAGGAAAATGATAAAATAGCCACTGATGTGGCTCAACAGAAATGTAGCAACAATAACGTGTTGCAATTTAGCTTTTAAATATAGATAATATTGGTATAAGAAAGACTTAGGTACAGTACTTAGGTCATATTCCTTAGGTTTTCCTTTTAAAATTTTGCCATGTGAATTTTTTCTTATGAGAAGAAAGTGTATTTTTTTTAATTAAGTAACCACATGGCTGAATCTTAAGAAGAGAACCTAAGGAACAGCACATAATGTACTGTACTTAAGTTTTGTCCTATTGGTATAGATATAGATTAACTTGTTGTATATAATAATTAAATTTGAGTTTATTTACCTTATAACACAATAGTATATCTTGTTTTTCATTATTTTATTTACTTTATAACACAATAGTATATCTTGTTTTTAATTATTAGGAAAACCATGGTTCAAATTCCTATATATGATTTAGTAGTTATTAGCTACGACTTACTTCTTTTGCTTTTTAAAAATGGACCATTTAAAAGAGCTGTTTCTAAAAGAAAAATGAACTTTTAAAAAGTAATACTTGGAAGAAATGTGGTTTCAAAATGGGACGTCAAAAGGAACTAGTGTCATTATGTATAGTATATCTCTTATGCATTTTAGCTCTTTATTTTACTCATCTATTCTATCATATGCATATATGTCTGGTTCAACATGTAAGGATTTGCAAAGACGCTGAAAGCCATGCTTATACATTATGTATTTTGAACAGTATGGATCAATTATTCATTATAGGCCGCTAAGTATTTTGCCCACTGGGTATAATACCACCGTAAATAGGCTGGGTTTGCTCTCATATATATTTCCATTTGGGAAGTGCTTTTTTTATTTTTATTTTTTTTATTTTTTAAATTGACGTAAAACCTCACAAAGGCAAAGTCCTTTAGACCCATTCTTAGAGAGTAAACTATGGATACGCGTTCCCACCCACTAGAGCTGTGTATCAAGTAATTCAAAAGAACTATTAGGGACCCATTCTTAGAGAGTAAACTATGGATACGCGTTCCCACCCACCAGAGCCGTGTATCAAGTAATTCATAAGAACCATTAGTGAATATCGAACCTAAGATGTCAAGGTCTATAGCTCACCCCAAGCTTCCAACCACTTAGGCTGCACCCTGATGGGTTGTTTGGAAAGCAAATTAAACTGGCTCCTCTAAATAAACATGTTGAAGCTTCTTTTGTTGCATACATAAGTTACATCCAGTTTTCCCCTGCATCCTTATGCTCCATTCTGGATCATTAAAATTTCATGAAAAATCATATTGCATAAGGAAGATAGATATACGAAAGGAATTGAATTTTTTGAAGTTTCATAGTGGATGCTTTTGAAACATGTTTTGTAATTATATAGATAAGGTAAAACTTGGTATATTTCCTTAAGACATTATATCTTTGGTTCTATAAATAAATTCAACATGTTTTGTAATTATATAGATAAGGTAAAACTTGGTATATTTCCTTAAGACATTATATCTTTGGTTCTATAAATAAATTCAACCATATTACGTATACGACAGTGTAGCACAATCATGGGACTTTTGGCCAATGCACTTCCTTGAGTATAATTACAGCTTCCATGGCTAGCAAGTTGAATTTAATTGAAAATTCCCAAGTTACAACACCTAAAATACTTGAACTAAAATACTGTATTTAAGTGTTAGCCTTATAAATAAACTTATTCTGTCCACTTTATGTAAGTCAAGCGAAATATGGCCTCAGGTTGGTATGTGGCACATTCAACAGAATTTAACATCATCAAACATGCAGTAACAAAATCAGACACTTGTTCTGCCATTACAAGCATTTTATAAGTTTGTTTGTCAATGGTTCACAACCTGAATTGAATTTAATTTGGTAACCTTTTTGGTTTATAACTTTAGTCCCTGAAAGACTTGCATGCAAACAAACTCTCTTTGTCCACAAGGACACATAACCTAATTAATTTTTTCCACAATTTTCATTATTTCTTACGAGGACCGGGATTATGCACCTCCCGTTAATTCATTTTCCCCCAACAAATCCAAGATGCTTCATTAATCGCCTCACATTCTTTAGAATATACAAGGTGCATTTCATATAAAAGGTCATAAAAAAGCAGAGTGCTGACCTGAGAATGGCCCCAGTGAATTCTTTGCAAATATCACTTTGCTAACCAACAGTCTCCACCTAGCCTCATCTTTCTTCGCCTGTTGCTGCATTTTTTCCTTGAAATGCCTGGAAGCAAGAGGGAAAAAAGAGAACTTATTAACAATATCATCAAATTTATCATATATGAATGTTGTCCACATGTATCACTCAAAATGAGCTGCTACATTTTTTACTTGAAATGCCTAGAAGCAGGAGAACAGAAATAATCTTATTAAGACAATTATCAAATTTATCATATAGGAATGTTGCCCAAATCAATCACTCAAAATAAACACAACTAAGATTAGGATTCTGCCAGTGTTAGCGCACTACCCACTTACCAAGTAATTGGTTCAATGCCAACTGAGCATTGCCCAAGTGATTGAACTAACTACTCTCAAGTCTCTAGAATAGATTTTTTTTTTCTTTAATGTCTGTCGATAACTTAGGTGAAATTCAACCTGACTGCCATTCAATAGGAGGTTTTCACCTTTGATAATGATCTTATTGAGGAAATGTTAATCTGAGACTTTGGCTGACATGTGCACAACATGACATTCTACATCTTTCATCACTCTTTTTTTGGGGAAGTGGGGATTGGACTAATCATATACTTTCCCCAGACAATGAAGGGCATAGAGGCAAAGATAGAAATTTCATGCTTACCTACAAAGAGGGACCTTGCAAGAATCAGGGTCATTGCACAAGCGAGAATGCAATTCAAGCAGCTGCCACATGCGCTTGCAGTGAACACATCCACCAGGAACTCGGGTCTTACAACTGGAGAAGTGACGAACTAAAGTCTCAAGCCCTTTGCAAGCTGGGAAACCACAAGCAACCTGGCTTCCTTTCAGAACCTTGTCACGAGGCCCTATTGTTCTACACCCATCCCTGCATATGTGAAGGAGGGCTTCCATCGCCTCATGCAGTTGCAAGTACACCTTTTTCTCTTCCATTCTCTTCAATTGGTCTTCTTTTCTCTGAAACAAAGAATCGAACAAAATGATTATGAAAGAAATGTAAGCTGATGATTGAGAACAAAAAAATTCGTTGTCCAACAAATTGTTTATCAATGATTGAAGAATATGAGCTTTCTACTTATGAAAGTCAGAAATTGACAAGTATACAATGTAAATAATTTTAAATTGACCTAAAATTAAAAAGGTTAAACTATAATAGCCTCCCTCAAGATTTGGGGAAATGTAAGAAAAACCCTCTTATTTTTATAAATGAAAATCCACCTCTTTGAGGTTTTGATTTATATTAACAAGTAAGTCCTTAAGATCATTTATGTCCATTACAAATGAAGTCAAAATACATGTTTTTCAAATTAAATTCTCATCTAGGATAACCTCAATATAATGCTTACTATCCAAATTGGTTATATGAAGAAAATTAAAACTACAAGGAGTAAGTGTAAATTTTAAAAATAAAAGTGGATTTCTAACATTTCCCCAAAACACAAGGGAAGTTAATGTACTTTACCTAATTTGAGGGGAAAAAACATAGAGTTAATCCATTGATTAAAAAAGATAAAGAGTAGTTTTCAACAAATGGAGTGGGTCCTCTGTACTAGCATGTGAAGGGTAGTGAGAAGGGTGGGGGGAAGGGGGGGAAAGTAAATAATCTTCTATATTAATGTTATGAAAAGCATAGATTTGGATATTTTTACACACTAGGACCAAGTAGATAGTCCATTGCAGGATTTGTTGTGCAGATCCCAACAGTAAGAAAGTAAAGGTAGGATTTTTTTTTTTTTTTTTACAAGGCTTAAAAGTTAACTAACCAGGAAGTTAGTATGTTGTGGATCCATTAGGAGGTTGTTGAGCCAGGGATCTACCACATACCCAGTGCAAAAACCTTCCTTGTTGCCTTAATTGTTATGAAATTCAACAGATAGTTAACGTACATAAATTATAGAAAGCATATATTTATATATCCATTAAAATTTCCATGCTCAGTTCATGATGACAGATATAATTTTCCTTGAACAAAGAACAGGAACTGACTTACTGAATCTGCCTCAACAAGGCACTCTAGAAGTTCTTGTTCAAGTGCAGGATTAGCCCGCTTCATTACTTTCCAACCTTCAGTTGAAGATATAGTTTTGAAGTCTCTGATAATCATATGAACACAAATGAAAGAGAGCCGTGGTGCGTCACAATTCCTTGCCAATTGAAGTACATCTATCACGTTTTCTTTGGTCAGCCAGCCCTGCTCCAGAACATATATACAAACTCTTTTCAGCGATGGGACTGAGTAGGAGTGTGATAAAACCAACAAATGGAGAACAAACTGCTTCATTTCATCCTCTTCATAGCTGCATTAGAATATTTAAGAAGAAATAACTTTGAGCATTTTAGCTAGAATCGCTATCTGAGAGAGAGATGGGGATGCAAAAAGATGGAAAAGGACAACTCCAACATACCAGGACGAGTAAATAAAACGGATAAAAGCATAGGCAGCTTGATAAGGCACCCCGGGAATCTTGATGTATCTCATACCATTCTTAACTTTTGATTGCTGTAGAATATTCCCCAGCACAGGAGATGCAACACTCTGCATGGTGAAAAAAAAAAAAAAAGCCTTTAGGCCCATCCCTGTTCAAAAATTCCTCAGCAACTAAAATAAAGAAATTCCAGGAATTTGCATGTGATGAAATTATAGTTTCAATAGTCCCATTGCCTCATTTAAACCACCATTTCTAGAAATTGAAAAGGCAGCAACTTTGTCAGTATAATATTTTCTAGTGAATGTCTTTACACTATTAAGTCAGGACCAGCAATAAAAATTGGGCTAGCTCAAAATTATAAAAGGAAGTTCAATCAACTCACCAGAATACTGGAATGAGCCAGAATATATGATTTGTCCTCTGTAATAATATAGACATCTGAACCATATCCTTCCTTGAAAAGCTTGTCCCATGTATCTTTTGTTTCCTTGGGGACAGAGCTACACTCTGAAAGCCTATTGGAATATTTGATTCTAATACAGGATTTACTAGGGAGAGAAGGTGGTTTTGGAATATTACATTTAGAGGATACAGAAGAGGAGGGAACTTCCAGCACAGGTAAAATATCGGCTGGATTATCTTCTTCTAGGTGTATATTAAAAGATCCACAGAAGGATTCACCAGTTGAGGATGGCCAGGGATAGTCAAGATCTGATGAAGCCATTAAATACTAGGTATTATGTACTACACAGCTATCAAATTCTAATCAAGGATCTGCATACAAGATAAAAACAGATTATGAGAAGTGTCAATTAATTGCAAGTGGCTAACGTTCAAAATGATATTAAAAGAGTATCAATGAAACAAAGGGAACATAGCATGCATAGTATTTGACGATGATATTAATGAAACAGTGATTATGTTGGAAACAAATCTAGATATATAGTTGCTTAAATGGGATCTAAAGTTTGCATCATAATGTCAAACTTCTTCAGAAAAGGAATGCCAAACAGAAGTAAACAAACAAAGCAGAACACCCTATATTATCAAATAGGAAAAGAATCAATTTCATACATCCTTTACTATGACTTGTAGAACATTCATAAAGTTGCTTTGCTTTGAGGTTACAGATTTCTTCCATGCCCACAAAAATCAATACCAGGAAACCTTAAATTAATTTGCCACAAAAGTTCAGAATCCACCCTAACCAGATACTTTACTTAAAATTATAACTAATTGTTTAAATGAATCTTCCATAAACCTTCCATGTGCCATTCACACAAATTTAGACATTGAAATGCGCATACATACTGTAACCTTTATAGGGGATGTGTTAGAAGAATTAATCATAAAAGTTTACCTATCAAAAAAAAGAATTAATCATAAAAGTACCAAACGAAAACATACAAGGATTATAGCATCTATTCCATTGATGACAAAAGTAATTAAAAAAAAAAAGTAGTTGGAGATTACGATAATGATTAAAGTGTCAAATTCAAGACAAAAGTCCACATTCACACACACATTAACAATTAAACATTTGCAAATGATACATATTGAATAATGATTACAAGAACATGCATAATATGTAAATAAATAATAAATAAGACTTCCTTTTTATTTATTACACATAGATGATATCCATAGAATATGAAGAATTAAAAGGAATTTTTATATAGAAACCAAGTTTGGCAGCTAGTCAACCATTAATACAAAACAAACGATAATTACATGGTAGAAATTTCTTAAATGGCAAGGAAGTATAAGAAAATAAATAAAAAACTCCAAGTCTTACAAAAATTATTTTCCTTTGGGGAAAAGTTCTGGTCAAGTATGAATTAAACAACCTGATTCAAAAATTTACACTTTAACCCACCTGGGTCTAACTGTATTTAGTTTTGGCTCATGAGTCATGAGTTTAGTGTAGACATTACAATCTGTGTAAATTAGACCCAAGTGGGTAAATCACTCTTTGGTGGATCAAACTTTGACCCAAATCACAGGTGGGTTAAATTTAATTAACTTTTTAAAGGTTTCTCGGCAATCAAATACATACACACCAGATGGGGAGAGTTACCTTCAGAAAAGGCAGCAAATCTCACACAAAAATATTTGAGATTTGTGCAATTCTTCCTAGAAGCTTTATGGTACAGAGCTATAGAACCTGAAAATCAAATTTTTAAAAAAGTTATTAATAATATTCCAAACAAGCCCCTTCAAATATCTTCACAAAAATCAAAACCCAAATCAATCATAGTATTCAAAACATAATAACAAAAGCATCCTCAAGTAAAAGTCCTAAACTTTTCTTCTGCTATATAAAATTTCTCTGATGAGAAAAATCCTAACTTTTTAAGGTGGAAATGTATTTCAATTTCCAACAAAAAATCACACTTTTAAAAAAACGAACTTGATTTGATTTTTAGGGAAAATATTTGATGGGTATTATTTTTATTAAAATAAAAACACAAAGAAGCAATGGAGCCAAAATAATTTTCTTCTAGTAAAATATGCTCACCCCCAAAAAAAAATTTAATAAATAAATAAAAATCTTCTAGAACTTAGAAACTATTAAAAAAAAAAAACCCACCCGGAAAACACTGATTAAAACTGCATCAAAGTGATTTTAACTTCAAATTTCACAAGAAAAAAGAGAAAGCAGCTAATCAAACCGAACAGAATGGAAATAGTTATGAAGGAGAAGAAATTGGAGGTACCTTAATGAAGAAGTAGATACATCAAGTGATTGTAGGAAATGGGTCAAGATTTGTTTATGGAAAATGCAATGAAAAGACTGATGGGTCTGTGAGTATTTGTGTGTGTGTGTGTGTGTGAAGCAGAGCAGAGTAATATAGACAAAAGATTTTAGTGAGAGAGAAGAGGAGAGACGTGTGCCTAAAACAGGAGGGAAATTGAGAGTAGGAGTCTGTTATTTAGTGGGGGAATGAAAGGCATTAGTTTTGGTCTTTAATGTCATTGAAGTCCATTATTTATAGTAACTTTGTTTCTTTTTCTTTCTTTCATTTTTTATCATCATGGTTGTTGTTGTTGTTATGGTTATTTGTCATCTCTCTCATGGTATATTCAATTATTATCTTCTTTTTCTTTTCTTTTTTTAATTTAATAGTTGGGGGTGAGAATTTATTTGAGATTTTGGACAACTTTGTCAGAAAAAAAAAATGTTATTCTTACAATATCTTCACAATATTTTCATAACAAATCTTAAATGAAAAATTATTATTGAAAGATAAAAAAGTAATTTTGATAATGGATTTAAATTAGAACATAAAAAAATATTATAAACATAACATTTCTCTTATTAGAAAAATTAGAAAAAAAAAATATTTTATGAAACTTTTCTCTCATAATATATGGGACCCGTATGTGTGGGGCTCATACACCTCTTTTAAAAATGAGAAAATATCACATGAGATTTCTCTCTCATAATATGTGAGACCCATATTTATAGGATACATAGCTTATGAGATAAATATAAATCTTTTGCATCACTTTTTGTGTTCTATTTCATGTTTCACTAATCACAATTTATCATATATTTATTCAAGCTTTCTTATAAAATACTCAAACTTGTGATTGGAAAAAAAAAAGTGGTATAGTATAGAGGATTTGAATATGAAACCGTTTTGTAACATATTTTATTTTTAGAAATTAGAATCACCCAAAAATTATTATTTGAGTTAATGCTCTTGGCCATTGAGTTATTGTCCTTATAGGACTAAGGATAATAAACTACTATTATCGAAAGAGGATAATAAACTACTACTATTTTTATGGCTGAATTATTTGTTAAAGCTGAATTTTGTCTCTACAATATAGAATGGACCAATTTTATTTATTGAAGCTTCGGAGAAAGTATACCACTTGCTGTCAAAGTTGACTGTTGAAATCATAAAAATTGTTCTACATTTGATTACTTTGATTTATTTGCAGGGTCTAGAGCTTTAAAAAAAAAAAAAAATGAAAATGACATGCTACAGTTTCTGTTTGTTTTAATATTTAATATTTTCTCTCTATTATCTAAAAAAAAAAATATTTTCTATATACTAAATCATTTTCTAAAAAATATTTCCTTAAAACTATTTAATTTTTCTATGTTTAGAACTAGATGCAACCTTAAAATAAATTGTAAAATTATCTATTGACCTCTTTTATTTAGCATAGAATTGTTTTCCTTACTTAGCTTCACCTAAAACAAAATTGTTTTTTAGAAAATTTTAGTAGAAAACAACTTTACTTCACATCAAGCTAAATAAGGAAAATAAAGAGATATTTTTCATTTGACCTTCTTATTTTTTTTAATACAAATAAAGAAAATATAGAAAACTATCTTCACATAAGATATTCTATTAAAACAAACGGAACTCATGTATAAGACAATTTTCATGAACATTAGTCCATACCGAAAGAAATTGAGGGCAAAAGGAATATTTAAACCCTTTTAGGTACTAAACTGATACAATCGATAATTTAAGAATAAAATTGAACTATAACAAAAAGTTATGTACCAAAATCATATTGCGAAAGAAAGAACTAAAAGAAATAACATTTTGAGCTTTATTTTTTTTTATTTTTTTAAATTCCACTAACTTGATAAAATTTTAAGAAAAGGGTAGAACAAAAAATCAATCAAAAAAAAAAAATATATATATATATATATATATATATGACAACGAATATCAGATTCAATTTCAACAACCCACCCTCCCATGCATAAATCTGAAATTCCATATTCTCTCCTCACTTTCCATTTTATCCATATACAAAATTTTAGACGTTATGTATTACTAAATGTCTTAATCATAAGAAAGGAAAAATATACTACAGTGGACTTATGCATCAAATAAATATCATGCATTAATCATTGAAGGTTAAGAAGTTTCACACTCCCAAAATTTAGAATCTAGTAAAAAATTGTATCTTATAAATACACTAAAATTTTTTAGTTCAAGTTAAATTGTTTTGGAAGCCAAGCCTAGCTTTTATGAAGGCCATGACAAAGACTTAATTTTTTTTTGTAATTTAAAACGTATGTTTTAAACTTAATGAACACAATTTCGAACTAGAATGAAATCTTGCTTACCTCAATTTGTTTTTAGGGGAATTAATTTGATTGGAGGCCAACAAAATTCCAGGACAGTGAGGAGCCAAAGTTATAACGTGTTCATAGCAAGCCAAGGATAAGTGCCATCCTTCATATATCTGGTGAAATTTGAGGTTAGTGAATGGCACCAAAATACCATATTGTGACAAAACAAAATAGTGGAGGGTGGAGCCAGATAAGATTGAATCTTACCAAACCAAATTAGAGTTAAATGGCAATGACAACAATTGGAGAATCGGAGAGATTATCAATGCCAGATTTCATAATTATATAGAAAAATCTAGAATTGGACTTATAGCATAGTGATTAAAAGTGGATCATATGCTAAATATAGTCCAATTAATATTTTCATCTTTCTAAAAAGAAATATATTGATGATCATATCTCTCTCTGATCCTTAATGGATATTACAAATCTTCTTAAGAATACAAAAACATACTTCTAAATAGCAAGCACCTATTGATAAAATTGTGGGTTGTTAAAAGAAATTAGGAATTTAACTCTTATTTAAATAGTTATTAGTTGCTCAAAAAAAAATTAAATAGTTATTACATAGCTAATAGACTAATCTTGTACCCTTTAAATTGTGCTAAGTGGCAAGAAAAAAAGACTAAGATTTAATCCCAAAATTAAACTTTGGGATTAGACTTGAACGGACATACAATAGGGCCCCATGATAAATATACCTATTTTTTATATATAAATGTTTAAAGTCTGGTCCTCATAAAATTACATCTAACCCCATTAAAAATTCACTTGATCCAAAGAAGTCACTAGAAAGAGGTTGGCTGGCTCATGACATATGGGCCTCCTCCCAAAAAAATAAATAAATAAAAATAACAAAAAGCATTTTTTGAATTTTTTTTTTCTAAATTGTTTTTTATTTTGTGATTATTGTATACAACAAAAATTGTTTCCTAATCCGCAAAACAATGGAGAACTCTGCGAAGTGCGAAGAAAGAAGTTAAAGGACTTTAAGCAATTTTACTCTTTTATTTATTTACTATTTTTGTACTTCTTTTTTATCATTATATTGAATATTACTTTTTTATAAAGAGATTGTATACTTGTAGTAAATTTGAATCACATGTATGCTTTTGATTCATCATCATTTTTTTTTCTTTAGGATTGTGTCAACAATAGGTAAGGACTAGAAGATGAATAAACTAACAACTTGTTTACACTTTACACAGTAGTTGTACTTACGAACTCTTCCAACTTTGACTATAAGTATGGAAAGGGAATTTTTACTTTTTAGTTAGGAATATTGTCAAAATTAAGTTTTACAGCAAATAGAAATATGATTTTCTAAAGGGCCTTTTGAATTTGTACAATAGAAAGCAAATTGTTATGAAATTAGCATATTATCAATAATAGATGACTTTTGAAGTTAAAAATAATATTGAGTTTCATTTAATGAATGATAAATGTATGGAAAACAATATATGTGTCTTTTCTTTTAGCCAATTTTTTGTAACACTGGATAAATGCTAGTTTTATATATGATATATTAATTTAGACTTGAATCATAATATATTATTTATTCTTGAATCATTAGACATGGTTCCATTCCTTTGATGAAGAATGTATATTGCTTAGTTTAGGATGCATTCACGTTAAGTTGATTAGCTTCATTTCACAATTAAGATTTTATAGATGTGAAAATATGTAGTATATTACATTATTTAAATTTTAAATAACTTGACATTTAGATTTATAATATTAAATAATTTTTTTATAATTCAATAATTAGGAGTATAGAGATTTGAATCTTAAATGTCTCTGTTAAAACACGAGCCAACTAGTTGAGACTCATGATATATTTAATTTGAACTATAAAATAAATTTATTTACAAATGAAGAATGTCGTAATATTATAAATAAATAAAAATAACAGTTTGTTATTATTGTGCTGTCTCTTGGAACCTCACCTGTGCTAGCTCAAAGTTCTCTGTAGTCCTAACCTAAGATGAAAATAAAAAGTACTCAAAAAATTAAGTTAATGCCCAAAATTACACACAATAAATTAACAATCTAACAATAAATACAATCTTATTTAAACTCAACTAAAAGAGAAAAATTATTTTGTATTCCTAGAGTATTATAAATGCATACCCTCCCATCTCATATGAATAGTTGGTCCCACTAATTAAATTTATGATAGGATCCACATTCATGTGAGAGAATAGATTACACATTTATGATACTCTGATAGTACCTAATAATTTTCCCCTAAAAGAATAAGAAGATACCAAACTCCAAGTCAGCAGCAAAGCACCAACCTACTCCAACTAGTATAGGTGTAATTGTGTAAAGTTACAGTGCCACCGACTAAGTACATGCAAGCTCATTAAAGAGCCTTTAGTCTATGTGGGCTGGAGTTGGATATTGTTGTTATTTTTGGTAGCCTTGAGTACCTATCTTTGTACTAAAGGAACCTGTGTAATATTCCCTTCACTCACTTCACTACCCTTTTTCCTTTTCTTTTGGGATGCCTTGATTATTCGATAGTTACACGATAGGATGAAGAATTTGAATACTAGATATCTCAATTATAAATGTTAAGATGTGTAAATTAATTGAACCACAAAGCTTTTAACGGAAAGTTTAACTCAGTCATAAAGTTAGTGTGTGTGTGTATATATATATATATTGAATTCCAAAGTTTATACTTTGGATTATCGCAAGCAATCTTCTCTCATTGGATTTATTTGCTTCATAAAAAGGTTAATTCTCAATTTGAGATTTACTAAAATTGCAAATGGAGGAGGAGTTGAAAACAATATTTGATCCGTTCTGGTTACCTATAAGCAAAGTCATTGTTGATAATGGTGCGCATTTTCAAAATTAGGGGCTTGTTCATTTCTCTAATATGGATATCTTCCATCCCCACTTTCAAGATATATGTTCAATGATGGTATGTGCTACGTACTTTTCCATAATCTTTTCCACGTTAGCTTTGTGAAACAGACTGAAAGAGAAGTATGCTCAAAGTGAATAGCACCAATCTGCCGACGGAATTTGCTATTCTAGTTATGCATGTTATGGGTGTTAGAAACTTAGAATACCATAAGATTAAGAGAAATTTTGTTTTAGCTATTAGGACTCTAAAGTCTAAATTAACTAACTTTAATTTTTTAATGATGAATACTTGGTTGAGAATTTTAAGAATTGGTGCTAAAATTTTTGTAACTCAATTGATTGGCATATTCTGATCTTTCGAGAAATTCATGGTTCAAATCCCCTTTACCTCAATTGTCGATGTATAAAAAAAATACAATTTATTGGCAAGGTGTTAGAAGTTCGAATAAACGATTTTGGTTTTGTTATAGAACAAATCTAATGACACGATTTGTTTTATAATTTTTTTCATAATTTATTGAAATAATAAGTTGAAGTTGTGCAGAATTAAAATGAAATTAATGATAAATCTATTTGAAAGTGATTATTTACTCCTCACCAATTATCACCCTAACAAGTTGTGAGTTAAGTAGTTACCATAATAATAATGTTGGTTTGCATGCTAACAAAACAAGCAGTTGTCAAAGGAAACACATGTCGCCTGAGAACAACATGGCGAAAAAGACTCTTGGAATGTCCAAACTCCAAACATAACTTTAACACATTTATTTATTATTTATTACTATATGAAGTTCGACAAAATACTTTCATTAATTTGAAGCTGCTATGCCTTGAGAACTGGCTTTCTTAATTTATATATTTCTTTCCCAAATTTTGAGTTGTTTGAAAGAGTCAAGACTCAAGCTTGTCTTGACCCTTTCAAAAAAAAAAAAAAAATTGTCTTGACATTTGGACTCATGAAAAGGTCTCTTACTCATTCTTTGTACATAGACCCTTGTCGGCAAAAATAATATCTTCATCGATTTTAAGGTGCTATGCCTTTGCTTTCTCATTGCTTCCCCAATTTTGAGCCGTTTAAGAGGGTCAAGTTGTCTTTAGATTTTGACTCATGACAAGGTTTCACTCCTTTGAACAAGACCCTTGTGTCTAACTCTTACTCCTTATGACTCGCATTAAATATTGCTTGGAATCATTGTAACCATTTATTTTTCTTGGAATTATTGTAATCATTTTTTAAGATTAAATGATAAATTGTATCATTTAAGTGTGAGATCATTTTTTTATATATATAATATAGAAATTCTACTCTATCTTAATCTAAGTGTATATGTGTGTGAAACTAATTCCTTCTGGAAACTTAAACCTTGACTGTTGTCCCTCATATCCCACAAGCACTTATACTTGTGAAGTGACCATTTTGATTTTACAATATTTTGTATTAAAATTTGGATTCCATCCTAAGATTATATATTGCTCTGATTTGAACCCTGTTGTCTATATCCATTATGAGTTAGCTATTAAATACTACTGCAACTCAAAACAAAAAAATTTATAATGTGTAAAAATTACATAATTTTGTGACTTTTGTTCATGTCAAAAAAATAATTATTTAACACTTTATTTTTATTTTCCACCCTTGTTTTAGTAGTGTGCAACAACCATACGGCCATGACACTAGATCCTTACCAAATCCTAATTCCCTCACACAAAATCAAAAAAATAATAGAGACTCCATCCAAATCAATAATGGAAAAGATAATCTCACTCTTGTGGTCAAGGCATGAGCAACCTCATTGCCTTGTCGACCTATGTGAGAAAAATTATAACTTTGCAAAGTACTCTAACAAACTTAATTAACAAGGTAAAAATAAAGTTGTTTAATCCTGTAGAGCTTTAATAATTATCTTCGAATCACCTTCAAAGATTGAACGTGTGATGCCAATCTCAAGTGCGAGCTGGGCTGCTCTCCTTCCAACCATCATTCCCCAGATTATTACTCCAAAAAAGACAACTCCATCAAAGTTAGTTTTATAGTACAATTCTTCATTGGGGGGTTACCATTTAGAGTTTTTTGCTCTCTTGGGTACCTAATGCATGTGCACTCGTATGTCTTTGAAATTAGTGTAACCTATCCTTAGAGAGAGTTGACACTTGGTTTATCAGAACACCATGTTCATTGAACCGAATAATAAAAAGTAATTATCATAATGCAAACGTGATATCTCCACATTTTATTATACCTCTACAAATTTAAACTTATCTTACTATCAAAGTACACACCAAATAATTTAGATCACACCTCTGAAACATAACTATCAGTGCGGCGGTGTTATAAAACATCAAGAATCATAGTCAGATAATTTTGATTGTTATTATTTTACAAGAAGTGGTCCTCTAGCTCTTGGCTGTTGGCTAAGTTCCTCTATATATTATATAACTCAAGTTCATCAATCACTTGGGTTTTGTCCTATACTTCAAGGATACGTTAGAGTCGTTGACATCCATACCTTTGAACTTTAGCAAATATAGAGGGTCGGTAAAATATACTGGCATTTCACAGTTTGTCCCTAGCCAAAAGCAAATCTTGTGGACTAGTAATTGACACTTGCTCTTCTTAGTTCGATTCTTTGAAAAATCATACATTTGATAATAAATGTGGCGGTCAGTAAAGTGTCTTTATTTGTGTATCATAATCGTAATGGTTAAAAAAGTAGGTTTGGTTGGTTAATTTATTCTTTATTGCTACTTGATTAGATTTTAATTTTTGTTTTTTCAAAGGGTGAGAATTTTACAGACAAGTGTTGTAATCTTACGGGTTGAACATGTTGGTTCTCCTCATTAAGTGACAAGGACAATAAAATAAGGAGGAAAGAATTTAGCAATGAATACCATTATTCTATAAACACTATTATATTGATGAAGAATTTAACAATGAAACCCATTATTCTATGAATACTATTATATTGAAAAGAATATTCACGTGTCGGAATTTTGTATGGACAAAAATCTTATAATCACATATGACGTAACCCTTTTCATAGTCAAACAAGTTATATGATTGAAAATGATACATATTATTAGGGTCTTATACACTGCTCTGTAATTGTTTTGGGGAGCTTTTTTCAATTCAATTCAAAGGAAAAATTGGTCCTTCTCATACTAAATAGCAATATTAAAAGTGAAATAATATCTTAGCTTTTGTTTCTGGCTTGAAGTATTGGTTAAGGTATGTGTATTATATGGTTGCTTGGAAAAGAATGTATGCATTTCTTGAACTCGAAGGATTCCATCCAAGGCTTAGCGATGAATTTAATATCCTAGTTTGAAGGAATAAATTTAGTTTATACTTTAGAAAATCTCTATTAACTCATTATCTAGAATTCAATTGTTAATTGTCAAGAATTTTGTAATTCAACTATCATTTTATGGTATTTCTAGCAAAAACATTTAAGATTCAAAACTTCAAATCCCCGTACATCCAACTATTGACATATGAAAAGTAAAAATAAAAATCAATGAATTTGTACTTTTTACATGAATTGTCAAATTCAATCACGGATGCGATTCATTAATTTCATCTACCCACATGTACTTAAATTAGTAGCTTGAAGAAATATCATCCAACTCATTATACAATCCTCAACACTGTATTAATAATGTTAGATTCCTTCCACACACAAAAACAAAAACAAAAATAATGTTGCCTCAAGTTCAACGAGGTGCATTTATAAATAGGGTCTTATTAAGAAAAATACATATTCAATTATGAGCTATAAATTCATATTTTTAAAAAATGAAACAAAAATACTTTTATTAATAACTTAAGTATCTATTTCATGTACAAATTGGTTAAGATTATATGTGTTTTTCTTAATATTTATATACTATTAGCATGTAACTCGTGCAATGCACATGATTTGTTAAATATTATTAATATTATTTTTTTAAAAATAAAAATTAAAGTGCGTCAAATTGAAATAGTTTAGTCCGGGTCTTGCTTTTGTAAAAAGAATTGAGTTGTGTTTTTATTTTTATTTTTGGTGACTATTTCTTATTCTATTAGCAATAGTAACATGTTATGATTTAAAATGGAGTAGAAATTTAGTGTTTTAGAGACCTTTGGCACTTGAAAGAGGTAAAAGAGGGATAAATATTTGGTGTTTGTGTTTGATGGGAAGATGGACAACCTTTGTAGATAATTATGAGGAACGTAAAAAAAATCCTTTAAGAGATCAATGAGAGAGAGAGAGAGAGAGAGAGAGAGAGAGAGAGAGAGAATTTGGAGGTTTCTAAGAATTGTTGATCAAAGTTATGGATAATCTCTTTGAATTTTGAACCCAATAACTAACTTAACTAAAATAATAATAATAATAATAATAATAAGATAGACACGTGATACAAAATTTTTTTTTAAAAAAAATTAATTAGATTTGCTCTCAACTTTAGCTTTATATGTGTATATATATATATATATATATATATATTCAACTACATTTTTCTAAATATATTTAAAACACCATTTTAATAAAATATTAATTTTTTTTAAGATACAATAGAATTATAATGTATAACATTTGTAACATGATGATAGCTCTTTATTATTATGTTTAATACACCAATTAATTTTTAATATAAGCACTAATTGAACTGCAAATATCTCATAACTAGACCTCACAAAATATTAAAATACATATTAATGTGGAGCCTTAAGGTAGAAACTAGAAAGATATGTTAAAGAATCATGGGGATGAGAAGATAGGCAATATGAGAAATCAGAAAATAAAGAGAGAAATGGTCGGTGTTAAGGAACAACTAGTTGGACTAGTGGGTGGTGGAGGGGACCCACCTAGCTCGGGTCCCGCAAAACCATCCTAGTATGCAAAGCTAAGCAACCAATAGTTTCTCGAAAAGTGGCGAGTTGAAATAGCGAGACTGTGTGTAAAAGTGGGGCGGCGGCGAAAAAGTGTGAAAATAAAAGCCAAAAAAGACAAAGAAAAGGACGGTCCGTTTTGGAAAAGTTGGGAATGGAAGAAATGAAAAATGACGATGAAATGAATGAATCATAGTTTTGATCTATTTAGAATCAGCAAAGCACGGGAAAGGAATGAATGATGTGTGATTCAGAGGTGGGCTCTCACGTGATGACTCAGGTGGGGCCCATTTTTTTGTGGATCAAAAGTATGAAACCCATGGTGGAGTCCTTTTCTTTATTTTGCTCTTGTGGCCTTTACCTTGTCACGAAGATTCTTTGATTTATTCTCATTTATGGTTTGTCTCAAAATTTATGGTGGAGCTGAACCAAAAAAAAAAAAAATATTATGGTGGAGCAATATTGGAGTAGTTTCTAGACTCAACAGAAAAAATAAAATAAAATAAAATATCATAGTGTAATAAGTTATAATTGGTTAAATATCACTTTTTTATAAAACTATTATTAATACTACTTTCTTAGTAGAGTAAAAGTTTTTATTTTTATAAGAAAAATTAAGATTTTATTAAATAGATAATTATCAGTTACATAACTCTCTATTTTTTCTCAAGCTATCACTCAAAAATCCAGGTCCATCTTCAATCCATACAAGATCATGACTTAAATTCTGTGTAAAATTATACTCATTTTGATCTTTAAAGTTCTAAGATGTTTCATTTTTCATTTTAATTCATTAGGTTTAATTTTGTTTTTCAAAATAATCCTACCATTCATGTTTGAATAGTGACTAATGACAAATAGTGACTAATCTGTAATTCAATCCATACAAGATCATGACTTAAGTTATGTGTAAAATTGTACTCATTTTGATCTTTAAAGTTTTGAGATGTTTCTTTTTTCATTTTAATTCATCTAGTTTAATTTTGCTTTTCAAAATAATCCTACCATTCATGTTTGAATAGTGACTAATTTGTCATTCATTAAGTTATACGCCACTTATCTTTTTGTTAACACTTAACTAGCATTAACAAGAGTTTAATAACATTGTGATAATGGCATCTTTATGTGATGTCCCATATACGTGGTTCGAACTCCAAAACTAAAACTAAAAACTAAAAAAAGGTTCGTTAATGAAGACTTCACTCAAACTCTTAATATCTTAGATACATTTGGCAATATTCTTTTTTTCACTTTGATGTAGGCTTTGCATTCATCAATAACAATATTGATACAATTGGCAATACTTTGTTTTTCTCTTTGTCAACATTAAGAATATAACGCTTCCTTCATCCCACTAAATTCCACAATAGATAAGAGTTTGCAAATGGCATGCGTTGTAATGAAACAAATTAAGCACAACAATCTTTCTAAAATATCCAAGAAAAAGTGACGGATGCAAGTATGGGAAACAATGGTACCAAACACACGAATCCCAACTTAGTGTGTTTCAGAAAGATGCTTATATTTATTTATTTTTTAAATTAAATTTGTGCCATTCACAACTTTGCACTTGCATAGCATGCATCTTAATATTTTATTGAAACGAAATAAATATAAACAATCTTTCCTTAAAGGGATGACCGAAAATGTGGCTAATGGCTAATACCCCTCACATAGCTCAACTAAGGGTATTTTTTAGGTAGATTATTAAGTTAATTAGGGGTTATTTATTTGGAGATTAATTTGGTATTATTAAAATGCATGCCATTCTCAAACTCCATTCTATTTTGTAAGAAGGGAATAATGATGTAATATCATGAACCAGCATCTGAAAGAAAAGAATCAACCAGTCGGCTAAACTTGCAACTATTGCAGCTGCTACAAAATTTTAAATCTATATATCATGAGAAATTTTGTTGGGAAGAAGGGGAGAGGGCTTCTGCTCTGCTAATGCTAAGTGTGCCTTTCCTAAATTATATACAGATTGAATACAATTTGAGCAGGCCATAATGTCATTGATTTACATGAAAGGCAAAAGGCTGTACCTGATAATAGCAAAATGTGTCTAACTTTCCCTGAAGTTGCGTGATTTTGGACAAGTAACCTGTGCATTGTGGGACACATCTGCATTGCCAAAGTGATTCCCAGAAAAGCAGCGACTTGCCACTTCAGCTGTCTGATTTTGGGTTGGTGCAATTTGAATGCATGAGTCAACCTCCATCGATTAATATCAGCCCAAATGTGCTGGGCTGACATATTCAAGAAGTAATCTTCCTCTTGCATCTTCCTAAGAATTTATGTGGGTTTCATGCTGTTTCATGCCGCTCTGTTGAACACCATCTCTCCTAGTGGATGAATTAGCTGCTGTCCGTTCTTTCATGGCTTCCTTCTCCAATTTCTTCTTTTCAGCATCAGCCTGCCTTTCATTCTCATCTCGTGACTTATTGAACGTCTTAACAAAGACGACCAAGATTTGTGTCACTGATGCAAAAGCCACCAAACAGGTTTCATCAGTTCATATAACAAACCCAATATTTATATAGGCGGAAAAAAAAATAAAATAAATAAAAGGGGGGGGGTTCATAATCTCTGTTTTACATTTCAAAGGAGATATATTACACCATGGACCAAATAGTAACCGGATATATCTTTTGAAGTTATGATTTTTATGAGAATCAGTAAAGATTGAAGCAATCAGAGCTTCATTTCAGAGAAACCATAAAAGTTACATCAATTCCTAACATTCCTTAATGTTGGAAAGCCAGTTAATATTGATTACATTCTGGTCCCATGGATTAAACGAAATGAGGGTAAGCTCTAATTTCCTCGAGAAAAGCAATTTCCTTTTGTGAAGGATGTAAAATATCAAACAACGAAATTTTACTAGTCTGCAAAAGGAAAGATGATTGCTTTTGTGTGTGTACACATATAGAGAAAAACAAATCAGACCTTGCTCAAAGGGGCACCGAGCTGGATCCTCCCCAAAGTACTGGGACAATGAATCTGCATTTCTTCCCTGCAAGGCAATACTTAGGATTTCAGTCATAGGCAGCACGTGTCTAAGAATAATTATGACTATGCACAGGACTCACCACTTCAGAATACAAGGAGATAAGTGACCTAACTTCAGCTTCTGCGGTGTCAAGAAAATTCTTCAGCACCTGAAAATGAGGAGTTTCTGGTATTCATACCTACTAAAGGTCCAAGCCAAAAAATATTGCCATACAAACAACTTATTTGTAATGTGATGCCATTGCTGACTACAATAGATTTTTTTTTTTTTTTTGATAGGTAAGAAAAATTTGTACTAAAAAGAAGCTACTCCATCAAAGAGACGAAGAAAATAAAGGATTGCTCACTACAATATCCCAAGCATCAATTAACATAGTACCTTCCAATTTGTGGAAGAAGCAAATAATCCAAAAGCGTGGAATTAAAACAAGTATCAAGTCGTTTCAACACTAGCTAAACACAAGTTTATTCAGATGTGTCTCATTTGTTCACTAGTTGGTTGGTGTTTGCCAATTAAAGTACATAGAAATTTAATTTTTACATAAATAAAAAATTTACAAGACATCAAATAAAAGTGTAGGTGAATATATTATATTGATGCAAAGCCAGAGAGCCAGAGATAATAAAATATAAGATTGAGCAAAATGGTTACTGATACATATTCAAGAGATACAAAAGAAAGACCAAATGATGTAAAACTAAAAACTAGTGCCCTAATGCTACTACACTAAGTACATATGATAAAATTACAACGAGAAATGACATAACAATATTAACATGAAACTCAATCACAATCAATAAAAACCAAACAGGAGAATTTTTTGCTGACTTTTGTCAGAACCAAAATACAATATACTCTAGCCAATCTCAATAAATTTTGCTATTGTTGAGGATTTACTTGGTGATACATAATTTTAATTTTTGGGTCTCATGTATATATAGGTGTGTATTGATAGGATAGGAACTCCTTGGGACTTAAACCCAAAACCTAATTCTCCATCCTATTATTGGGGTGAGAGGAAGTGCCTCTATTTTTTTTCCTTTTTTTTGTTTGGGCAGGGTGGAGACATCTTTCTTCAACAAACCACAAAAATAGGTGATGTTCATGAAGTCTTAGTCTAGGTGATCCATTTTTAATAAATTCTTCTGCTTTGCACATCCCACTTAGCAAATAAATAAACAAATAAAAATGATAGCAGTGTCATACAAATCAAGAATGTCTTCAGGGATGCTTTATCTTTGATAAAATCAGCATGCTATATCTTAGAGGGCTGTCAGTAAAAGCAAGCCAACCAATTAGCCAAATTTTTTTTAGCACTTAAAAAAAGTATTAAATGGCAAAAATCTGGGAAATGCTTCAGACTATCCAGGTATTAAATTTAGTTTATAAGGGAGCAAGAAATTTATCTGGATGTAATATAAAAAGGAAATTCCCCTGCAACCCTGCATATTTGACTGGTCGCCATATTCTAACTAGAAGAAGAAAATTCTTCCAATGTGCAGCTAAATCCACTATCCGTATTCTTATTCTTATTCAGTTAGTATTTGACTATATGAACCACAGAAATAAAGGTGATCTTCAGGAGCAAAAATCCTAGAGGGGAGTGTTTAACAAAAAGAAAAACATTCTTGCTAAATGATCTTCGATCAGATAGCATCTCCTCCACCTATAAACAACAGTTGTAGGGTAAAGTCACACAGATTTGATCCCATAATGTCAGTAGTTTACTAGTGTTTATAACAATCAAACACGCGCGCGCGCGCACATACACACACACATACACATCTTCCTGATATTCCTCACCTTTCGAAATCCCACAGAGATAGCTCCATCATTTTCTGAAGCAGCGAGTTCTTGCTCAACCTTCTCAAGACCTTTACTGACAGCTTGCATTTCTTCAGCCAAAGCTTTCAATTGAATCTAGTCATTTGTGAAGGCCCAAGCAAAAGGTTATGTAGGTCAGCTATAAAGCCATTAAAAAGTTAAAAGAAACAAAGGAGCCAAAACTAGCAAGATAATAAACAGACCTTAGCGGCAGCTTCTAAATGACCAAGATCCTTATCAAAATCCAGTAACTCTGGCATTTTTTCAGAAAGGAGCTAATGACGAAAAAAAAAACAAATTAATATGGAAGCATAAAAAATTCCGTCCAAATGCAAAAATAATTCTACAAAAAATTTGAATAAAATAATGAAGGGAACCTGAACACGCTGAAATTTTGAAATTGAAACATCAACAACAATAATTAGATAAATAAAAATATCTTAAAACAGACAATTTACTCCACTCTCCAGAGTATTGATCTATGATAATACTGCCAACAAAATTTGGATGTTAAAGAATTTAACCATATGCTTATGGTGTTCATAGCTAAGTTCGCAAACTCAACACCTCTTCTTAAAAACCAGAAGATTCTTTTGCCATCTATTTGGGTAAGTTCATGTTTTTAAGATGGAGGGGGTCACTCAGAAAAAGCAACTTTCAGTATTGTTAAATTACTGATTTTCCCAAAAGCTTAAGCTATTAGGATATAGTAAATTTGATCATTTAACTAATACTTCTAACACCCCCTCCCCCTCTCACGTGCAGACTAAAACTACCTTTTAATAGATGAGGCCCAACACATGAGAATTTAAATGTGAGGTAGAGTGGAGGAGACAAAGATTGAACTTAGGATCTTATGCTCTAATACCAGGTTAAATTACCGATTCTCTCAAAAGCTTAAGCTATTAGAATATGATAAATTTAATTATTTAACCAATACTTCTAACAAGTACCCAATTAGATAATATTCAGATTGCCAGTGCACCCCCACAAATGGCAATTGGTGACAATAGGTGACAGGAAGAGTGCAAACAATTACTCCATTGTAACTCGCAACAGAGACTCATTTCACTTAAGGAGACAGAAGCAGGTATACGTTTAGGGTTTTTTTTCCTCCCTCATCTCTTAATAGAAAGAATTCATTAATCACATTTCACATTATTACACTATCATTAACATAATAGCTTTACAACACATATTGTGATATGTCAGAACAAGCAGTGACACTTCACACCTCATCCAAGACATTGCTTTTTTCCTTCATTAATGCTGGAGAATTCTGGATCAATCAACAATGCTACCCAAACATGCCAGATGTCATGCATTGATATAAACTGATACCTAAAAGGCATGCCCTATACTGACTTGGAGTCTTGGGTAGCAGGAGGTTTCTAATGTAACATAACTGATCAATAAAACACAATAGAGTATAATGCTGATTATTTATTTTTAAAAAAACAGAGTATAATACTGGGCATGAGGGGTGAATACCCCTGGATTACCCAGAAACTGGTTTAAGCGGGTGGGGTCAGTTGCCCATAGCCGTAGGTTTTATAGTCCATCCGGATTTTCTTTAAAAAGGTTCCCCAAGTTATCCACACACACACACACAAACACACAAAAACTGATTTTAAAGCATTGAGATAAATATGTCAAACAACAATCACAAAATGTATCAAAAGGAAGCCTCAAACTGAGCATGACCCTAAACTAGTTCAGCACACCTGAGCTCAAATACCAGAAAATTCCATTCGGCAGCACTACAAGCAGCCAGGAACAACCATTGAAAAGAAAAATAATAAGGATATTTTCCTCAAAGAAAGATTAAGATATCCAGGACTGACAAAAGAAGAAAAGAACAAGACCTCTCTGCCTCAAATCTGATGATAGTGGAGCCACAGGTCAATATTGTGCAGTGTGTCTGTGAGTGAGAGAGAGTGTGTACATTGTCAAGCCAAGGATGAGTAGAAAGAGACCCTTCATGGGAAAGGACAGAATCAAGAAAGAGCTTAAATGGGAGTTCCTGGTGTCAGAATTGGATAATGTGAAAGGAGAAAAGGTGGAGATTATATCAAAGTAGAGTTTCACTACCATCCTCCTCAACCCTTAAATGGAGTGCTGCATAATGACAGAGAAACCAAAAGTTGCAGCAATACCAATTTGCAAGAAAATGGACACATTTTCCATTCATATATATATTTTCGCTTAAATTATATTCACCTTTTATAGGGGATAATTTAATGATAGCCTCAATATTATCAAACCACGAAGCAAATATTTTGTGGGAAGTTTCAAAAATTCTACCTTGCACAAATAATGCATTAAAGTCATTTTGCTGTTTCTTGCACGAGTATCAGATAACTTAAGAAGGCTATCCAATTTGAATCCTATGGCAGATCCTGCAATATCCAAAAAAGAAACATCAATCAAGCATCTCAACAGCAAAAAAATCATTAAAATATTACGATAAACAAAATACTATATAGTGGTACCTCGTGCAGTGCCCTGATTCAAGGCATTTCCTAAAGTAAGAATAGTCTGCATTATCTGTCGCAATTTGGCAGATTCTTTTACCTGCAATTTGTGTATTACATTTAAGATGGTAGGACAAACACATGTTCATATAGACCAATTTAAAGACAATTAATTTCAGTGGTACCTCTCTAGCAGCACCATTAATTGTATTCAAATTATTTCTCAGATCATTGACCTGAACAACAACAAGGCTATAAGCACCCACAGTTATCAACAGTACTAGCATGCAAAACCTTGTCACCTATAAAAGAACAAGCAGATCCTCAAACAATATACCTGACTAGAAAATGTGATTTTAAAAGCAAATACTCGTAACTTAGATTCTATTCGCGGAACCTTCATCAGCTCAAGGAAAAACTGAAATACATATCAAATTCAACATTTGTTAGCAATCATATTATAGAATTTGGAATCCACTGAAGAAATTGGCATCTGGCAGAACCTGTTCACACTTTCCAAGCATTTCCTTGTCACCTGTATAATTCTGAAACAAACATAATCAACAAGAAACAATCATTTAGTAACAAGCACAGTTTCAGTGACCTATTAAACCAGTTACAATACTACACACATTATAAAATCCTCATTTGTTCACCAGATAACAATGATACAATTTATGAATGAAGCATACTCTTGACTTAATCTCTCCCTGCAAAGACTGGGACACCAGATTAGAAACTGATGAAACAACTGACTAACTTTATGCCCCTAGGACACTTAAAACTAGAAAGTACTTGACAACACCAATTAAGAAAATATAAAATTCTGCAAAGGTGCTTTATATATATATATATATATATATAAAATCTAGTTCTTCCTTGCAGATAAAACACGCTATTTCAACCATTGACCAAAGCTTAAAGCTGTTTGAAACCCTAAGACACTTATAATAAAGCTTCAAAATTCCTTGACAAGACACCACATGTGGGCCACAAACATCAACAGTTCTACGTTGCCAAACATATCACTCTAAAGACGACACTTTAATATTCTCCCTGAGTAGAAGCAACTTGAACTTAGTTTTGTAATGTTGCAGTACAAGAATTCTCAAACTACAAACTTGCATTGACTTTTCTTCTGCTTTTGAAAACAAGGTTCGTTAAAATATATATATATATATATAGACACACATAATTTTTTCTCCACATTTTCAGGTTCATTTGGAATGACATATGCAATGATTTGAATTGTATGAGTGTGAGTTTGGATTAGCTTTTCTCTTTTAGGGTTTTTTTGTTTATTTGCTTATGTACAACTTTTTTAAACCTCACTTTTTCTAGGTATGACTGTACTTTTGCCAAATTTCAGCAAATAAGCTTAAAAAGTTAATCCGAACACGAACGAAACAACTGATCTTTGATCATGTCTTGTTCAAAAAGAAATAATGTTTGATATCTTCTTGCGCCTTTGCAATCTTAAGTCTTTGTCTTGCATCCTTTATTCTCTTGAACCTTCTCTTTACCCTCAATTTGTATCCACAATTTCAAAGCTTAATACTCTGTTTTTGAACTCTTTAGCCTCAATTTAGTCTGGATATTTTTCTTGCTCAACTTTGCATCCATAATTTCAAAATCTTACTAATCCGTTCTGTTGTCTACTTCAATGGCTACATCTTGGCCTCCAATTCCTCACCATTGGTACCAAGGAGTTTACTTCCATGTAATATAAAAAGAAACTGCACCAAGAAAAAGTGAACCATCTTTTGGTACAACTATCATAAATTGCAATTCACTAGACTAATAAATTGCAATAAATCTATTTCGTCCTCAGATTGGTAAACAATTTGGCCATCAATGATTTCTTATGGGGTACCTTGCTGATGCTGAATTCAACGTTAATTTGTTTAGAGGTGGTGGATCAATGTGAACAGAAGAAGTAGCAAGGACACAAGAATAATAGCTTAGATAGGCTAGAGCACCATTGCCTTCTATGGTTCCTTTGCACGTAGCCAAATAATTAAAAAATCTTCAAGAAAGAAGAGCTCCTACCTTTAAGCTGACGGTTTTAACTTTTTTTTTATTTCCTTCTGAGGAAATATCCTTAGCCCTTCCATCCTTTTTTTTTTTTTTTGGGAGTCTAAATCTTTTCAGCTTAGGCCTTGCAGCTTAGTATACCTCAAGTCACTCTTTTCTTTAAACAGATTTCTTTATTCATCTAACAAACCAAGCACAGTAACTATGTTCCTAATTGTGAAAGCAACAAGGGACACCATAACTTCAGTTTCAAGTTAAATGCAAGCATAAGAGAGAGAGAGAGAGAGAGAGAGAGAGATTACCTTAAGCGTTTCCATTTCTTCCTTTGTGGGACAGAATTTAATAAGATTCTCAACCTGATCAATGTCTAGAACAGAAGAATCCAATGCCAGAACTGCACTCTGGAGGCACAGATGACAAAAGTAGGACAGTCAACTAACAAGTAAAGTTTCACAAAAAGGTTAAGCTTTGTGAGCAAAAAGAAGAAAGGGCTGAGCCTTGAGACTATATAAGGGAAGCAATATAACGAACTTCACTAAAGAAGAGCACACCAGTATACTAACATAACATATCAAGATCAATGAGACAATTGTGAGCTAATATTACCTGATTCCTTAGTCTAATAATTTAGAGAGTGTTAAGAAAATCAAAAGCAAATAGATGTCACTCCTGACCATGTATAGAAACAATATGAGGCGTGATAACAGTTGTATTAGAAAATTAAGCAAAATCAATGAGATAATTGTGAAATCATTGAAAACATCTATTATTTTGATAAAGTTTACGATTTACAAAAAAGGCTGGAGAAAACATAAAAAAGTGAAACAGAAAATGCACTCCCATAATCTCCAATTCCCCCTTAAGCAACCAGAAAAGATAACAAAATCATACATAAGCAACAAAGACAAGCCCATTTATTTGAGAAAATTACCTTGCCTCTTATTACATTATGCTAGTTTTCCTTAATGAGGTCCAATGCACTCAAACATTGTGGTTCAACTCAATCCTCAACAATGAGAACATGCAACGTTATCAATTTATCATTTATTTAATCTCTTCAATTTCACGTCACATTTCCAAGATTCAGTTATTAGAAATAGGGCAGATTCTGATTCGAATATTTATAATAACGAAATTTCACATAACACTCAATATGAGGGTTGACTAGTACTAGAGCCAAAGGAAGCTATGAAGACGCGATTGAGAGAGTTCAGAACTAGAATTTACGAGAGAGAGAGAGAGAGAGAGAGAGAGAGAGAGAGAGAGAGTAAAAAGGTCATGCTCATATCACAAGGCTCCTGTTTCAGTAGGGTCTCAGAGAGGTGGTTAGTAGACAGCCTTAGGCCCAATTTTTGGAGTATGATTCTTGCACTCAAACCCATGACATGTGTTTGGGCAAAGAGAACTTGCTATTGGAAACTAAAATTCAAGAATTAGGAGAGAAAAACTTGTAACTTATATTTTTTTAATTTTTTATTTTATCGATTGTTTCGTTTTAAGGACTGCATTTTCTTAAGCTAAATTAGCTTTAATAGAAATATTAACTATAATTATTTATCAAACATAATCTTATTAATCAAGTTGATAACAACCTATAATAATTTAAAGAATTAGCTTATTTTTAATTATTTCTTAGTTTAGATTATTTTTACTTATTTACTGGTACTTAAAACCACACTTATTAGTTTGTAAGTTTTGTTTAGTTGTAGACTTTTCTGTTGGCCTTTCAAATTAAGAATCCTAACCTTATTGGACAAGAAAAGTGAGGCTCTATAAAGATGTCATCTTAACCAAAGAAAGTTAACTCCATAAGTGAGAAGTAAATGCTCTGTTTTGTGGAACACATGAATACCTAGTGTGATTCTCACTTTCAAAAGATTCTCACTTTCTTTCTTCTTTTTCCTTCTCTCCTTGATTAGTAAATATAACTCAAGTAGCCACATAGGATTAAAACTGTTATCTCACCTCCATCCCTTGCTTATGGGAAGAAAATGCTATTTAAATCAAATACCATTAGCTTTTCCTTCTTTTTTATTTCCTGTTGCTGTGCACATGCAGTATTCATAGCTTATCATTTTTTTTTTCGCCTCTTTACCACCCCAAGTTAAACCTCTCCTTTTCAGGACTTAAATCATTCAACAAGTCCTCACAATCATAAGCCAACATGATTCTTTCATTAGACAGCATAAAACTAGATGCAGCCATTTTTTAATAGTTAAAAAAGAAACCCACAAGACCTACAAACAAGCTCTTTCCAAGATCTGTCAAATTGTATTTCAGTTAGTTGAACGAGTAGCAGGAGTAAAAGAAAATAACTTACAATCATATCTGGCAAAGGAATTTTTATTTTTGAGAGCATTATTTCACAGTTGTATGCTCTACGCAAGTCAACCTGACAGAAAGAAATACAGCACAAATAAAAAAACCTTGAGTTTAGATGCATATGGAATAACTGATCACAATAATGTCACATTTAAGTAAAACAATTACACAACAAAAATAGGAAGATAAAAGCATTAGGTACACCATATATGATTTGTTGATGGAGAAAGTTATTATGAACTCCGGCAATAAACGGTCAAATTTAAAGTTAATTATGAAAAGATATTAATGAATATTTGCCACAAATAAAGATAATGGTATGATATGATACAGATACAAGAATTCTTGAAAAACTATGATGATATGATATGATATGGGGAGGACACATTAATTAATATATATATTTGTGAAAATATTATTTTAATTGTTTGTATTGAATATAAATAACAAAGCACACAAGGTTTAATAACAAATCTACAACAAATTTAGAAGCAAAAATATAAAGCAAAGGAACACATTTGTCCTGAATCTTTGGATGGTATTTCCATAGCTCTAGGTACAAATTAAGTTGATAAAGTGAACAGCTGTGATATATTGGCTATGCATCATTAAGGCTCCTTTTATATATAGAGAGATTAAATAAGGCTCCTGAGTATTGAGTTTTCTTTATCATTCAAATAGCCAATGTCACAATTTCAAGAGTTTCATATTGCAAATGCTAAAAGTATCAGACGCGAATCATATACTTGTTTCAAATGATACAATTCACATCATAATAGAATTGTTTTTGGTATTCATTTGGATGCTAATTAACTGCAGCCATTGTATATTCATGTTATGGTTTAAATTCAGGCAGAAAGTAGTTACTCAAATATTCTTATACAAATCTTAATTTACTGCCTTTAGTCATGACTAACACATGATAACCGTAAAGGATTTCATGGAGGATCCGAAACTTAAAGCTTGGTACCATTAAGCTGGGTCAAGTGGCTTGGAGTTTTTAAAATTTTATTTGTACAATGGCTTCAGGAACTTCCTTGGTAAGATATTGTCCTTGAACTTCCTTGGGAAGCATCAATTCCTCACAGTGAACAAACAAGGACTGCAATTATAAATTTTCCATCCCAAATAGAACTTCATCAGGCTAATTGTAGTGTTCAATGTTAACTCCTTTTCTAAGGATTTGTCTGTGTCACTTAGAACCTAAAACAGGTGCTTTTATCATTAAAACTATGTATTTGGTACAGATATTTTCCTGATCATTCATAACTGAATAACATTAAAAAATAGCAAATCATAAATATTAAACTTGTCAAAAAAATTAAAAATGAGTCCATAAAAGTTATAAATTGTTCAGCACAAAACTGCTTTGATACATACAAAAATGCAACACACACACACACACACACACCCATGTGCACGCGCACACACGGACACAGGAGCTTACCAGTTGCACTTTCTCAGGTTTGTTCATGTTAGAACCACGTCGACCTCCACCTTTAGTGCCACTCCCATCTGAAGCAGAAGCCGCTGAGAAAAGACTCTCAAGCTCTGTTATATCTATTTCAGGAGCCCTAAACAAAAATTCCAACAGTATATGAGAAGTGTTACAAGAGCAAACCCAATTAAACCCACCCCCAACACACAGACATAGAACAAAGCAAAAGACCAGAAAAATAATGCAAATCAACTAAAAACACAGGAGAACATAGTATTAGATTCAGAAAAAGAGAAAGTAAACAGAAAATGTGAAACTAAAGGTAGAATGGCTGCTCTCAAGTTGATGTTCAATTTAACATACTCAGCCTTTGATTAGAATGAATTGATTCGTATCAACAAGTGCCATTACCATTCAGTATACTGAATAAGAGATCTAAAAACTTTATTAATTCTTATGAAATAGTTCCTAGACATGCATAAGTTACTTTAACATCTAAAAGAAGATATCATATGGGACATATAATATCCATGCTCAGTTCTTTATGCACACCTTGACTGATTTTCCTGTTTTTGAGAATCAGCCCATAAACTCCCTTGCATTGCACGCGTAACTTTCACCCAATGTAGGGGCTTTAGTGAAGCTTTCTTTGGGGCAAGAGTAGCCCCACCAGCTGCTCGACCTCTTCCAAGACTTGCTGGCCCTAAAGAAGCCTTCCCCCTCCCTACTGAAGGTGGCGGCGGTGGAGGCGCACCAGTGCCTTTTGCTCCAGGTGGCAGGGGAGGAGCTGGTGTTGCACTACGACTTGGCAATGGAGGAGCACCAGGAGGCTTTGGTACTGGTGGTGGAGGTGGAGGGGTCAAACCTGGCTTTGCAGGTCCTGAAGACAGTGGAGGTGGAGGAGGCCTAGGGACATTACCGGAGTTACCAGCAATTGGAGGGGGAGGTGGAGGTGGCCTAGGGACATTACTAGAGTTACCAGCAATCGGAGGGGGAGGTGGGGGTGGCCTAGGGACATTACTGTAGTTACCAGCAATCGGAGGGGGAGGTGGAGGTGGAGGTTGAGGTGGCCTAGAGCCATTACTACGGTTACCAACAATAGGAGGTGGAGGTGGAGGTGGAGGTGGAGCTGGTGGAGGTGGCAGTGGCACCCCACGAACGGAAGTGACATTAGATGTAGAACTCAGAGGAGGCAATTTTGAGGGGGGAGGTGGTGGTGGCGGTTGCAACTTGTTAGTTGTACTTGCCAATGGTGGCGGTGGCGGTGGTGGTGGCGGTGGCGGTAGCGGAGCTGGTGCTAGTGGTGTTGTCGGCTTTATAGATTGTTGACTAGATATAGAGGAAAGTGGGGGAGGTGGGGGGGCTGGTGGGGGAGATTTAGATGAATTGAAAGGTGGTGGTGGAGGAGGTGGTGGTGGGCATTTACTCATTGTAGAAAATTCCGTAGAAGAATCTTTATAGGAAACACTAGGAGGTGGAGGAGGGGGTGGCGGAGGTGGTGGATAACCCCTATTGAGAGTGGGAGGGGCAAGTATTGGAGAATGACTGTTGGGAATGCTAAATGAAGGAGGGGGTGGTGGCGGAGGCCCTCTACTAGAATCAAGAGAGAGAGGGGAAGTCGATTGATGGGACATTGACAAAATATTTTTGCCAGAAGTAGTAGGTGGAGGTGGAGGAGGAGGGGGAGGAGGTGGTGGGGGTGGGTAACTAGCAGGAGGAGGTGGAGATCCTTTACTTGGAATTGCTGATTGGTCATGAAGAGATGATGGATCATTTCCAACTGCTGCTTGATCAGGAGGTTCTGAAGCAAGATTTACATCATGTTGACCATCACTTTCATATGGTAAGGGAATTGAATCAAAAATGTCCTCTGCTGCTAATTTCGTTACATTTGTTGAAGATTTGGGAACATCAAATGCTTCATCTGAACTATCGGCAGTGCTAGATGCATTATTGTCTTCTTCAGAATCAGCAGGTGATAAATATAACCTTGCTTTACTTTGCAACTTTGAAAGTTCTTTCACATCACTTAAAACAGAAAGTTGTTTAAGTAGCCACAAGGCAGCATCATCACTGCTATCAACCCACTCAACACCACTGAAAAGCTCTTGAACCCTAGAAAAAGCTTCAATTGGCAATCCACCTTTCTCCTCACCATTCAAAATAGCAGTGGGAGCTTTTGGGGGAGAGATGCTTTCAACCTCCCCAAACAAAACCTGAATTTAGAAAGTTTATTTGATCAGATTAATATTTGTAGATGAGCTTGTGTGAGGGGTTGGGGGATGCATGAATCCAATTGAAGTTTTAGGTTCTTTGTGGATATCAAATAAATGAAGGGAAAAAAGTGTCCCAAGATGACTAAATAATCTTAATTCTCTTAGGCATCATCAGTTATAATTTCTCTTGTTTGATCCAAGATTGAAAATGAGGGTTAGTGATATGCTCACCTCCGCTCTGAAACCTTTTGGATACCGCTCCTTTGAATTCCAAAGAATGTCCAAATTCTCGGAGTTAAGCATCAGTATGTTGGACCGGATAAATGCTGTGTTGAACATTATTCGAAACATCATAACTTCCCTTTCTGGATCCAAGTCAAAATGAACACACTCCAACACAACATCTCCTTGCACCAAGCACTGAATGTCAATTTTAATCACATCACAGTCTGCCTGCAATAAGAGAACCATCATATTGGCATCAGTTAATGCAACTTAATACAGACAAAAACAAACCTAAAGCAAGAACATTTAGAACCCAAAAAAAAAAATGTATAGAACAAAAGGCCTCTTACTTGGCAGTAATGCCGAAGGGTCTTCTTCTTCTTCTTGTCCATAGAGAACAACATCTGGGTCGAAAGCCCACCCTTACTAAGGAGATTCCTACCAAAGATACGGATAATTGGCCGGCAGCCATTCTGAGAATCAAAGCTTGGAATGGCTCGAAGAATGACACAATCTAAAGAAAGCGCTCGTTCAGGTGGTGGCCACTCCGGAGCTATGTTTCTTCTTGCTACATACTGAAGGTAACGAAGCTGAGATGGGAATGGATTTAAAGGAGACAAGAGCTGCAAGAAGCCTTTAGGAGCCTCTCGATGCACAATTTCAAGAGTCCTGCGTTCTCCACTATGAAGTTTTTGAAAGATCAAAAAGCTAGCTAAGAGGAATGCCAAGAGTGGCCAACCCCCCCTCTCACAATGTAGAAGAATAATATTCTGTTGATTCCCAAGTGAAAGCCAACTCTCACAAACACGAAGAAAATGTTGAATCAAAGATAATGGAAGGAGAGGGCAGCCCTCATACTGTCTTGGATAATCCATAACGGTAACATCATATTCACATAGAATTTCCGCAAACTGGCTCCGTTTCTCACCCTCACGGAAATTGAACGCAAGAAATGATGAGCCTGGGAATTCCTCATGTAACTCAGTTATGATTTCATGCAAGTATATTTGGTACATTCCATCAGGCAAGACTTCGGTGGAAAAACATGAATCAAAAACTGCAGATATTCATGCAACCAAACAGTGGGTAAGCAATTATAACACATGTATGGATTCATAATTCACAAAAATACAAAGCTAAATAGAAATTTATTCAAGATTAAGGAATGAAGGCCATTACCATATACTCTGTCAACAAATTCAAGCAAGCCATCTGGGGGTCTTCTGTAAAAGAACCTACTTAAAAGGGACATTTTTGCTGATCGAATCACATGTGCTTTGTACTAAGCCAATAAACTCAATACCTGAAGAAAATGGAGTAAAAGAACTAAGTTCTATTCTTCAATTTTCTCATCTTCATTACTTAATACTTGACATCTAAAATAACAAAAACGATACCATAAGATAATAAAGTTCAAGGCCCAACAGGCACCAGTTGCATGTGTAACTTCTTTTTTATATATAAGTAAAAATTAGGTAACGGTAACCAGATTCATACTTGCATGCATAACTTACTAATCAAAAAAAGGACATAAGATTGTTAAAAAGAGAAAATCATATATATCCTCCCAGAGTTTTAGCCTAACAGAGAGCACTTGAACTGCACATGAGACTCCTCTGGTCCTTTAATGTCGCCTACCGACGCCCCTTACACAAGATCAATTTTAGTACCCATGATTTCTTCAACTCAGCCACAGAAATCTACTGGGCATAGAACTCACACCAATAAGGTCTGTCATTCATTTCCCCCCTTCCCAATTCTTGATTAAGCCACAAAAATAAATAAATACATAAATAATACATTGCTACAAGAATTTAAGGTGTGCACGTATGCGTGTGACCATAGTCCGACCTTCATGATCAAGTATAGAGATTCAACCACCCTTAGTTCCTCAACCCATATGAAAAACTCCCAACACAATTCATGCCACACCAAATCACAACCAAGTTTAAACAATTCAAATCCAAAATCCTCAAAAGAGAATCCCAAATACATCTCCAACATAAAATAAATCAACAAAACCCTCAAACTTTATTTTTTATTGGTAAGTTCCACACTCACAAAATGAGTACTGAACCCACAACAATACCCTCCAACTTACTCTCACAGCGGAATGAAGTGCCCTAAATCCAGCACTTTCCCGCCCTTCAAATTCACATTAACAACTGACATTCTATCAATTATTCCTTACTCATGGAAACGATAGGAATTCAAAACTCCCACACAAATCATACCACGCGAACTCACAACAAAAAAGTTTCCACCCAAGAATTCAACTTCGAAATTCTCAAAACAGAATCCCAAATACATCTCCAACATAAACCTCAACAAAATCCTCAAACTTTTTTGCTTACTTGTAACTTCAAAACTTACCTAACAAGTCCTGAACTGAACCTACAACCTCACCATCCACATTACTCTCAAAAGGGAAGGAAGCGCCATTTGAGCTATACCTCATCAACTTCAACAAAATCCCATGGCAATATTGAAAACCCACTTCCCATTTTCCCAATAATTTGAGCACATGAAAGAAGAAACCCTAAAAACGAAACCTTGAGAACCAAAAACCTCCATAATTATCCAAAATTGAGGGTTTCTTCAAAATTCACATTGTCAACTTACATTCTATCAGATTATTCTCTACTCTCTCTGTCTCTCACACACAAACACACAGACACACCATGTAATGTATAAACAAACAAACACGAATCGACAAAAGCATTGAGATTTACGAAATTTGAAGAAATCACCTTCATTTTCAGTGATGTTGATATCGGGCTAAGCCCGTAGCTCTGGAGAGCTCCCTGGAAGTTCGTCGCCGGAGGAGGAACGGTGGAGGTCGGTGGCGGAGCGGTATGGTGTGGATGTGTGAGCGTGAAGAAGAAGAAGAAGAGATATCAGAAATGAGAAGAAGAGAGAAAGAAACGATGTTACTGTGCTGTGCTTCGGTGGGATTTTTTTTTTTTTTTTTGGGAATTGGAATGAGACAAAAACGATGTCGTTTTTCTTTGTTTGAATCGGGTGGAAAGAATTTAAAATCGAAGGCCCTATCTGCTCTCTCTCTCTCTCTCTCTCTCTCTCTCTCTCTTCTAGTTTTGAATAAAGAAAAATCTGAACTAATCATAATCAAAGACTTCTTGTGATTTCACTTTATCAGGATTTTTTTTTCTTTCTTTTTTTAGATTAACTTTGTCATAGTAGATAAACTAAATAGAAGACAGAACACAAGGCAGAAGAAAAACTAATAAACTTGGACCAATCAAACTATCTTACATCTTTTTTCCGTCAAAAAAATAGAAATTTTATTGGTAATTCTAATCAACTACCCCCAGTCAGAATTGTCTCCAATTCACGCTGCAAATTTCTCATACCTCACCTCACCTCGTACCAAACTTAGTCTTCATTACTCAAAACTCAAAATTGGTGGCCCCATTTCTCAAATCACCCATTTCCTTTGCACATAGAAGTGATATTATCAACTAAGTTTCAAACATCCATTTGTTTGAAAATGAAAGTATCCATAACTCTTCGAGTATCTAGTTATTATTGTATATATGTGTAGTCCCACATGTTGGGTATAGACGTGTGAATAAATCTTACATTGAATAATAATTAGTGGTTAATACAACATAATTGGACTCAAACTTAAAAACATAAGTTTTTTGGTTAAGTCATGTGGAAGGCAAGGACTGAGCTAAGACTTAGAGTTAGGGGCTGACTTTACTGCTAGCTATGTGTGGCGGTTTCGACCTCCGACACTACTGCTGCTTAGCCGCTGAAGGGTTTTTATTATTATTTTGTCTTTGATGTATGCATTTGCTGCTAGAAAATGACAAAATTATTTTGTTTAGAGGGCTAAGTTGTTTGTTTTTAGTGAAATTGATTTATGGGCAAGGATTTGCTACAAACTAAGTTGCAGTAACTCCTGCAAAACGCACATGTGTCACTGCCTCAAATAGGAAAAAGTATTTTGTATCAAATGATACCACGTCATGAGTATCAAAATCCAATAAATGAGAGACATGTATTTTAATTCTTAGTGGGTTAGTTATTTTTTGTTGACATGTTTCACACATGTTGGATTTTGATACCACTAATATGGTATCATATGATACCAAATATCTTTTCCTCAAATAAACCCCATTTGGTGAAAAATTCAGACTTGACATGAAAAAATACAAGTCTGGACAGGTGTCTATCTAAGGTATTGACACGTGTACATTTTTGTAAGAATTGCTGCAACTTTGTTTGCAGCAAATCCTTGCCCTTAATTTATTAGGCTTAATTTTTTTTTAGCTTTATTATTGGTAACTTATGTTGTTGGGCTAATTTTTTGGGATTTGTATATTTTGTTTTAGATTTTATATCTATAAATTTTTTTTATGGCTTTTAAAAGGAGGAAAATGTTAGAGTCACAAATTTTTTTTACAAATTGCTAATGTGGTGGATGATTATTAGTAAGTAAAAAAAATAAGTCTAGTACCACAACCATTTACAAAACTTGTTTATATGGTGACTTGTGAGTGGAGGAATTGTAAACTCACATTAACTTACCATTTTTTTTTTACCACTTACAACTCACCACATAGGCAAGTTATGGTCAATGTTGTGAAAATTATTGTGGTAGTAGACTTACTCAAGTAAAAAAGTGATGTAAATGGTAGACTTATATATGAATCAATAAGATTTTGCTCCTTAATAGTTTATAAAAATTTTGTAGAAAATTTTGTGCTTATAGCATTCTTTTTAAAAGAATCAATGATATTGTTAAAAGAGTCAATGGTCTAATAGTCATGAGCTCACTCCTAAGAGTTTGGGAGGTGGAGGCTTATCTAGATCCTATGTTCTCATAGGCTCATGTCTAGCGGGTAGGGTGTCATTATGATCATGCCTAAGTGAAAGACATTGCTTCCCTACCCATTTTTTTCTTAGTTAAAAAAAAAATACTACATATATACCAATATATTTATTAAAATATATAAATAAATTGGGGGCATTGCCCATCGAGCTCATGAGTGGCTCCATTCCTAGTGGGAGTGGGGGAGATAGTTGTTGGTTTTTTTTTTTTCCTTTTTTTCTTTTTTTACTGGTAATGTGCATATTGGAAAATATCAAAGGCATTAAGGCTCCGCTTGGGAGTTCATAAGGGAATGGAATGGAATGAGATGATCATAAAAGAATGGAAATGAATGGAATGTATTTAAGTAAGGGAAAGAAATAGAAAAAAATGGAATTGAATGGAATTAAGTAACCTTAATTGGATGTTTTAAAATAAAGGAATGGAAATGAATAAAAATGAATGGAATGTAAGTAATTCTGTTTGGGAGCAACATGGAGGAAATAGAATGTAATCATTTTATGACAATATTACTATTAGACCCCTATTTTAAAATAAAGGGTTGAATATATAAGGGTATTTTGGAAGTTTTAGTAAAAAAATCATTAAATCTAATTCTATTCCCTCCTATTCCTCCCAATTTTGGGGGAAATAAAAATTTGAGATTTTAAGGGAATAGAGAGGAATGAGTGTTTCATCCTACTCATTCTATTCCCTCCCACTTAGGTTCCGCTTGGGAGTTCATAAGGGAATGGAATGGAATGGAATGAGACGATGATAAGAGAATGGAAAGGAATGGAATGTATTTAACTAAGGGAAATGAATGAAAAAGAATGGAATGAAATGAAATTAAGTAACCTTAATTGGATGTTTTAAAATAAAGGAATAGGAAAGAATAAAAATGAATGGAATATAAGTAATCCTATTTGGGAGCAATATGGAGGGAATGGAATGTAATCATTTTATGACAATATTACTATTAGACCCCTATTTTAAAATAAATGGTTAAATATATAGGGGTATTTTGAGAGTTTTAGTAAAAAAATCATTAAATCTAATTCTATTCCTTCCCATTTCTCCCAATTTTTGGGGAAATGAAAATATGAGGTTTTAAAAGAATAGATATGAATGAGTGTTCCCTCCTACCCATTCTATTTCCTCCCACTTAAAATCCCAAACAAGGGAATGAACTTTCCATTCCTTCCATTAAAACTCCCAAACAAGAGAAGGGAAGAATATTCTAAAATTATTCTTTTTATTCATTTCCATTCCATTCCATTCCATTCCCTCCTCCCAAGCGGAGCCTAAATGTGAGAATGTGGTGGAGGAGATCAACTTTATCAAGAATAGTTTATTAATCAATAATTAATTATTTAACTTTGTGGAGGAGATCAACTTTATCAAGAATAATTTATTAATCAATAGTTAATTATTTAACTTTGTCAATATTCAAATTCCTCACTTGGCTTGTTAATTGATTAATTAATGAACACTTGATTCTGTTAAGAATTTAATTCCTCCCTTGGCTTGTCACTTGATTGATTAATGAACACTTGATGTTATTAGAAACTTAGTTTTACTTTTGGTTTGGAACTTAATTGATTATTGAATGCTTGACTTTATCAAGTATCTAATTTCACTTTTGGGTCATATGAATTTGGCTGTGGGGATTTAGAATTGGCCTCTTCACTGCCCATTGATATATCAAATATCAAACGATTTTCAATTTTTTGCTTAATATTCACACTGTCAAAAATCAATGGGCTTTCACCATGAAGGTAATGCGACCAAAATGAATAATATGGAAGAAAATGCTGTATGAGTTAAATTGTGGGGTTGTATCTGCAACAACTAAAAATCCAAGATTTAATATAGGTTAATTATAAAAATCTAGAAATTTATGTAATTATTTCTAAAGAAAATGAATAGTGTTTTAATGAAAAAGAAAAAGAAACTCAAAAGTTCAAGTTTCAAAAAAAATTCATCATCGCAACTAAAATAATGTTTGTCGTAACAAAAAATTAAATTATAATCATAATTCGGTTCGATGATGACTTCTTTTATATAGACCACACAGTGCCATGCTGGCAAGGGAAAACAAAACAGAGAATAACTCAATAAGAGAAAGAACATCAAAATCAAATATGACAAATGAAATCACAGCAAATAATTATCATGGTTAATTACAATCATCCACACTAAATTATTAGGGTATTTGCATTAATGTGCATTTTAAACCTTAAAATTTTGCAATCAACACCCTAATTCGATGTTAGATTGCAATCTTCACCAATTTCTAAATTACTATCAAACTCAATATTTTTTGTGGTAACTATTTAACTTTAAAAATGAGAGAATTTGCGATGTACAAATTATGAGAGCATTTATAATGTGTACTGCTAATTCGGACTTCAATTTGATTTTTTTTTTTTTTTTTTTTTTTTTGAGGAAGAAGCGGACTTGAATTTGAATAGTGGGGGTATATCAATAATTATTCATAAAGTAAGGTATTGATTGGAAGGTTTTGTAGTTTAAAATGTACATTGTTTATTGTTTTATAGTTTCAACTAATGACATACGCTCCTGGAACAATAAGAAACTTTATCAACTGAACTAACTGAAACTTAACATTGTTTATTCTCTTAAACATCTTAAACGGGTAAATAGATTTTATATATATAAGTCAAATTATGAACTAATACAAACAATTCCTTTATTTTATTTTTCTGTAATAGATAAAGGTCTAACTTATCAATTTAAAAGAGACATATAAAATGGTAGATAGGAAAATAGCTGGGTCACTTGATTAAACCCATAAAAACTTTTAGTGGAAGTGACCATGTAACTAGCTCTAAAAATTGGCAACTCATTAATAGAATATATAAGTAATATAACAATATATCTGGATTTGTGAATTCAAAATTAAGGGATTTTTTTTAAAATGCTCTTGATTGTTTGATATTTGGAAAAAAGTCAATGATTGGTGAGCATGGTCAATGGTTAGTCTTAAAGAAAGGGATATGGTGAAGAGATAAGAGAGATAAATTATGGTTGGGTTTTTTTTTTTTTTTCTCCTTTTTGGGTAATTGGAGTTTATTTGTATAGGTTTGTTGAATATGTGACATTCCAAACACTGTTTACCACCCTATCAGAGTAGTTTTTCATTGACCCTATATGTTTTTCTGTTGACTTGTATTTACCATTATACCAAACGCCAAAACATACAAAACATTGATCTCAGCAAAACTAGGAGGCATGACTCATGAGTACTTTCATTTCTGCATCTGAGTTGTTTTAAATTAAATAAAGTAACAAAATATTATACTCAGACCCTCTATAATTGAAAACAAGGATGTTATAAACGTGTGGTGTCCATAAATTTTTTTTCTTTGCGTTTTACCTAAATAAACCTTAGCATCAAATGTAATCGTTCGGCCCCCACAAAAGAAGAAAAAGAGAACATAAATTTTAGTGATGAAATGCAACCATGATGTAACATTTCTAGGATAAGATTTGGTTATGCTGTAAAAGCAGAAGCTTTGACACCAATTTGTTGAGAATATTGGAAGCCTAAATATCTAATTGTTGTGTGTATTCAAATATCAGTGGATTTATGGAATAAAGAAAAGAAAAAAAAGAAACAATCACATTGGAAACACAAAGATTTACATGGTTCAATTTTTGGCCTATATTTACAAGTGGCGTCGAGAAAAAAACTTCATTAACAAAAGGAGGAGATTACAAAAATGGTACTCTCACAAATCTAAACCCCAAATACATCTAAATTTAGAGCTCTCAGTTACCAAAAACACGTGATCACTAAAGAAACCTGAAAATCTATAGAACAAACTCACAGCTTGAAAACTCTAAACAATATCTAGCTCTCTCACTCACGAACAATAGCTGCATAACTCAATATGTACAATAACAAATTCCAAGTTGGACTTGGATTTTTTAAGTCGGCAAAGTAAAACCAACAAGAACTTGGTTTCCAAGTCCTTCAAGACATGGACTATGCACTCCCACACGCACACAATTTGCCATTACAACACAATGTATTTTCAGCAACAAAAGTTTTCATAACCAAAAGTTCAATTTTTCGTCACCTATGACTTTCGGCGACAAAATCTATGTTTTTGGAGATGAAATTGGTTTTGTTGCTAATCCCCCGTCACTAAAAGTCCTAGTGACGAAGAATTTCATCACCAAAAGGTCTGACTAGTTTAAAAGAAAGAAAAAAAAAATTGGCAATACAACCATTTCTTGCCTAATGTTTTCCTCGCTAAATACATTATTTAGCGACGAAATAGTTTTGTCACCAAATGTATTTTATTTTATTAAATCATATTTGGCGATGAAAAATTTCTTTGCCAAAACCATTTAAAAAAAAATTCGGCTATATATAGCAACAAAAAATGCGTCACCAAAACCATTTTTAAAATTTCGGCTATATTTTGCAACAAAATATTTCATGGCCAAAACAATTTTTTTAGGCGAAAAGCCACTTTTAGTCCCTACATTTTTAGGCGATTCCCATTTTAGTCTCTACATTTTATTTTCACCGCTTTTAGTCCCTAAAATCAAAAACGCGTTCCGTTTTTGTCCCTACCATCAGTGCCCTAATGACAAAGTCCTAAGTGGCAGACGAAACACCCTATTAGCTGACAAGGCGATTAAAATATTATAAAAAAAATTATTTGGCATTTTTATATGCCACGTTAGCATTTTAATTTTTTTATAAAAAGCCACGTCAGAAAATTTAAACCAAAAATAAAAAATAAAAAACAAAACTTAAATCTAATTGAAAAACGGTTTAAAAAACAAACACAAACACAAAAATAAGCTTCCCAAATCTCATATCAAATCAAATTTTCTTTAACCTTAATTCTTTTTCTTTTTCTTTTAGTCTCATCTCTAAACTCTCTCTATCTCTAATTTTCTCCTTCTCTCTTCACCCTTGACGAAATCTCTCTTAGACCAAACTCTCTCAAAATCTCATCTCCACCGACTGCCAAACTCCAATCTGACCCAAACTCTCTCAAATCTCAGTGATGAGGTCGTTGCCATCGAACTCGTTCAAGACTCAGTGAGGTCGCCACTGCCGTCAAAGAAAGAAAACCCATCGCGAAGGTCCATTGATTCGGTAACTCACCATAGTCGCCGATTCGGTATAGCTCCGTTGTACGAAACCCTAGACACTAATTCGGTATTGGAGCCCAGATCAGTGGTTGTGAAGCCGAGATGACCCCAAACTCTCTAATCTCATAATCTCATCTCCGCTCAAACTCAAACCCAAATGGCTCTTTCATCTCTCTATCTCTTAGCTCAGTGGTGGAGATATGTATTCTGATGGTGGGTTTGTGGGTTGTGAGTTTTGTTGATTTGGGTTTGTGGGTTTGTGGTGTATGTTGATTTTTGGGTTTGTGGGTTTGTGGTAATGTTGTATTCCGATGTTGATTTTTGGGTTTATGGTGTGCATGGAGGCCGAAAATCTAGGTTTGAGTTTTGTGTTTTTTGTGTTTGGTTTCAAAGCATAAGAAAATCTTGTTGAATGCTTGTGTTTTGTAAATTTTTATGGGCATGTCTTTTTATTTTGTAAATCTGAGTGATTTAATGGGTTTGGTTGCTAAGAAAATGCAAGAAAAGAAAAGAAAATTTTTAATTTTATGGGCAAGCTTAGTTGGGAAAGAAAATGAAGAACACATAGTCTGAGTTCTTCATGTTCTTCCAAAAAAAAAAAAAAAAAAAAAATTAATTTAACTAATTTTTTTTTAAAAATAATTAGGTTAGAAAATTTTATATTATTTTTATTTGATGTGACTTTTTTTAAAAATTAAATTGCTGATATGGCATTTTTAAAAATGTAAATAATTTTTTAATATTATTTTAATGGACATGTCAGCATTTACTGTTGGACCGTTTGCCATGCAGGATATTTCTGTTAAATGAGTAACGGTAAGGACTAAAATGGAACGCGTTTTTGATTTTAGGGATTAAAAGCGGTGAAAATAAAATGTATGGACTAAAATGAGAATCGCCTGAAAATGTAGGGACTAAAAGTTGCTTTTTGCCATTTTTTTTAATTATTTCTTCCATATTTGGCGACAAAATATTTTGTTGCCAATTTTTTTTTTTTTTAATTTTGCTATATTTGGTGACGGAAAAATTCGTCGCTAAAACTAAAGACGGGGATGAAGTTGTAATTAAGTGAAGTGTTTTATGTAATTACCAGTCGTGCTTGTTACAGTGTCAATAGGCTGCACCTCCACACTAGAAGAACTTTGGGTGGAAGGATCTGCTTCAGGAGGTGGCCCCGATGATGTTCTCATAGATAAGACCACTGGGAAAAATGCCTCACCTCTCGAGCGTGTTGGTCGTCCTGGTGCCATCTGTAACTAACAAACATACATATAGATGAATAAAGTCATTACAAATAATTGAACAACAAAATTATTATCTAATCTAATCATTCTAATAACAATAATGTTTATTGTAGCAAACAATAAGTCACATATATAATATCTTATGGATTAAAGAATTAGATGACTCATCATTATTGTTATCGTCACAAATAGATGGTACATAGTCATCATCATCTACCACAATGCTAACTCTATTTCTTTTACCATTTGCACCATTGGGCTGAGCAAAATCCTTTAGAGAAATTGACAAATGCTCCAATCCCAAAGCATCAATTCTCTCTTAGTTATGCTTCATTATATCCAATCTTGTTATCTCATACTTCGGTATATTATGAGTATATTTAGTCTTTTTGGGCATTTTTTGGAAGTATATATTGACATGAAAGATAATTACGATTGCCACTAACTTTACATATCATAATCCACTTCATTATTTATATTAAGCAATTCACAAGTGCAAAACTTTAACACAATTATTACTAACTCTACACGTCATAATCCACATCAATATCATTTCAAGTTCAAGATAAATACAAAACTTTAAGAAATTGCTACTAACTTTACATATCATAATCCACATCATTATCCATATCAAGATCAAGACAAGTTCAAAACTTTAACACAATTGTTACTAATATTCTACACATCAAAATCCACATCATTCTCCATATCAAATTCAAGATAGGTACAAAACTTTAAAACAGTTGCTACTAACTCTACACATCATAATCCACATCATTATCCATATGAAGATCAAGACAAGTGCAAAACTTTTACACAATTGTTACTAATATTCTACACATCATAATCCACATTGATAAGGGTATTTTTGTAATAAGATCAAAATTCTTAAATGACTGAGCCTGTCAAAAGAAAATGTATCATACCAACAATAAAGCCAACGGCTCCAAAAGAATCGTCGGCCCCAAAGAAACCATCGGTTTCAAAAAGGATCTGTTCGAGACCTCGTACCCTATACCAGCAAGAAGCCAACGGTTACATGAACAGATCTAGGTGAAGCTGACGGGCGCGTCTCTCTTCTAGACCAACGGATGACCTTGACAGATAGAGAAGCATACCAACTAGTCCTACGTGGCCTTACGTGGTCTACACACATATTCACACATGGAAACATCTTGTGCACTATGCATAAAGACCCTACCACAAGATTTTCACCTTCCTAGAATGGAGAGTATCCCTAAGATCTTGAGGGCATTAACTCCACATTCTCCTTAAAAAGAAAATCCTTGTATTCCTGAGATCTAGGTCTCCTCCACAAAACTATATAAGCAACAGGCCTTCTACTTTCCTAGGTACATAGAAAATCCCTAGCTCTCTCATTATAGAGTTCTTAGAGATTTCTCATTCGCTGACTTAACCTTTGGAGGGTCTTTGGTCGGTACTCCACCAGTGCCTTCTGTTTGGTTCTTAAGAGCCATTAACTCATTGACGATTTTCATGCATCATCACACATCATTATCCATATGAAGATCAAGACAAATGCAAAACTTTAACATAATTTTTACTAATATTCTACACGTCATAACTCACATCAATATCCATATCAAGTTCAAGTTAAGTACAGAACTTTAAGACAATTGTTATGAACTCTACATATCATAATTCACATTAATATCCATATCAAGATCAAGACAAACACAAAACTTTAAGACAATTATTATGAACTCTACACATCATAATTTGTATCAAGATCAGCATCATATATGTCATGCTCTTCATTTTAAATAGCGTCTCTTGAAGTTCCACCTTCAGGAACAACCTTAACTTCAATATTACCCATACAATACTCAACATTATTTTCAATATTGATAGGGACAACATCAATAATTGCTTATTGTTGGAATGTGTTGGATTCTCCATCTCTGACTTTTGGGACATCAAACATTCTCCTATGTTGGATGCATTGCACAACTTAATAAATGTTTAATTTTTTTGTAGTGTGTGATAAAATTCAAAATGTCTTACACGTTCTTTGAACTACTTGGGAAACTCTTGTTGTTGTATTTGAGTTATGGCTTCTCTAGTAGAATTATGCAATGTGTTTTTGCTTTCACTGTTCAACTAAGCATTGCAAATAATATTTAATACAACTCAAACATCATATGAATATGACATCAAATACTTTAAATAAAGCTTTAGTCCAGGACTATTGTACAACAAATACCAATGAGCAGTATCAAGCAATGCACGAGACTAGTTGCCATAATTCTATTTACCTCTTTAGGTTGGGTTATTTGTGAAAAAATTGTCAATCATTCACTAGGTTCACCAAAATCTTTATTTATTTCCCTCCAATTATGCACAGTTTCAATCTTATCAATATACAAAGACATGTTGTTAATATATTCTTTAAGAATGTAAGCCTCTACAATCGAACCTTTTGATCGGGCTCGGTTGGAAACGTATCTTTTCAATTTCCCAAGATACCTATGAGGAAAAAGTATTGGGAGTATGATTAATTATGTATTTTATACCATATGTAGCTAAATTTATTGAATTTTTTTTTCTTTCTATGGGAAATATACAATTAATGGATGTAGCAATGGATCTAATTACCTTTCAATTGGGTACATCCACCGATATTATACCGGGCCTCCTAGAATGGCTTCTCGAGACAAGTGAATAGCAAGATGGACCATAACATCAAAGAATGCTGGAGGAAAGAACCTCTCGAGCTTGCATAGTATGAGAATTATATGCTTTTCTAGTTTCTCCAAGTCACTTTGCTTTGGGGTCCATGAGCAGGATACTTGACTAATTTCAAAAAGTCATAAAAACCATCCATTTTCATCAGGTTTTAATGAAAAGAAAGCCCGAGACTTGTCATATGATCCATTAGGACATTTTTTTTCAAATGCAATAGGTGCTTAAAGTTCATATTTTGCAAATCTATTCGTGTCTTATCCATGTCCTTATTTTTCCCCCCAATGCCCAACAAAGAACTATAAGTACTCTTACTAATATTCTTCTCCACGTGCATGGCATCAATGTTGTGCTTAAGCTTCTTATTTTTCTAGTATGGTAGCTAGTACAAAGTACTTACCTTTTACCAATTCGGCTCCCCAATGAGTGGTCTCTTCTTGTTACTTGAATGTTTTCCTAAAATTACATTTGGCATTCTATCTAGCTACTTTTGTATCTTTCCCGCTAGTAACTCTAAAGATCTCTTCCATTTTTCGATAAACCATTATGCAACCGACTATTTCACCAACGATGTTCCATAGACAAATAAGGTCGATAGTTAATGAATCCAATTTTACTTTCCAAAAATTCTGAATATGATTCGTCGTTGCAAGTATAACAAGAATAATAATCCTATGTCCTCCACCCAGACACGTTACCAAAACCAGAATAGTCATGTATTGTCCACAACAAAGTTGCATGCATCTAGAAATACTCTTTACTATAGACATCTTAAGTTTCTGCACCTTCTTCCCACAACTTCTTTAACATGTCAACCAATGGTTTCAAGTAAATATCAATCTCATTTCTAAGTTGATGGGGACTAGGAATAAGTAAGGACAATATAAAATATAGTTCTTTCATAATAACCAACCAAGACAGTAGGTTATAGGGGATAAGTATGACAGATCACATGCTATAGTTTTTGTTCATGTTTTCAACATATTTAAATCCATTTGTAGCCAACCCTAACCTTACATTGCGAGGTTCGAGGGCAAAATCAGGATATTGTAAATCAAACTCATTCCACTCCTCACTATTAGTCGGATGCCTTATTATCCCATGGTCTACACTTTTGTTTATATACCATCTCATGTCCTTAGTTCTTTGTCTTGACATGTACAATCTCCTCAGTATCAGTGTCAATGGGAAGTAATGCAATACCTTATGAGAAATCTTCTTATCACAAGCATGTATATCCTTATACCTAGGCTACTCACATTGCGAGGTTAGAAGGCGAAATCAGGATGTTGCAAATCAAACTCCTTCCACTCCTCACTATCAGTCGGATGCCTCATTATCCTATCGTTCACACATTTGTTTATATACCATCTCATGTCCTTAGCTTTTTGTCTTGACATGTACAATCTCCTCAATATCAATGTCAACAGGAAGTAACGCAATACCTTATGAGAAATCTTCTTACCACAAGCATGTATATCCTTGTACCTAGGCTACTCACACACTGGACATTTATCAAGGTTTTTATTTTCCTTCCAGAATAGTGCACAATCATTTTTGTATGCATTTATATGCTTGTATGACATGTCCAAGTCACATAATATCTTCTTTGCTTTATAAGCCTCGAAACCAAGTTACCTTCCGGTAAAAGCTTTATTAACAATTCTAGCATCATATTAAGTCCTTTGTTACTCAAGTTAGTCATTACCTTTATGATGAGAATCAACAAGCATTCAAGGATCCATTGCATGTTCCAGTTGGGCCTATTACTAAAGCAAGATCCAAGAAGATCAAAGAAGCACTTAATGGGCTGATTCAAGAGATTTGGGCTGATTCTAACATAGGACATTCCAAGCTTGGCCCAAAGGAAGATGAAGGCGTAATAAATTTAATCCAAGCTATTGAGGGCTGATTAGGCTTAATTGGGCGTGATTTATGGCGTGGATTAATGGCTGATTGATTTTCCAGCTCTATATCAGTTAATAGATATTTTTCCTAGTCTGGAGCATCTATTTTTGGACTAGATCTACCTTAATTTTAGGCTTTTATTATTTAGAACGTTTTTAGCTATTTTTCCTATTTGGGATATGCTAATTTTAGACCAAATCAACTTTTATTTAGGGTTTTATTATTTAGTACGTTTTTTATATTTTTCTATTTTCAGTCATGCCTTATAAATAGCATGCACTCATTGTAATGAAAGATTATTGAATAAAAATCAGAAAAGGTGAGGCTTTGCTCTTCTTTTGGTTCTTCAAGAACTGTGAACTTATCAGGGATTCTTCCTTGTGGCGTTCAAACTTTATACCTTTGGTTCGTGATTCATTATAATCATTGGGTCAAGGTCTATTACTTATATCTTTGGTTCGCGTTTCGATTATAAACGTTGGGTCAAGGTTTTCTATCAAAAAAACTGAATTTTAGCTTTCTTGGGCAAGTATTCCAATATTTTTGTTGGGTCTCAAAGCGTGTCGATTGAGGTTCGCATCATTTGGTATCAGAGCACAGGTTCTAAAATCAGTTTTCTTTCCCTTTATCTTTTGTTTCCTGTTATCATCCTGTCTTGTTCCTTTTGTGTTCTTTGTTCCTCGTTCTTATTTTGTGACGTGCACTAGGTTAAAATTGTGCACCAAGCTTTATAAAAAAAAAATAAATAAATAAAAAAAAAGACTACAGAAAAGAAATAGAAAAAAAAAATTGTAGTTTCAATTCCCTCAGATCAAAATATTATTTTCTTTTGTCCTATTCCTTTGATTTAGTGTTGTCATATTTTCTTGCCATTGGTATTAGTTTAAATACTACAAGTTGAATTTCTTGATCAAGTTTATTAGTTTAAGCAGAACTCAAAAGGAGAAGCTACAAGTGGAAAAAGGCAAGAGAGTGTGAGACTAATATCGAAAAAAAAAAAGCCAATTTAAGAGTGAAACACGAGTGTGAGTGACATAATTTGAGTGTAAACACGTGAGGGAGTGTTGTGAGGAATTATTTCTAACATTTTTTTTTTTGTAGTTTCAAAATTATGTCTTCCAGGGGCGAAGCATCAAACAGAGGAGGGGAGGAGTCATCCATCATGTTGCAGGCTATGCAACAACAATTTGAACGTATGAACGTGGTGTTTAATGATATTCGGGATCGGATGGATAGGCAAGACACTGTTATTGCTTCTTTGCGTGAGGAGCGTCCCCAAAGAGCCCCTAATGCTAGAAGGCAAGAAAGACGTGCGCGTGTGGATGATTCTGATGACTACCATGACGATGAGTTTGAAGATGAAGAGGATCAAGCTTCATTGAACAATGAGGGTAGGTTTGCACC